>CM059973.1:33266155-34716847 GCA_030490835.1 Annona cherimola | reverse complement strand
TATTTTCTATCAAGTGCCCATTTAAGTCATCTTTGCACTGATATACACATTTTATATCGTATATAATCGTAGAAATTCATAATATGCTCATCATCCATTGTCACTTGTTCATAAAGCACCAAGTCTAACATAAATTGTATATGAACATCAAAGTAGTAATATCAAGTCAGTGTTACATTCAATCACCATAAGTGACACATATAAGAAATCATAAAGTTTTACATTCTTCATTCCCCAATTTTTGATCCTTTCTCACCTTCATTCTTTCACCAGTCTATGGGTTTGAAAAAACAAAACATGAGTTGAAAACTCAATAAGCAAGCTGTATATTTTTCAGGCAACTCATTTTGAAGGCAATATTTTTCATTTAAAACATCATGGAAAGGCAAATGTTATACCCTCAAGAGGGTATATCATGAAAACATGATCCCTTATACCCATCACGGGTATGTTATGCATAATATGAAGCAAGATCATAAATATGTTTGTCATAGGATAGAAGCTAGCTAGGCAACTATTCGTCTCCGTCTTCTCCCATCTCAGGGAGGGCGCCGCCGACCCTTGGCCTCTTTAGCGACTTCATCACACCAAAGGGGGACAATCAGTCCGCTTACACCTTTAAGTTGGACCTCATGCTTTGTGCACATGAACCATTCATCAAACTCATCCTTGACATGCTAGCATGATTTTTCATTTATAAAATCATTTGAAAGTATTTTTCATAAGCATTTGATAAAGTAGTTACGCAAATTCAGTTAGCAAATAAAATGATCATTTTAACATATGTTTGAACTAAGGAATGACCATCCTTAAATACCTTAGAAATAAATTTAAATACAACATCATTTGCGTAATTGTAGAATAAGTTGAAAAACAAAAATCATTTAGACATTTCCTTGCTTACCTTGATCATGTTAGCTTTTCTGGTCGACCTTTTCTTTGTCTTTGCCTATACATGTAAGAATGACATAACATTTATATAATTTCCATTTACTTGCATTCGACTTAGGTTTCCAACCCATTTTCATTAACATTCACAACCCACTTGAATTCCAAGTCGGGTGTACATACACAGTATGACTTATGCATCACATCATTCATTACACCACATGTTCAGTACCCATATTTAGGGTAACATTCATATATATAACATAACACATTCATTAGTCACCATATGGAGGTTTATTACTCCCACTTATCATTTTTCACATATTTTTCATAATTCACACATTGTGCTCATTCTTAAGCACTTAGTTGATGTCCTAAACCTCATATATTAATCCCAAATTTTGAGATTCTCCAAAAAAATAATATAATTCATGTATTTCATCATATTTTTGTGCATTATTGCATTTTAACAATCCACATAAGTCGTTTACCATTTATTCATGCTTATCTCTCCATACATGTCTATTTCACAACATATAGATCATGTGTTTCTTAAAAAATTTTAAATTAGCAACTTGCTTTCTAATTCATCATGATTAAACTCCTTAATTAACACTTCAGTTAGAGTATTTTTATGGAATTTTAATCCACTAATCATAGGATTCCAGAACAGCAATTTTGGGACCTGTTTTATACATTTTCAATGTCCCTTTTGATACTTAAATCAAAACAGATTTTTAATCTCTTAATTCCAGCAACTAATCATACTTTCTTAACCCAAATTTAGGGTATTATCACATGTTTGAAGTCCATATATTGGTTGCTTCCAAAACAGCAACTTCACATGTATGTAGGGTACCCTTCTTGCACTTCTCTTGGACATTCCTGTGTATGCCCCTAAAAATCATATTTAGGGCAATCTTTCCCAAACCATTTTGAACATCCAAAATACCATAGGTTTAGAGTGTTTTACCCTTTAAATCATCCATAAATCATTTAGGTTAATTTATGCATCATACATATCATAAAAGGGTAAAAATCGGTTAAGTTGTAAACCCTTAGTTTCATCCTTTCTAGGGTTCATGTATTAAACCCAAATCAACATATATAATTCATTTAGTCATGAATCATCATATAATCATGATAACAAATCAAAACAGCAACATCACATGTGGGTTAAGAAAATTTCAGCTAGGTTTATCATCTTATATTCAACCCTAATCTCCCTTTTCTCCCTCTTGAACCCTTGATTTTATTCTTGTCATTCAATCCTCATTCAATACCCTAATCAAGGGAATCATGAATCATCCTTTAAGGGTTCATTATGAATCATATTCATGACTGATAAATTGAGATAGAAAACTAGATTTAAATGATTCAAAACTCAAGATAAACTTACTTGAATTGAATCAAACTTGGAAATCAACTTCCCTAACTTGAATTCCTTGCTTCTTTTCCTTTTTCCTTCTCCTTGAAATTTCCTCTTTCCAACCTTCTTACACATGGACGTCATATGCCTTTTATTAAGCCCTTGATTTCCAGATTTTGGGGCCACTTGCCACATCAAATTAAGGCATGTTTATCCCTTATTGACATAGCACATCCTCATCCAAGTAAATTAGCAAATTATCCATGTAAAATCCATCAAAATCCATTGCATTGATGGGCCACAAATTTGTCCACCTAGGGACGTCCCTTGTAGCTGCTCCTTTTACACTTTTTTCCACAAAAATGCAGCTTTAATTTATGGACATTTAATTACCCTATCCATTAGCTTACCTAGAGGTCCATTATCATTTTAAAAATCACAAAAAATCCAAACATCACCCTTGAACGTCCCACCTCTCCTAGCTCCACCTTGCTGTCCACTTATAGAGGTCCACTTGTCATGATCTTGTGGCATTTTTTTTGCCACAAAATTCTACCTTATTTAATGGCCATTTATTTACCTATTCACATAGCTCATCTAGGTATTATTTTTGCATTTTTAAAAATAAAAAAATCAAGCAAATGACCCTTTGGACATCCATGGTGTGCCACCTCCATGTGCCTCCCTTGAGCTAGCCCATTAGCCATTAAATGATCTCATTAAATACTTGATATTTTTATGATTTTCAATTTTAGGAAATTCATAAAATACCCTAGAATTTACCTCCTTTCGACACCTCATTTTTGCCATTAATTATATAATTAATTTCTTTAACTTTAACATAAATGCAAGCTACTTTAAGGTGCAAAAAGTCAAAGGTACACACCTTTTTTGTTTAGGCATTTTCCCACAACAATTATCATGATCCAATACTTCCATAGTGTTTATCTCATAATTTTATCCGATCATTTCAAATTTCGTCTCAATCCGACTTTTCTATCTCAAGTTATGATCATTTGAAACTATATTTGGATTTTGAATGAAAATGATAAATTATCACCCTAATCCCATCAAAATTTTCATAATATAACCTTTCCATAAGATTGGGTACAAAATTATGTGCTTACCTTCCAAATTTCATCTCAATTCGCCTTACAGGCGTCAAGTTATGAATTTTCTAGCATTTTTTAACTTAATTCTATAATTATCATTCAAATTTCTATTAATCACATCATGAAAATTAAATTAATTATTCATGGCACACTAATACTTTTCAATCTTCATTAGGCCACTTTAATCATATTGACCCATATCGACTTACAATTATTGATTTAATCATCATTCATAACCACGGACTTAATTATAATAAATCATCAAAATTGCAAAGAAATCATTCATAATTCAATCAAATCATATATGCATCATATTTATGTGTCAAATGCATATACATGAATCCTACGTGGGTCAGGGTTTCACATGTATTTACTACTACCTGTACAAGTTCTTCCAAGTGCTGCAAACTGCCTACACAAATCTGTAAAGTGTAGATCTTTCTTTTATTGACTACTTGTGTTTCCCACGTAGTTTGATACTGGAAATTGAAACCAAGTGAACGCAAAGTAGTGTTGTGACTGTAGTGAGACTCGTCACCTACTTTGCTGAATTTGTATAAGCCCCCAAGAGTTGGAATCTAGAAGAGAGCTTGGAAGAGTGGAGTAGGAAAGGTCACCCGAACCACTATAAATCTTTGTCTCTTGGTGTGGCTTGACTGTTTGTGTTTTACTGTTTTATTTCTCTCCATTTTTCTAATTGTTTCATTGAGGGGGTTACCTCCAAAAAGGGTAAAATTTCTGTTTAAGCGAGGAATTTTAAAATACCCAATTCACCTCTCCCCTCTTGGGTAATTGTCATAAACTCGGGACCAACAGACTTGACTCTGTCAGTTTTAATTTTGAGCCCAAGTCGCTAACGAGGTCGACTTAGAGTTGCAACTTCACTCAAGTCGCATGCGAAGTCGACTTCAGTTGCGACTTCGTCTACTCAGGTGTCCACATTTCAGCACTGTCAAAAAATGGTGCCATGAAGTTGATGGCTGAGTCAACTTGACGTGCGACTTGACCTGCCAAGCTTTTGTTTCTTGAATTTTGTAAACCTTAAAACCACTTAACACTTTTGTTAGTACCTTAACATTACTCAAATTGAATTGTTAATCATCAAAACATAGATTGTGCTTAATTTGTCATATGTTTACAACACTTCTTGCCCCTTTATATTGTTGTATTTATTTCCCAATTTCTACCTCATTTTCATGCTTGAAATTGTAATTTTTTTCCCTCATGTGTTTTGTCCCATTTTCACCCATAATATTGCTATTTATAATATTTTTTATATAAAATTGGTCCAAAATCTACATCAATCCTAATGTGATCATGTCCATGCATCTAGCTGCCCTTTATTTCATTTTATTTTTTGTGTGAAAATCTTACCAAAATTCCCCCTAATTAATGCCCATTAATTCCAGCTGCATCTTTATGTATTTTTATTGCATTTTTATTAAATGAAAAATTTCCCAAAATTACCTCCATAGGACACCTCATATTTACTTAGCTTTAGTCTACTTTTTTACTTTGCATTTATGATCAGCTACTTTTAAAGCTTAAAAAGTCAATGTTTATAAATGAGATTACCATGTCATTAATCATTCTTAATTGTAATGTGCTTTAAAGTTTTCTAACAAGATTTGATATAATCAAATCCATTTAACTTGTAAAGCACATCATTTTGATCTATAAAAAAAATTTCACTTCAAGATGATCATTTCGATCAAGATATTTGAAATTATTTCTTATAATTTCATGAAATTTAATTATTAAAATCATATTTTAAATTATAATTATCATAATCTACACTATTCATTAGGTAGGGCATGTTAATATGAGCTTACTCTCCAAATTTCTTGTTAATCCGCCTTATATACCTCAAGTTAGGAATTAACAAGTAATAACCTAACTTATCAATTAATAATTAATATAAATGACAAGGATAATAAATTTAATAAGCATGCCAACGCATCATGCTCTACATCATTTTTGTCTCTATACGCTTAATTCAATTTTTTGTCCTTTTGTGTACACTTTTCCAAATCGAGTAAGAGTGATTAACTTAATCAACTTGCATACTCATTTGCCTAATCTGATTCATCTAACTCAAAGTTTGTAATTAATCATTATACAATTTCTAATTTTACATTTATTAGTCTCAAATGTCCTGGGTTTCATATGCTGTTAAAGCGTGTTTCTAGCCCTAATGAGGTTGTGGCCACAAGTCCACCGCCTTAAAAACTTTGCTGTCAAAGTTGTCCACGAGCTTCGTGGCCATAACCACCAATCCCACCAACTTAAGAAAACTTGCTATCAAGTTGTCCAAGGGCTTGGTGGTCGTGGCCATGAAGCTAAAGTGTGTGAATTTTGCACATGTTCTAAGTTGATTTTGGCCACCATATAGATACTTCTTGTAGAGTTTTTAAAGCATAAGTGAGGCGGCACAAAGGAGAGCTCCAAGGAGGAGAAGAAAAGGGGCTTCAAAGTTAGAGAGAAGATGGAGTGAAAGTGAAGATGATATGATGGAAATCATTGAGTTTTTCTTTCTTGTTTCTTCTTTTATCTTATTTTTCTCATTCTCTTCCCTTGGGAAGTATTGGAACATGATTTGGATGAGAATCTTTATATTCATGGGCTAAAACTAGTAGTGGAAGATTATGATAAACTTAAACTCTAGACTATGTTAATTTGGTTTCTTTGTACTTGAACAAATATATGATATTGTAACAACTTGTATTGTGCGAGATTATCTTTACATATTATGTTTAATGCTTCTACAAGCCTGATAAACTTGTAGATTTATGCAATATCTAGATCTAAGCTTGGAAAAGTGGGGTTAAGATGAGATCCATATGTAAAGCACAAGTTTCTAGCTGCTTATGGGAGTTGGATGTTAATATGGATAGATATATATACCTTTTAATCCTATGCGAATCAACCTTATTTTACAACATTGAATGGCTACATAGAAATTGACTAAAACATAGTTAGGTTTATATGTATTTGAAGACAAATATGAATATAAATAAACCTATATCAATAACTTTCTACACAACTAATTAAAAAGAAACTAATTTAATAGAGTCTTGAGTCAAAGGATTCAGAACCCCCTTCTATCTAATCATATCCTTGAGAATCTCCATTAGTTGCACCCCCGTCACTAGTTAATTTAGTTAATTTTCTTTACTTGCTAAAAATTCTATTTAATGAGCAATTCATAATTGGCAATTAGAACTTTTTGTTATGATGCAATTTAACTCTCCTTCCTCATAGGATCGATACTCTACTCACTATTTATTACTTGTTTGACACATATACTTGCATTGAATTGATCAAATTAGTTAGACATATACATAGCTCGACAAGAGACTAGGGCCAAGGTGTGGAAATAAGCAGTGTTTAGTTGGAGTGATAATCCCAAGTTTATGACAATTACCCAAGAGGGGAGGGATAAATTGGGTATTTTAAAAATCTTTGTTTAAACAAAAATATTCCCTTTTTGGATTTAATCCCCTCAATGAAGTAAACAGAAAGATGGAGAGAAATAAAGCAATAAAACACAAACGGTCAAGCCACACAAAGAGACAAATGTTTATAGTGGTTCGGGCAACCTTTCCTACTCCACTCTTCCAAACTCACACCCATTGTGACTTGGGTTCAACTATTAGATTTCAATACAATTAGAGCAGCAGCTATCTTCTAGATTCCAGCTCTAAGGGGCTTGTACAAATACAACACAAGTACATGACGAGTCTTACTCTAGTCGAAACACTACTTTGCCTTCACTTGGTATCAATTTCCAATATCAAACCAAGTGGTAAACACAAAGAATCAACAAAAGAAAGAATTACACTTTACAGATTTGTGTAGGCAGTTTGTAGTGCGTAGAAGAACTCGTAGAGGCAGTAGGAAATTCAGCAATGCAGCTTGAAGCATAGTTCTTCTCTTAAACTTATTATAGATCAACTTAAATGAAAGAAGAGTGAAAGGTGAGCTCAATGAATGCTTTTCTAACCTCTATCACATCCCCTTGAAGCTCCTTATATAATAGGAGGTGATTTTCTAACATTTGGTGGTAGGTGGTGTGCATTTAATGCACCAACGTTCGAATTTTTCGACTGTTGCGAACCAAGTCGCATATGGAGTCGACTTGGCATGCGACTTCGTCCAAGTCGCATGGTGGGGTCGACTTCAGGTGCGACCTCGGTCTTCGGCTTCCACTTCCAAGTTCAAGCTTCAAGTCGACTTGGTCTCAGACTTGACCCAAGTCGCATAGAGGAGTCGACTTCGGGTGCGACTTCACCAACCATTTGATTATCTTGGAACCTTGGATTCTTGCAAGTGATCTTATTCTTGTGCATTTCCTTTTCTTCTCTTGTTCTTCATTAAATATCCTTGGTATGCATCTATTTTGCTCAAAACCAAAGCAATACCCTTTACTCTTAAGAAGATTTTCATTGTGACCTTGATTCATGATGATTGTCCTTCTTGATCTTGTTGTACATACTTCAATATTATGTTGATCATATAATAATAATACATCTTTGAAGAGATCTGAAGTGGCCATGTACTTAAGTCACTTGCTTAGGTCGACTTGGACTTTGACTTTACCCAAGTCTCATGTTCAGGTCGACTTGAGGTTCGACTTCACCTAAGTCACATTGTGAAGTCGACTTGGAAAGCGACTTGACTCTAAGAATTTGAAGTCTTCAACAATGCTATACCCAAGTCGCTTCTGGAGTCGACTTGGGTTTGTGACTTCACCTAAGTTGCAAGCAGAGTCAACTTCGATTGCGACTTCACCTGTCTCCGAGTCCTAATTTCAGCTCTGTCCAATTTAATGCATTTGAAGTTGATTCTGGAGTCGACTTGGGAATGGACTTGACTTAAGTCGATAGCTGAGTCGACTTGGGACTGCGACTTGGTTTGTTATCTTTTGAAACGTGAATTTTTAACCTTTGAAAACACTTAGCAAACCCATTAGTGCTTAATTAATTCTCAAATTGAGTTGTTAATCATTAAAACATGGATTGTGCTTAATTTGCCTTGAATCCCAACAATCTCCCCTTTTTAATGATTGACAAAACCAACTTGAGATATGCCTTTTATTTTCTTTCATAAGTTATATGTCATATCTTGTTTTTGGCATTTAGAATAGTCATGTTGTTTTGTTTTCTCAAGATTTGCATAACATTACATTTCAATTTAACAGTTTGCACAAAGGAAACAAAATTATGCCATTCTCAAACAAGTTTATGCTAATTATATGCAATCATTCAAATCAATCATCGTAATTCAAAACAAAGTCATGTAATACAAGATGATTCAAAAAAGAAAATGACCTACTTGATACATGTTACCCAATCCCAACAAAAATCAATCTAAAACCTAAAACCTAACTCAAACCTCTCAAAACTCTCCCCCTAGGGGAAAAGGGATTTGTGAAATTGAAAAGCAGTGATTGGAAAGGAGGTTGGATAGGTAGGTAGAATGGGTCGAGTGTAGGCCGATGAGAATGGGGATAAGGGAGCCTGAACGGTGGGTTCGACACTCATAGATTCACCCCAATATGGATCCAGAGCTGGAAGGCTAGGAACAGGACGACCATGACTACTTCCCGAAGCTATTCTGTACTTGATAGTCCTTAATTCCCGATCGAGTCGATCCTGACGATTATGCATCTCCATCATTGCCATGTGGATAGATACCAACTGTTGTGTGATCTGATCTTCCATCTGACCAAGATACTCCATAATGGTATGAGAGGAAGCGAATTGATTAGGGGATCTCGGATGATAATCTGGAATCTGGAAACTATGTGGGGAGCAGGACTCGTGGACTGGGGTGACGCGGGAACTGCAGGAGCTGGAGGTGGAGAAGAAACCGGCTCAGGGTGTGGGAGCTACTCCCCCTTAGGATGATCGCCCCCGGCTTCAGGCTGTTCAGTTTGTCCCATCCTTTCTTGTATCCTTTCTACCCTGAATTCTTCCAAGTTGATCTTCATCTGGGCCAAAAGGGCCCGGTTGATGGCATTTGTTGGTTTTAGAACCTCAAACGGCTCCCCATCAAAATCAATAATATAGTGTGCCAAAATCTTTGTAATCCACGTCTCATATTGTAGAACACCTCGTGAATTCTCCTTTTTATGTGTCATGGCTTCCAAAAACAGTCTTAGCAAGCTAACCTTGACCCAATTAGCCACTTTCCACAATATCTCAGCTTCTTGTGGGTTCAACTGATTACGACCTCCACCTTTCGGATAAATACAGTGAGCAATGAGTAGTTGGAGGACCTGTAATCTAGGAGACAAGTCCATATAATGTAGAAACTTTATTCCCGAGTGATACTTGTTGCTGTTAGTAAGTTGGTTGTATATTTCTGTAAGGGATAGGCCTTCAGGAATTGGTTCATTTTCTCTAGGTACCCTCAAAATATTAACAATCAGACCAAGGGCATAGGATTGGCAAATTCCATTTCCAATTCACAAGTTTTAACATACTCTAAGTAAATATCATGATTTTCTGTTCCCTAAAAAAATGATGTCTTACATCTATATCTTTATTCTAGAATACAACACAGGTTTTTAGTCAAACAAATAGCACTAGTATTATCACATCTAATTGGAATATCATTATAATCAATACCATAATTTGTAAGTTGTTATTCATCGAAAGCAGTTGGGCACAACAGCTCCCGGTGGTAATATATTCGGCTTCCGCAGTAGATAGAGCAACACTAGTTTATTTTCTTGAAAACCATGAAACCAATATATTTCCAATCTACACTCATGTGTAGTAAATTTGAACCTGGAAAGGAAAATATGGAAGAAATAGTTAATGAACGAGTTTTAGCATGAAAATTTATATCAAGACTAATTATGGGATTATTAACGAATGATCCAATTTTAATTATAAAAGGATAAGCACGTTGCAAATTAAAAATCTGGGAAAATCAACCTAGACAAGATTGAACGGGTGGCAGGATCAGCTGCACCAAATAATTTTTAATAATTTTTATACAAGGAATTTTGGGATGAAACGTTTAAAGGATATATAAAACATATTGAGGATCACAGAAAAAAATAAAAATTAGGTTTTTATGGGTATAAATATACCCCATAATTTACGTGATTCAGGCTGTCTAAAAAGGGATGCTGCTGTCCAGCAGAGTAAAAACACCAAAATAAATAGAAATACTAAATATTTCATGCTAAAAATATTTATTTTGATTAATTGATATATTTATTAAAGTATGGTAGAAATTTCAGATCAAAAATACTTTATTTGATATTAATTCAAGATTTTGAGAATTCAGTGTGCCAGAATTCAGCATTATGGACAGCAGAATTCAGCATTATGGACAGCTTCAGGAATAAATCAAGATAAATGTTAAATTCCAGGTTTTTGTGATGGAATTTGACTTATAATGGGATATCAATCATGATTTAGTGTAATTCATATGATTATTTATGAATAGGTGATGAGCTGCGTATATGTCAATTAGAATGCTCGCTATTTACGCAAGTGTACGTGCTGTGTCAAGTAATAAAGAGTGAATAGAGTATCGTTCCCATGAGGAATTGTTAACCGGAATTATTAATTAATCAAATTGCTTTCGATGGGTGGAAAATTCTGAGTTTGTGATTTAACTAGACTAACAATTGCAATGAGAAATTAGAGTGAAAGTTCGAGACTACTGGACACTTTAAACGAGTTTTCTGATTAGGGATGGCAGATGGATAGCTTGGAATTCTTGAATCTAAACTATATTGCTCTGGTTCTTTTTAAGTGGATTGCATATAGATTTACTAGCCTAAGTTCATATATCTTCATATATGTTTTCCAACAGTATATAAAGCTAATTTCACCCTATTTAAGTGCTATGTTCCCATGCCATTAAATAAAGTGAAATTGAAAAGTCCGTAACTTGTATAATGACTACACAAGGTTTAAGAGTATATTCCTATCCGTTAAACAACTCTCCTTACACAAAGGTAGAAACCTATCCCTTGCACATGGATCAAGCAAAGATCTTTCTCTTCCAAGGATAAATCAAGCAATTAAATCATCTTACAAGGTATCTAATCTTGTAAAAAGCATTAAACCCACACATGCAAAGGTAAATAATACACAATCACATATAAGCTTAAATACTCATTACTGAATATTCTAAGAACCAAAGATCAACATAGTTTAGAATTCAATTCATCCTAACTATCCATCAAATGGAGGTTTAGTTCAAAGACATGATCTTAACATCCATTACATCCATATAGAAAGTATCCATAAAGACAGAGAAAGAAAATTGAAAAGAATAAAAGAAAACTGTTTCCGGCGGTTTCCACCAACGGGACTTGAATCCTCTCTTCAATCCATGCTTTAATCTTGATTTCCACTTTCTTCTGCACTTTGGTTCGTTCTCAGGCTCTCCTCCTCCTCCTTCGCGCGCAAACCCCTTGGAACTATATATAGAGTCCTATTTGCGCAGCTTACGCACTGGAATATTCGCATACGGATGCGTACTGGAGCCTAGGCGCCAAATCCCTGGACTGCACCACCTGATTTGCGGCTTCTGACTTGGGTTTTATGTAGAGAAGTGGTGCCTAGGTGCCAACTCTCTAGAGTGCCCTGCATGTCAGTTGTGTATGCTGCAAATGGTCAAGGCACGTAGGGTGGCACCTAGGCGCCATCCATCTGCCTCTGGATGCCTCAGCTTGCATTTAACTCATCCGCTCTACTGTCGTACGTCCCGTCCTTCCTGCAAAAAATGGAAAAAGTAAATAAATGAACTAAAAAAATTGCCTAAATAATGCTAAAAATGCCTAAAACCTAATTAATGCTCCTAAAATGCGAGGCGGATGAAAATTAAGCTAAATGAGTGCAAACTAAGCCTAATCTCTTGAAGTAACGCACAAATTAAGCCTGAAATGGGCCATGATAACTTGTAAAAATACGGTTTATCACACTCCTAAACTTAAATGTTTCTAGTCCTCGAGCAACACATGCAAACAGAATGAATGAATGAATAAATGTATGCAGACTCTATCAACCCATTTTGCTTCCGGTTATGCATTGATCAATCCACTTAGCCATTTCACAAGGTCGTGATTAATTCAACCTGAAAAATCCTTCATCATACAAACAAGGCATACATTTTTCTTTTCAAACCAAGTTACATGTGGATGCCAAAATTTCATGGTACAAAGTCATATTTCAACACGTTAAAAAAAATTTCATTCGATCAAAAAACTGATTAGGAAATCAATGAACTCAAGCAAACCAAGGATTAAATTGAATACACTGGTTACAGCAAATGGTATCAAGTCACTGAATTCAATCTCTAACAACTACACATTCTTTTTCCTCCCAAACTTATTGCAAAAATTCTCCTCACCATATTTCAGGATATCTGGAGATCTGTGTTTTTTTTTATTTTTTAAAGCGTTGTTACTGTGATTTTCCTTTGCTTTTTTTCGCAAACCTTGTCATTTGTCAATGCCAAGTCCCGGTTACTCAGCTTAGGTCAACCACCCCCTTTTTATCCTTTTCTAATGCTTTATTAGGGGTACTGAACATGTTTAAGTAATTCCTGTGAAATAATACCATTTTTGAACTCGATGAAGTACTAGATCAGCATTTATTTAGTTTAGTTTTCATCATCTCGATCTGAAAGATATGCCTGTTATCGAATTAAAATAATGCATTCTGAAATTCCTTTTAATTCTTTCACATGTTAATTTCAACCTACTTTGTACTTGGTTTCAATCTGAATTGCCTATTCTTTCATGAATTCAATTTCAAATCAGAATTAATCACAGCCTTGCACATTTTCACAATCAGATGAATTGAAATAAAGACAACTTTCATTAGCTGAAATTGAAATGCATGCAACATAAACTAAAGCATGAAAATTAAAATGCAAAACTAACCTATGGTTGAGAATTATACACCCCCCAAACTTGAGAGATGCATTGTCCTCAATGCACTAAAATGAACTAACAATGAAAATACAATGAAAAGCAAAAATAAAAGAAAAGAAAAGCAACAAGAAAGGACTGGGCTCCCCTCAGGAATCGGACTCCGTCGCGTCCTCGTCATCCTCATCATCGGGCTGGGGCTGAGACTGCTGCCCGAAGCAAGCTCGGACCTCTGGCGGCGGCGGTGGGAAGGGAGAATTAATTTCCCTACAAAAGCAAAAACAATAACCAAAAATCAAACAAAAAATGATTGATGGGTTGCCTCCCATCCAGCGCTGAGTTTATCGTCCTCCGCTCGACGTTCCCAATGTTCAATTCTCTTTTAATTTCACCACCTCCTTGCAACGCTAAAAATCATCTCCCATATAATGCTTAAGACGTTGCCCATTCATGACAAAATTATTGTCGGATGCCTCGTTACATATTTCCACCGCTCCATGTTCAGTCGTCTTTATCACCATGAATGGACCTAACCATCGAGATTTGAATTTTCCTGGAAATAGCTTCAATCTTGAATTGAAAAGCAAAACTCTCTGACCTGGCTCGAAACTTCGTGTTAGAATCTTTTTATCATGTCATTTCTTCACTTTTTCTTTATAGGTCTTGGCATTTTCATAGGCTTGCATCCGAAATTTATCCAACTCATTCAGTTGCAGTAATCAGCGTTCCTTTGCTTGTTGCATATCCAGGTTTAGTTTTTTTATTGCCCAATATGCATTGTGTTCCAGCTCTAGCGGTAGATGGCAAGCTTTTCCATAAATCAGTTGATATGGAGACATTCCAAACTGAGTTTTATAGGCAGTTCGATACGCCCATAGTGCGTCGTCCAGTTTGACGGACCAGTCTTTGTGAGAAGACCCGATGGTTTTTTCTAAAATTTGCTTCAATTCTCTGCTAGCTAACTCGACCTGTCCGTTAGCTTGCGGATGATATGCTGTTGTCACTCTATGACGTACGCCGTATTTGTGTAGAATTGCCATGAACTGCCAGTTGCAGAAATGGGACCCCCCTGTTGGAAATATGTGGAAAACAAGCTAAATCTATGTTTTGATGATTAACAAATCAATTTGAGTAAGTCTTGGCTACTAACATGTTTGTGGATATGTTTAAGGGATATACATTTGAAGAACATAAAGCATGGAAGGCCAAGTCGTTCCCCAAGTCGACTCCAAGATCGACTTGAAAGTGCCAAAACCGTCCAGAGTTGAAATGGGAAGAAGAGCAGGTGAAGTCGCAGGCCAAGTCGACTCCACTTGCGACTTGGGAAGCCAAGTCGCAAACGAAGTCGACTCCAACATCGACTTCAGATGCCTAAATCTCTCCAGAGTTGAATTTGGGAGAGAAAGATACCGAAGTCGCAAACGAAGTCGACTCCAGTTGCGACTTGGGTGAAGTCATAGACGAAGTCGACCTCAAGTTCGACTTGAGGTATTTTAAGTTCAAGGATGCAGATTCAAGCTCATTTCCAAGATCAACTTAAGATCTCTCAAGACCAAATCAAGGATACAAGCTCATTATCAAAATCAAGTTTATTAAGTCCAAAGAAAAAGCTTCAAAGTACATTTTAAGATGAAGAAACTCAAGTCATGAAGACTAGTATCGAAAGCAAGAAGGATGAATCAAAAACAAGTTCTTCAAGAAGACTACAAATATGTGAAGCCATTCTAGAATAAAAAGATCAAAGAAAGAAGCCAAGTAAGCTAAGAAGAAGATAATGATCCAAAGGGAAATGAAGGAACCAAGCATTCCAAGTTTTCAAAATCATCAAGCTTCCTGCCAAAGTGAAGTCGCACACCGAAGTCGACTCCACTTGCGACTTGGGTCAAGTCGATGCCCAAATCGACCCGACCTGGAACTTGAAGTCGCGAACAGAAGGCGAAGTCGCACCCGAAGTCGACTCCATCTGCGACTTGGGCGAAGTCGCATCCGAAGTCGACTCCGCCTGCGACTTGGGTCACAACGGTCGGAATTTATTCTAACGTTGGTGCATTTAATGCGCGCCACCTACCTTGTAACGTTCAGATTCCCTCCAAAATTATAAAAGGCATTCATGGTGGACGAGGGAAGAAGCTGAGAATCATTAAGTGTGCTTAACTCCTATATTCAAGAGCTCTAAAGAGATCAAGCCATTCAAAGAGGAAGAACTTTGCTTCAAATTGCAAGAGCTATATTTCTGAATCGTCAAAGCCTACATTACGAGTTCTTCACTGCACCAAATTTCTTCTACACATCTGTAAAGTGTAGACTTCTTTTATTATTTCTTTGTTTGTATTGAACTTGATTTAGTTTGAGGAACTAAGATCAAGTGAAAGCAAAGTAGTGTGTGATTGGAGTGGAACTCATCACCCACTTGTGCTGAGATTTGTTGAAGCCCCCTAGAGCTGGAATCTAGAAGAGAGCAGTGGCTCTAATTGTATTTGAAGAATACAATAGTGGAACCCAAGTCACAAGGAGTGTGAGCTTGGAAGAGTGGAGTAGGGAGGTTGCCCGAACCACTATAAAAATCTTGTGTGCTTGACTTATATTTCTGCTCTCCACATTATATTTCTTTTCATTTCATTTACTTACAAGGGGTTAAGTTTTTAAGTTACCAAAGAAATTTTTAAGAACCCAATTCACCCCTCCCCTCTTGGGTTTTGCCATTAACTCGGGGCCAACAAGTGGTATCAAAGCAGGTCTTTAAGTTAAACCAAAGAGATCCAATCACATGGCATCCCAATCTACTTCCGTTCCCGCTTTTGCTGAGGGCCAATCATTTACTAGGTCACCATTGTTTGATGGGAACAATTTCGGTTATTGGAAGCTTCGTATGAAGCAACTCATTATGGCTACCGATATGGACTCTTGGATTGCGATCCAAGATGGTGTAACCTTGGCAATTGATGAAAGAGCTTCCAAATGGACCGAAGAGGAAGTAAGAACCATCAAGAGCAATGCTAAGGCTATGAACTCTTTATTTTGTGCTCTTACGGCTTCTGAATATGATAGAGTATCCTCTTGCCTAACCGCTAAAGAAATATGGGATACTTTAACATCAATTTATGAAGGAACTTCTCAAGTCCAAGAGACTAGGAGAAATATTCTGATAGGAGAGTTGGAAAGCTTTAGAATGCTAGAAACAGAAAATATTTCTGAAATATTTGCTAGATTTTCTAAGATTACTAACGCCTTGAAAGGTCTTGGAAAGGCTATATCTGAATCCGAACAGGTCATGAAGATACTAAGAGCTCTATCGGAATCTTGGACTCCAAAGATTACGGCGATTGAAGAAGCCAAAGACCTAAATACACTAAAGCTAGAAGATCTAATTAGCTCATTAATGTCAAATGAGCTAATTAAGAGAAGAAACGAAGACAATCACAAAGGGAAGAAAGCCATTGCATTAAAAGCGGCACACAACTCAGAAGAGTCTACCTCCTCTTCTCAAAATGACAATGAAGATATTGCACTACTCACTCGCAAATTCCGAAAATTTGTGAGAAAAGAAAGGAACTTCAAGGACTTCAAAGAAAGAACACGAAGAGAGAAGAAGAAGGAGCCAACAAAGTGTTACAAATGCGGCGGGATTGGACACATACAAGCTCAATGTCCTACGCCGGAAGAGAAATCAAAGGAGTATCAAGAGAGGAAGGAAGGACATGAAGGCAGAAAATACCAAAGGCCAAAGGGAAGAGGCATGTACGTCAATGAAGAGACTTCATCAACAAGCAGCTCCTCAACCGACGAATTTGAGGCGGCAAATTGTGCTAGAATTTGCTGCATGGCACGGATCGAACAAGAAGAAGATCTGTTATGTTTGAACACAACGGAAGTTTTGGAAGAACAAACCATCTCAACAAGATGCACGAGCAATGAAGAGGTAACTTCCAAACCTTGCTATTCTCAATCAAATTATTCTTCTTTTCAAGAATGCCTCAAATGTGCTGAGTTAGAAGAACTACAAATTGCTTATGATTCATTATATGAGGAAATCAAAAAGCTAGAAAACAAGTTGTCATTGAAGAGACAACAATGTAACTTCGTTATTATTGAAAATGGAAAACTAGCTGAAAAATCAACAAAACTGAAAGAAGAAAATGAATCATTGTTGGAAGAGATAGAAAAATTGAAAAAGGAGAACGAATCATTAAATGAATCATTAGCAAAGTTCTCTAATTCCGGAGAAAATGTGAAGATGTTTTTGAACATGACTGCTCAAACAAATAAAAGAGGCCTTGGATATTATACTTTTGAGCAAAAAGAAAGTGGCAAATCGAATGTGCCAATATTTGGGAAATATCAAACCAAAACTGCACCTATATACAAGTCACAAAGGAAAAATGTTATGTGGACTAGAAGGCCAACATTTGAACCAAAATATACTTGGAAGCCTACTCCTAGATTACCAATGGCTTGCAATTTCTGCAACAAAATGGGTCATAAAGCCTATAAATGTAACTTTAAGAAACTACATGACCATGGTGCAAAATTAGTTTGGGTTCCAAGGAACACAAGATTTGGGCTTTCTGAGTTAGAGCAACAAAGATTGAATAAAATTACTAACCCAAATGGACCCATAAAATGGGTACCAAAGAGATGAGATTTATTCCTTTATTTTTCAGATTTGTTTCAAGACAAAGGCAAACAATGAATGGTTCATGGACAGCGGTTGTTCAAGGCATATGACCGGAGAAAGAAGGTTATTTCATAAACTTAAGCCTTGCAACGATGGAACGGTTGCCTTTGGTAATAATGAGAAAGGTAAAATTAAAGGTAAAGGAAACATATATAGTATTTCAAATGCATGCATGGAAGATGTTTTGTTTGTTGAAGGACTCAAGCACAATCTAATGAGTATTAGTCAATTATGTGACAAAGGATACAAGGTTGTGTTTGAATCATCTATATGTAATGTATTTGATGGAGAACATATCATGTTTAGTGGAAAAAGACATGGAAATGTATATTTGGTTCCACTTGATGAATTAGAAGGTCAATGTCTAATGGCCATTGATAATGATCCATGGGTTTGACACAAAAGGCTTGGACATATAAACATGGGAAATATTAAGACCCTATGGAAGAAGAGTTTGGTAGAAGGCTTGCCTAAGTTGAAATATGACAAGGATAAAATTTGTAAGGCATGTCAATTATCTAAACAACCTAAAATACCTTTTTCTACCAAAAAGGAAATTTCCACCACTAGACCACTTGAATTGCTACACATGGATCTATATGGCCCATCCGACATTTTAACCATTGGTGGAAAGAAATATGTTTTTGTAATTGTTGATTATTTTTCAAGATTTACATGGATAATTCTCTTAGCTAGCAAAGATGAAGCCTTCTCTATGTTTGCAACTTTTGTAAACTTGGTGCAAAATGAAAAACAAAGTACTATTGTGACTATAAGAAGTGATCATGGTGGTGAATTTGAAAACAAACGATTCATAGAATTTTATAATGAAAAAAGAATTCATCACACATTTTCTGCACCAAGAACTCCACAACAAAATGGAGTAGTTGAAAGGAAAAACAGAACTATACAAGAGATGGCTAGAACAATGCTAAATGAGAGCAATTTATCTAAGAAATTTTGGGGTGAAGCTGTAAGTACAGCTTGTCATGTTTTGAATCGAGTTACCATTAGAGCAATCTTGAAAAGGACCCCATATGAGCTATGGAAAGGATGAAAACCAAATATCTCTTATTTTCATGCTTTTGGATGCACATGCTATGTTTTGAACAATGGAAAAACCAACTTGGGAAAATTAGATGCTAAAAGTGATTAGGCAATATTCCTTGGTTACTCATCAAATAGCAAAGCATATAGAGTATTCAATAAACGAAACCAAGTTGTAGAAGAGTCCATACATGTTGTTTTTGATGAAACTAACCCTTGCTTCAAAAGAAAAGACAATTTAAGTGATGCAGATGATATAACAAGTAGTCTTGAAAAACTGCATGTGGAAAAGCAAGAAGATTCCATAGAGGAAAGGGTAAGTGAAGGTAATAATTCCTACAATCCTCCTACTGATTTGAAATTCAAACATGCCCATCCAATTGAACAAGTTATAGGGAATGTATATGAAGGTGTAAAAACTAGAAGGTCAAAGAAAAATGTTTGTGGACAATACGCCTTTGTATCTAAGATTGAACCATCCAATATTGATCAAGCTCTTGATGATGAAAACTGGATTATAGCAATGCAAGAAGAGATAAATCAATTTGAAAGAAACCAAGTTTGGCATCTTGTTCCAAGACCAAAAGATTGTACTGTTATTGGCACCAAATGGGTCTTTAGGAACAAATTAGATGAAAGTGGACTTGTAGTGAGAAACAAAGCTAGACTTGTGGCAAAAGGATACTCACAAGAAGAAGGAATAGATTTTGAGGAATCCTATGCCCCGGTTGCTAGATTAGAGGCAATTCGCATCTTACTAGCTTTTGCATCTCACATGAACTTTAAAATTATTTCAAATGGATGTTAAAAGTGCATTTCTGAATGGTTATATAAATGAAGAGGTGTATGTAGAACAACCACCTGGATTTGAAGAAAAAGATCAATCTAAATTTGTGTACAAGTTAAACAAAGCATTATATGGATTAAAACAAGCTCCAAGGGCTTGGTATGATAGACTAAGCAAATTTCTGATTGATCATGATTTTCAAAAAGGAAAGGTAGACATCACTTTGTTTATCAAGTATAAAGAAAAAGAGATTTTGATCATTCAAATTTATGTTGATGATATCATTTTCGGTGCTACTAATGAGACTCTTTGTCAAGAATTTTCTGAGCTTATGCAGAAAGAATTTGAGATGAGTATGATGGGGGAGCTGAATTTCTTCCTTGGACTGCAAATCAAGCAACTAAATGAAGGCATTTTCATAAACCAGTCCAAGTATATCAAAGAAATGTTGAAGAAGTTTGGCATGGAGAATAGCAAAGGAGCAAACACCCCTATGAGCTCAACAATTAAAATTGACAAAGATGAGAAAGGAAAAACAATTGATTTAAAAGTGTATAGAAGCATGATAGGTTCTTTATTATATTTAACTACTTCTAGGCCTGATATATTGTTTAGTGTGTGTATGTGCTCTAGATTTCAATCATGTCCAAAAGAATCACACTTGGTAGCTGTGAAAAGAATTTTCAGGTACTTAGTAGACACTACCAATATAGGACTTTGGTATCCAAAGGGCTCTAATTTTGATCTAATCGGCTACTCGGATGCGGATTTTGCCAGTTACAAAGTAGATAGAAAAAGCACTAGTGGAACATGTCAATTTCTTGGGAACATGTTGGTTTCATGGTTTTCAAGAAAACAAACTAGTGTTGCTCTATCTACGGCGGAAGCCGAATACATTGCCGCCGGGAGCTGTTGTGCCCAATTACTTTGGATGAAACAGCAACTTAGGGACTATGGCATGGATTTTAAAGATATACCCATTAAATGTGATAATACTAGTGCCATATGTTTAACTAAAAATCCAGTCTTGCATTCTAGGACCAAACATATAGACCTTAGACATCATTTTATTAGAGAACATGTGAAAAATCATGATATATGTCTAATATATGTAAGAACTGAGGATCAAATTGCAGATATATTCACAAAGCCCCTAGCAAAAGAAGCATTTTATAAAATTAGAAATGACATGGGAATGATTGAATTAACTTAACACAAACTGAGGGGGAGCACCTGTTTAAGGAGAGCAAATCTACCTATCTTTACCCTCTAATTTTTTGATATATTGACAAAAAGGGGGAGAAGAGTAGGATTTGATATAAGTCCAAAGGGGGAGAAGAGTAGGATTTGAGGGGGAGAAGAGTAGGATATGTTTGGGGAGAATAGTAGGATATGCTTGCATGAGCTTAAGTATGATAAATTTTCAAAATGCAAAAATGAGCATGTTATTTTTTAAGCAATTGAAAGGTATCCACTCAAATCGGTTTTGTCAATCATCAAAAAGGGGGAGATTGTTGGAAATATGTGGAAAACAAGCTAAATATATGTTTTGATGATTAACAAATCAATTTGAGTAAGTCTTGGCTACTAACATGTTTGTGGATATGTTTAAGGGATATACATTTGAAGAACATAAAGCATAGAAGGCCAAGTCGTTCCCCAAGTCGACTCTAAGATCGACTTGAAAGTGCCAAAACCGTCCAGAGTTGAAATGGGAAGAAGAGCAGGTGAAGTCGCAGGCCAAGTCGACTCCACTTGCGACTTGGGAAGCCAAGTCGCAAACGAAGTCGACTCCAACATCGACTTCAGATGCCAAAATCTCTCCAGAGTTGAATTTGGGAGAGAAAGATACCGAAGTCGCAAACGAAGTCGACTACAGTTGCGACTTGGGTGAAGTCATAGACGAAGTCGACCTCAAGTTCGACTTGAGGTATTTTAAGTTCAAGGATGCAGATTCAAGCTCATTTCCAAGATCAACTTAAGATCTCTCAAGACCAAATCAAGGATACAAGCTCATTATCAAAATCAAGTTTATCAAGTCCAAATAAAAAGCTTCAAAGTACATTTTAAGATGAAGAAACTCAAGTCATGAAGACTAGTATCGAAAGCAAGAAGGATGAATCAAAAACAAGTTCTTCAAGAAGACTACAAATATGTGAAGCCATTCTAGAATAAAAAGATCAAAGAAAGAAGCCAAGCAAGCTAAGAAGAAGATAATGATCCAAAGGGAAATGAAGGAACCAAGCATTCCAAGTTTTCAAAATCATCAAGCTTCCTGCCAAAGTGAAGTCGCACACCGAAGTCGACTCCACTTGCGACTTGGGTCAAGTCGATGCCCAAGTCGACCCGACCTGGAACTTGAAGTCGCGAACAGAAGGCGAAGTCGCACCCAAAGTCGACTCCATCTGCGACTTGGGCGAAGTCGCATCCGAAGTCGACTCCGCCTGTGACTTGAGTCGCAACGGTCGGAATTTATTCGAACGTTGGCGCATTTAATGCACGCCACCTACCTTCTAACGTTCGGATTCCCTCCAAAATTATAAAAGGCATTCATGGTGGACGAGGGAAGAAGCTGAGAATCATTAAGTGTGCTTAACTCCTATATTCAAGAGCTCTAAAGAGATCAAGCCATTCAAAGAGGAAGAACTTTGCTTCAAATTGCAAGAGCTATATTTCTGAATCTTCAAAGCCTACATTACGAGTTCTTCACTGCGCCAAATTGCTTCTACACATCTGTAAAGTGTAGACTTCTTTTATTATTTCTTTGTTTGTATTGAACTTGATTTAGTTTGAGGAACTAAGATCAAGTGAAAGCAAAGTAGTGTGTGATTGGAGTGGAACTCATCACCTACTTGTGCTGAGATTTGTTGAAGCCCCCTAGAGCTGGAATCTAGAAGAGAGCAGTGACTTTAATTGTATTTGAAGAATACAATAGTGGAACCCAAGTCACAAGGAGTGTGAGCTTGGAAGAGTGGAGTAGGGAGGTTGCCCGAACCACTATAAAAATCTTGTGTGCTTGACTTATGTTTCTGCTCTCCACATTATATTGCTTTCCATTTCGTTTCTTCATTCAAGGGGATTAAACTTACAAGGGGTTAAGTTTTTAAGTTACCAAAGAAATTTTTAAGAACCCAATTCACCCCTCCCCTCTTGGGTTTTGCCATTAACTCGGGGCCAACACCCCCATCACTAATGATCACCCTTGGCGTGCCAAAACAAGTAAAGATGTTCTTCTTGATGAATTTGAGAACTGTTTTAGCATCACCTGTTTGAGTTGGAATTGCCTCTACCCATTTGGAAACATAATCAACAGCAACCAGGATGTATTGGTTTCCATATGAGGGTATAAATGGGCCCATGAAGTCAATACCCTAGACATCAAATATTTCTACTTCAATAATATTAGTGAGAGGCATCTCATGTCTTTTGGAAATGTTAACTGTCCGTTGGCATTGATCGCATCTTTTGACATAAAAATGGGCGTCTTTAAATAAATATGGCCAGTAGAATCCCGATTGCAGTATTTTCACTGCAGTTTTGTCTCCTTGAAAGTGGCCCCCATACGGAGATGAATGACAGCTTTGCAGTAGTGCTTCCTGTTCACACTCTGGAATACATCTCCGATACAACTGATCTGGGCATTGTTTAAATAGATAGGGATCATCCCAGAAATAAAATTTAACATCGTGGAGAAATTTCTTCTTTTGGTGTGAATTCAACCCCGGAGGCAACATTCTACAGACGATGTAATTGACAAAGTCTGCATATCATGGTGGGCTGCCTGGGGAGATAGAGAATAGCTGCTCATCTGGAAACATTTCTCGAATTTACTCTGTATCATGAGCTAACTGGGGTCCTTCAAGGCGGGATAGATGGTCAATGACCTAATTTTCAGCTCCCTTGCGACTTTGATTTTGAGGTCGAATTCCTGTAGTAGTAAGACCCATCGGATCAAGCGTGGTTTCACATCTTTTTTCTCGATTAGATATTTGATGGCTGAATGGTCTGTGTAAACGATCACCTTAGTGCCCACCAGATATGCTCTAAATTTGTTGAATGCAAATACTACTACTAGCAATTCCTTTTCGGTTGTAGTGTAATTCATTTGTGCCTCGTTCAGGGTTTTGCTAGCGTAGTAGATGGAATTGAAGACCTTATTTTTTTGCTGTCCCAATACTGCTCCTACTGCATAGTCACTTGCATCACACATTAATTCGAATGGGAGATTCCATTCTGGAGAGATAATGATTGGTGCAGATATCAGTTTCTTTTTCAGCTCTTGGAATGCTTCCATGCATTCGCTGGTGAATTCGAATGGTGTCTTTTTAGAGCAACGAACATAACGGCTTAGCTGTCTTTAAGAAGTCTTTTATGAATCGTCTATAAAATTCTGCATGTCCCAAAAAACTGTGAATGCCCTTGACTGAGGTGGGTGGAGGCAGTTTCTCGATCGTCTCGATTTTAGCTTTGTCCACTTCGATTCCCTGTTTAGAGACCCTATGACCAAGTACGATGCCCTCTTGCACCATAAAATGACACTTTTCCCAGTTAAGAACCAAGTTCATATCCTCACACCGCTGGAGCATCTTTGATAAGTTGGTTAAGCATTCATCATAGGAGTTCCCGAACACCGAGAAATCGTCCATGAAAACTTCCAACATGTCCGTGAAAATGGCCATCATACATCGCTGAAATGTGCCTGGAGCATTGCATAGACCAAACGGCATTCGCCTGAACGCGAATGTGCCATAGGGACATGTGAACGTGGTTTTTTCTTAGTCTTCCGGTGCTATCATAATCTGGTGATAACCTGAATAGCCATCCAGAAAGTAGTTGAATTCGCGTCCTGCTAACCTGTCCAGCATCTGATCAATGAATGGAAGTGGAAAATGATCCTTTCGGGTAGCTTTATTCAGCTTGCGGTAGTCCATGCAAACTCGCCAACCAGTAACTGTTCTGGTCGGGATTATCTCGTTGTTTTCGTTGGAGATGATCGTCATGACACCTTTCTTCGAGATGTACTGCACAGGGCTGACCCAAGAAGTATTGAAGATTGGGTATATCACGCCTGCATCTAACCATTTGATTATTTCCTTTTTAACCACTACTTTCATAATTGGGTTTAGTCTTCTCTGCGCTTCGATAGATGGCCTGGAATCATCTTCTACTTGAATTTTGTGCATTCAGAAGGATGGGCTGATACCTCTGATGTCTACTATGGTCCATCCTATGGCCTTTTTATGATCTCTGAGTACTCTGAGCAGTTTTTCTTCTTGCACGGTATCAAGTGCAACAGAAGTAATCACCGGGAGTGAGGATTCTGCTCCCAGGAAGGCATATCTAAGGTGTTTTGGCAAAGGTTTTAGCTCCAGGATAGACGGCTCTTCAATTGACGGCTTCAACTATTTAAAAGACTCCAGCTTGAGCTCCGGCGATTCAAATTTCTACGGGTATCGTGGGAATGTCGGAGGTTGCTGCAGATATGTATCATCTCTGCTAACTCTTCATCAGATTCATTGCCTTCCCCAATGAGCGATGCTTCTAGGGTTTCCTTGAAAGCTGAAATTTGGAATTCGACTTGTACTGCCAAGTCCACCATGTCGATCATTAGACATTCCTCTAGGTCGTTTGGTAACTGCATTGCCTTAAACACGCTAAAAGTAACATGTTCTCTCTGAACCCGCATGGTTAGTTCGCCAGCCTATACATCGATGATGGCTTTTCCCGTCGCGAGGAATGGTCGACCCAGAATGATTGGCACATCTCGATCTTCTTCATAATCCAGGATAATAAAATCTGCAGGAAAAATGAACTTGTCTACCTTGATAAGGACATCTTCAATAATTTCGTCTGGATATGTGATGGATCGATCTGCTAGCTGCAGCGTCATTATGGTAGGTCAGGCTTCCCCTAAGCCTAATTTTCTGAAAATGGACTTGGGCATGAGATTAATGCTGGCTCCCAAGTCGCATAATGCTCTCCCGAAGTACTGGTCGCCAATTGTGCACGGGATTGTGAAGCTCCCAGGGTCCTTGAGTTTAGGAGGTAGTTTCCTCTGAACCCTCGCACTAGTTTCCTCTATTAGCGCCACTATCTCGAATTCCGTCAACCGCTTTTTCTTTGATAGCACGTCTTTCATGAATTTGGCGTAGCTCGGCATTTGTTCTAAGGCTTCAACGAGAGGTATATTAATATGCAGCTGCTTCAATACCTCAAGGAATTTCTTGAACTGGCCCTCCTTTTTAGACTTTTCAAATCTCTGAGGAAATGGAAGAGGCGGCCTTGGATTTGTGGCGATTTCAGCGTTCGGTTGGTTCTGGGTTGCCACTGATGCTTCTGGCTCCAGCGACTGCTTACTCAGAGGATTAGTGGGTTCAATTACCTATTCTGGTGGAGTTGGATCGGATAACTGCTTTTCACTACGCAATGTGACTGCTTGGACCTGTTCTTTGCCTTTTCCCTTCGAGTTTTGCTCGGTGTCGCTCGGCAACGATCCTTGAGTTCGATTGTTCAGAGCTGAGGCCAGCTGGCCTATCTGAGCTTCTAGGTTTCTGTTCGTCATGATCTGAGATTGCATAAACTTCATGAACAGATTTTCCAGATCCGATTCTTTTCTTCTCACGGTGGTGGAGTGAACTGCACTGGTCTTGCAGGCTGTTGCTGCGGCGGTTGCTGTGAGAATTCAGGCGGCTGATTCGGCCTCGTCTGGTTGTTCCATGAGAAGTTAGGATGATTTCTCCAGCCTGGGTTGTAGTTGTTTCCATACTGATTAGCTGGATTTCTTTGGAAATTTCCCATGTAATTAATGGACTCCGGGTTGGAGGCGCATTCATCACTAGGATGGCCGAATTCGCCACACCATGTGCAAATGTCTGCTGTTGTCGACTGTTGTGGTGTAGACGCCCCTAATGCATTGACGTTGGCTGGCCTGGATAGGTTCTTAATTTGGCGAGATAAAGCATCGATGTGGGCCTTTATCGATGAAACAGCATCCAGTTGGAGTAGACCCCCACCTCGGCTCCTGTTAGATGGCAGTTGATAAGAGTTGGCCACCATATTTTCGAGTAGGGCGTATGATTCCCGATAGCTTTTCCGTAGCAGAGATCCGTTTGATGAAGAATCCACCATGTGACGAGTGGAATCCTGGAGACCATTATAAAAAATCTGAATTTGTACCCACAGCTGAATTCCATGATGCGGGCACTTTCAGAGCAGGTCTTTGAAACGATCCCACACCTCTGATAAGCTCTCCTCTCCGTGCCGCTTGAACGAGACTATATCCATTCTCAGCTTAGCTAACTTGGCTGGCGGAAAGTATTTTTCTAGGAATTTCTGAGCCAAGTCATTCCATGTGTTGGCGAAGTTCGGTGGCAAAGAGTCTAGCCACTCGAAGCTCGATCTCGCAGAGAAAATGGAAATGTTCGAAGTCGCATTGCTTCGTCAGAGACTCCGTTTTTCTTGAAAGTGTTCATGATTTGCAAGAAATTCCACAGATGGCGATGCTGATCTTCAGATGCAAGACCTCTGAACTGCCCAATAGATTGGAGCATCTGAAAAATCACCGGTTTGATTTCAAAATTGTTGGTGTCAATCGGAGGAGGTGCAATGCTATTCTAAACAGCATTCTGACCAAGTACAATCAGATCCCAAATTGGCTGGTCCAAATCATCTTGAGGTGGATGATTCGGGATCTCGATCCTCTGGTTTTCTTGTTGATTTGCATCAACGTTCTCGTCCTGGTTCTCGATGAGCTCCATTGATTGCTGTTGGTTTCTAGCCTCTCTGCTCTTACGACGCCTTCTCAAATATGTTCTTTCGGGTTTCGGATCAAAAGGAACAATAATCTCCTTTCCGGCTCTGCCTCGGCGCATGCAATATGAGATAACTCTGCAAAAACCAATGAAATTGAACTAGTAGAAAGAAAAAGAAATTCTAAGCTAAAAGAAATAATGAAAATGAGTTATTCTACAGAATTATACAAGAAAGCAATAAAACTAAAAATAATTGGCTAAACAGATTCCCCGGCAACGGCGCCAAAAACTTGACGAGCTGCGTATATGTCAATTAGAATGCTCGCTATTTACGCAAGTATACGTGTCGTGTCAAATAATAAAGAGTGAGTAAAGTATCATTCCCACGAGGAATTGTTAACCGGAATTATTAATTAATAAAATTTCTTTCGATGGGTGGAAAATTCTGAGTTTGTGATTTAACTAGGCTAACAATTGCAATGAGAAATCAGAGTGAAAGTTTGAGACTACTGGATACATTAAACGGGTTTTCTGATTAGGGATGGCAGATGGATACTTTGGAATCCTTGAATCTAAACTATATTGCTCTCGTTCTTTTTAAGTGGATTGTATATAGATTTACTAGCCCAAGTTCATATATCTTCATATATGTTTTCCAACAGTATATAAAGTTAATTTCACCCTATTTAAGTGCTATGTTCCCATGCCATTAAATAAAGTAAAATTGAAAAGTCCATAACTTGTATAATGACTACACAGGGTTTAACAGTATATTCCTATCCGTTAAACAACTCTCCTTACACAAAGGTAGAAACCTATGTCTTGCACATGGATCAAGCAAAGATCTTCCTCTTTCAAGGATAAATCAAGCAATTTAATCATCTTACAAGGTACCTAATCTTGTAATAACCATTAAACCCACACATGCAAAGGTAAATCATACACAATCACATATAAGCTTAAATACTCATTACTGAATATTCTAAGAACCAAAGATCAACATAATTTAGAATTCAATACATCCTAACTATCCATCAAATGGAGATTTAGTTCAAAGACATGATCTTAACATCCATTACATCCATATAGAAAGTATCCATAAAGACAAAGAAAGAAAATTGAAAAGAATAAAAGAAAACTGTTTCTGGCGGTTTCCACCAACGGGACTTGAATCCTCTCTTCAATCCATGCTTTAATCTTGATTTCCACTTTCTTCTGCAATTTGGTTCGTTCTCAGGCTCTCCTCCTCCTCCTTCGCGCGCGAACCCCTAAGAACTATATATAGAGTCCTATTTGCGCAGCTTACGCACTGGAATATTCGCATACGGATGCGCACTGGCGCCTAGGCGCCAACACTCTGTGTGCTGAGCAGTTTGGACACATTCTGGAAACCCTAAGAATTTTTGCACTGGCACCTAGGCGCCAACTCCCTGGACTGCACCACCTGCATGTCAGCTGTGTGTGCTGCAAATGGTCAAGGCACGTAGGGTGGCGCCTGGGCGCCATCCATCTGCCTCTGGATGCCTCAGCTTGCATTTAACTCATCCGCTCTACCGTCGTACATCCCGTCCTTCCTGTAAAAAATGGAAAAACTAAAAAAATGAACTAAAAAAATTGCCTAAATAATGCTGAAAATGCCTAAAAGCTAATTAATGCTCCTAAAATGCGAGGCGGATGAAAATTAAGCTAAAAAGTGCAAACTAAGCCTAATCTCTCGAACTAATGCACAAATTAAGCCTGAAATGGGCCATGATAACTCGTAAAAATACAAGTTATCAATAGGTTGCTGATTTTATAAGGTATGGAACCTAGGGTTGTATATATGACTCGATTTTTCCATTTTTATGTTAAAAATGGTATGGAAATGAGATTAAATGATTTATGAAAGTTATGTAGGGTAAAATACCCTAGGATTAGGGTACTTTGGATGCCCAAAAGGATTTGGGAAGATGAGCCCCAAATCTGATTTTTATGAATTTTATGAAAAGATGTCCAAATGGGGTGAAAACGGTACCCGAAATGGATGAGTAAGTTGCTGTATGGAAACCATTTAATTATAGGATTCAAATATGTGTTAATATTATAAATTTGGGTTAAGAAAAGTATGATTTAAGGCTGGAAAATTTGGATTAAAAATCTGTTTAAACCATGTTGCTAAAGAGAGCATTGAAATGACGAAAAACGGGTTCTAAAATTGCTGTTTTGGGAACCCTACAATAAATGGATTATAAATTCGAAACTAAACCCTAAATTATATTTAATTAAGGGGTTTAATCATGCTGAAATTACAGACAAGTTGAAAAAGTTTAAGAAACACATAGGTATGTGTTGAAAAATGGACTTGTATGGAAAGATGGGTATGAATGAATGATAAATGGGGTATGTAAATTCCAAAAATGAAAAAATGCATGGAATTATGGTAAAAAGAGATGAATAAGTTTCTGAATGATTGAGCAATGTTAATATTAAATTTTAAGATTAATATATGAGGTTTAACACGTCGAATATATGTTTAAAACGAATGTCAACGAATGAAAAATGAAAAATATGTTAAAAAAGTGATAAATGGAAGTAATGAACCTCCAAATAATGATTTAATGAAATATTATTACATGTATGTAAGTTTACCCTATATAAGGGTATTAAAAATGAATGAATGGATGATTGATATGTATAGGCTATGTTGCTGAGTATGAGCACCCGACTTGGAGGACAAGTGGGTCAAGCTAAGTCCAAATGAATTTATGTAGGTTGGAAAACCTAAGGGATTTATGTATTTGAAGTTGATGTGAATAAATGAAATATTATTTTCATTTATTTAGGCAAAGGAAAAGGAAAAGAATGGAAGAAGGGGATTATGGCGATTTCAGGTAAGCAAGCGAACTTTCTAAAATAATGTTTTCTTTCTATGTGATGATATGTGATTAAAAATGTTTATGATTATGTTTAAACAAATGGGCAAGCACAAGTTTTGAAAATAATAGCTTCAATGAAAAGTCACAAGTTTTGAAAATGACGGCTTTAATGAAAGCCTTAAGTTTGGAAAAGGATGGCTTTAAGGAAAAGCCTCAAGGTTTTCTTCATGGGAAGCAAGTAATGATTTTAAGATAAAGAATTTATCACAAGTGTTACCTTGGATTGGCAATATTTTATGTTAATGGATTGAGAAATTTGCTTATGAATAAGCAAGTTCTCCATAATAATATTTTCAAAGGATTTCATGTTTTATGTCGATGGTTTTGATTTTTTAGAATTTGCTTATAAGCAAGCAAGTTCTTTATGATGTTGTTTCAAAATTATTTTATAAGAAAAAGGAAATTTTACCTTTCTTATCACAAAGTATTGTTTGTAAATAAGTTTTGAGTTATTTCTACAATAATTTGTGATAAACAATTATGTTTATGAAAGAAAAAGGAAAAGGGGAATTAATTTATGAAAAAGATTTGTTTTGCTAGGTCATGATAATTAAATAATAAATGATGATGTGGACATAGTTCATATGTTTTGAAATGATATTCGAAAAGTTTTGATTTCCTTTAGATAAAGAAAACTATGTTGAAAATATCTTGAAAAATATTTATATGGATGTATTGAAGGGGATTTAGGGATGACCAACCTCCTATGTTGATTTCATAAAATGGTTTGATTTTGGATTACTAAATGGTATACAAAAGACTATGCTGTGGCGCCCCAAACCGAGTGTCACATCCTAGCCCTTACCTCAAGATCGGATTGATTGGTAAACGTGATCAGGATTGTTGCCCTGTCACACGGCGGGATTTATCGGATATTTATCCTGTTAAATATGGTCATGTAACTGTTCATATAACACCTCATGTTCTCACAATTTCATATTCATACATTTTTAAGTCATTTCAATCCATTCATTACATACAAACATGCTATTCAGCGACATTTCATCTTTTACCTAAATTAGATGTCACTGCATGTATATATCACAGTCATTCGTATAAAACATTCAAGTAGTTCACAACTATTCATTATAAAGCATGCATGTAATTTTACAATCATTCCACATCAACTTCATAACATAAGTTTCATAAATTTTTCCATGAACTCCTTAAGCCGGTGTTAGCTCCTTCGCCGTGTCCTGTCCATCACCTGTCTTTGGGTTTGGAAAAAAAAATCATTACTCGAAACTCAATAAGCAAGCTATTTGCATTTTTCAGGCAAATCATTTTAGGCAACATTTTTCATTTAAAATCAACTTGGAAAGCATCTTATACCTTATCCAAAGGTATATCTTGAAAACATGAAATCCTGTACCCATCACGGGTCTCATATGCATAAATGCAATATGAAAACATGAACATGAACATCATATCTCCCTTAGGATGGAAGCTAGCCAGGTGACCATCCGTCACGTTAACTCCCATTTCAGAGAGGGCGCCGCCGGCCATCGGCCTATTACAAGCGACTTGGTCATGCCAAGGGGGGACAAGCTTACACCCTTCAAGTGGACCTAGTATCCTGTGCACATGAACTTTTCATAAATCCATCTTTGACATGCTAGCATGATTTTTCAATCATAAACATCAATCCACATCATTTTTCCATAGCATTTATAAAAGAAACATTTCATAATCATTGCATTTGAAATAAAATATCATTTCAACATTATTTTGCTAAGGGATGGCCATCCTTAAACCCATTAGAAACAATTTTATAGTTTCATCAAACAAGTTAGAATACAAATTGCATTTATGGAAATAATTTAGAAAAGTAAAAATCCTTTAGAAAATTTGCTTGCTTACCTGAAGTCCTTAGCTTTCCGTTACCACTTTCTCTTTGCCTTTGCCTATATGAAAAATAATATGATTCTTCATATATTTATTTTTCTTCATATTTCCTTTATTTTTCCAACCCATTCCATATACACGTATCATTTATTTGACTTCATAAGTCATCATACACATATATGGCTTATTTTGCACCCATTAGCATAATTTACACACATTCGGCTATTATACAACATAGCATATACATATAACCCTAAAATCAGGGTATTAATTTCAATATCAAAAAATTCATTCCATAAACATCCTTCATATCTTCATTAAGCTTAGTTTGCCATTTTTCCCATTTTTTCCAAAACACACATATGGGTGCTTCTTTTACGTACATAGCATTGCCTTAGCTTCATAAATCAAGTCCAAAATTTTGGATTAAATACTATACAATCTCAAACAGATTCATAGACATGGGATTCATCTCATTTTTATGCATTTTTTCATAAAATCATTTTTCATAAGTCATTCATCACCCGTTTACCGTTATCCCTTCACATAAGCTCATTTAGCACTTAAACACAATGCATTTCATAAAATTTTCTAACTCAGAAATTTAATCCATGTTTCAGCGGGTTAATTACCCTTAATTAACACTGCATTCAAGGTATTTTTACGGGATTTAAATCCATTCACCCATAGGTTTCCAAAACAACAAGTTTGGAACCCGTTTTTCACCCGTTTTACACATCTTTCGACACTTAACCCTATGCAGTCATATAATTCCGAATTTCCAGAAATAAAATCTATTTTTCCTCATCCATATTTAAGGATTTAACACATAATTAACATCCATGCATTATCATTTCTTAAAACAGCAAGTTACCCTCACGTTTTGAGACCCGTTTCACGTCGGTTTGACGTTCTTTCATAAAAATCATAAAAATCAGATTTAGGGTTTATTTCTCCCAAATATTTTGGGAATCCATCATAACTTAAACCTAGGGTATTTTAACCTACATAACATGCCTAAAACATGCAAGTCCATTTCCATAGCATTTTTAACCCAAAAATTAAGAATTTAGGTCAAAATCCATGCTTTGCATTCCATAACTTCAAAATTTCATCACTTAAGCATAAACTCTCATATTTTTAACATGAATACATGATTTATATCTTAATCAACTCATCAAATCCAAACAGCAACTTATCTTGGAGATTTAGGGTTTAACAAATTGGATTTTCCATTTCATATGCATGCATAACTCTATTTCCATCAACTTTAAAATTCATGCTTAAAACTTAATACCCATTCCATATTCGTGCAAAGGCATGTTAAAACATCATTTTACAGATTCTTTAAGTATGCTTTTCATTTCCAAGTTTTGAGTTTAAAAACTCAAGTTAAACAACTCAAAATCATCACATACTTACTTGGATTTGTAGCAAATCAAATCTTAGCAACTTGAAGTGATTTCTTCTTCAAGTTTTCCTTATTTTTCCCTTGATTTTCTCCTCTATTTTTCTGCCTAGGAGGGACGTGATCAGCTGCTGTGGTTTTCTTGGTGAAATTTAACACTTAGCAATTTTTTTCCAAGCTTCTCACAAGTAACGAGCATGGCTTTTAAAGGCTGGATTTTTCCCAATTGTGGGACCCACTTGTGCTGCAATTCCACATCCCATAAATGCATCTCTATCTATCATATGAGGTGGGTGAATTTGAGCCATGTAAATTGCATTTTTACTTTTTACAAAATCACAAAACCTGCATCATCTTGACCGTAAATCTGCATTGCCATTTCACGCCCAAATCTGTCCAGATTTTTGCATCCCATTTTTCATTTTTATTTCATGTATAAACATGGGCAATATATGCTCCTAATCACCCTTTAATTCCTCCATAAATTTGGTGTTAAGAAAAATTAATAAAATGGCTAAAACTGCCACTTTTCTGCACACTATTCCACCCACTATGCTGTCCACGATCAGCTGGGTTGCACATGCCTTTCCCATTTTTTTTATTGCTGAAACCTTGCATAATTGCATCCACATTCATGTACTTTCATCTCAGCAACATGTGGCATTTTTTTAATATAAAAAAAAATCAATTTGGGCAGTCCAATAGCCCTTGGACGTCCCTTATGTGGCCACCTTAGCTATGCTCCCATAGTTTCATCATTTTGGGCATTAAATGGTTGGATAATTCATGGCATTATGCATTTTATTTAAATGCATAAATTCCCTCAAAAATTCCTGCAATGGACACCTCAAATTCCCTTTCCATCAAGCATTTATGTATGGTACTCTAGCATTAATGCTATGGTACTTTTGTGGAGCATAAGTCAAACATGCCCACCTTTTTCAATGCGGGAACTTTCCCAATATTCCATGCTTAATCCAAGCCATCCAAAATAAACATATCACCATTTCATTCAACCGTTTCAAATTTCAACTCTATCCGAGTTTTCTAGCTCCCGATATGGTCGTTTAAAGTTAACGGTTGAAATGAACATATACTTAAAAATTCGTAATTCTTATTTCATCAATAATTTTCATAATATTTTCATTCCATAATACCAAGCCCAACATTAACAATTTTCATTTCAAATTTCACTTGAATCCGCCTTATAGGCGTTGAGTTATGAATTTTTCAATGTTTTCCATCAAACTTGTCAATTTCCATATTAATCTCTATAATTCATTTTAAATAATGGAAAATAATTTTTCATGATATATTTACACATTTAAATCACAAATAATTCATTCTAAATCCACGGTCTCATTTAGGCTCAAAACACTTAATCATATCATTAATGCTAACCCATAACCCTAATTGCCATAATTAGCAAAAATCATAAAATGCCTTCATAATTCCATCATTCATGAATAATTATCATATACATGTTCAATGCATACATATAGGTCCTACATGGGTTAGGGTTTCACATATGCAAACCCCTCTTTATGTAAAAATGGTAAGATAGATATGTGGACAATAATTTGATTTTAAACTGGTTGAGAAGGGGGTGCTATAATTGCATAACTTTTGTGAGCAAAAGGCCCTGAAATGGAAACCAAGAAAATATTAGAGAAATATATGGTTTATTTTTGGAAATCCAAAAATTTTGAAATTCTTTTATTATAAAAGATTTTAAGATGTATTATTTTTAAACATTTCAAATCTTTATCAAAATGTTTTACTCAAATTATTTTCGAAAAAATTTAAGGAAGGTCATCCTAAAATTAGATTTCAAATGACAACTTGTTTAAAGTGGGTGCGCTCGCTTTACAAGTTAACACAGACTGCGGTCTGTGATGTGCTTTATTTTAAAATGATTTGTTTTGAAAAGACACAGACCTCGGTCTATGATGTTTTTAAGTTATGGATGCAGACTGAGGTCTGTGATCCTGATTTTAAAGGATACGGGTTGCGGTCTGTAATACTTTAAATCAAACGGACTGCGGTCCATCATAATAATGTATGGTGCACCAGTACAAGGAACGGGCCGGTTGTAGAGCACAGTTGGGATGACCAGGGACCGCTCTACATATGGCCAAGTCGCTAAAGGATGGCAAGAGTGCCGACGGCGCCCTCCCTAAGATGGGAGTAGGATAAAGGAATAGTCGCCTAGCTAGCGTGCTGTTAAGGATTCTCTTCCAAAAGGTAGCGTGATTAATTGCTAAGTGTCACTACTAGATGAGAAGAAATGCATTTGCATACGTTTTGCTTTTCAAAAGCCCAAAGATTGGGATATAAAAGCATTTATATAAAAAGTTATCCTAAATTGGATTTTTATGAGCCATTATGTATAAGTTACCCTAAAAGCAGGGCGTTCTACACAAAATGTGTAAATATTAAGAATAAAAAGAAATAGTTTTATGCAAAAGTTTTCATGAAAAGGATTTATGACTTGTTTACTATAAACAAGCCCCAAGATGGGGATTATGAAAAAGGTTTTATGTTGGATAATATTTTGGACATAAGAATGTCTGTTTCCAAAATATTTATGTCGGAAAAATGGTTAGACATGAGAATGTCCATTTCCTAAAGGGATTTATGTTGGAACATGTGTGGACATAAAAATGTCCGTTTCTAAAAGAGTTTAGGGGATAAAAGTGTTTGTGGACATATGAATGTCCATTGCCAAAAAGGCTTACGTGAAATGTATTTTGGACATAAAAATGTCCATTACCAAAGTGTTTATGTGAAAAATATTTTAGGACGTATAAACGTTCGTTTCCAACAAGGTTTATGTGGAAAAATGTGCCAAAATGATTTATTTTAGAAAAAGTATTTTTGTGGAAATGAGAATGTCATTGCCAAATATGGTTTATGTCAAGATGTTTTGGGACATAAAATGTCCCTTGGCCAAATGATTTATGAGAAAAATATTTTAGGAAATGATTTTCAAAGAAGCTTGCCCTAAAAGATAAAATGCTTGCTTACTGAGTTATCACTCACGTTTTGTTTTCCAAATCTTAGACAGGTACCGGGAAACTCAAGGAGATGCAAATTTAAGCAATAGAGGAAAGGTACGGGATGATAGCCAGGTAGGCTATAAGGAATGGAAAAGCATGAATATGTTAAAGTATGCTAATGTGTATGTGAACTTAATTAGAATTTTAAGTTCTATATGATTCAATGATTGAATGTATGGATGTATGGATATAAAATGTGATGATTTAGTCAAGGAAACTTTCATTGTAGAAAAGCAGGATGAGATGCTATGAAATAGAATTTGAAATTTTATTACAAGTGTATTGCCACTTGTTTGATGAATGATGCGAAATGTAAAGATATGAACGATGATGAACGAAAAAAATTTTGGACGAGTTCCAATTAAAATCCCGCCACATGATCAGGGCAACAATCCAGATTTACATTTACCAATCAATAAGGTCTTGAGGTAAGGAAGTGACGTCTCGGTTTGGGGCGCCACAGATTCCTTCGGCTAGTTGCTTAATTTTGTAGTCCAAGGAATAAGTTCAACTCTCCCATCATGCTCATTTGAAATTCACTCTGCATAATCTCAAAAAATTCTTGGCACAGAGTTTCATTAGTTGCACCAAATATTATATCATCCACATTAATTTGAACAATTAAAATATTTTTGTTCTTATACTTTATAAATAATGTTGTATCAACTTTTCCTTTTTGAAAGTCATGATCAATCAAAAACTTGCTTAGTCTTTCATACCAAGCTCTTGGAGCTTGTTTGAGTCCATATAATGCTTTTTTAATTTGAACACAAATTTTGATTGATCCTTCTCTTCAAATTCAGGAGGTTGTTCAACATATATTTCCTCATTTAAGTATCCATTCAAAAATACGCTTTTCACATCCATTTGAAATAATTTAAAATTCATGTGAGAAGCAAAAACTAGTAGGATACGTATGGCCTCTAATCTAGCCACAGGAGCATAGGATTCTTCGAAATCAATTTCCTCTTTTTAGGAATATCCTTTAGCTACTAATCTGGCTTTGTTTCTCAGTACAAGTCCACTTTCGTCTAATTTGTTCCTAAAAATCCATTTGGTACCAATAACTGTGCAATCTTTGGGTCTAGAAACTAGGTGTCATACTTTATTTCCTTCAAATTGATTTAGCTCTTCTTGCATTGCAGCAATCCAATTTTTATCATTAAGAGCTTGATCAATGGAGTTTTGTTCAATTTTAGACACAAAAGTAAATTCTCCATAAATATTGTGTCTTGACCTTCTAATTTTTACTCATTCATAAATATTGTCAATAATTTGCTCTCCATTGGATGGTCATTTTTGAATTTTAATCAATAACAGATTTATAGGAACTATTACCTTCACTTACCTTTTCCTATGTGGAATTCTCTTGCTTTGTTTGGCTCCTCCTTGTTGTTCTAGTTGTTTCTTTTTTGGATTCCTTGATGCCTCATCTGCATCACTCAACTCATCCTCCTTTTTGGGATTTTGGTTAAATTCATCAAATACAACATGTATTAATTCTTCTACTATTTGATTTCTTTTGCTAAAACTCTATATGCTTTGCTATTTGATGAATAATCAAGGAATATTGCCTCATCACTTTTGGCATCTAATTTTCCCAAGTTTGTTTTTCCATTATTAGCAAGTGCATTCAAAAATATGAAAATATGAAAATATGAAATATTTGATTTTCTTCCCTTCCACAGTTCATATGGGGTCTTTTTCAAGATTGCTTTTATGGTAACTCGATTAAACACATGACATGTTGTACTTATAGCTTCACCCCAAAATCTTTTGGATAATTTACTCTCATTTAGCATGGTTCTAGTCATCTCTTGTATTGTTTTATTTTTCCTTTCAACTATCTCATTTTGTTGGGGAGTTCTTGGTGCAGAAAATGTATGGTGAATTCCTTTCTCATTGCAGAATTCTATAAACCGTTTATTTTCAAATTCACCACCATGATCACTTCTAATGGAAATGATTGTGTTTTGTTGTTCATTTTACACCAAATTTGAAAAAGTGACAAACATAGAGAATGCTTCATCTTTGCTAGCTAAGAAAATTATCCATGTAAATCTTAAAAAGTCATCAACTATGACAAATACATACTTTTTTCTACCAAGAGTTAAAATGTCTGATGGCCCGTAAAGATCCATATATAATAGTTCAAGTGGCCTAGTTGTTGAAATTTTCTTTTTGGTGAAAAATGACATTTTGGGTTGTGTGGAACCCTGACCGTATACGAGTTGTTTCGACTGTATACGCGTCATTTCGACATTTGTAATTTTGTAATTATTTTATGAATAAATGAAAATTCATGAATTATATTGATGGATATGTGTATTGGAGATTGAAATAATGCAATTAGGAATTTAACCCCGTGAATAGTGCACGTGAATAGTGTACGTGAATAGTAACCAAGGACTAAGACCCGTGATTAAGAGTTAATCACTTGGATTAACTTAATCACAAAAAGACAAAATAGAGATTTAATCACTACAAGACAAAATAGCAATTCTTTTGGATATTTTAATCCAAGTTTGGATTTTTGTGAAAAAATAGAAAAAAATTCATAAATTGCAATCCAGGCGTTAGAATTCGATGAAATTTTTATGGATGGTTAAAAATTCATGATGGACATGATGAATGGGCTAAGGTGTGATGAAAATCACAAATCAATGGTCAAGATGAAACGTCAAATGCAAAATGAAAAAGTAACTTCACTTTTTCATTAATTATGTATTTGACTTTAATTAAAATTAATAATTAAAAATTAAAAAAATTAAATGCAATGCAGCAACATGTCAGGTCGTGCAGGGGGGTACCATGACCAAATCAATGGTCCAAATTCATCCAAATCACAAATCAAGGGTTTAGATTTAATTAGCTTAAATTTAATTAAATAAAAAAATAAAAAAATAGGAAAAATAGGCCAGAAAAATAGGGCAGCTGGAGCAGGGTAGGGAGGCTGCACAAGGCTTTAAGCACCTTTGGAGAATTAGAAAAAAAACACCTTTGCAATTTTACACCCTAAGCTAGAGGGGGTAAAATGCAAATTCATGAAAAATGGACCCCTATAAATAGAGGAGCAGGCCATGGACGAAATTCACAACCATCCCAGTTCAAAAATCACTTGAGCAACTTCATTTCTCATCCCCACACGTTTTAGCCTTAAGGAAAGAGGAGAATCGAAGGTTGGAGTGAGAAAAGGCGAGTTGAAGAGGCATAACTTCGCTTGAGGTAAGTGGATTCCCCTCAAAATTGTTTTGAATGTTAGATGAGGTAAAACCATGCTTAGATAATCCCCAAACATAAGAAAATAAGTATATATATAATGTTTAAATGGAATTATGCCAAAACATCAAAAATTTGGAGCAAAGATAGGGTATTTGGGAAAATAGCATATGATATGTGAAAATAATGCTCCAAAATTGATAAGTGATGATTCGGGATGTATGATTATGATAAATATGATGTTGGAATAATGATATATTAATTTCATGATTTTCGGAATTAAGGATTATGCTTAAGTGAATTTATGATGATTTTTAGTATATGGAGAAAATAATTTTTTTGGCCAAGTAAATAATGATAAATTAAAAATATAAGAAATGTCCAATGATATACTAGGCATAAGGTATGTCATGGTATTTTTCATTTTTGGAAAAAAAATCAATTTTTGAAACCCATGAACAGTAACCACGTTGCTGTGAACAGTAACCACGGATGAACAGTGATTTTGCTACAGTGAACAGCGTGATTTTGGAGAAAATTTGGAAATTAATATTTGAATATAAGTATGGAATTTTTGAAGAATTTATGGACAAAAATATCTATGTAAAGAAATAATGCCCAAATATTATAAAGCATACATGGGAAGCAGCTTAAATAGAGGAAATGAAATATCCTTTGTCCTTGAATAGGAAAAGGAAAAGAGAAGGTCGAAGACACCTCCTAAGAAGGTAAGCAAGTTATATGTTTTGCAAATTTATTTCAAAATGCTTGAAATTGTTTGTGAATTGCTTTATGAAATTTATTTAAGGTTGGCCATACCTATAACTGCTTTACATGAACTGAAGTTTGTGAAATTGTTTATTAAATGGTTTTTATGAAATTTTTTTTATGATTTGCAAATATCATGCCGGCATGTGTATGAAAATGAGCATGTGCACGAGGAATAGGCCTTAGTCGAGGTAGTAAGCGGACCGGATGTCCCCCTCGCTATTGCCAAGTCGCTTAATAGGCCCAGGCCGGCGGCAACCTCCCTGAAATGGGAGCATGTATGGGATGGGCGCCTAGCTAGCGTCGCATCCAAAGGAATGTCATGAATGCTATGTATGCATTGCATTTACATTTTATGGAATGCATGAAAATGATTGAAAAATTATGTATAGCTTGCTTACTGAGTATTATTACTCACCCATGCTTTTTCAACAACAGACAGGAAATGATGATGAAGGCAGCATGCCAAGTGTTATGTAGTTTTTGATATAAATGATGTTTATGTAAACTTTATGTAAAGACAACGATGATAATTTTGAGATGAAAAGGGAATATTTTTATTCCAATGAAAATGTTTAGGGAATAGTTTTTGATCATAACTGTGTTATGTGAAATATATTTCAAATTGGATGAATGATGGGAATTTTCCATGTATTGATGAAAAAAAATAAAAAAATCCTGCCGTGTGATCAGGGCAACAATCCTGAGTCACGTTTACCAATCAAAACGATCCCGGAGTAAGGCTTCTAGGCACCTCGGTTCGGGGCGCCACAGGTTGCTTGGATAGTTGACATGCTTTACATATTTTGTCTTTGTCATATTTAAGCTTTGGCAATCCTTCTACTAGGCGCTTTTTCCACAAAGTCTTAATATTTGACATATTTATATGTCCAAGCCGTTTATGCCATATCCGTAGATCATTTTCAATGACTGTAAGACATTTTCCATCAAGTTCATCAAGACAAACCAAATGTACATTTTCAAGTTTTTCGCCACTAAAGACTATGTGATCATCATCAAATACATTGCATGCAGAGGATTCAAATACAACTTTATAGCCTTTATCACACAGTTGACTAATGCTCATTAAGTTGTGTTTGAGTCCCTCAATAAATAGTACATCCTCAATACATGCATTGAAATTTCCATAAATATTTCATTTACCTTTAGTTATACCTTTTTCGTTGTTTCCAAATGCAACTATCCCTTCACTACATGATTTAATTTTTGTGGAACAATCTGTTGGAAATATGTGGAAAATAAGCTAAATCTATATTTTGATGATTAACAAATCAATTTGAGTAAGTTTTGGCTACTAACATGTTTGTGAAAGTGTTTAAGGGACATACATTTGAAGAAAATAGATCATGGAAGGATAAGTCGATCCCCAAGTCGACTCCAACATCAACTTCAATGCGCCAAATCCTTCCAGAGTTGAAAATGGAGAGCTGAACTGCCGAAGTCGCAAACGAAGTCGACTTCGCATGCGACTTGGGTTGAAGTCACAGACCAAGTCGACTCCAGTATCGACTTCAACATGACAAAACCTTCCAGAGTTGAAGTCCAGACCCCGAAGTGCCGAAGTCGCACCCCAAGTCGACTCCACTTGCGACTTGAGGTGAAGTTGCAGACAAAGTCGACTCCGGCATCGACTTCGATCGGGCAGAGGGGATATTTCAGAAGACAAGCTGAGATTAACTATTTTCAAGACAAACTTGTATGAAGAAGAAGATCAAGGCAACCTAGATGATCAAACTGAAACATTTGAAGACTAATCGAAGTCCAAGCAAGATGCATAAACTCGACCAAGAAGTTATTCAAGATTATATGATTCCAGACTATATGGGTTCAAAGGCTTGCAAAACATGGAGCTAATGAAAGCAAGCTAAAATGAAGAAAATGATTCAAAAGGAAATGAAAAATGCAAGAGAACAACAAAAGGCATGAAGGAACCCAAGCAAACTAAAGCATTCCAAGTTTTCAAGTTCGTCAAGCTAACTGACGAGGTGAAGTCGCACACCGAAGTTGACTCCACCTGCGACTTGGGTCAAGTCGATGCCCAAGTCGACCCAATCTGGAACTTGAAGTTGCTACGGAAGGCGAAGTCGCACCCGAAGTCGACTCCATCTGCGACTTGGGCGAAGTCGCACCCGAAGTCGACTTCACCTGCGACTTGGGTCGCAACGGTCGGAAAATATTCGAACGTTGGCGCATTAAATGCGCGCCACCTACCTTCAAACGTTCGGATTCTCTCCACAATTATAAAAGACATTCATTGTGGACGAGCGAAGTAGCTGAAAATCATTAAGTGTGCATAACTCCTACCTTCAAGAGCATTAAGTGATCAAGCCAATCCTTAGAAGAAGAACTTTGCTTCAAACTGCAAGAGCTCAACTACTGATCCTTCAAAGCCAACTCTACAAGTTCTTCTCTGCGCCAAACTGTCTCTACACAACAGTAACGTGTAGATTCTTTCTGTTTTTCTTATTGTTGTATTGAACTTGATTTAGTTTGAAGAACTAAGATCAAGTGTAAGAAAAGTAGTGTGTGATTTGAGTGGAACTCATCACCTACTTGTGCTGTGATTTGTTGATGCCCCCTAGAGCTGGAATCTAGAAGAGAGCAGTGACTCTAGTTGTATTTGTGAAATACAATAGTGGAACCCAAGTCACAAGGGGTGTGAGCTTGGAAGAGTGGAGTAGGGAGGTTGCCCGAACCACTATAAAATCTTGTGTGTTGATTTATATTTCTGCTCTCTACATTATATTGCTTTCCATTTTGTTTCTTCATAAAGGGGACTAGATCAATCCGGGGTAAAGCCTCTGTTTAAGTTATAAATTTTTAAATACCCAATTCACCCCTCCCCTCTTGGGTAATCGCCATTAACTCGGGACCAACAAGTGGTATCAAATCAGATCTTTGAGTTAAACCAAAGAGATCTAATCATATGGAATCCCAATCGACCTCTGTTCCCGCATTTGCCGAGGGCCAATCATTTACTAGGCCACCATTGTTTGATGGGAACAATTTCGGCTATTGGAAGCTTCGTATGAAGCAACTCATTATGGCTACCGATATGGACTCTTGGATTGCGATCCAAGACGGTGTAATCTTGCCAGTTGATGAAAGAGCTTCCAAATGGACCGAAGAGGAAGTAAGAACTGTAAAGAGCAATGCTAAGGCTATGAACTCACTATTTTGTGCTCTTACAGCTTCTGAATATGATAGAGTATCCTCTTGCCTAACCGCTAAAGAAATATGGGATACTTTAACATCTATTTATGAAGGAACCTCTCAAGTCCAAGGGACTAGGAGAAATATTTTGATAGGAGAATTGGAAAGCTTCAAAATGTTAGAAACAGAAAATATTTCTGAGATGTTTGCTAGATTTTCTAAAATTACTAACGCTTTTAAAGGTCTTGGAAAGGTATCTCTGAATCTGAACAGGTTATGAAGATACTAAGGGCGCTACCTGATTCATGGACTCCAAAGATTACGGCAATAGAAGAAGCCAAAGACTTAAATACATTGAAGCTAGAAGATCTAATTATCTCATTAATGTCACATGAGCTAATTAAGAAAAGAAATGAAGATAATCACAAAGGGAAGAAAGCAATTGCACTAAAGACCACCCACAACTCAGAAGAATCTACCTCCTCATCTCACAACGATGATGAAGATATAGCACTACTCACTCGCAAATTTCGAAAGTTTGTGCGAAAAGAAAGAAACTTCAAAGACTTCAAAGAAATACCACGAAGAGAGAAGAAGAAGGAGCCAATAAAGTGCTATAGATGCGGCGGGATGGGACATATGCAAGCTCATTGTCCTACGCCGGAAGAGAAATCGAAAGATCAACAAGAAAGGAGGGAAAGACATGAAAACAGAAAATACCAAAGGCCAAAGGGAAGAGGCATGTACGTCAATGAAGAAACTTCATCAACAAGCAGCTCCTCAACCGACGAATTTGAGGCGGCAAATTGTGCTAGAATATGCTGCATGGCGCGAATCGAACAAGAAGAAAATCTGTTGTGTTTGAACACAACGGAAGTTTTGGAAGAACAAATCATCTCAACAAAGTGCACAAGCAATGAAGAGGTAACTTCCAAACTTTGTCATTCTCAATCTAGTTATTCTTCTTTTCAAGAATGCCTCAAATGTGCTGAATTAGAAGAACTACAACTTGCATATGATTCATTATATAAGGAAATCAAAAAGCTAGGAAACAAGTTGTCATTGAAGAGACAACAATGTAACTCCGTCATTATTGTAAATGGAAAATTGGCTGAAAGATCATCAAAATTGAAAGATGAAAATGAATTGCTTTTGAAAGAAGTAGAGAAACTGAAAAAGGAGAACGAATCCTTAAATGAATCATTAGCTAAGTTCTCTAATCAAGGAGAAAATGTAAAAATATTTCTGAACATGACCTCCCAAATAAATAAAAGAGGTCTTGGATACTATACATTTGAACAAAAAGAAAGTGGCAAATCAAATGTGCCAATACTTGGGAAATATCAAACCAAAACTGCACCTATATACAAGCCAAAAAGGAAAAATGTTATGTGGACTAGAAGGCCAACGTTTGAACCGTTACATACTTGGAGGCCTACTCCTAGATTACCAATGGCTTGCGAATTCTTCAATAAAATGGGTCATAAAGCCTATAAATGTAACTTTAAGAAACTGTATGACCATGGTGCAAAACTAGTTTGGGTTCCAAGAAACACAAGATTTGGGCTTTCTAAGTTAGAGCAACAAAGATTGAATCATATTACTAACCCAAATGGACCCATAAAATGGGTACCAAAGAGATAAGATCTACTTGTTTATTTTTCAGATATGTTTCAAGGCAAAGTCAAACAACGTGTGATTCATGGATAGCAGTTGTTCAAGGAATATGACCGGAGAAAGAAGTTTATTTCATAAACTCAAGCCTTGCAACGATGGAACGGTTGCCTTTGGTAATAATGAGAAAGGTAAAATTAAAGGTAAAGGAAACATATATAGTATTTCAAATGCATGCATGGAAGATGTTTTGTTTGTTGAAGGACTCAAGCACAATCTAATGAGCATTAGTCAATTATGTGACAAAGGATACAAGGTTGTGTTTGAATCATCTATATGTAATGTATTTGATGGAGAACATATCATGTTTAGTGGAAAAAGACATGAAAATGTATATTTGGTTTCACTTGATGAACTAGATGGTCAATGTCTAATGGCCATTGATAATGATCTATGGGTTTGGCATAAAAGGCTTGGGCATATAAACATGGGAAATATAAAGACCCTATGGAAGAAGAGTTTGGTAGAAGGCTTGCCAAAGTTGAAATATGACAAAGACAAAATTTGCAAGGTATGTCAATTATCAAAATAACCTAAAATGCCTTTCTCTACCAAAACGGAAATCTCCACCATTAGGCCAATTGAATTGCTACACATGGATCTATATGGGCCATCCAATATTCTAACTATTGGTGGAAAGAAATATGTGTTTGTAATTGTTGATGATTTTTCAAGATTCACATGGATAATTCTCTTAGCTAGCAAAGATGAAGCCTTCTCTATGTTTGCAACTTTTGTAAATTTGGTGCAAAATGAAAAACAAAGTACTATTATGACTATAAGAAGTGATCATGGTGTTGAATTTGAAAATAAACGATTCATAGAATTATGCAATGAAAAAGGAATTCATCACACATTTTCTGCACCAAGAACTCCACAACAAAATGGAGTGGTTGAAAGGAAAAACAGAACCATACAAGAGATGGCTAGAACAATGCTAAATGAGAGTAAATTATCCAAGAAATTTTGGGGTGAAGCTGTAAGTACAGCTTGTCATGTTTTAAATCGAGTAACCATTAGAGCAATCTTGAAAAAGACCCCATATGAGCTATGGAAAGGAAGAAAACCAAATATCTCTTATTTTCATGCTTTTGGATGCACATGCTATGTTTTGAACAATGGAAAAACCAACTTAGAAAAACTTGATGCTAAAAGTGATGAGGCAATATTCCTTGGTTACTCATCAAATAGCAAAGCATATAGAGTATTCAATAAATGAAACTAAGTTGTAGAAGAGTCCATACATGTTGTTTTTGATGAAACTAACTCATGCCTCAAAAGAAAAGACGACTTAAGTGATGCAGATGATATAACAAGTAGTTTTGAAAAATTACATGTGGAAAAGCAAGAAGATTCCTTGGAGGAAAGAGTAAGTGAAGGTAATAATTCTTACAAACCTCCAACTGATTTAAAATTCAAACATGCCCATCCAATTGAACAAGTTATAGGGAATGTGTATGAAGGTGTAAAAACTAGAAGGTCAAAGCAAAATGTTTGTGGACAATACGCCTTTGTATCTAAGATTGAACCATCCAATATTGATCAAGCTCTTGATGATGAAAACTGGATTATAGCAATGCAAGAAGAGCTAAATCAATTTGAAAGAAACCAAGTTTGGCACCTTGTTCCTAGACCAAACGATTGTACTGTTATTCGCACCAAGTGGGTATTTAGGAACAAATTAGATGAAAGTGGACTTGTAGTGAGAAACAAAGCTAGACTTGTGGCAAAAGGATACTCACAAGAAGAAGGAATAGATTTTGAAGAATCCTATGCCCCGATTGCTAGATTGGAAGCAATTCGCATCTTACTAGCTTTTGCATCTCACATGAACTTTAAATTGTTTCAAATGGATGTTAAAAGTGCATTTTTGAATGGATATATAAATGAAGAGGTGTATGTTGAACAACCACCTGGATTTGAGGAAAAAGATCAATCTCAATTTGTATACAAATTAACCAAAGCATTATATGGATTAAAACAAGCTCCAAGGGCTTGGTATGATAGATTAAGCAAATTTCTGATTGATCATGACTTTCAAAAGGGAAAGGTAGACACCACTTTGTTTATCAAATACAAAAAAAATGATATATTGATTCTTCAAATTTATGTTGATGATATTATTTTTGGTGCTACTAATGAAATTCTTTGTCAAGAATTTTCTGAGCTTAGCAGAAAGAATTTGAGATGAGCATGATGGGAGAGCTGAATTTCTTCCTTGGACTGCAAATCAAGCAACTAAATGAAGGAATTTTCATTCACCAGTCCAAGTATATCAAAGAAATGCTGAAGAAGTTTGGCATGGAGAATAGCAAAGGAGCAAACACGCCTATGAGTTCAACAATGAAAATCGACAAAGATGAGAAAGGAAAAATAATTGATTTAAAATTGTATAGAAGCATGATAGGTTCTTTATTATATTTAACTGCTTCTAGGCCTGATATATTATTTGGTGTGTGTATGTGCTCTAGATTTCAGTCATGTCCAAAAGAATCACACTTGGTAGTTGTGAAAAGAATTTTCAGATATTTAGTGGACACTACCAACATAGGACTTTGGTATCCAAAGGGCTCTAATTTTGATCTAATCGGCTACTCGGATGCGGATTTTTCCGGTTACAAAGTAGATAGAAAAAGCACTAGTGGAACATGTCAATTTCTTGGGAACATGTTGGTTTCATGGTTTTCAAGAAAACAAACTAGTGTTGCTCTATCTACGGCGGAAGCCGAATACATTGCCGCCGGGAGCTGTTGTGCCCAATTACTTTGGATGAAACAACAACTTAAGGACTATGGCATGGATTTTAAAGATATACCTATTAGATATGATAACACTAGTTCCATATGTTTAACTAAAAATCCAGTATTGCATTCTAGGACCAAACATATACACCTTAAACACCATTTTATTAGAGAACATGTAGAAAATCATGACATATGTTTGGAATATGTAAGAACTGAAGATCAAATTGCAGATATATTCACAAAACCTCTAGCAAAAGAACCATTTTATAAGATTAGAAATGACATGGGAATGATTGAATTAACTTAGCACAAACTGAGGGGGAGCACCTGTTTAGGGGGAGCAACTCCACCTGTCTCTTTCTTTACCCTCTAATTTTTTGATATATTGACAAAAAGGGGGAGAAGAGTAGGAAGGGTTTGAGTCTAAATGGTTTAAGAGATCGGGATTTTGAGTATAAGCTTTTATGATTGCTTTTAAGTTTTCTAGTTGAATGTTTTCAACTTGACTGAGTATGATAAAATTTCAAAATGCAAAATAAGCATGTTTTCAAACAATTGAAAGGTATACACTCAAATCGGTTTTGTCAATCATCAAAAAGGGGGAGATTGTTGGAAATATGTGAAAAATAAGCTAAATATATGTTTTGATGATTAACAAATCAATTTGAGTAAGTCTTGGCTACTAACATGTTTGTGGAAGTGTTTAAGGGACATACATTTGAAGAAAATAGATCATGGAAGGATAAGTCAATCCCCAAGTCGACTCCAACATCAACTTCAATGCGCTAAATCCTTCCAGAGTTGAAAATGGAGAGCTGAACTGCCGAAGTCGCAAACGAAGTCGACTTCGTATGCGACTTGGGTCGAAGTCGCAGACGAAGTCGACTTCGCATGCGACTTGGGTCGAAGTCGCAGACCAAGTCGACTCCAGTATCGACTTCAACATGACAAAACCTTCCAGAGTTGAAATCCAGACCCCGAAGTGCCGAAGTCGCACCCCAACTCGACTCCACTTGCGACTTGAGGTGAAGTCGCAGACAAAGTCGACTCCGGCATCAACTTCGATCGGGCAGAGGGGATATTTCAGAAGACAAGCTGAGATTAACTATTTTCAAGACAAACTTGTATGAAGATGAAGATCAAGGCAACCTAGATGCTCAAACTGAAACATTTGAAGACTAATCGAAGTCCAAGCAAGGTGCATAAACTCGACCAAGAAGTTATTCAAGATTATATGATTCAAGACTACATGGGTTCAAAGGCTTGCAAAACATGGAGCTAATGAAAGCAAGCTAAAATGAAGAAAATGATTCAAAAGCAAATGAAAAATACAAGAGGACAACAAAAGGCATGAAGGAACCCAAGCAAACTAAAGCATTCCAAGTTTTCAAGTTCGTCAAGCTAACTGACGAGGTGAAGTCGCACACCGAAGTCGACTCCACCTGCGACTTGGGTCAAGTCGATGCCCAAGTCGACCCAATCTGGAACTTGAAGTTGCTACGGAAGGCGAAGTCGCACCCGAAGTCGACTCCATCTGCGACTTGGGCGAAGTCGCACCCGAAGTCGACTTCACCTGCGACTTGGGTCGCAACGGTCGGAAAATATTCGAACGTTGGCGCATTAAATGCGCGCCACCTACCTTCAAACGTTCGGATTCTCTCCACAATTATAAAAGACATTCATTGTGGACGAGCGAAGTAGCTGAAAATCATTAAGTGTGCATAACTCCTACCTTCAAGAGCATTAAGTGATCAAGCCAATCCTTAGAAGAAGAACTTTGCTTCAAACTGCAAGAGCTCAACTACTGATCCTTCAAAGCCAACTCTACAAGTTCTTCTCTGCGCCAAACTGTCTCTACACAACAGTAACGTGTAGATTCTTTCTGTTTTTCTTATTGTTGTATTGAACTTGATTTAGTTTGAAGAACTAAGATCAAGTGTAAGAAAAGTAGTGTGTGATTTGAGTGGAACTCATCACCTACTTGTGCTGTGATTTGTTGATGCCCCCTAGAGCTGGAATCTAGAAGAGAGCAGTGACTCTAGTTGTATTTGTGAAATACAATAGTGGAACCCAAGTCACAAGGGGTGTGAGCTTGGAAGAGTGGAGTAGGGAGGTTGCCCGAACCACTATAAAATCTTGTGTGTTGATTTATATTTCTGCTCTCTACATTATATTGCTTTCCATTTTGTTTCTTCATAAAGGGGACTAGATCAATCCGGGGTAAAGCCTCTGTTTAAGTTATAAATTTTTAAATACCCAATTCACCCCTCCCCTCTTGGGTAATCGCCATTAACTCGGGACCAACACAATCCTCTTTCTCCTGTCATATGTCTTAAGCAGCCACTATCCATTAACCATATGTTGTTGGCCTTTGCTTTAAGACATACCTGCAAAAAATAAAATCATGTAGAGCTTATCTTTTTAGTACCCACTTTATAGGTCCATTTGGGTTAGTGAGCCATTGGAATCTACATTGTTCTATTTTGGAAGGCATAAATCCAATGCTCTTTGGTACCCAAACCAATTTTGCACCATAATTATATATATTTATTTTACATTAGTAAATCTTATGGCCCATTTTTTTACATAAGTTATATGTCCTGGAAGTCTTAGAGTGGGAATCCATGTAGTGGATGGTTCTCAAATTGGTCTTTTTATCCAAGCAACATGATTCATTTTAGGTTTAGTGTAGATGGGCTTTGTTTGGTTTTTGACAGCCCTTGGAGTATTAGATTTGCTACATTCTCCTTTCTCAAATATAGAGTACCCAAGTCCTCTTTTGTTGTTTTGGGTGGTCATGTTTAGAAACATTTTGACACTTTCCCCTAGATTAGAAAACTTTGCTAATGATTCGTTTTCTTTCTTTAGTCTTTCCACCTCATTTGTCAAAGTATTCTTTTTATTTGTTAGGTGATCAACCTTTTTAGCAAGTTTTTCATTTACAATAATTATTGAATCACATTGTCTTTTCTTTATTGTTAATTTGATTCCCAATTTCTTTATTTCATTATATAATGAATCATATGCTTGTTGCAGTTCCTCTAATTCAATACATTTGAGACATTCATTTGTAAAAGAGAAAATAGAATGAGTTTTCAGTTTAGATGTGTTTGTTGAGGTGGTTTGTCCCTCCAAAATTTCTGTTGTAGCAAGGCAAATGTTGCTATCTTCTTTCAACGTGGCCATGCAACATATCCTTGCACAGTTTGCAGCCTCATTGTCTTCATTTGATGAGCTACTTGTTGTGGACGTCTCCTCATTGACGTATATCCCTCTTCCTTTAGTTCTTTGAAACTTTCAATTTTCGTTTTGGTCTTTCTTCTCTCACTGTTCCCTTGTCTTGTTCTCCTCTGGTGTGAGATATTGAGCTTTCATATGACCCACTCCTCCACACCAATAGCATTTGGTTGTCTCCTTCTTTTTCTCCTTCATGTTTCTTTCTTTGAATCCTTTGAAATTCTTTTCTTTTCTCACAAACTTTCTGAATTTTCTAGTGAGTAGGGCAATCTCCTCATCGTCGTTTTGAGAAGATGAGGTGGACTCATCTGAATTTGCTGCAGCCTTCAAAGCGATTGCTCTTTTGCCTTTGTGCTGCTCCTCGTTCCTCCTCTTTATCAACTCATGTGACATGAGTGAGTTGATAAGATCTTCCATCCATAGGGTGTTTAGATCTTTTGCTTCTTCAATGGTTGTGATCTTTGAAAATCTAGCAAACATCTCAGAAATATTTTCGGTCTCAAGCATTCTAAAGCTTTCTAGCTCTCCAATCAAAATATTTCTTCTTGTCCTTTGAACTTGAGAAGTTCCCTCATAAATAGATGTTAGTGTATCCCATATTTCTTTGGCAATTTGACATGAGGATACCCTATCATATTTAGAAGCGGTAAGGGCACAAAAGAGGGAGTTCATGACTTTGGCATTGCTCTTTATAGTTCTAACTTCCTCCTCATACGATGCGGAGGCTCTTTCATCGATTGGTAATTCAACACCGTCTTAGATAGCAATCCAAGAATCTATGTCCGTAGCCATGATGAGTTGTTTCATTCTTAACTTTCAGTAACCGAAGTTACTCCCATCAAAGAGTGGTAGCCTTGTAAATGATTGGCCTTCGGCGAATGCAGGGGTGAAAGTTGGTTGGGATGCCATTTGTAAGATCTCTTTGTTTAAACTCAAAGACCTGCTCTGATACCACTTGTTGGTCCCGAGTTTATGGCAATTACCCGAGAGGGGAGGGGTAAATTGGGTATTTTAAAAATCTTTACTTAAACGGAAATTTTCCCTTTTTGGAGTTAATCCCCTCAATGAAACAAACAGAAAGATAGAGAGAAATAAAGCAATAAAGCACAAATAGTCAAGCCACACTAAGAGACAAAGGTTTATAGTGGTTCAGGCAACCTTTCCTACTCCACTCTTTCAAGCTCACACCCGTTGTGACTTGGGTTCCACTATTCTATTTCAATACAACTAGAGCAACAGCTCTCTTCTAGATTCCAGCTCTAGGGGGCTTGTACAAATACAACATAAGTAGGTGATGAGTGTTACTCCAGTCACAACACTACTTTGCCTTGACTTGGTTTCGATTCCAATATCAAACCAAGTGGTAAACACAAAGAATCAACAAAAGAAAGAACTATACTTTACAGATTGGTGTATGCAGTTTGTAGCACGTGGAAGAACTTGTAGAGACAGTAGAAAATTCAGCAATGCAGCTTTTAGCAGCTTGAAGCACAGTTCTTCTCTTAAGCTTATTGTAGATCAACTTAAATGCAAGAGAGAGTGCAAGGTGAGCTCAATGAATGCTTCTCTAACCTCTATCACGTCCCCTTAAAGCTCCTTATATAATGGGAGGTGATTTTCAAACGTTTGGTTGTAGGTGGCACGCATTTAATGCGCCAATATTCGAATTTTTTCGACCGTTGAGAACCAAGTCGCATAGTGGGGTCGACTTCGAGTGCAACTTCACCCAAGTCGCAGACTGGAGTCGACTTCGGGTGTGAAGTCGGTCTTCAGCTTCCTGTTCCAAGTTCCAGCTTCAGGTCGACTTGGTCTCAGATTTTACCCAAGTTGCATGGTGGAGTCGACTTCAGGTGCGACTTCACCAACCATTTGATTATCTTGGAACCTTGGATTCTTGCAAGTGATCTTATTCTTGTACATTTCCTTTTCTTCTCTTCTTCTTCATTAAATATCATTGGTATGCATCTATTTTGCTCAAAACCAAAGCAATACCCTTTACTCTTGAGAAGATTTTCTTTGTGGCCTTGATTCATGATGATTGTCCTTCTTGACTTTATTGTCCACACTTCAATATTATGTTGATCATATAATAATAATATATCTTTGAAGTGATCTGAAGTGGTCAAGTACTTGAGTCGCTTGCTTGGGGCGACTTGGGACTTTGACTTTGCCCAAGTCGCATGTTCAGGTCAACTTGAGATTCGACTTCACCTAAGTCGCATTGTGGAGTCAACTTGGAAAGCAACTTGACTCTGAGAATTCAAAGTCTTCAGCAATGCTATACCCAAGTCGCATCCGGAGTTGACTTGGGTATGTGACTTTACCTAAGTCGTAAGCGGAGTCAACTTCGACTGCGACTTCACCTGTCTCCGAGTCCCAATTTCAGCTCTGTCCAATTTAATGCATGTGAAGTCAATTCTGGAGTTGACTTGGGAATCAACTTGATCTAAGATGGCTGAGTCGAGTTGGGACTACAACTTGGTCTGCTGTCTTTTGAAACTTGAAATTTTAACCTTTGAAAACACTTAGCTAACCCATTAGTGCTTAATTAATTCTTAAATTGAGTTGTTAATCATCAAAACATGGATTGTGCTTAATTTACCTTGAATCTCAACAGTAATCACTAGTTATGTGTTATTATAAAGGCTCCTAGAGTTATAATCTAGAAGACAGCATAGGCGGTAAGTTGTATTTGTTAAAGTGATAATGGAACCTAAGACACAAGAGATATATGCTTAGAAGAGTCGAGTGAAGGTGTTGCTCGAACCATTATAATTTTGTATGTTCTCTTGTGCATCTATTTTTATTCTCTTGCTCTTTTGAATTGCCTCTATACATTTCATTCAAGGAAAATTAATTTCAAAGGTGTCAAGTGTAAAACAAGGAAAAATTTTCAAAATACTCAATTCATCCCTCATCTTTTGGCTAAAGCCAACCTTTCGGGACAAATAAACTCTTTAATCATCTTGCCTCTACAATGGACTTCATTGGCCTTAGTGACATTTATAATCTTAATACTCATAAAATCATTTCTTCATATGACATATGTATCTAGCATCTCATCCATACAAGAAATCATCAAGTTTCATGTTAATTTTAAAATTTCATCCATGAGGTTCATTTATGGCCAAATTCCTAATATGAGCCCCAAATGACTCAATTCTCAAAATTATTATCTCTAATCTATCCCAAAGCTCAGTGAGTATGTTTCAATTATGATGAGAATCACCTTTATACAAATCATTTCTCCCACAATGATTATTGATTTTGTCCACCATCTCAATTATTTGAACTAAACTCTACAACTAGGCCATTTTATCCATCTATCAAATTTATCAATTGAATCTCACTCATTGTTATTTAAATTCATTTCAAATGTGATAGACACCTTACTTGTGCCTACACATGTATCAAATCAAATTATCTCCAAGTTAGCTTCATCACTAATTCAAATTCGCATATACAAGCCAAATTAAAATGCTTACCATATAATCAATCCCACATGTCCAAAATCATCTAAAAGACATGAGAATCCATCTTAAGCTTTTATTATGTCATTTATTGAAATTTTCACCTCATAGTCCCACTTCATACAACTTTTCAAATATCAAACTCTTGATTTCTAATGTGACCTCATAATCCCTATTATATACATCATTGCACATTTCTATTGTTGCTAATATAGAGGTATCAAAAAGAATCTTTACTCTTGAGAATATAATCGCATTTCTTTCAAGGGCACTTTTCTCAACAAACAAAGCCAAGAAGAAACATTTCTATGGTCTGAAATTCTACGATTTCAAACTTATCCAAAAACATATTTTTATTTTTTTGTTAATCAATTTGTTTATAAACGTGTTAATGTAGTTAAATTTAATTTATGAACAAAGTTTTACTATTTTTAGATATTTTTATATATTTATTTTGAATTTTTAGATACTGGGGTATTTAAAATTCATAATAAATATATACACATCCAAAAATGGTAACATGTTTAGATACTTAGTTTATGAATTAAATATAACTAGACTAACATGTTTATAAAAAGAAATTCAAAATATTAAAAATATGTTTTTAGGTCAATCTGAAATTACCATATTTTAGATCGATTTGAAATGATCAATCTGTGTGGTTGGTTTATGTTGCAAATGGAAATTATAGGCAAAATGAATGGATGTTTAGTTCAAGGCGGGCCAAAGTTCGATCCTTATGGCCCTAGGTAGGGTCCATTTTTGTTTATTTTTATCACTTTGCTACTTGATCTGTTTCATTATATTGGTAATGTTTTGGCCTGTTCATCATCTAAATAACAACCATTGTTCTTGTGTGACTTTGGTGGAACATGTTTCGATGCAACAGGATGTATTGAAATTTCAATGCATCCGTTAAAATATTCATTTTTTAATTTTTTGGAAATTTTTTATAAAAATCTAATTAGGTTATTTAATCTATAAACTAAATTTTCTATTTTTGAAAAAATGCATATTTTTTTTATTTTTAATAATATGAAGGTGTTAGTGCTTTTTAAATGACTAAAATACCCTTGTTTTCAAAAATCAAGAATATTTTACAAATTTTCAAAAATGATAAAACTTAATACATAAGTTAAAAACACCTAGATTAAGAGTTTTATAAAAAAAAATTTCAAGAAAAAATAAAAAATAAAATTTCTAACATGATGCATTGAAACAAAACCTGACCTTTGTAATGCTTCGCCAAACCTTTTTTTTCGAGCATTGTAATTTCTGCTAACACTTGTGAAGTTTATTTTGTATCCAATCTGTGCCATAACATTTTCTGCTCTGCATCAAATCCCAAGTGTTCTACACGATAACAACAGCATGATCTATCAATTCAAAGGAATGGTTTGAATTTTTCTATGCATTTTACAAAACTTACTAACATCTCAATTTTTAGGACTTGCACTCACAACTCGAGATGACAATAATGTCCTTGTTTGCATGTGTGTGTTTTTGGTAAATGGAAGGCCTTCTTATGAATTGGCCCCATTTTCTTCATAATTGGTTTGATTTTTCACCTTCTTGAAAATACTTCTCGGGGTTCGCATGGGCAAGGTCATAGCTATGGCTAGTTAAGTAGTGCATCTAAACGCACGTGCAGAACAGAACAGAAAAAAAGAAAAGAAAATTAAAAAAATCAAAGGAGGAGGGAATTTCATTTTTTTTAAAGAAAAATGGAAAAGAGTTCAAGGACAAAGAAAAAGGAAAAAGGAAAAGGAAAAAAAAATATATCAACTACTACTACGACTCGTGCTTTCTCGGTAGTTTTGTGGGCTGTCTGTTGTTGGATCTGGAGAACGTAGGACGTAAAATTACCGCTTTCAAGTATACCAGATTTTACCAGCAGTGCCTCGTTCGTGTTTGTTCGTTCCTTTTAGGTAATCTCTTGATATCAAAAATCCCTTCCATATGACCAAAACAAATAAATTAAATTATTAAATTGATACAGCCAAAATTGAAATGCTTGAATAATCAACAAAAAAACTAAATTGACCTTCTAATTCATCACGCGTGGTCTAAGAAAATATAAATAAAATAAATAATTCTAATAACTGTAATTTCACCAATATATATGAACAGCCAAAAACGAAAATTTTAAATTAAATATCGAGTTTTTAAGATAATTAATATAGATGTGTTTAATTTATTCAAGTGGTACTATAATAAATAAACGACTAGACAAGCAAGAATGATTTACATAAAGTGAAATAATAGTCCAAAGTTACAATAAAAAAATGTTTTTACTGTTTAAAGAAAATTTAAATCATGTTTCGTCAATATTAATAAAACATATGAAAACAATACAAATTGAGGAAACATTAAAAATATTTTTTAAAAATTACTTTGAAAATGAATGTTGTCAAGGTTCTCGAGCTGTAAGCGCCATAACCCAAACGTAACCCAGATTTCTAACCTTGAATAATTGTATCTTCATCCGGAAAATTTGCGTTGAGACATTTATCAAATCCTATTCCAAACATAAGCCGAATCACCCCACAGAAAAAAAAAAAAAGGTTTTCAGGTTGATTAAACAAACCGCTTTCATCCGTGGGAGGGAAATCTAGGGGTATAACCGCGTCGCAGGTTAACCTAGTCCCCAGTGATTTGAAAAACTTCTATGCTTGTTCGCTTACAATCCTATTTTTAAGACAACTCTTGCGCTTACTACATTAGTAAGTGTATGACATTCAATGATTAGTGGAAATGTAATGTGCATTTTTCACTTCTTTCTAGTTCTTACCTACCTATTCCCATGATTTGATATTTTAATTACTTAATTATTCTATTTTTTCATTTTTAATCATATATTTTCAATAATTATATCATATCTTTACACTATGACTACCATATCTATTCTTACATTTTCCTCTTTCCGCTAGTTATGTCATATCAATCTCCTACTTTTCAAAATTCATTCAATTACATTCACATCAATTACCGATTAATTCCAAAATGGATCGCTGGATTGCCAATCCTAGGGCTGATCAAAAGCTGGACTGCTAACATCTTGAAAATGGAATAAAAAAATTAAAATGATAACCTACAATTCATAAATAAAGAATTGACAGGACTTGTTACGGTAATAAATAATTTGTACGTAAAAGGCTAATATTGGTAGTGCTTTTAATTGAATGTCGATTTCATTTTTAATAATTCTACATCACGTAAAATCAGCGTGAAGAATTTTTGAACTGTTTTATTCGACGGGTGGTAAAGAGCGTATTTTTTCTTACAGATATTCTGGCTGTATCGTGTGGAGGACTCTCTACTCCGGGCATATAACTCAGTTGGATATTTTCCCAAGCGGTTTGCACACAACTACGAAGGGATAGGATGGGATGATCCTTGGAGTGGATTCTTCTATTTTCCAATATACTGTTACCAAATTCCAATACTCCTTTACTCACTCTCTTTCATCCCAAATTCTTGTCTAATCCTCATTCCATCTAAGCTCTGAACAGCCCTAGGTTATAGATAATGGAATTCAGGTCCTACTCCTACAATTTGTTTTTGAATACATTGAGTATAACTTAGGAATTTTTACAAATATGTCTACAATGTTTCACCAATATTGCATCTGTGTCCCTAAGTGTGCCGAATTTTCAAATATGCCCACAAAGTTTGTAGAAAATTGCACCAATGCCCCTTTGCCATTAGATTTTTATGTAACATGATGATAATTCTCTTAAGCTAAATTATATACTTTCAGTTTTTGAAAATATTATAAGAATTTTTGCAAAAAGAAAAATCTAAAATAATAATGCACGCACAAATATATAAAATAATGAAATAGCAAATGTATCTACAATATTTTAAAAAATTGCAAATTTACCACTTGGGCTAAAAAGCATTATCGGTATTTTACATAAAAATCTAACGGCATCCTAACGGAAGGGACATGGTTACAATTTTATGTAAACTTTGTAGGTATATGTGCAAATTCAGCAAACTTAGGGACACGGATGTAATATTGGTTGAACCTTGTAGGAATATTTGCAAAAGTCCCAATAACTAAAGCCCAATTACCAAAATTTCAACCAATATTATAAATTATAACTTGAGTAATTTAATTTAAGATAATTATGCAACCATTTATAATTAAGTGAATTATATTTTTACCTATGATTTGAAACTTACTACAAATATGTCTATGATTTTTTGTAAATATTTACAATTATCACTATGAAAATTATTAACCTTTTTTTATAAAAAAAAAAAACAATATGCTTTTTGATAAATCTAAATTGTCCACTATGTTTATTAATGTGAATTTAATTAACGTACCAAAATCACTTTGATTGGATATCTTAATCAACCATAACCAATTTTAAAATAATTTACACATTAAATTTTTTAATATATTAACTAAATTCAAATTAATAAACATTCAAATTCAAATCAAAGATAAAAAAACGAGTTAAGCCGACATAAGATTTATATGGAAAAGACTGATCTATAAACTCAAGATCACAAAAAAAAAAAAACTAAAAGAGTTCACTATTATGATATTTTAATATACTGAGTTGAAGACAGAAGCTATGTAACTATTGAAAGATTTTCTTCTCATTAATAACATTTCCAAATTTTTTATGTTAAGTAGTATAAAACATTTATGAAAATTGACTCAAAGAATATCCTAATTAATAATCAAAAGTTTTCATCTATTTTAATTTGAATAGTTATGAATATAGTTTGTTCTATATTGTTGTTTTAGAAAATGGGTTATAGTTTTGTTTAGACAGATTTTACAAATTGCATTAGAAATGGTTTAATCATAATCGAATTCGAAACCCAATTCCAATTGACCTTATTTTCACCCCTAATCTCATCATACGATGATATCAACTCATATATCCTAGCTGGTAATAATGGAAGCTAGAAGGCTATACACCTAAGACAATCGAATAAAGGCCTCGATACAAATGTAGTTTTCATATGTTGAATTTGAGAACACTTTTGGAGTTAATTTAAAATGAAAAGCTATAAAAAAAATTTTGCATTTGTAATCCATGCCAACTTAGAAGTACATTAATTGCATCTATACTAACATTTTTTAATGTTTTGAATTTATGGCAATAATTTTTAAAATCTTTTAGAAGTTTCCATTTAATAGTTGTTAAATTCCATGGTGGAGGTTTGCTCTCTACAGTGAATATGTTGATCTCAAATAATTAATTTTATTTAAGAGGGGAGGGATGAATTGGATATATTAAAATTTCTTTCTATGAAAACTTAACCCCTTATGGATTAATTCCCTTTGAATGAAATACAAAGAACTGAAATAAGAGAGCAAAGAAAGAAAGAATAAATACACAAAAGAACATAGAAAATTTTTATAGTGATTCAGGCAACCTCCCCACTCCGATTTCTAAGCAAACATCCCTTGTATCTTAGGTTCTACTATCACTTGTCAAATACAACACAACGCTTATGCTCTCTTCTAAATTTTAGCACTAGAGGGCCTTTTACAAAATTACAAAAGCAGTTGGTGAGTACCACTCCAACCAACTGCTGCTAGTCTACACCCTCGGCCTTGATCTCTTACACCAATCCAAGTGTCAATATACAAACAAAATAATCAAAACAAAGAAGCTACACTTTGCAGTATATGTAGATCATTTCAACGCTGCAAGCTGCGAGAGTAAAATGAGGCAGTGAGTTGAAATTTGAAGCCTTTCGTGATAAGCTTAAGAGCTTGACTTGAAATCTCTTGGTAGAATCACAATCAATGTTCTAACTAACCCCATTAACTCTACTTGATGGGATATTTATAGTTTTGAGGCATATTTAAAAGTTTGAGTATATGTGGCACACTAACGTTCAAAAACTTTATAACTGTTACGATTGAAGTCACATGTGAGGTCGACTTCAATTGCGATATGACCCAAATTGCATACAAAGTTGTTTGGGTATTGACTTCAACTTGAAATTTCTTCTTAATGAAGGTGTCCCTCAAATCCTAGTTTTCCAAGTTGCACATGGAGTCAACTTTGGGTGAAACTTCACACAAGTTGCATTTAAGATCAACTTTGGTTGAGATTCAATATGCCTCTTCTTTGTAGCTCCTTTCAATTCTCTTTCATCTTTGAAGTCGTGCTAGGGGGTCAATTTGGATGGGACTTCATCCAAGTCACAGTGAGGTCGACTACAACTTTGTCTTCACCCAATTTGAATGTAACGCCCCAGCCCGAGCGTCACAACCTTACTTCAAGATTGTTCGACTAGTAAACGTGATCAGGATTGTTGCCCTGTCACACAACGGATTTTAAACGGATATTTATCCAATTAATTATGTTTTCATAGGAATTTATTTCCTTCCATTTCTCAGCTCATGCATATTTAGTTCATTTCCATCTAATAATGTCATAACTAGACATGATTGTCATAACATATTTCAAAACATCTCATAAATCAGATGTCACTGCATGTATTAACCATAGTCGTCAACATAAAACATCAAGATAAATTTACAATCATTCAACATAAGTTTTTCACAAACATGAAACTTATAATGTTTCTACCATTTCCTCCATGGATGGCTCTTGCTCCTTTGCCAGGTCTCTTCTTTCACCTGTCTATGGGTTTAGAAAACGAAAACATGAGTTGAAACTCAATAAGCAAGCTGTATATTTTACAGGCAATTTATTTTGAAGGCATATTTATTTAAAATCATTTTTCTCCCTTCAGTAGAGATACTTATCAAGTGATCAACTACCTATGGAGCAAAAACTCTTTCATAAACCTTTCATAAACATTGGATGTGCAAATGCATCATTTCTATTGATGACATTATCCTTCATGTGAGGGTACGCTAGCACGGGGAACATTTTTTCATGACATGATCATTTCCATCCTTAGCACCGAACCTTCCGACTTGGCAACGTCAAGGGGGACTCCTTGTCTACTTACTACCTCGACTAGCCTACTTGATTTCTATTCCATGCATGTCTTTTAGTTACTCCGGCAATATATACCTTTTAAATATGGAATTTGTCATTCCCATAAAGAAAATTCTTTGCACCACCCCTTTTAAACATTATTTCAATGAAATATCTTTTCAAATCCATGCATCATCGCTTTTCATGAACAATTGCAAAACAGTAAGCAATTCATCATCATAATTGAATTAATACTTCATAACACATTGAGATAAAGGAATGGCCATCCTTAAATACTTTGTAATGAAAACCAAAATTATTTAGAAAGCTGCTTGCTTACCTCGCTTGCTTAGCTTTCCGTTTCGCTTAACCCTTTGCCTTTGCCTATACATATAAGAATGATATAACATTCATATATTTCTTTTTGCTTGCATTCAACTTAGTTTTCCAACCCATTTTCATTAACATACATAATTCTTTCGACTTCTCAAGTCGTTATGCCCGTATAGCACATACTTGTGCATTACATGGGCTATTACACATTACATTTAGCCCCTTAAGTAGGGTAATCATTCAATCACATAATAATCATCCAATAATTATTATTTAATGGCTCATTACCTTTCTTAAGCCATTTTATACTTGTTTTTCCAAAATTAACATATCGTTGCTCATTTTAAGCACCTGTTGTTGCCTTAAGCCTCATTAATTAATCCCAAAATTTGAGATTAACATCATGCAATTCTAAACAGCAATATATTCACAAAATTTATCATATTTTCATGCATTTTTGCACAAAACCAAATTACATAGGTCATTTACCACTCATGCATGTTTATCATTTCACATATAGCCATTTAACAACACATATATGAGGCATTTCATAAAATTTCCCAAGTCAGCAATTTAATCCACATTTCAGCATGATAATTATCCTTAATTACCACTGTACTTAGGGTATTTTTATGGAATTTAAATCCACTAATCATAGGTTTCCAAAACAGCAACTTTGAAACCCATTTTTCACCCGTTTAACGTGTGCAGTTTTTTCTTCAAAACTTTGTACCTTCAATTCTTTACTTAAGATTTGCTTTTGAGGTCAACTTGAGTTGCAACTTCACTCAATTTGTACATAAAGTCAACTTTGAATGAGATTTTTAGTTGTCTATACTTTGATTATTGAGTTTTTATGTTGCATGCACATTATCTAAATGATATTAGTAGCCTTAGAATATTTCGATTTGGTTGTTAATTATCAAACTCAATATTTGATTTGCAATTTCAATAGTTGAGTTCACAAAATATGCTTCCCATCACTTCTTTTTAATATATATCGCAATATATATATATTATTATACAGTGTATATAATATATTAACATAAAAATTATGTTATATAGGAATTAAATTAATATTTTAATTGTAGAAATAATTTTAAAATAAAAATTTTTAGTTTTCAAAGGTATTTTCTTGTTATTCTCTTTTATGGCAAAATTTTAAAATTTTGATGGACACTAAATTTGTTGATGTAATGTGAGGAATATTTCTAAAACTAAATATTTTTATATTTTAAATGCATTTTTATGTGCTAACATTTGAAAATATTTATTTATATAAATTATTCTTTAGTTATAGTTTGTTTTCTTATAGTGATAAAAATGTTATGTAAATACTATTATAAATACTATATAATGTTCAATAATTTATTTTTTAATACATTTATCTTATTATATATTCAAAAAGTCATAAAGAGCACGCTTACGATGTAGAGAATGGTCAGGGGATTATTTAAGAACCATTTGAAGGAGACTAATGACATCAACATAAATGTAACATATATATATATATTAGAAGTGTTGGAAACAATAGTTAAAACAAAACAAAATTGACCAAAGCATAAGTTTTGATGATTAACAAATTCAAATTTGAGTATAAATTGATTACTAATGAGTGTGATGAATGTCTTAAGGAATGAAAATCAGTCAAGTCGATTCCCAAGTCGACTCGGACTTCGACTTAGGGTGAAGTCGATCTCGAAGTCGACTCCACATTCGACTTCAACATGTACTTGATGGACAGATTTGAATTTGGAAGGTGAACAGCTGAAGTCGCAGTCGAAGTCGACTCCATGTGCGACTTGGAAGCCACGTCGCAGACGAAGTCGACTCCAGTATCGACTTGAAGATACACATTTCTTTCCAGCGTTGATTTTGAGACAGAACATTCCGAAGTCGCAGTCGAAGTCGACTCCAGCATGCGACTTGGGCGAAGTCGCAGACGAAGTCGACCCCAAGATCGACTTGAGTTTCTCAAGTCCAAGTCAAAAGCTCAAGCTCATTTCAAGATGAAGACAACTCAAGATATGAAGACTAATATAATTTTAAAGCGAGCAAGATACATGAATTCATTCCAAATCAAAGAAGATTTGACAATACAAGTTTTCAAGTTCTCCAAGAATCACAAGGTTTGTAAGATTTGAAGCCAATCCAGAATGAAAATAATATTTCTATTATTGAAGGAAAGTAGCAAACCAAACATGAAGTGAATCAACAAGGATCAAACTGTTTTGGCACAAAAACTGGTCAAGTCGCATCCCAAGTCGACTCCAAGATCGACTTGAGGCCAAGTCTGAAACCAAGTCGACCTAAAACTCAGACTTGGAAACTGAAGAGCTGCCGAAGTCGCACACGAAGTCGACTCCAGCATGCGACTTTGGCGAAGTCGCAGACGAAGTCGACTCCACCTGCGACTTGGGAAAGTAACGTTCGAATTTTTGAACGTTGAAACATTTATTGCGCGAACCACTTCTATAACGTTCAAAATCTTCCCACTTCTATATATAGACACTCAAGCAAACGTGAATACACACAAGACAGAGTCTAAAGAGAGGAAAGAAGTACAAGCAAGAGTTCTTATTTTCTTTTCTCTAAATTTGAGTGATCTATACACTTTCAAAGGAAGAACAAGCTTCAAAGTTGTGATTTGCTTCAAGGAAACACAATCGGTTGCTCCTGCAGATTCTTCCTCAAGCTGAAACTTGCTACACAACTCAGTAAAGTGTAGATCTTCTTTATTTTTACATTATTGATTGTTTTAGTGCTTGGTTTAAGTTTGGAGATTGAAACCAAGACGTTGCAAGTAGAGTTGTGATTGGAGTGTAACTCATTACTTACTTGTGTTGATTGTATATACCCCCTAGAGCTTGAATCTAGAAGAGAGCAGAGGCTCTGGTTGTATATGCCTCCTAGAGCTAGAATCTAGAAGAGAGTGGAGACTCTAGTTGTATTCGTGGAATACATAGTGGAACCCAAGTCACAAGAGGTGTGAGCTTGGAAGAGTGGAGTAGGGAGGTTGCCCGAACCACTATACAATCTTGTGTGGTAATTTATATTTCTGCTCTCTATATTATACTACATTCCATTTTGTTTCTTCATAAAGGGGACTAGATTAATCTGAGGTAAAAGTTTCTGTTTAAGTTTTAAATTTTCATAATACCCAATTCACCCCTCCCCTCTTGGGTAATTGTCATTAACTCGGGACCAACAAGTGGTATCAGAGCAGGTCTTTGAGTTAAACCAAAGAGATCTATTGACATGGCTTCCCAATCAACTTCCATTCCCGCATTTGCCGAAGGCCAATCATTTACTAGGCCACCATTGTTTGATGGGAACAATTTTGGATATTGGAAGCTACGTATGAAACAACTCATCATGGCCACAGATATGGACTCTTGGATTGCAATCCAAGACGGTGTGACTTTGCCTATTGATGAAAGAGCTTCCAAATGGACCGATGAGGAAGTGAAAATTGTAAAGAGCAATGCCAAGGCTATGAATTCATTGTTTTGTGCTCTTACAGCCTCTGAATATGATAGAGTAACCTCTTGTTTAATTGCCAAAGAAATATGGGATACACTAACTTCTATCTATGAAGGAACCTCTCAAGTCCAAGGGACAAGGAGAAACATTTTGATTGGAGAATTGGAAAATTTTAGGATGTTAGAAACTGAAAATATTTCTGAAATATTTGCTAGATTTTCCAAGATTACTAATGCCTTGAAAGGGCTAGGAAAAGCAATTTCTAAATCTGAGCAGATCATGAAGATTCTAAGTGCACTACCCGAATCATGGACTCTAAAAATCACGGCAATAAAAGAAGCCAAGGATCTTAACACGTTGAAGTTGGAAAATCTTATTAGCTCCTTAATGTCACATGAGCTGATCAAGAAAAGAAACGAAGATCATCACAAAGGCAAAAGAGCCATTGCCTTGAGAGCCGCACAAGACTCGGACGACACCTCATCTTCACAAAATGACGATGAAATTGCCTTACTCACAAAACAATTCAGAAAATTTGTAATGAAAGGCAGAAATTTCAGAAATTTTAAAGAAAGAAATTCCAAAGATAAAAAGAAAAAAATAACAAAATGTTATCGATGCGGCGGTTCGGGACACGTGCAAGCCCAATTTCCAACGCCCGAAGAAAACAAGTCAAAGGAGCAAAGAAAAGATCGAGGCGACAACAAAATATTTCAAAGAAACAAAGGAAGAGGCATGTACGTGAATGAAGAAGAATCTACAACAAATAGCTCCTCAAGTGAAGAATGCGAAGCAGATTGCGCGAGAATTTGTTGCATAGCAAATACCGACATATGCTTTGCAGCCAAGGAAACCTTGGAGGATCAAGCTACTTCAACGGACTGCACAAGTAGTCAACAGGTAACCTCCAAACAGAAATCTTTTTCTACAAATGAATGTCTTAAATGTGCTGAATTAGAAGAACTTCAACAAGCTTATGATTCACTATATGAAGAAATAAAGAAATTAGGAAACAAGTTTACAATAAAGAAAAGACAATGTGATGCAGTAATAATTGTAAATGGTAAACTTGCTGAAAAATTAGATAAATTAAAAAATGAAAAGAATACATTAGAAAATGAGTTAGAAAAACTTAAAAATAAAAATAAATCATTAAATGAATCCCTTGCCAAGTTCTCTAATCCAGGAGAAAATGTAAAAATGTTCTTAAAAATGACAACCCAAACTTGCAAGAAAGGACTTGGATACAATACATTTGAACAAACAAAGTCTAACGCTCCAAGAAATAATGTCAAACCCATTTATACTAAACCAAAGATAAATCGAGTAGCTTGGACCAAAAGACCAACTGAGGAATGAATTACTAGACTTCCGGGAGCTTGTAACTTTTGCAACAAGTTAGGACATAAGGTCTATCAATGTAAATTAAGAAAACTGCAAAACCTTGGTACTAAATTGGTTTGGATGCCGAAAAGCATTGGATTTATGGCTTCAAAGATAGATCAACATAAACTCTAAAGGATAACTAACCCAAACGGACCCATAAAATGAGTACCAAAAGGATGAGGTCCACTCGAATTAATTTTTGCAGGTATGTCTTAAAGCTAAGGCCAATAACGTATGGTTTATGGATAGCGGTTGCTCAAGACATATGACAGGAGAAAAAGGATTATTTCACAAGATCAACCCATGCAATGAAGGAACGGTAGCTTTTGGAAATAATGAAAAAGGTAAAATAAAAGGTAAAGAAAATATCTATGGTAGTTCAAATGCATGTATTGAAAATGTTCTATTTGTTGAAGGACTCAAACACAACCTAATGAGTATTAGTCAACTATGTGATAAAGGATATAAAGTTGTATTTGAATCCTCTATATGTAACGTTATTGATGATGACGAGCACATAATATTTAGTGGCAAAAGACATGGAAATGTATATTTGGTTTGCCTTGATGACCTAGAAGGAGAATGTCTAATAGCCATAGAAAATGATCCATGGAAATGGCATACAAGGCTTGGACATATAAATATGTCAAATATTAAAACTTTATGGAAAAAGAATTTGGTACAAGGCTTACCAAAGCTCAAATATGACAAAGATAAGATTTGTAAAGCCTGTCAACTATCTAAACAACCAAAAATGTCATTTTCGACCAAACAGGAAATTTCAACAACTAAACCACTTGAATTGCTACATATGGATCTTTATGGGCCATCAGACATTTTAACTCTTGGTGGAAAAAAGTATGTGTATGTTATTATGGATGACTTTTCTAGATTCACTTGGATTATACTCTTAGCTAACAAAGATGAAGCATTTTCTATGTTTGTCTCATTTTCAACTTTGGTGCAAAATGAAAAATAAAGTTCAATCATTTCCATTAGAAGTGACCATGGTGGTGAATTTGAAAATAGTCGATTCATAGAATTTTGCAATGAAAAGGAAATTCACCATACATTTTCTGCACCAAGAACTCCTCAACAAAATGGAGTTGTTGAAAGGAAAAATCGGACAATTCAAGAAATGGCTAGGACCATGCTAAATGAGAGTAAATTGTCCAAGAGATTTTGGGGTGAAGCTGTAAGTACAGCTTATCATGTATTAAACCGAGTTATCATTAGAGCAATATTAAAAAAGACCCCATATGAACTTTGGAAAGGCAGGAAACCAAACATATCATATTTCCATACTTTTGGATGTATTTATTATGTGTTAAATAATGAAAAAACAAATTTGGGAAAACTAGATGCCAAAAGTGATGAAGCTATTTTCTTGGGTTATTCATGAAATAGCAAAGCGTATAGAATTTTCAACAAAAGAAATCAAACCATAGAAGAATCAATACATGTTGTTTTTGATGAATTTAACCAAACTCCGAGAAAGGAGGATGAACTAAGTGACGCAGATGATACAAAAGCAAAACAACAAGAACAACAAAAGGAAACCGACCTCAAGCCAGAAAACTCCATGGAGGAAGAGGTAAGTGAAGGTAATGATTCCTACAAACCTCCAATTGATTTTAAGTTCAAAAATGCCCATCCAATTGAGCAAGTCATTGGAAATATTTATGAAGGAGTAAAAACTAGGAGATCAAAGCTAAATATTTGTGGACAATATGCATTTGTGTCAAAAATTGAACCAACCACTATTGAACAAGCTCTTAATGATGAAAACTGGGTTATTGCAATGCAAGAAGAGCTAAATCAATTTGAAAGGAATGATGTATGGCATTTAGTTCCTAGACCAAATGGTTATACCATTATTGGTACCAAATGGATATTTAGGAACAAATTGGACGAAAGCTAGATTGGTAGCCAAAGGGTATTCCCAGGAAGAGGGGATTGATTTTGAAGAATCATATGCACCTGTGGCTAGATTAGAAGCTATACGCATCTTACTAGCATTTGCTTCTCACGTGAATTTCAAATTGTTTCAAATGGATGTGAAAAGCGCATTTTTGAATGGATACTTGAATGAAGAAGTATATGTTGAACAACCCCCTGGATTTGAAGAAAAGGATCAATCTAAATATGTTTATAAGCTGACCAAAGCATTATATGGACTAAAACAAGCCCCAAGAGCTTGGTATGAAAGGTTAAATAGATTTTTGATTGATCATGAGTTTCAAAGAGGGAAAGTTGATACTACTTTATTCATCAAATATAAAAGTAAAAACATCTTAATTGTGCAAATCTATGTAGATGATATAATATTTGGAGCTACTGATGAAACTTTATGCCAAGAATTTTCTAAGATCATGCAGAGCGAATTTGAAATGAGCATGATGGGAGAACTAAATTTCTTCCTTGGACTATAAATCAAGAAATAAAATGAAGGGATATTCTTAAATCAGTCCAAGTACGTCAAAGAAATGCTAAAGAAATTTGGAATGCAAACTCCAAAAGGAGCAAATACTCCAATGAGTTCTACAATCAAGATCGGCACAGACGAAAACGGTAAATGTATCGATCAAAAGCTTTATAGAAGTATGATAGGATCATTGTTGTATTTAACTGCTTCTAGACCAGATATTTTGTTTAGTGTTTGTATGTATTCTAGATTCCAAACATGTCCTAAAGAATCACATCTATTGGCTGTAAAAAGAATTTTTAAATATTTGATAAATACTACTAATCTTGGACTATGGTATCAAAAGGGGTCAACTTTTGATTTAATCGGCTACTCGGATGCGGATTTTGCCGGCTACAAAGTAGATAGAAAAAGTACTAGTGGAACCTGTCAATTTCTTGGAAATATGTTGGTTTCATGGTATTCAAGGAAACAAACCAGTGTTGCTCTATCTACTGCAGAAGCCGAATATATAGCCGCCGGAAGCTGTTGTGCCCAACTACTTTGGATGAAACAACAATTAAAAGACTATGGCATTGATTATTACAATATTCCTATTGGATGTGACAACACAAGTGCTATATGTTTGACAAAGAATCCAGTATTGCATTCAAGAACCAAGCATATAGATGTAAGACATCATTTTATTCGAGAACATGTTGAAAATCATGATATTTGTTTGGAATATGTGAAAACTAAGGAACAAGTTGCTGACATTTTTACCAAGCCATTAGCAAAGGAATCATTTTATAAGATTAGAAATGAAATGGGAATGATTGAATTAAATTAAGGAAAATTATACAAGAAAATCAAATCTGAAAAAGGTCAAGTCGATGAGTCAAGTCGACTCCAGTGAAGTCAACTTGGGAGATGTGAAGTCGACTCCGCCTCTGAGGCGAAGTCGACTCCGAGGGGTCGAAGTCGACTTCGCCTAAGGCAAAGTCGACTCCGCGCACGCAACCGTCCGTCTTCTCTCCTTTTTTCTTTCCTTCTTCTTCTTCTTCCTCTTATTTTTCCCGCGCCGTCTGTCCTTTTCAGCGATTTCTCTCTTTTTTCTTCGGCGTCTGTCCATCTCTTTCTCTCATTTTCTCTCCGGCGCATCATCTCTCTCTCTCCGGCGACTGCATTAATCTCTCTCTCTTTCACTCCCTCTCAGTTTCTCTCTCATTCTATCTCTCTCAGCTTAAATCTCTCTGTCTCAGTCTCATCTCTGTCTCCTTAACTTTCTCATTTGCCTGTCTCCTTCTCTTCACCTCAGTCTCTTTCTACCTCTCTAAATTCCAAAACCAATGGCTCCAAAGACTAGACCTCCCAAGTTAGCTGTCTCAAAACCCTCTCTCAAACCTGTTCCCAGAAAGTCTACATCTCATACTGAAGACGAAGTGCCTAGGAGACAACGTACCTCCTCAAAGCGAGCCCGGGAAGAACCATCTACTTCCACTGGCCGCCGGGTGCGTTTTCAAACGGGAACTCCGTCAACCACAGTTGGTCGTGAGGAACAACCCCAAACCTCACACAGCACTCAATCCGGAGCAAGAAGGAAAGGGAACATAGCTGGGAAAGCTCAAGTGTTGAAGATGCCGACTACGTACTTCAAAACCGAACTCCAGCACAGTCGGTTCTACAAACACTTCTACGAGAGGAAGGTATTCATTCCTAAAATAATTGATTTCAAGTTTCTGAAAGATTATGGGTCAGATATAGAAGATCTATTGGAATTTCAAGGTTGGACCAAGCTGCTAAAGGAAGATGAAAGAGTCTATCCGGATCTAACCAGGATTTTCTATTATTTATGGGATGAGGAATATTATAGCAGCTTTGTAAAAGGAGTTAATATGTTCTTTGGAGTTGGAGTAACTCCAAATTTGGAAGGAGCAATGATCAACATCGGACAGATACTCGAGGTTCAGCATGAAGATGAGCTACTCCCTGCAGACCTCTCACTTGATCAGATATATAATCAGCTCACTCGGAGCAATAAATATCATCCAGGAATCAAGTTTCTGCATTACATGGATCTGTCTCCAAGGCTACAGGTTCTACGTCTGTTGATAGCCCACTGCATCTACCCTAAGGGCGGATGACGGAATCAACTGAACCCTCAAGAAGCTGGGATTCTATGGAAAATCATGAACAGGGTAAAAGTCAGTCTTCCCCGTTTATTCATGAAGCCCTCAGCTGCAGAAAGGACAATCCACGGGGAGTTCTACCCTACGGCACCTGGATCACGAAGATTCTTGAGCATTTTGAAGTGGATATTGAAGGCAAGCCCTTCGAAGTACTAAAATCCACTAATGCAATCAACAAGGCATTGATCCAGAGAATGAAGATCAATGTGCATGAAATCAGGGCCGAAGCAGAAGCTCCTGAAGAAGAAAGACAAGCACATACTGAGGGGGAGCAGCCTCCAGAAGCCCAACCGGATCCACCACAGGATATCCCTGAGGAGCCAGCTTCTCCCATGTCACTTGGATCCTTCTCTCCACGGGGATCAGCCATTCCAAATCCGGCACCTCAACCATCATATCAGGACATAACTCTACAGACCATTCGAGATGAAATAGCTACCCTACGAGGAAATTGGTCAACAGGAAAATAGAGTGACCAGTATAATCTCTGGTGTCCTCACAGCCATCATGGACATGCATTCCCGACAAGATCGTATCGATTGAAAAATGCGCACTATCTGGTACCATCTCGCATCTGGGCATCATCGTAATCAGCCCATACCTGAACTAGATCCGTTTGAATTCGGATCAGTTCATCGAGATCCAACCCCCGCACCTGTTTCATCCTTCTACTCGTCTGCTCAGGTTCGACCTGTCAAACCTACTCAATCTTCATATCCCATTTCCAAATTTCAATTCACCAAATCCTTGGTAATTGAATCTCATTTTGAGTGATTGACAAAAAGGGGGAGATAGGGATAGAGTTTGTTTTGAGTGAGTTTTAGGACATGACATAGGTTTTTTGGGTTGGGTAGCTTGTATCAGGTTTTCTTTTTTGCTTTACATTGTAATCTGTATGAATCATGATGATATGAAATATGTTTTATGCCCAAATGGTTGTTTCATGCTCTGTTTGAAAGATATTTGATATTCTATTTTGGAAACTATATGAATGTGATTTTCTTGAAAGGTACAAACTCAAATTAGTTTAGTCAATCATCAAAAAGGGGGAGATTGTTGGAAACAATAGTTAAAACAAAACAAAATTGACCAAAGCATAAGTTTTGATGATTAACAAATTCAAATTTGAGTATAAATTGATTACTAATGAGTGTGATGAATGTCTTAAGGAATGAAAATCAGCCAAGTCGATTCCCAAGTCGACTCGGACTTCGACTTAGGGTGAAGTCGATCTCGAAGTCGACTCCACATTCGACTTCAACATGTACCTGATGGACAGATTTGAATTTGGAAGGTGAACAGTTGAAGTCGCAGTCGAAGTCGACTCCACTTGCGACTTGGAAGCCAAGTCGCAGACGAAGTCGACTCCAGTATCGACTTGAAGATACACATTTCCTTCCAGCGTTGATTTTGAGACAGAACATTCCGAAGTCACAGTCGAAGTCGACTCCAGCATGCGACTTGGGCGAAGTCGCAGACGAAGTCGACCCCAAGATCGACTTGAGTTTCTCAAGTCCAAGTCAAAAGCTCAAGCTCATTTCAAGATGAAGACAACTCAAGATATGAAGACTAATATAATTTTAAAGTGAGCAAGATACATGAATTCATTCCAAATCAAAGAAGATTTGACCATACAAGTTTTCAAGTTCTCCAAGAATCACAAGGTTTGCAAGATTTGAAGCCAATCCAGAATGAAAATAATATTTCTATTATTGAAGGAAAGTAGCTAAGCAAACATGAGGTGAATCAACAAGGATCAAACTGTTTTGGCACAAAAACTGGTCAAGTCGCATCCCAAGTCGACTCCAAGATCGACTTGAGGCCAAGTCTGAAACCAAGTCGACCCAAAACTCAGACTTGGAAACTGAAGAGCTGCCGAAGTCGCACACGAAGTCGACTCCAGCATGCGACTTTGGCGAAGTCGCAGACGAAGTCGACTCCACCTGCGACTTGGGAAAGTAACGTTCGAATTTTTGAACGTTGAAACATTTATTGCGCGAACCACTTCTATAACGTTCAAAATATTCCCACTTCTATATATAGACACTCAAGCAAACGTGAATACACACAAGACAGAGTCTAAAGAGAGGAAAGAAGTACAAGCAAGAGTTCTTATTTTCTTTTCTCTAAATTTGAGTGATCTATACACTTTCAAAGGAAGAACAAGCTTCAAAGTTGTGATTTGCTTCAAGGAAACACAATCGGTTGCTCCTGCAGATTCTTCCTCAAGCTGAAACTTGCTACACAACTCAGTAAAGTGTAGATCTTCTTTATTTTTACATTATTGATTGTTTTAGTGCTTGGTTTAAGTTTGGAGATTGAAACCAAGACGTTGCAAGTAGAGTTGTGATTGGAGTGTAACTCATTACTTACTTGTGTTGATTGTATATACCCCCTAGAGCTTGAATCTAGAAGAGAGCAGAGGCTCTGGTTGTATATGCCTCCTAGAGCTAGAATCTAGAAGAGAGTGGAGACTCTAGTTGTATTCGTGGAATACATAGTGGAACCCAAGTCACAAGAGGTGTGAGCTTGGAAGAGTGGAGTAGGGAGGTTGCCCGAACCACTATACAATCTTGTGTGGTAATTTATATTTCTGCTCTCTATATTATACTACATTCCATTTTGTTTCTTCATAAAGGGGACTAGATTAATCCGGGGTAAAAGTTTCTGTTTAAGTTTTAAATTTTCATAATACCCAATTCACCCCTCCCCTCTTGGGTAATTGTCATTAATTCGGGACCAATAAAAAGTCTCTGCATACATGGGGGAACAAAAAGGTTGGCATGGATGCAACTAGCTAGAAAAATTGTTAACATGTAGATGACCAGATAATTGACACTATGTGAGTGTGTAAAAGGTCGCAGGAAAATTTTGTGAAAATTCTAACTAATTTAGTACATTTTAGAAATTAATTATGCGTGGGAAATCTAGACCGTTAATCTCTTTTACTCAACTGGATCTGTTGACTATTACGCAAACATAAATGCTAATTTACAATTGTTCGAAGTTCTATAAAATATTTTTAAAATTCAACGTTCTATGAAATATTTTGGAAACACCTCACGTGAATAGGAAGGAAATAGAATCTGGGGCCATCTCTGTTTAATAAATGGAAAGAGGGCAACCTTCCATTTGCTAGGCCCCACAGCGGATAAACGGTACAAATCAATCCAGCTACCAAACATCGGAATTGGACAGGCATCTTCTCCATCTTCAGTGGACTTTGTGGTGGTCCCACCCACCCTTTTCGATGGACGGACCAGATTCCAAAACGCAAGTGGAACAAGGAACAAAATAGTAGTTGAATTATTCCACCAAAGTTCACATGATACGCAGGTGGTCAAGATGCCCATGCCTTATTTTAAATTAAACTCATTGCCACTATCAAAACCAACGTCAACCCTCCCATTAAAAAACAACATAAGCACACCAACTGTAGGAAAGCCCCATAGCCGGGCTGATCAGTCCCTTGTAGGTGCGGAGTGCTTATGTTCGATTCTGGTACCAGCAGCTTTTCTTCTTATTTTCAGAAGCAACGTCTCATGTAAATAAATTATTAAATGTATACCTGTTGAGCAAGAATTAAAAAGATACGTACTGGAGATGACTGAAATTGTAAGATAAGAAAATTTAAAAAAAAAAAAACAAAAAAACATACCACTAAAAAAGAAGAATTGCAGAAATACCTACATAGTTTGACTAATATTGTTACTTTGTTCCTTAGTTTATGCAAATTGCAGATATGCCTACATAATTTTAACAAAAATTGCAAACACGCCCATTTTCTATTAAATATTTTCTGAATTTTTAAATTGCAAATATGGTCACTCTAGTGACTAAGATGGCTAATTTGCCACAAATGTCAATCACAAGCTTGTAAATGATAGAGATAAATGTTCATTATGTTACATGTCTATTCCACAATTGATATTAATTGTAAATGAATGATCATGTTAGCCCAGACTAAGAAATATATCCCGATTAAAGTCTTAGCCCACATCGAAAAACTCATTTGCGATAATTTTATTTTTTTTTGCTTTTTCTTCTTACACTTGTTTATCTAATTATATTTAATATATAAACCAAATTTTACCATTTTTGGATATATGTATATATTTTTTGAGATTTTTAAACATTTATGTGTATATATTTATTTAAAATACCCCTATCTTTAAAAATCTAAAAAATATATATACACATATCCAAAAATGATAAAACTTAGTTTATATATTAAATACACTTAGATAAATAAGTGTATAAAGAAAAGAACAAAAACTTTGTTATAAATAAGGTTTTTGAGATGGGCAACATTTGTTTAACCGGGCTAATACGATCATTTCTCTTAGTTATAACATTTGTAAGTAGTGTGAATAACGAATATTGTTGGGATTTCGAAAATTTTAATGGCATCTACATATTTGCAACTGTGCTAATTTAGAATTTTTTGGGAAAAAAAAAGGATACAAAAGGATGGAGAACTCCAACTGTACATTTTTGCAAATTTTATCGCGTGCAGACTTATTTGTAATTTTCAAAAACTAATAGAAGTGGTTGAATATGAATACATGGGCATATTTGCAATTCTCCACTAGAAAATAGCACCATCCAACCACACCAGTGGACCACGTCTCTGCCAATACGAACGGTTGAACAAGATGAAATTTCCGCTTTCTCATCCATTATATCTATCCGTTGCCAAAGAACTTGTGCCATTCCTTGGCCTTCACGACAAGCATTCAATTACACGCAAATGGCAGCAAGAAAACAGAAACCTCCAACAAAACCCCAGCCTTTCTCTGTCCACCCAAACTTCCTACTGCCCCACACCACGCTCCGGAAGAAAACTTTCAAAACAGCATTGAATTGAGACTTTGTAGGATTTCTTCTTTTGTTTTCTTCCTTCCGGAACTGTATGTCCTAGCAAATATCCAGGGCACCCCACTAAAATCAAGAGGCCTACCCTGCCACTTCCCGCTTCTAAACCCACGATAGCAATTTCCTCCTTGACAGAGACCTCCACAAAAGGGGCCCTTCGCTACCAACAGCCAATCCCCACTCCATTCCTCATCCCTGGCCCAATAGCATAATGACTTCCACCCATAAAACAGGGAAAGAAGAAGGGTGGTCTACATCTTTTATGGTGCTCTGATTATTTTTAGGGTGCAAATATTTATTTATATCAGGTATAGGAAGTACAAAAATCAATTAAAAAGGGAAAACATAAATAGGTGTGATATGATAAAAGCCCAAAAAGTCTACACGTGTATCACTAAAGACCCTCCAATAAATTCTCCTCTCTATACACACAAGCCCCCCACAATCCCAAAATCAATAAAATAAGGACAAGGAAATGAATACCCAAAAGCCCAAATCATCAACTAAACATACACCCAAATAAATACATTCCTCAACTTAAGAGTGTGGTCTCCCTGATGCTGCTACTCTGGCGGTGGCGTCGCTTGCCATGCAGGCTGTGGAGGCCTTCGAATTTCACCCCACCGGGCTCTCCAAGCCTCTCTGCCTTGCGTAGATCCATGGCGGCGCACTCCGGCAGGGGCGCAGGGTAACGTACGCGATCATAGCAGTAGGAATAAGTCATGTGCTTCGTCCTAAACTCTGCCATCATTGACTGTTGATCTGGCATGATTAAAGCACTGGTCTCTAATAAGTGGCTGAGATCTTCATGACCGTCGTCACATTGCCTAGAGGACTGCTCGATGGGATCAACGGAGCAGCCACGGAGGACAAGATCAGAGAATTCTGCAATGAAAGGAGCATACTTGTAATTGACCTTGTATCTCCCACCTGAAGTTGCCCATGTGGAGCCGTCCCAGATTGTGGCGTAGAGTGACATAGGCTTGGAGGGGAAGTCACCCCCCATTGCTTCGGTTCTTTTGATTTCTCTGATTGGGATGTTATCGACATAGAAACTGCACAGGGAAAGAAGGGGAAAAGGGGGGGAAATTCTGTGAGCATATTAATCACATTCAATTTTAAAAAATTTCGGTGGACTCCTGGCAGACGACCGTTGGCACCCCGTGGGACCAGTCAAGACCAGCCTTGCAGAACTTCGCGGAAAGCTTCAAAAGCTGTGAATCATCGCTACTCTGACAGAGGTAACACTACGGACTGAAAAGCGAACCCCTTCGGTTTTGGGCGTGTATATGCCTTGCTAATGTTTGAACAGCCAAAAAGCATTGGGTGAAATTAACGGGCACTACAATCACCTTTGAAGATGATTCTAATGTCCAGCTCAAATCAGTGGTCCAAGATCAATGAGTCAAGACATAAGAGAAACAACAGAAAGCAGGTTAAAAAAAGAAGCTATGATTCAGAAATCTGTAGGAAAGCAGAGAAATTGGGTTTCTAAATCAACCATCGTCTTTTGAAATTCGCAAAAGGAAGGAATGACACCTCAGACGAGAAGAAAACCCTATCCAGAAACCAGGAATATGCAACATCTGACCCAAAAACAATGACAAGGAGATCCAAGTGAATGGATTTAATTAGGGTCATGCATTTGCGCTGATTTACAAATACTTACATGATCTGACTGTCCGTCCAAAGGATGCTGTAGTAGTGGAAATCCTCAGTGGGATCGAACCAGAGGCCGTAGCGCTCTTCCCGTCCAATGCCTGTGCTTCCATTGCCATAGACATTCGTCTGAATCCTCCATTCCTTCCCTCTTATATTCCCCAAGAACTCGAAATCCAACTCATCGTGGGTTGTCTCAAAAATATCACCGTTGGACATCTGCAACAAAAGCCAATCCTAGATTGAAGCATACAGAGGAAAAACAGAGCAAATGATCACGGAATTGATTACCCATTTCAACAATAAAGCCGAAAGACGACTCACATAGAAGGCAACCACAACGCCAGCCGTGTAGTCTGTAGGCAGCTTGATCGAAGCGCTGAAGAACCCATGAAGGTAAAGGTCTTGGGAGACGAATCCCGCCCCTGTATCATGGAAAGAAAACTGCGCTAAGGATCATAAATGAATGCTGCTCGTGCATGAAATATTTCTTTTTTCTTTAAAGGGTCCCCAAAAATGGTAAGATCGGCCGTCGATATTTCACAGTCAAAGAAAATATAGGCTACAGTTGGTGCCTATGTTCACCCAAAGTCCTATATTTCATATAGTAATAGCTGCAAAGATAAGCAAATCGTAGAAGTCTGTAGCGAGAGATTCTAGTAGTCAGTATCTCATGTACTAAGCTCTTCAGTTCCTTCAAATAGCCCCCAAAACTCGGGGAGAAAAATCATACATCGAGCCGAGCCTACTAATCCCTTCTTTTAATAGCTTTCAGCTTCTTGTTAAAAGGAAAAAAAAAAATAGCCAGAAAGAAAAAGGTCTCTAAATACTTTCAAGTTTTATCTATCTACTTGCTTGTGAGCGATCCATCGAAGAAGATTACTTAAAGAGAAGAAGAGAACGTAGGGAGAAAGAAAGAAAGCCAGAGGACTATGTGGATACCGGTTCTTTCATCGAGAGAGAGATGGACAGTCCTCCCATCTCTCAGAATCATGACATTGCTGTCGCCAAACAGCTTTGTGTAGCCATCGTCAAAAGACAAAACAGGTGGGTTTCCAAACACTGCTGTAGATGCACGGATAGAGCTTGCAAAGCCCAAAATCACCAGAAAATAAAAGGTAACACCCAACATCTTCAGCAAATCTATGCTGGTTTTCTTCTATTTTTCTTCTGCCTCTCCTCCTTGAAAAATCTATTTATCAATCAGAGAAAGAGAGACGGAGGGAGGCAGGGGTAGAGAGGGAAGAGCGGGAGGAGCCAAGCAGGAGCTTTTAATCGGTGTTGAAGAAGCTACTTGTTTGCCACCACCTAAAACCTTTCATCAAGCCGGTTATTAAATATAAATTTTCAACACCATCTAAGATGTTTTCTCCGTCTACGTGGGGTTGGCCGGTGAATTCAATTATCTATTTTAAAGTTATACCCTTGTTCGTGTCAGGACGTGTTTGTATCACTGTTGTCAAAACCGGACCGGACCGGACGGTTCGACCGGTCTGACCGGGAACCGGTCTCCAATCCGGTTCATTTTATACCGGTCCGGTTTACAAGTCAGAAACCGACAGAACCGTTCAAACCGCGGTTCAAACCGCAAAACCGGTTGGACCCATTTCGCCCGGTTTTGAAATTTCACCAGACCTGTCAGTTGCTTTTTGACGCCACGTGAATTCCCGTGCAGTATTGTAAGCTATTTTTGGTAAATTTTCAAACGATCATTTTCCATTTACGTGTAATATGAAAAGTTGAAATTTTAGATTTCTTTTTTCAGCGCACACACATCTATCTATCTATGAAAATTTCAATTTTAAAATTCCTTGAATTATACATAACCCGTGACACACATCATATTTTTTCCTTTAATATTTATACCATATACAAATCATATTAATTAGATTTGCATATTAATTTTAAAAAATTAGATGTGCATATACTATACAACAAATGCAAATGCATAAGGTTATTTAGATTTTTTATTAATGTTTTCCTACAAGTTTTGTCGTGAAGTTTAAAATTTAACATATGAATTTAAGATTTTATAAATATGTAATTTTAGTATTTTAATAATATATAATTAATTAAAAATTATTAAACTTTATAATATCATATCATGATTATGTTATGATGACGTCACCGGTTTAAACCGGTTTGTTTAACCGGTCAAACCGGTTCAAACCAGACCAGTTTCTTTACCGGTTCGGTTCTGACAACATTGGTTTGTATGCACTTTGTGTGTTTAGTTTCGTTGCACCTGCCTGCAAATATATGTTTTTATTTTTTAAAATTTTTTTTGGGTGTATTTGGAAATGGATAAAATTTTTAATAAAAAGTTGTAGATATGAGAAATTGTCAAATGATGTGATATGATAAGGGTAATGATGATGAATAAATAGGATAAAGTTGAAATATATAGGTTAGTTGTGTTAGTAGTTGTGTAGAAATGATTGAAAAGTAGTGCAGTTGTATAGAAAAATGTGAAGAAATGATTAAAAAATAAGATAGTTGTGGAGAGTGAAAAGTTTTAGATTGAAAAGTTTTAACTTGACAACTTTTTGTTATTACCAAACACACCCTTTATATAATTGTTAATCTAAGTGCACTTAACATGTGTACCCGAGTATACTCGGATGCAAATACTTATTTTTTTAGTTTTTAGAAAAAAAAATTATAAAACCGTTAATCTAAGTATATTTAACGTGTGTTTCAATTTTTACTATTTTTGAAGATTTTTAAATTTTTTTGGATTTTTAAAAATCGATATTATTTTTAGTAATTTAACAATATTATGAAAAAAGTTTCAAAAAATAATAAGAAATTTGTTAAATGCAACTGAGTGCACCAAGCCTAAGCGCATCCGACTGCAACAAACCACATCTTATTCATATGCCACTACTTGGTGGGGGTTTTATTATATGTACTTAAATACACTTGGCTTCAGTACACTTGCGTGTATTTCATTTATTTTTTTGAAATATTTTTTATAAAATTATTAATATAAGTGTATTTCACATGTTTATAAAAAAGTGTATTTAACATATATATCAATTTTTTTCATTTTTAGATATTTTCATATATTTTTGAATTTTTAAAAATCAGTGACATTTTTAATAATTTAAATTTACTAACATGTTGCTGATTTTTAAAAATCCAAAAATGGAAAAAATTGATATAAATATTAAATACACAGATTAACAACTGTATAAAAAAATTTAAAAAAATAAAAAAGGTGATTTGCACCCTGATGCATATAATAACACCTCCAGCTTGGTTAGTCTAAAATTGAAAAAGAAAAGGCAAAAAAAAAAAAAGATTGTTTGAGAACTTCTGTAACCTACGTTTGATTTTATTCATCTGCATTTGTTGTGAAGTACATACAAATCCTTATGAAGTGATTTCTCGAAGTATATTTTCACATGATTAATAATAATAATAATAATAATAATAATAATAATAATAATAATAATAATAATAATAATAATAATAATAATAATAATACGCAAAAGACTGCACTTTCACCCGCGAGCATTTCCTTGTTATTAGAAAACACATACAAGGACCATCATAAAAGAAAAAGTTCAGGTTTTAGTTGGACGGACAGGATTTATACAAGAGAGAACTATACCGGAAATTAATGATTCAGATTTAGCAACAATAAGGTTAATTGTAAACTCTGGAATGGCTGAGTTTGGGAAGTTTTTCTCCATTCGCTCAGCGCAGATTTTCGGACTTGGGGTGGCAAAGCTTATCTTTATTAAAATATATATTAATTAGGGGCGTATTAATTAAGCTAACGGAACAAAGCGGTTTTGGGGTCTAGCTCGGCGTTGGACGCCCATATAATCCGTGTGCTTCTAACATTCCTTGCATGGTAATTTACTGTACAATTGGCTCAAAATGTGCCTCATATGATCATAAATTGATGTGTGCATGTGTGTATAGGCAAAATAGTATAAAATCGATATAATAAAATAGTCTCATGTAAATAACAATTTTAATGCTGTTTTTTCACGTGTAATTTGTCTAAGATATCATTTGTATGCAGAGAAATTATTGTATAAAATATTAATACATTAAGTGGATGTAGGCCTATTTTGAATTAGATATACCATTATGGTATGTAAATCAATATATATGATCATATCTTTTATATATATATATATATAGAGAGAGAGAGAGAGAGAGTTTTCACTATGTACATTTACATGCATTATAAGTTATAGTATATTTGGCTTAAAATGGGCCCTATATGATTATAAAATTATAATTTATTTTATCAATTGTATTTTTTTTTTATGAAACGGAATAACTCTACCCCGACCCCCCCCCCCCACATTTTGAAAAGGGTTCGGGATAGAGTAATCTACTGAATTCATAGCTAGAAAATTATCTGCACAGAGATTCTCAACAATATCTTGTGGAGGGTTTCCCCACCATGACAAATAATTCATAGGAGAAACCGAAATCATATCCGCAACAGCACGAGCCGCCGAATTCCCCTGTCTAAGTACATGGTGAACCGAAATGTGGTCATTGGCTCTGAGCACCGATCTGATCTCATCGATGATATGACCCGCAGGCGAGGCGATGTGACAGACATTTGATAGGTAAGTGCAAAGGATAAGCGAGTCCGACTCAATCTGGACCTTTCGAAACTTGAGGTGGAGTGCCTACCGAACACCAAAGATAAAAGCTTTTGCTTCCAAAAATAGAGTATCCCCACCTCCCATCCACTTCCGGCCACGGGCCGCAATAAAGTATCCACGATCGTCCCTGATTACAGCAGCAGCACAGTAGACGCCTCGCCCCGCGGGACATCTGGAGTCCACATTTATCTTGAAAACTCCCGCAGGTGGCAAGGTCCACCTGGGAACGAGCTGAATGTTCAAAGCGGACTCAGGATCAAGGAGCCTGACACGCCTCAATTGCTCAATATAGTCCTTGCACCATGGAAGTAAGTCAGCAAACACAGGATGGACCCCCTCTGCATGAAGCTTGTTTCTCATAAACCAGACACGCCAGCAGAAGACAATGAAAAGTGCCAACTCGTTACCCCCGTTTTTTGAAGCCAGGAGACACATGATATCCTGAACCGAGGATAACAGATGACTAGTTGGAACTAACCCTCTAGCACAACTTGCAACACTGGCACAGCGCAGAAATAAATGGTGAACGTCCTCAGCTTCCCCCAAGCAGAAGAGACACTGAAGATTGACTTCTATACCCCGCCTCGAAAGGTTACACATAGTCGGGAGAGAATCTCTGAATAGCCGCCACCCAAAGATCATTATCTTGCTCGGGAGCCCTGACTTCCAAATAGCCCTGTAGCAACTAGATGGCGACGGATCATCATGCACAGCCGTTAACCATCTATGAGCCGACCTGACGGAGAACTGACCGTTTGCCTCGTGTTTCCAGAAGATGCAATCCACCGCAGGGTGGCGGGGAAGGGGGACACACCTAACAGCCTGCCACCCCACCTCGCCAACCGCCGCCACGACCCTGTCCCTGTTCCAGTCGGATGACCTTGCATCTATAAAGTGACTGACCGGAACATCCTCCGGGATGGATAGGGGAAGCGGCCCCACCTTGCATACCCCACCATCCAACCAAGCGTCCTTGAAGAAACGGACCCTTCTCCCATCACCAATCCTCCACCTGCACCCCGCTTGAAACATATCACGCGCCTTAAGAATGCCTTTCCAGGTGAAAGAGTCGGACTGCCTTGGCATACAGTCCCATATGTCGGAGTTTGGAAAATATTTAGCCTTGAAAACCTTTGAGCAAAAGGATTCCGGTTTCGATGAGAGTCTCCACACTTGTTTGGCTAGAAGGGCATAATTGAAAACGTGGAGGTCTTTAAACCCCATTCCCCCCGCACATTTGGGCATGCACATATCTCTCCAGGCAACCCAACACATCTTCTGCTTATCCTCATGTTCAACCCACCAAAACTTTCGAAGCATCCCTTCGACAGCCTGACAAAACGACTTGGGAAGCAAGAAGATACTCATTACATAGGTTGGAATAGCTTGAGCCACTGCTTTGATGAACACCTCTTTCCCTCCCCAAGATAATAGACGCCCCTTCCAGCCTTGGATTTTGTGCCAGATGCGATCCCTAATACCCTTGAACAATCTGCTTTTAGATCTCCCGAGCCACGCCGGGAGGCCAAGATAATTGAGAACTTCGTGTCCCGAAGACCCCAATCTACTCGCCCATGCCTCCCGTTCCCAGCTTTCCATGTTTGCACTGAAGAATAGCGAAGTTTTGTCAACATTCACCACTTGGCCAGAGGAATCAGAGTAGATTCTGAGAATATCCAAGAAATTCGTGATATCCAAATCATCTGCCCGGAGGAATATAAGAGCATCATCTGCAAACAAAAGGTGGGTAATTTGAGGCCCCCTGAAGTTAAGTCTTATCCCATGCAAAGAGCCCTGGGCTACCGCAGAAGAGATGAGCGTCGATAGACCCTCCGCGCAGAGAAGGAAAAGATACGGGGACAAGGGGTCCCCCTGCCGCAACCCCCTCCCCGGATGGAATAGCCTGGATTTGAAACCATTCACCTTAACCCTAAAGCTGACAGAAGTAATGCAACATAACAACCAGTTTACCCATACCGGGCAAAAGTTCATAGCCTCCATGACCAATTTTAAAAAACTCCACTCTACGCGATCATAAGCCTTGGACATGTCTAACTTGATTGCCAACACACGTCTTCTTCCCCCCTTGCGCCTCCTGAGAGAATGAATTGCCTCATATGCAATCAACATGTTATCTGTGATTAGCCGACCTGGCACAAAAGCGCTTTGTTCCGCCCCGATGACGTCGTTGAGAACAACTTTTAGCCTGTTCGCCAAAATCTTTGCCAAGATTTTATAAATCACATTACATAGGCTAATAGGCCTGAACTGCGACAAGTCTTAGGCGCCTGCCTTCTTTGGAATCAGCACTATAGTGGTAACATTTGCCTCCCGGATGTGCCTTGCCAAATGATTGTGATCTCTCCCCTCCATGAACGTTTTGCACCATTGGAAAATGTCCTGGCCGACGATGTGCCAATACTGCTGATAGAACCCTGGAGACATTTCGTCCGGCCCAGGAGCCTTTGTGGGACCCATTCTCTTGACAGCCTTCTCCGCCTCGCCCATGCACAGAGGCATAATCAAACCCTTCCTCTGATCCTCAGAAAGTTTTCTTTGAATGAGGCTAGAGACCCAACTCGAATCTTGAGGGTTTGAGGAGGTAAATAATTCTGAGAAGTGAGAGACCGTCAAATTTAGCATCTCTTCTTGGTCCCTAACCCGGTTCCCGTCCATATCAATGAGTGACTCAATGTAATTTGTTCGCCTCCGATTGGAAGCCACCCAATGGAAAAAATGTGTGTTTCTGTCCCCATCCTTGAGCCAGTGGGCTTTTGCACGAATGCTCCATAGCTTCTCCTCGTCTTCCAGTAAAAGATTTATCTGAAATTTGATTTTCCGGATTTGGTCCTCCCGCGCCTCTGAATATGGTTGATCCACCAACACTGATAGCTCCCCTGCTTCTTTGCGAGTGCCCGTCTGATATTTCCTCTTTTCAGTCTATTCCATTTGGATAGCTCCGCACCACACCTCCGTATTTTCCCGCTCACTGATTCCTGAATATTTGCTTCCCTGTAGCCAGAGGACTTCCAAACTTTCTCGACAATTTTTGTAGCCTCGGAATCACGGGCCCAGAATAGCTCGTATCTGAATTCCTTTGGGGGCCTCCTCCTCCCCTGAGCGGGGTCGAGCTGTAACAAAAGCGGGCAATGATCGGACGAGGCTGCCGCGAGGTGGACAATCCTGGCATAGGGAAATAGATCTGTCCATGAAGAAGTTGAGAGCCCCCTATCAAGCCTAGCTTCCACCCTCTGAGAGCCCCTCCTATTATTACACCATGTCATAGGCGGACCAACAAAACCGAGGTCCTGCAGGTTGCATAAATCGATAGTGTTGCGAAAAGAGTCCATCTGGGATTGATTGCGCATCCTCACACTTAGATATTCGCTTGGCCCGATCACTTCATTGAAGTCACCCATTACAAGCCATGGAGTGTCGCCGTTGTTTGCCAGCTGATTGAGGATATTCCAGGAAATATGGCGACAATGAGTTTCAGGGTGACCATAGAACCCCGTGAAATGCCAACTCAAAAAATCAGCGTCGATATGATGTGCCGAGAAGCTCCGAACAGACGCCGGGTGGTCATCATTCCAAAACAAAGCCAAACCTCCGCTCCTAGCTGCGGCTTCCACCACAAAACAGGAATCAAAATGTATCCTTCGTCTAACCCGATCCATTTCCTTCTTATTGGATTTAGTTTCACTCAAAAAGACTAACTTGGGTGCTTGTTTTCTAATAAGATCAAAAAGATTGCGAATTGCGCGTGGGTTCCCAAGCCCACGGCAATTCCATACCAAAATGGCCATATTACTGGAGGTGGGCTTTGGGAGCCCCCAAAGCTACCACCTCCCCCTCTAGTTGCTTTTCCATTTCCTTTGCCCTCTTGTTCTCAGTTACCATTTCCTCCGGGGCCCCTTCACGCCCTCTTTTTGCCCCATCTAAAACAACCTTTGATTCCGCCCCGACCAACTCCATACCCACCACCTGTCTTTTCCTCCGTTTCCACCTACCCCTACCCCCCAGGGAATAGCCTTGTTCACTTCCCAATTCAGATGACCCCCCGCATATCTCCCACGGCCTGACATAAGTGTGTGAGCAAGTCCCTTTAATTCCACCCCCCTCCGCGATCACCTCCACTTCCACCAAACCCCTATCCCCCTCCACAATCTGGATCATTTCGGCCCCCGCCCCACTCTTGATGTGGCTCCCCATAGCATGAACATAACCACCCTTGGTTTAGGTCATCAACCCCTTACCCGATCCCGACACCCCAGGGGCTATCTCCCCCTTAACAGCAGCAACCCCCCCTTCCCCAGGCTTAGGCTACCCTTCTTCCTCCTCCCACTGACCCCCCTACATCTCCCACCTCTTCCCCTACTTGGTGCTGCAGCTGTTGGGATTCCAATCCTAAATGAGGAACCGAGACAACAGGTGGCCTGGATACGCTGGCAGGTGGCGCCTCAAGCTGCCATCTTTTGGCCTCCTTAGCTAACTCCACCCTGTGCTGCATCTGTTGGGAGTCCACTCCCAAATGAGGGACCGAGACGCCAGGAGGAAGGGATGCACTGGCAGGTTGCGCCCCATGCTGCCAACTTTCGACCTCCATAGCAAACACCACCCTCTGCTCTGCATTCTTATGAAGGCCACTACACCGAATGCCACTCCCATCCAGACTCCCAATTTGAGCATTAACCCTCCCACTTGCAGCAACCGAATTCCACATCCCGTCCTCATCCTCCTCCCGCTGCCCATGCTTGCCCAAATATTTAACAGGCGCGGATCTGAATTCAGACCTCATCTCCCCTTTCGGTCTCAACGGTCTTGATCCCGCCCTCAGCCAGCTTCCGTAAGGCATGTCTGCCTCCACCGGACACCGTTTCTCCATCGTAACTGCCCTGCAATCCTTGTGCGCATGCCCGATCATACCACATAGATAGCAAAATAATGGCAGCTTCTCATATTGGAAGCTAATCCAGCGTCTCTGCTGATCCCCTACACGAATGAACATCCCCCGGCAGAGAGGATTCCTGCAATCCAGCACTACCTTTATCTTGACTTCATCCTCCGAGCCTTTAATCTCAAGAACTTCGTCAAAGGTAGTAGCTACAATCTCTCCCAGGCAGTGTTTTATCGACAATGTATGGGATGCCATGTATATGGATCCACATCGGCGTTTTGACGAGCAGGAGCTGTGTGTAGTCCGTCTCTTCCCGTAATTCCTCCATGACGATCAGATTCCGATCGAACAGCCATGGCCTACCTTCCATGACTCGGCTCCTATCTTCAAGATCAGAGAAGGATGCCTTCAGCAGATTCTCTCCTACCTCCGTGAAGTGGAGATTGCCTTTCGTTCTCCATAGCCTGCGCAGCATCCCCTTAAACTGCTCCTTATTGTAAGACTTCGACGCCCAGAGTGTGCACAACAATGGGGCTCCGCTCCTGGTATCACCTTCCTGATCGCATTGCTTTCGATCGATAATGTCTGGAGTTCAGCCTCCAGCAGCTCCTCGGTGCTTATATTCATTGACGCATTTCGTTCGTCCATTCTCTACGCAGAGGAAATGGTTCCAGACGGCGGCAGCAAAACGTTCCTGAGGACTTTTCTTCCCCGAGCTTGGCTTGACTTCCGGCGAGTCCACAGGCAGCTCCGACTAATTCCCCGACACCCCAATACCCTCACCCGGGCCCCGAGCGCGACTAAAATCGCCTATCGGGCCTTACAGGGGAGAGACTCAGTTCTTATCAATTATATTTAAAATTGTTTATTTTACTATCATACTAATAACTCTATGAAAATATTATCAACGCTTATTTTGCATTTATTTGGAATGCTAGTTCAAGAGAAATATGTAAATTCACATAACTTTTGCATTTTTTCTCATTTGTGTAATTCTTGCATGTAGTGTGGTTTTCATGCATTTTAGGTTGCATCTACTTCAAATTCATCTCATTTTGATTGTTTTAATTTCATTTAATGATTTAGGAATGCATTTACTTGTTTTTACTTTTTTATTGTCGGAAAAGGGGGAGCAATTTTCATATAATTTCAAACCAAAAAGAGGATAAAATGAGAAAAATCACTTAAAGTTGTCAAAAGAGCAATGCTATCTTCAGCTTGCCTGAGGCCGTAGCTACCATTCCACCGACTTAAGAGCTGAGTTGTCAATGCTGTCTAGGAACACCAAGGCTACAACTACGAAGGTGATGTACGAAATTCTTCACATGTGCGAAGCTCCAAATACTATGGGATGTAATAGCTCTTTTAAGGTTTAAAGAACGCAACTTAGAGGGGTCGTGGCTACTGAGAAAGGGGGGAGAAAACCAAGAGCTTCAAAGCAATGAGAGAAAAGCAAGTGGAGATACGAGTTGTCACTGCAAATCCACTAAGATTCATCTCCTTTTCTCATATCTTTCTTCATTTTTGTTGTTCCCCTTGCTTGGGATAATTGTAAACTTGATTTTAATAGGAATTGAAGTCATGTTTATGAGTTGAATCTTCCTATAATAGGAGATATGTAGGATTTGATATCATAGACTATGTGATTTGGTTTCCTTCTGCTTGAATGAGAAAATGATTGTGTTGTAGCTTATGTTGCTTGAGATTACTATTATATATCATGCTTAATACGTTTATAAATTTTTCAACCTTGTAGATGAATTTAATATCCAAATTTATGCTTAGAAAAGTGGGATTGAAATGTGACCCATACTTAGGGCGCAAATTTTTCTGCTCTTGTTTGTGTTAGTTGTTAATAAGGATAGGAATATACCTATTAACCTGTGGCGCCCCAAACCGAGACGTCACATCCTTACCTCAAGATCTATTTTCGATTGGTAAATGTGATCAGGATTGTTGCCCTGAACACGCGGCGGGTTCTTAATTTGATCTCGTCCAAATTTTTGTTTTCTTTTCTTTCATCATATAAGCTCATGCTTGTCATCATTCATAGTGAACTCATCCATATCATCATAAAATTTGTCATATAAGTATATTTACTTTCATATTATAGGCAACATATATATGTTCATGAATAAAAATTCATATAGAATTTTATACATAATCACTTATTTATTTACACCATACATAATCAATCCCATTTCATTATAAGCAATACATTCATCCATCCATTCTTCAAACATACCGATACCTTTTAGCTTTGCTCCTTCCCTCGAGCCTTAAACCTGTCTAAGGTTGGAAAAACAAAACGTGAGTGATAAACTCAGTAAGCAAGCATCATTTTTTCATTTAAATGCATCCCTTGCCCATTAGGTAGGAGACACTTATCAAGTGATCAACTACCAATATGAAGAAACCTTTTATAGAAATCTTCTTTATAAAACACTCATAAAACTTTGTGCATATCCCCATTTCGAGGATTTTCAACAGTGATGTCTATAAATCTAAATCATTTTTCATGGGGACAATTGTTTATCCCAAAATATTTTTCATCTATCATGAGGACATGTCTATGTCCAAAAATATTTTTCATATGACATGAGGACAATTATATGTCCTAAAACATTGTTCTTATAACCTTTTGCCCATGAGAACATTTACTTGTCCCAAAGCATCATTTATTTAATTTTCTTTATAACCCAACTCGGGGTTTTTCAAAAGCAATGCATGTGCATAGAAATCTTTTATCTAGGCGGACATTCTCATTTTCAAAATACTTAAAAATTCAAGGAAATTCAAAACATGTCAATTTTTAAGAAAAATCCATAGTTTCAAAAGTTTTACTTGTTTACTTGTAAAGAAGTTTTAAAACTAATACAATAAAACAATTCTGAAATCCTTCAATATTTAAAAAGAGAGTAACATTTTCAAAAGCCTTTTTTGCAAATATTTTTATTCCCATTTTTTGGCTTTGCAAAGGATATGCAACACATCTTTTCCATTAATCCACTCCGGCATCATATTTTTCATTTATACAACATCCTTGTCATTCTTATATATATAAAAAAACATGCATATTCATTGAATACCAAAAATCAAATCACCTAATATAATCAACTTATCGGGTTGGCCATTCTTAAACTCTTTTTGAAACATCAGCATAATGCATTTTTAAATCGTTTTGCTTGAAAATACCATTTTCATAAAGAAATCAAACTCTTTTGAAATATTCAAGTGAAACAATTTCTAAACACTTCAACCTTTAAAAAGGGTCTGCTTAAAACAAAGCAATCTTAAAACATATCCATATTCGAAAGATAACATTTTAAAAGGTTTTGCTTGCTTTCAAACATCATTTCATAAAGAAAATCAACTTTCAATATCATAAAATCCTTTTTAAAGTAGAATTTTAAAGGGCTTGCCTACACATATCAATTCAACACTTGAAATGAAATTAGCATTTTAAAAGGTTTTCTTGCTTACATGAAAATCTTAGAATCATCAGTATGAAGCCCTTTCAAACATTTCAACATATGAAATGAAATCAACATTTTAAAAATAATTTGCTTGCTTACCTGTGGGAAGTTCAATCATTCCTTGGATCTTTTCCTCGCCTCTTATATGCTTACATATCACCATACACTTGCATGCCTTGCCTTTTATTTAATTCATGTTTATATATCACTTGTCCTCAATCCTTACATGATCTCAATCTATACATGACTCATAGCATGTTTGTCTTAATCATTTCTTCCTTTGAGATGAACACCATCATCTCATATGTCACATATATGCACATTTTTCAACGGTGAGTCATTCATTTGACTCAATACTCTCATCTAGGGTATTCAATCTCTTTTCAATCATTCAATATATTTACTTGAAACTATAGCAATCTAAGTTCAAGTAAGGTTTCTCAACTTCATATTTACCCTTCTAATACTCCCTTTTTCACACACCTATGTGACCTAGTAATTAATTACTTTGAACACTAACTTTTGTAGTCATTCAAGGCAATTATCTATGACTTATATCAAGTCATTTCTTTGTCAAATTTCTGAAATTTTTTACCATTAATGAAACAGCCATGTAAGTGCATATTTTCACTAAGTTTTACTTTCTCAATTGCACCCTAATGATATCCACATGAAAATTTATCAAACAACCACTCTTGTGGTCATGTTAAGTGCTTGTTCATATACTTTAACAACATAAATTCACTTTAAATTTCTGGATCAAATCATCATTCCAAAACAGCCATATTTTGTCTTATTTTTGGTTAAATTCCACTTGTATAATTGCACCTTGATGATTTATATATTAAATATAATCTTTCCACAACTCTTGTGATCTTTCAAGGCACTTATTCATAGTCAATAGCAACCATTTTTGCATCAAAATTTCTATAATAGCTATCTTTTCCAAAACAACCCCATGCGTTCATATTTTCATTAGGTTTTGTCCTTCACAATTCCACCTTAATTATACATAAATGTTGGTGCTAACCAAGTGCTTGTCGTTAAGAGCACTATGATCACCAATTTACTTAAAATTAACTGAAACACATTAAAGCTACTACTATGCGGGTGATAGTGTAGAATAACGGTGAGTCGGGTCGAATCCACAGAGAGGCACTGTAGTTTTGAATTGTTTAAAGAGAGAAAAAGGGTATAGAGAAGAGAGAGAAAGAAATTAGAGAGAAAGGAGAAGAAATTAGAGAGGGAGAGAGAGAAAGAGAATAGAGAGATAAGAAAGAGAAGAGAGAAAGAGAGGTTAGAGAGAGAAGAAATTAGAGAGAGAGGGAAAGAAATTAGAAAGAGAGATAAAGAAGAGAGAGAAAAGATTAGAAGAGTTGGAGAAAAAGAAAGAGAGATAAGAAGCTAAAATCAAAGAAATTATAATTAACTAACAACTTAATTAAAATTATTCTAAGAAAGCAATTGTGGCGCCCCAAACCGAGACGTCACTTCCTTACCTCAAAACCTAATTGATTGGTAAATGTGAATCAGGATTGTTACCCTGATCACGCACCAGGTTCTAAATTTGAAACTTGTCCAATTTTTTTTTTCGTTCATCATCGTTCATATCTTTATATTTCACATCATTCATCAAACAAGTGGCGATACACCTGTAATAAAATTTTATATTCTATTTCATAACATCTCATCCTGCTTTTCTACAATGAAAGTTTCCTTGACTAAATCATCACATTTTACATCCATACATCCATAAATTCAATCATTGAATCATATAAAACTTAAAATTCTAATTAAGTTCACATACACATTTACATACCTTAGCATATTCATGCTTTCCCATTCCTTATAGCCTACCTGGCTATCATCTTGTGCCTTACTTCATTTCTGAGACTTGCATCTCCTTGAGTTTCCCGGTACCTGTCTAAGGTTTGGGAGAACAAAACATGAGTGATAACTGAGTAAGAAAGAATTTTATTATTAGGGCAAGACTTTCTTGAAAACCATTTTATTAAATATCTTGAACACCTTTTTCCTGAGGACAATTATATGTCCAAAAACATTATCCTGAAATCCATTGTTCATGAGGACAATTCTATGTCCTCGAACATTATCTTAAAACATTCATTCTTAAAATCATTTACAAGCCACGTTTGGGCTTGATAAGGCAAAACATGTGTGTTTTACCCTTTTTTTTAACTTTGTTTAGTCTTGTATGAACATTTTCAATGTTCCAAGACATTTACATAAAATTATCTTTTGCCCGTGGACATTTCATGTCCAAAACATTTTTCTCATAAATACTTTGGCAAAGAAGGATATTCTCATGTCCTAAAACATCATTCACATAAGCCTTTCTTGGCAAAGGACATTTTTATGTCAAAAATGAATTAAGGTTTCCATTGGAAACGATGATTCAAAATTTGATCGCCGGAGCCCAAATGTGGCGCCCCCGGAACTGAGGTGTCGGAGCCTTACCCCAGGATCGTCTAGTTAGTAAATTGTGAGCAGGATTGCAGCCCTGTTCACGCGGCAGGATTTTCAATTCAATCTCATATTAATTTACAAGCAATCATTCACTGATAATTAAAGTCACATAATATTTACAAAGCGTTAAAATTCATATACACCGTCAATCTTTGTAGCCTGATAATATTGTATTTTACAACCTCATCAAAATATATAAAAACCATATAACCTTAAGAGTCTCTAAATTGTGATATTTTTTTCTTCTTAAACCTTGCTGTACCTGTCTAAGGTTGGAAAAAACAAAATGTGAGTACTATACTCAGTAAGCAAGTATTTTCATTTAAATAAATATTTTTGTTTTATAATTTGGCATTTCATAAATAATGCACATGAAAACGCGCATTTCACAATCATAATTTAAACTTTCATTAGATGGTACGCTAGCTAGGCGACCATCAATTCGTCTACCCCTTATTTTAGGGAGGGCGCCGCCGGCCGTTGGGCCTATATCAGCAACTCGGTCACATTAGAAGGGGACTTTGGTCGGCTTACACCTCTAGAATGGACCTGTACCTTCATGCACCATGCGTCACACACATGCTAGCATAATTTCAAGAAATAATTGCATTTATCATTTTGCTTTCTTTTCAAATTAAGAAGATGGCATAATCATTTATAAAAAACCTTAATGAATAGATTTTTTTAAACCACATTATGGGGATGGCCATCCTTAAATAATATTGAAAAATGCCTACAAGAAACAAATTGCAAGTCGTTCAATCATTTTGAAAATAAATCATTTCAAGGCGTTACTTGCTTACCTTAGGATATTAGCTTGCCTCCTCAACTTTTTCTTTTCCTTTTCCTAAACAAATGAAAAGGATTATTTTATATATTTGAATTATGTATATTATTAATATACAAATATATATATATTTATAATGTTTTATTATTAATTTAGGTTGCACCTCTTATTTTAATATGTATGTTTAATATATTGAATTCTGTAACCCAATTATATAAGCATCATGTATAATCTATAGCAAGATAAATCTAAAAAAAATCTTTTCTGAAATTAACATCCACATCTCCTAACAACCATACCTATGTATTTATTATGATCATTATACAATTACCCAATGAACGATTTCTATCATGTCATAAAAAATCTATTTTAGCTGTCCAATTCACGTTACCATTTCTTTTTTCTTCAATCTCAACCTGTTATTTATATTTCTCACTGACATAGTAGTAAATTAAAATTCTACTGTATTTATAAGTATATTATCCATTTAGTATTTAATGATAGGGCCCATCAATAAGGAACAGGGTACCATCTAATGATCAACCAGACATAATGATAATAATTATAATACTCCTAGGATTAACGTGGGATTTTCATTTTATATAAGGTGAAAATTCCCTAATGTCCAGACGTCTTTTAATTCTTAACAGGAACCTTTCCCAATTTATGTATATATATTTTAAAATCAGTTAAAATATCAGTTAACAGCACACGCACACTATACCAAAAAAAATAATTAATTAAAGCTATGAACGGCATATATATGTAAAAAAAAAAATTGTTTGCCTACCCGTTCAGATGTTCGGCTCCTTTTCCTTCACCGTTACTTCTTTTATTTATTTATTCAATTATTTGATAACTAGTTTCTATATTAGTAAAAGGAATGACGTTCCAGGTAAACATTAATAATCAGTTAAAAAATAACTTGAAACCAAATATAATATATTAGATGTATGACATGAAGAAGGAAGAAAGAAAATTTCCTTTTTGCCCAAAAAAATAATAAAATAAAATAAAGTCTATTCACGTAGACCCTGCTTGTCTTCTTCCTTGTTGTATTTATTTATAGGAATCCTGCTGGAGTTATAGTTCTGCTCTCAATTCTCCTTTGCTGCTCGTAGGAAAGAAAATAAAACAAAAAAACCTTTATACCTATTTGAATTCTGGCTCCCAACTGCCCATCCTGTCTTCACTGTCTTCGCTACTGTTATTATTTTATTATAATTTTTTTGGGTTTTTCTCCTGCTTATGCTGCTCGACATCCCGCTTTCTCTCATCTCTCTTATTCATATGCCTGATTGTGCTGCCTTTCTCAACATTTCTCCTTTGCGGTTTAAAGCATAATTCACGAACTATTGCCAGCTGCTCTCCCATGCACCGTGCTGCCCCTTATTGCTGCCAGCTCCTCCTATCATGCACCGTTTGCTGCCAGCTTTTCAATTTTTTTTAATTCCATCATTAATTAATTAATTCATAACTGCCTACATACACACTTATATATTATGAATTTTTTTTTTACTAATATGCATATTATTGCTCACAAAATGTACCTTTCAGAATTTTTAAAAAATTTTGTTTCATTTTTTAATTAACTAATTCATCTTCGGACATAAAACTGCTTTATAAAATTTTGGAAACATGTTTTCTAAAATTTTATTCCTTCATTAAATTGGGCACATTAATTTAAGCTTACATATAAAATTCCACCTCAATTGGAGCAAAGTACATATTTTAATTTAATTAAAATTGTATTTTAGCATAAAATTTCATTTTAAAAACTTGTGACATATTTTTCAAAATTTAATCCATTCATTATGTAGGGTGTATTAAAATAGGCTTGCTCCAAAAGTTTCATCTCAAACAACCTTATATACATCACTATATTAAATAAATAATTAAATAAATAAACTTACGTAAAAATAACGAAAGGCAAAAGGAGGCTCTCGACGACCTGTACGCATTAGTTGTTTTTTGAGCATGTTTTTTAATGCAGTTAAGTTAAATACTTTAATCAATTATTTTTCATAATCTAATCCATCTAGATTAAAAAGCACACAATTTAATACTTTCTATTTAATTTTCTCGTTGTTCTGAGTTATACATTCTAAGATATAATGAAAAATAGCATAGATGAATATAAGCTCTTAATTAGTACCCTTAATTAGTCCAAAAGTTTCTATTTATTTTTATTTTTCCATAAGGTCCATGAATTTAAACAGTCCCAATTGATGTAATTCAGAATTTTGAAATTCCTTCCCGAAAAATTTATAAAAATTCATTTTCATATCTAATTTTTATGAAATTATCATTTACTCATTTTCTAAATTTGTAATTTAATTTCATTTTTCTAAAATTACAATACACATTTTTTTTATAGTTTTATAGCAATAATAGACACAATGTACAAGCTTTCAGTACGTATCACATTCACTAAGTTTCACATAACATGGGTTTCACAATTCTCCCCTCCTTACAAAAGGTTTTGTCCCGAAACCTATTTCATTTCAAATAATTGATGATATTTTCTTTCTACTCCTTCACGAAGTTCCCTTGCTTCATTTTCAGAGTATCGGTTCCATTGAACTTTGACAATAATCCAAGATCTTGATAGGTCTTTCTTGATAATTTAAATGATCTTGAATTGGAAATGTCTCTGCTGTGAGTATATAAGTCGGATCTGATACATACTTTCTAAGCATTGAGACATGAAATACATTATGAACCGCTGCTAAGGCCGGAGCTAATGCTACCCTGTAGGCTAAATTGCTAATCTTTTCTAATACCTCAAATGGCCCAATATATCTTGGATTTAATTTACTCTTTTTTCCAAATCTTGTGACTCCTTTGATTGGTGTTATTTTTACAAATACATGATCACTGGTCTGAATATTTAGATCCCTTCATTTGCAGTCCACATAACTCTTTTGCCGACTCTGGGCTGTAAGTATACATTGTCGAATCACTTGCACTTTTTCTGCCATTCTTTTTGATAAATCTGGAGTTACTTTTCTTTCCCTTACTTCATCCCAATTTAATGGAGTTCGACATTTTTGTCCATATAGGGCTTCAAATGGGGCCGTCTGTATACTTGTCTGATAACTGTTACTATAAGCGAATTTAGCTATTGATAAATATTCATCCCATGATCCTCTAAATTCCAAAGTGCACATTCGAAGCATATCCTCAACAATTTGATTAACTCGCTCTGTTTGCCCATCAGTCTGGGGATGGAATGTAGTGCTAAATTTTAACTGCGTTCCTAGGGTTTGATGCAAACATTTTCAGAATCTAGAGGTAAAAATTGTATCCCGATAAGATACTATTGACTTAGGTACCCCGTGAAGACGAACAATTTCCTTATAATAAATTTTGGCTAACCTCTCAGCAGAGAAATTCCTCTTCACAGGTACAAAATGAGCTACCTTAGATAAGCGATCAACTATCTCCCATATAGAATAATTTCCTTTCTGTGTCTAAGGTAATCCTTCAATAAAGTCCATGGTAATGTCATCCCATTTCCATTCTGGCACTTCAAGAGACTGCAATTTACCTGGAAATCGCTGATGATCTGCTTTAACTTTCTAACAAGTTAGACATTTGGCAACAAACTCTGCAATTTCTCTCTTCGCGTTGTTCCACCAATAACCCTTTTTAAGATCCTGATACATCTTTGTACTTCTAAGATGCATAGAAAATGGAGAGAAATGTGCCTCTTTCAGGATCTGATTCTTTAGTTCAACCTGATTTGGTACACAAATATGATTTTTATATCGAAATATACCTTGATTATCAATAGTATACTCAATAAGGACTTTTTGCGTCATTTGATCCATATATTTCTTTAGATTTGCATCATTCTGTTGCCCACATTTAATTTGCTCAAATAGTAAAGATTGTAACTGCATTTGTGATAATCTTACTTGCATTCCAGGTGGACATATAATCAATTCTGCTTGCCTCATTTCTCTAAGTAATCCTTCCTCTTTAGTGATCAGGTGTGCTACACTAACATTTTGACTTAAAGCATCTGCCACAACATTTGCTTTGTCTAGGTGATATAAAATACTGAGATCATAGTCCTTAAGTAATTCCAGTCATCTTCTTTGTCTCATATTGATCTCCTTTTGAGTGAAAATATACTTGAGACTTTTATGATCAGTGTAAATTTCACATTTAGCACCATATAAATAATGTCTCCGTATTTTTAATGCAAATATCACTGCTGCAAGTTCCAAATCATGAGTAGGATAGTTTACCTCGTTAGGCTTGAGTTGTCGAGATGCATATGCTATAACTTTTCCCCTTTGCATGAGTACACATCCCAATCCTTTCTTTGAAGCATCACTATATACTACAAATCCCACATTTCCTTCAGGTAAGGTTAAAATAGGTGCTTCAACCAATTGACGCTTCAATCTTTGAAAACTATCTTCACATTCGTCTGACCAAATGTATCGAACTCCTTTTTGAGTTAATCGAGTAAGTGGTGAAGATAGTTGTGAAAATCCTTCCACAGACCTTCTATAATACCCAGCTAATCCCAAGAAACTCCTAATTTCTGTGATACTTGTCGGTCTTGGCCATTTAAGAATTGCTTCAATTTTCTGAGAGTCAACTTGAATTCCTTTTTCTGATATAATGTGTCCTAAAAATGCGACCTGCTTCTGCCAAAATTCACATTTCTTCAATTTGGCATATAATTTTTCTTTTCTCAGCTTGTCCAAGACCATTCTAAGATGTATTTGGTGCTCTTCCTCTGACTTCGAGTAAATTAAAATATCATCAATGAACACCACAAAAAATTGATGCAAGTATTCTCGAAATATTCTATTCATCATGTCTATGAAAACAGCAGGAGCATTTGTAAGTCCAAATGGCATAACTAAAAATTCATAGTGTCCCTACCTAGTTCGGAATGCCGTTTTGTGAATATCACCAGGACTAATTCTCAATTGATGATAACTTGATTGTAAGTCTATCTTTGAAAAAGTGGATGCTCCTTTGAGTTGATCAAATAAATCATCAATTCGAGGAAGAGGATATTTATTTTTCACAGTGACTCTATTCAATTCCCTATAATCAATGCACAATCTTAAACTTCCATCTTTCTTTCTTACAAACAAAACCGTGGCTCCCCATGGTGACACACTGGATCTAATAAATCCTTTACCTAGCAATTCTTGAACTTGAGTTTTTAGTTCAGCCATTTCTGTTGGAGCCATGCAGTACGGTGCCTTAGATATTGGAGACGTACCTGGTATAATGTCAATCACCATGTCCACTTCCCTTTCTGGGGGTAAGTTAGACAACTCCTTCGGGAAGATACCATAAATTCATTTACCACTGGAATTTGTTCAATTGGTATTTCTTTTTCCTCTACAGTGTTGACCGAAATGAGGTAGGCTTGACATTGTTGGCGGACCATCCTCGCCGCTTTCATAGCCGATATTAGTACTATAGAGTTTTCAGGTTGCTTCAACTTTCCAATAGATATTTCTGTATGTGGAGCTGCCTCAAACTGTACTTTCTTATATTTACAGTTTATTATAACTCCCCATTGACTCAACCAATCTATGCCCAATATTATATCGAATTCGGTCATAGGTAAGAGGATTAGGTCTGCTTCCAAAATCATTGAACCTATCCTAATAGGGCATGCTTTAAAAATTTGGTTAGTACTTGTCAACCTATACATAGGGGATTCTACGTGTATAGTATTATTTATTTCCTCTACCAGTAGTGCATGAGTGGTTACATATTGACATGCTATAAATGAATGCGTAGCACCAGAATCAAATAATGCTACTGCACAATTTTCCAAAATGTAAACCATACCTGTAACCACTTTCTCTTCTTGATCTTGTGACTCAGTGCGAGTCAATGCATGCACTTATACTGGATTTGTAGAAGTTCCCTGACGATTGGCAGTTGGAGTTATCCTTTGTTGAGCTGGTCTTCCCCGTCCTTGTGCTCCCTGTATTCTGTTTGGACAATTTGGAGCAATATTTCCTTCTTGGCCACAAATAAAGCATTTGACAATTTTTGTGTCAATAGTTCCACAATCTTTACCATATGACCTGTTTGACCACATTTGAAGCACTTGTTTGACCCCTTTAAACATTTGCCATGGTGGCATTTTTGACAATTCTTACAAACAGGAGGACTTCTCTTTTCGAAATATGATTTTTTTCTTTCCACAAATATTCTATTGTTTTTTTCTTTTCTTGCATCATTTTCTTTGATATTAGGAACAAATTGTCTTTGTCGTAACTCTTGAGTTCTCAGTGCCTCTGTTTCTAATGCTCTTGCCCTTTCTAAACTTGATGCATAATCCTTTATTAAAAAGGGTGCAAGACTCTCTCGTAAATGTGGCCTTAGACCTTGTTGAAATCTCTGGACTTTATTTTCAGGCACACTTGCAATCCAAGGTACATATCTTGCCAGGGCATTAAACTTGGTTGCATATTCTGTAACTGTCATTCTACCCTAATAGAGTCGCTCAAATTCAATAACTTTCTGACTTCTAAGACTGGTTGGGAGATATTCTTTATTAAATTCTTCCACAAAAATCTACCAAGTCACTTTTTCAAGTTCTGGCATAGCGACTAATAAAGTCTCCTACCATTCACTTGCATCTCCAACTAATAAGTGGGTAGCACATAAAACTTTTTGATTATCATTACAAGGTGAAATCCTAAATAATTTCCTTATCTCTGCTAACCATTGCTTAGCTTGAGTAGGATCTGGTTCACCTGTAAATTTTGGGGGATGTTGAACAAGAAAGACATTAATAGCCTTCCGGTAAGCTTCTAATATGTCATTCTCAACTTCTACTGGCTAGGTTGCGGATTAAGAGTCGCTACTTGAGAAAATCTTTCCCTTTCATTCCTTCCTAGTTGATTTTGTTGAATTATTTCCCAAAAGTTTTGGATTATTTCGGCCGTTTGGGTTGCCCATTCCCGGGTTGCTTGCTGCATAGCTTCCCTTACAGTTGCAGCTACTTGTTCTTCTATTGGCCTGACTTGTCTGGTATCATCCATGACAAGTTCATTTTCAATGGCTAGATCAGAGTTTATATTACTTTGGTGTTGACGAGTTCTCTAATTTGGTTGTTCCCTTTCCATTGGTCGTTAAGATACATTACTAGGCTCTCCTATTTCATGTTGACTTACGGGTTCCTCATTTGCAACTGCTTTTCCTTTATCTAGCCTAGTCTTTGCTAGTGTGTCAAGCATGATGTTATTGAGACATAGAAAAATTATATTAGTAATATCCTTTATTATCTTAGAATAATCACACACAATTATTCATAACAAACACAAATATCAACAACAACCCTTTTTTTCTTTTCACATACATCAGTATGAACAAGTTTGTTTTTTCAACAAAAGTGCTTTAGTATCACAATATATACAACACATATTACACATCCAGAATATACATACAACTAATTTATTTTACACATCAAACATTTTTACAAGTATAGTTATATATAAACTAAAACATACACAACCAAAAAGAAACCCATTATCCTTATAATTTATCTATGCCTATTTGCGTAACCCCTGGATCCCTTTATATACCTCCTATGGCTAGGAGGCACCAGTGTGGGTTCTTCAGTAATAGTACTAGTGTCGGACCTTACTGGGGGGGATCTGGGTCCTCATTCCCATGTTCCTCCTCTTCCTCCTTACTCTCACTTTTGATGGTCCCTTCTATGGGGTCATCGTCATCATTTTCACTTTCCTCCCTTGTAGGTTCATCTTCACAATCTATGGCTCGTAGTATACATTCGCCGGGTAGTTTGTCAGGAGCCTGCTCCCTTACGAGCTCCCCTCGGGCACGGGCCTCCTCCCGGAGTCTACGGTGCTTTCTTTCCTCCCTATCTAATTGCTCCCAACTGATCCCATAGCGGAACTATACAAATCCTCCTGCAAGGCGGTACCAGGGTCCCTCATTTGGTGGGACCAGGGCGGAGATCCTATTCCAATATTCTTGTAATTTCGCAACATTGATTTCATCGGTAACTAGGGGCGAGTATGGTAAGAGACGTGGGGTGTACCGTGGTGAGGAAACCTTACTAGTAGGTTCTTCATTGTTGGGTCTTGCCTGAAGAACATAAGGATGAGAACTAGTGATCTCCTCTCTCTTGATGTGCAGGGTAGGCTGTGATTGGAAAAATTCTTCGGGTATGGGAGGCCTAAATCCTAGGTCCTGCTGGGACACCCACCATCGACTTATATTGTCTTCTATCCTTTGCCTTTCCTGCACCTCCTCCATCTCCCTTCTTAATGTCTCAGGGTCGAGAACTGCCTTGCCCTTGTCGTCCATCTATATTTCGAAACACAATAAATTAGCTATGTCTTACAAAAAGGTCATAACATTACATCACAATTTTACACAACAACAATGATAATACATGACATATAGATATTATAAATAAATTTCATCCTCATTTTAATATATTTTTCTTTTTAACGCCTATTTACTAACACCTTGGCACTGATACCACTCTCTGTGGCGCCCCCGGACCCGAGGCGCTGGAGCCTTACCCTAGGATCGTCTAGTTAGTAAATTGTGAGCAGGATTGTAGCCCTGTTCCCACGGCAGGGTTTTCAATTCAATCTCATATTAATTTACAAGCAATCATTCACTGATAATTAAAGTAACATAATATTTACAAAACGTTAAAATTCATATACACCGTCAATCTTTGTAACTTGATAATATTGTATTTTTACAACCTCATCGAAATATATAAAAACCATACAACCTTAGGAGTCTCTAAATTGCGACATTTTTTTTTCTTCTTAAACCTTGCTGTACCTGTCTAAGGTTGGGAAAAACAAAACGTGAGTACTATACTCAGTAAGCAAGTATTTTCATTTAAATAAATATTTTTGTTTTATAATTTGGCATTTCATAAATAATGCACATGCAAATGCGCATTTCACAATCATGATTTAGAAACTTTCATTAGATGGTACGTTAGCTAGGCGACCATTAATTCGTCTATCCCTTATTTTAGGGAGGGCGCCGCCGGCCGATGGGCCTATATCAGCAACTCGGTCACATTAGAGGGGGACTTTGGTCCGCTTACACCTCTAGAATGGACCTGTACCTTCATGCACCATGCGTCACACACATGCTAGCATAATTTCAAGAAATAATTGCATTTATCATTTTGCTTTCTTTTCAAATTAAGAAGATGGCATAATCATTTATAAAAAATTAATGAATACATTTTTTTAAACCACATTATGGGGATGGCCATCCTTAAATAATATTGAAAAATGCCTACAAGAAACAAATTGCAAGTCGTTCAATCATTTTGAAAATAAATCATTTCAAGGCGTTACTTGCTTACCTTAGGATATTAGCCTGCCTCCTCAACTTTTTCTTTTCCTTTTCCTAAACAAATGAAAAGGATTATTTTATATATTTGAATTATGTATATTATTAATATACATATATATTTATAGTGTTTTATTATTAATTTAGGTTGCACCTCTTATTTTAATATGTATGTTTAATATATTGAATTCTGTAACCCCATTATATAAGCATCATGTATAATCTATAGCAAGATAAATCTAAAAAAAATCTTTTCTGAAATTAACGTCCACATCTCCTAACAACCATACCTATGTATTTATTATTATCATTATACAATTACCCAATGAACGATTTCTATCATGTCATAAAAAAGCTATTTTAGCTGTCCAATTCATGTTACCATTTCTTTTTTCTTTCAATCTCAACCTATTATTTATATTTCTCACTGACATAGTAGTAAATTAAAATTCTACTATATTTATAAGTATATTATCCATTTAGTATTTAATGATAGGGCCCATCAATATGGAACAGGGTACCCTCTAATGATCAACCAGACATAATGATAATAATAATAATACTCCTAAGATTAACGTGGGATTTTCATTTTATATAAGGTGAAAATTCCCTAATGTCCAGACGTCTTTTAATTTTTAACAGGAACCTTTCCCAATTTATGTATATATATATTTTAAAATCAGTTAACAGCACACGCACACTATACCAGAAATAATAAATAGTTAAAGCTATGAACGACATCTATATGTAAAAAAAAAATTGTTTGCCTACCTGTTCAGATGTTCAGCTCCTTTTCCTTCACCGTTACTTCTTTTATTTATTTATTCAATTATTTGATAACTCGTTTCTATATTAGTAAAAGGAATGACGTTCCAGGTAAACATTAATAATCAGTTAAAAAAATAACTTGAAACCAAATACAATATATTAGATGTATGACGTGAAGAAGGAAGAGAGAAAATTTCTTGTTTGCCGAAAAAAACAATAAAATAAAATAAAGTCTATTCACGTAGACTCTGCTTGTCTTCTTCCTTCTTGCATTTATTTATAGGAATCTTGCTGGAGTTATAGTTCTGCTCTCAATTCTCCTTTGCTGCTCATAGGAAAGAAAATAAAACAAAAAAACTTTTATACCTATTTGAATTCCGGCTGCCCGTCCTGCCTTCACTGTCTTCGCTACTGTTATTATTTTATTATAATTTTTTTGGGTTTTTCTCCTGCTTATGCTGCTCGACATCCCGCTTTCTCTCATCTCTCTTATTCATATGCCTGATTGTGCTGCCTTTCTCAACATTTCTCCTTTGCGGTTTAAAGCATAATTCACGAACTATTGCCAGCTGCTCTCCCATGCACCGTGCTGCCCCTTATTGCTGCCAGCTCCTCCTATCATGCACCGTTTGCTGCCAGCTTTTCATTTTTTTTAATTTCATCATTAATTAATTAATTCATAACTGCCTACATACACACTTATATATTATGAAATTTTTTTTACTACTATACATATTATTTCTCACAAAATGTACCTTTCGGAATTTTTAAAAAATTTTGTTTCATTTTTTAATTAACTAATTCATCTTCGGACATAAAATCTCTTTATAAAATTTTGGAAACATGTTTTCCAAAATTTTATTCCTTCATTAAATTGGGCACATTAATTTAAGCTTACACATAAAATTTCACCTCAATTGGAGCAAAGTACATATTTTAGTTTAATTAAAATCGTATTTTGGCATAAAATTTCATTTTAAAAACTTGTAGACATATTTTTCAAAATTTAATCCATTCATTATGTAGGGTGTATTAAAATAGACTTGCTCCAAAAGTTTCATCTCAAACAACCTTATATACATCACTATATTAAATAAATAATTAAATAAATAAACTTACGTAAAAATAACGAAAGGCAAAAGGAGGCTCTGGACGACCTGTCCGCATTAGTTGTTTTTTGGGCACATTTTTTAATACAGTTAAGTTAAACACTTTAAACACTTTAATCAATTATTTTTCATAATCTAATCCATCTAGATTAAAGAATACACAATTTAATACTTTCTATTAAATTTTCTCGTTGTTCTGAGTTATACATTCTAAGATATAATGAAAATAGCATAGATGAATATAAGCCCTTAATTAGTACCTCTAATTAGTCCAAAATTTTCTATTTATTTTTATTTTTTCATAAGGTCCATGAATTTAAATAGTCCCAATTGATGTAATTCAGAATTTTGAAATTCTTTCTCGAAAAATTTATAAAAATTCATTTTCATATCTAATTTTTATGAAATTATCATTTACCCCTTTTCTAAATTTGTAATTTAATTTAATTTTTCTAAAATTACAATACACATTTTTTTTTATAGTTTTATAGCAATAATAGACACAATGTACAAGCTTTCAGTACGTATCACATTCACTAAGTTTCACATAACATGGGTTTCACACCAAAGTGAGTCGATATGACCCGAGGGGCTTAATGAGGATTTAAAGGTAACAATGTGTGATGAATAATCATATTAATAGTCATGAATTAATTTATGGAGACTAAAATATAATTATGAAATTAAGGTGAAAAATGATAAAAAAAATTCGTAATTCGAAGTCCGCAAAGAGGATTTCGATGAAATTTGAAAGGTAAGCTCATGAAGGTGGGGCCAATCATGTGAATGGATTGGATTATGAAAATCATGATGGGATTAAGGCAATGATTAATCATTTTTAGCCTACACTCCAAGGACAAATTCAAGTGATCATAACTTGAGTTGAAAAACTCGGTTTGAGACGAAACTCGAGCGAGATGGATAAATCGATGAGATAAGAAATATGGTGGGAATGGATTAAGTTAATTATCAAGGGATTTGCACAATCACAAAAGGACAAAACTCATTTATAGAGGAAAAGACAAAGCAATTAAGCATGGGGTTGAGGTGGCAAGAGATGGGTGGATTAACACCCAAAAATCAGATTTTTTGATTTTTTTTATAATCATAAAATGTCCATGTAATTAGCCTAACCTCTAGCATAGTTAATGAGGGATTAAATGGGCTGAAAATATCAGCCACAAAATGCCAAAAGTGGCAACAAGGTGGACGTCCCATGTCTGGATAGCAACATGTCCATTTAATGCTTGATTTTGGTGATTTTTCTTCAAGATAATTACCCAATTTTACTTGGGTAAAAATGAGCCAAGTGTCAAGGGATAAGTGTACATTTATGAAGACTTCAAATGGGATAAAAAAGGGAACATAATTGTTGGAAAATTCCAGCAACAAACCCAAGTGGACATCCATAGCAAGAGAGAAAGAGAAAAGAGAGGAAACTATGGAAAAAAAATCAGCAAGCCCCACACGACCCCAGCAGAAAGGAAAGGGAGAAAAGAGAAGGAAGAAAAGAAGGAAAAAGGGAAGGAAAATCTTGGTAGCAAGCTCGGGAAGCTCGGGGCAAAGATTCAACCAAATCGGGTAGGTACCCATTGAGTTTAAGTCTTCCAATTTCCAAATTTCCTTCTTGGTTTTGAACCATGATTTAAATTCATAAAAGACCTCTTAAAGAACATGTTATGATACCCTTAAATTGGGTATTTAATGAAAATTAAATGGCATAAATGAAAGGAAGCATTCCAGGGAGTTAAATGGATGCTAAGATGTGATTTTTGGTGAAAATCACCACTTGAACCCTCTTGAATCTATATGAAATGTTGCTGCATGAGTTTAGAATCATGATTAGGATATAAATCATGATTTAATGTAAGTCATATGATGATTTATGAATAAGCTGCTGATTTTATAAGGTATGGAACTTAGGGTTGCATATATGACCCGATTTTTCCATTTTTATGTTAAAAATAGTATGGAAATGATATTAAATGATTTATGGAAGTTATGTAGGATAAAATACCCTAGGATTAGGTTACTTTGGACGCTCAAAAGGATTTGGGAAGATAAGCTCCAAATCTGATTTTTATGAATTTTATGAAAAGATGTCCAAATGGGGTGAAAATGGTACCCGAAATGGGTGAGTAAGTTGTTGTATGGAAACCATTTAATTATGAGATTCAAATATGTATTAATACCATAAATTTGGGTTAAGAAAAGCATGGTTTAAGGCTGGAAAATTTGGATTAAAAATCTGTTTAAACCATGTTGTTAAAGAGAGCATTGAAACGACGAAAAACGGGTTCCAAAGTTGCTGTTTTAGAAACCTATGATTAGTGGATTAAAATTCCATAAAAATAACCTAAATAAAGTGTTAATTAAGGATGATTATCATGCTGAATTAGGGACTAAGTTTCTGACTTGGAAAATTTTACGAAATGCATCATAGATGTGTTGTGAAAAAGGTATATATGGATGAATGGACATGCATAAGTGGTAAATAACTTATGTAAATTGATTTTGTGCAAAAATGCATGAAAATATGATAAATTTCATGAATATACTGCTGTTTAGATGCATGATGTTAATCTCAAATTTTGGGATTAATTAATGAGGCTTAAGGCAACAATGTGTGCTTAACATGAGCACTGATGTATAAATTTTTTGAAAATAAGGGAAAAATGGTATATGGAAGGTAATGAGTCATTAAATGATGATTATTGAATGATTATTAAGTGATTGAATGGTTACCCTACTTATGGGATTAAATATGATGTGTAATAGCCGATGCAATGCACAAGTGTGTGTTGTATTTGTATAACGACTAGAGAAGTCAAATGGATTATGTATGTTAATGAAAATGGGTTGGAAAAAAAGCAAGAAAATAAAAATGTTATGAATGCAATGTCATTATTATATGTATAGGTGAAGGCAAAGAGATAAGCGATAAGGAGAGCTAAGGCGAAGCAGGTAAGCAAGTAGCTTTCTAAATGAGTTTTGTTTTAAATGCTTTCCAAGTTGTTTAAGGATGGTCATTCCTTGTCTATATGCGTATTGAAATGTTATTTCTATTGAAATCAATGATTGCTTACTGTTTCGCAATTATGCATGAAATGTGATGAAACATGAATTTATACGATGTTTCATTGAAATGATATTTGAAAAGGAATGGTGCAAAGAATTTTCTACATGAGAATGACAAGTTCCATGTGTAAGGGGTATATAATGTCGGGGTGACTAAAGGTCATGCATAGAATGCAAGTCAAGCAGGCTAGTCAAGGTAATAAGTGGACAAGGAGTCCCCCTTGACGTTGCCAAGTCGAAAGTGTTGGAAACAAGTGTTGGAATCAATGGAAAAATAAGCAAAGTCTATGTTTTGATGATTAAAAATTCAATTTGAGTAAGTTTTGGCTACAGTCTTGCTGAATCGTTTAGCCTTCTTCACAAGTTTTTCTCCGCACTAAATCTGCCTCTACACAATAGTAACGTGTAGAAACTTTCTTTATTACTTTTCCTATTGTATTGAACCTTATTTAGTATTGGTGACTAAGGTCAAGTGAAAGCAAAGTAGTGTGTGATTGGAGTAATACTCATCACCTACTTGTGCTAAGTTTGTTTTAAGCCTCCTAAAGCTGTGAATCTAGAAGAGAGCAGAGGCTCTATTGTATTTGGCGAAATACATAGTGGAACCCAAGTCACAACGGTGTGATCTTGGAGGCGTGGAGTAAGGAAGGTTGTCCGGAACTACTATAACTTGTGTGTTCTGTTTGCTGCTCTTAAATTTTTGTTTATTTGCTTCAAGGGGCTAGATCATAATAGGGGTTGTATCCAAGATTATCTAAAAGAATTTTTAAAAACCCAATTCACCCCTCCCTTCTTGGGTTAAGCCATAAACTCGGGACCAACAAGTGGTATCAGAGCAGGTCTTTGAGCTTTATCAAAGAGATCTTTTAGATAATGGCAAACCATTCTACTTCCGTTCTCGCATTTGCCGAAATCTAATCTTTTACTAGGCCACCATTATTTGATGGGAATAATTTTGGCTATTGGAAGCTACGTATGAAATAACTCATCATGGCCACAGATATGGACCTTTGAATTGCGATCCAAGACGGTGTGACTTTGCCAATTGATGAAAGAGCTTCCAAATGGACCGATGAGGAAGTAAAAATTGTAAAGAGCAATGCTAAGGCCATGAATTCATTATTTTGTGCTTTTACTGCCTCTGAATATGATAGAGTATCCTCGTGTTTGACCGCCAAAGAAATATGAGATACATTAACATCAATCTATGAAGGAACCTCTCAGGTCTGAGGGACAAGAAGAAACATTTTGATTAGAGAATTGGAAAGTTTTAAAATGTTGGATACTGAGAACATTTCTGAAATATTTTCTAGATTTTCAAAAATTACTAATGCTTTGAAAGGTCTTGGAAAAACTATTTCAGAATTATGAAGATTCTAAGAGCCCTACCGGAATTATAGACTCCAAAGATCACTGCAATAGAAGAAGCCAAGGACCTAAACACATTGAAGCTAGAAGACCTCATTAGCTCATTAATGTCACATGAGCTAATTAAGAAAAGAAATGAAGATCACCACAAAGGAAAGAGAGCAATTGCTTTAAAAGTCACTTAAAACTCGGATGAGTCTACCTCCTCATCTCACAACGATGATGAAGACATTGCTCTGCTAACTCATAGATTTCGAAAGTTTGTAAGGAAAGAAAAGAACTTCGAAGGTTTCAAAGAAAGACCTCCAAAAGAGAAAAAGAAAGAGGTTACAAGATGCTATAGATGTGGCGGTATAGGACATATGCAAGCTCAATGTCCTACACCGGAAGAAAAATTGAAGGAGTGTCAAGAAAAGAAGGAAAGATATGAAAGTCGAAAATTCTAAAAGCCTAAGGGAAGAGGAATGTACATGAATGAAGAAACTTCATCAACAAGTAGCTCCTCAAATGATGATCTTGAAGCAGCAAATTGTACAAGAATATGCTGCATGGCACAGATTGAGCAAGAAGAAACCTTGTTGTGTTTAAACACAATAGAAGTTTTGGAAGAACAAACCACCTCAACAAAATGTACGAGTAATGAAGAGGTAACTTCCAAACTTGGTTATTCTCAATCTACTCATTCTTCTATACAAGAGTGTCTCAAATGTGCTGAATTAGAAGAATTACAACAAGCGTATGATTCATTAAATGAGGAAATCAAAAAACTAGGAAACAAATTATCATTGAAGAAACAACAATGTAATTCCATTATTATTGTGAATGGAAAACTAGTAGAAAGAACAACAAAACTGAAAGAAGAAAATGAATTGGTATTGAAAGAAGTGGAGAAATTGAAAAAGGAGAATGAATCCTTAAATGAATCATTAACTAAGTTCTCTAATCCAGCAGAGAGTGTGAAAATATTTCTGAACATGACCTCTCAAAACAATAGAAGAGGTCTTTTTTTTTTATGAAAAGGGTTCGTTCCTATCCCGTCTCCCTATCAGTTAGATAGGAGGAAAGGATAGGAGAGCCCGCAACTTGCATTTCCAAAAAATTGTCTGTACAGATATGTTCTACAATGGTTTGCAGCGGGTTCCCCCACCAATCGTAACTTTCCAAAAAATTAACAGAAACAAAATCAGCTAAGGCATGTGCAGCTCTATTTCCTTGTCTCAAAACATGACAGATGGATAGATGAGGGGAAGCAACCAAAATAGCTTTTGTTTCCACCACCAGAAGTCCTGCTGGCGATAAGACAGGGGAGTCCGACGTGAGGTAGTTGAAAAGCAGAAGAGAATCTGTTTCGATCTGTACCCGGGTGAGGCCAGTCTGGAGAGACCATTTGACACCCCAAAAGACCGCAAACGCCTCCATAAGTAACGGCTCCATCACCCCTCGTCGCCTCCAGCCCCTTACCGCAATGAAATGACCTTCAGGGTCCCTGATGACCGCTGCGACGCCCGTAAAGCTCCATCCATTGTGTTTCCTCGCATCCACATTCATCTTGACCGTGCTCGTCGGTGGCCTATTCCAGCGAGGAACAAGGGGTTGTTCAGTTATCCCCCCAACAAAAAGGGGTTTGGCCCTTCTATGTTGCTCCAAAAAATCCACGCACCAATCGGGAATCCCTGCCAGCTCCGGAAAGTGCCCCTCCTCCCTCAGTCTACTCCGGAAAAACCATAATCGCCAGCAGCATAGGATAAAGAAAGCCATGTCCTTGAGTCTGCCATGTTGGGTCAGAGAGCCCAGAATCTCCTGAATAGTATCTCCCCTTGGGGCCCACCATGAGACCCTTTGCCACATGCACCTCGTGCGTGCGCAGCCTAAGAATAGGTGGTTGGCGTCCTCAACATGGGTCCTGCAAAATAGACAAAATGGGTCCACATCGATACTCCTCCGTTGTAGGCTCAACAACGTCGGGAGAGCATTTTTAAATAACCTCCACCCAAAGATAAGGACCTTGCTTGGGAGCTTCGTCCTCCACAGTGCTTGATAGATATGAACATTGGAGGAGATATCGGGCCGAGATTTGAGGAATCTGTAGGCTGATTTGACTGTAAAAAAGCCATTCGGTTCGTGTTTCCAGAATAGAGTGTCCTCCACAAGAGGTTGTGGGGGTGGGATTAGATTGACCCTGTGCCATCCGAGTTCGCCTGCAACTGCCATGACAAGATCTCCATTCCATAAGCAGGTATCCTCATGGATAAAGTGGCTCACTCTCGCATCGTCACTGACCGATTCCGGGAGAGGCCCCGCCTTAGCCACCAGCTCGTCGGACCACATGTCCTTGAAAAACCGGACCCTTCTTCCATTGCCGATCCGCCATCTACACTCTGACTGGATAGCATCCCTAGCTTTCAAAATACTCCTCCATGTGAAGGAGTCGGAAGCTCTGGCCCGGCACTGCCAAATGTCTTCGTTAGGGAAGTAGCGTGCTTTGAGGATCTTGTGGCAAAGGGAACTAGGGTTTGTCGACAGCCTCCACACTTGTTTAGCAATAAGCGCGAAGTTGAAACAGCAAAAGTCTCTGAAGCCCAATCCGCCTGACAGCTTTGACTTGCACATTTCTGTCCACGCTACCCAGCTCATTTTACGCTTGTGGTCCTTTTCGCTCCACCAGAACCTGCTTAACATGGCATTAAGATCGTTACAAAAAGACTTAGGCAAGAGAAAAATACTCATCGTGTACGTAGGAATGGCCTGGGCAACCGCCTTAATTAGGACCTCCTTTCCGCCCCAGGAGAGGAGCCTTCCCTTCCACCCTTGCACTTTCCGCCAGATTCGTTCTTTTAGGTTCGTGCAAAGCTCCCGTTTGGACCTTCCGAGCCACGCCGGAAGCCCGAGGTAGTGTTGGATGTGGTTGCCCTGAGAACCCAGCAGGTGAGTTAGCGCATGCCTTGTGGCTCCATCTGTGTTGGAGCTAAAGAACACTGCAGTTTTATCCACGTTGATCGCCTGTCCCGAAGAGTCAGAGTATTGCTTTATGATGCATAGAAAGTTTGTGATATCGTGGTTCGTAGCCCGAAGAAAGATGAGGGCGTCATCTGCGAATAGGAGGTGAGATAGTGTTGGTCCGCACGGATTAAGAGTGATACCATGAATGCTTCCTTGAATCACCGCCTTAGATATAAGTGCCGAAAGACCCTCCGCACACAGCAGGAAAAGATAAGGAGAAAGTGGGTCCCCTTGCCTTAGTCCCCTCGTGGAAAGGATATATCTTGATTTGAAACCGTTTATGTTGACCCTGTACTGCACAGTAGATAAGCAACTCATGATCCAATCAATCCAAATTGGGCTAAAATTCATCACCTGCATCATCTGTTTCAAGAAAGTCCACTCCACTCTGTCATACGCCTTGGACATGTCGAGTTTAATCGCAATCTCCCTCCTTCTTCCACCCTTGCGCCTCCTGAGAGAATGAATGGCTTCATAGGCCACGAGCATATTGTCAGTGATCAATCGACCAGGTACAAACGCACTTTGCTGCTCCCCAATGATATTCATTAGCATGACTTTCAATCTGTTTGCCAGGACCTTGGCGAGAATTTTGTACACCACGTTGCATAGGCTGATTGGACGGTAATGGGAAAGGACCTGAGGAGCAACCTTCTTTGGAATCAAGATTAAAGTTGTAGAGTTCAGCTCCCGAAGGTGATCGTCCCTCACTGATGGGTCACTGCTCTCCATAAAAGATTTACACCATTTGAACACATCATGGCCCACCATAGCCCAATGCGAGCGAAAGAAACCCGCGGACATCCCATCCGGTCCCGGAGCTTTCGTAGGACTCATTGCTTTCACTGCACATTCAACTTCAACAAAATGGAGCGGTCTGATCATATCCTGCTTCTGGGCGTCTGTGAGTTTTCTAGTAATGAGGTTAGATATCCACGCAGCATTTGTCGGACCTGAGGATGAGAATAGAGAGGAGAAGTGGCTAACCATTGCCTCGAGCATTGTGTCTTGATCACGGATCCAATTGCCCTCATTGTCTTGCAGAGCGTGAATGCTGTTCGCCCTCCTGCGATTAGAAGCTACCCGATGAAAGAAACCCGTATTTTTGTCCCCCTCGTGTAGCCAATGGGTCTTAGCGCGTTGCCTCCATAACTGTTCCTCGTCATCCAGGAGAAGATTGATGCGTGCTTTGAGAGCCTTTATAGCGTCGTCTCTGTGATCAGAGGGGGCTTGATTCATAAGGGAGGTGATCTGTCTCTGGTTTCATTCAATTGCTTTCCTTAGGTTCCCTCTCTTAGTCCGATTCCACTTCTGGAGGTCCCTGCTGCATGACGTATCTTCTTACCGAGTATATGAACTGTTGGTGTATTCCCCCATGATTGGCTGGACCATGCTTGGTGGACAATGCGATGAGCCTCCCTGTCCCTTGCCCAGAATAACTCATATCTGAATTCCTTTAGAGGCCTCCTTGAACGTTCCAATGAGTCGAGGATGAGTAGAATTGGGCAATGGTCCGACGTAGAAGCCGCCATGTGAAAAAGTTTTGCCGACGAATAAGAAGATAGCCACTGGGGCGTGGAGAGCCCCCTGTCCAACCTCGCCTCCACTCTGTGCTCTCCTCGTCTGTTATTACTCCAAGTCATAGGAAAACCCAAAAAGCCCAGGTCCATCAAGTTACATCTGTCCATTGTATGAAAGAAAAGGTCCATCTGCCCCTGACTGCGAGTCCTCTGGCTTCGATACTCAGTAGGTCCCGTCACCTCATTAAAATCGCCCATAACAAGCCACAAGATATTGCTAAGTTCACTCAGCTGAATAAGAGTATTCCAACTCAGATGACGGTTTTGAGTGTCCGGGTGACCATAGAAGCCTGTGAAACGCCGATCCATAAAGCCGGCATCGATATGGTGATGGGAGAAGCTGTGAATGTTAATTGGATCCTCATTGTTCCACAGGAGCGCCAATCCGCCTCTTCTAGCCATCGGTTCTACCGTAAAGCAACAGTAGAACTTGAGCTTGCGTTTAATGCCATCCATCTTTTTAGCATTCCGCTTGGTTTCGCTTAGGAACACTAACTTGGGAGCTTGTTTCCTGATCAAGTCAAGAAGGCAACGAATTGCACGTGGGTTCCCAAGCCCACGGCAATTCCAGGCAATGAGGGCCATTTATGGTAGGCGGGACTGAGGGGTCCCCTCAGCCACCGCCTCCCCGTTTTCTGCGTTCCCACTCACTTTCGCCCGCTTTGGAATCTGTCGTACTTCTTCAGGTACATCTTTATACCTCCTTTTGGCCTTTAGTCCACCCTCCCCACCCTGTTTGTCAAGATCAACAAGTCTTTCCCCCCTCCTCGCATTCCGTTTCCATTTTCTTTTTGGTTGTCTTGACATCTCTCTGTTGAGAGTTATGGCAATTTCGCCCATGCATTCAGTCCCAGTTGGGTCCCCCCCATCCATCCATGGCCATTGCTCTCCCTCATTCCCCCCAAGAAAAAGGTCCTTTGCCTCAGCCCCATCTCTCCCTTTGCACCTCACACCCCCACCATGCTCCTCTTCTAAAGACTCCTTCCATCTCCCCTCTTTACCTTGGGAAGGTCCCCCCAGCAAGTCCATTTCATCTGTCGTGCCCATGAGTGTAGGTCGAGCAGACTGCGCAAAGCCATGGGCATAATGTTCTGATCCGATTCCTTCATCCACGCCACCCAACGGGCACTCTCGCCTCACCGGCCAGCACCCATCAACGGCGTCCTGTCGCTGGTCGCAGCCCACCCTTGACTGAGATGTCTCCCCCCTCTCGGCTTTCTCCCACGTCATCTGTATCGGAATACCCTCCTGAACACTCCTCTTCTCTAATTGAAAAGCCTGGGAGTTTTGTCTAGGAAGCTGTCCCAAAACCGCCATGCAGCAATCGCTTCTTAGTTGGCAGCCCGCTGTCCTGGAGACCCCCTTGTAGCTGTCATTTCCTGGTTGAAGCCCCTCTGTCTTGAGGCCATGGAACTCAGCTGTCGCTGCCAGTTCTGTCTCTCCACCCGGATGCCCAATGCCAACCCATATCTGGTCCCCCGTGTCCATGTTGCAGTTGCTGTCCCTTTGCTGAACAGCCATCTTCATGGACTCCTGCACCTGAAGCCGAGAAATAGGAACCTTCTCCAGCTCCCCCTCTCCACCTGGACACCCTCTGTCTACCCCTATCTGATCGCCCAAGTATCTCGTCGGGTTTACCCTGTTCCCGCGATCCTCCCCTCGTATTCTCCATGGTTTTGTTCCCACCCGAAGACCGCTTCCATAAGGCATATCAGCCTCCACCGTCGTTCTCTTCTCAATGGGAACGTAAGAGCACTCTTTGAATGCATGACCCATTCTACCGCAATAGTAGCAGAAAAGTGGAAGCTTTTCGTATTGAAAGCTAACCCATTTTCGTTACATGTCCCCCACCTGTATGAAGATACCTCTTCTTAACGGCTCTCTACAATCTGCCATAATCCTCAGCTTGAGTTCAGATTCAGACGCCACAATCGTCTCCACCTCCTCAAAAGACTCGCCAATGCATCTTCCCAGCACCTGCTTGTCAACTATGAATGGGGTCCCCAAGACGTGAAGCCACAGAGGCGTTTTGACGAACAGGAGGTTAACAATGTCCATTTCTTCTCGCAGATCTGTTAGGAGGACGACGCTGCGTTCGTACAGCTATGGACGCCATCCATAATTCAGATCTTGTCACTTGGAATCGAGAATGACACTTTATACAAATTTTCCCCCACCTCTACAAATCGGAATGCACCCTTTGTCCTCCACAGTCTCCTCATCATAGCTTTGAAAAGCTCTCGGTTATAATTCTTATTCGTCCACACCGAGCAGAGGACTGCCTCCTCATTTTCGACCGGTTTGATTCTCTTCAGAGCCTCCCCTGAGATGGCCATGGTTTGTAATTCTGCACCGAGAAAATCCCCAATGCATGGTTCCGAAGTTTCCCCCATCTTCCTCCTACCTGTGCTACCGCTGCTCTTCGTCACCAGGGACCAGTCAGCTTACCCGCACCGAGCTCGCCGAAACCGTCGCTTTCCGGAGACCCCACCACCCTGACCTCCACCCGACTCCGAGTGCGTCCATAGCGCCTATCGGAGCCACGCGGGAGAGGACTCTTTATATTCTATCAATAGAAGAGGTCTTGGATACTCCACATTTGAGCAAGGAGAAAGCAGCAAATCAAATGTGCAAAAACTTGGGAAAAATCAAGCAAAAGCTACACCTATTTACAAACCAAAAGGGAAACAAGTCGTTTGGACTAGAAGGCCAACTTTTGAACCACAACATACTTGGAAATCTACTCCTAGATTACCAATGGCCTGTAACTTTTGCAACAAGATGGGACACAAAATTTATCAATGCAACTTTAAGAAACTATATGACCATGGTGCAAAATTAGTTTGGGTTCCAAGAAACACCATATTTGGGCTTTCAAGAATAGAACAACGAAGATAAAACCAGTTTACTAACCCAAATGGACCCATAAAATGGGTACCAAAGAGATAAGCTCTATTTGCTTATTTTTCAGGTATATTTCAAGGCAAAGGCAAACAACGTTTGGTTCATGGATAGTGGTTGCTTAAGGCATATGACTGGAGAAAGAAGTTTGTTTCATAAACTCAAGCATTGCAACGATGGAACTATTGCTTTTGGAAATAACGAGAAAGGTAAAATCAAAGGTAAAGGAAACATTTATAGTATTTCAAATGTATGTATGAAGGATATATTATTTGTTGAAGGACTCAAGCACAATCTGGTGAGTATTAGCCAATTATGTGACAAAGGGTACAAGGTTGTGTTTGAATCATCTATATGCAATGTATTTGAAAATATATATTTAGTTTCACTTGACGAGCTAGATGGTCAATGTCTAATGGCCATTGACAATGATCCATGGGTTTGGCATAAGAGGTTGGGCATATAAACATGTCAAACATTAAGACCTTATGGAAAAAGAGTTTAGTAGAATGATTGCCAAAATTGAAATATGACAAAGACAAAATTTGTAAGGCATGTCAACTGTCAAAACAACTTAAAATGCCTTTTTCCTCCTAAAAGGAGATTACCACCACTAGGCCACTTGAATTGCTACACATGGATCTATATAGGCCATCCGATATTTTAACCATTGGTGGAAAGAAGTATGTATTTGTAATAGTTGATGATTTTTCAAGATTCACATGGGTAATTCTGTTAGCTAGTAAAGATGAAGCTTTCTCTATGTTTGCAACTTTTTTAAACCTGGTGCAAAATGAAAAACAAAGTACTATTATGACCATTAGAAGTGATTATGGTGGTGAGTTTGAAAATAAACGATTCATAGAATTATGTAATGAAAAAGGAATTCACCATACATTTTCTGCACTAAGAATTCCACAACAAAATGGAGTAGTTGAAAGGAAAAATAGAACCATACAAGAGATAGCTAGAACTATGCTAAACGAGAATAAATTATCCAAAATTTTTTGGGGCGAAGCTGTAACTACAACATGCCATGTCCTGAATCGTGTAACCATTAGAGCTATCTTGAAAAAGACCCCATATAAGCTATGGAAAGGTAGAAAACTAAATATTTCATATTTTCATGCTTTGGTTGCACATATTATGTTTTGAACAATGGTAATACCAACTTGGAAAAATTGGATGCCAAGAGTGATGAGGCAATATTCCTTGGATACTCATCGAACAGCAAAGCATATAGAGTCTTCAATAAAAAGAACTAAGTTGTAGAGGAATCAATACATGTTGTTTTTGATGAATTTAATCCATGCTCCAAAAGAGAAGATGATTTAAGTGATGCAGAGATGTCACAAGTAATCTTGAAAAATTACATGTGGAAAAGCAAGAAGAATCTATGGATAAAAAGGTAAGTGAAGGTAATATTTTCTACAAACCACCAACTGACTTGAAATTCAAAAATGATCATCCAATTGAGCAAGTTATTAGAAACATATATGAAGGAGTAAAGACAAGAGCCTCAAGACATAACATAAGTGGCTTATTTGCCTTTATGTCTAAAATTGAACCAAACTCCATAGACCAAGCTCTTGATGATGAAAACTGGATCATGGCAATACAAGAGGAGAAAAATCAATTTGAAAGAATCCAAGTTTGGCATCTTATTCCAAGACCAAAAGACTGTACTGTCATTGGCACAAAATGGGTCTTTAGGAATAAATTAGATGAAAGTGGACTTGTGGTGAGAAACAAAGATAGACTTGTGGCAAAAGGATACTCACAAGAAGAAAGAATAAAATTTGAGGAATCCTATGCTCCGGTTGCTAGATTAGAGGCCATTCGCATTTTGCTAGCTTTTGCATCTCACATGAACTTTAAATTGTTGCAAATGGATGTAAAAAGTGCATTTTTGAATGGATATATAAATGAAGAGGTGTATGTTGAACAACCACCTGGATTTGAGGAGAAAGATCAATCTAAATTTGTATACAAATTAACCAAAGTACTATATGGATTAAAACAAGCTCCAAGGCTTGGTATGAAAGATTAAGCAAATTTTTGATTGATCATGACTTCCAAAAGGGAAAGGTAGACACAACTCTGTTTATCAAGTATAAAGAAAAAGATATTTTGATTATTCAAATTTATGTAGATGATATCATTTTTTGTGACACTGATGAGATCCTTTGTCAAGAATTTTCTGAGCTTATGCAAAAGGAATTTGAGATGAGTATGATGAGGGAACAAAATTTCTTCCTTGGACTACAAATTAAGCAACTAAGTGAAGGGATCTTTATAAACCAGTCCAAGTACATCAAAGAAATGTTAAAGAAGTTCGGTATGGAGAATAGCAAAGGGGCAAGCACGCCCATGAGCTCAACTATTAAAATTGACAAAGATGAGAAAGATAAATCTGTTGATTTAAAGTTATATAGGAGCATGATAGGTTCTTTGTTATATTTAACTGCCTGTAGACCCGATATACTGTTCAGTGTTTGTATGTGTTTTAGATTTCAATCATGTCCAAAAGAATCACATTTGGTAGCTGTAAAAAGAATTTTTAGATATTTAGTAGACACTACCAACATAGGACTTTGGTATCCAAAGGGTTCTAATTTTGATCTAATCGGCTACTCGAGTGCGGATTTTGCCTGTTACAAGGTAGATAGGAAAAGCACTAGTAGAACATGTCAGTTTCTTGGGAACATGTTGGTTTCATGGTTTTCAAGAAAACAAACTAGTGTTGCTCTGTCCACCGCGGAAGCCGAATACATTGCTGCTGGGAGCTGTTGTGCCCAATTGCTTTGGATGAAACAACAACTTAGGGATTATGACATGAAATTCAAAGATATACCTATTAGATGTGATAATACAAGAGTAATATGTTTGACCAAAAATCCGGTACTGCATTCTAGGACCAAGCATATAGACTTAAGACAACATTTTATTCATGAACATGTTGAAAATCATGATATTTGTTTGGAATATGTAAAAACTGAAAATCAAATTGTAAGTATTTTTACCAAACATTTAGCAAAAGAATCATTTTACAAAATTAGAAATGATACGGGGATGATTGAGTTTGATTAGAAAAATAATATGATAGGGAAAGTAATCTTAGAAAGTCTAAGTCGAAAAGCCAAGTCGACTCCGGTCGTCCCAAGTCGACCTCAGTGAAGTCGACTCTAGGAAGTCGAAGTCGACTTCGGATTGGGGCAAAGTCGACTTCGGCGCACGATGGTCCGTCATCCGGTGTTTTCTTCTTTTTCTTCCTTTCTCCTCTTTCTTCTTCCCCATTTCTTTCCTCGCGCCGACTTCTCTTCCCTTCGATCACTCTCTCTCTCCCGTTCTCTCTCTCCCTGTCTCTCAGCTCACTCTGTCTCTCCCGTTCTCTCTCTCTCTCTCTCTCTCTCTTCGATTCTCTCTTTCTATCTCATCTCTCTGTCCACTCTCCCTCATTTCTTAGATTTCTCTCTCTGCTCTCTCTCTCAGTCTCCCACTCCGTCTCTCTCTTAGTCTCTTTCTCTCTCTCTCTCTCAAAGTACCATTTGCAAAACCCATCTAAAAAATCCCAATGGCACCCAAATCAGCTAAAATAGCCGTCTCCAAGCCTTCTCTAAAGCTAGTACCCAGACAATCTGGATCCCAAGCTGAGGAGGAGATTCCTAGGAGGTAAAGAACTCCATCCAAGCGAGCCCGGGAAGAACCGTCCACATCTACCGGCCAATGAATCCGATTCCAAGCTGGAACTCCAACCACTTCAACTCCAAGAGAGAAGGAATTGTAGACCTCCGGTAGTTCCGAAATAGGGGCTAGAAGAAAGGGTACCCCAACTCCAAAGGGTCAGGTTCTGAAAATGCCAACAACCTACTTCAGAACCGAGCAACAGCATAGTAGATTCTACAAACACTTTTACGAGCATAAGATTTTTGTTCCAAAGATCATAGATTTCAAATTTTTGAGTGATTATGAATTTGGAATTGAGGAATTACTGGATTTTCAAGGATGGACAAGGTTGTTAATAGCTAATGATAGGGTGTATCCCGATTCGACACGTCTTTTTTACTATCTGTGGGATCAACAATATTTCAGTACATTTGTAACGAGATTTATTTGGGTACAGTGGGGGTCCCAAGCCATGATCATGCCCTTCTGCAAATCGGCAGAATCTTAGAGGTTCCTTTTGAGGATGAACAACTACCCGACAACCTATCATTGACCCAGATATACAATCAGCTCACAAGGAGCAATAAGTACCACCCAGGGATCAAGTTCCTTCATTATATGGATTTATCTCCGAGGTTGCGAGTACTTAGACTACTGATTGCCTACTGTATATACTCTAAGGGAGGAGGTAGAAGTCAAGTAAACCCACAGGAGGCCGAAATCCTATGGAAAGTGGAAAACAAGGTCAAGTTAGCCTTCCCAGACTTTTTCTTGAAGCCCTAGCCTCCAAGAAGGACAACCCACGAGGGGTCTTGCCATATGGGACATGGATCACCAAGATCCTTGAGTTTTTTCATGTGGACATCAATGGTGAGCCGTTCGAGGTGCTAAAGCCCACTAATTCCATAAACAAGGCATTATTACAAAGGATGAAAATCAATGTGGAACAATTCAGAGAGGAAAGGATCAGAGAAAGGATGGGATAACCGGCTCTAGAAGAAGCCGGAGGAGCACAAGCTGAGGGGGAGCAGCCCTCACCATCACTGCAGCCACAGGCAGCTCCTCCTCCACATGATGTCCCCAATGAGTTTGCATTGCTTCATTCCCATGGATTTTGTTCACCACGAGGCTCGGAGATACCTGATTTGGCTCCAAGACTGCCTTCTTGGGACACTTCAGTGAATGCTATACGGGAACATTTGGGGCAGCTAGAGGATAGGCTGACCTCATAGATTGCCGGGGTTCTCAATGCAGTCATGGATATGCATACCAGGCAGGATCGTATGGACCAGGAGCTCCGAATGATCCGGTATAGACTTGCATCAGGAAGCGGCCGGATTCGACCTATACCCAACCTGGATCCCCTTGTGAGTGAGTCAGTACGACGAGAGCCTACACCTTAGCCTATCTCATCTTTCTACTCCTCGGCTCACATTCGACCCACTCCACCCATCCGATAGACTCCTTATCCCATATCGGCATTTTTGTTTGCCAAATCTCAAATTTTCGATCCCTATTTTCGATCTATTGACAAAAAGGGGGAGAATAGTTGAGTTTCTAGTTTTTAGGAGTCGAATCATGGGTTGGGTAGTTTATATCTATAAATTTGCATTTTTGCATTTTGTATGAAATGTTTTGATTATATATGAAACAGTTTGTTTATGTTCTGTTTTTGTAGAAATTGAAATGGTTGAATGAATGGTCTTAACTTGTGATTTATATGATATATGAAAATGTTGAAAATGAAATATGTATGTTAATTTCATTAAGTTTAAAATGCAAATGACCTATGATTATCCTAAAATACTAAAATAAGATAAAATGGTATGTTTTAAAGACATTGAAAGGTATAAACTCAAATCAGTTTTGTCAATCATCAAAAAGGGGGAGATTGTTGGAAACAAGTGTTGGAATCAATGGAAAAATAAGCAAAGTCTATGTTTTGATGATTAACAATTCAATTTGAGTAAGTTTTGGCTACTAATATGTTTTGTGAAATGTTTAAAGGATACAAAAATGAAAAATATGAAGTCAGACATGTCAAGTCGATTCCCAAGTCGACTCAGGCATCGACTTAGGTCAAGTAAATCCCCAAGTCAACTACGGATGCGACTTCAAACGGAAAAAATCTTCCAGCGCTGAATTTGGACACAAGGATAGGCGAGGTCGCAGTCGAAGTCGACTCCACCTGCGACAAGGGTGAAGTCGCAGACCCAAGTCGACCCCAGCATCGACTTCAAATGCAATTTTATGGCTAGCGCTAAATCTGAGGAGCAAAAGTTGCCGAAGTCACACACCAAGTCGACTCCATCTGCGACTTGGGTGAAGTAGCAGACCAAGTCGACTCTAGAATCGACTTCGACGAACTCAAAATCTCCAGCACTGAATTTGGGAATTCAGAAAGTGAAGTCGCAACCGAAGTCGACTTCACCTGCGACTTGGGTCAAGTTCAGGACCAAGTCGACTTCACCTGCGACTTGGGTCAAGTTCAGGACCAAGTCGACCTGAGGAGGAACTTGAGAAGCTTGCTGAAGGCCGAAGTCGCACCCGAAGTCGACTCCAGTCTACGACTTGGGTGAAGTCTCACCCGAAGTCGACTCTACCTGCGACTTGGTTCGTAACGGTCAGAAATATTCAAACGTTGGCGCATTTAATGCGTGCCACCTACTTCCAAACATTCGAATACTCTCGTCATTTATATATGGAATTCAAGACAAACATTGTGGGTAGATGAAACTTCATTGATTGAGCACAACTCCCATTCCTAAGTGCATTAAGTGATCAAGTCAACATCCAGAAGAACAACTTTGCACTCAAATCATCAAAAATTGCTTACTGAATCGTTTAGCCTTCTTCACAAGTTCTTCTCCGCGTTAAATCTGCCTTTACACAATAGTAACGTGTAGAAACTTTCTTTATTACTTTTACTATTGTATTGAACTTGATTTAGTATTAGTGACGAAGGTCAAGTGAAAGCAAAGTAGTGTGTGATTGGAGTGATACTCATCACCTACTTGTGCTAAGTCTGTTTTAAGCCCTCTAGAGCTGTGAATCTAGAAGAGAGCAGAGGCTCTATTATATTTGGTGAAATACATAGTGGAACTCAAGTCACAATGGTGTGATCTTGAAGGAGTGGAGTAGGGAAGGTTGTCCCGAACCACTATAACTTGTGTGTTCTGTTTGCTGCTCTTAAATTTCTATTTTATTTGCTTCAAGGGGCTAGATCATAACAGGGGTTGTATCCAAGATTATTTAAAAGAATTTTTAAAAACCCAATTCACCCCTCCCCTCTTGGGTTAAGCCATAAACTCGGGACCAACAGGAAGGTCTGGCGCCAAGGATGGAAAGGATCATGTCATGAAAGGATGTTCCCCATGCTAGGGTACCGTCACATGAAGGATAATGTCATGAATGGAAATGATGAATTTGCACCTCCCTAAAAACTGGGATTTACGAATAGTTTACGTGAATGGTTTTTCATGAATGATTTTCATGAAATGTTTATGAAAGGTTTACGAAAAAGTTTCTGCTCCGCAGGTAGTTGATCACTTGCTAAGTGTCTCTTCTGAATGGAGGGAAATGTTTTTAAAAAATGTTGTTTTCGAAATGAATTGCCTGAAAAATATACAGCTTGCTTATTGAGTTAAATTTCAACTCACGTTTTATTTTCCAAACCCATAGACAGGTGAAAAAAGGAAGGAGGCAAGGAGCACAGGTGGAGATTCAAGGATGTATGAATTTCCATGAGTACCTGTATATGAACCTAAGGGTTGAATGGTTATATGAATGATGACATTAAATTGTTATTCAATGTTGTAGAAGAATTATGCTATGTTTGATGCCTATGGATTGGCAAAAAATTATTATGGTCAATTGTTAAGGATGATTTATCATGACATGATTAAGTATGAACATTATGAGATGAGATGTGTAATTCTCAAAAGATATGATGGCCTAAAATGGCATTTGATGGAAATTGAATGTATGACATGATATAAAATCCTAAAGAGTTAGGATTAAGTGGATAAATATCTAATAAGAACCCGCCGCGTGATCAGGGCAACAATCCTGATTTATATTTACCAGTCAATAAGGTCTTGAGGTAAGGAAGTGACGTCTCAGTTTGGGGTGTCACAACGGGTTGCGGTCTGTGATACTTTAAACCAAACGGACTGCAGTCTATGATACAGATGTATGGTGCACCAGTACAAGAAATAGGCCGGTTGTAGAGCACGGTCGGGATGGCTGGGGCCCACTCTACATATGGCTAAGTCGTTACGGGAGGCAGGAGGTCGCGGCGCCCTCCCTGAGATGGGAGAAGGTTAAGAAAATAGCTGCCTAGTTGGTGTGCTGTTAAGTATGGATTCTTTTTCAAAAGGTAGCGTGATCACTTGCTAAGTGTCACTACTGAATGGGGAGAAAGACATTTTCTTATGTTTTGCTTTTGAAAATCCCAACGAATGGGACATAAAAGCATTTTTATGAAAGGTTATCCTAAATGGATTTTAAGAAATGGTTACCCTAAAGATAGGGTGTTTTATACAAAAGTCTAAATAATAAGGATGAAAGGAAATGATTTCTATGCAAATTCTTTTAAGAAATGGATTATGTGTTTTATGACTTGTTTGCTATGAACAAGCCCCAAGATGGGGATTACGAAAAAGGTTTTATTGAAAAAATGTGTTTTATGCCTTGTTTGCTATAAACAAGCCCCAAGATGGGGATTATGAAAAGGATATATGTCAAACTTGGTTTTGGACATAGGAATGTCCATTTCCAATGGATTTAAATGATAAGTGTTTATGGACATGAGAATGTCCAATGCCAAAGTATTTTAATGGAATGTGTATTAGGATGAATGTCCATTGCCAAGAAAGTTATGTCAAAAATATTTTGGGACATCAGATGTCCCTTGGCTAAAGGAATTTATGATAAAAATATTTTGGACATAAAAATGTCCTTTGCCAAAAAGGACTTATGTGAATGATGTTTTAGGACATAAGAATGTCCTTCTTTGCCAAAGGTTTATGAGAAAAATGTTTTTGACGTAAAACGTCCACTGGCAAAAGATGATTTTATGTAAATGTCTTGGAACATTATAATGTTCATACAAGACTAAAGGAAATAAATTAAAGAAGGTAAAACGCATATGTTTTGCCTTAACAAGCCCAAACGTGGCTTGTAAATGATTTTAAGAATGAATATTTTATGAAAATGTTCAAGGACATAGAACTGTCCTCTTGAACAAAGGATTTCATGACTATGTTTTAGGATATGTAAATGTCCTCAAGTAAAAATGTGTTCAAGATGTTAAAGGAAAATGTTTTAATGGAAGCCTTGCCCTAAAAGATAAAATGCTTGCTTACTGAGTTGTCACTCACGTTTTGTTTTCCCAAACCTTAGATAGGTACCGGAAAACTCAAGAGGTTGCGAACCTAAGCAGGAGAAGAGAAGGTACGTGATGATAGCCATGTGGGCTATAAGGAATGGGATAGCATGATTTAAAGTTCTAAGGTATGATGATGTGTATGTGAACTTAATTAGAATTTTAAGTTCTTTATGTATCAATGGTTGAATGTATGAATGGAAAATGTCAGGATTAAGTCAGGAAGACTTTTATTGTAGAAAAATATGTTGAGATGCAATGAAATGAAATATGAATTTTATTACAAGTGTATTACCACTTGTATGATGAATGATATAGAATGTAAAGATATGAATGATGATAAAAAAATTTGGACGAAATCCAATTAAGAACCCGCCGTGTTATCAGGGCAACAATCCTGATTCACATTTACCAATGAATAAGATCTTGAGGTAAGGATGTGACGTCTCGGATTGGGGCGCCACACATTATGATTTGGATGGCTGCTATGTATTTTCTAGATTTCTATATGGACCCACTTAAATGGACGGTGCTGATTATTTTTGCATCTCAGATTTTTGAACGGTATTAAATTGGTTGGCTGGGATTTATTTCTGGAAACTTGGATTGCTGCATCATCTCTGAGATGGACAGCTGGATGGTGGGCCACTATATTTGCAAGGGCTGCTGGATTTAATCAACGGCCTGGATTGCGTAACTGTGGCGCCCACGACCCGAGGCTCCACATAGTCCTTACTCCAGGGTCGAAAAGGGTTGGTAAACGTGACTCAGGCTTATTGCCCTGATCATATGACATATTTTTTTTATATAACATCAATACAGATAACATTTTCATTCATCCAACTTGGAAAGCATTTCCCATATCATAGTCTTAACTATTGTCTTTACATTATCAGAGTCATAACGATTGTCTTTACAGAAAAATCATCATATACACCATTTACATATAATTCTGCATTTTCTCACATATTCCATACAGGTTGTACTACCTCAACTTAATTGTTTTCATCAACATTCAACATAACATTGATCATACTATAAATTCATCTTCTTCTTTTCACACATGCAAAGGAATGTAAACATCTTGACATTCTTTTTATACCAGTCCTTCTCCATGGGTCATCTCCATTTACCTGACTAAATTTTGGAAAACAACACATGAGTACTAATATTCAGTAAGCAAGTCCTTTCCTTTTGTAAGTAAATATTTTCCATTTTTTTGGGCATAATATGAAAATGAAAATGCATTCAAAGCATACATGATATTTTTCCAAATGGATCGCTAGCTAGGCGTTCACTACTTGATTCTGCTCCCATTTCAGGGAGGGCGCCGCCGGCCTCAGCCTGTATTAGCGACTCGGTCACGCTAGAGGAGGACAACCAGTTCAATTACACCTCCCTGGTAACCTAATCCTCGTGCACCATGATCATTCACATTCACATGCTGGCATAACATTTATAAATCCTAAACTTTTCATAAAAGCAGTTAACAAGTAGTTAGCAATCATTTCATGTAAAGCATTATAGGAATGGTCATCCTTAAATATATTTCATAAATCATGTGAGCAAATAATTTGTAAACATTTAGAAATATTTTAGAAAGCATGTAACTTGCTTACCTGTGATAGTCAACTTGTACTTTCCACCTTTTCTTTTTCTTTTCCTAAACAAATGAAAAAGACCATTTCTTTACAATATTACATGCTTACATATCTTATTTATTTGAACTTATTTTTTTCTAACCCATGTGTTTTCATCTTATACAACTTTGACTCATTTCTACCTTTAGTTCAATATTGTCATCACCCTTTTTCCAATTTACTTATGTTTACCATCTCTCACTTATCAATTCCATTTTTAATACTTGTTTTCTTTCCTTTAATCAACTTCTCAAGGCAATTGCTTATGAACTTCCTACGTCATTTGATGTCACCAATTCAAATAAGCCCTTTATCTTCCTTTTTCCATAAATTCCATTTCATATAATTATCTTCTAACCACATTTACATATTTGGCTTATACCAACCACTCTTATCCTCATTTGGTTGAACTTGTTTCAAGGTCTAACTTAACTATTTCTTTATAATAATTTGTTCTCTAATCCACTTTATTTGCATGTCCATCATATCATAAAATATTTAATTAATAATAACTAAATTACAAATATATATATATATATTAATTAATCTTTATTTACGCTCACTCAATTTATACAGTGTCAAATTACGTTGAATCAATACTAATTCAGCAAAACAATTATCATATAATTTCTGAATAAAATCATAATCCATGATTAGTCGATGTAAATTCTGCCTACGTTATTAATGATTGTCCATGTACTTAACATTTTGTATAATATCTAAATGAAGTTTCTGAAACGATTGAATATCACAATGACCTATACATAAACCTATACTAACGGCCAGTAGGTTAATTTAGACTTTTAATTTATGAATTTCAAAAGTCAAAATAATTAGTATATAACATCTGTTTGGACGTTAATTCCAATTGAGAAAAGAAAAATTTATAAATCATGAAGTTACAACCATTCATTTTAATGGTACTTATGTATCCAGAAATTTATTTAACATATTTGATAAATTCCAAAATCTGAAATGGTTAACGATCAGCATAATATATAAGTTCTGAAAATATGAGATTAAAAAAACCATATATGCAGAAAGTTAAGTTTACGTTCAGCAGATTATGAAATAAAAATAAAAACAGCATATTATAATAATGTTCAGCAGATTGCATGAAAAATATCAAAACAGTATATATATATCATATCAACGTCCAGCATCTGTTAATTGAAAACAACATATATTTTACCATTCAGAAATGTTGTTTAAATATAAAAAATTTAAAACAGTATATATGTAATTCATATCAACGCGCCGGGGTTTAAAAATTAAAATAAGAATATAATATCAATGTCCAGCATATTCAAATAAAATTTCTGAAATTTTAAACAGTACTTATGCACCCAGAAATTTATTTATCACATTTGATTAATTGGACAATAAATTAACGATCATCATGATATTAAAAATAAAAATTCTGAAAGTATGAAATCAAATTAAAATATCATATATTCAGGAAGTTGAATCCACGTTCAGCAGTATTGTTTTAAAAATTAAAATAGTGTCTACATAATTCATATCACGTTCATCAGATTGAAAAATTAAAATTTTCTAAAATATTAAATAGTCGAGCAGCACCTCCAGAAATGAGGAAATGAAATAATAATAAAAAAAATATACCTGAATGTTGTACATCTAAGTGCTACTGCTCTTCTACTCTATTTGCCCGTTGTTGAACGTTTCAGATGTTCAGCAAAATGCCCAGCGATGTTTATTTATAGGTAGCTGTTAACGGTTCACTATGGTTAAAATTAAATTTAACCCATGGTGACCATTTAACAGATATACAAGTGTTGATTATTTACTTCATTCTTTGTCTATATGCTACATCTGTTACTAACATGTTTATATAGAATTTTTATCAATTATTTACTATCCATGCACCGTCCATATGCTGTCCATTCATTCATCTCCAGCTCCGTCTGCTTGTAGTATTATTAATATTTTTTTTACATTTACATATTATAGCTGTCCAAAAATCCAGCTTTAAAGTTATACTCATAAATTTTTTTATTAATATATATATATATATTTGTTCACAAAATACACCTTTCGGAATTTTGAAAAAAAATTTATTTTTATTTTAATTAATTAATTCATATTTGGACATAAAATCTCTTTTTAAAATTTTAGAAACATGTTTTCCAAAATTTTATTGCTTCATTAAATTGGGCATATTAAAATAGGCTTACCCATAAAATTTCACCTCAATTGGAGCAAAGTACATATTTTAATTTAATTTAAAATCATATTTTGGCCTAAAATTTCATTTTAAAAACTTGTAGACATGTTTTTTCAAAATTTAATCCATTCATTATGTAGGGTATATTAAAATAGGCTTGCTTCAAAAGTTTCATCTCAAACGGCCTTATATATATTATGATATTAATTAACTAAGCAATTATGTAAAAAAATGACAAAATATTTGTTGGAAACAATGTCCAAAACAAAATAAAATTGACCAAAGCATGAGTTTTGATGATTAACAAAGTTAAATTTGAGTATAAAGTGAATACTAATGATTATGTTGAATGTTTTAAGGAATGAAAACAGCCAAGTCGATTTCCAAGACGACTTGGACTTCGACTTAGGGTGAAGTCGAACCCAAAGTCGACTCCATCCTCGACTCCAAAATGAACCTCACGACCAGATTTGAAAATGGAAGGAAAGCAGGTGAAGTCGCAGGCCAAGTCGACTCCACTTGCGACTTGGGAAGCCAAGTCGCAGATGAAGTCGACTCCAGCATCGACTTGAGATGGCAAAATCACTCCAGAGTTATTTTGGGGCAGAAAAATACCGAAGTCGCAGACGAAGTCGACTCCGGTTTGCGACTTGGGTGAAGTCGCAGAAAAAGTCGACTCCAACATCGACTTGAGGTCTTCAAAGTTCAAGACTCAGTTTCAAGCTCATTTCAAGATTAACTTGAGTTTTCTCAAGACCAAATCAAAGGTGCAAGCTCATTATCAACTTAAGCTTCTCAAGTCCAAGGCAAAGCTTCAAACATATTTCAAGATGAAATTCAAGATATGAAGACTAATATCAAAAGAAAGCAAGGTGCATGAATCAAAGGCAAATCAACCATACAAGTTTTCAAGATCTCCAAGACTCACAAGGTATACAAAATATGAAGCCAATCCAAAATGAAAATGATTAAAGGAAAGAAGCTAAGCAAGATAGAAGAAAATCAAACATGATCAAAATGTTTTTTGGCACAAAGAATTGGTCAAGTCGCAACCCAAGTCGACTCCAAGATCGACTTGAGTTCAAGTCTGAAACCAAGTCGACCCAGACTCAGACTTGGAAACTGCAGAAGTGAAGTCGCACACGAAGTCGACTCCACTTGCGACTTGGGAAGCCAAGTCGCAGACGAAGTTGACTCCACCTGCGACTTGGGGAAGTAACGTTTGAATTTTTTAACGTTGGAACATTTATTGCGCGCCAACCACTTCTATAACGTTCAAATCTTCCCCCTTCTATAAATAGACACTCAAGCAAACGTGGAAACACACACTACATAGCCTAAAGAGAAGAAAGAAGTGCAAACAAGAGCTCCCATTTGCTTTTCTCTAAATTTGAGTGATCTATACACTTTCAAAGGAAGAACAACCTTCAAGTTGCAAGTAGCTTCAACGATATACAACCGGTTGCTTCTACAGATTCTTCCTCAAGCTGAAACTTGCCTACACAACTCAGTAAAGTGTAGATCTTTCTTATTTTCATTATTCTTTGTTCTTGGTGCTTGGTTTGAGTTTGTTGTAACAAACCAAGACGTTGCAAGTAGAGTTGTGATTGGAGTTAAACTCATCATCTACTTGTATCAATTGTATAAGCCCCCTAGAGCTAGAATTTAGAAGAGAGCGGAGACTCTAAGTGTATTCGCGGAATACATAGTGGAACCCAAGTCACAACGGTGTGTGAGCTTAGAAGAGTGGAGTAGGGAGAGGTTGCCCGAACCACTATAAATCTTGCCTACTGTTTTACTTTATTGCTTTCATTACTTCATTGCTCTCTATTTGTTTTAATCAAGGGGATTAAGCTTTCAAGGGGTTAAGTTTTAATTTACCGAAGAATTTTATAAGAACCCAATTCACCCCTCCCCTCTTGAGTTTTGCCATTAACTCGGGACCAACAATATTAACGTAAATGCATGGTTGTGATTCTGGATATAAGTTTATGCCTTTGGCACATTTTCTGATGCACTCAAGTTAGGTAATTTAGTCAACCATTTCTCGTAATCTGATCCGTCTAGATTAGAAAGCACATAATTTAGTACGTTCTATTAAATTCTCCTGTCCATCTGAATTATACATGCTTAGATCTAATGAAAACAATGAGGATGAATATAAGCTCTTAATTAGAGCTCCTAATTGGTCAAAAATTTTTAATTTTTTTTTTCATAAATTTCGTAAATTTAAACAGTTTTAATTTGTATGATTCAGAATTTTAAAATTCCTTCTTGAAAAATTTGTAAAAATTCATTTTCATATCCAATCTTTATGAAATCATAAATTACCCTTCATATTCTTATAAATTCCAAATATAACCTTTGTAGACTTCAATTAAGTTCCCCTTTTGTCTCTACACCTATTTTGTCCTATTGTGAGAAGCTTCCTTTTTCGTCTTTTGTGATTAAGTTAATCCAAAGTGATTAACTTATCACTTTATCTTAATCACATGATTACTATTCATGTTTACTATTTATTAAATTAATTATTTGATTCTTCAACTCCATATATTACAAAATCATATATTTAAAATAAAACAATACATTACCTAGGGTTCATGACCTTAGGGTTTCATACATGGTCCTAAAATTTGGGGTTCCACAATCCTCCTCCTCCCATAAAAGGTTTCATCCTGAAACCTACTATACTTTGAAAAAGCGACGGTATTTCCTCTCGAAGTTCCCAAGTGGCTTCAATTCAGAGTATCGGTTCCATTGAACTTTAATATACTCAATCTCCTGATTCCATATACACCTTATGAACGTCCATCTTATTCTAAATCCAACTCCGTAAAATTTCATCATTTAAACTAATCCTGGATGTCCAACTTATATTCCTTTTTCCATCATTCTTTCATGATTTCAAAATTATTTTTTTTATCACACATAATCACACATTTATCATGACTAAAACAGACTTTTAAAAATCTATTTTGAACATAATCTTAGCTTTATCATTTTATCACTTCAATTTCATTAATAAAAATCTATTTTGGCATCCATAATTAATCCAACTTCCATCCTTCATAAATCATGATTTTAAGCGCTAACAAAAATCTGTTTGCATCCACCTATATAATCATCATCAAAGTATCCATAAATCCTTAATTTAACATAGTTTCCAGGCAACTAAAAATCTGTTTAACATGTCCATAAGTTCTCATTCATTGTTTACGCATAAATCATAATTTTTTTTCAACATGATTTTAAGAGAATAAAAATCTGTTTTATTGCTCATATAATTTCAACATCACCTATATCATCAATCATGGTTTATCATGCTCTCAAGGATAATTAAAAATATGTTTAATCATTCATTCATATAATTATCATTTCCTAATCATTTATATCATCCAAATGAACTTCAAAACATCATACATAAGCTGGTTTGGTCTTCCCTACTTATGTACTCAACCATCATTTCAAATGAGTATATTCATCATCTAAGAATCATCAAATTTTAGCATAACAAATGGAATCATATAATGCCTTTGGACGTCACTTAATCATGACATAAATATGCATTAAAAATACAAGATTTAAGTTGGAACAATTACCTGCCTTGGGATGTATACAATTTCCTTTTCTTGCCTCCTTTCTTCTTCTTCCATACATATATCTTCAAAAATTCCTTTCTCACAGTCTTTATACCATTTATGTCTATTCTAAGCTGGATATATATTGCCATACCACTTACACCCCTCATTTTATTATTGTACTTTTAATCGTATCAATAGAACGGTTAGTAATAATCATTATATAAATATGAACAATTTCATTTCTATAGCAAAGAATACATTTGCCTCAAATATATTTCATACATATCTTTACCAAGAAATTTTTTTTTAACTTCATCTATTTTATTCTCACTACTTAGGTATTTTCTAGTGAAAATACCAATACTAAGACAATCTATAGTATATTATGATAGATAATACATGATATAAATATCATGATTTCAATTTCTTCTTTTCCTTCATTCTTTCTATACTTATCTATGAATCCTTACTATGATATCCCTTCCTGTGGTATTGTATCTTTCTCTAATTCCCTTTATTCAGCCTAACTCGGACTCTCGTAGTTTGCATATTTGCTTTCTGTATGCACAAAACATATGTTAGTATCATAATATATTCATAACATTATTCATATTTAAGCACATATTTATGTATTTCACATACATAGATGTCATAACATATATTCATATATATATATGTTTCTTTGACATATATACATATTATCTCATATCAATATCATAGAAGTATTATAACCTCTTAAACATGTAGATTTATATATGATTTTCTTCTTTTCATGCCTATATACCAACCTATACTTTGATACTACTCTCTGTGGTATTATATCTTTCCTATCATCATTCCTCATTTCTATCTTTGTATACCTATTATTACTTTGATAACTAGCTTTGCGATATTAAATCCTTTCTTTCCATGCCATTTTACCAATCTTTGTTTCGATACCATTCTCTGTGGTATCCTACTTTTCCTATCATCATCCTTAATTTTCCTGCATGTTTACCAAACCTTGCTTTGATACCACCTTTTGTGGCTGGCATTTTCAACTTCTTTAAAACATTTATTAGTATCAATGTCTATCATATCATAACATACTTAGTAATAAATAAAGTTCAAACATATATTCACATGATTATGTATTTCACATATTTCATTCATAGTTAGCAAAAATTTTATACACATTATCACACCTTTGTACATAGGTTATCTAAGCCTTATGTTCCTGTTTTAGTAATATTTATATTTACAAAAAGAAAAAGATATATTGGCAGAAATTTTGTGCCCCATTGTCCCTGTTCCCTTTAGTGACCTCTTTTCCTTACCCCTAGGAATCTCCTAAGGCTAAAAGGTACCTGGGTGAAATGTGCCCAGCTTGGTCATAGATGTAGCACTTTACTATCTTTGTTTTAGCAGCTCCGCAATTCCGAGCTAGGTGACCCGTCTGGCCATATTTGTAGCATTTTTCCGAACCTTGTAAACATTCGCCAGAGTGGTGCTTGTGGAAGGTCTTGCAAGTGGGGGTGCTACTTGTCCTGTTACCGGCCCTCTTCTTCCGGGTAGTTGCCCTTCTTTTCTTTCCTTTATTAGTCTTATTTCTGAGAGGCTGTTAAGAAAGGTTTCTAAGCTTGCCTAAGCTCTTGAGTCCTCGTTGATTCCATCTCTAATGCCCTAACCCTCTCGAAGCTAGAGCATAGTCCTTTATGAGCAATGGGACCTGCTGGTTCCACAAGCCTCGTAGCATCCCAGCAGCCTGGACTGTCCACTGTTGCATTGCCTTTTCCACGGCTATAGCTACCATTTCTTCTATATTGACCTCTGCTGGAGGTCTAGAACTATCTTCTTGTCTTTGGCAGGTTCTTGAGGACTGTTCCTCTGATTCCGCCCTACTTATTCTCATACTAGTCTCGCCCCTGGTTTGATTGACAATTTCCTCCATCGGAGCCTTTCCTTTGTTTGTCATCTACATATAAATCATCAATAATAAATCAATTGATCAAAATCATAAATTCATGTAACTTAGTTTGATCATTTTCTTCCTTTCTTGCCACTTTACCAACCCTTGCTCTGATACCAAGCTCTATGGCGCCCCCGACCCGAGGCTCCACATAGTCCTTATTTCGGGGTCGAAAAGGATTAGTAAACGTGACTCAGGATTATTGCCCTGATCACACGATAGATTTTTTTTATATAACATCAATACAGATAACATTTTCATTCGTCCAACTTGGAAAGCATTTCACATATCATAGTCTTAACTATTGTCTTTACGTTATCAGAGTCATAACGATTGTCTTTACATTATCAGAGTCATAATGATTGTCTTTACGGAAAAATTATTATATACACCATTTACATATAATTCTGCATTTTCTCACATATTCCATATAGGTTGTACTACCTCAACTTAATTATTTTCATCAACATTCAACATAACATTGATCATACTATAAATTCTTCTTCTTCTTTTCACACATGCAAAGGAATGTAAACAACTTGACATTCTTTTTATACCTGTCCTTCTCCATGGCTCATCTCCATTTACCTGACTAAATTTTGGAAAACAACACATGAGTACTAATACTCAGTAAGAAAGTCCTTTCCTTTTGTAAGTAAACATTTTCCATTTTTGTGTGCATAATATGAAAATGCAAATTCATTCAAAGCATACATGACATTTTTCCAAATGGATCGCTAGCTAGGCATCCACTACTTGATCCTGCTCCCATTTCAGGGAGGGCGCCGCCGGCCTCAGCCTGTATTAGCGACTCGGTCACGCTAGAGGAGGACAACCGGTCAAATTACACCCCTCTCATAACCTAATCCTCGTGCACCATGATCATTCACATTCACATGCTGGCATAACATTTATAAATCATAAACTTTTCATAAAAACAATTAATAAGTAGTTAGCAATCATTTCATGTAAAGCATTATAGGAATGGCCATCCTTAAATATATTTCATAAATCATGTGAGCAAACAATTTGCAAACATTTAGAAATATTTTAGAAAGCATGTAACTTGCTTACCTGTGATAGTCAACTTGTACTTTCCACCTTTTCTTTTCCTTTTCCTAAACAAATGAAAAAGACCATTTCTTTATAATATTTCATGCTTACATATCTTATTTATTTGAACTTACTTTTTCCTAACCCATGTGTTTTCGTCTTATACAACTTTGACTCATTTCTACCTTTAGTTCAATGTTGTCATCACCCTTTTTCCAATTCACTTATGTTTACCATCTCTCACTTATCAATTCCATTTTTAATACTTGTTTTCTTTCCTTTAATCAACTTCTCAAGGCAATTGCTTATGAATTTCCTACGTCATTTGATGTCACCAATTCAAATAAGCCCTTTATTTTCTTTTTTCCATAAATTCCATTTCATACAATTATCTTCTAACCACATTTACATATTTGGCTAATACCAACCACTCTTATCCTCATTTGGTTGAACTTGTTTCAAGGTCTAACTTAACTATTTCTTTATAATAATTTGTTCTCTAATCCACTTTATTTGCATGTCCATCACATCATAAAATATTTAATTAATAATAACTAAATTACAAATATATATATATATATTAATTAATCTTTATTTACGCTGACTCAATTTATACAGTGTCAAATTACGTTGAATCAATACTAATTCAGCAAAACAATTATCATATAATTTCTGAATAAAATCATAATCCATGATTAGTCGATGTAAATTCTGCCTACGTTATTAATGATCGACTATGTAATTAATGTTTTTTATAATATCTAAACGAAGTTTCTGAAACGATTGAATATCACAATGACCTATACATAAACCTATACTAATGTCCAGTAGGTTAATTTAGACTTTTAATTATGAATTTCAAAAGTCAAAATAATTAGTATATAACATCTGTTTGGACGTTAATTCCAATGGAGAAAAGAAAAATTTATAAATCATGAAGTTCCAACCACTGATTTTAACGGTACTTATGTATCCAAAAATTTATTTAACATATTTGATAAATTCCAAAATCTGAATTGGTTAACGATCAACATAATATATAAGTTCTGAAAACATGAGATTAAAAATACCATATATGCAGAAAGTTAAGTTTACGTTCAGCAGATTATGAAATAAAAATAAAAACAGCATATTATAATAATGTTCAGCAGATTGCAGAAATTAATTTAGCACATTTGATTAATTTGGACATTTAGATTAACGATCATCATGAAAATAAAAATTATGAAAGTATCAAATCAAATTAAAATATCATATGTTCAGGAAGTTGAATTCACATTCAGCTTAAATGTTCAGCAGTATTGTTTTTTTTAAATCAAAATAGTATATTCATAATTCATATCACGTACATTAGATTGAAAATTTTAAAAATTTTAAAATATTAATTAGCTGAGCAGCACCTCCGGAAATGAGGAAATGAAATAAATAAAAAATATATATATATACCTGAATGCTTGTACGTTTAAGTGTTGCTGCTCTTCTCTCCTCGATTCACCTCCGGCCCCTTTTTTTTTAGTAGCAACGTCCATCCCCCTTTTATATATCTGTTTAAGCAGTTTCATCATGGTTAAAATTAAATTTAACCCATGGTGACCGTTTAACAGATACAGGTGTTGCCATTTTAATTTTTCAATTTTTTATTATTATTATTTTTTTCTCAGCTGTCCACGTTAACATTAATTCATTACACGTTGCCCAGCTCCTGCATCGTCCATATCTGTTAGCGCTTCGTTTGATTTTTTTTAATTCATCATTAATATTATGGCTGTCCAAAAATCCAGCTTTAAAGTTATACTCATAATTTTTTTTATTAATATATATATATATATATTTGTTCACAAAATGCACCATTCGATATTTTGAAGAAAAAATTATTTTTATTTAATAAATTAATTCATATTTGGACAAAAAATCTCTTTTTAAAATTTTGGAAACATGTTTTCCAAAATTTCATTCATTCATTAAATTGGGCATATTAAAATAGGCTTACCCATAAAATTTCACCTCAATTGGAGCAAAGTACATATTTTAATTTAATTAAAATCATATTTTGGCATAAAATTTCATTTTAAAAACTTGTAGACATTTTTTTCAAAATTTAATCCATTCATTATGTAGGGTATATTAAAATAGGCTTGCTCCAAAAGTTTCATCTCAAACAATCTTATATACATCAAGATATGAATTAACTAAACCATTATATAAAAATAACAAAATATTAACGTAAACTTCTGTACGTGCATGGTTGTGCATGAATTGCTCTTGGGCACGTTTTCTGATGCACTCAAGTTAGGCAATTTAGTCAACTACTTTTCATAATCTGATCCGTCTAGATTAGAGAGCACATAATTTAGTACTTTCTATTAAATTTTTATGTGATTCCGAGTTATGCATGCTTAGATCTAATGAAAATAGTGAGGATGAATATAAGCCTTTAATTAGAGTCCCTAATTAGTTAAAAATTTTCCATTTATTTTTATTTTTCTATAAGGTTCGTGAATTTAAACAGTTTTAATTTGTATAATTCGGAATTTTGAAATTTCTTTCCGAAAAATTTGTAAAAATTCGTTTTCATATCAAATTTTTATGACATCATAAATTGCCCATTTAGTTTTTCTTATAAATCTCAAATTTAACTTTTGTAAAATTAAATTTTTTTTTACTCTTGTCAAATTTACCAATCAATCCTTTATTCTAAATTTACAGTTTAATCTTATTTTTCTAAAATTGAAATTTGATCTTTTTGTAAACATATAATCTTACTGAAATAACATATACATTGTAAGTTACATTCACGAAGTTTCAAATAATACGGGTTTCACAAAATATACCCCATAATAACGTGATTAAGGCTGTCTGAAAATGGATGTTGCTGTCCAGCAAGGTAAAAATACCAAAATAAATATAAATTCTTAATGTTTTGTGCTGGAAATATTTATTTTGGTTAATTCATGTAGTTATTAAGGTATGGTAGAAATTTCAGATCAAATTACTTGATTTGATATTAATTCAAGATTTTGAAAATTCAGCATGTATGATTTCAGCAATATGGACAACTTAAGGAATAAATCAAGATAAATGTTAAATTCCAGGTTTTTGTGATGGAATTTGACTTATCATGGGATATAAATCATGATTTAGTGTAATTCATATGATGATTTATGAATGGGTTGCTAATTTTATAAAGTATGGAACCTAGGGTTGCATATATGACTCGATTTTTCCATTTTTATGTTAAAAATGGTGTGGAAATGAGATTACATGATTTATGAATGCTATGTAGGGTAAAATACCCTAGGGTTAAGGTATTAGTGATGCCCAAAAGGATTTGGGAAGATAAGCCCAAATCTGATTTTTATGGAATTTATGAAAGTATGTCTAAACGGAGTGAAACGGGACCCGAAATGGGATAAGCAACGATGTGTGAATTTTGAAAAATAAGTGAAAATGGCTTAAGGAAGGTAATGAGCACTTAAATAATAATTATTGAATGATTATTATGTGATTGAATGATTACCCTACTTAGGGGATTAAATGTGCTGTGTAGTAGCCCATGTAGTGCACAAGTATGTGCTATACGGGCATAACGACTTGAGAAGTCGAAAGAATTATGTATGTTAATGAAAATGGGTTGGAAAACTGAGTTGAATGCAAGCAAATGAAATATATGAATGTTATATCATTCTTATATGTATAGGCAAAGGCAAAGGAATAAGCGAAACCGAAAGCTAAGCAAGCGAGGTAAGCAAGCAGCTTTCTAAATGATTTTGGTTTTCATTACAAGGTATTTAAGGATGGTCATTCCTTGTCTATATGAGTATTGAAATGTTTATTTTTATTGAAATAAATGATTGCTCACTGTTTCGCAATTATGCTATATCATGTTTCATTGAAATGATGTTAAAGAGGAATGGTGCAAAGAATTCTCCACATGAGAATGACAAATTTCATGTGTAAGGGGGTATATAATGCCGGGGTGACTAAAAGACATGCATGGAATGGAAATCAAGTAGGCTAGTCGAGGTAGTAAGTGGACAAGGAGTCCCCCTTGACGTTGCCAAGTCGGAAGGTCCGGCGCTAAGGATAGAAAGGATCATGTCATAGAAAAATGTTGCCCGTGCTAGCGTACCCTCACATGAAGGATAACGTCATCAATGGAAATGATGAATTTGCACATCCAAAGTTTATGAAATGTTTATGAAATGTGTATGAATGATTTATGAAAGGTTTTGCTCCACAGGTAGTTGATCACTTGATAAGTGTCTCTACTGAAGGGAGAAAAATGCTTTTAAATAAATATGCCTTCAAAATGAATTGCCTATAAAATATAAGCTTGCTTATTGAGTTTCGACTCACGTTTTCGTTTTCCAAACCCATAGACAGGTGAAAGAAGAGACCTGGCAAAGAAGCAGGAGCTGACCATTGAGAAAATGGAGAACATTATAAGATTCATGTTTGTGAAAAACATATGATGAATGGATGTAAATTACTTTGAGGTTTTATGTTGACAACTATGATGATACATGCAGTGACATCTAATTTATGTGAAAGATGAAATGTCTTTTGTCCATTCATGCTTTGCTATGTGGTGATGGGTTTGAAAATGACCTAGATATGCATGACATAAAAATATGAGGAATTAAACTCCTTTGAGAACGTATTTAAATTGGATAAATATCTGTTAAAACCCGCTGTGTGACAGGGCAACAATCCTTATCACGTTTACCAGTTGAACGATCTTGAGGTAAGGTTGTGACGCTCAGGCTGGGGCGTTACATTGACCACATCAACCCGTAAACAAGAGTTATCAAGAGAGGAGTTTTTCATGGCTGAGAAGAGGTTGAATTCCATTTTATCATCTTCAACTGTCAAAGAAAGTTGACCATTCTTGACGTCTATGATGGCTCCAATAGTGGCTAAGAAAGGTCATCCAAGAATGATTGGAATTTGACAATCCTCCTCCATGTTGAGGACTGTGGCGCCCCGAACCGTGGCGTCCACATAGTCCTTTCTCCGGGATCTTGTCGATTGGTAAATGTGACTCAGGATTGTTGCCCTGATCACGCAGCGGTTCTTAATTGGATCTCGTTCAATTTTTTTTCTTTTCTTTCATCACATAAACATATACTCATCATCATTCATAATGGACTCATCCATATCATCATAAATCATCAACTTCTCGTATTATTCATAACTTCATAATTTCATACAACCTATGTCCTTTTTAATTGTATCCCATTAGGGCATACATTCATATTTCAATATACAAAGGATTACATACCTTTGTAACTATGCTTCTTTCATTCATTCATCATATCACTTACAGGCAAATCAACCTGATCTTTTTCATCACTTGGCTTTCCTTGCACTTGTCTGAGGTTGGGAAAACAAAACATGAGTCGAAACTCAATAAACAAGCATTTTTCTTTCATTTAAATGCATTTCTCTCCATTCGATAGAAGAAACTTATCAAGTGATCAACTACCAATGGAATAGAAACCTTTCATAAACCATTCATGAAAATCATTCATGTAAACTATTCGTAAATGCATTTCTCTCCATTCGATAGGAGACACTTAGCAAGTGATCAACTATCAATGGAATAGAAACCTTTTTATAAAAATCATTTCATAAACATTGGATGTGCAAATGCTTCCTTTCCATTCCTGACATAAACCTTCGTGTGCGGGTACGCTAGCCCAGGGAACATCTCACATAGCATGGTCCAATACGCCGGCTGTCTCCGACTTGGCCTCATCAAGGGGAACCTCTCTTCCTCTTGACGCCTACATGGTTCCTACATGCATGACTTTTGATTTCCCCGACATTATATACCTCTTACACTAGGTGATTTGTCATTCTCATGTAGAGAATTATTTGCACCATCCCTTAAAAACATCATTTCAAATTCATGCTTTCCTTTTCAATTCATGTATGAAAATGCAACGCATTCATTCACGAGAAGGAAAGAGAGAGAAAAGGCAAGTAGGAGGAGAGTTTTTCTACTTCGGGTAAGGGGATTCTTTCCAAATTTTTTTTGGGTGTTAAGTAGGGTAAAAATATGATCAAATAATTCCTAAGCATGAGAAAATAAGTATAGTTACAATGCTTAATTGAAATTATGCCGCAACATCAAAAATTTGGAGCAAAGATAGAGCATTCGGGAAGATAGCATATGATATGTGTAAATAATGCTCCAAAATTGATAAATGATGATTTGGGATGAATGAATATGATAAATATGATATTGGAATGATGATATATTAATTTCATGATTTTTGAAATTAAGGATTATGCTTAAGTGAATTTATGTTGATTTTTAGTATATGGAAAAAATGATTTATTTAGCCAAGTAAATGATGATAAATTCAAAATGTATGAAATTTATCATGATATACTAAGCATAAGCTATGTCATGGTATTTTTTATTTTTAGGAAAAATATCAATTTTTGGAACCAATAAACACTAACCCACGCTGCTGTGAACAGTAACCTCGGGGTGAACAGTACGTGAATAGTAAATTACTACAGTAATCTACTACATTAATTTGCTACAGTTTCATGAACAGTGAACAGCGTATTTTTGGAAAAAATTGAGATTTATTTTTATATATTTATGAGGATATATGGATAGAATTTTTAAAGGATTTATGGATAAAAATCCATCTAAGGAGGTAATGACCAAGTATATTTATAAGATTAACCTCTATAGAAATGAGGTAATGGATGATTATAAAACATGCATGGGAAGCAAACTAAGACATGGAATGATATAGATAAAATATCATTTTTCCTTATATAGGGAAAAAGGAAATGAAAAGGTGGAGGACACGGACTGAAGAGGTAAGCAAGCACAACTTTTAAAATGTGATTTTATTGCTTCATTGTAAGCAAACACAACTTTGAAAATATGATTTTATTGCTTCATTGTAAGCAAGCAAACTTTTTCTAAAATGTGATTTTATTCTCAAGTATTTATGAAATGTGTTTAATGGTGGTCATTCCTATAATGTTTTGAAATGATGAATATTTATGAGTTTTTATGAAAAGTCATGCCGGTATATTGATATCATGTGATGTTCATGGACATGTGCACATGTATGATGTATAATGAAGAGGCTTTGGTGGAGGTAGAAAGCGGATCAGAGGGTCACCCTTCACTATTGCCAAGTCGTATGAGTTGTGTGCCGACGGCGTCCTCCCCAGAGGTGGAGGCAAAGGAATGTTATGTGTGAATGAATGCATTGCATTTTCATACATGGATTGAAAAGGAAAGCATGGATTTGAAATGATGTTTTTAAGGGATGGTGCAAATAATTCTCTACATGAGAATGACAAGTCACCTGGTGTAAGAGGTATATAATATCGGGGAAATCAAAAGTCATGCATGTAGGAACCATGTAGGCGTCAAGAGGAAGAGAGGTTCCCCTTGATGAGGCCAAGTCAGAGACAGCTGGCGTATTGGACCATGCTATGTGAGATTTCCCTAGGCTAGCGTACCACACACGAAGGTTTATGTCAGGAATGGAAAGGAAGCATTTGCACATCCAATGTTTATGAAATGATTTTTATGAAAAGATTTATATTCCATTGATAGTTGATCAATTGCTAAGTGTCTCCTATCGAATGGAGAGAAATGCATTTACGAATGGTTCACATAAATGATTTTCATGAATGGTTTATGAAAGGTTTCCAGTAATGGTTTATGAAAAGATTTCTATTTCATTGGTAGTTGATCACTTGATAAGTATCTTTTATCGAATGGAGAGAAATGCATTTAAATGAAAGAAAAATGCTTGCTTATTGAGTTTCGACTCATGTTTTGTTTTCCCAACCTTAGACAGGTGCAAGGAAAGCCAAGTGATGAAAAAGATCAGGTTGATTTTCCTGTAAGTGATATGATGAATGAATGAAAGAAGCATAGTTACAAAGGTATGTAATCCTTTGTATATTGAAATATGAATGTATGCCCTAATGGGATATAATGAAAAAGAACATAGGTTGTATGAAATTATGAAGTTATGAATAATATGAGAAGTTGATGATTTATGATGATATGGATGAGTCCATTATAAATGATGATTAGTATATGTTTATGTGATGAAAGAAAAAGAAAAAGAAATTGGACGAGATCCAATTAAGAACCCGCTGCGTGATCAGGGCAACAATCCTGAGTCACATTTACCAATTGACAAGATCCCGGAGTAAGGACTATGTGGATGCCACAGTTCGGGGCGCCACAAGGACTACAAAGTCAATTGGGATGAACAGCTTGCCAACTTTCAAGGGAACATCTTCAAGAATGCCAACCAGGAATTTGATTGATCGATCAGCCAGTTGGAGAGACATAGAAGTTGGTTTTGGATCGCCGATGTTTAGCTTTTTACAGATGGAGAGAGGGATCAGACTTACACTAGCTCTGAGGTCACATAGCGTCTTGCTAATTTGGAAATTTCCAAGAGCACAAGAAATAGAGAAGCTCTTAGGATCCTTTAGCTTTTCAGGTAGCTTGTTCTACAAGATGACACTGCACTCTTCAGTGAGTGCAATGGTTCCATGCTCCTCGAGCTTTCTTTTGTTGGACAACATCTCCTTTAGGAATTTTGCATAAGTTGTCATCTGAGAGATCATGTTGAGAAGAAGTTTTGCCTATCTTTTCCTCTGAGGGAAGGGAAGAGGAGGCTTGTAAGGAGGTGGTGGGACATACGGCTTCTCCGCCACTAGTTCGGATTATAGCTCATCTTCTTGCTCTGTTCCTGCTCAGCCTCCTTTTTAGTGTCAATTTGAGGTGGTTGAGGTGGGTCGAGCTGCTTTTCACTCTGCAAGGTAACTGCTTACACTTGTTCCCTAGGGTTTACTCTAGGGAGTTTGTCTTGGTCTCTATGGGATGAGGCAGTGGTATGTTGGGCAATTTGGTTTTCAAGCAGTTTAATATGGGTTTTCATTTGGCTCATTTCTTCAAGTAGTTTGTCAATTAAAATATCAGAGGATTGTGCTTGAGGTGGTACAGGTAGCTCAGGCTGAGTTTGGTATGAGGGAGGGTTCAATACACATTCAATGGTCTTCTTAGGAAACCAGGTGACTTATTATCATGCACACTTACTTGGACGTTCTGAATACGTTTGCTTCTGAGAGCATACTGATGAACGGTCCATATATTTTCTAGTTGCATTCATAAATATTAACGGTCACATAGCTCAAAAAAAATATCTGAACAACTGTGATTAATTCTGAAAATGGTGGAATGCGTTAGATGGTGCTGATGGCATATAAAAAAATGGATGACTGTACTTTTCTAAGGATTGGATGGCGCTAATGAATTAAAGGGACATGATGTATTCTAGACGGACAGCTTGTGGGGCCTTTGTGAATTTTTAGATTGCTTGGATTAATTTTCTAGGCAGCTTATGGACGGTGCAGATCATCTTGGGTGTTGAATTTTGCTAGTCGTTCCTTAGCCTTGTGGGGCCCACAGCTTAGATTGGAAATTTGTTTGGATGGAAATGATGCAGAGATGACTTTGGGCGGTGCTGAAATTTATGGATGGATGGTGCTGATGGACGTGATCTGTGTTGCTAAATTAATCTCGTCACTAGATCTTTGCTTTGGACGGCTGAGATCAGCTGGTTTGGACGGATTTTTGGTGCAGATGAGTTGGACACTCTTGAATGGCCCACTAAATTTTGATGAATCATGGATGTGATCTGACTTAAACGGTGGAGATTTGCTGCTGGACATTGATGATTTTTGTTGGGCCCACTCTTACTGGCGCAATTTGAATTTGCGTTAAATTCTAATTGTGTAAATCTCAGTCGATGCTATATGGATGGTGATTTAATTGGACGGTCCACTTGGATATTAAATAACGGCCAGATTTTAACTCAGAATTATCTGGGTAGTATGAAATGTTGCTGGATTGAATGGACGGTTTAGATCTGTTGAGCTGCTGCATTTTGGTGGATTTTCAATGCTTAAAAACGATGGCCATTGCTGATCTTATGGGGCCCTTGATTCCGTTTCCTTGTAGAATTCTGCCACTGCCAATCAATGCATCTGCTGCAAATTTGAATTGCATTATGATTTGGATGGCTGCTGTGTATTTTCTAGATTTCTGCATGGGCCCACTTAAATGGATGGTGCTGATTATTTTTGCATCTCAGATTTTTGAACGGTATTAAATTGGTTGGCTGGGATTTATTTCTGGAAGCTTAGATCGCTGTATCATCTCTGAGATGGACGGCTGGATGGTGGGCCACTATATTTGCAAGGGCTGCTGGATTTAATGTGGCGCCCCAAACCGAGACGTCACTTCCTTACCTCAAGACCTTATTGATTGGTAAATGTGAATCAGGATTGTTGCCCTGATCACGCGGCGGGTTCTTAATTGGAACTCGTTCAAATTTTTTTTCCAATTCATTCATTATATCTATCATCATTCATTTCATTCCACACTACATCTTTCATTATATAAGCACCATTACACCTATAATAAAATTTCATAATTCTTTCATAGCATTCATCATGCTTTTCTACAATAACATTTACATTTCATACATACATCCATACAAGCATTGGATCACATAGAACTTATAATTCTACATAAGTTCACATATACATCAACATACCTTTGATCTTTAACCAGTCTATCACATTCCATTCCTTATAGCCCACAAGGCTACCATCACGTACCTTTCCTTTATTGATTAAATTTGCATCTTCTTGAGTTTCCCGGTACCTGTCCAAGGTTTGGGAAAACAAAACGTGAGTGACAACTCAGTAAGCAAGCATTTTATCATTAGGGCAAGACTTCCTTGAAAACCTTTTTCATAAACATCTTGAACACCTTTTTCCTGAGGACATTTATACGTCCTAAAACATTATCATGAAATCCTTTGTTCATGAGGACAATTCTATGTCCTTGAACATTTTCATAAAACATTCATTCTTAAAATCATTTACAAGCCACGTCCGAGCTTGTTAAACCAAAACATACATGTTTTACCCTTTATAATTAATTCCTTTTTGTCTTGAGTGAACATTTCTAATGTTCCAAGACCTTTACATTTTTCTCATAATTCCTTTGGCAAAGGAGGACATTCTCATGTCCTAAAACATCATTCACATAAGCATTTCTTGGCAAAGGACATTTTTATGTCCAAAAATATTTTTCATTAAAATACTTTGCCATTGGACATTCATATGTCCTAAAACACCTTTCATTAAAATACTTTAGCATTGGATATTCTCATGTCCATAAACACTTTTCATGTAGGCTTTTTAATAATGGACATTCTTATGTCCAAAAACAAGTTTGACATAAATCCTTTTCATAATCCCCATCTTGGGGCTTGTTTATAACAAACAAGGCATATAAGATACATAAACCATTTCCATAAATGCATTTGCATAAAAACATTTCCTTTCATTTATGTTATTTACACTTTTGTGTAAAACACCCTATTTTTAGGGTAACCATTTCATAAAAATTATTTTAGGATAACTTTTCTTAAAAATGCTTTGATGTCCCAATCTTTGGGCTTTTCAAAAGCAAAAAATAAGCAAATGCATTTCTCTCCATCCAGCAGTGACACTTAGCAAGTGATCATGCTACCTTTTAGAGGAGAATCCTTAACAGCACGCTAGCCAAGCGGTTGTTCCTTTATACTGCTCCCATCTCAGGGAGGGCGCCGCTGGCACTCCTACCATCCCTTAGCGACTTGGCCTTATGTAGAGTGGGCCCCGATGATCCCAACCCTGCTCTACAACCGGCTTATTCCTTGTACTGGTGCACCATACATCATCATGACGGACCGCAGTCCATTTGGTTTAAATTATTACAGACCGCAGCCTGTATCTTTTAAAACCGAGAACACAAACCTCAGTCTGCAATTATAACTTAAAAACATCACAGACCGAAGTCTGTGTCTTTTTAAAATAAATCATTTTGAAAAAGCACATCACAGACCGCAGTCCGTGTCAACTTATAAAGTGAACGCACCCACTTTAAACAAGTTATCATTTTAATTCTAATTTTAGGATGACCTTCCTTAAATTATTTTAGAAACATTTTGAGTAAAATATTTTGATAAATATTTGAAATGTTTGAGAAAAAATACATCTTAAAACCCTTTTAATAAAATAATTTCAAAACTTTTAGATTTTCAAGAATAAATCATACATTTTTCCTAGCATTTTCTTGGTTTCAATTTCGGGGCCTTTTGCTCTCAAAAGTTATGCAATTGTGTTAACCCCTTCTCAACCACCTTAAAATCAATTTTTTGTCCAGATATCAATTTTGTCACTTTTACATAAAGGGGCTTGCATAATCTTTTGCATACAATTTAGCAACTCGAAATCAAACCATTTTATGAAATCAACATAGGAGGTTGGTCATCCTTAAATCCCCTTCAACACATCCATTTAAATATTTTTCAAGACATTTTCATCATAAATTTCCTTATCTAAAGGAAATCAAAACTTTTCGAATATCATTTGAAAACATATGGACTATGTCCAAATCATTGTTGATATTTAATTATCATAACATAACAAAACCAATTTTTTCATACATCAAATCTCCTTTTTCTTTTTCTTTTATATCACGAATATTTATCATAAACCATCATAAGAGAAATTCAAAACTTATTTACATTTGTTATTTTATGAAAAAAGGGTAAAATTCCCTTTTTCTTGTATAATACTTTTGAAACAACATAATAACGAACTTGCTTACCTGGAAGCAAATTCCTAAAATCATTGGCATAAAACATAAAATCCTGTAAAATTAACATCATGGAGAACTTGCTTACTCATAAGCAAATTTCTCCATCCTATTAACATAAAGCATTGCTAATCCATGACAACACTTGTGATAAATTCTTTATCTTAAAAACGTTGCTTGCTTCCCATGAAGCAAACCTCGAGGCTATTCCTTAAAGCCATCATTTTTTCAAAACTTATGGCTTTGCATTAAATCCGTCATTTTCAAAACTTGCGCTTGCCCATTCTTCAAAACATAATCATAAACATTTCATTTACATCATCATATAAATGAAAACAGCATTTTAGAAAGTTCGCTTGCTTACCTGAGATTGCCATAATCCTTTTCTTCCATTCTTTTCCTTGCCTTTGCCTAGATAAATAAAAATAACATTTAATTTATTTGCATCATCCTTAAATACTTATATTCCTTATGTTTTCCAACCTGTATAAGGTCATCTAGCTTAACCCACTTGTCTTTCAAGTCGGGTGTTCATATGTATCGACATAGCCTATACATATCAAATCATCCATTCATTTTTAATACCCTTATGTAGGGTAAACTTATATGTATATAACAATCATTTATTAAATCATTATTTAGAGGTTCATTACCTCCATTTATCATTTTTAACATATTTTTCATTTTTTATACAACGGTGCTCATTTTAAGCACTTAGTTGCTAACTTAGACATTATATAATGTTATCAAATTTTGAGATTATCATTATTTACTTAAATAGTATCCTAATCCATGTTTTTCATTATGTTGTTATGCATTTTTACATTTTAACAACTTACATAATCCATATATCATTTATTCATATTTATCTCTTCATATATGTCCATTTCTCAACACATAAATCATGTGTTTCTTAAAATTTTTCAACACAACAACTTGTCTCTAATTCTAGCATGATTAAACCCTTTAATTAAAAAATAATTTTGGATTTAATTTTGGATTTATAATCCATTCATCATAGAGTTCCAAAACAGCAACATTAGAACCCGTTTTTCATCATTTCAACGCTTATTTTGACACTTAATTCAAAACAGATTTCTAATACATAAATTCTAGCAATTAATTATGCTTTTCTTAACCCAAATTTAGGGTATTAATACATATTTAAAACCCAAATATTTCATAAAAAAAAACCCAAATATTGTTTGCTTCCAAAACAGCAACTTCCATATACATTTTGGGTACCCTCTACACCCCTTTTTGAACATCCCTTTGCATATCTTTTAAAAAAAATCATATTTAGGGTAATCTTGTTTACTTATAATAGGTTAAAACCTCATAATCACTTGTTTATATCCCATTATAAGTTAAATTCCATCACAAAACCTGGAATTTAACATTTATCTTGAATTATTACTTAAGCTGTCCATATTGCTGAATTCAGGCCCACTGAATTCTCAAAATCTTGAATTAATATCAAACCAAGTATTTTTGATCTGAACTTTCTACCATCCCTTAATAACTACATTTATTAACCAAAATAAATATTCCTAGCCTGAAATATGTAGTATTTCTATTTATTTTGGTATTTGTACTTTGCTGGACACTAGCATCCCTTTTTAGACAGCCTGAATCACGTAAATTATGGGGTGTATTTATACCCGTAAAAACCTAATTTTTATATTTTTTGTGTGATACTAAATATTTCCTATATATTTTGTATAATCTTCAGTCCAAAATTCCTTGTATAAAAATTATTAAAAATCATTTGGTGCAGCTGATCCTGCCACCCGTTCAATCCTGTCCAGGTTGATTTTCCCAGATTTTTAATTTGCAACTTGATTATCATTTTATGATGAAAATTGTGTTGTTACTTAATCACCTCATCATGAGTCTTTGAAGAAATTTTTATGATAAAAATCGTTCATTAACTATTTCTTCAATATTTTCCTTTCCAGGTTCAGATTTACTACAGATGAGTGTAGATTGGATGATTTGGGCTGATTAATCCCCAAATTAAACTTTATAAACCAACGTATTTAACTAAGCATCTTCAATCTTTGAAACATATTCTTTAATAGGTCTGTTATGACTCATAACCTTGATTCCAAATCTTTGCCCTGAGCTTCCCGAGCTTTTCTTTCCCTTTTTCCTTCTCTTTTCTCCCTTTCCTTGCTGCTGAGGTCGTGTGAGGCTTGCTGGATTTTTGGAGAATTTTTCTCCCCTTAGTTTCCTCTCCTCTCTCTCTCTCTCTTGCTGTGGATGTCACTTGGGTTGGTTGCTGGAATTTTCCAGCAACTATGTCCCCTTTTTTATTCCATTTGAAGTCCACATAAATGTGCACTTATCCCTTGTACACTTGGCTAATTTTTACCCAAGTAAAATTGAGTAATTATCTTAATGAAAAAATCACAAAATCATGCATTGATGGGCCACCTAGCTGTCCACACATGGGACGTCCACCTTGTTGCCCTTTAGTTTGCCATTTTATGCCTTAAATACACCTCAATCTACCATACATTAAATTCCCTAGCTCATAGTCCATTTACATGTAATTTTTGGATTTTTAAAAATCCAAAAAATCAGATTTTTGGAGCTTGGAACGTCCCCTTGCAACTTCCTTTGATTTTGCATTATTTTTTTGTATTTTCTTCCATAAATGTGTATCGTCTTGTAGTGATTAAGAAAATCCCATGATAATTAACTTATTTCATTCCTACCATATCGTTCGTCATATCATTTTATCCATCTTTCTCAAGTTTCGTCTCAAACCGAGTTTTCTAACTCCACTTATGACCACTTGAATTTATCTTTTGGATTTGGGGATAAAAATAATTAATTATCACTCTAATCCCATCATGATTCCCTTAATCCAATCCATTCATAAGATTGTGCCCACCGTCGTGAGCTTACCTTTCAAATTTCATCGAAATCCGCCTTGTAGGCGTTAAGTTATGAATTTTCTATCATTTTCATCTTAATTCCATAATTACACTTTAATCTCCATAAATTAAATCATGGTAATTAACCTGAATATTCATAACACATTTTCACCTTTCAATCCTCGTTAAGCCCCTTGGGTCATACTGACTCACTTTGGGCTCCGACGATTAAATTTTTAATCACCATTCTTAACTAAAACCCTAATTGCAAAATATCATTAATCATAAAATCATCCAAAATTCATTCAAGGCGTACATGTATCATAATTACATGCTAAATGCTTTCATATGAGTCCTACATGGATCTGGGTATTACATTTAATCAACGGCCTGGATTGCGTAACCCTTGCTAGGATTGCGTATGCAGAATGGACAACATAATCTTGGACGCTTGCTGTTTGGTGGACAGCTGATTGGCCGTTGATTTTCTGCATAAAATCTGGACGGTGGAGATTCTGATTAGTCGGTCAGATTTATGTGGGGTCCACTTGCTGAAACTTATTTTTCCTGCATAAAAAATATTTTAAGTCATTAATTGCTCAAATTAATAAATGGGTTTCCAATATAAAAAAAATTATTCAAACTCATTTAATTTTATGGCAACAAATAAAATTAAATTTTCAAGCCAAAAGATCACCAAAAAAATTGTTTAAATAACTTGAAATTAATATTTAATACCCAAATGTTGCAAAACCACATTTTAGAGCAAAGTTCATATTAAACTCAATTAATTACCCACCAAATTGGTATAAAATGTTCACAAAATATGTTATTAATTTCCACTTATCAATAACTCAGTAAGCAATCATTTTATCTTTTAGGGTAAGACTTTCTTTAAAACATTTTTGTAAAGATCTTGAACTCCTTTTTACCTAAGGACATTTGTATGTGGCGCCCCAACCCGAGACGTCACATCCTTACCTTAAGATCTATCGATTAGTAAATGTGAATCAGGATTGTTGCCCTGATCACGAGGTGGGTTCTTAATTGGATCTCATCCAAAATTTTTTTTCTATCATCGTTCATTTCTTTGCATTCCATATCATTCATCATACAAGCGACAATACACTTGTAATGAATTTCATATTTCATTCATAGCATCTCATCATGCTTTTCTATAATGACATTTACATTCCATACATTCATACATTCAATCATTGGTTCACATAGAACTTAAAATTCTAAATAAGTTCACATATAGGTCAACATACCTTAGAACTTTAAATCATGCTATCCCATTCATTATAGCTCACATGGCTACCATCTCGTGCCTTTCCTTCACCTGCTTAGGTTCGCAACCTCCTGAATTTTCTGGTACCTGTCTAAGGTTTGGGAAAACAAAACATGAGTGATAACTCAGTAAGCAAACATTTTATCTTTTAGGACAAGGCTTCCTTTAAAACATTTTCCTTAAACATCTTGAACATCTTTTTACCTGAGGACATTTCTATGTCCTTAAAAAAATGTCAGAAAATTCTTTATTCATAAGAAGAATTCTATATCATAGAACATTTTCATAAACATTCATTCTTAAAAACCATTTACAAGCCATGTTTGGGCTTGTTAAGGCAAAACATATAGTTTTACCCTTTTTAATTTATTTTCTTTGGTCTTGTGTGAACATTTCTAATGTTCCAAGACATTTACATAAAACCATCTTTTGTCAGTGGACATTTTACGTCTAAAATATTTTCTCATAAATCCTTTTTAGAGAAGGACATTCTCTTGTCCTAAAACATCATTCACATAAGCCTTTTTCGGCGAGGGACATTTTTATGTCCAAAAAATATTTTTCATCATAAATTCCTTTAGCCAAGGGACATCTAATGTCCCAAAACATTTTTGACATAACTTTCTTTGGCAATGGACATTCATATGTCCTGAAAAATATTTCTCATAAACTCTTTGGCAAAGGACATTCTTATGTCCAAAAACACTTCTCATTTAAACCCTTTTGGAAATGGACATTCTTATGTCCAAACCAAGTTTGACATAAATTCTTTTCATAATCCTCGTCTTGAGGCTTGTTTATACCAAACAAATATAAAACATATAACTCAATTTCGTAAAAGCATTTGCATAAAAAATATTTCCTTTCATCCTTATTATTTACACTATTGTGCAAAACACCCTATTTTTAGGGTATTCATAAAATCCTATTTAGGATAACTTTTCGTAAAAATGCTTTTACGTCTCAATCTTTGGGCTTTTCAAAAGCAAAATATATGCGAATGCATTTCTCTCCATCTAGTAGTGACACTTAGCAAGTGATCATTCTACCTTTTGGAAGAGAATCCAACATTAACAGCACGCGAACCAGGCGGCCGTTCCTTCATCCTTCTCCCATCTCAGGGAGGGTGTCGCCTATCTATTCATTGTATTGGTGCACCATACATCCTTATCACAGACCGTAATCTGTGTGGTTTAAAGTATCACAGACCATAGCCCGTGTCCTTTTAAACTGGGATCACAGACCATAGTCCGCATCCATTCTTGAAAAGCATCACAGACCAAGGTCTGTATCTTTAAAAATCATTTTGAAAAAGAACATCACAGACCGCAGTCCGTGTTAACTTGTAAAGCGAGCGCACCCACTTTAAACAAGTTGTCATTTGAAATCTAGTTTTCAGATGACCTTCCTTAAATCTGTTGAGAAATATTTCGAGTAAAATATTTTGATAAACATTTGAAATGTTTGAGAAAAAAATAAAAATTCTTATGATAAAAGAACTTCAAAACTTTTGAAATTTTCAAGAATAAATCGTATATTTTCCTAGCATTTTTTTAGTTTCCATTTCGAGGCCTTTTGCTCACAAAAGTTATGCAATTATACCATCCCCTTCTCAACCACCCTAAAATCAAATTATTGTCCACATATCTATTTTACCATTTTTACATCAAGAGGAGATTGCATAGTCTTTTGCATGTCATTTTAGCAACCCGAAATCAAACCATTTTATGAAATCAACTTATTAGGTTCGTCATCCTTAAATCCCATTTTAACAACATCCGTATAAACATTTTTCAAGACATTTTCAACATATTTCCTTATCTAAATGAAATAAAAGCTTTTCAAATATCATTTCAAAACATATGGACTATGTCCAAATCATCATTTATATTTAAATATCATGACATAGAAAAATCAATCTTTTTCCATAAATCAAAGTCCTTTTACTTTTTCTTTCATAAACATAATTGTTTATCACAAATTATCGTAAAAATAACTCAAAACTTATTTACAAATGTTGCTTTGCGAAAAAGGAAAAAATTCCCTTTTTCTTATAAAATACTTTTGAAATAACATCATAAAAAACTTGCTTTCTTGAAAGAAAATTCTTAAAATCATCGACAAAAACATGAAACCCTTTGAAAATATCATCATGTAGAACTTGTTTACTCAAAAGCAAATTCTTAAATCCATTAGCATAAAGCATTCCCAATCTTTGGCAATACTTGTGATAAAATATTTATCTTAAAAAAAATGTTGCTTGCTTCCCATAAAGCATATCTTGAGGTTTTTCCTTAAAGTCATCCTTTTCCAAAACTTACGACTTTTCATTAAAGTCATCATTTTCAAAACTTGTGGCTTTTATTAAAGCTATCATTTCAAAACTTGTGCTTGCCCATTCATCAAAACATAAACATAAACATTTCAATCTTATATCATCACATAGAAAGAAAACAGTATTTTGGAAAGTTCGTTTCCTTACCTAAGATCGTCTTAATCCCTTTCTTCCATTCTTTTCCTTGCTTTTGCCTAGATAAATGAAAATAACATTTCATTTATTCACATCAACCTTAATTACTTATATCCCTTAGGGTTTTCCAATCTACATAAATCCATTTGGATTTTTCTTTATACTAGCTTAACCCACTTGTCTTTCAAGTCGGGTGTTCATATATATTAATATAGCCTATACCTCATATTATCCATTCATTCATTTTTAATACCCTTATGTAGGGTAAAATTTTATACATATAATAATCATTTATTAAATCATTATTTGGAGGTTCATTACCTCAATTTATCATTTTTAACATATTTTTTACTTTTCATACAACAGTGCTCATTTTAAGCACTTAATTGATAATTTAGACATCATATAATAATCTCAAATTTTGAGATTATCATTATTTACTAAAATAGCAACATAATTCATTTTTTGCATCACTTTTTCGTGCATTTTTTCATTTTTAAGAATTCACATAAATCATTTATCATTTTCTCATGTCTATCTCTCCATATATGTCCATTTCACAACACATAAATCATACGTTTCTTAAAATATTTCAACACAGAAACTTGTCTTTTATTTCAGCATGATTAAACCCCTTATTTAACATATAATTTAGGATTTAATTTTAGAATTTTAATCCATTTATGATAGGGTTCTAAAACAGCAACTTTGGGACCCGTTTTTCATCCTTTCAACGCCTCTTTTGATACTTATTTCTAAACGGATTTTTAATCTCTAAATTCCAGAAAATAATCATTATTTTCTTAACCCAAATTTAGTGTATTAACACATGTTTAAATTTCATATATTAGTTGCTTACAAAACAGCAACTTCCATATATATTTTGGGTACCCTTCTTGCATCACTTTAAACATCCACATGTATGCCCCTAAAAATCAGATTTAGGGAAATCTTTTCTAACCCATTTTGAACTTAAAAAGTACCCTAGGTTTAGATTATTTCATCCCATTAATTATCCATAAATCATTTGGGTTGATTCATATATTATTTTTAGCATAGAAACATGGAAATCGGGTCATATGTGTAACCCTCATTCTCATCCTTTCTAAAATTCACAACTTAAGCCCAAATCAAAATATATAATTCATCTAATCATGAATAATCATGTAATATTAATAACACATCAAAACAGAAACTCATATATGAATTTAAGAAAACTTCAGCCATAATTATCAACCCATATTCACCCTAATCTCCATTTTCATCCTCTTGAACCCATGATTTCATTCTTTTCATTCAAACCTTATTCAATACCCTAATCAAGGGCATCATGAATCATACTTTAAGGGTTCATTATGAATCAAATTCATGACTCATAAGTTGAGCTGAAAAACTAGATTTAAATGATTCAAGAACTCAAGAGAAACTTACTTGAAATTGAATCAACCTTGAACTCATTTTCTCTAGATTGAATTTCTCTTCTTGCTTTCCCTTTTTCCTTCTCTTTTTCTCCTCTCTTTCTCACCCTCATGCTGCTGGAATATGGGGATCTTCACAACTGCCTTGCTTGGGGGTTTTTCCCCTTGACATTTTCTCTTTCCAACCCCTTTACACATATGGACATCCCCCTTATGTATGGTTGGATTTTTCCAGCTTTGTGGACCCCACTTTCCACATCAATTAGAGATAATTAAATACATGTTTATCCCCTTTAATGACATGGAAAATATGCTCCAAGTAAATTAGATAATTATCCTTGAAAAATCCCTCAAAAATCCATGCATTGATGATCATGTTGCTGTCCACCATTGATGTCCACTTTCCAGCAGCCTTTGTGCAATTTTCCACACCTAATTTAGCTTTAATTTATGCATATTTAATCACCCTAGCTAATAGCATACTTAGGGGGTCCATTTATCATATTAAAAAATCACAAAAAATCACATCCATATGCAGCTGCCCCTTTTGCAATTTTTCCACAAAATTGCAGCTTTAATTAATTGTCACTTAATTACCCTAGCTAGAATCTCATTTAGAGGTCCATTTACCATTTTAAAAAAATCATTAAAAATCCCAAACAACAGCTTGGACGTGTACCTCTTTTGAAACCAACCTTGCTGTCCACGTCCATGTGCCTAGAATTTTAGAATTTTGTGCCATAAAAATCCATCTCAAATCAAAGCCACTAACCACCCTAGTCATGTAGCTCATTTAAATGCATATTTTTCATTTTTTAAAATTTTTAAAAAATCAAGTATGTAGCCCCTTAATCGTCCATGTGTGGCCCACCTACTTCAAACTCCTTTGAGCTAGCCCATTAGCCATTAAATCATGTCATTAATCACTTGATTTTATCATAAATTTTGTCATTTTAAGTAATTCATAAAATCCATGTGTAATTATCTCCTTTTAACACCTCATTTATGCCATTAAAAATATAATTATTTACTTTACTTTAATATAAATGAAAGCTACTTTATGGTGTACAAAAGTCAATGGTGCACACCCCTTTTTCGTGCAAGCATGATCCCATCATACTTAGCTTAATTCAAGCCTCTCATTTCATTGATCTCATAATTTTAACCGGTCATTTCAAATTTCGTCTCAATTTTCTAGCTCAAGTTATGATCATTTGAAGTCATCCTTGGATTTTGGATGGTAATAATCAATTTTCACACTAATCCCATCCCAATTTTCATAATCTAACTTTTTCATAAGATTAAGCACGAAATTATGTGCTTAATTTCAATTTTCATCTTAATCCGCCTTACTGGAGTCGAGTTATGAATTTTCTAGCATTTGTTACCTTAAATCCATAATTATCAACATAATATTCATTAGTTAAATCATAATATATGAGGTAATTATCCTCAATATATTCACATTCTCTAATCCTCATTAAGCCTCTTTAATCATATTGACCCATATCGGCTTATAATCATCATTCATAATGTCGCTCCCTGAACCGAGCGTCGCAACCTTACTCCAAGATCTTGTCGATTGGTAAACGTGACTCAGGATTGTTACCCTATCACACGGCGGGCTTATTGGATATTTATCCTCTTAAACTTAACTCCTTAGGAGTTTATATCATTTCATACCTTCAATTTCCATCAAATGCCATTTTAGGCCATTATATCGTTTGAGAATTACACATCTCATCTCATAATATTCATACTTAATCATATCATGATAAATCATTCTTAACAATTGACCATAATAATTTTTCGCTAATCCATCGGCATAAAACATAGCATAATTCTTCTACAACATTGAATAATAATTTAATGTCATCATTCATATAACCATTCAACCCTTAGGTTCATATACAAGTACTCATGGAAATTCTTACATCCTTGAATCTCCACCTGTCCTCCTTGCCTCCTTCCTTTCACCTATCTTTGGGTTTGAAAAACAAAACGTGAGTCGAAACTCAATAAGCAAGCTATGGGTTTTTAGGCAATTCATTTTGAAAGCAACATTCTTTAAAAATATTTCCCTCCATTCAGTAGAGACACTTAGCAAGTGATCAACTACCTGCGGAGCAGAAACTTTTTCATAAACCTTTTATAAACATTTCATGAAAATCATTCATGAAAAACCATTCACGTAAACCATTCATAAATCCCAATTTTTGGGCATTTCATAAACATTGGATGTGTAAATTCATCATTTCCATTCATGACATTATCCTTCATGTGACGGTACGCTAGCACGGGGAACATCCTTTCATGACATAATCCTTTCCATCCTTGGCGTTGGACCTTCCAACTTGGCAACGTCAAGGGGGACTCCTTGTCCACTTACTACCTCGACTAGCCTGCTTGATTTCTATTTCATGCATGACCTTTAGTCACCTCGACATTATATACCTCTTACACATGACATCTTGTTATTCTCATGTAGAGAATTCTTTGCACCATCCCTTTGAAACATCGTTTCAATGAAACATCATTTAAATCCATGTTTCATCAATTTTCATAAATACTTATGAAACAGTAAGCAAATCACTTGACATAATTGAAATAAAATTTCAATACACATTGAAATAAAGGAATGACCATCCTTAAATACCTTAGAAAGCATTTAAAACAAAACTCATTTAGAAAGCTGCTTGCTTAGCTTTCGGTTTCGCTTATCCCTTTGCCTTTGCCTATACACATAAGAATGACATAGTATTCATATACTTTCTTTTGCTTGCATTCAACTCAGTTTTCCAACCCATAATCCATTAACATTCATAACCCGCTTGAATTCCAAGTCTGGTATACATATATCGCACTCACTTATGCATCATACCATCCATTCCATATTGTGTTTTAAACCCATATTTAAGGTAAACACATAATTATCATTCATAAATCAACATATGGGGATTTATATCACCCATTTTTCATTTTTCATCCATTTTCCATTTCCCTACGTCAATACTCATTCTAAGCATATGAGTGACGTCTTAAGCTTCATAAATAAATCTCAACTTTTGAGATAATTCAATAATCATTCATACAACAACATCCTTATGCATTTTATCACATATTCATGCATATTTTGCATTTTAGCAACTTCACATAAATCACACATCATCCGTTCATTCTTAGCCTTCCACATACACCCATCTTACACCACATAACTTGGGTGTTTCTTAAAATTTCTCAAGTTAGCAACTTGTGTCCTTATTCAGCATGCTTAAACCCCTTAATTAATATTTAATTTAGGGTCTAATTTCGGATTTTCAATCCATTCATCATTGGGTTCCAAAACAACAACGTTCGGACCCATTTTTCATCCTTTCAATGCCTCTTTTGATACTTAAATCAAAATAAATTTTTAATCCATATATTCCAGAAATTAATCATGATTTTTTAACCCTAATTTAGGGTAATATTATCTGTTTAAAATCCATATATTGGTTGCTTCTCAAAACAACAACTTCTACACATGTTTTGGGTATCTTTTGCACGCCTCTTTGGACATCCCTTTGCATACCCTTAAGAATCAGATTTCGGGTATACCTTCCCAACCTCTTTTGGTTGTCCAAAGTATCCTAATCCTAGGGTATTTTACCCTCTAAAATATTCATAAACTCATTAGCATAATTCATGTTTCATGCATATCATAAAAAGATGAAAATCGGGTCATATACATAACCCTAAGTTCCATCCTTTATAAAACCCACCTCTAATAGGTTAAATCCTCATAATCACTTTTAATACTTGTTTATATCCCATTGTAAGTTAAATTACATCCCAAAAATCTGAAATTTAACACGATATGGTACTATTAGTACATATGTTTAGGATACCTTGTATAGGCATTATATGATTGAGAAGGTAAAAGATTAAAAATGCCTTGTATGGATATGATCTGCTAAGATAAGAAATGGGTTAAATGATAAGTGCTCGTATGCTAAGAACTGATGGATGTATGTATGTATGGAATGGAAATGACATGATTAGGTCGATGGATTACAAGTTTATTGTCGCTTGTAAGCTGAATGGTGTGGAATGCAAAGACATGAAATGATGATGGATAAAAGAAATGAAACGAAATTTTTTTTGGACGAAATCCAATTAAGAACCCACTGCGGATCAGGGCAACAATCCTGATTCACATTTACCAATCGATAAGGTCTTGGAGTAAGGATGTGACGTCTCGGGTTGGGGTGCCACACCTACCATCTCTAATCGCTCACTCACTTTCTGAAAATTTTTCACAAAAATTTCTCTTATTTTTTGTCTTAATACCAAATGGAGCTTAAATGTAGTAAAAATTTTCGACTAGATAACAAAAACGGCTATATGTTTAGATATATTTGAGAACTAATTGCTATTTTTTACTTGTGCAACATTCAAAGTTAGAACTTATCCAAAAGCAATCACAAAGAAAATTGGACAACAAATAGGGGCAAAATTATAGGTTCAGAATTTGAGGATATGTCATTTGGATTTCACCGCCACGTTAACACTATTATGAATTTGATTAGACTTAAATTGATTTGATCAAACTTGATTAAAGCTTAGTTGATTTTAAATTTAATTGAAAATTCTTTAATGAATTTAATGAGTTTTGTGGCTGCTAAACAGATGTATTGTAGGACTTGTTAAAATATAAATATTTATGGTCTTGATTAGACTATCCAAGGTTATTAAATACGAGCCAATGGACTTGATGGGTCATTTAGTTGTTAAAATTGGTTGGTTAGGCTTAACTAAGATTGAAAAATTATTAGACCTGGTCATACTAGATTTACCATATTTTAATGAGCTTGTCAGACTTATGAGGGTCGAGGCTAAATGCACCCTATTGAACTTAGCCTTAGTGTGATACCTAGACCTAAGTAGGGTTCATAAATGTGAATTTGACATGTAAACATGATTTGTATATTATTTGATTGATTTCAATAATTTGACAATTTATTGAAATTAGAGCTAATGATTAAGAATGGTGATTAAATTAATCATCATAGCCCAATGTGAGTCAATATGATTAAAGTGGCCTAATGAGGATTGAAAAATGTCAATGTGCAATGAATAATTATTTCATTCATTATGATTTAATTAATGGGGATTATGATGATAATTATGGAATTAAGGTGATAAATGTTAGAAAATTCATAACATGACGCCTATAAGGCGGATTGAGATGAAATTTTGAAAGGTAAGTACATGATTTTGTGCCCAATATTATGGATAGATTGGATTATGAAAATTATGATGGGATTAGGTTGATAATTATTTATTTTCATCCAAATCCATAAATTAATCTCAAATAGTCATAACTTGAGATAGAAAGTCATTTTGAGATGAAATTTGACATGAACGGGTAAAATGATATGGCTAACATTATGGAAGGGTTTCATTAAGCTAATTATCATGAGAAGATTCTTAATCACAAAAGGATGAGAGACTTTGACTTTTGTCCCATAAAGTGTCATTTTAATTTATGAAAAAGTAAGCGACTTAATAGGGTGTTTAATGATTTGTGAGAGGTGGCAAAGAGGGTAATTTTTGAGTGATTTTGTGAATTACCTAAAATGCTAAAAATTCATGAATTATCCGTGGTATAAATGCTTGGAATTATGGCTAAGAGATGTAGCTTCAAGAGGCCATATATGTGGCACGCGCAAGTGACGCCCAAGGCGGGATAAGCTTGGATTTTTTATTTTTAAAAAATACAAAATATGCATCTACTTAACCTAGATAGCTAGGGTAAGTAACATGCATTTATTTGGATTGATTTTTGTGGCAAAAAAATGCTACAAAACCCATGCCATGTGGACGTCCAATAGTGGACAGCTATATGGGCTAGATTGAGCTGAGATTTGATGATTTTTATATATGATAATTACACATTTTACTTGGGTATTATTAGGCCACCACATCAAGGGATAATATACCCATTAATTACCCTACATATGATGTGGCAAAGTACGCCCAAAAATCTGACAAATGAAAGAGCTTAAAAGGGGTAGCTTGGACATCCATGAGAGAGGGTTAGAGAGAGAAAATTTTCTCCACAAAGGGGCAGCAACAAGGACGTCCAAGGAGGAAGGAAGGAGGAAGAAAAAGAAGAGGGAAGAAAAGAGGAAAAGAAAGAAGGAAAGAGGAAAAATCAAGTTAGGAAAGGTTGGATCCAAAGATTCCTAAATTCAAGTAAGTATGATTTAAGTTTTGGATCATTTAATTCTAAGTTTCTTACCTCTATTTATGGGTCATAAATTTGATCTATAATGAACCATTGAAGGATGATTTATAATGCCCTTAATTAGGGTATTGAATGAGGATTGAATGGAAGGAATGAATTCAAGGGTTTAAAGAGGTTAAATTAGATACTAGGATTGATTATGGTTCATAAATCTAGCTGAAATTTTTCTAAATTCCCTAATTAAGTTGCTGTTTTGATTATATTTCATGGTTGAGTTATGATTCGTGATTATATGAATTATATATGTTGATTTGGGTATAAGTTATGAACCTTAGAAAGGATGGAACTTAGAGTTGTTAATATGACTCGATTTTCACTCTTTTGTGATATGTATGATGAATGACTTAAAATAAATAATCCATGGATGATTTAAAGGGTAAAGTACCCTAAATTAAGGGTACTTGGGATGTCCAACAAGGGTTTGGAAGAATTGCACAAAATCTGAATATTTAGGGCATACATGGTGGATGTCCAAAGGGGTGCCAAAAGGGTACCCTAACATGCATGGAAAGTTGCTGTTTTAGAGCAACTAAATTATGGACAATAAATATGTAATATTACCCTAAATTTGGGATAAGAAAAGAATGATTATTGGCTGGAAATTAGAGATTAAAAATCTGTTACGACATAAGTGTCAAGTTGGACATTGAGAGTGTGAAAGAAGGGTGCCAAAGTTGTTGTTTCGGAACCCTATGATTAATGGATTAAAATTCCATAAATATACCCTAAATTATGTGTTAATTAAGTGGATTAATCATGCCAAATTAGAGGGCAAGTTCCTGTGTTGAAAAAGATTAAGAAACACATAACATATGTGTAGTAAGATGGGTGCACATAGAAAGGGCATGTATAGTTAAATGAAAATGACTTATGTGACTTGCTAAAATGCAAAAATGCATAATTATGGTACTGTTTTATTAAGTAATTGTAATCTTAAATTTTGAGATTAATACATGAGACCTAAGTTATTAATTATGTGCCTAAAGTGAGCACCGATATGTGAAATGGGAAAAATATATGAAAAATGATGAATGGGAGGCAATGAACCTCCATATGATGAATTAATGAATAATTTTTATATGTATAAAAATTTACCCAACATACAGGTATTGAGAATAGTATGGAATGAATAGATGGTATGATGCATAAGTGTGTGCTATGTATACCCGACTTAAAATTCAAGTGGGCCATGTATGATAATGATATGAGGGTTGGAAAATTAATTTGTATGTGAGAAAATGAGAATTATGTGAATGTAATGTCATTCATATATTTTATGTTAAAAAATCACAAAAATCCAATTTAGGGACTGTTTGGACGTCTCATGTGTGCCACCCAAGCTACCCTCTCTTGAGCCAATGTATTAGCTCCTTAATCAGCATTTATTCCTCAGATAATTGCATGGATTTTTCCATTTTTATTAATTCATAAAATACCCTGCAATTGACCTCCTTTTGATACCTCATTTTTGTCTTTTTTCATTTAATTATTTTACTTATCTTTAACATAAATGCTAATCACTTTATGGTGCAAAAGTCAAAAGAGGTAATCCCATTTTTGTGCAGGCCTAATCCTATCATCATTATCTTGATCAAATCCTTTCATAACCTTGATTTCATAATTTTAACTGTCCATTTCAAATTTCATCTCAATCCGACTTTTCCAGCTCAAGTTATGATTATTTGAAGTTATCTCTGAATTTTGGACGGTGATGATCAATTATCATTAAAATTTTCATAATATAACTTTCCTATATGATTAAGCACGAAATTATGTGCTTCCCTCTCAATTTTCATCTTAATCTGCCTTACAGGCGTCAAGTTATGAATTTTTCAACATTTTCCAACTTAGCTCTATCATTAGCCTCTTAATTTCCATTAATCACATTATGGAAATTATTTAAATTTTTCATGGCACACTAATAGTTTTTAATCATCATTAGGATACTTTAATCATATTGGCCCATTTCGACTTAGAGTGATTGATTTTTATTATCATTCATAATCACTGACCTAATTGCAACAATTCATTAATATTGCATATAATTCATTCATAATCCAATCAATCATACATGAATCATTCAAATGCATATACATGAATCCTATGTGGTTTAGGGTTTCATAATTCTCCCCTCCTTATAACAGGTTTCGTCTCGAAACCGTCTATCCTTTAAACAATTGGGGGTATTTCCATTCTACTTCTTCCCTTAGTTCCCATGTAGCTTCGCTTTTGGAATATCGATTCCATTGAACCTTTACATATTCGATTTCCCTATTCCGAAGCTTCTGTACCTTATAATCCAAGATTTTAATTAGTCTTTCCTTATAGTTCAAGTGATCCTAGATCGATAAGTTTTCTGTTACCAGTACATGGGTCGGATCTGCAATAATTTGTGAAACCCCGATCTTAGACACGTGTATAAAACCCTATAGTTGTAAACCCTAGGTAATTTATTTAAAAAATATACATTCATGAATATGAAATATGTGGGAATAGAGGTTAAAATAATTATTTATGAAATTCGGATGAATAGTGCTCGTGAACAGTGCTCGTGAATAGTAACACGAATAGTAACCAAGGTGATTAAGAGTTAATCACTTGGATTAACTTAATCACAAAAAGAAAAAAGGGAGATTTAATCACTACAGGACGAAATAGCAATTCTTTTTGTTATTTTAATCCAATTTTTGATTTTAGTAAAAAATTAAAGAAAAATTCATAATTTGCAATCCGGGCGTCGGATTTCGATGAAATATTTTATGGATGATTAAAAATTCATGATGAATGGGTTAAGATGTGATGAAAATCATAAATCAATGGTCAAGATGAAACGTCAAATGGTGATAAAAAAGTAACTTATCTTTTTCATTAAATTACTTTTGACTTTTTATTAAAACAAATAATAAAAAATAAAAAATTAAATGAAAAGGCAGCTATGGCAGGGATGTTGCAGGGTGGTGGTTGGGAAATTTGACCAAAATCAATGGTCCATGATCATCATCATCATAAACCAACGGCTAGGCGCCATCCATCTACCTCTGGTTGGCTCAGCTTGCATTCAACTCATTTGCTTTGCCTTCACACGTCCCGTCCTTCCTGCACAAGATGGAAAGCTACGTAAATGAACTAAAAATGCCTAAATAATGCTAAAAATGTGTAAAAACTAAATAATATTCCTAAAATGCAAAACGAGTGAAAATTAAGTTAAATGGATGCAAACTAAGCCTAATCTCTCGAACTAACGCACAAATCAAGTCTGAAATGTGCCATGATAAATTGTAAAAATACGAGTTATCACACCCCCAAACTTAAATGTTGCTAGTCCTCGTGCAACACATGCAAACAGTATGAAGGAATGAATTAATTAATGAATGCCTATAGACTCTGTCAACTCCATTTGCTTCCTGTTATGCATTTATCAATCCACTTAGCCATTTCACAAGGTCAAGACTAATTCAACTTGAAAAATCCTTCATTATACAAACAATGCATGCATTTTCCTTTTCAAACCAAGTTACATGTGGATACTAAGATTCCATAGTGCAAAGTCATATTTCAACACGTTAACCTTTCATTCGATCAGAAAACTGGTTAGAAAATTAATTAACACAAGCAAACCAAGGATTAAACTGAATATACTGGTTACGGCAAATGGTATCAAGCCACTGAATTCAATCTCTAACAACTACATATTCTTTTTCCCCCCAAACTTATTGCAAAAATTCTCCTCACCATATTTCAGGATATCTGGAGATTTGTTTTTTTTGCTCCCCTCACCATATTTCAGGGTATCTAGGGAGAATTTTCATTTTAAAGCGTTGTTGCTATGATTTTCCTTTGCTTTTTTAAGTGAACCTTGTCATTTGTCGATGCCAAGTCCCAGTTACTTAGCTTAGGTCAACCACCCCCTTTCTAAAACTATTTTCTAAGCCTTGTTAGGGGTACTGAACATGTTTGAGTAATTCCTGTGAAATAATACCATTTCTGAACCCTTTAAAGTACTTGGTCAGCATTTATTTAGTTCAGTTTTCATCATCTCGGTCTGAAAGATATGCCTGTGATTGAATTAGAATAATGCATTATGAAATTCATTTTAATTCTTTCACATATTACTTTCAACCTATTTTTATACTTGGTTTTAAATTTGAATAGCCCATTCTTTCATGAATTCAATTTCAAGTCAGAATTAATCACAACCTTGCACACTTTCACAATAAGATGGATTGAAACAAATACAACTTTCATTAGCTGGAATCGACATACAAGCAACATGAAATAAAACATGAAAAATTAAAATGAAGAACTATCCTATGGTTGAGAATTATACACCCCCCAAACTTGAGAGATGCATTGTCCTCAATGCATGATCTTAAGATGAACTAAAAATGAAAGTTTAATGAAAAGCAAAAATAAAAGAAAAGAAAAGCAAAAAGGAAGGACTGGGACTCCCCTCAGGAATCGGACTCCGTCGCGTCCTCTTCATCCTCGTCGGCCTCTTCATTGGGCTGGGGCTGGGTCGGCTGCCCGAAACATGCTCGGACCTCTGGTGGCGTCGATGGGAAAGGCGGGAGGGTGGAGATGTCGATCTGGTGGTCCTCAGCTATCCGCCGTAGGTAGGCCTCCATCGCCCGATCATGCTGCCGCTGGTACCTGGCTTGGGCGGCAACTAGATTCTCCAAGTTTGTTAGCCGCTCGGCCGTGGATAGCGGCTACGAGGATGGACCTGCTGCGGATGGAGCCACTCTGGGGCATGTGGTGGCTGTGCGGACCCGTGGCTGGGTGCGGTAGGAGAGATCATATATGATTGCCTGACAGTTCAGGACCTCCTCCGTCGGCTCCCATTTGACGTCGGCCCGCTTGTAAAGCCCGGTGATGAGGGATGGGAAGTAGTAGTTGTCCGGGGTGCGGTCGCGCAGGCACAGATTTGCTAGTAGATAAGGCGGCCCACATCGATCATCATGCCGCTGTAGATGGCATGGAGTAGCAGCGCTCTGTCCATCGTCACCTCACTAACGTGGGTCGACGGCATCATCCGGGCTGAAATAAAATGGAAAAAGATCCGCCCGTCGTACATCATCTAGCTGCGCTTGAATGATGTGAGTTGGCCTCCCATTGACTTCCATGTCGGAGGCCGTTGGCAGATATGCTCGGTGATAGAGTTGACATCTCGACCTTCTCCCTCCAAAAACTCCTCATACTGGTCTGGATAGTCAAAAGAGCCCAATCCGTAATAGGAGTTGATCGCTTCAGCCTGAAACGGGATGATCTTGCCCCGGACCTTCACCCTGCCCTGCTCATGTTCTACGACATTGGCGTAGAACTCTTTCACCACTAGCACTATTGTAAATTCAGGCTGAGCTAGGAATTTTTGCCAACCTCGAGCATTCAGTGCGTTGATAAAGTTATCGGAGAAAGAGATAATTTTTATTCCCCGCTTAGGAATTAGATGGCGCTTCTGAAGCGAATCAGTGTACCACTTGAATGCCTGAGCGGACACGAATTGGTTAGCGTCGAATTCGACGGGCTCTTGAACTTTCTTTCTCTTAGCCGATGATGAAGAAGCCATGTTGCACCCAAGCTGTCTCAAACGGCCCTTCCTACCAAAATTCCAACACAACCAAGCAGTCTAACAAGCCAATAGACAAATAGCCAAACTCCAAAATGTGCCAAAAAAGTCACCGTTCAACCAATACCAAACACGCACCAACCAATTCCAAGCAAATCAATCCACAAACGAAACTGAAGACCAATCCATAAACCGAACCCAAATCACTCTCCAATCCGCAGATTAATCCACAAAATTCACCAATCCACTCCAATATTCTACTCAAATAGGAAGCAAATCACTTCAAAACACTTGGAATGTACCAAAAATGAAGAAATTTTTACCCACAAAGCTTTTCGCCTGAAATTCTGAAGTTTCCTTGCTCCTGCACTGGCGCCGGGGGGTAGGGGTAGCGGCGCCTAGGCACCAATTTGCTGTCAGTCGGTTTCCGGCGCCGGACGGGGAAACGACGACAATGGGGCTCAAAATGGAGCCCAAATCAAGGGGAAAGTGATGGAAACTCCAATGCAGGTGTTAGGCCTAGGGTTTGGTGAAGAAAAACTGGAGTTTTAGATGGATTTGAATGGATCTAAGCAAAAGAGAAAAGGGAAGAAAATGGAATGGCTGGAATGGATGAAATGGTAGAGTGAATCCTTGATGAAATGCAGTTTGATTCGAGTTGGAATGGCTTGAAATCAAAAATGAAATGGTTGGAAATGAAAAAGGAGGAAGAGGGGTCGGCACCGGGGCTTGGGTTAGGGTTTAGAACCCTAACCCAAGCTTTATAGTGTCGTACGAGTCGTGCTGTCCACGATGTGGCGCCGGGGCACCTATGTTCTTCAGGGGTAGCGCCTAGGCGCCGAAATTTTTTTTTAAAAAAATAAAAATAAAAACCAAAAACCAAGAATAAAAATAAAATACAAATCAAACTAAAACTAATCAATGGGTTGCCTCCCATTCAGCGCTAAGCTTAACGTCCTCAGCCTGACGTTCCTGTTGTTCAATCCATTTTCAATTTCACCACATCAAACTCCCGGCCATTCAGAATGCAACCTGGAAGTTCCGATCTGATCTTAGCCCATCGGTTCGTAAAGTAATGCCATATTTGTCCTTCTTGCAGATGAGGTAGGGGCATTTTGACATGAAAATGTCCATCTTTATCAACTGTAACCCCTTTTATTCCCTTGTTGGCTTTAATTTCCCTGTCCTGGCTCTCCCTCGGCTTGATCAGTCGTTTGAGCCCAATGTGACCAACAAGTCGGTCTTTAGCATAGGCAGATAACTTGCAGCTCCTAGTTGCAATCTCCTCTTTGTCCATTTTAATACCTGTCTGAGAAGGCTCTTGAACCGTTGAATTGCCCATATCAATCCTTAAACAATCATCTGGATCAGTTGGGCTTTGTGTAGACTTGAGCACGTTAAATGTAATCTTTTCATTTTGCACCTGCATGGTTAATTCTCCGGCTCTTACATTGATTATTGCGTTGCCCATTGCGAGAAAAGGTCGACCTAGAATGATTGGCACATCTCGATCTTCTTCATAATCCAAGATAATAAAATCTGCGGGAAAGATGAACTTGTCTACCTTGACAAGGACATCTTCGATGATACCGTCTGGATACGTGATGGATCGATCCGCCCGTTGCAGCGTCACTATGGTAGGTCGGGCTTCCCCTAAGCCCAATTTTCTGAAAATGGACTTGGGCATGAGATTAATGCTGGCTCCCAAGTTGCATAGGGCTCTCTCGAAGTACTGGTCTCCAATCGTGCATGGAATGGTGAACTTCTTGGGTCCTTGAGTTTAGGAGGCCGCTTCCTCTACACCCTTGCACTGGTTTCCTCTGTTAGCACCACCGTCTCGAATTCTGTCAATCGCCTTTTCTTTGATAGCACGTCTTTCATGAATTTGGCGTAGCTTAGCATCTGTTCTAAGGCTTCAACGAGAGGTATATTAATGTGTAGCTGCTTCAATACCTCAAGAAATTTCTTGAACTGGCCCTCCTTTTTAGGCTTTTCAAATCGCTGAGGAAATGGAGGAGGCGGCCTTGGATTTGTGGCAATTTCAGCGTTCGGTTGCTTTTGGGTTGCGATTGGTTCTCCTGGCTCCTGCGACTGCTGAATCAGAGGATTAGTGTGTTCAGTCACCGATTCTGGTGGAATTGCATCGGGTAACTGCTTGCCACTACGCAATGTGACTACTTGAACTTGTTATTTGCCTTTTCCCTTCGGGTTTTTCTCGGTGTAGCTCGGCAACGATCCTTGAGGTCGGTTGTTTAGAGCTGAGGCCAGTTGGCCAATCTGAGCTTCCAGGTTCCTGTTCGTCGTGATCTGAGATTGCATAAACTGCATGAAGAGGCTTTCTAGATATGATTTCTTTTCTTCTTGCGGTGGTGGAGTGAACTGCATTGGTCTTGCAGGCTGTTGCAGCGGCGGTTGCTGTGAGAATCCAGGCGGCTGATTCGACCTCGTCTGGTTGTTCCATGAGAAGTTAGGATGATTTCTCCAACTTGGGTTGTAGTTGTTTCCATACTGATTAGCTGGATTTCTCTGGAAATTTCCCACGTAATTAATGGACTCTGGGTTGGAGGCGCATTCATCACTAGGATGGCCGAATTCGCCACACCACGTGCAAATGTCTGCTGCTGTCGACTGCTGTGGTGTAGACGTGTGGAACCCCGATCTTTGAGACGTGTACAAAACCCTAGGGTTGTAAACCCTAGGTAATATATTTGAGAAATACATATTAATGGATATGAAATAAATGGAAATGAAGGTTAAAATACTTATGCAGGAAATTCGGATGAATAGTGCACGTGAATAGTGCACGTGAATAGTGAAATGTGAATAGTGAACGTGGGATTAAGGAAATATGTTAAGTTAATCACTTTGGATTAACTTAATCATAAAAGACGAAAAAGGAAGCTTCCCACTACAAGACAAAAATGTTTTTTGGATTAAAATATGAATTTTCGGATTTTTAATTGATTTTTGAAGAAAATGAAGAAAAATTCATATCTTGCAATCCGGACATCGGATCAAGATGAAATTTTTTATGGGTGGCCAAGATATGATGACGGATATGATGAATGGTCCAAGATTGATCAAGGATCATGAATTAAGGGTCAAGATTAAATGTCATTTGAAAATGGAAAAAGTAACTTTACTTTTTCATTAATGGCATTTGACTTTGATTAATTTTAATTAAATAAAATTAATGCAAAGCCTGCAATTTCTGATGGAGCATGGACTTTTGGGGCATGATCCAATGGCCCATGATCATCCTTATCAAAGATCAATGGCTAGAATTAATTTAGCCTAAATTAATTAATTTTAAAAAATAAAAAATAGGTAAAAATAGGGCTGCAATAGGGCTGCTGGAGCAGGCCTAGAGGGGGCTGCACAATGCTCCATGCACCTTTTAAAATTAGAAAAAAACACATTTGCAAATTTACACCTCAAGCAAGAGGGGGTAAATTGCAAATATGTGAAAAATCAAAAAGTATAAATAGGGGGCAGGGGTGGACGTCCAAAGGCACTCCAAGCTTGAGCAATTCAAGCATTCCCACCCCCAAAACACGTTTTGGCCATAGAGAGAGAAGGAGAGAAGGAAGGAAAGAGAAAATGGGAAGGAAATAAGAAGTTCTCCACTTGAGGTAAGCAATTTCTTCCCAAATTTATTTTGGATGTTAAGTAGGATAAAATCATGCTTAGATAATGCCTAATCATGAGAAAATAAGTAAAGTTATAATTCTTAATTGGAATCATACCGAAACATCGAAAATTTGGAGCAAAGATAGAGCATTCGGGGAAATCATGTATGATATGTGGAAATAATGCTCCAAATTTGATAAATGATGATTTGGGATGTATGATTAGAATAAATATGATGTTGGAATGATGATATATTAATTTCAGGATTTTTAAAAATTAAGGATTATGCTTAAGTGAATTTATGTTGATTTTTAGTATATGGAGAAAATGATTTTTTTGGCCAAGTAAATGATGATAAATTAAAAATGTATGAAATGTCCTATGATATACTAGGCATAAGGTATGTCATGGTATTTTTTATTTTTGGAAAAAAGTATCAATTTTTGGAACCCATGAACAGTAACCACGTCTCTGTGAACGGTAACCTCGGGTGAACAGTACGTGAACAGTGATGATGAACAGTAATATGCTACAGTGACATGAACAGTAATTATGAACAGTGAACAGCGTATTTTGGGAAAATTTTGAGATTTATTTTTGTATATTTATGAGGATATATGGATGGAATTTTTAAAGGATTTATGGATAAAAATTCATATAAATGAGTAATGACCAAATATTTATAAAAGGAAAACCTCTATAAAAATGAGGTAATATGTGATCGTAAAGCATGCATGGGAAGCAAGCTAAGACATGGAATAGATGGATAAAATATCAAATTTCCTTGTATAGGAAAATGAAAGGAAAGGATAAAGGAGTCAGGTTGAAGCAAAGCAAAGGTAAGCAAGCACAACTTTGAAAATGTGATTTTATTGCTTCATTGTAAGCAAGCAAACCCTTTTGAAAATATGTTTTATTTTCGAGTGTTTATGAAATGTGTTTAAGGGTGGCCATTCCTATAATGTTTTGAAATGATGAATGTTTATGAATTTTTATGAAAAGTCATGCCGGCATATTGATATCATGTGATGTTCATGGACATGTGCACATGTATGATGTATAAGGAAAAGGCTTTGGTGAAGGTAGAAAGCGGATCAGAGAGTCCCCCTTCATTATTGCCGAGTCGTATGGGCTGTGTGCCGACGGCGTCCTCCCCAGAGGTGGAGGCAAAGGAATGTTATGTTTGAATGAATGCATTGCATTTTCATACATGGATTGAAATGGAAAGCATGGATTTAAAATTATATTTTTAAGGGATGGTGCAAATAATTCCCTACATGAGAATGACAAGTTACCTGGTGTAAGAGGTATATAACGCTGGGGAAATCAAAAGTCATGCATGTAGGAACCATGTGGGCGTCAAGAGGAAGAGAGGTTCCTCTTGATGAGGCCAAGTCGGAGACAGCCGGCGTATTGGACCATGTTATGTGAGATGTTCCCTGAGCTAGCGTACCCGCACACGAAGGTTTATGTCAGGAGTAGAAACGAAGCATTTGCACATCCAATGTTTATGAAAAGGTTTCTATTCCATTGATAGTTGATCACTTGCTAAGTGTCTCCTATCGAATGGAGAGAAATGCATTTACGAATGATTTATATGAATGGTTTATGAAAGATTTCGAAATATGGTTTATGAAAAGGTTTCTATTCCGTTGGTAGTTGATCACTTGGTAAGTGTCTTCTACCGAATGGAGAGGAATGCATTTAAAATGAAAAATGCTTGCTTATTGAGTTTCGACTCATGTTTTGTTTTCCCAACCTCAGACAGGTGTAGGGAAAGCCAAGAAATGAAGGACATGTGTTGCTAAAGGAAAAGAAGAATCTACAAAGGTTAGTAGATTTTTGTATGAACAGATTCCCTAATGGGATATGATGAGAAAGGACATAGATTGTATGAAATTATGAAGTTATGAATAATATGAGAAGTTGATAATTTATGATGTTATGGATAAGTCCATCATGAATGATGATGAGTATATGTTTATGTGATGAAAGAAAAGAAAAGAAAAAAAATTTGGACGAGATCCAATTAAGAACCCGCCGCGTGATCAGGGCAACAATCTTGATTCACACTTACCAATCGACAAGATCCCGGAGTAAGGACAAATGTGACGCCTCGGTTCGGGGCGCCACAAGACGCCCCTAATGTACTGACGTCGGCTGGCCTGGACAGGTTCTGGATTTGCCGAGATAAAGCGTCGATGTGGGCCTTTATCGATGAGACCACATCCAATTGGAGTAGACCCCCACCTCGGCTCCTATCAGATGGCAGTTGATAAGTATTGGGCGCCATGTTTTTGAGTAGGGCGTATGATTCTCGATAGCTTTTCCATAGCAGAGAACCGTTCAATGAAGAATCCACCATGTGACGAGTGGAATCCTGGACGCCGTTATAGAAAATCTAAATTTGGACCCACGATTAAATTCCATGATACGGGCATTTTCGAAGCAGGTCTTTGAAACGGTCCCACACCTCTGATAAGGTCTCCTCTCCATGCTGCTTGAACGAGACTATATCCATTCTCAGCTTGGCTAACTTGGCAGGCAGAAAGTATATCTCCAGGAATTTCTGAGCCAAGTCATTCTATGTGTCGACAGAGTTCGGTGGCAAAGAGTCTGGCCACTCCGAAGCTCGATCTCGCAGAGAAAATGAAACTGTTCGAAGCCGCATTGCCTCATCAGAGACTCCATTCTGCTTGAATGTGTTCATAATCTACAGAAAATTCTGCAGATGGCGGTGCGGGTCTTCAGATGCTAGACCTCTGAACTGCCCGATAGACTGGAGCATCTGGAAAATCACCAGTTTGATTTCCAAATTATTGGTGTCGATCAGAGGAGGTGCAATGCTAGTTTAATTGCATTCTGACCAAGCGCAATTAGATCCCAAATGGGTTAGTCCAAATCATCTTAAGGTGGATGATTTGGGATCTCAATCCTTAGGTTTCCCTGTTAGTTTGCTTGAACGTTCTCATCCTAGTTCTCAATGTGCTCCATAGTATGTTGTCTGTTCCTAGCCTCCCTGCTCTTGCGACGCCTTCTCAAATAAGTTCGTTCGGGTTCTGGATCAAAAGGAATAACAATCTCCTTTCCGACTCTGCCTCGGCGCATGCAACTTGTGATGACTCTGCAAGAACCAATGAGATTGAACTAGCAGAAAAAGAAATTCTAAACTAAAAGAAATTATGAAAATAAACTATTCTACAGAATTATACAAGAAAGCAATAAAACTAAAAATAATTAGCTAACGATTCCCCAGCAACGGCGCCAACAACTTGAGTGAGTAGAGTATCGTTCCCACGAGGAATTGTTAACTGAATTATTAATTAGTTAAACTGCTTTCGATGGATGGAAAATTCTAGTTTTGTGATTTAACTAAGCTAACGATTGCAATGAGAAATTAGAGTGAAAGTTTGAGACTACTGGATACTTTGAATGGATTTTCTGAATATGGATGGCAGATGGATAGCTTGGAATCCTTAAATCTAAAATATATTGCTTTGGTTCTTTCTAATTGGATTGCATATGGATTTACTAGCCCAAGTTCATATATCTTTATATATGTCTTCCAACATTATATAAACCTAATTACACTCGATTTAATTGCTATGTTCTCATGCCATTAAATAAAGTAAAATTGATAAGTTCATAACTTGTATAATGACTACACAGAGTTTAACGGTATATTCCTATCCGTCAAACAACTATCCTGTGGCGCCCCGAATCGAGGTGCCTAGAAGCCTTACTCCGGGATCGTTTTGATTGGTAAACATGACTCAGGATTGTTGCCCTGATTACACAGCAGGATTTTTTTTCTATATATATATCATCAATACATGAAAAATTTTCATTATTCATCCAACATGAAATATTTTCTCATATCACAATTATAACCCAAAACTGTTCTATAAACACTTTCATTGGAATAAAATATTCATTTCCATCTCTTAATTAACATTATTGTCTTTACATAAATATGCACATATACAACATTTATATCAAAACTACATAGCACTTGGCATGCTACCTTCATCATCATTTCCTGTCTGTTGTTGAAAAAATATGGGTGAGTAATAATACTCAGTAAGTAAGCCATACATAATTTTTCAATCATTTTATGCATTTCATAAAATGCAAATGCAATGCATACATAGCATTCATGACATTCCTTTGGATGCGACGCTAGCTAGGCGCCCATCCCATACATGCTTCCATTTTAGGGAGGTCGCCGCCGGCCTGGGCCTATTAAGCGACTTGGCAATAGCGAGGGGGACATCCGGTCTGCTTACTACCACGACTAAGGCCTATTCCTCGTGCACATGCTAATTCACATTCACATGCCGACATGATATTTGTAAATCACAAACAATTTCATAAAAACATTTATTAAACAATTTAACAAAACGAACTTCAGTTCATGTAAAGCAGTTATAGGTATGGACAACCTTAAATAAATTTCATAAAGCAACTTGCAAACAACTTCAAGCATTTTGGAGATAATTTGCAAAACATATAACTTGCTTACCTTCTCAGTGGGTGTCCTCGACCTTTTCTTTTCCTTTTCCTATTCAAGGAAAAATGATAATTTTATTTCTTTTATTCAAGCTGCTTCCCATGCATGCTCTATAATATTTGGGTATTATCTCTTTATATGCATATTTTTATCTGTAGGTTCCTCAAAATTTCCATCCTTATATTTAAATATTAATCTCAAATTTCTCCAAAATTACGCTGTACTGTAGCAATTTACTGTATCAGTACTGTTCATCCGAGTTACTGTTCACAGAGACGTGGTTACTGTTCATGGGTTCCAAAAATTGATATTTTTTCCAAAAATAAAAAATACCATGACATACCTTATGCCTATTATATCATAGGAAATTTCATACATTTTGAATTTACCATCATTTACTTGGCGAAAAAAATCATTTTCTCCATATACTTAAAATCAACATAAATTCACTTAAGCATAATCCTTAATTCCAAAAATCATGAAATTAATATATCATCATTTAAACATTATATTTATCATAATCATACATCCCAAATCATCGTTTATCAATTTTGGAGTATTATTTTCACATATCATATACTATCTTCCCGAATACCCTATCTTCGCTCCAAATTTTTGATGTTTTGGCATAATTCCATTTAAACATTATATCTATACTTATTTTCTCATGCTTAGGCACTATATAAGCATGGTTTTAACCTACTTAACATTCAAAAGAAATTTGGGTAGAAATCACTTACCCGAAGTGGAGATATGCCACTTTTTCTCACCATTTTTCTCTCTAACTTCCTCCTTTTCTTCCTTGGACGTGTGGGAAAGTTTGGGAACTGAATTTTTTCAAATGGAGCTGGGTTTTGGATTCCTTGGATGTCCACCCCCTGCTGCCCTATTTATAGGATTGAATTTTTCAAGAATTTGGAATTTACCCCCTCGTTTTGAGGTATTTAATTATAAATTGGTATTTCTTTTTAATTTTGAAAAATTCTTTGAGCCATGTGCTGCCCACCCTAGGCCTGCTCCAGCCACCCTATTGCAGCCCTATTTTTAACATATTTTTTAATTTTTAAAATTATTTAATTTAGGCTAAACAAATCTTAGTCGTTGATTAAAGATGATGATGATCATGGACCATTGATCATGGTCAAAGCATCCTAACTTCCCCTGGTCACGTCCCCTGCTGCAGCTGCATTTGCATTTTATTTTTTTATTTTTTTATTTTTTTATTATTTATTTTATTAAAAAGTCAAAAGTGGAATTAATTAAAGTTAAGCTACTTTTTGGATCATCATTTGACGTTTCATCTTGACCCTTGATTTGTGATTTTTATCACATCTTAACCCATTCATCATGTCCATCATGAATTTTTAACCATCCATAAAAAATTTCGTCGAATTCCGACGCCCGGATTGCAATTTATGAATTTTTTTCTATTTTTCCACAAAAATCCAAATTTGGATTAAAATATCCAAAAGAATTGCTATTTTGTCCTATAGTGATTAAATCTCTATTTTGTCTTTTTGTGATTATGTTAATCCAAGTGATTAACTCTTAATCACGTGTTTTAATCCCCGGTTACTATTCACATGCACTATTCATGGGGTTAAATTCCTAATTGCATTATTTCAACCTCCAATACACATATCTATCAATATAATTCATGAATTTTCATTTATTATAAAAATAATTATAAAAGAATCTAGAGTTACAATTGTCGAAATGACGCGTATATTTTCGGATTTTCACATCTCCTTACACAAAAGTCAAAACCTATGCCTTGCACATGGATCTGGCAGATATTTTCCTCTTCCAAGGATAAATCAAGCGATTAAATCATCTTACAAGGTAGCTAATTTTGTAAAAAGCATTCAATCCACACATGCAAAGGTAAATCATACACAATCATGCACAAAGTTAACTATTCATTCCTGAATATTCTAAGAACCAAGAAATAATATAGTTTAGAATTCAAATCATCCTAACTATCAGTCTAATGCAGGTTTAGTTCAAAGACATGATCTTAACATCCAATACATCCATATAAAAAGTATCCATAAAGGCAGAGAAAGAAAATTGGAAAGAATAAGAAAAACTATTTTCCAGCGTTTTCCACCAACGGGACTTGAATCCTTTCTTCAATCCGGGCTTTTTTTCTTGATTTCCGCTCTCTTGCACTTTAGTTTGTACTCCGGCTCTCTCTTCTCTCCCTCGTCGCGCGCGAACCCCTCGGAACTATATATAGAGTCCCTTTGCGCAACTTACGCACTGAAGTTACCACGTACGGATGTGTATTGGTGCCTAGGCGCCCCTAGCTGGCACCTAGGGGCCAACTCCCGGTGTGCTAAGCAACTTGGACACATTCTGCAATACCCTAGAAATTCATGCACTGGCGCCTAGGTGCCAACTCCTTGGACATTCTTAGCTTAGAGCATCTCCTTTACATCTTGTGGTTGATCATGCTTGGCGCCTGGGCGCCCCTGGCTGGTGCCTAGGCGCCAACTCCCTAGAGTATTGCTTGACTTGTGGCTTCAACATCGTCTGAACTTGTAGATGAAGTGGTGCCTAGGCGCCAACTCTCTAGAAGTCATGCTGTCAGCTGTGTGTGCTGAAAGTGGCCAAGGCACCTAGGGTGGCGCTTGGGCGCCAATGGTTGGCACCTAGGCGCCATCCATCTGCCTCTGGTTTCCTCAGCTTGCATTCAATTCGTCTGCTCTGCCTTCACACATCCCGTCCTTCCTGCAAAAGATGGAAAGCTAAGTAAATGAACTAAAAAAATGCCTAAATAATGCTAAAAATGCCTAAAAACTAAATAATGCTCCTAAAATGCAAAACGAGTGAAAATTAAGCTAAATGGATGCAAACTAAGCCTAATCTCTCGAACTAACACACAAATAAAGTCTGAAATGGGCCATGATAATTCGTAAAAATACGAGTTATCAAAGCACAACTTTGAAAATGTGATTTTATTGCTTCATTGTAAGCAAGCAAACCCTTTTGAAAATATATTTTATTCTCAAGTATTTATGAAATGTGTTTAAGGGTGGCCATTCCTATAATATTTTGAAATAATGAATGTTTATGAGCTTTTATGAAAAGTCATGCCGACATATTGATATCATGTGATGTTCATGGACATGTGCACATATATGAAACATAATGAAGAGGCTTTGGTCGAGGAAGCAGGATCAAGGATCCCTCTTCACCATTGCCAAGTCGCAAGGGCTGTGTGCTGGTAGCGTCCTCCTGAGAGGCGGGGGCATAAGGAAGAGGCTTTGGTGGAGGTAGTGTGGCGCCCCGAACCGAGGTGCCTAGAAGCCTTACTCCGGGATCTTGTTGATTGGTAAATGTGACTCAGGATTGTTTCCCTGATCACGCGGCGGGTTCTTAATTGGTTCTCGTCCAAATTTTTTTTCTTTTCATTTGTCACTTAAACATATACTCATCATCATTTCATGTCTTTGCATTCCACACCATTTATCATTCACAATAGACTCATCCATATCATCATAAAACCATTCATATCTTCTTTTTATTGAAATAATTCACATAAGTACAATCATGTTTGTAATATCCATAAAACATGTCTTCAACATGATTATCATACATTTGTCCATTTGGACGCATAAATAGAACTGCAATTAAATTTACAGGTCATTTCTACCTGGCATCCTTTATGAGTCAGCTCCATATCCTGTTTGTCATTTTGAAAACACATATGAGTAATAATACTCATTAAGCAAGCCTTTTTCTTTGGCAAGTAAACATTTTTGTTTCATTCAAATGCATTTCTGCCCATTCGATAGGAGACACTTATCAAGTGATCAACTACGAATGGAATAGAAACCTTTTCATAAAAATCATTTCATAAACATTGGATGTGCAAATGCCTCCTTTCCATTCCTAACATAGACCTTGGTATATGGGCACGCTAGCCCAGGAAACATCTCACATAGCATGGTCCAATACGCCGACTCTCTCTCCGACTTGGCCTCGTCAAGGGGGACCTTGTGTCCTTTACCTTGATTAGCCTACATGGTCTCCTACATGCATGACTTTTGATTTTCTCGGCATTATATACCTCTTACACCAGGTGATTTGTCATTCTCATGTACAGAATTATTTGCACCATCCTTTTTTGAAACATTGTTTCGATAAAACATCATGTAAACCTTTTCATACTCACTCATTTCATAAAAATGCAATGCATTCATTCACACATGACTGTCCTTTGTCTCCACCCTCTTGGGAGGACGCCGCCGGCACACAGCCCTTGCGACTCGGCAATAGTGAAGGGGGATCTCCGATCCACTTACTACCTCCACCAAAGCCTCTTCCTTGTGCACCATATTCGTACATACATATGCCGGCATGACATGACCATAAACTTGATAAAAATTATTTGAGAAGCAAACAAACATTTATTATTTCAAACATTATAGGAGTGACCATCCTTAAACACATTTCATAATCATATTTGCAATCATTTGCAATATTTGAAAAGCAATTTCAAAATAGAACTTGCTTACCTCCTCAGTCTGTGTTCTCCACCTTTTCCTTTTCTTTTCCTATACAAGGAAAAATAATATTTTATCTATATCATTTCATGTCTTAGTTTACTTCCCATGAATGCTTTATAATCATCCATTACCTCATTTCTATATAGGTTAATCTTATAAATATACTTGGTCATTACTCATTTATATGGATTCTTTTCCACAAATTCCTTTTAAAAAATTTCATCCATATATCCTCATAAAATATAAAAATAAATCTCAATTTTTCCTAAAATCACACTGTTCACTTTAGCAAATTACTGTAGCAAATCATTGTAGAAATTTACTATAGAAATTTACCGTTCACGTTTACTGTTCACCCGAGGTTATTGTTCACAGCAACGTGGGTAATTGTTCATGGGTTCCAAAATTTGACATTTTTTCCAAAAATAAAAAATACCATGACATAGCTTATGCTTAGTATATCATGGAAAAATTCATGAATTATTAATTTATCATCATTAACTTGGCTAAATAAATCATTTTCTCCATATACTAAAAATCAACATAAATTCACTTAAGAAAAATCCTTAATTCCAAAAATCACGAGATTAATATATCATCATTCCAACATTATACTTATCATATTCATACATCCCAAATCATCATTTATCATTTTTGGAGCATTATTTACACATATCATACATGATTTTCCTGAATGCTCTATCTTCGCTCCAAATTTTTGATGTTTCGGCATAATTCCAATTAAGTATTATAAATTTACTTATTTTCTCATGCTTAGGAATTATCTAAGCATTTTTTTACCCTACTTAACATCCAAAAAAATTTTGGGTAAAAATCACTTACCCGAAGTGAAGATATCCTTCCTTTTCTCACACTTTCTCTCTCTAACTTTCTCCTCATGGCTAAAACGTGGTGGGGGTGAAAAATGCTCAAATAGAGCTGGGATGAAGTGCCTTGGACGTTCACCCCTTCCCCCTATTTATACTTTTTGATTTTTCATCAAATTGGAATTTACCCTCCCTTGCTTGATGTATTAAATTATAAAATATATTTTTTTATAATTTCTGAAAATGCATTGAGCCAAGAGCTGCCACCCTAGGCCTGCTCCAGCCCACCCTATGTAGCCATATTTTCCTTGATTTTTTTGATTTTTAAAATTAATTAATTTAAGTTAAATAAATCCTAGTTGTTGGTTGATGATGATGATGATCATGGACCATTGATTTGGTCAAATTTTCCCAACCACCCCCCTGCCATGCTCCAGCAATAGCTGCTGTTCATTTAATTTTTTTATTTTTTAATTATTTATTTTAAATAAAAAGTCAAAAGTTAATTAATGTAAAGTTGAGTTACTTTTTGATCTTCATTTGACGTGTCATCTTGACCCTTGATTCATGATTTTAATCACATCTTAACCCATTCATCATGTTCATCATGAATTTTTAACCATCCATAAAAAATTTCATCGAAATCTGACTCCCGGATTGCAACTTGTGAATTTTTCTTTAATTTTTCACTAAAATCCAAAATTGGATTAAAATAATAAAAAGAATTGATATTTTGTCCTGTAGTGATTAAATCTCCCTTTTTGGCTTTTTTGATTAAGTTAATCCAAGTGATTAACTCTTAATCACTTCAGTTACTATTCATGTGCACTATTCACGTGCACTATTCATCCGAATTTCATAAATAATTATTTTAACCTCTATTCCCACATATTTAATATTCATGAATGTATATTTTTCAAATATATTACTTAGGGTTTACAACCCTAGGGTTTTATGCACTACGCAATGTGACTACTTGAACCTGTTCTTTGCCTTTTCCCTTCGGGTTTTGCTCGGTGTCGCTCGGCAACGATCCTTGAGGTCGATTGTTCATAGCTGAGGCCAGCTGACCTATCTGAGCTTCTAGGTTTCTGTTCGTCGTGTTCTGAGATTGCGTAAACTGCATGAAGAGATTTTTCAGATCTGATTTCTTTTCTTCTTGCGGTGGTGGAGTGAACTGCATTGGTCTTGCAGGCTGTTGCTGCGGCGGTTGCTGTGAGAATCTAGGCGGCTGATTCGACCTCGTCTGGTTGTTCCATGAGAAGTTAGGATGATTTCTCCAACCTGGGTTGTAGTTGTTTCCATACTGATTAGCTGAATTTCTCTGGAAATTTCCCACGTAATTAATGGACTCCGGGTTGGAGGCGCATTCATCACTAGGATGGCCGAATTCGCCACACCACGTGCGAATGTCTGTTGCTATCGACTGCTGTGGTGTAGACGCCCCTAATGCACTGACGTTGGCTGGCCTGGACAGGTTCTGAATTTGGCGAGATAAAGCATCGATGTGGGCCTTTATCGATGAAACAACGTCCAGTTGGAGTAGACCCCCACTCGGCTCCTGTCGGATGGCAATTGATAAGTGTTGGCCACCATATTTTCGAGCAGGGCATATGATTCCCGATAGCTTTTCCGTAGCAGAGATCCGTTCGATGAAGAATCCACCATGTGATAGGTGGAATCTTGGAGACCGTTATAGAAAATCTGAATTTGTACCCACGGCTGAATTCCATGATACGGGCACTTTCGGAGTAGGTCTTTGAAATGATCCCACGCCTCTGATAAGGTCTCCTCTCCGTGCTGCTTGAATGAGACTATATCCATTCTCAGCTTAGCTAGCTTGGCTGGCAGAAAGTATTTTTCTAGGAATTTCTGAGCCAAGTCATTCCATGTGTTGACGGAGTTCGGTGGCAAAGAGTCTAGCCACTCTGAAGCTCGATCTTGGACAGAAAATTGAAATGTTCGAAGCCACATTGCTTCGTCGGAGACTCCATTTTGCTTAAAAGTGTTCATGATCTGCAGGAAATTCCGCAGATGGTGGTGCGGATCTTCATATGCAAGACCTCCGAACTGCCCAATAGACTGGAGCATCTGGAAAATCACCAGTTTGATTTCAAAATTGTTGGTGTCGATCGGAGGAGGTGCAATGCTAGTCTGAATAGCATTCTGACCAAGTGCAATCAAATCCGAAATTGGCTGGTCCAAATCATCTTGAGGTGGATGATTCGGGATCTCAATCCTCTGGTTTCCTTGTTGATTTGCATGAACGTTCTCGTCTTGGTTCTCGATGGGCTCCATCGATTGCTGTTGGTTTCTAGCCTCTCTGCTCTTGCGACGCCTTCTCAAATATGTTCTTTCGGGTTCCGGATCAAAAGGAACAATAATCTCCTTTCCGACTCTGCCTCGGCGCATGCAATATGAGATAACTCTGCAAAAACCAATGAAATTGAACTAGTAGAAAGAAAAAGAAATTCTAAGGTAAAAGAAATAATGAAACTGAGTTATTCTACAGAATTATACAAGAAAGCAATAAAATTAAAAATAATTGGCTAAACAGATTCCCCGGCAACGGCGCCAAAAAATTGACGAGCTGCGTATATGTCAATTAGAATTCTCGCTATTTACGCAAGTATACGTGTCGTGTCAAGTAATAAAGAGTGAGTAGAGTATCGTTCTCATGAGGAATTGTTAACCAAAATTATTAATTAATCAAATTGCTTTTGATGGGTGGAAAATTCTGAGTTTGTGATTTAACTAGGCTAACAATCGCAATGAGAAATTAGAGTGAAAGTTCGAGACTACTGGATACTTTAAACGGGTTTTCTGAATAGGGATGGCAGATGGATAGCTTGGAATCCTTGAATCTAAACTATAATTAGCTAAAAAAATAATAATAACTTTGAAATAGTATTAGCATAACTCGGGCAAAATTATAAAATAGTTTAATTGGGTGAAACATACATATATCCCCAATTATATTTCAAAATATAGGGAACAAAATAGACTATAATAAATTAATTGATAAAATGAATTCAAAATAAGTTAAAAAATTAAATTTAGAAGATAGATGATGATTTTGAAATTATTTGGCCAAGAATCAATATTTAATTCGTGTTTAAAAGCACTACAGGTCACCAAATTCCCATACACCGCCGGAGCACTAGTTTAGTGCTCCATCATCTTCTCCAAATCAGAAATCCTATAGCTGCTGCTCAACGCCATCAACGAACCCAACAGGCAGCATAATCTCGCCACCTCCAAGCTGCCAGACCAAGCAACTCTGCATCAAACCGAACTCCATTAACTTTCAGTCGAGCCATCGATTTTTCCCCTTGTTAATCGAAGCACGGCCAAAGCATGGGCAGCAGCGAATTTTCTGCCAGTAGATTTCGATGCCAAATTTCTCCTCTGCTTAGCTCGTCCAAAATTCCAGCAACAAGAGCCAATGACGATTTTGCCAGCACCCATTTTTCCGGTAGCAGCTAATTGCAACAGCCCCAAACCAAAAATCGGCGTCATCTTCTCCAACCAATCACCGCCAGCAATTGCAGAAAAATGGCAGCAAAGTCATGACCCCAGATTCATCGCAATCGTGGCAACGAGCTCCTTTAATCTGCCTTCTTTCAGCACCCAGATCAGAACCCTCCATTGATTCAAGCGTTGATCTTCTAACTAGCAACAAAGTCGCTACCGTGCACATCATTTGACCAGGAAAATTCGGAAACAGGCAGCACGAATCAAGTTTCGATTTGCGAACAGCCACCCCTACAATCCAGCTCGTCCCCTGCTCTACCATGGCTGATTCGAGACAATAGAAAACCAACCTCTACATTTTTTTTCATTCTCACCCAATCTAGAGATCAAGACCGACGCCAGCCGAAATCCAACCATCAATCATCCCTAACCGGCAAACCATTTCCTTCAAACCAACCAGCTCCTCTTCTTCGGCCATGGTGTCTAGCCCTTTTGCATTTTCCATTCTTGGCTAACACCTCCAAAAACCAGCCACCGTCCTAGCCAAGAAGAGCCCTTCAATTCGAGCATGACTATTGTTAATTTTCACTGCCCAATTCCCAATTCGTGAGCTCAATCCACAGCAACATCCATGCAAGCAGAGCCGCCCAAATCCAATTTACCGATCAAAAATAGAATTAGCAGCCATAGAAGCTGCAACACACCATGTGTAGAAACAAACGGAGAAGCAACGAAGGCAGCCAAAGCAGGCAACGGAATGAATCCCACATCGGATTCCACGTTGGAGGAAGGGTCCCTCACACATCTATAAAATGGGCCTTTCACTTATCCCAAAGACACTACAACACTCTCCCATCACTTGAAGTGGGGCCTTTGCCAAGTGGAAAAACTCAAAGGGCTTGGATTGCTTCTCAAAAGAGTGGTTTTCGAGCAAGAATTGGGATAAATAAAATTTCTGTAATTATAGTTTTTTTTCTTTAATGCTTTGTAGTTGTTAATTTTAGATTTGTAATATTTAGCCTAGATTTACTGCTTTATGCATTGTAATTTTCAAATTAAGTTTAATGCAATTTTCATTCCTGTTTTCGTAGATTAAATTTTACTCCTGTAGTCTTTTAATGGCTGTCCTAATTTAGATTTAATTTTAGTTAATTGCAATTTCTCTTCTCCTTTCTCTGTATCTTTCTCTCTCTTCTTTATCTACTTTCTTTCTCTCCTTTCTCTCTCTTTCTAATTCTCTTTCCTTCCCTCTCTAATTTCTTTTTTTTTCTTTTCTCTCTAATTTCTTTTCCTTTATATCTAATTTCTTTCTTTCTCTTCTCTATACCCTCTTTCACTTTTCTCTTTTATTTTGCCTTAAAATAATTCAAAATTATATAGCCTATCCGTGGATTCGACCTGACTCACCGTTATTCTACACTATCTCCCGTATAGTGGTAGCTTTAATGTGTTTCGGTTAATTTTAATTAAACTGGTGATCACAGTGCTCTTAACGACAAGCACTTGGTGCGCATCAATTACCTTCACTTACCTTTTTATCCACGGATTCTTCTTGCTTTTCCACATGCAGTTTTTCAAGATTACTTGTGACATCATCTGCATTACTTAAATCATCTTCTCTTTTGGAGCATGGATTAAATTCATCAAAAACAACATGTATTGACTCCTCTACAACTTGGTTCTTTTTATTGAAGACTCTATATGCTTTGCTATTTGATGAGTAACCAAGGAACATTGCCTCATTACTCTTCGCATCCAGTTTTCCCAAGTTGGTTTTACCATTGTTCAAAACATAACATGTGCAACCAAAAGCATGAAAATATGAAATATTTGGTTTTCTACCTTTCCATAGCTCATATGGGGTCTTTTTCAAGATTGCTCTAATAGTTACACGATTCAGGACATGACATGTTGTACTTACATCTTCGCCCCAAAATCTCTTGGATAATTTACTCTCATTTAGCATAGTTCTAGCCATCTCTTGTATGGTCCTATTTTTCCTTTCAACTATTCAATTTTGTTGTGGAGTTCTTGGTGCAGAAAATGCGTGGTGAATTCCTTTTTCATTACATAATTCTATGAATCATTTATTTTCAAACTCACCACCATGATCATTTCTAATGGTCATAATAGTACTTTGTTTTTCATTTTGCACCAAGTTTACAAAAGTTGCAAACATAGAGAAAGCTTCATCTTTGCTAGCTAAGAGAATTACCCAAGTGAATCTTGAAAAATCATCAACTATTATGAATATATACTTCTTTCCACCGATGGTTAAAATATCGGATGACCCATATAGATCCATGTGTAGCAATTCAAGTGGCCTAGTGGTGGAAATCTCCTTTTTGGAGAAAAAGGCATTTTAGGTTATTTTGACTGTTGACATGCTTTACAAATTTTGTCTTTGTCATATTTCAATTTTGGTAATCCTTCTACTAAACTCTTTTTCCATAAGGTCTTAATGTTTGACATGTTTATATGCCCAAGCCTCTTATGCCAAACCCATAGATCATTGTCAATGGTCATTAGACATTGACCATCTAGCTCATCAAGTGAAACCAAATATATATTTCCATGTCTTTTTCCACTAAACATGATATGTTCTCCATCAAATACATTGCATATAGATGATTCAAACACAAGTTGGTCTTCTAGTCCAAATGACTTGTTTCCCTTTTGGTTTGTAAATGGGTGCAGCTTTAGCTTGATTTTTTCCAAGTTTTGGCACATTTGATTTGCTGCTTTCTCCTTGCTCAAATGTGGAGTATCCAAGACCTCTTCTATTGTTTTGAGAGGTCATGTTCAGAAACATTTTCACACTCTCTCCTGGATTAAAGAATTTAGTTAATGATTCATTTAAGGATTCATTCTCCTTTTTCAGGTTCTTCACTTCTTTCAATAGCAATTCATTTTCTTCTTTCAGTTTTGTTGTTCTTTCTGCTAGTTTTCCATTTACAATGATTATGGAATTACTTTATTGTTTCTTCAATGATAATTTGTTTCCTAGTTTTTGATTTTCTCATATAATGAATCATATGCTTGTTGTAATTCCTCTAATTCAGCACATTTGAGACACTCCTTTATAGAAGAATGAATAGATTGAGAATAATCAAGTTTGGAAGTTACCTCTTCATTACTTGTACATTTTGTTGAGGTGGTTTGTTCTTCCAAAACTTCTATTGTGTTTAAATACAACAAAGTTTCTTCTTGCTCAATCCACGCCATGCAGCATATTCTTGCGCAATTTGCTGCTTCAAGATCATCATTTGAGGAGCTACTTGTTGATGAAATTTCTTCATTCACGTACATTCCTCTTCCCTTAGGCTTTTGGAATTTTCGTCTTCCATATCTTTCTTTCTCTTCTTGACGCTCCTTTGCTTTGGTTTCCTCAGGCGTTGTGCATTGGGCTTGCATATGTCCCATACCACCACATCAAAAATATTTCGTTGCCTCCTTCTTTTTCTCCTTGGAATTTCTTTCTTTAAAACTTTTGAAATTCCTTCCTTTCTTACAAACTTTCTGAATCGTCTTGTAAGTAAGGCAATCTCCTCATCGTCGTTTTGTGAGGATGAGGTGGAGATGTTCGAATCTTGTGCGACTTTTAATGCAATTGCTCTCTTTCCTTTGTGGTGATCTTCATTTCTTTTCTTAATTAGCTCATGTGACATTAATGAGTTAATGAGATCTTCTAGCTTCAATGTGTTTAGGTCCTTGGCTTCTTCTATTGCAGTGATCTTCGGAGTCCATGATTCCGGTAGGGCTCTTAGAATCTTCATAACCTGTTCAGATTCTGAGATAGCTTTTCCAAGACCTTTTAAAGCATTAGTAATTTTTGAAAATCTAGCAAACATTTCACAAATATTCTCAGTGTCCAACATTTTGAAACTTTCTAATTCTCCAATCAAAATGTTTCTTCTTGTCCCTTGGACTTGAGAGGTTCCCTCATAGATAGATGTTAATGTATCCCATATTTCTTTGGTGGTCAAACAAGAGGATACTCTATCATCTTCAGAGGCGGTAAGAGCACAAAATAATGAATTCATGGCCGTAGCGTTGCTCTTAACAATTTTCACTTCCTCATCCGTCCATTTGGAAGCTTTTTCATTAATTGGCAAGGTCACACCGTCTTGGATTGCAATCCAAGAGTCCATATCTGTAGCCATGATGAGTTGTTTCATACGTAGCTTCCAATAGCCAAAATTATTCTCATCAAACAATGGTGGCCTAGTAAAAGATTGGCCTTCGGCAAATGCGGGAACGGAAGTAGATTTGTTTGCCATTATATAAAAGATCTATTTGATAAAACTAAAAGACCTGCTCTGATACCACTTGTTGGTCCCGAGTTTATGGCAATTACTTAAGAGGGGAGGGGTGAATTGGGTATTTAAAAATTTTCACTTAAACAGAAAATTTACCTCGGTTTAGTTCAGTCCCCTTAACGAAACAAATGGAAAATATGGTGAGTAATAAGATAATTAAAGCAGAAATATAAATTTTAGCAATGGGCAAGTTTTTATAGTGGTTTGGGCAACCTTTCCTACTCCACTCTTCCAAGCTCACACCCCTTGTGACTTGGGTTCCACTATGTATTTCACAAATACAACTAGAGCCACTGCTCTCTTCTAGATTTCAGCTCTAGGGGGCATAAACAACTTACAACATAAGTAGGTGACGAGTTCCACTCCAGTCACAATGCTACTTTGCTTACACTTGATCTTAGTTGCTAAAATTAAATCAAGTTCAATACAACAAGAAAAGGAATAAAGAAAGTTTCTACACGTTACTTTGTGTAGAGGCAGATTTAGCGCAGAGAAGAATTTGTGAAGAAGACTGAATGGTTCAACAAGTAGCTCTTGGCAGGTTGAATGCAAAGTTCTTCTTCTAGATGTTGGCTTGATCAATTAATGCTCTTAGAGATCGAAGTTGTGCTCAATCAATGATATTTCAGCTACCTTCACGTCTGTATTGAATGCCTTAAATAAATGACGAGGGTATTCGAATGTTTGAAAGTAGGTGGCGCGCATTTAATGCACCAACGTTCGAAAATTTTTTGATGTTGCAACCCAAGTCGCAAGTGGAGTCGACTTCGGGTGCGACTTCACTGCAGTCTATTCAAGTTCCTCCTCAGGTCGACTTGGTCTTGAACTTGACCCAAGTCGCATGTGGAGTCGACTTCGACCGACTTCGGTTTTCTGCAATTTCCAAGTCTCTTCTTCAAGTCGACTTGGACTTGGACTTGACCCAAGTCGTTGTTGGAGTCGACTTCGGTGCGACTTCACTTCCTTTGTTTGCTAGATGAACTTGAATTCATTTGAGATGACTTCGGTCGCTTGATTTTCTTCATGTTAATTGTTCTTCCACTGATTTACATCACTTGAAACTCTGTATGATCATTCTAGCATGAAATTTTTTAGTTTCGTGTCTTGAAATCTTGAATATTTGAAACTTGGAGTTCTTGCGAATGTCCAAATGTGTGTTCCTTGCTCTGTTAATGCAAATTTATTTATTTTGGACCTTGCTTATCTTCATTTGATCCAAGTTGAATGTTTGGGTCGACTTGGTCTTTAACTTCACTCAAGTCGTAAGTCAAGTCGACTTGGTCTGCGACTTCGCTCTTCAAATTCTGTGCCGGTCAGTTGAAGTTGATGCTGGAGTCGACTTGATCTGCGACTTCGATAGCTCTTGCTCCCTAATTTCAGCGCTGGATAAAAAATGGCCTTTGAAGTCGATGCTGGAGTCGACTTGGGGATTGACTTGGCCTAAGTCGATGCCTGAGTCGACTTGGGAATCGACTTGACCTGTCCTGCTTCATATTTTTCATTTTTATATCCTTAAAACATTTCACAAACATATTAGTAGCCAAAATTTACTCAAATTGAGTTGTTAATCATCAAAGCATATACTTTGGTTATTTTGCCTTTGATTTCAACACTTGTTTCCAATAATATGACCCAGAAATCCTACTTGCTTCAACCAGAATTCACATTTCTTCAACTTGGCATACAATTTCTCATTTTTCAGTTTTTCCAATACTCTTCGCAAATGAATTTCATGCTCTTTCTCTGTTTTAGAGTAAATCAGGACATCGTCAATAAATACCACCACAAATTGATCGAGATAGTCCTGAAATACCCTATTCATCATATTCATGAATACAGCAGGGGCATTAGTGAGCCCAAAAGGCATCACTAAAAACTCATAATATCCATATCTAGTTCGAAAAGCTATCTTGTGAACATTGATGATACCCTGATTGTAAATGAATCTTAGAAAAAGTTGTAGCTACTTGCAACTGATCGAACAAATCATCGATCCTGGGCAATAGATATTTGTTCTTCACTATGACCTTATTTAATTCTCTGTAATCAATACACAATCTCAGACTTCCATCTTTCTTCCTTACAAATAATATTGGAGCTCCCCAGGGTGATACACTGGGTCTGATAAAACCTGTCTAATAGCTCCTGTATTTGAGTCCTTAGCTCATTCATTTCAGCTAGTGCCATTCTGTATGAAATCTTAGATATCGGTGTTGTAGCTGGTATGATATCTATGGTCATATCCATTTCTCTTTGTGGAGGCAATGTGGTTAGTTCTTTTGGAAACACATCAGGAAATTCCTTAACCACAAGAATTTGACTTATTTCTACCTCCGTACCTTTCTCCACATTAACCGATACCAGATAAGTTTGGCACCTTTGGCGGATCATCTTGACCGCTTTCATGGAAGATATTAATATCGTCGAATTTTCAGGCTGTCTTAACTTCCCAATGGCTATTTCCTTTTTTGGGGCCGCTTCAAATTGTACCTTCTTATTCTTGCAATTAATCGTAGCTCCTCATTGACTCAGCTAGTCCATACCCAATATCACATCGAATTCCATCATAGGTAATAGGATCAAGTTGTCTTCTAAAATCAACAATCCTATCTTAATAGGACATGCATTGCATACTTGGCTAGTGCTAGCTAACCTATAAAAAGGGGATTCTACGTGAATTATCTTATTGGTTTCCTCTACTAATAGTGCATCGGTGGCCACGCATTGGCATGCGATGAATGAGTGAATAGCACCTGAATCAAACAAAGCAACTGCCGAATTTTCTAAAATATAAACCGTACCGTGACCACCTGTGAAACCCCGACCGTATACGCGTCATTTCGATATTTGTAATTTTGTAATTATTTTATGAATAAATGAAAATTCATGAATTATATTGATGGATATGTGTATTACAGATTGAAATAATGCAATTAGGAATTTAACTCTGTGAATAGTGCACGTGAATAGTAAATGGGGATTAAGACACAGGATTAAGAGTTAATCACTTGGATTAACTTAATCACAAAAAGACAAAATAGAGATTTAATCACTACAAGAAGAAATAGCAATTCTTTTTGGATATTTTAATCCAAATTTGGATTTTTGTGGAAGAATAGAAAAAAATTCATAAATTGCAATCCGGGCGTCGGAATTCGATGAAATTTTTAATGGATGGTTAAAAATTCATGATGGACATGATGAATGGATTAAGATGTGATGAAAATAAAAAATCAAAGGTCAAGATGAAGCATCAAATACAAAGTGAAAAAGTGAATCAACTTTACATTAATTAAGCATTTGACTTTTAATTAAAATAAATAAATAAAAAATAAAAAATTAATTAAAAGCAAAGCAGCTACATGTCAGGTCGTGTAGGGGGGTGTCTTGACCAAAATCAATGGTCAAAATTCATCCTAATCAAAGATTAATGGCTAGGATTAATTGAGCTTAATTTAATTAATTTTAAAAATCACACAATAGGTAGAAAATTAGGGCTGCTATAGGGAGGCTGGAGAAGGCCTAGGGTGGCTGCTCTTGGCTCAAGGCATCTTTGGAAATAAAAAAAAAACATATTTGCAATTTTACACCTTGAGCTAGAGGGGGTAAAATGCAAATTCATGAAATGAAGCACTATAAATAGGGGACCATGCCTTGGACGAATTCACAACCATCCAAAGCTCAAAAATCACTTGAGCAACTTCATTTCCCATCCCCACACGTTTTAGCCTTGAGTAGAAAGAAGAATAGAAGGTTGGAGAGAGAAAGTGTGAGAAAAAGAGGAGTATCTCCACTTCGGGTAAGTAATTTCTACTCAAATTTCTTTTGAATGTTAAGTAGGGTAAAACCGTGCTTAAATAATTCCTAATCATGAGAAAATAAATATATATAATGTTTAAATGGAATTATGCCAAAATATCAAAAATTTAGAGCAAAGATAGGGTATTCAGGAAGATAGCATATGATATGTGAAAATAATGCTCCAAAATTGATAAATGATGATTTGATATGTATGATTATGATAAATATGATGTTGAAATGATGATATATTAATTTCATAATTTTTAGAATTAAGGATTATGCTTAAGTGAATTTATGTTGATTTTTAGTATATGGAGAAAATGAATTTTTTCGCCAAGTAAATGATGATAAATCCAAAATGTATGAAATTTTCTATGATATACTAGGCATAAGGTATGTCATGGTATTTTTTATTTTTGGAAAAAATATCAATTTTTGGAACCCATGAACACTAACCACGTCCCTATGAACAGTAACTCGGATGAACAGTAAATTGCTACAATAGACAGCGTAACTTTGGAGAAAATTTTAGATTAATATTTAAATATAAGGATGTAAATTTTGAGGAACCTATGGATAAAAATATCCATATAAAGAAATAATGCCCAAATATTATACAGTATGCATGAGAAGCAGCTTGAATAGAAGAAATAAAATTATCTTTTTTCCTTGAATAGGAAAAGGAAAAGAAAAGGTCGAAGACACCCACTGAGAAGGTAAGCAAGTTATACCTTTTGCAAATTATTTCCAAAATGCTTAAAATTGTTTGTTAATTGCTTTATGAAATTTATTTAAGGTTGGCCATACCTATAACTGCTTTACATGAACTGAAGTTTGTTTTGTTAAATTATTTATTAAATAATTTTTATGAAATTGTTTATGATTTACAAATATCATGCCGGCATGTGTATGTAAATGAGCATGTGCACGAGGAATAGGACTTAGTCGAGGTAGTAAGCGGACCAGATGTCCCCCTCGCTATTGCAATGTCGCTTAATAGGCCCAGGCCGGCGGCGACCTCCTTGAAATGGGAGCATGTATGGGATGGACGCCTAGCTAGCGTCGCATCCAAAGGAATGTCATGAATGCTATGTATGCATTTCATTTGTATTTTATGAAATGCATAAAATGATTGAAAAAAATTATGTATGGCTTGCTTACTGAGTATTATTACTCACCCATGCTTTTTCAACAACAGACCAGAAATGATGATGAAGGCAGCATGCCAAGTGTTATGTAGTTTCGATATGAATGTTGTATATGTGAATATTTATGTAAAGATAATGATGTTAATTTGGAGATGGATATGAATATTTTTTATTTCAATGAAAATGTTTATGGAATAGTTTTTTATTATAACTGTGATATATGAAATATATTTCATGTTGGATGAATGATGGAAATTTCCATGTATTAATGTTGTATATATTAAAAAAAATCCTGCCGTGTGATCAGGGCAACAATCCTGAGTCACGTTTACCAATCAAAACGATCCCGGAGTAAGGCTTCTAGGCACCTCGGTTTAGGGCACCACAGAAGTTGGTATCAGAGCATGGATTGGTAAATAGGCAGAAAAGAAAAGAAATGATCAAATTAGAATACATGAAATCATGATTATTATTGCTTTATTTATTATTGATGAATATTGATGTTATACTAATAAATGTTTCAGGAAGTTAAAAATGCCGCTCACCAGAGCTAGAGCAAGAGCCAATAAAGGCAAGGCCCCAATGGAAGAATTGGTAGATAAAACAAGGGGCGAAGCATTCCGGGAAATCATGCTTAGATAATGCCTAAGCATGAGAAAATAAGTAAAGTTATAATGCTTAATTGGAATCATACCGAAACATCGAAAATTTGGAGCAAAGATAGAGCATTCGGGGAAATCATGTATGATATGTGGAAATAATGCTCCAAATTTGATAAATGATGATTTGGGTTGTATGATTATAATAAATATGATGTTGGAATGATGATATATTAATTTCAGGATTTTTGAAAATTAAGGATTATGCTTAAGTGAATTTATGTTGATTTTTAGTATATGGAGAAAATGATTTTTTTGGCCAAGTAAATGATGATAAATTAAAAATGTATGAAATGTCCTATGATATACTAGGCATAAGGTATGTCATGGTATTTTTTATTTTTGGAAAAAAGTATCAATTTTTGGAACCCATGAACAGTAACCACGTCTCTGTGAACAGTAACCTAGGGTGAACAGTACGTGAACAGTGATGATGAACAGTAATATGCTACAGTGACATGAACAGTAATTATGAACAGTGAACAGCGTATTTTGGGAAAATTTTGAGATTTATTTTTGTATATTTATGAGGATATATGGATGGAATTTTTAAAGGATTTATGGATAAAAATTCATATAAATGAGTAATGACCAAATATTTATAAAAGGAAAACCTCTATAAAAATGAGGTAATATGTGATCGTAAAGCATGCATGGGAAGCAAGCTAAGACATGGAATAGATGGATAAAATATCAAATTTCCTTGTATAGGAAAATGAAAGGAAAGGATAAAGGAGTCAGGTTGAAGCAAAGCAAAGGTAAGCAAGCACAACTTTGAAATTGTGATTTTATTGCTTCATTGTAAGCAAGCAAACCCTTTTGAAAATATGTTTTATTTTCGAGTGTTTATGAAATGTGTTTAAGGGTGGTCATTCCTATAATGTTTTGAAATGATGAATGTTTATGAATTTTTATGAAAAGTCATGCCGGCATATTGATATCATGTGATGTTCATGGACATGTGCACATGTATGATGTATAAGGAAAAGGCTTTGGTGAAGGTAGAAAGCGGATCAGAGAGTCCCCCTTCATTATTGCCGAGTCGTATGGGCTGTGTGCCGACGGCGTCCTCCCCAGAGGTGGAGGCAAAGGAATGTTATGTTTGAATGAATGCATTGCATTTTCATACATGGATTGAAATGGAAAGCATGGATTTAAAATTATATTTTTAAGGGATGGTGCAAATAATTCCCTACATGAGAATGACAAGTTACCTGGTGTAAGAGGTATATAACGCTGGGGAAATCAACAGTCATGCATGTAGGAACCATGTGGGCGTCAAGAGGAAGAGAGGTTCCTCTTGATGAGGCCAAGTCGGAGACAGCCGGCGTATTGGACCATGTTATGTGAGATGTTCCCTGAGCTAGCGTACCCGCACACGAAGGTTTATGTCAGGAGTAGAAACGAAGCATTTGCACATCCAATGTTTATGAAAAGGTTTCTATTCCATTGATAGTTGATCACTTGCTAAGTGTCTCCTATCGAATGGAGAGAAATGCATTTACGAATGATTTATATGAATAGTTTATGAAAGATTTCGAAATATGGTTTATGAAAAGGTTTCTATTCCGTTGGTAGTTGATCACTTGGTAAGTGTCTTCTACCGAATGGAGAGGAATGCATTTAAAATGAAAAATGCTTGCTTATTGAGTTTCGACTCATGTTTTATTTTCCCAACCTCAGACAGGTGTAGGGAAAGCCAAGAAATGAAGGACATGTGTTGCTAAAGGAAAAGAAGAATCTACAAAGGTTAGTAGATTTTTGTATGAACAGATTCCCTAATGGGATATGATGAGAAAGGACATAGATTGTATGAAATTATGAAGTTATGAATAATATGAGAAGTTGATGATTTATGATGTTATGGATAAGTCCATCATGAATGATGATGAGTATATGTTTATGTGATGAAAGAAAAGAAAAGAAAAAAATTTGGACGAGATCCAATTAAGAACCCGCCGCGTGATCAGGGCAACAATCCTGATTCACACTTACCAATCGATAAGATCCCGGAGTAAGGACAAATGTGACGCCTCGGTTCGGGGCGCCACAAGACGCCCCTAATGTACTGACGTCGGCTGGCCTGGACAGGTTCTGGATTTGCCGAGATAAAGCGTCGATGTGGGCCTTTATCGATGAGACCACATCCAATTGGAGTAGACCCCCACCTCGGCTCCTATCAGATGGCAGTTGATAAGTATTGGGCGCCATGTTTTTGAGTAGGGCGTATGATTCTCGATAGCTTTTCCATAGCAGAGAACCGTTCAATGAAGAATACACCATGTGACGGGTGGAATCCTGGACGCCATTATAGAAAATCTAAATTTGGACCCACGATTAAATTCCATGATACGGGCATTTTCGAAGCAGGTCTTTGAAACGGTCCCACACCTCTGATAAGGTCTCCTCTCCATGCTGCTTGAACGAGACTATATCCATTCTCAGCTTGGCTAACTTGGCAGGCAGAAAGTATATCTCCAGGAATTTCTGAGCCAAGTCATTCTATGTGTTGACAGAGTTCGGTGGCAAAGAGTCTGGCCACTCCGAAGCTCGATCTCGCAGAGAAAATGAAACTGTTCGAAGCCGCATTGCCTCATCAGAGACTCCATTATGCTTGAATGTGTTCATAATCTACAGAAAATTCTGCAGATGGCGGTGCGGGTCTTCAGATGCTAGACCTCTGAACTGCCCGATAGACTGGAGCATCTGGAAAATAACCGGTTTGATTTCCAAATTCTTGGTGTCGATCAGAGGAGGTGCAATGCTAGTTTAATTGCATTCTGACCAAGCGCAATTAGGTCCCAAATGGGTTAGTCCAAATCATCTTAAGGTGGATGATTCGGGATCTCAATCCTTAGGTTTCCCTGTTAGTTTGCTTGAACGTTCTCATCCTAGTTCTCAATGTGCTCCATAGTATGTTGTCTGTTCCTAGCCTCCCTGCTCTTGCGACGCCTTCTCAAATAAGTTCGTTCGGGTTCTGGATCAAAAGGAATAACAATCTCCTTTCCGACTCTGCCTCGGCGCATGCAATTTGTGATGACTCTGCAAGAACCAATGAGATTGAACTAGCAGAAAAAGAAATTCTAAACTAAAAGAAATTATGAAAATAAACTATTCTACAGAATTATACAAGAAAGCAATAAAACTAAAAATAATTAGCTAACGATTCCCCAGCAACGGCGCCAACAACTTGAGTGAGTAGAGTATCGTTCCCACGAGGAATTGTTAACTGAATTATTAATTAGTTAAACTGCTTTCGATGGATGGAAAATTCTAGTTTTGTGATTTAACTAAGCTAACGATTGCAATGAGAAATTAGAGTGAAAGTTTGAGACTACTGGATACTTTGAATGGATTTTCTGAATATGGATGGCAGATGGATAGCTTGGAATCCTTAAATCTAAAATATATTGCTTTGGTTCTTTCTAATTGGATTGCATATGGATTTACTAGCCCAAGTTCATATATCTTTATATATGTCTTCCAACATTATATAAACCTAATTACACTCGATTTAATTGCTATGTTCTCATGCCATTAAATAAAGTAAAATTGATAAGTTCATAACTTGTATAATGACTACACAGAGTTTAACGGTATATTCCTATCCGTCAAACAACTATCCTGTGGCGCCCCGAATCGAGGTGCCTAGAAGCCTTACTCCGGGATCGTTTTGATTGGTAAACATGACTCAGGATTGTTGCCCTGATTACACAGCAGGATTTTTTTTCTATATATATATCATCAATACATGAAAAATTTTCATTATTCATCCAACATGAAATATTTTCTCATATCACAATTATAACCCAAAACTGTTCTATAAACACTTTCATTGGAATAAAATATTCATTTCCATCTCTTAATTAACATTATTGTCTTTACATAAATATGCACGTATACAACATTTATATCAAAACTACATAGCACTTGGCATGCTACCTTCATCATCATTTCCTGTCTGTTGTTGAAAAAATATGGGTGAGTAATAATACTCAGTAAGTAAGCCATACATAATTTTTCAATCATTTTATGCATTTCATAAAATGCAAATGCAATGCATACATAGCATTCATGACATTCCTTTGGATGCGACGCTAGCTAGGCGCCCATCCCATACATGCTCCCATTTTAGGGAGGTCGCCGCCGGCCTGGGCCTATTAAGCGACTTGGCAATAGCGAGGGGGACATCCGGTCTGCTTACTACCACGACTAAGGCCTATTCCTCGTGCACATGCTAATTCACATTCACATGCCGACATGATATTTGTAAATCACAAACAATTTCATAAAAACATTTATTAAACAATTTAACAAAACGAACTTCAGTTCATGTAAAGCAGTTATAGGTATGGACAACCTTAAATAAATTTCATAAAGCAACTTGCAAACAACTTCAAGCATTTTGGAGATAATTTGCAAAACATATAACTTGCTTACCTTCTCAGTGGGTGTCCTCGACCTTTTCTTTTCCTTTTCCTATTCAAGGAAAAATGATAATTTTATTTCTTCTATTCAAGCTGCTTCCCATGCATGCTCTATAATATTTGGGTATTATCTCTTTATATGCATATTTTTATCTGTAGGTTCCTCAAAATTTCCATCCTTATATTTAAATATTAATCTCAAATTTCTCCAAAATTACGCTGTACTGTAGCAATTTACTGTATCAGTACTGTTCATCCGAGTTACTGTTCACAGAGACGTGGTTACTGTTCATGGATTCCAAAAATTGATATTTTTTCCAAAAATAAAAAATACCATGACATACCTTATGCCTATTATATCATAGGAAATTTCATACATTTTGAATTTACCATCATTTACTTGGCGAAAAAAATCATTTTCTCTATATACTTAAAATCAACATAAATTCACTTAAGCATAATCCTTAATTCCAAAAATCATGAAATTAATATATCATCATTTAAACATTATATTTATCATAATCATACATCCCAAATCATCGTTTATCAATTTTGGAGTATTATTTTCACATATCATATACTATCTTCCCGAATACCCTATCTTCGCTCCAAATTTTTGATGTTTTGGCATAATTCCATTTAAACATTATATCTATACTTATTTTCTCATGCTTAGGCACTATATAAGCATGGTTTTAACCTACTTAACATTCAAAAGAAATTTGGGTAGAAATCACTTACCCGAAGTGGAGATATGCCACTTTTTCTCACCATTTTTCTCTCTAACTTCCTCCTTTTCTTCCTTGGACGTGTGGGAAAGTTTGGGAACTGAATTTTTTCAAATGGAGCTGGGTTTTGGATTCCTTGGATGTCCACCCCCTGCTGCCCTATTTATAGGATTGAATTTTTCAAGAATTTGGAATTTACCCCCTCGTTTTGAGGTATTTAATTATAAATTGGTATTTCTTTTTAATTTTGAAAAATTCTTTGAGCCATGTGCTGCCCACCCTAGGCCTGCTCCAGCCACCCTATTGCAGCCCTATTTTTAACATATTTTTTAATTTTTAAAATTATTTAATTTAGGCTAAACAAATCTTAGTCGTTGATTAAAGATGATGATGATCATGGACCATTGATCATGGTCAAAGCATCCTAACTTCCCCTGGTCACGTCCCCTGCCGCAGCTGCATTTGCATTTTATTTTTTTATTTTTTTATTTTTTTATTATTTATTTTATTAAAAAGTCAAAAGTGGAATTAATTAAAGTTAAGCTACTTTTTGGATCATCATTTGACGTTTCATCTTGACCCTTGATTTGTGATTTTTATCACATCTTAACCCATTCATCATGTCCATCATGAATTTTTAACCATCCATAAAAAATTTCGTCAAATTCCGACGCCCGGATTGCAATTTATGAATTTTTTTCTATTTTTCCACAAAAATCCAAATTTGGATTAAAATATCCAAAAGAATTGCTATTTTGTCCTATAGTGATTAAATCTCTATTTTGTCTTTTTGTGATTAAGTTAATCCAAGTGATTAACTCTTAATCACGTGTTTTAATCCCCGGTTACTATTCACATGCACTATTCATGGGGTTAAATTCCTAATTGCATTATTTCAACCTCCAATACACATATCTATCAATATAATTCATGAATTTTCATTTATTATAAAAATAATTATAAAAGAATCTAGAGTTACAATTGTCGAAATGACGCGTATATTTTCGGATTTTCACATCTCCTTACACAAAAGTCAAAACCTATGCCTTGCACATGGATCTGGCAGATATTTTCCTCTTCCAAGGATAAATCAAGCGATTAAATCATCTTACAAGGTAGCTAATTTTGTAAAAAGCATTCAATCCACACATGCAAAGGTAAATCATACACAATCATGCACAAAGTTAACTATTCATTCCTGAATATTCTAAGAACCAAGAAATAATATAGTTTAGAATTCAAATCATCCTAACTATCAGTCTAATGCAGGTTTAGTTCAAAGACATGATCTTAACATCCAATACATCCATATAAAAAGTATCCATAAAGGCAGAGAAAGAAAATTGGAAAGAATAAGAAAAACTATTTTCCAGCGGTTTCCACCAACGGGACTTGAATCCTTTCTTCAATCCGGGCTTTTTTTCTTGATTTCCGCTCTCTTGCACTTTAGTTTGTACTCCGGCTCTCTCTTCTCTCCCTCGTCGCGCGCGAACCCCTCGGAACTATATATAGAGTCCCTTTGCGCAACTTACGCACTGAAGTTACCACGTACGGATGTGTATTGGTGCCTAGGCGCCCCTAGCTGGCACCTAGGGGCCAACTCCCGGTGTGCTAAGCAACTTGGACACATTCTGCAATACCCTAGAAATTCATGCACTGGCGCCTAGGTGCCAACTCCTTGGACATTCTTAGCTTAGAGCATCTCCTTTACATCTTGTGGTTGATCATGCTTGGCGCCTGGGCGCCCCTGGCTGGTGCCTAGGCGCCAACTCCCTAGAGTATTGCTTGACTTGTGGCTTCAACATCGTCTGAACTTGTAGATGAAGTGGTGCCTAGGCGCCAACTCTCTAGAAGTCATGCTGTCAGCTGTGTGTGCTGAAAGTGGCCAAGGCACCTAGGGTGGCGCTTGGGCGCCAATGGTTGGCACCTAGGCGCCATCCATCTGCCTCTGGTTTCCTCAGCTTGCATTCAATTCGTCTGCTCTGCCTTCACACATCCCGTCCTTCCTGCAAAAGATGGAAAGCTAAGTAAATGAACTAAAAAAATGCCTAAATAATGCTAAAAATGCCTAAAAACTAAATAATGCTCCTAAAATGCAAAACGAGTGAAAATTAAGCTAAATGGATGCAAACTAAGCCTAATCTCTCGAACTAACACACAAATAAAGTCTGAAATGGGCCATGATAATTCGTAAAAATACGAGTTATCAAAGCACAACTTTGAAAATGTGATTTTATTGCTTCATTGTAAGCAAGCAAACCCTTTTGAAAATATATTTTATTCTCAAGTATTTATGAAATGTGTTTAAGGGTGGCCATTCCTATAATATTTTGAAATAATGAATGTTTATGAGCTTTTATGAAAAGTCATGCCGACATATTGATATCATGTGATGTTCATGGACATGTGCACATATATGAAACATAATGAAGAGGCTTTGGTCGAGGAAGTAGGATCAAGGATCCCTCTTCACCATTGCCAAGTCGCAAGGGCTGTGTGCTGGTGGCGTCCTCCTGAGAGGCGGGGGCATAAGGAAGAGGCTTTGGTGGAGGTAGTGTGGCGCCCCGAACCGAGGTGCCTAGAAGCCTTACTCCGGGATCTTGTTGATTGGTAAATGTGACTCAGGATTGTTTCCCTGATCACGCGGCGGGTTCTTAATTGGTTCTCGTCCAAATTTTTTTTCTTTTCATTTGTCACTTAAACATATACTCATCATCATTTCATGTCTTTGCATTCCACACCATTTATCATTCACAATAGACTCATCCATATCATCATAAAACCATTCATATCTTCTTTTTATTGAAATAATTCACATAAGTACAATCATGTTTGTAATATCCATAAAACATGTCTTCAACATGATTATCATACATTTGTCCATTTGGACGCATACATAGAACTGCAATTAAATTTACAGGTCATTTCTACCTGGCATCCTTTATGAGTCAGCTCCATATCCTGTTTGTCATTTTGAAAACACATATGAGTAATAATACTCATTAAGCAAGCCTTTTTCTTTGGCAAGTAAACATTTTTGTTTCATTCAAATGCATTTCTGCCCATTCGATAGGAGACACTTATCAAGTGATCAACTACGAATGGAATAGAAACCTTTTCATAAAAATCATTTCATAAACATTGGATGTGCAAATGCCTCCTTTCCATTCCTAACATAGACCTTGGTATATGGGCACGCTAGCCCAGGAAACATCTCACATAGCATGGTCCAATACGCCGACTCTCTCTCCGACTTGGCCTCGTCAAGGGGGACCTTGTGTCCTTTACCTTGATTAGCCTACATGGTCTCCTACATGCATGACTTTTGATTTTCTCGGCATTATATACCTCTTACACCAGGTGATTTGTCATTCTCATGTACAGAATTATTTGCACCATCCTTTTTTGAAACATTGTTTCGATAAAACATCATGTAAACCTTTTCATACTCACTCATTTCATAAAAATGCAATGCATTCATTCACACATGACTGTCCTTTGTCTCCACCCTCTTGGGAGGACGCCGCCGGCACACAGCCTTTGCGACTCGGCAATAGTGAAGGGGGATCTCCGATCCACTTACTACCTCCACCAAAGCCTCTTCCTTGTGCACCATATTCGTACATACATATGCCGGCATGACATGACCATAAACTTGATAAAAATTATTTGAGAAGCAAACAAACATTTATTATTTCAAACATTATAGGAGTGACCATCCTTAAACACATTTCATAATCATATTTGCAATCATTTGCAATATTTGAAAAGCAATTTCAAAATAGAACTTGCTTACCTCCTCAGTCTGTGTTCTCCACCTTTTCCTTTTCTTTTCCTATACAAGGAAAAATAATATTTTATCTATATCATTTCATGTCTTAGTTTACTTCCCATGAATGCTTTATAATCATCCATTACCTCATTTCTATATAGGTTAATCTTATAAATATACTTGGTCATTACTCATTTATATGGATTCTTTTCCACAAATTCCTTTTAAAAAATTTCATCCATATATCCTCATAAAATATAAAAATAAATCTCAATTTTTCCTAAACTCACACTGTTCACTTTAGCAAATTACTGTAGCAAATCATTGTAGAAATTTACTATAGAAATTTACGCGTTCACGTTTACTGTTCACCCGAGGTTATTGTTCACAGCAACGTGGGTAATTGTTCATGGGTTCCAAAATTTGACATTTTTTCCAAAAATAAAAAATACCATGACATAGCTTATGCTTAGTATATCATGGAAAAATTCATGAATTATTAATTTATCATCATTAACTTGGCTAAATAAATCATTTTCTCCATATACTAAAAATCAACATAAATTCACTTAAGAAAAATCCTTAATTCCAAAAATCACGAGATTAATATATCATCATTCCAACATTATACTTATCATATTCATACATCCCAAATCATCATTTATCATTTTTGGAGTATTATTTACACATATCATACATGATTTTCCTGAATGCTCTATCTTCGCTCCAAATTTTTGATGTTTCGGCATAATTCCAATTAAGTATTATAAATTTACTTATTTTCTCATGCTTAGGAATTATCTAAGCATTTTTTTACCCTACTTAACATCCAAAAAAATTTTGGGTAAAAATCACTTACCCGAAGTGAAGATATCCTTCCTTTTCTCACACTTTCTCTCTCTAACTTTCTCCTCATGGCTAAAACGTGGTGGGGGTGAAAAATGCTCAAATGGAGCTGGGATGAAGTGCCTTGGACGTTCACCCCTGCCCCCTATTTATACTTTTTGATTTTTCATCAAATTGGAATTTACCCTCCCTTGCTTGATGTATTAAATTATAAAATATATTTTTTTATAATTTCTGAAAATGCATTGAGCCAAGAGCTGCCACCCTAGGCCTGCTCCAGCCCACCCTATGTAGCCATATTTTCCTTGATTTTTTTGATTTTTAAAATTAATTAATTTAGGCTAAATAAATCCTAGTTGTTGGTTGATGATGATGATGATCATGGACCATTGATTTGGTCAAATTTTCCCAACCACCCCCCTGCCATGCTCCAGCAATAGCTGCTGTTCATTTAATTTTTTTATTTTTTAATTATTTATTTTAAATAAAAAGTCAAAAGTTAATTAATGTAAAGTTGAGTTACTTTTTGATCTTCATTTGACGTGTCATCTTGACCCTTGATTCATGATTTTAATCACATCTTAACCCATTCATCATGTTCATCATGAATTTTTAACCATCCATAAAAAATTTCATCGAAATCTGACTCCCGGATTGCAACTTGTGAATTTTTCTTTAATTTTTCACTAAAATCCAAAATTGGATTAAAATAATAAAAAGAATTGATATTTTGTCCTGTAGTGATTAAATCTCCCTTTTTGGCTTTTTTGATTAAGTTAATCCAAGTGATTAACTCTTAATCACTTCAGTTACTATTCATGTGCACTATTCACGTGCACTATTCATCCGAATTTCATAAATAATTATTTTAACCTCTATTCCCACATATTTAATATTCATGAATGTATATTTTTCAAATATATTACTTAGGGTTTACAACCCTAGGGTTTTATGCACTACGCAATGTGACTACTTGAACCTGTTCTTTGCCTTTTCCCTTCGGGTTTTGCTCGGTGTCGCTCGGCAACGATCCTTGAGGTCGATTGTTCAGAGCTGAGGCCAGCTGACCTATCTGAGCTTCTAGGTTTCTGTTCGTCGTGTTCTGAGATTGCGTAAACTGCATGAAGAGATTTTTCAGATCTGATTTCTTTTCTTCTTGCGGTGGTGGAGTGAACTGCATTGGTCTTGCAGGCTGTTGCTGCGGCGGTTGCTGTGAGAATCTAGGCGGCTGATTCGACCTCGTCTGGTTGTTCCATGAGAAGTTAGGATGATTTCTCCAACCTGGGTTGTAGTTGTTTCCATACTGATTAGCTGAATTTCTCTGGAAATTTCCCACGTAATTAATGGACTCCGGGTTGGAGGCGCATTCATCACTAGGATGGCCGAATTCGCCACACCACGTGCGAATGTCTGTTGCTATCGACTGCTGTGGTGTAGACGCCCCTAATGCACTGACGTTGGCTGGCCTGGACAGGTTCTGAATTTGGCGAGATAAAGCATCGATGTGGGCCTTTATCGATGAAACAACGTCCAGTTGGAGTAGACCCCCACCTCGGCTCCTGTCGGATGGCAATTGATAAGTGTTGGCCACCATGTTTTCGAGCAGGGCATATGATTCCCGATAGCTTTTCCGTAGCAGAGATCCGTTCGATGAAGAATCCACCATGTGATAGGTGGAATCTTGGAGACCGTTATAGAAAATCTGAATTTGTACCCACGGCTGAATTCCATGATACGGGCACTTTCGGAGCAGGTCTTTGAAATGATCCCACGCCTCTGATAAGGTCTCCTCTCCGTGCTGCTTGAATGAGACTATATCCATTCTCAGCTTAGCTAGCTTGGCTGGCAGAAAGTATTTTTCTAGGAATTTCTGAGCCAAGTCATTCCATGTGTTGACGGAGTTCGGTGGCAAAGAGTCTAGCCACTCCGAAGCTCGATCTTGGACAGAAAATTGAAATGTTCGAAGCCACATTGCTTCGTCGGAGACTCCATTTTGCTTAAAAGTGTTCATGATCTGCAGGAAATTCCGCAGATGGTGGTGCGGATCTTCATATGCAAGACCTCCGAACTGCCCAATAGACTGGAGCATCTGGAAAATCACCAGTTTGATTTCAAAATTGTTGGTGTCGATCGGAGGAGGTGCAATGCTAGTCTGAATAGCATTCTGACCAAGTGCAATCAAATCCGAAATTGGCTGGTCCAAATCATCTTGAGGTGGATGATTCGGGATCTCAATCCTCTGGTTTCCTTGTTGATTTGCATGAACGTTCTCGTCTTGGTTCTCGATGGGCTCCATCGATTGCTGTTGGTTTCTAGCCTCTCTACTCTTGCGACGCCTTCTCAAATATGTTCTTTCGGGTTCCGGATCAAAAGGAACAATAATCTCCTTTCCGACTCTGCCTCGGCGCATGCAATATGAGATAACTCTGCAAAAACCAATGAAATTGAACTAGTAGAAAGAAAAAGAAATTCTAAGGTAAAAGAAATAATGAAACTGAGTTATTCTACAGAATTATACAAGAAAGCAATAAAATTAAAAATAATTGGCTAAACAGATTCCCCGGCAACGGCGCCAAAAAATTGACGAGCTGCGTATATGTCAATTAGAATTCTCGCTATTTACGCAAGTATACGTGTCGTGTCAAGTAATAAAGAGTGAGTAGAGTATCGTTCTCATGAGGAATTGTTAACCAAAATTATTAATTAATCAAATTGCTTTTGATGGGTGGAAAATTCTGAGTTTGTGATTTAACTAGGCTAACAATCGCAATGAGAAATTAGAGTGAAAGTTCGAGACTACTGGATACTTTAAACGGGTTTTCTGAATAGGGATGGCAGATGGATAGCTTGGAATCCTTGAATCTAAACTATAATTAGCTAAAAAAATAATAATAACTTTGAAATAGTATTAGCATAACTCGGGCAAAATTATAAAATAGTTTAATTGGGTGAAACATACATATATCCCCAATTATATTTCAAAATATAGGGAACAAAATAGACTATAATAAATTAATTGATAAAATGAATTCAAAATAAGTTAAAAAATTAAATTTAGAAGATAGATGATGATTTTGAAATTATTTGGCCAAGAATCAATATTTAATTCGTGTTTAAAAGCACTACAGGTCACCAAATTCCCATACACCGCCGGAGCACTAGTTTAGTGCTCCATCATCTTCTCCAAATCAGAAATCCTATAGCTGCTGCTCAACGCCATCAACGAACCCAACAGGCAGCATAATCTCGCCACCTCCAAGCTGCCAGACCAAGCAACTCTGCATCAAACCGAACTCCATTAACTTTCAGTCGAGCCATCGATTTTTCCCCTTGTTAATCGAAGCACGGCCAAAGCATGGGCAGCAGCGAATTTTCTGCCAGTAGATTTCGATGCCAAATTTCTCCTCTGCTTAGCTCGTCCAAAATTCCAGCAACAAGAGCCAATGACGATTTTGCCAGCACCCATTTTTCCGGTAGCAGCTAATTGCAACAGCCCCAAACCAAAAATCGGCGTCATCTTCTCCAACCAATCACCGCCAGCAATTGCAGAAAAATGGCAGCAAAGTCATGACCCCAGATTCATCGCAATCGTGGCAACGAGCTCCTTTAATCTGCCTTCTTTCAGCACCCAGATCAGAACCCTCCATTGATTCAAGCGTTGATCTTCTAACTAGCAACAAAGTCGCTACCGTGCACATCATTTGACCAGGAAAATTCGGAAACAGGCAGCACGAATCAAGTTTCGATTTGCGAACAGCCACCCCTACAATCCAGCTCGTCCCCTGCTCTACCATGGCTGATTCGAGACAATAGAAAACCAACCTCTACATTTTTTTTCATTCTCACCCAATCTAGAGATCAAGACCGACGCCAGCCGAAATCCAACCATCAATCATCCCTAACCGGCAAACCATTTCCTTCAAACCAACCAGCTCCTCTTCTTCGGCCATGGTGTCTAGCCCTTTTGCATTTTCCATTCTTGGCTAACACCTCCAAAAACCAGCCACCGTCCTAGCCAAGAAGAGCCCTTCAATTCGAGCATGACTATTGTTAATTTTCACTGCCCAATTCCCAATTCGTGAGCTCAATCCACAGCAACATCCATGCAAGCAGAGCCGCCCAAATCCAATTTACCGATCAAAAATAGAATTAGCAGCCATAGAAGCTGCAACACACCATGTGTAGAAACAAACGGAGAAGCAACGAAGGCAGCCAAAGCAGGCAACGGAATGAATCCCACATCGGATTCCACGTTGGAGGAAGGGTCCCTCACACATCTATAAAATGGGCCTTTCACTTATCCCAAAGACACTACAACACTCTCCCATCACTTGAAGTGGGGCCTTTGCCAAGTGGAAAAACTCAAAGGGCTTGGATTGCTTCTCAAAAGAGTGGTTTTCGAGCAAGAATTGGGATAAATAAAATTTCTGTAATTATAGTTTTTTTTCTTTAATGCTTTGTAGTTGTTAATTTTAGATTTGTAATATTTAGCCTAGATTTACTGCTTTATGCATTGTAATTTTCAAATTAAGTTTAATGCAATTTTCATTCCTGTTTTCGTAGATTAAATTTTACTCCTGTAGTCTTTTAATGGCTGTCCTAATTTAGATTTAATTTTAGTTAATTGCAATTTCTCTTCTCCTTTCTCTGTATCTTTCTCTCTCTTCTTTATCTACTTTCTTTCTCTCCTTTCTCTCTCTTTCTAATTCTCTTTCCTTCCCTCTCTAATTTCTTTTTTTTTCTTTTCTCTCTAATTTCTTTTCCTTTATATCTAATTTCTTTCTTTCTCTTCTCTATACCCTCTTTCACTTTTCTCTTTTATTTTGCCTTAAAATAATTCAAAATTATATAGCCTATCCGTGGATTCGACCTGACTCACCGTTATTCTACACTATCTCCCGTATAGTGGTAGCTTTAATGTGTTTCGGTTAATTTTAATTAAACTGGTGATCACAGTGCTCTTAACGACAAGCACTTGGTGCGCATCAATTACCTTCACTTACCTTTTTATCCACGGATTCTTCTTGCTTTTCCACATGCAGTTTTTCAAGATTACTTGTGACATCATCTGCATTACTTAAATCATCTTCTCTTTTGGAGCATGGATTAAATTCATCAAAAACAACATGTATTGACTCCTCTACAACTTGGTTCTTTTTATTGAAGACTCTATATGCTTTGCTATTTGATGAGTAACCAAGGAACATTGCCTCATTACTCTTCGCATCCAGTTTTCCCAAGTTGGTTTTACCATTGTTCAAAACATAACATGTGCAACCAAAAGCATGAAAATATGAAATATTTGGTTTTCTACCTTTCCATAGCTCATATGGGGTCTTTTTCAAGATTGCTCTAATAGTTACACGATTCAGGACATGACATGTTGTACTTACATCTTCGCCCCAAAATCTCTTGGATAATTTACTCTCATTTAGCATAGTTCTAGCCATCTCTTGTATGGTCCTATTTTTCCTTTCAACTACTCAATTTTGTTGTGGAGTTCTTGGTGCAGAAAATGCGTGGTGAATTCCTTTTTCATTACATAATTCTATGAATCGTTTATTTTCAAACTCACCACCATGATCATTTCTAATGGTCATAATAGTACTTTGTTTTTCATTTTGCACCAAGTTTACAAAAGTTGCAAACATAGAGAAAGCTTCATCTTTGCTAGCTAAGAGAATTACCCAAGTGAATCTTGAAAAATCATCAACTATTATGAATATATACTTCTTTCCACCGATGGTTAAAATATTGGATGACCTATATAGATCCATGTGTAGCAATTCAAGTGGCCTAGTGGTGGAAATCTCCTTTTTGGAGAAAAAGGCATTTTAGGTTGTTTTGACTGTTGACATGCTTTACAAATTTTGTCTTTGTCATATTTCAATTTTGGTAATCCTTCTACTAAACTCTTTTTCCATAAGGTCTTAATGTTTGACATGTTTATATGCCCAAACCTCTTATGCCAAACCCATGGATCATTGTCAATGGTCATTAGACATTGACCATCTAGCTCATCAAGTGAAACCAAATATATATTTCCATGTCTTTTTCCACTAAACATGATATGTTCTCCATCAAATACATTGCATATAGATGATTCAAACACAAGTTGGTCTTCTAGTCCAAATGACTTGTTTCCCTTTTGGTTTGTAAATGGGTGCAGCTTTAGCTTGATTTTTTCCAAGTTTTGGCACATTTGATTTGCTGCTTTCTCCTTGCTCAAATGTGGAGTACCCAAGACCTCTTCTATTGTTTTGAGAGGTCATGTTCAGAAACATTTTCACACTCTCTCCTGGATTAAAGAATTTAGTTAATGATTCATTTAAGGATTCATTCTCCTTTTTCAGGTTCTTCACTTCTTTCAATAGCAATTCATTTTCTTCTTTCAGTTTTGTTGTTCTTTCTGCTAGTTTTCCATTTACAATGATTATGGAATTACTTTATTGTTTCTTCAATGATAATTTGTTTCCTAGTTTTTGATTTTCTCATATAATGAATCATATGCTTGTTGTAATTCCTCTAATTCAGCACATTTGAGACACTCCTTTATAGAAGAATGAATAGATTGAGAATAATCAAGTTTGGAAGTTACCTCTTCATTACTTGTACATTTTGTTGAGGTGGTTTGTTCTTCCAAAACTTCTATTGTGTTTAAATACAACAAAGTTTCTTCTTGCTCAATCCGCGCCATGCAGCATATTCTTGCGCAATTTGCTGCTTCAAGATCATCATTTGAGGAGCTACTTGTTGATGGAATTTCTTCATTCACGTACATTCCTCTTCCCTTAGGCTTTTGGAATTTTCGTCTTCCATATCTTTCTTTCTCTTCTTGACGCTCCTTTGCTTTGGTTTCCTCAGGCGTTGTGCATTGGGCTTGCATATGTCCCATACCACCACATCAAAAATATTTCGTTGCCTCCTTCTTTTTCTCCTTGGAATTTCTTTCTTTAAAACTTTTGAAATTCCTTCCTTTCTTACAAACTTTCTGAATCGTCTTGTAAGTAAGGCAATCTCCTCATCGTCGTTTTGTGAGGATGAGGTGGAGATGTTCGAATCTTGTGCGACTTTTAATGCAATTGCTCTCTTTCCTTTGTGGTGATCTTCATTTCTTTTCTTAATTAGCTCATGTGACATTAATGAGTTAATGAGATCTTCTAGCTTCAATGTGTTTAGGTCCTTGGCTTCTTCTATTGCAGTGATCTTCGGAGTCCATGATTCCGGTAGGGCTCTTAGAATCTTCATAACCTGTTCAGATTCTGAGATAGCTTTTCCAAGACCTTTTAAAGCATTAGTAATTTTTGAAAATCTAGCAAACATTTCACAAATATTCTCAGTGTCCAACATTTTGAAACTTTCTAATTCTCCAATCAAAATGTTTCTTCTTGTCCCTTGGACTTGAGAGGTTCCCTCATAGATAGATGTTAATGTATCCCATATTTCTTTGGTGGTCAAACAAGAGGATACTCTATCATCTTCAGAGGCGGTAAGAGCACAAAATAATGAATTCATGGCCGTAGCGTTGCTCTTAACAATTTTCACTTCCTCATCCGTCCATTTGGAAGCTTTTTCATTAATTGGCAAGGTCACACCGTCTTGGATTGCAATCCAAGAGTCCATATCTGTAGCCATGATGAGTTGTTTCATACGTAGCTTCCAATAGCCAAAATTATTCTCATCAAACAATGGTGGCCTAGTAAAAGATTGGCCTTCGGCAAATGCGGGAACGGAAGTAGATTTGTTTGCCATTATATAAAAGATCTATTTGATAAAACTAAAAGACCTGCTCTGATACCACTTGTTGGTCCCGAGTTTATGGCAATTACTTAAGAGGGGAGGGGTGAATTGGGTATTTAAAAATTTTCACTTAAACAGAAAATTTACCTCGGTTTAGTTCAGTCCCCTTAACGAAACAAATGGAAAATATGGTGAGTAATAAGATAATTAAAGCAGAAATATAAATTTTAGCAATGGGCAAGTTTTTATAGTGGTTTGGGCAACCTTTCCTACTCCACTCTTCCAAGCTCACACCCCTTGTGACTTGGGTTCCACTATGTATTTCACAAATACAACTAGAGCCACTGCTCTCTTCTAGATTTCAGCTCTAGGGGGCATAAACAACTTACAACATAAGTAGGTGACGAGTTCCACTCCAGTCACAATGCTACTTTGCTTACACTTGATCTTAGTTGCTAAAATTAAATCAAGTTCAATACAACAAGAAAAGGAATAAAGAAAGTTTCTACACGTTACTTTGTGTAGAGGCAGATTTAGCGCAGAGAAGAATTTGTGAAGAAGACTGAATGGTTCAACAAGTAGCTCTTGGCAGGTTGAATGCAAAGTTCTTCTTCTAGATGTTGGCTTGATCAATTAATGCTCTTAGAGATCGAAGTTGTGCTCAATCAATGATATTTCAGCTACCTTCACGTCTGTATTGAATGCCTTAAATAAATGACGAGGGTATTCGAATGTTTGAAAGTAGGTGGCGCGCATTTAATGCACCAACGTTCGAAAATTTTTTGATGTTGCAACCCAAGTCGCAAGTGGAGTCGACTTCGGGTGCGACTTCACTGCAGTCTATTCAAGTTCCTCCTCAGGTCGACTTGGTCTTGAACTTGACCCAAGTCGCATGTGGAGTCGACTTCGACCGACTTCGGTTTTCTGCAATTTCCAAGTCTCTTCTTCAAGTCGACTTGGACTTGGACTTGACCCAAGTCGTTGTTGGAGTCGACTTCGGTGCGACTTCACTTCCTTTGTTTGCTAGATGAACTTGAATTCATTTGAGATGACTTCGGTCGCTTGATTTTCTTCATGTTAATTGTTCTTCCACTGATTTACATCACTTGAAACTCTGTATGATCATTCTAGCATGAAATTTTTTAGTTTCGTGTCTTGAAATCTTGAATATTTGAAACTTGGAGTTCTTGCGAATGTCCAAATGTGTGTTCCTTGCTCTGTTAATGCAAATTTATTTATTTTGGACCTTGCTTATCTTCATTTGATCCAAGTTGAATGTTTGGGTCGACTTGGTCTTTAACTTCACTCAAGTCGTAAGTCAAGTCGACTTGGTCTGCGACTTCGCTCTTCAAATTCTGTGCCGGTCAGTTGAAGTTGATGCTGGAGTCGACTTGATCTGCGACTTCGATAGCTCTTGCTCCCTAATTTCAGCGCTGGATAAAAAATGGCCTTTGAAGTCGATGCTGGAGTCGACTTGGGGATTGACTTGGCCTAAGTCGATGCCTGAGTCGACTTGGGAATCGACTTGACCTGTCCTGCTTCATATTTTTCATTTTTATATCCTTAAAACATTTCACAAACATATTAGTAGCCAAAATTTACTCAAATTGAGTTGTTAATCATCAAAACATATACTTTGGTTATTTTGCCTTTGATTTCAACACTTGTTTCCAATAATATGACCCAGAAATCCTACTTGCTTCAACCAGAATTCACATTTCTTCAACTTGGCATACAATTTCTCATTTTTCAGTTTTTCCAATACTCTTCGCAAATGAATTTCATGCTCTTTCTCTGTTTTAGAGTAAATCAGGACATCGTCAATAAATACCACCACAAATTGATCGAGATAGTCCTGAAATACCCTATTCATCATATTCATGAATACAGCAGGGGCATTAGTGAGCCCAAAAGGCATCACTAAAAACTCATAATATCCATATCTAGTTCGAAAAGCTATCTTGTGAACATTGATGATACCCTGATTGTAAATGAATCTTAGAAAAAGTTGTAGCTACTTGCAACTGATCGAACAAATCATCGATCCTGGGCAATAGATATTTGTTCTTCACTATGACCTTATTTAATTCTCTGTAATCAATACACAATCTCAGACTTCCATCTTTCTTCCTTACAAATAATATTGGAGCTCCCCAGGGTGATACACTGGGTCTGATAAAACCTGTCTAATAGCTCCTGTATTTGAGTCCTTAGCTCATTCATTTCAGCTAGTGCCATTCTGTATGAAATCTTAGATATCGGTGTTGTAGCTGGTATGATATCTATGGTCATATCCATTTCTCTTTGTGGAGGCAATGTGGTTAGTTCTTTTGGAAACACATCAGGAAATTCCTTAACCACAAGAATTTGACTTATTTCTACCTCCGTACCTTTCTCCACATTAACCGATACCAGATAAGTTTGGCACCTTTGGCGGATCATCTTGACCGCTTTCATGGAAGATATTAATATCGTCGAATTTTCAGGCTGTCTTAACTTCCCAATGGCTATTTCCTTTTTTGGGGCCGCTTCAAATTGTACCTTCTTATTCTTGCAATTAATCGTAGCTCCTCATTGACTCAGCTAGTCCATACCCAATATCACATCGAATTCCATCATAGGTAATAGGATCAAGTTGTCTTCTAAAATCAACAATCCTATCTTAATAGGACATGCATTGCATACTTGGCTAGTGCTAGCTAACCTATAAAAAGGGGATTCTACGTGAATTATCTTATTGGTTTCCTCTACTAATAGTGCATCGGTGGCCACGCATTGGCATGCGATGAATGAGTGAATAGCACCTGAATCAAACAAAGCAACTGCCGAATTTTCTAAAATATAAACCGTACCGTGACCACCTGTGAAACCCCGACCGTATACGCGTCATTTCGATATTTGTAATTTTGTAATTATTTTATGAATAAATGAAAATTCATGAATTATATTGATGGATATGTGTATTACAGATTGAAATAATGCAATTAGGAATTTAACTCTGTGAATAGTGCACGTGAATAGTAAATGGGGATTAAGACACAGGATTAAGAGTTAATCACTTGGATTAACTTAATCACAAAAAGACAAAATAGAGATTTAATCACTACAAGAAGAAATAGCAATTCTTTTTGGATATTTTAATCCAAATTTGGATTTTTGTGGAAGAATAGAAAAAAATTCATAAATTGCAATCCGGGCGTCGGAATTCGATGAAATTTTTAATGGATGGTTAAAAATTCATGATGGACATGATGAATGGATTAAGATGTGATGAAAATAAAAAATCAAAGGTCAAGATGAAGCATCAAATACAAAGTGAAAAAGTGAATCAACTTTACATTAATTAAGCATTTGACTTTTAATTAAAATAAATAAATAAAAAATAAAAAATTAATTAAAAGCAAAGCAGCTACATGTCAGGTCGTGTAGGGGGGTGTCTTGACCAAAATCAATGGTCAAAATTCATCCTAATCAAAGATTAATGGCTAGGATTAATTGAGCTTAATTTAATTAATTTTAAAAATCACACAATAGGTAGAAAATTAGGGCTGCTATAGGGAGGCTGGAGAAGGCCTAGGGTGGCTGCTCTTGGCTCAAGGCATCTTTGGAAATAAAAAAAAAACATATTTGCAATTTTACACCTTGAGCTAGAGGGGGTAAAATGCAAATTCATGAAATGAAGCACTATAAATAGGGGACCATGCCTTGGACGAATTCACAACCATCCAAAGCTCAAAAATCACTTGAGAAACTTCATTTCCCATCCCCACACGTTTTAGCCTTGAGTAGAAAGAAGAATAGAAGGTTGGAGAGAGAAAGTGTGAGAAAAAGAGGAGTATCTCCACTTCGGGTAAGTAATTTCTACTCAAATTTCTTTTGAATGTTAAGTAGGGTAAAACCGTGCTTAAATAATTCCTAATCATGAGAAAATAAATATATATAATGTTTAAATGGAATTATGCCAAAATATCAAAAATTTAGAGCAAAGATAGGGTATTCAGGAAGATAGCATATGATATGTGAAAATAATGCTCCAAAATTGATAAATGATGATTTGATATGTATGATTATGATAAATATGATGTTGAAATGATGATATATTAATTTCATAATTTTTAGAATTAAGGATTATGCTTAAGTGAATTTATGTTGATTTTTAGTATATGGAGAAAATGAATTTTTTCGCCAAGTAAATGATGATAAATCCAAAATGTATGAAATTTTCTATGATATACTAGGCATAAGGTATGTCATGGTATTTTTTATTTTTGGAAAAAATATAAATTTTTGGAACCCATGAACACTAACCACGTCCCTATGAACAGTAACTCGGATGAACAGTAAATTGCTACAATAGACAGCGTAATTTTGGAGAAAATTTTAGATTAATATTTAAATATAAGGATGTAAATTTTGAGGAACCTATGGATAAAAATATCCATATAAAGAAATAATGCCCAAATATTATACAGCATGCATGAGAAGCAGCTTGAATAGAAGAAATAAAATTATCTTTTTTCCTTGAATAGGAAAAGGAAAAGAAAAGGTCGAAGACACCCACTGAGAAGGTAAGCAAGTTATACCTTTTGCAAATTATTTCCAAAATGCTTAAAATTGTTTGTTAATTGCTTTATGAAATTTATTTAAGGTTGGCCATACCTATAACTGCTTTACATGAACTGAAGTTTGTTTTGTTAAATTATTTTTTAAATGATTTTTATGAAATTGTTTATGATTTACAAATATCATGCCGGCATGTGTATGTAAATGAGCATGTGCACGAGGAATAGGACTTAGTCGAGGTAGTAAGCGGACCAGATGTCCCCCTCGCTATTGCAATGTCGCTTAATAGGCCCAGGCCGGCGGCGACCTCCTTGAAATGGGAGCATGTATGGGATGGGCGCCTAGCTAGCGTCGCATCCAAAGGAATGTCATGAATGCTATGTATGCATTTCATTTGTATTTTATGAAATGCATAAAATGATTGAAAAAAATTATGTATGGCTTGCTTACTGAGTATTATTACTCACCCATGCTTTTTCAACAACAGACTAGAAATGATGATGTAGGCAGCATGCCAAGTGTTATGTAGTTTCGATATGAATGTTGTATATGTGAATATTTATGTAAAGATAATGATGTTAATTTGGAGATGGATATGAATCTTTTTTATTTCAATGAAAATGTTTATGGAATAGTTTTTTATTATAACTGTGATATATGAAATATATTTCATGTTGGATGAATGATGGAAATTTCCATGTATTAATGTTGTATATATTAAAAAAAATCCTGCCATGTGATCAGGGTAACAATCCTGAGTCACGTTTACCAATCAAAACGATCCCGGAGTAAGGCTTCTAGGCACCTCGGTTTAGGGCACCACAGAAGTTGGTATCAGAGCATGGATTGGTAAATAGGCAGAAAAGAAAAGAAATGATCAAATTAGAATACATGAAATCATGATTATTATTGATTTATTTATTATTGATGAATATTGATGTTATACTAATAAATGTTTCAGGAAGTTAAAAATGCCGCTCACCAGAGCTAGAGCAAGAGCCAATAAAGGCAAGGCCCCAATGGAAGAATTGGTAGATAAAACAAGGGGCGAAGCCAGCAAAAAAACATGTAGGGCAGAATCTGAGGAGCAATCCTTTATAACCCGTCCACGGCGAGAGGAAAGCTCTAGACCTCAAGAAGAGGTCAATATAGAAGAAAAAATTGTTGTGGCCATCGAAAAAGCTATGCAGCAATGGACAGCCCAGGCTGCTGGGTTATTACAAGAAATAAGGAACCAGCAGGCCCCGCCATCAAGAGGAGACGGGGAAAGACCTAGGCCCTCGGTCAATCCCGGCACGTCAAGGGAAGTAGAGGATAGTCTCCTTGAGGCCGACAGAAAGGCTATCAATCCTTTCTTGCACAGAGACCGCCCAAATTTGCAGGGGAACCAGACTCCCTCATTGCAGAGCAGTGGATCACAGAAATTAAGAAATTATTTAGGATAACGCCCTGCAATGATCAGCAGAAAGTATTGTGTGCTACCCATCTACTGATAAAGGATGCTTATGAATGGTGGGAAACACTAATAATAACCATGCCACATCCAGAGCAAGTTACGTGGCATGAATTTTTATAAGAATTCAATAAAGAATATCTCTCTATAGGGCTACAAAGCCAAAGAGTGATAGAATTTGAAAAATTCTACCAAGGCAGGATGATGGTTACAGAATACGCTATAAAGTTCAATGCCTTGGTAAGATATGTTCCATGGATCGCCAATGTGCCGGAAAATAAGGCACAAAGATTTCAGAGGGGATTAAGGCCCAGCTAAGAGAGGGGTTAGCCCCATTATTAATAAAAGGCTATGCCTCTAGCATTGAGAGGGCTAGGGCATTGGAGATGGAGTCTATGAGGACTCAGGAGCTTAGGCAAGCTTAAAAACAATTCTTTTCAGCCTCCAAGGAAGGTGAGGCTAATAAAGGAAAAAAGGGAATCGTCGAGAGCAAGAAAATCGGCGATAAGACACAGAGCACCCCGACTTGCAGAACTTGCCACAAACGCCATTCAGGCGAATGTTTACAAGGAACCAGGACTACCAATGTGGCCAAGCGGAGCATGTGGCCCGGGACTGCAGGACCGACGAAGCCAAAATAATAAAGTGCTTCAATTGTGGTCAAGTCGGACACATTTCGCCCAATTGTCCGAATAAGTCACAAGGAGCACCAGCTCGAGGGAGGCCGGCCCAGCAAAAAGTCCCCGCCATCGCCAATTGAACTAGTACTGCTACCAACCCAGTGCGTGTCCAAGCCTTCACCCGAACGGAGTCACAAGAGATGCAGGAGAAAGTGATTATAGGTATGATTTACATTTTAGGAAATTCTGCAGTAGCTTTATTTGATTCTGGAGCTACACATTCATTTATATCATATCAATTCGTAATCACGCACGCACTTCGGGTAGAGGAAACCAGTAGTACTATACATGTAGAATCCCCAGTATATAGGTTGGCAAGTATAAATCAAATCTGCAAGGCATGTCCTATCAGGAGAGGAACAAAGATATTAGAAGCTGATCTCATCCTATTACCAATGACAGAGTTTGATGTCATACTAGGAATGTATTGGCTAAGTCAATGGGGTGCAACAATTGATTGTAGAAATAAAAGGTGCAATTTGAAGCACCAAAAGATGAAATAGAGATCAGTAAAATAAGACAGCCAGAAAACACAATAAGGATGGTATCAGTTATGAAAGCAGCTAAGCTAATACGCTAGCAATGTACAACTTATCTGGTCTCTATAAACACAATACAAAGAGATGGGGTACCTATGGATCAAATTCCAGTGGTAAAGGAATTTTCAGATATTTTTCCAAAAGAGCTATGTAGCTTACCACCGGAAAGGGAGATGGATATGGAGATAGAAATTATTCCAGGAACAACCCCAATATCTAAGGCCCCATATAGGATGGCACCAGCCGAATTGGTTGAGTTGAAAGTGCAAATTCAAGATTTATTAGATAAAGGGTTTATTAGACCCAGTGCGTCACCATGGGGAGCTCCAGTGCTATTTTTAAGGAAAAATGATGGGAGTTTAAGACTCTGTATTGAGTACAGAGAATTGAATAAAGTAACGGTTAAGAATAAATACCCACTCCCAAGAATAGATGATCTTTTTGATCAGTTAAAATGAGCTTCTACATTTTTGAAAATTGATTTACAGTCAGGTTACCACCAGTTGAGGATATGTCAAGAGGACATCCATAAAACAGCATTCAGAACAAGATATGAGCATTATGAATTCTTAGACATGCTATTTGGACTAACGAATGCCCCAGCTGTGTTTATGGATATGATGAACAGAATTTTTCGAGAATTTTTGGATCAATTTGTGGTGGTATTCATTGATGATATACTGATTTATTCAAAGACAGAAGAAGAGCATGAGAAACATTTGAGGATAGTATTGGAAATTCTCCGAAGGGAGAAATTATATGCTAAATTCAAGAAATGTGAATTTTGGTTGAAACAGGTAGCCTTTCTCGGCCACATTATATCTGAGAAAGGAGTACAGGTAGATCCTAAAAAGATTAAGGCAATAACAAAGTGGCCACAACCAACAAATATCACGGAAATAAGAAGTTTCTTAGGGCTAGCTGGCTACTATAGGAGATTTGTGGAAGGATTCTCACACTTGTCAGCTCCACTCACAAAGCTGACAAGGAAAGGAGTTGGGTTTGAATGGACACAGGAATGTGAGAATAGCTTCCAAGAGTTAAAGAAAAGATTGGTAAAAGCGCCAATTCTAACATTGCCTACGGAGAAGGAAGGGTTTGTAATCTATAGTGATGCCTCAAAGAAGGGATTAGGATGTGTACTGATGCAAAATGGAAAAGTTATATCATACGCATCTAGGCAACGCAAGCCAAATGAGGTAAACTATCCAACCCATGACTTAGAATTGGCAGCAGTAGTCTTTGCTTTGAAAATTTGGAGACATTATTTATATGGAGTTAAATGTGAGGTCTATACTGATCATAAGAGCCTCAAGTACATTTTTACTCAAAAGGAGTTAAATATGAGGCAGAGAAGATGGCTCGAGTTACTAAGGGATTATAACATCGACATTTTATATCATCCAGGCAAAGCCAATGTAGTAGCCGATACACTAAGTAGAAATGTTAGCTTAGCACATCTCATCACAAAGGAAGAAGGGCTACTACAAGAATTAAGACAATTAGAGCTAATTGTAAGCCCACTTGGGGTACAAGTTAGATTGTCTCAATTACAAATCCAGTCGAATTTATTTGAGCAAATTAAAATGACTCAATAAGAAAATGGGGATTTCAAGAATTTTGTGGAGAAAATGATCAAGAAAAATCCCAGTGAATACATACAGGATGAACATGGGATGTACAGATATAGGGGTTGCCTGTGCATACCCAATCAAGAGGAAGTAAAGGAACAAATATTGAAAGAAGAACATTTCTCTCCATTTTCGATGCATCCAGGTAGCACCAAGATGTATCAAGACATCAAAAAGATGTATTGGTGGAATAATATGAAGAGAGAAATTGCTTAATATGTGGCTAAGTGCCTAACATTTCAAAGGGTTAAGGCTGATCATCAAAGAACCCCTGGAAAATTACAGTCACTAGAAGTCCCAGAATGGAAATGGGATGATATTACTATGGATTTTATTGAAGGGTTACCAAGAACCCAAAATGGAAATGATGCTATATGGGTAATAGTTGATAGATTATCAAAAGTAGCTCATTCCTAGCTATCAAGAAAAATTTTATTGCTGAGAGACTGGCTAAGATCTATTATAAGGAGATAGTGAGACTACATAGAGTATCTAAGTCAATAGTTTCCGATCGAGATTCCAGTTTTACGTCTTGATTTTGGAAAAGTTTACATCAAACCTTAGGTACACAGCTGAAATTCAACACATCATTTCATCCTCAAACTGATGGGCAGATAGAAAGGGTAAATCAAGTAGTTGAGGATATGCTGAGGATGTGCACAGTAGAATTTGGAGGATCATGGGATGAGTATTTGGCTATGGCAGAATTCGCTTATAACAACAGCTATCAAGCAAGTATTCAAATGGCCCCATTTGAAGCTTTATATGGACGAAAACGCAGAACTCCTCTAAACTGGGATGAAGTGGGAGAAAGAAAGTTGGCTCCAGACCTTTCAAAGAGAATGGCAGAAAAAGTTCAAGTGATTCGCCAGTGTATACTCACAGCCCAGAGCAGGCAAAAGAGTTACACCGATTACAAAAGAAGGGATTTAAATATCCAAGTTGGGGATCACGTATTTGTCAAAGTAACGTCATTCAAAGGGGTCACCTAATTTGGAAATAAAGGGAAGCTAAACCCAAGATATATCGGACCCTTTGAAGTACTGGAAAAGATAGGCAACCTAGCCTACAGAATAGCCCTGCCACCAGCCCTAAGTGCCATCCACAATGTGTTTCACATCTCCATGCTCTGAAAATATGTCTCCGATCCGACCCATGTGTTAATAGCAGAGAATTTGCCAGTACAAGAACACTCGAACTATGAGGAAAGGCCAATAAAAGTACTGTATTCCAAGATCAAGAAGTTTTGGAACAGGGAGATCGAGTATGTAAAGGTTCAATGGAATCGATATTCAGAATCCGAAGCCACTTGGGAGTTACGAGAGGAAGTTAAAAGAAAATATCCTCAATTATTCAAGGAAAGATAAGTTTCAGGACGAAACCTATTGTAAGGGGGGAGAATTGTGAAACCCCGACCGTATATGCGTCATTTCGACCGTATATGCATCATTTCGATATTTGTAATTTTGTAATTATTTTATGAATAAATGAAAATTCATGAATTATATTGATGGATATGTGTATTAGAGATTGAAATAATGCAATTTGAAATTTAACCCTGTGAATAGTGCACGTGAATAGTAAATAGGGATTAAGACACATGATTAAGAGTTAATCACTTGGATTAACTTAATCACAAAAAGACAAAATAGAGATTTAATCACTACAAGACGAAATAGCAATTCTTTTGGATATTTTAATCCAAATTTGGATTTTTGTGGAAAAATAGAAAAAAAAATCATAAATTGCAATCCGGGCGTCTGAATTCGATGAAATTTTTTATGGATGATTAAAAATTTATTATGGACATGACGAATGGATTAAGATGTGATGAAAATCACAAATCAAAGGTCAAGATGAAGCATCAAATACAAAGTGAAAAAAGTGAATCAACTTTACATTAATTAAGCATTTGACTTTTAATTAAAATAAATAAATAAAAAATAAAAAAATTAATTAAAAGCAAAGCAGCTACATGTCAGGTCGTGCAGGGGGGTATCTTGACCAAAATTAATGGTCAAAATTCATCCTAATCAAAGATCAATGGCTAGGATTAATTTAGTTTAATTTAATTAATTTTTTAAAAAAAAATAGGTAGAAAATTAGGGCTGCTATAGGGGGTTGGAGCAATCCTAGGGTTGCTGCTCTTGGCTCAAGGCATCTTTGAAAATTAAAAAAAACACATTTGCAATTTTACACCTTGAGCTAGAGGGGGTAAAATGCAAATTCATGAAATTTGAAGCACTATAAATAGGGGAGCATGCCTTGGACGAATTCACAGCCATCCCAAGTTATAACTCGTAAAAATACGAGTTATCACGGCCTATTTCAGACTATTTTTGCGTGTTAGTCCAAGAGATTAGGTTTAGTTTGCATCCATTTAGCTAAATTTTCACTTGCTTTGCATTTTAGGAGCATTATATAGTTTTCATGCATTTTTAGTATAAATTAGGCATTTTTAGCTCAGTTATTTAGTTTCATTCATTTTTACAGGAAGGACGAAGAATTACAAGCATGCGATCGAGTCAAAGAATGAACAGAGCCAAGTGAAGAAGCAGGTAGGCTGGCGCCCAGGCGCCACCCTACATGCCTAGCCAGAAGTTCCAGCACTCACACAGGAAAATGCCTCTAGAGAGTTGGCACCCAGGCGCCACTTCACTAGGATATATTGCATTCCGGGAAGTTTTCAAATCACAAAGCTTACAGAGAGTTGGCGCCCAGGCGCCAAGGCAATGAAGTCTTAGGGTTTCCAGAAAGGTTTCTAAGTTACGCAACTCCAGAGAGTTGTCGCCTAGGCGCCAATACGCATCCGTACGCGTGGGTTTTACTGCGCAGGTTGTTATGTTTAAATAGAAACTTAGAGTTCCAGAAGAGGAGAGACGTAGAGAGGGTGTGGCTGCTGTGGAGAGAAGGAGAGAAACCAAAGCTTCAAGGAGGGAGAGAAGATCAAGTGGAGATCAAAGCTATCATTGCAAATCCATTGAGTTTCATCTCTTCTTCTCATCTATCTCTTCCTATTTGTTATTCTCTTTGCTTGGGATAGTTGTAACTTGATTTTAATGGGAGTTAAAGTCATGTTTATGAGCTAAACCTTCCTATGGTGGGAGATATGTAGGATTTGAACTCATAGCCTATGCTATTTGATTTTCTTATGCTAGAATTAATAATATAGTTGTGCTGTGATTTATGTTGCTTGAGATTACCCTTATATATCATGCTTAATGCGTTTACAAGCTTTGCAACCTTGTGGATTGATCTAATATTTAGATTCATGCTTGGAAGAGTGAGATTTGAATGAGATCCATATATAAGCATAGGTATTCTAGCGCTTATTGTGTTGGATGTTAATATGGATAGGAATATACCTATTAACCCTGTGTAATCTCTATTAGGTTATGTGGTTATCAACCTTGTTTTACTTATATGCATGGGAACATAACACATAACTAAAACTTGGTTAGGTTTGTATGTGTTGGAAGACATATATGAATATAAATGAACCTAGATTAGTAATCTCTGCACAACTAACTTAATTGGAACCAAATAACATAGCTATGATTCAATGAATTCATATTCCCACCTATCTTAATTATCTCAAGGCAATCTCAGCAACTCCACACCACTCTGGTCATTTACTGCTTTGCTTAGTTAGTTTAATTCAATTCTTCGAAACCAAAGCTCATTCCTTTTACCAATTCACTTAGACAATTGAGATTTAAGGTGCTAATCCGTTTAACACAATCCTCGTGGGAACGATACTCTACTCACACTTTATTACTTGATCGGCACGTATACTTGTGTTAAAACGAGCATTTTAATAGACATATACGCAGCTCATCACCAAGCTCAAAAATCACTTGAGCAACTTCATTTTCCATCCCCACACGTTTTAGCCTTGAGTAGAAAGAAGAATAGAAGGTTGGAGAGAGAAAGTGTGAGAAAAAGATGAGTATCTCCACTTCGGGTTAGTAATTTCTACTCAAATTTCTTATGAATGTTAATTAGGGTAAAATCATGCTTAAATAATGCCTAATCATGAGAAAATAAGTATAGATATAATGTTTAAATATGATTATGCCAAAATATCAAAAATTTGGAGCGAAGATAGGGTATTCGGGAAGATAGCATATGATATGTGAAAATAATGCTCCAAAATTGATAAATGATGATTTGGAATGTATGATTATGATAAATATGATGTTGAAATGATGATATATTAATTTCATAATTTTTGGAATTAAGGATTATGCTTAAGTGAATTTATGTTAATTTTTAGTATATGGAGAAAATGATTTTTTTCACCAAGTAAATGATGATAAATCCAAAATTTATAAATGTCCTATGATATACTAGGCATAAGGTATGTCATGGTATTTTTCATTTTTGGAAATATAAGGATGGAAATTTTGAGGAACCTATGGATAAAAATATCCATATAAAGAAATAATGCCCAAATATTATAGAGCATGCATGGGAAGCAGCTTGAATAGATGAAATAAAATTATCCTTTTTCCTTGAATAGGAAAAGGAAAAGAAAAGGTCGAAGACACCCACTGAGAAGATAAGCAAGTTATACCTTTGGCAAATTATTTCCAAAATGATTGAAAATGTTTGTAAATTGCTTGATGAAATTTATTTAAGGTTGATCATACCTATAACTGCTTTACATGAACTAAAGTTTTCTTTGTTAAATTATTTATTAAATACTTTTTATGAAATTGTTTATGATTTTCAAATATCTTGCCAGCATGTGTATGTAAATGAGCATGTGCACGAGGAATAGGCCTTAGTCGAGGTAATAAGCGGACCAAATGTCCCCCTCGCTATTGCCGAGTCGCTTAATAGGCCCAGGCCGGCGGCGACCTCCCTAAAATGGGAGCATGTATGGGATGGGTGCCTAGCTAGCGTCGCATCCAAAGGAATGTCATGAATGCTATGTATGCATTGCATTTGCATTTTATGAAATGCATAAAATGATTGAAAAAAAATTATGTATGGCTTGCTTACTGAGTATTATTACTCACCCATGCTTTTTCAACAACAGACCGGAAATGATGATGAATGCAGCATGCCAAGTGTTATGTAGTTTCGATATGAATGTTGTATATGTGAATATTTATGTAAAGATAATGATGTTAATTTGGAGATGGATATGAATATTTTTTATTTCAATGAAAATGTTTATGGAATAGTTTTTTATCATAACTGTGATATATGAAATATATTTCATGTTGGATGAATGATGGAAAATTTCCATGTATTAATGTTGTATATATTAAAAAAAAAAGCCTGTCGTGTGATCAGGGCAATAATCCTGAGTCACGTTTACCAATCAAAACGATCCCGGAGTAAGGCTTCTAGGCACCTCGGTTTGGGGCACCACACGACCTTTTCTTCTTGCTCTTAAGACTCTATCCAAGTCAAGGCATGCACTTGTACCGGATTTGTAGAGGTTCCCTACTTATTTACTGCTCCAGGTATCCTGAGTTGAGCAAGTCTTCCTCATCCTTGTGACGTTTGTGCCTTATTCGGACAATTCGGATTAATGTGTCCTATTTGGTCACAAATATAACATTTAATGACTTTACTTCACCCGCTCTACATTCCTTGGCTACATGGCCTACTTGCCCACATTTATAGCACAGATTCAAGCCTTTCAAGCACTCGCCTGTATGTCGCTTCTGACATTTCCTGCATAAAGGCGAGATTTTCTTCTTTGGAGCTCCTTTTCCTCTTCTCACATTTCCCTTCCTAGCCTTTTCTTTTCCCGGTTCAGTTTCTTTTGTTCCAGAATGTGAAACCTTGACCTACATAGGATTCATTTATATGCATTTGAATGATTAATATATGACTGATTGAATTATATGCAATACTGATGATTTGTTGCAATTAGGTCAGTGGTTATGAATGATGCTTAAATTAATCACTCTAAGTCGAAATCGGCCAATATGATTAAAGTGGCCTAATGAGGATTAAAAAAGTATTAGTGTGCCATGAAAAATTAGTTAAATTCCATAATGTGATTAATGGAAATTAGGAGGCTAATTATAGAGCCAAGATGGAAAATGTTAGAAAATTCATAACCTGATGCCTATAAGGTGGATTAAGATGAAAATTGACATGGAAGCATATAATTTCATGCTTAATCACATGGTAAAGTTAGATTATGAAAATTTGATGATAATTGATCATCGTCATCCAAAATTCAGAGATAACTTCAATTGATCATAACTTAAGCTAGAAAAGTCGGATTGAGATGAAATTTGAAATGGACGGTTAAAATTATGAGATCAAGGTTATAAAAGGATTTGATCAAGCTAATGATGATGGGATTGGTCCTGCACAAAAATGGAATTATCTCCTTTGACTTTTGTGCACCGTAATGTGAGTTTGTATTAATGTTACAGTAAGGTGATTAATTATATTTTTAATGGGACAAATGAGGTGTCAAAAGGAGATAATTACACATGAATTTTATGAATTACTTTAATTGATAAAATCGATGATAAAATCAAGTGATTAATGACATGATTTAATGACTAATAGGCTAGCTCAAAGGAGCTTGAAGATGGGGCATCCTGTGGACGTCCAAAGGGCTATTTATATGATATTTTTTATTTTCAAAAAAATGCAAAATGTATATTTAAATGACCTAGGCAGCTAGGGTGGTTAATGGACGTGATTTGGGGTTGATTTTGTGGCAAGAAAATGCCAAAAAGTCAATGATAAGTGGACCCCATCAAGTGGACAGCAACATGTAGCTATGGAGTGATGCTCGGTCAAGCTGCTTTTTGAGATTTTTCATGATTCTTTTTAAAGGCTAAATGGACCCCTAAATGAGCTCCTAACTAGGGTAATTAAGTGTACATTAATTAAAAGCTGCAATTATGTGGAAAATGTGAAAAAGGGTTGCTGCATTTGATGTTGAATTGCATGGACATTAATTGGACAACAAGAGATGTGGACGACTAAGCTGCTGTATATGATTTTTTATGATTTTTTAATAAGCTAAATGGTCCCCTAAGTAGGCTATTAGCTAGGGTGATTAAATACCCATTAATTAAAGTGGAATTAGGTGTGAAAAAGTGCGTAAGGGCTGCTGAAATGGACGTTGAATGGGGGACAGATTTGTGGCTCCTTAATGACATGGATTTTAATGAATTTTATTTAGATAATTATCTAATATACTTGGACCATATTTTGCCATGTCAGCGAAAGGGGATAAATATGATTTAATTAGCTGCTAAATGATGTGGCAAATGGGTTCCACAAAGCTGGAAAATTTAGCTCACATCGAAGGTATATGTCCATATGTGTGTGTGTGTGTGAGAGAGAGAGAGAGAGAGAGAGAGAGAGAGAGAGAGAGAGAGAAATCAAAAGGGGCAAACCCCCTAAAATTCCAGCAGCAGGGACATCCCCTTTTCCAGCAGCAAGGAAAGGAAGAAAAGAGGAGAAAAAGAGAAGGAAAAAAAAAGGGGAAGAAAGAAGATAAATCAAGTAGCTTAAGTTGAATTCAAGTTGGACCCAATTTCAAGTTTCTCTTGAATTTTCTTAAATTCACAAAATAAGTTTCTGTTTGGATTGGATATCATGATTAGATTATGAATCATGATTTAATGGATTATATATGTTGGGTATAAGAATTAAGAACAAATGATTAAGGGTTTTTGCATATCTATTGAAATTAGATGCAAATATAGGAGCAAAACCAAGAAGAAATGAGAAAGAAATCCAAAATATGAACGAAATAGTAAATGAATGATTTTTAGTATGAAACTTTTTTTACGAACTAATAATAGGGTTATTACTGAACGACCTAATTTTTACCTCAAACGGATTAGCAAGTTGGAAATTAAAAATCCGAGAAAATCAACCTGAACAGGGTTGAACGGGTGTCTGGGTCAGCTGCACTAAATGATTTTTAATAATTTTTACACAAGGTATTTTGAGCTGAAAATTTTATATAATATGGAAGACATCATGAGTAACACTTGAAAAAAATAAAAATTAGTTTTTGAAAGGTATAAATATACCTAATAATTAACGTTCTTAGAGCTATCTCAAAATTGATGCTTCTGTCCAGTAGAGTAAAAATACCAAAATAAATATAAATAATTAATAAATTGTGCTGGAAATATTTATTTTAGTTAGATAATGAATTTATTAAGGTATTATAGAAATTTCAGATTTAAATTCCTCTATTTGATTATGATTCAAAAATTAGAGAGATCAGTACGTATAATTTCAGTATTATGGACAGATTGAGGAATAAATCGAAGTAAATGATAAATTCCAGATTTTTGGGATGGAATTTAAATTTAAATTGGATATAAACAAGTATCATAAGTGATTATGAGGATTTAACCTATTAGAGGTGGATTTTAGAAAGGATGGAACTAAGGGTTACGTATATAACCCGATTTTCATGTTTTTATGATATGTATGAAACATGAATTATGCTAATGAGTTTATGGATGCTTTAGAGGGTAAAATAGCCTAAGTTAATGATGCATGGGATGTTCAACATAGAGTGGAAAGGATTATCACAAATTTGATTTTCTGTGGACCCATGATGTGAATGGCTGAAGGGGGGCCAAGATGTGCATGTACACACGACTTGGAATTCAAGTGGGTTATGAATATTAATGAAAATGGGTTGGAAAACTGAGTTTAATGAAAGTAAATGGAATTTACATGAATGCTATGTCATTCATACATGTATAGGCAAAGGCAAAGAAAAGGTAGATCCGGAAAGCTCACGTGACCAAGGTAAGCAAGCAAACTTTCTAAATGATTTTGATTTTCATTACAAGGTATTTAAGGATGACCATTCCTTTATCTCAATGTGTTATGAGATGTTATTTCAATTATGATAATGAATTTCTTACTGTTTCGCAATTATTCATGAAAAGTGATGAAGTACGGATTTGGAACGATGTTTTCATTGTAAGGATGTTTAAAAAGGGATGGTGCAAAGAATTATGTACATGAGAATGACAAGTTTCATGTGTAAGAGGTATATAATACCGGGGTAGCTAAAAGTCATGCCTGGAATAAAAATCAAGTAGGCTAGTCGAGGTAGTAAGTGGACAAAGAGTCCCCCTTGAGGTTGCCAAGTCGGAAGGTCCGGCGCTAAAGATGGAAAGGATCATCTCATGAAAGAATGTTCCCCGTGCTAGCGTACCGTCACATGAAGGATAATGTCATGAATGGAAATGATAAATTTGCACATCCCATGTTTATGAAATGTCTATGAAAGTTTTATGAAAAAATTTCTGCTCTCCAGGTAGTTGATCACTTGCTAACTGTCTCTACTGAATGGAGAGAAATATTTTTAAATAAATATGCCTTTAAAATATATTGCCTGAAAAATATATAGCTTGCTTATTGAGTTTACAACTCACGTATTTTTTTTCAAACCCATAGATAGGTGAAGAAATGAGGAGAACAAGGAGTAAAAATTTAGGCATGGAAGAGTGAAAGAAACTTGATGATTTATTTTAAGTAATACTTATGGTGATGGAATGTAATTTGACTTGGTATTTTATGATCATATGTGATCTATGATATGCCTTGTATTTTATATACATGTGACAATGGATGATGAGCATGTTATAAATTTTTATGATTTATCTGATATGAAATGTGTTTATTAGGGCAAAGATAGCTTGAATGGGCATTTGATGAAAAATATTATAGAATTAATTCATAAGGAATTAAAAATTAACTGGATAAATGTCCATTAAATCCTGCCGTGTGACAGGGCAACAATCCTAATCATGTTTACTAGTCAATAACGATCTCGAGGTAAGGCTCAGGATGTGACGCTCGGTTGAGGGCGCCACACAGAACTGAACATCCTTGACCCTAATCTCAATTCCTGGGTTCTTAATGCTTCAACCTCTAATGCTCTTGCCCTCTCAAGACTTGAAGCATAATCCTTAATTAACAAAGGGGCAAGGCTTTCTCTGAGGTATGGCCTCAGTCCTTGTTGGAATATTTGTGCCTTATTTTCTAGAACATTGGCGATCCAAGGCACATACCTGACTAAGGCATTAAACTTCGTGGCATATTCTGTGATAGACATCCTCCCTTGGTAAAGTCTCTCAAATTCTATCACCTTTTGACTTTGTAATCCAATGGGGAGGTATTCCTTGTTGAACTCCTCAACAAATGTCTGTTAAGACGCCTCTTCTGGTCGCGGCATCGTGACCAGCATTATTTCCCACCATTCGTGTGCGTCTTTAATCAGCAAATGTGTGGCGCACAATACTTTCTGCCAATCATTATACAGAGATATTCTGAATAGTTTCTTGATCTCTGTGATCCATTGCTCTGCCTGTACCGGGTCAGGTTCTTGGACTTTATCTATTTGGTTTCGGTTCATGTATCTTAGGTTTGCCACTAGTCTCTCCAACCTCATGTTGGCTAGGGACTTCTGTAGCCACTTCTTTTTCTTTATTTGTTCTCATTCCCGATCTTGTTTCCACCATGATGTTTTTTTGAATATATAGAAGCACATAATCTTTCATTCATAATTAATGTTAGATCATCATATATATTTCATCATCATATAATTAATGGTCAATTAAAATAATCACAATCATATAATATCATCCATCATTATAAACATTCACAGTCATTCATTCATTTCATATTATTTACATCAGTAAATATCCACTTATAAACCATAGTTTTTAACATGACAAAGCATATTACACATATCACACTTACGTATACATCATATTTATATACACATTCTATCATAGCAAAGTGTCATCATTTCATAATTATACATATTCATGTTTATAAAAACAAGAATAAAATTCATCATCTACCCGGTCCCCTCCTTAAGTAGTGATAACGCCTATGCCTTGGAGACATCTGGGTAGGTTCCTCAGTGATAATGCTAGTATCTGACCAGGCATGATTGTTTTCTTCTCTGCCATCATTATCATCATCGCTACTGTCATCACTACTTTCACTTTCATCGTTCTCATCTTCTTCGTCCTTGACTGGTTCGAGGTATCTTAAAAGTTCATCGAATGCAATTAGATCACCAGTACTCTCGTCTACACGTATCATAATCTCATCAGGGCGAGGAGGGCAAGGCGAGTCTATGAACCCTCGAGCACAACCTTCCGCTATGAAGGGGGCCATCTCTTTCTCTCTCTATCGTATCCTTTCCCAACTTATCCCATGTCGGAATTGAATGTGCCCATGTTCAAACCTATACCATGGTCCTAGGTTAGGAGGTATGGGTGCTGGAGTATTATCCCAAAAATGCTGGAGATCCAAGGGATGTATATAATCAGTGGGAGTCCGAGGGTCCTTAAAAAACCAGGGTTAGATGCTGAAAGAACTTCATCTCTAGGAGCCCGGCTACTAGACTCCTCTACATTAGGTCTCTGCAGATAGTCACTTTGTAAATGGGGTGGAGGATACATAGGGGGAAACCCTGGAGGAACTGGTGAAAAGGGGTAGGTGTTCTGCTGGGAGGCTAACCAACTATTCACATTTTCCTTTGCCTTTCGTCTATTTTCTTCATCTATTTCTTTCTTCAAATCCTCAAAACTCGTGATTCCTTTCCCCTTATCAGTCATTTGTTCAAATATAACTTAATTAGCTATATAATAAAAATAGCACACTGCAAATTATTTTGCAATACATCATCATATCCCATGCATCACATCACAATAATGACATATGCAATCATCATAAAATCATGTATATCATATTCAATCATCATCCTTAGACTTTTCCATGCTTATTTATCAGTCCATGCTCTGATACCAAGCTCTGTGGCGCCCCCTAACCGAGCGTCACATCCTGAGCCTTACCTCGGGATTGTTATTGACTGGTAAACGTGATCAGGATTGTTGCCCTGTCACATGGCGGGATTTAATGGATATTTATCCAATTAGTTACAGTTCCTTAATAATTAATTTTATAATATTTTTCATCAAATGCCCATTCAAGTCATCTTTGACCTAATACACACATTTCATATCAGATATAATCATAAAAATTCATAACTTGTTCATCATCCATTGTCACATATTCATAAAATACAAGGCATATCATAGATCACATAAGATCATAAAAATATCATATACCAAGTCATATTACATCCATTCGCCATAAACGACACATATTAAAATTGATCAAAATTTTACATTCTCCCTTGATCATATTTTGTTGCTCCTCATTTTCCTCATTCCTTCACCTGTCTATGGGTTTGGAAAACGAAACGTGAGTCATAAACTCAATAAGCAAGCTACATATGTATTTTTCAGGCAACTCATTTTAAAGACAATATTATTCAAAAGTATTTCTCTTCAATTAGTAGGAGACACTTATCAAGTGATCAACTATCTGTGGAGCAGAAACCTTTTCATTTAAAACATCTCGGAGAGCAACATTATACCCCCTCAAGGGTACATCATGACAATGCAATGCAATGCATGACATCATAGGATGGAGGCTAGCTAGGCGGCCATCCGTCTCCTCCTACTCTCGTCTCAGGGAGGGCGCCGCCGGCCCGAGGCCTATCTTAGCGACTTGGCCACACCAATGGGGGACAATCGGTCCGCTTAAACCTTTAAGGTGGACCTCATGCTTTGTGCACATGAACTTATCCTTGACATGCTAGCATGATTTTTCTTGCATAAATTCATGAATCAATATTTTGCATAAACATTTGATAAAGCAGTTATGAAATCAGTTAATAAATAAAAAGATCATTTATCACATGTTGAACTAAGGAATGGTCATCCTTAAATACCTTAGAAATAAATTTAAATATCAATTGCTAACCAAATCAAATAGTTAAAACATCATTTAAAATTATTTAAGAATAATTTGTGAAATAAAAATCATTTAAAATTTGCTTGCTTACCTTGATCACCTGAGCTTTCCGGATCTACCTTTCTTTGCCTTTACCTATACATGTAAGAATGACATAGCATTCACGTAAATTCTTTTTGCTTGCATTCAACTTAGTTTTCCAACCCATTTTCATAAATATTCATAACCTACTTTACTTCCAAGTCGGGTGTACATACACAACATACTTGTGCATCGAAATTATTCATTACATCACATGTTAAATTCCCATATGTAGGGTAACATTCGTACATGTCATAAAACATTCCTTAATCACCATATGAAGGTTTTTGACTTCCACATAACATTTTTCACATATAATTCACATATTGTGTTCATTCTTAAGCACTTAGTTAATGTCTAACCCTTATATATCAATCTCAAATTTTGGGATTATCCAAACAGCAACTTAATCCACATTTTTCATCACATTTTTCATGCATTTTTTCATGTTAACAATTTACATAAACCATTTATCAATTTCTCATACTTATCTCTTCATATATATTCATTTCATAACACATAATTCATGTGTTTCTTAAAAATTTTCAAATCAGCAACTTTGCTTCTAATTCATCATGATTATACACCTTAATTCGCACTTTATTTAGTATATTTTTACGGATTTTTAATCCACTAATTACAGGGTTCCAAAACAGCAACTTTGGGACCCGTTTTCTACACTTTCAATGTTCCTTTTGATACTCAAATCTAAACAGATTTTTAATCACTTAATTCCAGCAATTAATTACACTTTTCTTAACCCAAATTTAGGGTATTATCACATACTTAAAGTCCATATATTGGTTTCTCACAAAATAGCAACTTTTCATGCATGTAGAGTACCCTTTCTATACTGCTTTGGACGTCCACATTTTTACTCCGTAAAAATCAGATTTAGGGCGGTCTTTGCTAAACCCTTTTGAACGTCCAAAGGACCCTAAGTTTAGGGTATTTTACCCTCTAAATCATCCAATTCATTTAAGATAATTCATGTATCATTTTCAACATCAAAACATGGAAATCGGGTCTTACGAGTAACCCGGATTCATCTTCTTTCTAAAATTCATAACTCATGCTTAAATCAACATATATCATACATCTTGTGATACCCGGACCCAAGTAAGGCTTATGTATATGCATTTGGCATATACATATGAATCATGTATGATTTAGATGAATTATGAATGATTTTCCAAAGCAATATTGATGATTTATTGCAATTAGGGCAAGTGATTATGAATGATCAATATAAGCCAATATGGGTCAATGTGATTAAAGAGGCTTAATGAAGATTAAGAAATGTGAAAATATATTGAGGATAATTACCTCATGTATTATGGTTTAACTAATGGAGATTATGATGTTAATTATGGATTAAAGGAGGCAATTGCTAGAAAATCCATAATTCGACGCTGGGAAGGTGGATTAAGATGAAAATTAAAAGATAAGCACATAATTTTGTGCTTAATAATATGAAAATTTTGGATTATGAAAATAATGATGAAATTAGGGTGAAAATCGATCATCACCATCAAAATTCAAGAATGACTTCAAATGGTCATAACTTGAACTAGAAAAGTCGGATTGAGACAAAATTTGAAATGAACGGTTAAAATTATGAGATCAAGGAAATGAGATTCTTGGATTAAGATAATGATGATGAGATATTGGTTGCATGAAAATGGGTGTATATTATTGATTTTTTTTGTGCACCAAAAAGTAAGTTTGTGTTTGTGTTAAAGTGAGGTGATTAACTATATGATTAATGGCATAAATGAGGTGTCAAAAGGAGGTAATTACACATGAATTTTATGAATTACTTTAATTGAAAAAATCCATGATAAAATCAAGTGATTAATGGCTAATGGATTAGCTCAAAAGGAGCATGAAAAGGTGGCCCACACATGAACTATCAAGAGGCTATTGCATGGGATTTTTGAATTTTTAAAAAATGGAAAATGTGCATTTTAATGACCTAGGCAGCTAGGGTGAATAGTGGAAGAGATTTGGGTTGATTTTTTATGGCAAGAAAATGCCAAAAAGTCAATGATGAGTGGACCCCACCAAGTGGACAGCCACAGGGAAGCCAAGTGAGGTGCACGTACAAGCTGCATTTGGAATTTTTAATAATTTTTTAAAAAAGACTGAGTGGACCCCTAAGTAGACTATTAGTTTGGTTGGTTAATTAGTCATTAATTAAAGTGAAAATTAGGTGGAAAAATCGTGCAAAGGCTGCTGCAAGGGGACATTGCATTATGTGGGCAGATTTTGTCCATTAATGACATGGATTTTTAATGATTTTATTAAAATAAATTGCTAATTTACTTGGCCCATATTTGGCCATGTCAGCAAAGGGGGATAAGCATGCTTTAATTAGCAGCTAAGTGATCTGGAAAGTGGGTCCCACAAAGCTGGAAAATCCAGCTCATATCCTAGGTGCACGTCCACATGTGCCAAGGGAGAGAGAGATATGTAAAAAGGGGAAAAATCCCCAAAACAAGGGCAGCAAGCATGTCACCCATTCCAGCAGCATAATGGAAAAGAAAGAGAAAATGAGAAGGAAAAATGGGAAGAAAGAAGAGGAACCAAGCTAGGAAAATGCAGCTCAAGTTGGATTCAATTCAAGTAAGTATACTTCTCTTGAATTTTCTTAAATTCACAAAATGAGTTACTGTTTGGATTGGATATCACGATTAGATTATGAATCATGATTTAATGGATTAGATATGTTAGGTATAAGAATCAAGAACAAATGATTAAGGATTTTTGCATATCTATTGAAATTAGATGCAAATATGGGAGCAAAACCTAGAAGAAATGAGATAGAAATCCAAAATATGAACAAAGCAATAAAGGAACAAATTTTAGCATGAAAAGTTGTTTGAGAACTCATGGTAGGGTTATTAAGGAACTATCCAATTTTCAGCTTAAAAGAGTAAGCATGCTGGAAATTAAAAATCCGAGAAAATCAACCTGAACAGGGTTGAACGGGTGTCAGGATCAGCTGCACCAAATGATTTTTAATAATTTTTACACAAGGTATTTAGAGCTAAAACCTTTATATTATGTGGGATACATCATTAGTAACACGTTCCCAAATTAAAAATGATTTATGAAAGGTATAAATATACCTAATAATTAACGTGATTAGAGTTGTTTGAAAATTGATGCTTCTACCCAGCAGAGTAAAAATACCAAAATAAATATAAATACTTCATATATTATGCTGGAAATATTTATTTTGGTTATATCCTGTAGTTATTAAGGTATGATATAAATTTCAGATTTAAATTCCTCGATTTGATTATGATTCAAAAATTAGAGAGATTAGTGTGTCTGATTTCAGTATTATGGACAGATTGAGGAATAAATCAAAGTAAATGTTAAATTCCAGATTTTTGGGATGGAATTTAAATTTCAATGGGATATAAACAAGTATCATAAGTTATTATGAGGATTTAACCTATTAGAGATGGGTTTTAGAAAGGATGGAACTTAGGGTTACGTATAAGACCTGGTTTCCATGTTTTGATGTTGAAAATGATAAGTGGATTATGTGAAGCATTAAAATGCAAAAATACATAAAGGTATGATTGGAACACATAGATTAGGTTTTTGTTTCAGTAAATAGTGATAATGTCAAAATTTGAGATTATTATATGATACCTAAGTTAGCAACTAAGTGCTTAAAATGAGCACCGATGTGTGAAAAATGAAAACTATGTTAAGAATGATAAATGGAGGTACTGAACCTCCAAATCATGATTTAATGAATGATTATTATATTTATGTAAGATTACTCTACATAAGGGTATTAAAATGAATGAATGGATGATTGATATGTATAGGCTATGTGCTAAGTATGAGTACCCGACTTGAAGGACAAGTGGGTCAACCTAAGTCCAAATAAATTTATGTAAGTTGGAAAACCTAAGGGATTTATGTATTTCAAGTTAATGTGAATAAACGAAATATTATTTTCACTTATTTCGGCAAAGGCAAAGGAAAAGAATGGAAGAAAGGGAAGAAGGCGATCTCAGGTAAGCAAGCGAACTTTTCAAATTATGGATTTTTCTCTATATGTTGAAATGATGATTATGTCAATGCTTTTATGATTATGTTTTGACGAATGGGCAAACACAAGTTTTGAAAATGAAGGCTTTAATGCAAAACCACAAGTTTTGGAAAATGATGGCTTTAAGGAAAAACCTCAAGGTTTGCTTCATGGGAAGCAAACAACGTTTTTTTTTAAGATAAATGTTTATCACAAGTGTTGCCATGGATTGGCAATGCTTTATATTAATGGAATTGAGAAATTTGCTTATGAGTAAGCAAGTTCTCCATGATGTTAATTTTAACAGATTTTATATTTTATGTCGATGATTTTAAGAATTTGCTTTCAAGTAAGCAAATTCTTTATGATGTTATTTTCAAAAGGACTTTATAAGAAAAAAGGGAGTTTTGCCCTTTTTCATAACGAAATATTATCAAATAAGTTTTGAGTTCTCTTATGATGTTTTATGATAAATGATTAAGCTTATAAAAGAAAAAATTGGTTTTCTATGTCATGATATTTAATTATAAATGATAATTTGGACATAATCTGTATGTTTTGAAATGATATTCGAAAAGTTTTGATTTCCTTTAGATAAGGAAATCTATGATGAAAATATTTTGAAAAATATTTATACGAATGTTGTTGAATGGGATTTAAGGATGACCAACCTAATAAGTGATTTCATAAAATGGTTTAATTTCAGGTTTCTAAATGACATGCAAAAGATTGTTAAATTCTCCTTTATGTAGAAATAATGTAATAGATATGTGAACAATAACTTAATTTTTAGGTTGTAGAGAAGGCGATGGTATAATTGCATAACTTTTGTAAGCAAAGGCCCTAAAATGGAACCCAAAAAAATATTAGAGAAATATATGGTTATTTTTGGAAATCCAAAAGTTTTGAATTTCTTTTATTATAAGGGTTTTTAAGATTTATTGTTTCTCAAATATTTCAAATGTTTATCAAAATATTTCTAAAAGAATTTAAGGAAGGTCATCCTAAAACTAGATTTCAAATGACAACTTATTAAAGTGGGTGCGCTTGCTTACAAATTGACACGGACTGCGGTCTGTGATGTTATTTTTCAAAATGATTTGTTTTAAAAAGACACAGACTTCGGTCTGTGATGTTTTTCAAGTTATGGATGCACACTGAGGTCTGTGATCCCGGTTTAAAAGGACACGGGCTGCGGTCTGTGATACTTTAAACCAAACGAACTGCGATCTGTCAGGATGATGTATGGTGCACCAGTACAAGGAATAGGCCGGTTGTAGAGCACGGTCGGGATGACCGGGGCCCACTCGCCATAAGGCCAAGTCGCTAAGGGATGGCAGGAGTGCCAGCGGCGCCCTCCCTGATATGGGAGCAGGATGAATGAACAGCCGCCTGGCTAGCGTGCTGTTAAGGATTCTCTTCCAAAAGGCAGCATGATCACTTGGTAAGTGTCACTACTGGATGGAGAGAAATGCATTTGCTTATGTTTTGCTTTTGAAAAGCCCAAAGATTGGGACATGAAAGTATGTTTTTATGAAAGTTATCCTAAAGGGATTTTTATGAAATGATTACACTAAAAATAGGATGTTTTACAAAAAAGTGTAAATAACAGGAATGAAAGGAAATGTTTTTATGCAAATGCATCTATGAAAATGGTTTATGTATTTTATATGCCTTGTTTGTTATAAACAAGCCCCAAGACAAGGATTATGAAAAGGATTTATGTCAAACTTGGTTTTGGACATAAGAATGTCCATTTTCTAAAGGATTTAAATTATAAGTGTTTATGGACATGAGAATGTCCAATGCCAAAGTATTTTAATGGAATATGTTTTAGGACATATGAATGTCCATTGTCAAGAAAGTCATGTAAAAAATGTTTTGATACATCAAATGTCTCTTATCTAAAGTTATTTTATGATGGAAAATGTTTTTGGACATAAAAATGTCCTTTGCCGAAAAGGCTTATGTGAATGATGTTTTAGGACATGAGAATGTCCTTCTCAAAAAAGGATTTATGAAGAAAATATTTTGGACGTAAAATGTTCACTAATGAAAGATGGTTTTATATATGTTTTGGAATATTAGAAATGTTCATACAAAACCAAAGAAAATTAATTAAAGAGGGTGAAACACATATGTTTTGCCTTAACAAGCCCAGACATGGCTTGCGAATGATTTTAAGAATGACGTTTTATGAAAATGTTCAAGGACATAGGATTATCCTCATGAACAAAGGATTTCATGATAATGTTTTAGGACATATAAATGTCCTCAGGAAAAAGGTGTTTAAGATGTTTATGAAAAAGATTTTCAAGCAAGTCTTGCCCTAATGATAAAATGTTTGTTTACTGAGTTGTCACTCACGTTTTGTTTTCCCGAACCTTAGATAGGTACTGGGAAACTCAAGGAGATGCAAATATAAGCAATGAAGTAAGGCACGAGATGATAGCCAGGTAGGCTATAAGGAATGGGAAAGCATGAATATGCTAAGGTATGTTAATGTGTATGTGAACTTAATTAGAATTTTAAGTTCTATATGATTCAATGATTGAATGTATAAATGTATGGATGTAAAATGTGATGATTTAGTCAAGGAGACTTTTACTGTAGAAAAGCATGATGAGATGTTATAAATGAAATATGAAATGTATTACAAGTGTATTGTCGATTGTATGATGAATGATGTTGATTGTAAAGAAATGATTGATGAATAAGTTGAAAAAAAAATAGAACAAAATCCAATTAAGAACCCGCCGCGTGATCAGGGCAACAATCCTGATTCACATTTACCAATTAACAAGATGTTGAGGTAAGGAAGTGACGTCTCGGTTTGAGGCATCACAGAAGTTGGTATCAGAGCATGGATTGGTAAATAGGCCTGGTAAGGAAAGAAATGATATAACAAAGATGATATTTTAGCAAGGATTGATAGATAGATGTAGAGGAAAAATAGAAAATGATGAAAGAGATAGATTGAGATTATAAGACATATACGATATGTATTGTCTTATATTGTGAGTCATTTTGACACGAAAATATGGTTATTTAAGGAAATATAGCTGGTTTGCTATATTCATGGTGTAGATAGTATATGAAGAAAAAAATGATGATACGCAATGATATGTCTATTTAAGAAAATGTAGCTAGATTGCTATGTTTCATGGTATAAATGTTATATGAAGGAAAAATGATATGAGGCTAGATGAAATGAAATAGGAGGTAGAAGAATCTAAGAAAAGATAAAGGATAGAAGAAATAAGATGTGGCGCCCCGAACCGAGACGTCACTTCATTACCTCAAGATCTATCGATTGGTAAATGTGAATCAGGATTGTTGCCCTGATCACGTGACGGGTTCTTAATTGGAATACGTCCAAAATTTTTTTTCCTTTATTCATATGTTATCATTCATAACTTGACCCGACAATCATCAAACATTGTGACATTTCACTTGTAATAAAATTCATCATTTCATTCAAAGCATCTTTACATGCTTGTCATCATACACTTAATCGTTGTACAAATCATACTTGCATACATTCAGTCATTAATTCACATGGAACTTAGAATTCTAGCTAAGTTCGGATATACATAAACGCATAGCATCTTTACCTACCTTTCTGCAGTGAAAGATTCCTTGACCTAAGTATCACATTTTATATCCATACATTCATACATTCAATCTTTGAATCATATATAGAACTTAAAATTCTAATTAAGTTCACATACACATTAGTTTACCTTAGCATATTCATGCTTTTCCATTCCTCATAGCCCACGGGCTATCATCAAGTACCTTTCTTCACGTCTTAGGTTCGCAACCTTCTGAGTTTTCCTTGATACCTGTCTAAGGGTTGGGAAAACAAAACGTGAGTGACAACTCAGTAAGAAAGTATTTTATCTTTAGGGCAAGGCTTCTTGAAAACCTTTTTCATAAACATCGGGAATACCTTATTTCTGAGGACATGTATATGTCCTAAAATACCATCGTGAAATCCTTTGTTTATGAGGACAATTCCATGTCCTTGAATGTTTTTATAAAGCATTCATTCTTAAAATCATTTACAAGCTACACCTGGGCTTGTTTAGGCAAAACATACACATTTTACCTTTGATGATGAGTTCCCTTTAATCTTATAAGAACATTTTTAATGTTCATAGCCATTACATGAAATCATCGGTTGCCAGTGGACGTTTTACATCCAAAACAACATAAATACTTAGGCAAAGGAGACATCTCAAGTCTCAAAATATCATTAACATAAACTATCATAAAATCCTTTAGCCAAGAGACATTTTATGTCTCAAAACATCATTAACATAAGTCATCATAAAATCCTTTAGCCAGGAGACATTTTATGTCTCAAAACATTTTTCATATAGCTTCCTTTGGCAATGGACATTCATATGTCCTAAAACACTTTTTATTTAAACACATTAACATTGGGCATTCTCATGTCCATAAACCCTTATCATTTAGGCTCTTTAGAAATGGACATTCTTATGTCCAATCCACGTTTCACATAAATCTTATTCATAATCCCCGTCTCGGGGCTTGTTTATAGCAAACAAGGCAAATAAAATACATAAATCATTTTCATAACTGCATTTGCATAAAAACATTTTCTTTTATCCCCATTATTTACACTTTTGTGTAAAACACCCTGTCTTTTAGGGTAACTTATGCATATTTGCTCATAAAAATCCCTTTTAGGATAACTTTTTCTATAGATGCTTTTATATCCTAATCTTTGGGCTTTTGAAAAGCAAAACGTATGCAAATGCATTTCTCTCCATCCAGTAGTGAAACTTAGCAAGTGATCATGCTACCTTTTGGAAGAGAATCTTTAACAACACGCTAGTCCAGCGGCTGTTTATTTATCTTGCTCCCATCTCAGGGAGGGCACCGCTGGCACTCCTGCCATCCCTTAGCGACTTGGCCTTATGTAGAGTGGGCCCCGGTCATCCCAACCATGCTCTACAACTGGCCTATTACTTGTATCGGTGCACTGTACGTTATCCTGACGGACCGCAGTCCGTTTTGGTTTGAAGAACCACAGACCGCAGCCCATGTTCTTTTAAACCGGGATCACAGACTGCTGTCTGCATCCATATGCAAAAAAATCGTAGATCGAAGTCTATATTTAAGAATAATTTTTAAAATCATATCACAGACAGCAGTCTGTGTCAACTTGTAAGCGAGCTCACCAACTTTAACAAGTTGTTATTTGAAATCTAGTTTGAGGATGACCTTCTTTAAATTCCTTTAAAAAAATTTTGAGTAAAATATTTTGCTAAACATTTGAAACGTTTGAGAAACCATACATCTTAAAATCCTTTTAATAAAAGAATTTCAAATCCTTTGGATTTCCATAAATAAATCATATCTTTCTCTAATATTTTCTTGGTTTCTATTTCAGGACTTTTTGTTTACAAAAGTTATGCAATTATTCTATCCCCTTATCCATAGCTTAAAAATTTAATAATTGTCCACATATCTGTTGGTCCCGAGTTGATGGTAAAACCCAAGAGGGGAGGGGTGAATTGGGTATTTAAAATTTATAACAGAAACTTAACCCCGGATTAATCTAGTCCCCTTAATGAAGAAATGAAATGGAAAACAATATAATGTAGAGAGCAGGAATATAAATCAAGCACACAGGATTTTTATAGTGGTTCGAGCAACCTCCCTACTCCACTCTGTTGGAAATATGTGGAAAACTAGCTAAATCTATGTTTTGATGATTAACAAACTAAATTTGAGTAAGTCTTGGCTACTAACAAGTTTGTGGAAATGTTTAAGGAATATTCATTTGAAGAAAATCAAGTATGGAAGCCAAGTCGTATACCAAGTCGACTCCAAGATCGACTTCAAGAAGTCAAATCTGTCCAGAGCTGAAAAGGGGAGAAGAACAAGTGAAGTCGCAGGCCAAGTCGACTCCAGGTGCGACTTAGGAAACCAAGTCGCAGACGAAGTCGACTCCAGCATCGACTTCAAGCATCCAGAGTTGAAAAAGTGGAAACGGACATGACGAAGTCGCAGGCGAAGTCGACTCCAGGTGCGACTTGGGCGAAGTCGCAGACGAGGTCGACTCCAACTTCGACTTGAGGAGTTCAGACTTGAAGATTGAAGTTTCAATCTTATTCCAAGGATCCATTTGGAATTTATCAAATCCAAATAAGATGCAAAGTTCATTCTCAAAAAGCAACTGAAGTTTCTTGAAGATCAAAAGCTAAGATTTATATTCAAAGTTCAAATCAAGTCTATCAAGTCCAAAGCTAATCTTCAAGCTTATTCTAAATGAAGAAATATCCAAGTCATGAAGACCAATTTAACAAAGTACAAGCCAGTTCAAGAAGATCAAGGTGTTCTTACAAAAGATCACGCCAAGTCGCAACCCAAGTCGACTCCAGGATCGACTTGAGTTGAGGACTGAAGGCCAAGATGACCCAGACTCGGACTTGGAAATCTGAAGAACTGGAGTCGCACACGAAGTCGACTCCAGGTGCGACTTGGAAGCCAAGTCGCAGGCCAAGTCGACTCCACATGCGACTTGGGTCGCAACGGTCGGAATTAATTCGAACGTTGGCGCATTAAATGCGCGCCACCTACCTTCTAACGTTCGGATTCCCTCCAAAATTATAAATAGAATTCATGGTGGACGAGGGAAGTAGTTGGAAAACATTAAGTGAGCATAACTCCTATCTACAAGAGCATTAACGTGATCAAGCCAATCAAGAGAGGAAGAATTGTGCTTCAAGTTGCAAGAGCTACATTCAGAAACTTCAAAGCCATCATCTACAAGTTCTTCCCTGCGCTAAATCGTTTCTACACACCTGTAAAGTGTAGTTTACTTTCATTGATTATTTGTTTGTATTGAACTTGATTTAGCTTGGGTAGCTAAGATCAAGTGATAGCAAAGTAGTGTGTGATTGGAGTGTGACTCATCACCTACTTGTGCTAAGTGTTTGATGCCCCCTAGAGCTAGAATCTAGAAGAGAGCAAGAGGCTCTGGTTGTATATGCCCCCTAGAGCTAGAATCTAGAAGAGAGCAAGAGGCTCTAGTTGTATTCGCGGAATACAATAGTGGAACCCAAGTCACAAGGAGTGTGAGCTTGGAAGAGTGGAGTAGGGAGGTTGCCCGAACCACTATAAAATCCTTGTCTACTTGCTTTTATTTCTGCTCTCTTTATTATTTTGCTTTCCATTCAGTTTCTTCATTCAAGGGGATTAATTCTACAAGGGGTTAAGCTTTTAAGTTACCAAAGAAATTTTTAAGAACCCAATTCACCCCTCCCCTCTTGGGTTTTGCCATCTATTCGGGACCCAACACACTCTTCCAAGCTCACACTCCTTGTGACTTGGGTTCCACTATTGTATTCTCTCAATACAATTAGAGCCACTGCTCTCTTCTAGATTCCAGCTCTAGGAGGCATCAACAAATCACAGCACAAGTAGGTGATGAGTTACACTCCAATCACACACTACTTTGCTTACACTTGATCTTAGTTCCTCAAACTAAATCAAGTTCAACACATACAAAAGAAACAATAAGAAAACTACACTTTACAGGTGTGTAGAAACAGTTTCACGCATAGAAGAACTTGTTGAATTGGCTTTGAATGATCAGTAGTTGAGCTCTTGCAGTTTGAAGCAAAGTTCTTCCTCTTTAATTGGCTTGATCTCTTTAAAGCTCTTGTAGATGGTAGTTATGCACACTTAATGATTCTCAGCTACTTCCCTCGTCCACCATGAATGCCTTTTATAATTTTGGAGGGAATCCGAACGTTAGAAGGTAGGTGGCGCGCATTTAATGCGCCAACGTTCGAATAAAATCCGACCGTTGCGACCCAAGTCGCATGTGGAGTCGACTTCGGATGCGACTTCGTGCAAGTCGCAGATGGAGTCGACTTCAGGTGCGACTTCGCTTCTCCGTCGCAACTTCAAGTTTCAGTCAGGGTCGACTTGGGCATCGACTTGACCCAAGTCGCAGGTGAAGTCGACTTCGGGTGCGACTTCACCTTGTCAGTTTCCAAGTCTAAGTCTTGAGTCGACTTTGGCTTCCGACTTCAACTCAAGTCGATCATGGAGTCGACTTGGGTTGCGACTTGACTTGGTCTTCGCCAATAATGCCTTGATCCTCATTTGATTTTGCTTCTACCTTGCTTGGCTTTCTTCCTTTAGTCCTTGCATGATATATTTATGCACCTTGCTTGCTTTGGAGTCGTTTGATCTTCATATCTTGAATATATCTTCATTTGGAAGTAAACTTGAAAATTTGCCTTGGTCTTGATAGACTTGATTTGAACTTGAACTTGTATCTTTACCTTGAATCTCAAGAATACTCAAGTTAATCTTGAACATGGACTTTGCATATTCCTTGGATTTGAGAAAGTCCAAATAGATTCTTGGAATGAGCTTGGGAATGCATCTTTCAAGTCTGAACTTCTCAAGTCGAAGATGGAGTCGACCTTGTCTGCGACTTCACCCAAGTCGCACCTGGAGTCGACTTCGTCTGCGACTTGGGCAGCTTCGTTCCCCAAAATCAGGTCTGGACAGTTTTCCTCGACTGAAGTCGATAGTGAGGTCGACTTCGTTTGCGACTTGGCTTCCCAAGTCGCAAGTGGAGTCGACTTAGCCTGTGACTTCACCTGCTATTCTTCCAGTTTTGATTTTGCCTTTAAAGTTCTGTTTCGAGTTGATAATGGAGTCGACTTTGGGATCTACTTCACCCTAAGTCGAAGTCCAAGTCGACTTGGGGATCGACTTGACTATTTCAGTTCCTTAAAACATTTGGCAAACTCATTAGTATACTTGATATACTCAAATTAGTCTTTGTTAATCATCAAAACTCATGCTTTGGTCAATTTTGTTTTGTTTTGAATATTGTTTCCAACAATCTCCCCCTTTTTGATGATTGACAAAACTTAATTTGAGTTGATAACTTTCAATCAAAAACAGATCATTGTCATAGAGTTCAAAACATATTCAGATCATTTAACGTAGAGTTCATATTGAATACTTTTCAAGCAAAGCATACCTTTTAAGCAAAGTATAGAAACAATCATTAACAGGTTTATCATTTACCAATCTTTGCAAGCAATCATAAAGCATCTTTCATATATATCAAGTTTCGTTTTACAAAATTTCAAAGTAAGCAAAAATGAAATGAAACCCTAGTTTGATACAAACTACCCAACCAAAAAAAACTTAAACCTAATCTATCTTCTCCCCCTTTTTGTCAATCTATCAAAAATGATTCAATTACCAAAGACTTGGTAAATTGAAATTGGGAAATGGGATAGACAGATTGAGTTGGTTTGATGGGACGGACATGGGCTGATGAGTAGAAGGAGGAAACGGGTGCAGGAGACGGCTCGCGATGAACTGAACCCGATTCGAAGGGATCAAGTTCAGGCATGGGCCGCTTCTTGTGACGGCCTGAGGCGAGGTGATATCAGATGGTACGCAAGTCCCGATCGATTCGATCCTGTCGGGAATGCATATCCTGAAGTGCATTTAGACCTCCGGTGACAAGACTTGTCAACCGGTTCTCTTGTTGCCCCATTTCTTCTCGGATGGCAACGATTTCATCTCGAAGAACCTTCAGGGTGACCTCCTCAGATGAAGTTTGAGGCGCCCGTTCAGGTGCAGCAGATCCTTGTGGAGAATAGGATCCGTGCGATATGGGAGATGCGGGTTCTTCTTGAGCAGGCGGTGCTTCGGGAGGTTGCTCCCCCTCAGCTTGTGCATGGTCCTCATGCTCTCGGGCTGGCTCGCCTAGCTTTTCCTGTATTTTGTCTTCTCTAAATTGCTCCAGATTGATCTTCATTCGTTGGAGCAGTGCCTTGTTGATTGCATTCATCGTTTTGGGCACTTCAAATGGTTCCCCGTCAATGTCGACCTCGAACCGTTCTAGGATCCTAATGATCCAGGATCCGTAAGGTAGTACGCCTCTCAGATTGTCTTTCCGGCATGCCAAGGCTTCTAGAAATAGCCTGGGAAGGCTGATCTTGACTTTATTGATTAACTTCCACAGGATCATGGCTTCTTGTGGATTCAGTTGATTTCTTCCGCCCCCTTTTGGATAGATACAGTGGGCGATTAGCAGACGGAGGACTCTGAGCCTAGGAGAAAGATCCATGTAATGCAAAAACTTTGTGCCTGCATGGTATTTGTTGCTCTTTGTCAGCTCGTTGTAGATTTTGTCCATTGTCAGGTCTGTAGGAAGTTGTTCTTCTTCATAGGGTACTTGAAGAATGCTCCCGATTCTCCTTAAGGCTTCATTTTGATTTGGATCATTTAGAGAACCCAGATACATCTCGCTTCCTTTGACATAGGCTGAGAACTTGGTATCATCCCATAAATAGTAGAAGAGTCTAGTGAGGTCGGGATAGATCCTTTCGTCAGATTTTAACAGTTGTGTCCAACCTTGGAAGTCAAGCAACTCTTCTATATCAAACTCGTAGTCGCTGAGAAATTTCAAATCGATGATTTTGGGAATGAATACCTTTCTCTCATAAAAATATTTGTAGAAGCGACTGTGTTGCTGCTCAAACTTGAAGTAGTTCGTGGGAATTTTCAAGACTTGCCCCTTTTTGATTGGGATTCTTGAGGTGGATGAGCTTTGAGGTTGACTTTCTGACCTCGGAGCTCGATCAGATGATTAAGTAGTGGTTTGGAATCGAACCCGTCTTCCCGTTGATGTCGAGGGTTCTTCTCTAGCCCTTTTTGCCGGTGTCCTCTGTCTTCTAGGGACATCTTCTTCTGTGTTGGATTGGGAAGGTCTGGGAACTGGTCTTTGGGTTGGCTTTTTGACTGCTAGCTTTGGGAGTCTAGCTTTAGGTGCCATTGGAAACAGGGAGAAACAGAGAGAGAGAGATGGTTGACCGGAGAGAGGGCTGTCGGTGAGGAACGCCGAAAACGGCGAGGAAGAGAAATAGGTAGTCGGCCGGAAAAGATGAAAGCTTGCCGGAACGACCGGAAACGGAGACGAAGAGAAATCGCCGGAGAGGAAGAAATTTACGGGAAATGGAGAAAGAAGAAGAGAGAGGAGAAGAAAAGGGGAGAGGGAGAGAAGTCGGACGGTCGCGCGCACGGAGTCGACTTGCCCTAGGCGAAGTCGACTTCGACCCTGTGGAGTCGACTTCGCTATAGAAGCGGAGTCGACTTCACTTTCCCAAGTCGACTTGGTTCCCATGGAGTCGACTTGACTCATCGACTTGACCTTTTCAGATTTTAGTTTCTTGTTTAATTTTTCCTAATTGAGCTCTATCATCCCCATATCATTCCTGATTTTACAAAATGATTCCTTGGCCAGTGGTTTGGTAAAGATATCAGCAATTTAGTCTTCTGTTTTCACATATTCTAAACAAATATCATGGTTTTCAACATATTCTCTAATGAAATGGTGTCTTACATCAATATGCTTGGTTCTTGAATGCAGTACAGGATTCTTAGTTAGACAAATTGCACTTGTATTGTCACATCTAATAGGAATATCAAAATAATCAACACCATAATCTTTCAATTGCTGTTTCATCCAAAGTAATTGGGCACAATAACTACCGGCGGCTATGTATTCGGCTTCCGCAGTAGATAGAGCAACGCTTGTTTGTTTTCTTGAGTACCATGAAACCAACATATGTCCAAGAAACTGACAAGTTCCACTAGTACTCTTTCTATCTACTTTATAGCCGGCAAAATCTGCATCCGAATAGCCGATTAAATCAAAGGTTGACCCCTTTGGATACCATAGTCCAAGATTGGTAGTTTTTATCAAATATTTAAAAATTCTTTTTACAGCAAGTAGATGTGATTCTTTAGGACATGCTTGAAATCTAGAGCACATACAAACACTGAAGAGAATATCGGGTCTAGAAGCAGTTAAATATAACAAAGAACCTATCATGCTTCTATAAAGCTTTTGATCGATACATTTACTGTTTTCATCCATGTCGATCTTGATTGTAGAGCTCATTGGAGTATTTGCCCCTTTGCTGTTTTGCATACCAAATTTCTTGAGCATATCTTTGACATACTTGGACTGGTTTAGAAATATCCCTTCACTTTGTTGCTTGATTTGCAGTCCAAGAAAGAAATTTAATTCTCCCATCATGCTCATTTCGAATTCGCTCTGCATAATCTTAGAAAATTCTTGGCATCGATTTTCGTCAGTAGCACCAAATATTATATCGTCCACGTAAATTTGTACAATTAAAATATTTTTATTTTTATATTTAATGAACAAAGTAGTATCAACTTTTCCCTTTTGAAACTCATGATCAATCAAAAATTTATTCAACCTTTCATACCAAGCTCTTGGATGTTTTTTTAATCCATATAACGCTTTGGTCAATTTATAAACATATTTCGATTGATCCTTTTCTTCAAATCCTGGGGGTTGTTCAACATATACTTCTTCATTCAAATATCCGTTCAGAAAATGCACTTTTTACATCCATTTGGAACAATTTGAAATTCATATGAGAAGCAAATGCTAGTAAAATACGTATGGCCTCTAATCTAGCCACGGGTGCATATGATTCTTCAAAATCAATTCCTTCTTCTTGGGAATACCCTTTGGCTACTAATCTGGCCTTGTTTCTTATTACAAGACCGCTTTCGTCTAATTTGTTCCTAAATACCCATTTGGTACCAATGATTGTATGATTAATTGGTCTAGGAACTAAATGCCATACATTGTTCCTTTCAAATTGGTTTAGCTCTTCTTGCATTGCAATGACTCAGTTTTCATCATTGAGAGCTTGTTCAATGGTATGTGGTTCAATTTTTGATACAAAAGCATATTGACCACAAATGTTTTGTTTTGATCTTCTAGTTTTCACTCCTTCATATACATTACCAATAACTTGCTCAATTGGATGGGCATTTTTGAACTTTAAATCAGTTGGAGGTTTGTAAGTATCATTACCTTCACTTACCACTTCCTCCATGAGATTTTCTGGCTTGAGCTCGAGTTCCTTTGGTTGTTCTTTTCTTTTTGTCTCATCTGCATCACTTAGTTCATCCTCCTTTCTCGGAGTTTGGTTAAATTCATCAAACAACATGTATGGATTCTTCTACAACTTGGTTTCGTTTATTGAATACTCTATATGCTTTGCTATTTGATGAGTAACTAAGGAATATTGCCTCATCACTTTTAGCATCCAGTTTTCCCAAGTTGGTTTTTCCATTGTTCAAAACATAGCATGTGCATCCAAAAGCATGAAAATAAGAGATATTTGGTTTTCTTCCTTTCCATAGCTCATATGGGGTCTTTTTCAAGATTGCTCTAATGGTGACTCGATTCAAAACATGACAAGCTGTACTTACAGCTTCACCCCAAAATTTCTTGGATAATTTGCTCTCATTTAGCATTGTTCTAGCCATCTCTTGTATAGTTCTGTTTTTCCTTTCAACTACTCCATTTTGTTGTGGAGTTCTTGGTGCAGAAAATGTGTGATGAATTCCTTTTTCATTACGTAACTCTAGGAATCGTTTGTTTTCAAATTCACCACCATGATCACTTCTTATAGTCATAATAGTACTTTGTTTTTCATTTTGCACCAAATTTACAAAAGTTGAAAACATAGAGAAAGCTTCATCTTTGCTAGCTAAGAGAATTATCCATGTGAATCTTGAAAAATCATCAACAATCACAAATACATATTTCTTTCCACCAATGGTTAGAATGTCGGATGGCCCGTATAGATCCATGTGTAGCAATTCAAGTGGCTTAGTGGTGGAAATTTCCTTTTTGGTAGAGAAAGGCATCTTGGGTTGTTTTGATAATTGACATGCCTTACAAATCTTGTCCTTGTCATATTTCAATCTTGGTAATCCTTCTACCAAACTCTTTTTCCATAGGGTCTTTATATTTCCCATGTTTATATGTCCAAGCCTTTTATGCCAAACCCATGGATCATTATCAATGGCCATTAGACATTGACCATTTAATTCATCAAGTGAAACCAAATATACATTTCCATATCTTTTACCACTAAACATGATATGTTCTTCATCAAATACATTACATATAGATGATTCAAACACAACTTCGTATCCTTTATCACATAATTGGCTAATGCTCATTAAGTTGTGTTTGAGTCCTTCAACAAACAAAACATCTTCCATGCATGTCTGAAACCGCTATCCATGAACCATTCATTATTTGCCTTTGCCTTAAAACATGTCTGAAAAAATAAGCAAGTAAATCTTATCTCCTTGGTACCCATTTTATGGGTCCATTTGGGTTAGTAATATAAATCAATCTTTGTTGTTCTAACTTGGAAAGCCCAAATCTTGTGTTCCTTGGAACCCAAACTAATTTTGCACCATGGTCATATAATTTCTTAAAATTACATTTGTAAGTTTTATGACCCAATTTATTGCAGAAATTACAAGCCATAGGTAATCTTGGAGTAGGCATCCAAGTATGCAATGGTTCAATCGTTGGTCTTCTAATCCACTTAAATTTTTTCTTTTGTGGCTTGTATATAGATGTAGTTTTAGTTTGATATTTCTCAAGTATTTGCACATTTGATTTGCTACTTTCTCCTTGCTCAAATGTATGATATCCAAGACCTCTTTTATGTGTTTGGGAGGTCATATTCAGAAACATTTTAACACTTTCTCCTGGATTAGAGAACTTAGCTAATGATTCATTTAATGATTCGTTCTCCCTTTTCAGCAAATCATTTTCTTCTTTCATTTTGTCTAATTTCTTTGCAAGTTTACCATTTACAATTATTACTGCATCACATTGTTTCTTCTTAATTGTAAACTTGCTTCCTAATTTCTTCATTTCTTCATATAATGAATCATATGCAGTTTGTAGTTCTTCTAATTCAGTACATTTGAGGCATTCTCGAAAAGAAGAATAACTTGATTTAGAATGGGAGAGTTTGGAACTTACCTCTTCATTACTTGTGCATTTTGTTGAGGTAGTTTGTTCTTCTTGCTCGATTTGTGCCATGCAGCAAATTCTTGCACATTCTTCCGCCTCTATTTCATCGGTTGAGGAGCTACTCATTGAGGATTCCTCGTCGTTCACATACATGCCTCTTCCTTTATTTCTTTGGAATCTTTTGTTGTCCCCTCGATCTTTTCTTTGTTCTTTTGCCTTGCTTTCTTCGGGAGTTGGACATTGAGCTTGCATGTGACCCGAACCGCCGCATCGGTAACATTTGGTTGGTTCTTTCTTTTTCTCTCTAGAATTTCTTTCCTTGAAACTTCTGAAATTTTTGCCTTTCCTCACAAATTTTCTGAAACGTTTTGTGAGTAGGGCAATCTCGTCGTCATTTTGAGAAGAAGAAGTGTCGTCCGTGTCTTGTGCGGCTTTCAAGGCAATTGCTCTTTTGCCCCTGTGTTGATCTTCATTTCTTCTCTTGATTAGCTCATGTGACATGAGTGAGCTAATTAAGTTTTCAAGCTTTAGTGTGTTAAGGTCCTTGGCTTCTTCTATCGCAGTGATCTTTGGAGTCCATGATTCGGGTAGAGCTCTCAAAATCTTCATAACCTGCTCAGATTCAGATATAGCCTTTCCAAGACCTTTTAAAGCATTAGTAATTTTTGAGAATCTAGCAAACATTTCAGAAATATTTTCTGTTTCTAGCATTCTAAAATTTTCTAGTTCTCCAATCAAAATATTTCTTCTCGTCCCTTGGACTTGAGAAGTTCCTTCATAAATAGAGGTTAGCATATCCCATATTTCTTTGGCGGTCAAGCAAGAGGATACTCTATCATATTCAGAAGCAGTAAGAGCACAAAATAGTGAGTTCATAGCTTTAGCATTGCTCTTAACAATTTTTACTTCCTCATCGGTCCATTTGGAAGCTCTTTCATCGGTAGGCAAGGTTACTCCATCTTGGATTGCAATCCAAGAATCCATTTCGGTAGCCATGATGAGTTGCTTCATAGGAAGCTTCCAATATCCAAAATTGTTCCCATCAAACAATGGTGGCCTTGTAAAGGATTGGCCTTCAGCAAATGCGGGAACGAAAGTAGATTGGGATGCCATATTAATAAGATCTCTTTGGTAAACTCAAAGACCTGCTCTGATACCACTTGTTGGTCCCGAGTTGATGAGAAAACCTAAGAGGGGAGGGGTGAATTGGGTATTTAAAATTTATAACAGAAACTTAACCCTGGATTAATCTAGTCCCCTTAATGAAGAAATTGTTGGAAACATGAGGAAAACTAGCTAAATCTATGTTTTGATGATTAACAAATCAATTTGAGAAAGTCTTGGCTACTAACAAGCTTGTGAAATGTCTTAAGGAATATACATTTGAAGAAAATCAAGTTGGAAGGCCAAGTCATTCCCCAAGTCAACTCCAAGATCGACTTCAAACATGCAGAACTGTCCAGAATTGAAAACGGAAGAAGGGAAGGTGAAGTCGCAGGCCAATTCGACTCCACCTGCGACTTGGGTAGCCAAGTCGCAAATGAAGTCGACCTCACCATCGACTTCAGTCGGGCGAAACCTTCCAGAGTTGAATTCGAAACAGCAGAATGCCGAAGTCGCACCCCAAGTCGACTCCACGTGCGACTTGAGGTGAAGTCGCAGCCGAAGTCGACTCAGACATCGACTTCGCTCAGGCAGACGGAAAACTTCAAATGACAAGTTTCTGGATTACTTGATTTCAAGCCAAACTAAATGAAGATGAAGATCAAGGCAACATAGATACTAAAGCTGAAACATTTGAAGACAAATCCAAGTACAAGCAAGAAGCATAAACTCAATCATTCAAATCAAGAAGATATCTAAGTTACATGAGTCAAGATTCAAGATGAATCAAAGTCAAGATTTTCAAGAACATCATGACAGTGAAGTCGCAAGGCCAAGTCGACCCCATCTGCGACTTGGGTGAAGTCGTAAAGCCAAGTCGACTTCATGATCGACTTCAAGTGGGCAAAACCTTCCAGCGTTGAAACTGAAGACCGAAGTTCGCGAAGTCGCACCCAAAGTCGACTTCATCTGCGACTTGGGTGAAGTCGCACCCGAAGTCGACTCCACCTGCGACTTGGGTCGCAACGGTCGGAATTAATTCGAACGTTGGCGCATTAAATGCGCGCCACCTACCTTCTAACGTTCGGATTCCCTCCAAAATTATAAAAGAGAGTTAATGTGGACGAGGGAAGTTGTTGGAAAATATTAAGTGAGCATAACTCCTATCTACAAGAGCATTAAGTGATCAAGCCAATCAAGAGAGGAAGAACTACACTTCAAAACTGCAAGAGCTTCACTTCAGATTCTTCAAAGCCTACCACAAGTTCTTCTCTGCGCCAAACTGCTTCTACACATCTGTAAAGTGTAGATTTCTTTCATTGATTATTTGTTTGTATTGAACTTGATTTAGCTTGGGTAGCTAAGATCAAGTGATAGCAAAGTAGTGTGTGATTGGAGTGTGACTCATCACCTACTTGTGCTAGTTGTTGATGCCTCCTAGAGCTAGAATCTAGAAGAGAGCAAGTGGCTCTAGTTGTTGATGCCCCCTAGAGCTTTGAATCTAGAAGAGAGCAAGAGGCTCTAATTGTATTGAGAGAATACAATAGTGGAACCCAAGTCACAAGGTGTGTGAGCTTGGAAGAGTGGAGTAGGGAGGTTGCCCGAACCACTATAAAATCCTTGTCTACTTGCTTTTATTTCTGCTCTCTTTATTACTTTGCTTTCCATTCAGTTTCTTCATTAAAGGGGATTAATTCTACAAGGGGTTAGGTTTTTAAGTTACCAAAAGAAATTTTTTAAGAACCCAATTCACCCCTCCCCTCTTGGGTTTTGCCATCTATTCGGGACCCAACAGAAATGAAATGGAAAACAATATAATGTAGAAAGCAGGAATATAAATCAAGTACACAGGATTTTTATAGTGGTTCGGGCAACCTCCCTACTCCACTCTTCCAAGCTCACACTCCTTGTGACTTGGGTTCCACTATTGTATTCTCTCAATACAATTAGAGCCACTGCTCTCTTTTAGATTCCAGCTCTAGGAGGCATCAACAAATCACAGCACAAGTAGGTGATGAGTTACACTCCAATCACACACTACTTTGCTTACACTTGATCTTAGTTCCTCAAACTAAATCAAGTTCAACACATACAAAAGAAACAATAAGAAAACTACACTTTACAGGTGTGTAGAAACAGTTTCGCGCAGGGAAGATTTTGTTGAATTGGCTTTGAATGATCAGTAGTTGAGCTCTTGCAGTTTGAAGCAAAGTTCTTCCTCTTTAATTGGCTTGATCTCTTTAAAGCTCTTGTAGATGGTAGTTATGCACACTTAATGATTCTCAGCTACTTCCCTCATCCACCATGAATGCCTTTTATAATTTTGGAGGGAATCCGAACGTTAGAAGGTAGGTGGCGCGCATTTAATGCGCCAACGTTCGAATAAAATCCGACCGTTGCGACCCAAGTCGCATGTGGAGTCGACTTCGGATGCGACTTCGTCTAAGTCGCAGATGGAGTCGACTTCAGGTGCGACTTCGCTTCTCCGTCGCAACTTCAAGTTTCATTCAGGGTCGACTTGGGCATCGACTTGACCCAAGTCGCAGGTGAAGTCGACTTCGGGTGCGACTTCACCTTGTCAGTTTCCAAGTCTAAGTCTTGAGTCGACTTTGGCTTCCGACTTCAACTCAAGTCGATCATGGAGTCGACTTGGGTTGCGACTTGACTTGGTCTTCGCCAATAATGCCTTGATCCTCATTTGATTTTGCTTCTAGCTTGCTTGGCTTTCTTCCTTTAGTCCTTGCATGATATATTTATGCACCTTGCTTGCTTTGGAGTCGTTTGATCTTCATATCTTGAATATATCTTCATTTGGAAGTAAACTTGAAAATTTGCCTTGGTCTTGATAGACTTGATTTGAACTTGAAATTGTATCTTTACCTTGAATCTCAAGAATACTCAAGTTAATCTTGAAAATGGACTTTGCATATTACTTGGATTTGAGAAAGTCCAAATAGATTCTTGGAATGAGCTTGGGAATGCATCTTTCAAGTCTGAACTTCTCAAGTCGAAGATGGAGTCGACCTTGTCTCCGACTTCACCCAAGTAGCACCTGGAGTCGACTTCGTCTGCGACTTGGGCAGCTTCGTGCCCCAAAATCAGGTCTGGACAGTTTTCCTCGACTGAAGTCGATAGTGAGGTCGACTTCGTTTGCGACTTGGCTTCCCAAGTCGCAAGTGGAGTCGACTTAACCTGCGACTTCACCTGCTATTCTTCCAGTTTTGATTTTGCCTTTGAAGTTCTATTTCAAGTTGATAATGGAGTCGACTTTGGGATCGACTTCACCCTAAGTCGAAGTCCAAGTCGACTTGGGGATCGACTTGACTATTTCAGTTCCTTAAAACATTTGGCAAACTCATTAGTATACTTGATATACTCAAATTAGTCTTTGTTAATCATCAAAACTCATGCTTTGGTCAATTTTGTTTTGTTTTGAACATTGTTTCCAACAATATCTATTATTTTTACGTATAGGGAAATTGCACAGTCTTTTGCATGTCATTAAGCAACCTGAAATCAAATCATTTTATGAAATCAATCATAGGTGGTTAGTCATCCATAAATCCCTTTCTAACACATTCGTGTAAATATTTTTCCAACATTTTTAACATAGATTTCCTTATCTAAAGGAAATTAAAATCTTTCGAACATCATTTCAAAACATATGAACTATGTCCAAAACATCATTTAATATTTAATTATCTTGACCTAGCAAAATAAATCTTTTTCAACATTATTTATCGCGAGTTATTGTAGAAATAACTCAAAACTCATTTACAAACAATATTTTGTGAAAAAGGGTAAAATTCCCTTTTTCTTTTAAAACGCTGTTGAACAATATCATATAGAACTTGCTTGCTTAAGAGCAAATTCTTAAAACCATCAGTATCAAATATGAAATCCTTAGAAAACATTAGCATGGAGAACTTGCTTACTTATGAGCAAAATTTCTCAATTCCATTAACATGAAGCATTTCCATCCTTGGCAACACTTAGGATAAATTATTTATCTTAAGAAGTGTCGCTTGCTTCCCATGAAGCAAACCTTAAGACTTTTCATTAAAGTCATCATTTTTCCAAAACTTAGGGCTTTGCATTAAAGCCTTCATATTCAAAACTTATGCTTGCCCATTAGTTAAAACATAAACATAAACATAGACAATTCAATCATATCAATCACACAGAAAGAAAATGGCATTTTAGAAAGTTTGCTTGCTTACCTGAGATCGCCATAATCCCTTTTTCTTCCATTCTTTTCCTTGCCTATATGAACATAATATGATTTTTCATATATTTCTTTTTCTTGCATTCCATTTAGTTTTCCAATCCATTTTATTCACATATATCATTTATTCGACTTCTCAAGTCACTATGCATACATTTAGCATATACGTGCACATTTTTATACATTTTATCGGCTAATCACATAACATATATAACCCCATAAATAGGGTATCCATTCAACCAAATAAAATTCATCCATTAATAATCATATATAGGTTCATTAACCTTCATTTACCACTTTTTACATTTTTTTCTCAAACTAACCGCATATGCTGAAATTAGGCGTATTGAAATCTCAAAAACTTGAATTAATATCAAATCAAGTATTTTTTGTCTGAAATTTCTGGCATACCTTAAAAACTACATTAATTAACCAAAATAAATATTTTCAGCCAGAAATATTTAATATTTCTATTTATTTTGGTATTTTACCTTGCTGGACAGCAACATCCATTTTCAGACAGCCTGAATGACGTTATTTATGGGGTATATTTATACCATTAAAAATATAATTTTTTATTTTTTATTATAATACTAAATATGTCTTACATATCCTGTAAACCTTTCAGCCCCAAATTCCTTGTAGAAAAATTATTAAAAATCAGTTACTACAGCTGATCCTGTCACCCGTTTTACCGTGTTTGGGTGAATTGTCTCCGATTTTTAATTTGCAAAGTACTTATCCTTTTAAGCTGAAAATTAGGTCGTTACTTAATCACCCAATAATTATTACTTCCAAAACTTTTAATACTAAAATTCATCCATTTACTGATCCGTCCAAAATTTAATTTATAACATCACATATCATTCAAAACTTCACTTGTCACCATCTAAATCATGGAGTTTCATGCATGCAAGCTAAAACCCATTCCATATTCATTCAAAAGCATGTTGAATCATCACTTTAAAGCATGTTTAAACATCCATTTCATATTTAGGACTTTGGAGTTCAAGAACTCAAGATAACCAATTCCAAATAACACATATACTTACTTGAACTTGAGAGGATTCAATCTAAAATTGAAAGGCTTGCTTTCCTCCACTTCTCCTCTTTCATTCTTCCTCTTTTTCCCTTGAATTTCCTTTGGTTTTCCTTTGCTTTTCACGTTCAAGGGGCTGGGAGTTACAAAATTTGGCTTTCTTGCTAAGCAAGAAAACCCCTTGGACGTTCACACCTTCTCTCTCTCTCATGTGAACGTGCATGCCTTTGAGGAGCTGAATTTTCTCCAGATGTAGGCCCCACTTTGGAGCCATATTCCACAGCCACTTAATGCATACTTATCCCCATAATGAGCTGGATAATTATTAGCCATATAATTTATTTTTTTCACATTTTCTTAATTGCAAAAATCTGCATGCATCAAGACCGTCCAAATTGTCCAGCCCTTGCACGTCACTTGCTGCCCATTTTCATCATTTTTTAAAATCCCAAAATGTGGGAAATTTATACACATAATTATCCCTTAACTCCTGTATTAATTTGGTATTAAAAAAATTAACAAAAAATGGCAGCAACAGCACCAACCATTGCATGTCACATGCATGAGACAAGCTGTCCACATTTTGGCAGCTGCAATTCACGAATTTCCTTGAATTTTTTTCACATAATTAAATGCTAATTTATGTATCCCAACATTTCGGCTGCATATATACATATTTTATAAAATAAAAAATTTAAAAAATATGGAGCAACCAGCCCATAAACGTGCTTGCCTTGGACACCTCACCTATGCACACTTGAGCATTCATAGCTTCATCAATTATGGGCATTCATTGCTGCGATTTTATTTGGATATTTGCATTTTATATTAATACATAAATTACCTTAGAAATGTCCTGCACTTGACACCTCAAATGTCATTAAATTCATGCACTCATGCTTTGTACTCTAGAATTAAATGTAGAGTACTTTTGAGGTGCATTAGTCAACCATATACACCTTTTCTAATGCGGGCATTTTCCCCACATAATTTACTTAATCTAAACCTTCTAAAATGTGCATTTCATAATTTCATTCAACCGTTTCAAATTTCATCTCAATCCGATTTTCCTAGCTCTCGTTATAGTCGTTTAAAGTTAACGGTTGAAATTGAAATATGATCAATAAATCATTAATCCAATTTCATCAAGGATTTTCATAATCCAATAATCCCATAATATCAAGCCCAAAATCATCAACTTTCATCTGAAATTTCACTTGAATCCGCCTTACAGGCGTTGAGTTATGAATTTTCTAGTGTTTTCCAACATAATTCCACAATTTCCATTTTAATCTCCATTAATTAAATTATGGAATTTAACTAAACATTCATGCCATATTAGCATGTTTTAATCCTCTTCATGCTCCTTTAGTCACCTTGACTCATAACGGACTCTGGCGATTAAATTTTTAATCACCTTTCTTAATTAAACCCTAATTGCAACATATCATAAAATCCTAAAATCATCCAAAAATTCCATTTAATCATATATATAGGTCCAAGGCATACATTGGACCCTTCTTAGGTTAGGGTTTCACAATCCTCCCCACCTTATAACAGGTTTCGTCCCGAAACCTATTACATCTCAAATGTCGGGGGTAAAGGTCATATGAAATTGCTAATTCATCATCTTCCTCCAATATTTCAATGGTTCACTACGCTTCCACTGCGCTACTCTGTCTTAGTGGCATTTTTAGCCTTGGTCCATTAGACCTATCACTTATCTCTACTATTTCTTGTTCACACATGGGTTTCCTATTGGCATTTTCCCTTCATTTGTGTCATTTCACATTATTTTTCCTTATACATGGAGAAATTGCACCATTTCCCATCTTATCATAGGGTAAGTCTTAAGTTACCCATTCCAATATATCAAATAAAGATCTATGGCAATCATTTCCCTTGTTACACATACGATAAATATAATATGAATATCTACATTTCTATAGCAAAAGAGAAAAATGCTCTCACATACAATTTCATATACATTTTAGCAAAGACACCTTTACTAGCCCATTCATTCATAAAAATCTATAGTAATCATTTTCACATATCATCATACATAATACATTCATTCTATAATATAGAGCAAAAGTTGCTCTCATATATAGTTTCATATATGTCTTAGCAAAAGACACTTTTACTAAGTTATCCATTCCTTCTCTTCTCATAATGTCTACCACTAGATTATACCAACGTAGACTACCTAATAGGAATGCCGGTTATTAAACCAGTCTAAAATATTTTCTTTCTTAGTTCCCTTTCCAGTTTCCATAAACTAGTAAGGGTCCTTATCATTTTCAAATTTTCCTAACCTCATTTCTTATGGATATCATAGAGAAATCATTTCTCTCGTATCTATCTTTCAATCATATCTAAATTGAAAAGAATTACGGCAATCATTATTGCCTTCATTCTTCTCTTCATTTTTCTACCATCTCTTGCTATGATATACCAACTTTTGTGGTATCATATGTGTGATCTTCTTTTCCTTCTATGCATGTTAACTAGGCATAGTTTGCTACACCTTTCTGCAATAATTTGCAGGAATTTTCTATCAATTATAGCTATTGGTTAACCTTTCTTATTCATTTCTTTCCCAACATCAGGTTCATTAGTTTTTTTTTTAGTGGAAAGTTATTCTTGCCCTAATTGTACATGTTCATTACCAACATGTGGTATATCCTGATGTTCTATTGGAAGATATTTCTTATCAATTCTTCCAGATTACCTTCTTTGATTATGGCATAATAGCCATTTAGGGTTTCCTATTACTTATAAGCATTGCAATCAATGTTTGGACATTTCGTTTAACTACATGTTCAAACCTTGAACATGTTCTTAGGTTCACTCATCCATTACTCAGTCTGAATAAAATCTAATTCACCTGAGAACTTAGGTGGATACCGAGCTAGAAAGGCATCAATAACCTTCCCATTTACTTCTATCTTATCATTATCAACCTTTAAGGGTTTGGGTACTAGGTAAAAATTTATTACCTATACCGTTTTATCTTTTCCACCTGCTTCTAATTGGTCCTGTTGGGTATTTTCCCAAATGTCCTATATTACTCTTTCTATCTAAGCCACATAATCTTGGGCGGCCTACTTGCACTGCTTCTTCTAAAGTTGCAGTTATCCTTTACTCTTTCTACCTGTGAGATATTACTCTTAGCGGTAACACCTCAAATCCTTTGACTTAGGGTTTATAGTTACTCGTTGTTAATGAGCTTATGGACTCACTTGTCCTGGTCATTTAGATTTGCTACTAGCTTCTCTTCTTCATTGTTGACTCATATCAGTAATTGCCTATCCCTTGTTCAAAACTAAGGTGATAAGCATCTAGTAGAAAGCAGCATATAACATTATGTCAATAGCATTTCTCATTATAATTTTCATTCATATTACACATAGTCAACATGATCATTTCTGATCATGGAATCATCATACATAGTCAATAACATAATCTAGAAAGATTAATGATCTTTCTTTTTTTTCATATAACTTAGCACTTAAATAAAATCATATGCATCTGTATTTTCATAACATTAAACATCATACATTAGGAGTCAAAAGAAACTCCCTTTTTCCTACCTTTCTCATTTCTGCCTGCACATTTCATGTGTAAGGTTGCTTTTCCCTACACATACAGATTATATTCGCATAATCTGTCATTTTATCATAATTATAAACTCTAAACAAACAATCACTTAGAAAGTTGGCACCTTGGTGCCTTCCATATGTTACCATGGCTATATACCTAAAACATATGTATCATATAGCACAGTCATGTGCTCTCTTAGGTAAGGTGTGATCAACCTTAGGTATGGAGGGTCTCTATGTAGAGTTCCATAACCCGTCATCTGTTCTGATTCTCTTCTATCCTTTGTCTTTTCTTAAATTCTCTTATCTCCTACTTCATCTCATTGTCCTCATATTATTTTTCCTTCGTATACCGTCTACATTATAAAACATAGCAACCAGCTACATTTCCTTAATTAACCATATCCTTGTGTCATAATGACACACAATATAAGACAATACATATCGTATGTGTCTTATAGTCATAATCTATTTCTTGCATCATTTTCCATTTTACTTCTATATCTGTCCATCAATCTTTGCTGAAATATCATCTTTGTGATATCAAGCCTGTGCTTTCCATGCCTATTCATCAATCCAAATTTTGATACCAACTTCTGCGGCATCAGACCTGTCCTTTCATCATCCATTATTTTCTCCATTCCACGCCTGTTTACCAATCCTTGCTCTGATACCAACAACTATGGCGCCCCGAACTGAAACGTCACTTCCTTACCTCAAGATCTATCGATTGGTAAATGTGAATCAGGATTGTTGCCCTGATCACGCGGCGGGTTCTTAATTGGAATACGTCCAAATTTTTTTTTCGTTTATTCATCTGTCATCATTCATAACTTGACCCGACAATCATCAAACATTGTGACATTTCACTTGTAATAAAATTCATCATTTCATTCAAAGCATATTTACATGCTTGTCATCATACACTTAATCATTGTACAAATCATACTTGCATACATTCAGTCATTAATTCACATGGAACTTAGAATTCTAGCTAAGTTCGGATATACATAAACGCATAGCATCTTTACCTGCCTTTCTGCAGTGAAAGATTCCTTGACCTAAGTATCACATTTTATATCCACACATTCATACATTCAATCTTTGAATCATATATAGAACTTAAAATTCTAATTAAGTTCACATACACATTAGTTTACCTTAGCATATTCATGTTTTTCCATTCCTCATAGCCCACGGGCTATCATCAAGTACCTTTCTTCACGTCTTAGGTTCGCAACCTTCTGAGTTTTCCTTGATACCTGTCTAAGGGTTGGGAAAACAAAACGTGAGTGACAACTCAGTAAGCAAGCATTTTATCTTTAGGGCAAGGCTTCTTGAAAACCTTTTTCATAAACATCGGGAATATTTTGTTCCTGAGGACATGTATATGTCCTAAAATACCATCGTGAAATCCTTTGTTTATGAGGACAATTCCATGTCCTTGAATGTTTTCATAAAGCATTCATTCTTAAAATCATTTACGAACCACGCCTGGGCTTGTTTAGGCAAAACATACACATTTTACCTTTGATGATGAGTTCCCTTTAATCTTATAAGAACATTTTTAACGTTCATAGCTATTACATGAAATCATCAGTTTCCAGTGGACGTTTTACATCCAAAACAACATAAATACTTAGGCAAAAGAGACATCTCAAGTCTCAAAATATCATTAACATAAACCATCATAAAATCCTTTAGCCAAGAGACATTTTATGTCTCAAAACATCATTAACATAAGTCATCATAAAATCCTTTAGCCAGGAGACATTTTATGTCTCAAAACATTTTTCATATAGCTTCCTTTGGCAATGGACATTCATATGTCCTAAAACACTTTTTATTTAGACACATTAACATTGGACATTCTCATGTCCATAAACCCGTATCATTTAGGCTCTTTAGAAATAGACATTCTTATGTCCAATCCATGTTTCACATAAATCTTTTTCATAATCTCCGTCTGGGGCTTGTTTATAGCAAACAAGACAAATAAAATACATAAATCATTTTCATAACTGCATTTGCATAAAAACATTTTCTTTTATCTTCATTATTTACACTTTTTTGTAAAACACCTTGTCTTTTAGGGCAACTTATGCATATTAGCTCATAAAAATCCCTTTTAGGATAACTTTTTGTATATATGCTTTTATATCCCAATCTTTGGGCTTTTGAAAAGCAAAACGTATGCAAATGCATTTCTCCCCATCCAGTAATGACACTTAGCAAGTGATCATGCTACCTTTTGGAAGAGAATCCTTAACAACACGTTAACCCAGCGGCTGTTTATTTATCCTGCTCCCATCTCAGGAGTTTATTTATCTTGCTCCCATCCTATATCATTCAAAACTTCACTTGTCACCATCTAAATCATGGAGTTTCATGCATGCAAGCTAAAACCCATTCGATATTCATTCAAAAGCATGTTGAATCATCACTTTAAAGCATGTTTAAACATCCATTTCATATTTAGAACTTTGGAGTTCAAAAACTCAAGATAACCAATTCCAAATAACACATATACTTACTTGAACTTGAGGGGATTCAATCTAAAATTGAAAGGCTTGCTTTCCTCCACTTCTCCTCTTTCTTTCTTCCTCTTTTTCCCTTGAATTTCCTTTGGTTTTCCTTTGCTTGTCACGTTCAAGGGGCTGGGAGTTAGAAAATTTGGCTTTCTAGCTAAGCAAGAAAACCCCTTGGACGTTCACACCTTCTCTCTCTCTCATGTGAACGTGCATGCCTTTGAGGAGCTGGATTTTCTCCAGCTGTGGGGCCCACTTTGGCGCCATTTTCCACAGCCACTTAATGCATACTTATCCCCATAATGAGCTGGATAATTATTAGCCATATAATTTATTTTTTTCACATTTTCTTAATTGCAAAAATCTGCATGCATCAAGACCGTCCAAATTGTCCAGCCCTTGCACGTCACTTGCTGCCCATTTTCATCATTTTTTAAAATCCCAAAATGTGGGAAATTTATACACCTAATTATCCCTTAACTCCTGTATTAATTTGGTATTAAAAAAATTAACAAAAAATGGCAACAACAGCACCAACCATTGCACGTCACATGCATGAGACAAGCTGTCCACATTTCCTCCTTCAATGGCAGCTGCAATTCGCGAATTTATTTGAACTTTTTTCACATAATTAAATGCTTTTTTATGTATACCAACATGTCAGCTGCATATATACATATTTTATAAAATAAAAAATTCAAAACATATGGAGCAACCAGCCCATAAATGTGCTTGCCTTGGACACCTCACCTATGCTCTCTTGAGCACTCATAGCTTCATCAATTATGGGCATTCATTGCTGGGATTTTATTTGGATATTTGCATTTTATATTAATACATAAATTACCTTAGAAATTTCTTGCAATTGACACCTCAAATGTCATTAAATTCATGCACTCATGCTTTGTACTCTAGCATTAAATGTAGAGTACTTTTGAGGTGCATTAGTCAACCATATACACCTTTTCTAATGCGGGCATTTTCTCCACATAATTTACTTAATCTAAACCTTCTAAAATGTGCATCTCATAATTTCATTCAACTGTTTCAAATTTCATCTTAATCCGATTTTCCTAGCTCTTGTTATAGTCGTTTAAAGTTAACGGTTGAAATTGAAATATGATCAATAAATCATTAATCCAATTTCATCAAGGATTTTCATAATCCAATAATCCCATAATATCAAGCCCAAAATCATCAACTTTCATCTCAAATTTCACTTGAATTCGCCTTACAGGCGTTGAGTTATGAATTTTCTAGTGTTTTTCGACATAATTCCACAATTTCCATTTTAATCTCCATTAATTAAATTATGGAAATTAACTAAACATTCATGCCATATTAGCATGTTTTAATCCTCATCATGCTCCTTTAGTCACCTTGACTCATAATGGGCTCCGGCGATTAAATTTTTAATGACCTTTCTTAATTAAACCCTAATTGCAACATATCATAAAATCCTAAAATCATCCAAACATTCCATTTAATCATATATATAGGTCCAAGGTATACATTGGACCCTTCTTAGGTTAGGGTTTCATATAAGAAAAGATGATGGGTTGAATAATAGAACCCTATATAGAGACCCCCATATCTAAGGTATAGCACACCTCACTTAAGGTAGCACAAAACTGTGCTATATGATGTATATGTTTAAGGTGCGACGCCACGGCGGTCATATGGAAAGCACCCGGCGGTCATATGATAGGCACCACGGCACCAATTTTCTAAGTGATTGTTGGTTTAGAATTTAAGTTTATGATAAAATGACAGATTATGCAAATATAATTTGTATGTGTAAGGAAAAGTAACCTTACACTATGAAAGGCAAAGATAGAAATGAGAAAGGTAGGAAAAAGAAAGGAATTTCTTTTGATTTTTTATGAATGTATTATGTTTGATGTTGTGAAAATATAAGTGCATTTGATTTCATTCAGATGCTAAGTGTACAAGAAAAAGGAAAGGTCATTGATCTTTTCAGATCATATAATTGACCATGTATGATATGAATGATTTTATGATAAGATACGATTATATTAATATGATTTTATCTGTTGCTTTCTATAATGTGCCTATCACCTTAGTTTATGAACAAGGAAAAGGAAGTTGCAGATATGAGTCAACAGGAAAGAAGATAAGCCAGTAATAAATCTAATTGACCAGGGCAAAGAGGACAAGTGAGTCCAAGGGATCGTCAACGACGGGCAAAATATAAACCCTGAGTCAAAGGATTGGAGGTGTTACCACTATAAGAATATCTCACAAGTAGAAAGAGTGGAAGAAAAGATAATTGCAGCTGTAGAAGGAGCTATACAGTAAACCACCCAAGATTTCGTAGCCTAGACAACAGAAATAATACAAGGTCTTTGGGAAAATACCCAACAGGACCAATTAGAAGAAAGTAGGAATGACGGACCAGTACAGGTAATAATTTTTACCTAGTACCCATACTTTTAAGGGTTGATAATGGTAAGATAGAAGCAAATTGAAAGGTTATTAATACCTTTCTATCTCAGTATCCACCTAAGTTCTCAAGTGAATCATATTTTATTCAGGCTGAGCAGTGGATGACTGAACATGTTCAAGGATTGAACATGTAGTTTTATGTAATGTCCAAGCATTGGTTGGAAATGCTTATAAGTAATAGGAAACCCTAAATGGCTATTATGCCATAATCAAAGAAGATAATCTGGAAGAATTGATAAGAAATATCTTCCAATAGGACACCAGGATAAAATACATGTTGGTAATGAACATGTACAATTAGGGCAAGGATAACTTGCCACTAAAGACAAAGGAACCTGGTGTATGGAAAGAGAGGAGTAAGAAAGGTCAACTTAACTGATAGCTATAATTGCTAGGAAAGTCTCTGCAAATTATTGCAGAAAAATGTAACAAAACATGTCTAGTTAGGATGTAAGGAAGCAAAAGAAGATTATACATATGATACCACAAAAGTTGGTATATCATAGCAAGGAATGGTAGATAAATGAAGAAAAATGAAGGCAAGAATTATTGCCAGAATTCATTTCAATTCCGATGTGATTGAAAGATAGGTACGAGAGAGATAATTTCTCTATGATGTTCATAAGAAATGAGATTAGAAAAAAATGATAAGGACCCTTACTAGTTTATGGAAACTAGAAAGGGAGACCAGGAAGAAAATATTTTAGATTGGTTTAATAACCGGTACTCCTAATAGATAATCTACGCTGGTATAACCTAGCTGTAGACATTATGAAGTGAGAAGGAATGGATGGATTAGCAAAAGTATCTTTTGCTAAGACATGTATGAAACTCTATGTGAGAGCAACTTTTGCTCTATGATATATAATGAATGTATTATGTTATATATACTAAAATGATTGCTATGGATTTCTATTTTATATGAATGAATGGGTAGCCTAGATCTTACCCTATGATAAGATGAGAAATTTATAATTTCTCTATGTATAAGAATAATAGTATGTCTCCCATAAGAATAAGAGATGGATGGCATAGAGAAAAGAACAATACCTTGTTCCTGAGGACATGTATATGTCCTAAAATACCATCGTGAAATCCTTTGTTTATGAGGACAATTCCATGTCCTTGAATGTTTTCATAAAGCATTCATTCTTAAAATCATAGCAAGGAATGGTAGATAAATGAAGAAAAATGAAGGCAAGAATTATTGCCAGAATTCTTTTCAATTCCGATGTGATTGAAAGATAGGTACGAGAGAGATAATTTCTCTATGATGTTCATAAGAAATGAGACTAGAAAAAAATGATAAGGACCCTTACTAGTTTATGGAAACTAGAAAGGGAGACCAGGAAGAAAATATTTTAGATTGGTTTAATAACCGGTACTCCTAATAGATAATCTACGCTGGTATAACCTAGCTGTAAACATTATGAAGTGAGAAGGAATGGATGGATTAGCAAAAGTGTCTTTTGCTAAGACATGTATGAAACTCTATGTGAGAGCAACTTTTGCTCTATGATATATAATGAATGTATTATGTTATATATACTAAAATGATTGCTATGGATTTCTATTTTATATGAATGAATGGGTAGCCTAGATCTTACCCTATGATAAGATGAGAAATTTATAATTTCTCTATGTATAAGAATAATAGTATGTCTCCCATAAGAATAAGAGATGGATGGCATAGAGAAAAGAACAATAGCAATAAGAAACCCATATGGGAACAGGAAACAGGAGACGATAGGGATAAGTGATAGGTCTATTTGACCAAGGCTAAAAATGCCACTAAGACAGAATAGCGCAGTGGAAGCGTAGTGACCATTGAAGTATTGGAGGAAGATGATAAGATTAGCTATTTTACATAAGCTATACCCCCGATATTTGAAATGTAATAGGTTTCGGGACGAAACTTGTTATAACGGGGGGAGGATTGTGATACCCGGACCCAAGTAAGACTTATGTATAGGCATTTGGCATATACATATGAATCATGTATGATATAGATGAATTATGAATGATTTTCGAAAGCAATATTGATGAATTATTGCAATTAGGGCAAGTGATTATGAATGATCAATATAAGCCAATATGGGTCAATGTGATTAAAGAGGCTTAATGAAGATTAAGAAATGTGAAAATATATTGAGGATAATTACCTCATGTATTACGGTTTAACTAATGGAGATTATGATGTTAATTATGGATTAAAGGAGGCAATTGCTAGAAAATCCATAATTCGACGCCGGGAAGGCGGATTAAGATGAAAATTGAAAGGTAAGCACATAATTTTGTCCTTAATCATATGGAAAGGTTGGATTATGAAAATAATGATGAAATTAGGGTGAAAATCGATCATCATCATCAAAATTCAAGGATGACTTCAAATGGTCATAACTTGAGCTAGAAAAGTCGAATTGAGACGAAATTTGAAATGAATGGTTAAAATTATAAGATCAAGGCAATGAGAGGCTTGGATTAAGATAATGATGATGGGATATTATTTTCACAAAAATGGGTGTATATTATTGATTTTTTTTGTGTATCAAAAAGTAAGTTTGTGTTTATATTAAAGTAAGGTGATTAACTATATGATTAATGGCATAAATGAGGTGTCAAAAGGAGGTAATTACACATGGATTTTATGAATTACTCTAATTGACAAAATTCATGATAAAATTAAGTGCATGGACAATCAAGAGGCTATTGCATGGGATTTTTGAATTTTAAAAAAATGGAAAATGTGCATTTTAATGACCTAGGCAGCTAGGGTGAATAGTGGACGAGATTTGGGTTGATTTTTCTGGCAAGCAAATTCCAAAAGTCAATGATAAGTGCACCCCACCAAGTGGACAGCTACATGGAAGCCAAGTGAGGTGCACGTACAAACTGCATTTGGTATTTTTAATAAATTTTTTTAAAAAAGATTGAGTTGACCCCTAAGTAGCCTATTAGCTAGGGTGGTTAATTAGTCATTAATTAAAGTAAAAATTAGGTGGAAAAATCATGCAAAGGCTGCTGCAAGGGACGTTGCATTATGTGGGCATATTTTGTCCATTAATGGCATGGATTTTCAATGATTTTATTAAAATAAATTGCTAATTTACTTGGCCTATATTTGGCCATGTCAACAAAGGGGGATAAGCATGCTTTAATTAGCTGCTAAGTGATGTGGAAAGTGGGTCCCACAAAGCTGGAAAATCCAACTCATATCCTAGGTGTACGTCCACATGTGCTAAGGGAGAGAGAGATATGTAAAAAGGGGAAAAAATCCCCAAAACAAGGGCAGCAAGCACGTCCCCCATTCCAACAGCATGAGGGGAGAAAAAAAAGAGAAAATGAGAAGGAAAAATTGGAAGAAAGAAGAGGAACCAAGCAAGGAAAATGGAATTCAAGTTGGATTCAATTCAAGTAAGTATACTTCTCTTGAATTTTCTTAAATTCACAAAATGAGTTTCTGTTTGGATTGGATATCATGATTAGATTATGAATCATGATTTAATGGATTATATATGTTGGGTATAAGAATCAAGAACAAATTATTAAGGATTTTTGCATATCTATTGAAATTAGATGCAAATATGGGAGCAAAATCTAGAAGAAATCAGATAGAAATCAAAAATAGGAACGAGGCAGTAAAAGAATGAATTTTAGCATAAAAAAGTGTTTGAGAACTCATGATAGGGGTATTAAGGAACTACCCAATTTTCAACACAAAAGAGTAAGCATGTTGGAAATTAAAAATCTGAGAAAATCAACCTGAACAGGGTTGAACGGGTGTCAGGATCAGCTGCACCAAATGCTTTTTAATAATTTTTAAATAAAATATTTTGATCTGAAACTTTTATATGATGTGGTATACATCATGAGTAACACTTTAAAAAAATAAAAATTAGTTTTTGAATTGTATAAATATACCTAATATTTAACGTGATTAGAGCTCTTTGAAAATTGATGCTTTTGTCCAGCAGAGTAAAAATACCAAAATAAATATAAATACTTCATATGTTGTGCTGGAAATATTTATTTTGGTTATATCATGCAGTTATTAAGGTATGATATAAATTTCAGATTTAAATTTCTCGATTTGATTATGATTCAAAAATTAGAGAGATCAGTGTGTCTTATTTCAGCATTATGGACAAATTGAGGAATAAATCAAAGTAAATGTTAAATTCCAGATTTTTGGGATGGAATTTAAATTTCAATGGTATATAAACAAGTATCATAAGTGATTATGAGTATTTAACCTATTAGAGATGGGTTTTAGAAAGGTTGGAACTTAGGTTTACGTATAAGACCCGATTTCCATGTTTTGATGTTGAAAATGATAAATGGATTATGTGAAGCGTTAAAATTTAAAAATGTATAAAGATATGATTGGAACACATGGATTAGGTTTCTGTTTTAGTAAATAGTGATAATCTCAAATTTTGAGATTATTATATGATACCTAAGTTAGCAACTAAGTGCTTAAAATGAGCATCGATGTGTGAAAAATAAAAACTCTGTTAAAAATGATAAATTGAGGTACTGAACCTCCAAATAATGATTTCATGAATGATTATTATATTTATGTAAGATTACCCTACATAAGGGTATTAAAATGAATGAATGGATGATTAATATGTATAGGCTATGTGCTAAGTATGAGTACCCGACTTGAAGGACAAGTGGGTCAAGCTAAGTCCAAATAAATTTATGTAAGTTGGAAAACCTAAGGGATTTATGTATTTGAAGTTGATATGAATAAACGAAATATTATTTTCATTTATTTAGGCAAAGGAAAAGGAAAAGAATGAAAGAAAGGGAATAAGGCGATCTCAGGTAAGCAAGCGAACTTTTCAAATTATGGATTTTTCTCTACATGCAAACCTATTTCCATAGCATTTTTAGTATAGAAATGAGGAAATTAGGTCATAACTATCACTTTGCATTCCATAACTTCAAAAATTCATCATTTAAGCACAAACCAACACATGTTTTTCATTAATACATGATTCATAACCTAAGCACATCATCAAACCAAAACAGCAACTTGTCATGGAGATTTAGGGTTTGTCAAGTTGAGTTTCCAACTCATATGTCATTCCAACTTCATTTCCATCATCTAAATCATGAAATTTCATCCATAAAACTTAATACCCATTTGATATTCATTCAAAAGCATGTTAAACCATCACTTTACAGATTCTTTAAACATCCTTTTCATATTCCCATTTTGGAGTTTAAAAACTCAAAATAATCAACTCAAACAACACGTATACTTACTTGGTTTAGTGCTAACCCAAAACCCTAACACTTGGAGCTGATTTTCCTCCACAAATTCTCCTATTTTTTTCTTGATTTTTCTTCTTCCTTGGCTGGCCAAGAGGGACATGAGAGCTGCTAGTTGGTTGGGATAAATTCAGCACTTAGCAAAATTTCTCAAAGCCTTCTTCCATATCAACGTGCATGGATTTTGTAGGGCTAGATTTTCAAGTTGTGGGCCCCACTTCTTGGGCCATTGTCCACACCATCAATTCATGCATATCCCCCTTCATGTGTTGGCAAATTCCCAGCCAAGTAAAATGGACTTTTACCAATTTTCAAAAAACCAAAAACTGCATTAATCCAGGCCATCCAAGCTATCCAATCAAGCACGTCACTTGCTGCCCAATTTCCATTAATTTTTCTCCATTTTTAAAATTCCAAAATGTGGGTAATTTATATACCTAATTACCCCTTAATTCATATATTAATTTGGTATTAAAATACTTAGCAAAAATGGCAGCAATAGCTGCTCGTCATACACGTCCAAGTGCCCCTATGCTGTCCACGTTTTCAGCTTCATGCATCTGCATTTAAATATTTTTTTCTTGCTGGAATTTACATAATTAAATGCATATCTTCATGTACTTGCATCTCAGCTGCATATATGCATATTTAAAAAATTAAAAATTCAAAAAAAATCAGCATGGCAGCCCCCTTGGACGTCCCTTCTTGCCACATTGCCTATGCTCTCTTTTGAGCATTTTGTAGCTCTATCATAGGGTGTATTCATTGCTGGATTTCCTGTAAAAATTTTCATTTTATATTAATGCATAAAGTGCCTTAGAAATTGGCTGCACTTGACACCTCAACTCCCATTAAAAACATGCAATTATGTCAAGTACTCTAGCATTAAATGCAAGGTACTCTTGAGGTGCATTAGTCATCCAAGCTCACCTTTTGAAATGCAGGTTTTTTCCCACATTTCAAGCTTAATCTAAGCCATCCAAATAAACATCTCATAATTTCATTCAACCGTTTCAAATTTCATCTCAATCCGATTTTCCTAGCTCCCGTTATAGCCGTTTAAATTTAACGGTTGAAATCAAAATATGATCAATAAATCATTACACTCATTTTATCAAGAATTTTTATAACCCAATAATCCATAATACCAAGCCTAACATCATTAATTTTCATTTCAAATTTCACTTGAATCCGCCTTACAGGCGTTGAGTTATGAATTTTTGTAAGGACCAGGTATTTTATTTTATTTTATTTTCATTATGACCCTTCTCTATTTATGAGATAACTTATGAACATGCCATTAGGAGTTTATAATGTTAATGGATGCATAACATATATGCATGTATTATGATCTTAGAACACTGAGTATAAATTTTAATGTGTATGATTAGCGTGTCATTGTTAAGCACTATAACTATTTTTTTTTCCTTCGCAGAGAAATTTTTAATTATTAAGTTGTAGGAGCGGGGAATTAAATTACTAATTGCGGCTGGACCCGACCCATGCCCCGACCCGACTCAATGGATCCTATTAACATTAGCGGCCCGCGCTCTAGGGCTTCATTCCCATTTCGCGCCCGACCGCGTTTTCTCCTCCTCCTCTTCTGGTTCTTCGTTCCTCTTCTATTTTCTCTTCCACTCAGTTCGAACCACCCGTGATCTCTTGAGGGAAACTATACCAACTGCCTTGAAGGCCATAGATCCGAGTCCAGGAAGCTCCAAGGCTCCGAATTTCTGCAGTCCACACCTAGGGTCGCTGTCTTGGGAGGGATCACGATCAAGGTAAGTAGATGTCGCCCCTTCTCGATTTAGTGATGAAATTTTATGTTAAACGCGATGCGAGGCTAGAGGGAATGTATAGCTTCTAACGACTCCATGGTATTAGGCGTAGAGTTCGTAACAGTTAGGGTTCATGGGGAATTTACTTTGAATGCGCGATTTCCATGATGTAAAAGACTTCTTCGCAGTTTTATATTGTTGGAATGTGACGTGAATTGATTTGCCCCAATCGAGAGTATGAATTGAAGGTTCTTTCATTTCGCACCTATCATGTGTTTGATAAAATGCTTGTGTGACAGATCTATGTGTTGAATCTGAATTGTGTTGATGTTGTATGCGTGGTTTGCGACGTGTTTCATTGTCTGTTATGTATGATGTGTTATCTCAAATAGTTGGTTGTAAGGGTTGTTCATGGCCCCTGATTGACATGAGGAGAGGGTTGTTCATGGCCCTTGATGGACATGAGTAGATGATTGGTTGTGTTGTTCAATTTGTGTGTATGGTTATATGCATACGATCTTGGGAGTGGGTATTGGACCCATGTGTATTAGCTTCATCACTATATGAGCATCCATCATTATGCTTATTTCCATTTTGTGCTAACCACTGTCTACTTACTGGGTCTATTTAGACTCATATCATTTGTTATTGTGCTTTTAGATCGCAGGTCAGAAGGGGAACTTAAGGATGGGACAAGTTGAAGATCAAACATGAGAGACCCTAGCACAATATGTGGATTTCAGTTCTTTTAGATTTGTGCTCTTTTTGATAATCATATATGTAGACAATTATTTAGGCGGATTCGCTTTGACAACTATAATGTATTTGGTATTTCAGATTGGATTATAATCCTTGTTGATGCACATATGCATGACTATTATATCTGTTTGTTGTGTAAGGAAAATATTTAATGATTTCCTTCTATATGAATGTTCTTATTATATAAAGATGCAAGTATATAAATAGGATTGAATGTTACAGATGGAAATGTTATGAATATCAGGTCATGTATTCCATATTACCCCTTGTATGTTATGGGGAGATGCTGCCGAATTTTTCCTAGATTGTGTAGTACCCATTGACTAGTTCTTGAGTAATTCTTTGAATGGGGTGTTGCAATTTTCTAGTGTTTTTCCATTAAACTTGTCAATTATCATATAAACTCCCATAATTCATATTAAATAATGGAAAATGATTATCCATAATGTATTTTCTTATTTAAATCAACAATAATTTACTCTAATTTCTTTTTCTCATTTTAGCTCAAAATGATCATTCACATCATTATTGCTAATACATAACCCTAATTGCAATAATTAGAAAAATCACATAAAACCTTCATAATTAAATAATCCACATATAAATATCATATACATGATTAATGCATACATATGGGTTCTACATTGGTTAGGGTTTCACAGAAACACATATGTTTTGCCTTAACAAGCCCAGACGTGGCTTGTGAATGATTTTAAGAATGATGTTTTACGAAAATATTCAAGGACATAGAATTGTCCTCATGAACAAAGGATTTCATGATAATATTTTAGGACATATAAATATCCTCAGGAAAAAGGTGTTTTAAGATGTTTATGAAAAAGGTTTTCAAGAAAGTCTTGCCCTAATGATAAAATGCTTGCTTACTGAGTTGTCACTCACGTTTTGTTTTCCCAAACCTTAGACAGGTACCAGGAAACTCAAAGAGATGCAAATTTAAGCAATGAAGTAAGGCATGAGATGATAACCAGGTAGGCTATAAGGAATGATAAAGCATGAATATGCTAAGGTATGTTAATGTGTATGTGAACTTAATTAGAATTTTAAGTTCTATATGATTCAATGATTGAATGTATAGATGTATGGATGTAAAATGTGATGATTTAGTCAAGGAGACTTTTACTGTAGAAAAGCATGATGAGATGTTATAAATGAAATGTGAAATGTATTACAAGTGTATTGTTGCTTGTATGATGAATGTTGTCGATTGTAAAGAAATGATTGATGAATAAGTCGAAAAAAAAATTTTGAACGAAATCTAATTAAGAACCTGCCGCGTGATCAGGGTAACAATCCTGATTCACATTTACCAATCAATAAGATCTTGAGGTAAGGAAGTGACGTCTCGGTTTGGGGTGCCACACATCTAAACGTGAATTATCATGTAATCATATCAACCCAAAAAATCAGCAACATCACATGTATATTAAAGCAAGTTTCAGCTAGGTTTATGAACTCATAATCAACACTAATCACCATTTTCTTCCCCTTGAACCCTTGATTACGTGCCTATCATTAAATTCCCATTTAATACCCTGATTAAGAGTATTATAAATTCTCCTTTAAGGGTTCATTATGAATCATATTCATGACTCATACATTGAGTCAGAAAAACTAGATTCAAATGATTCAAACTTAAGAGTGTACTTACTTGAATTGAGTAACACTTAACCCAACTTCACTACCTTGCCTCCTTCACTTATTTTTCCTTTTTCTCTCTCTTTTTCTCTCCTTTTTCTTGGCTTTTCCCTTACTGAATATGGACGTGCATAAGGCTGCTAGAATGAGACTTTAGCTCCTTGAATTTTTCTATCTCCAAAAGCATATCTGCTTATGGACGTCCCCCCTTAAGAATGGCTAGATTTTCCAGCTTTGGGGGCCCCATTTTGCGCATGTTTTGAGGTTATTTTAATATATATTTATCCCTCTTGCTGACATGGAAAAACGTGCTCCATGTAATTCATAATTTACCCAAATAAAAATTCAACAATTATCCACAAAATCAACTCTATTAACTGCCCATGTTGCTGTCCACCTGAACACGTCCACTTTTAGCTGCTTTTTATCATTTTTTTAATGAATTAGCAGCCTTAATTAATGGGTATTTATGCACCCTAACTAATAGACTACTTAGGCATATATCTAGCATTTAAAAAAAAATAAAAAAAATCAAATGGCCAGCCTTTGGACGGTCCATTTTGCAGCTCACCTTGCTGTCCATTTTCAACGTCCCTTTTTCAGCTGCCCTTTTGCATTTTTTCCACCATTTTGTAGCTTTAATTTAATGACAATTTAATCACCTAGCAATTTAGCTCAATTAGGGGTCAATTTAGCATAAATAGAAAATCGCAAAAAAATCCAAAAGCTTCCATGATCATCCACATCTCCCCTGCTTCATGTTGCTGTCCATTTAATGATCATATCTGAATGGCCTTGATTTGATACTTTTACCCACTATTTTCCACCCTATTTAAATGTATATTTATTCACCTTAATCCATAGCTAACTTAGGCATATATTTTATGTGAAAAAAATCACAAAAATCCAATTTAGGGATTGTTTGGACGTCCCATGTGTGCCACCCAAGCTACCCTCTCTTGAGCTAGTGTATTAGCTCCTTAATCAGCATTTATTCTTCAGATAATTGCATGGATTTTTCTATTTTTAGTAATTGATAAAATACCCTGCAATTGACCTCCTTTTGACACCTCATTTTTGTCTTTATTCATCTAATTATTTTACTTATCTTTAACATAAATGCTAATCACTTTATGGTGCAAAAATCAAAAGAGGTAATCCCATTTTCGTGCAGGCCTAATCCTATCATCATTAGCTTGATCAAATCCTTTCATAACCTTGATTTCATAATTTTAACCGTCCATTTCAAATTTCATCTCAATCCGACTTTTCTATCTCAAGTTATGATCATTTGAAGTTATCTCTGAATTTTTGACGGTGATGATCAATTATCATCAAAATTTTCATAATCTAACTTTCCATTATGATTAAGCACGAAATTATGTGCTTCACACTCAATGTTCATCTTAATCCACCTTACAGGTGTCAAGTTATGAATTTTTCAACATTTTCCAACTTAGCTCTATCATTAGCCTCCTAATTTCCATTAATCACATTATAGAAATTATTTAAATTTTTCATGGTGCACTTATACTTTTTAATCCTCATTAGGCCACTTTAATCATATTGGCCCATTTCGACTTAGAGTGATTGATTTTTATCATCATTCATAATCACTGACCTAATTGCAACAATTCATCAATATTGCATATAATTCATTCATAATTCAATCAATCATACATAAATCATTCAAATGCATATACATGAATCCTATGTGGGTTAGGGTTTCACACACAGTTAGTGTACCTGGGTGTATTTAATCCATTTTTAAATTTGTTAAAAAAAATTTATACTAAAATGTCATAGATTTTAAAAAATAAAAAATAAATATAAAAAATACTCTAAAAATGGTAAAAATTAATACGCATGTTAAATACATTTAGATTACCAGTCGTATAAAAAATTTTCACAAAAGGGGTTAATGCACCCAGGTACACTATATCAAATCGCAACTTATGAAACTTATATACTTAATAGACTGAAGATTTGCGTACTTATCTAATTATTTTGTTCGGTTCAACGTAAGTATACATGTCAATTAAGCAATAAAATGTGAATTGAGCGTTGATCCCACGAAGAGAGAGAGTTAAATCATAGTACGACTAATAATTCCACTTGCTAATTGCGAATTATTAAGTTGCATATAAATTTTGTGAAATTGATAATTTAAACTTTAATAATAAAAATTAACTAAATGACTAATGATAGGGTGACAACTAATGGAGATTTCTAAATGATAATTAGATAGATGGAAGTTATGAATCTTTTGACTCAAGACTATGCTAAATTGGTTTCTCTTTAATTAGTTGTGTAAAGTATTACTGATCTAGGTTCATTTATAGTTATGTATGTCTTCCAATACATATAAACCTAACTATATTTTAGTCAATTACTATGTTCCCATGCAACAGAGTAAAACAAGGTTGATTTGCACATAACCTAAGCATGATCACACAGGGTTAATAAGTATATTCCTATCCATATTAACAACTAACCACCACAAGCAGTTGGAAAACCTATGTTTTACATATAGATCTCATCTAAACTTCACTTTTTCGAGCACAGATCTAGATATTATATCAATGTACAAGTTGGCAAGCTTGCAAACTCATTAAACATGATATGTAAAGGTAAATCTCATACAAACATAATAAAACCAAATCTATAATTTCATCAAACACAAAAACCCAGTTCTATCTAGATACGAGTTCAAGTTCATTACAACTATCCATCACAAGTTCTAGCCCATGAATATAATGAATAATCCCATCATAACACGTTCATATACATCACGAGAGAAGAGAATGATAAAAATAAGGGAATAGAGAGAAAGAGAAGATAAAACTCAGTTAGATTCCTCCTCCAAGTGAATCTCCATTTTCATCTTCATCTCTACTTGAAATTCCCTCTCTTCCTCGCTCTAATCTCTTTTATTTTTAGAAACCCTAGAAGAGTACTTATACCCCTTGCGAAGTGGAGCGAGATACATGCAAAATTTCACATTTGCAAGGGTTGACATTCCAGCACTAAAAAGCTGGCCCCACGGCACTAAGCTGCCTGAGGCGGTTGCTAAGTTGTCTGTCTTTGGAGTTCTCTATCTAGCGGTTATTGGCACATGAGGCACCAGATTTTGGCACCGGAGTGCCAACTTTTTGCCTTAATTTTTGAAGTTTGTATGCAATGCATTTTTGCTTTTTTCCATCACTTTTGGCCTGAATTCTATGAAGTAGCCAACATCTTTTCATGCAATAAAAGATATAAAATCAGTCAATGATATCCTAAATGATCGAATACAATAACTAGAACCTAAGATGATATGATTTGCATAGAATTCAACTAAAAATGCATAAAATCAACACACAATGCATGAAATGATGAAAACTAATGCAAAACCTATATAAATTCACATGTTTCTCTTAAACTAGCATTCATAATGAACACAAAATAAGTGTTGATAACTCTAATTTTTGTAGAGTTATCATAGACAAATTTGATTAGCTCGACCAAGGGCATGTTTGGCAATCCTATTCTATAGTTTCTTATGATTTTTCTCTTTCCTACACATTCTCCCAAAAATGATTTAACTATCTAACAATTGTAGTTTTTCAATTTTACCACCATACTCCAACCATTTTTCTTACAACTAAACTATTTTATTATCATTTACATCATTTCAAAATATTCCTTTTCTACTTCCCGCAGTATCCCAAAATCTCACTAAAATAAACATTCCCAAGCATTATATAACCCAAATTTCACTAATTTTGATGTTACAACAAGGGCATGTTGTTAACGTGCAAAAGCGAGATGGGGTGGAAACTGTCCCATCCTCCTCATTTCCCACAAATCATTTAATACTTTAACAACTATATTCTTCTAATTTTATCTTTACATTTCAATCATTTTTCCTTCGGCTACATTCTAACAATCTGATTTATTCCAACTTTACCTCTGCCATTTCATAATCTATCACACGAATCTTAAAATATTATATATTATGTTCTCCACTCCATCTCACAATCCAAAAAAAATGGCATTCCCAAACGTCCCCAATTTACCGTCTGCAATGGTATGTACCATTGAAGGAATTTTTTTCAGTATCGGGGCATTTGCGTCATACGGTGCGCTACACGCGTATCGTAATCGGTCCATGTAAGCTAGTTGGGCCCAGCCCCCACATCGCTGTTACTGTCACTCCCACTTAAATACTTACATTCACGCAAGTGCAAAATTGCATGAATTGAATGGCAGTTTTGTTAGCTATCATTTTCTGTCCATCTTATAATAGGTCATTTTCAATAAGAGAATCTTATCACTTTGATCAAAGGAATGTCTCCCAATTCCTTCTAAAAACCCAAAACCATCCAGGACAAATTAAGGCCATCCATCGTCTTGCAAGCCATCCCCATCTATCCATCCACGTCATTTTCCTGCATATATAGGGGGTGTTTGGCAATGACAAAAATTTTTCACCTAAAACTTTTCAATCTAAAACTTTTCATTCTCTACAACTTTTCTATTTTTTAATTATTTTTTTACATCTTCCAACACAAACTACCCTACTTTTCAATCATTTCTACACAATTACCTATACAACTAACCTATCTATTTTAATTTTATCCTCTTTACTCCTCATTATTACCCCTATCATATCACATCATTTGACAACTTTTATTCTTCAAAACTTTTCACCAAAAGTTTTATTCATTCCCAAACACACCCATAATATATTTTCTGGCAGCTGCCAATCCAGAAACTTCAACAAGTCATGAACGGAGCCATTTTAATAAATGCGATTTGTATTTTCCATGAATCACGTTGATTAGCAAGTAGTAATTATTGGATTTTTTTCTTTTTTGGATGTTTTTCTGATGAACACTATGGCTACGTTTGTTTGTTTTTTCAGTTTTATGGACCTTCTGTTGAGTGAAACAAATATGAATGTAAATAGTAAATAACAATAACTGTTAATTAAAACTAATATATCATCACACATTTATAAAAATGACAAATATAATTACAAATTTTCACAATGTTCTTAAATAATAGAATGCAGACAGTTTTGCCCATACATTTCTACCAATATACCATAAATTAAAAGCTAAACATAGACATAGATGTATATGGCTATTAACAGGGATGTTTGTATGAAACTCTTTTTCTGTGTAATCCCTTCCATTTTCAATATTTAGATGGTTGATGAAAAATTTACTTCATCTATTATGTTTAGCATCATCTATATTATTATAGAAATCATTTTATTTGTCTGATATCACTATATATGGGCCCGATCTACAAAAATGAAAAATCAACGTAATAAAATAATTTAACGCTAAATATCAAATTTTAATTACTATTGTAAACATCTAAAATATTTAAAATATCATTACTACATGGATAAATGATTATATAAAGTATTGTTAGATTCCAATATAAATGTGAATGGATTTAAGCATTTTTCAAATGTACACATAAAATATACCTATTTTTGAGCAAATGTAGCCTATGCGCATATTGGATTTGGATGAAACTTGGTCTCATAACTAAACTAATAGTCTTAAATGCAATGAATGGATTAGCTTTTCTATCAAGCATTAAAATCAAAAAATTTGATGGGGTTATATGGAACCACTTCTATATGACCTGGTTACATAGAAGCAAGCCATAGTTATTAAAGTACTGATACATAACAATATAAATAATCATTCTTACCATAGAAAAGGAGAATAATTTAAATTTTAGCTAATTATATTTGATGAAAACACAGCTAAGGGTACAATTTATAGGTAAGCTTCTTTGAAAGCTAGATTCACACTATCTTGCTTTATGTTTCTTCCTACGAAAAATTTGTGGTTAGTTCCCATTACTTCTATACCAGGTTTAGAACTTTACTTGCACTACATTTGTCAGCCACATGTTTCCCATAAAGTAATTAAGAAACAACCAATACTGTGATTAGTCCTTTTTCCCATTGCACATAAGTGGTACCTCCTTCATAAGCCATGACCCAACACAATACAAAGATCATTACTACACGCACAAATGAAATGATTGCCTTGCCCATTTATCTCATTTCAAGAATAATAGAGGGAAATCCAAAAGAATTTATCAACTTGATTGCATAATGAACTAATCTCTGAGATAAAAACAACTTATAGCTATCAATGTATTTTTTCATGTTGATAAAATATTTCATAATTGAGCTTTAAATTTTGTGGCGCCCCAAACCGAGATGCCATATCCTTACCTGAAGATCTTATTGATTGGTAAATGTGAATTAGGATTCTTGCCCTGATCATGCGGTGGGTTCTTAATTGGACCTCATCCAATTTTTTTTTTTTTATCTATCATCATTCTTTCCTTTGCATTCTACATCATTCATCATACAAGCATCAATACACTTGTAATGAAATTCATATTTAATTTCATTGCATCTCAACATATTTTTCTACAATAAAAGTCTTCCTGACTTGATCCTGACATTTTCCATTCATACATACATACATTCAATCATTGATACATATATAACTTAAAATTCTAATTATACTCACATACACATCATCATACCTTAGAGTTATAAATCATGCTTTCCCATTCCTTATAGCCTACATGGCTATCATCACGTACCTTCTCTTCTCCTGCTTACCGCAATCTCTTGAGTTTCCCGGTACCTGTCTAAGGTTTGGGAAAACAAAACGTGAATGACAACTCAGTAAGCAAGCATTTTATCATTAGGGCAAGACTTCCTTGAAAACCTTTTTCTTAAACATCTTGAACACCTTTTTACCTGAGGACATTTATATGTCCTAAAATATTATCATAAAATCTTTTGTTCATGAGGACAATTTCATGTCCTTGAACATTTTCATAAAACATTCATTCTTAAAATTATTTACAAGCCACGTCTGGGCTTGTTAAGGCAAAACATATATATTTTACCTTCTTTAATTAATTTTCTTTAGTCTTGTGTGAACGTTTATAATGTTCCAAGACATTTGCATAAAATCATCTTTCATTAATGGATGTGTTACGTCCAAAATATTTTTCTCATAATTCTTTTTAGAGAAGGACATTCTCATGTCCTAAGACACCATACACATAAGCCTTTCTAAGGCAAGGGACATTTCTATGTCCAAAAATATTTTTCATCTTAAATTTCTTTAGCCAAGAGACATTTGATGTCCCAAAACATTTTTGTCATAACTTCCTTTGGCAATAGGCATTCTCATGTCCAAAAACACTTTTCTCTTAAATTCGTTGGCAAAGGACATTCTTATGTCCAAAACCAAGTTTGACATAAATCCTTTTCATAGTCCCCATCATGGGCTTGTTTATAGTAAACAAGACATAAAATACATAATCCGTTTTCATAAAAGCATTTGCTTAAATCTTTTCCTTTCATCCTTATTATTTACACTCTTTGTGTAAACATCCCATTTTTAAGGTAATCATTTAATAAAAATCCCTTTAGGATAACTTTCATAAAAATATACTTTCATGTCCCAACCTTTGGTCTTTTCAAAAGCAGAACATAAGCAAATGCATTTATCTCCATCCAGTAGTGACACTTAGCAAGTGATCACTCTACCTTTTGGAAGAGAATCCTTAACAACACACTAACCAGGCTGCTGTTTTCTTCATCCTGCTCCCATCTCAGGGAGGGCGCTGCTGGCCTCCTGTCATCCCTTAGCAACTTGGCCATATGTAGAGTGGGCCCCGGCCATCCCGACCGTGCTCTACAACTGGCCTATTCCTTGTACTGGTGCACCATACATCATCCTGATAGACCACAGTCCATTTGATTTAAAGTATCACAGACCGCAGCCCGTGTCCTTTTAAACCGGGATCACAGACCTCAGTCTGCATCCATAACTTGAAAAACATCATAGACCGAAGTCTGTGTCTATTTTAAAAAATCATTTTGAAAAATAACATCACAGACCGCAGTAACAGCGATGTTCATGTTTTATATGGCATCATGCATATGGTACTTGTGATGGGTACATGATTTAATGTTTTCAAGAGATACCTTATGTTGGTCCTGAGTTGATAGCAATTACCCAAGAGGGGAGGGGTGAATTGGGTATTTAAAATTTTTCAACTTAAACAGAAACTTTACCCCGGATTAATCTAGTCCCCTTTATGAAGAAACAAAATGGAAGGCAATATAGTGAAGAAAGCAGAAATAAAAATCAACAAGCAAGGTTTTTATAGTGGTTCGGGCAACCTACCTACTCAACTCTTCCAAGCTCACACCTCTTGTGACTTGGGTTCCACTATTGTATTTCACAAATACAACTAGAGTCACTGCTCTCTTCTAGATTCCAGCTCTAGGGGGCATCAACAATTCACAGCACAAGTAGGTGATGAGTTCCACTCCAATCACACACTACTTTGCTTACACTTGATCTTAGTTACCCAAACTAAATCAAATTTAATACAACAAGAAATAACAAAAGAGAGTTTCTACACGTTACTGTTGTGTAGAGGCAGATTTGGCGCAGAGAAGAACTTGTAACGTAAGCTTAATAATTCAGCAAGCAGCTCTTGGAAGTTTGGAAGCAAGGTTCTTCTTCTAAATGTTGGCTTGATCACTTAAAGCTCTTAAAGATGAGAGTTATGCTCCATCAATGAATTCTCAGCTACCCTCCTCGTTCATATTGAATGCCTTATATAATTTGCGAGGGAATCCGAATGTTTGGAAGTAGGTGGCGCGCATTTAATGCGCCAACGTTCGGAAATTTTCCGACCGTTGCGACCCAAGTCGCAGGTGGAGTCGACTTCGGGTGCGACTTCACCCAAGTCGCAGATGGAGTCGACTTCGGGTGCGACTTGGCCTGTCCGCTGCTTCTTCGAGTTCCAGTCTGGGTCGACTTGGTCCTTGACTTGACCCAAGTCGCAGGTGAAGTCGACTTCGGGTGCGACTTCACTTCTTCAGCTTGCTAGTTGAACTTGAAATCTTCGGAGATGACTTTAATCACTTGATTTTCTTCATATTGATGTTATTCTCTTGATTTATACCTCTTTGGAACACTGTATGATTATTTACTTTGAAAACCTTGGATTCCTTTTCTTGAGTTCTTGAGTACTTGAATCTTGGAATGTATGGAAGATGTCCGACTAAGTGTTCATGATCCAACATGATGGATTCATGCAGCCCTGCTTGCTTTAATCTTCATTTGATCTTCATTTGATCCTTATTTGAGTCGTCTTGATCTTCATCTTTACTCAAATCTGTCATTGAGTTAACTTGTTCGGCAATTTCTGCACTGAAGTCGAAGATGGAGTCGACTTGGTCCTCGACTTCACCCAAGTCGCGTGCGGAGTCGACTTGGGATGCAACTTCGGCAGCTCTCGTCCCCGATTTCAACTCTGGATGAAAACGACGCCTCGAAGTCGAAGCTGGAGTCGACTTGGTCTGCGACTTCACCCAAGTCACATGCGGAGTCGTCTTGGGATGCAACTTCGACAACTTTGCTTCTCAATTTCAACTCTGGACGAAAACGATGCTTTGAAGTTGCTTCTTGAGTCCACTTGGGAATCGACTTGGCCTAAGTCGAAACTTGAGTCGACTTGGGAATCGACTTGACTTGTCATGCTTCATTTTCTTCACTTGTATATCCTTTAATCATTTCCACAAACACGTTAGTAACCAAAACTTACTCAAATTGATTTATTAATCATCAAAACATAGACTTGACTTATTTTCCACATGTTTCCAACAGTTTTTCCTAATATTTTCTTGGTTTCCATTTCAAGGCCTCTTGCTTACAAAAGTTATGCAATTATACCATCCCCTTCTCAACCACCTTAAAATCAAATTATTGTCCGCATATCTATCTTATCATTTTTACATAGAGAGGGGCTTGCATAATCTTTTGCATGCCATTTTAGCAACCCGAAATCAATTTTATGAAATCAACATATGAGGTTGGTCATCCTTAAATCCCTTTCAACACATCCGTATAAATATTTTTCAAGATATTTTCAACATAGATTTCCTTATCTAAAGGAAATCGAAACTTTTTTTGAATATCATTTCAAAACATATGGACTATGTCCAAATCATTATTTATATTTTAATAATCATGACATAGAAAAATTAATCTTTTTCATAATTCAAATCTCCTCTTTTTCTTTCATAAACATGTTTATCTATCACAAATTATCGCAAAAATAAATCAAAACTTAGTTACAAAAGTTGCCTTGTGAAAAAGGGCAAAATTCTCTTTTTCTTATAAAATACTTTTGAAACAACATCATAAAGAACTTGCTTGCTTATAAGCAAATTCTTAAAAGCATCGGCATAAAACATAAAATTCTTTGAAAATTAACATCATCGAGAACTTGCTTACTCATAAGCAAATTTCTCAATCCCATTAACATAAAGCATTCCCAACCTTGACAGCACTTGTGATAAATTATTTATCCTAAAAAGTGTCGCTTGCTTCCCATGAAGCAAACCTTAAGGCTTTTTAATCATCCTTGTCATGTAGCTCATTTAAATGCATTTGTTTCATTTTTAAAAAATAAAAAATTCCATGCAACAACCCCTTTAGCCGTCCATGTGTGGGCCACCTCCTCTACCTCACTTGAGCTAGCCATTTAGCTCTTTAAATTAATTCATTAATCACTTGATATTATCATGGATTTTATCATTTTAAATAATTCATAAAGTCCATGTGTAATTATCTCCTTTCGACACCTCATTTATGTCATTAATCATTTACTTAATCACCTTACTTTAACATAAGAACAAGCTTGCTTTTTGGTGCACAAAAGTCAATAATATACACCCATTTTTATGCAACCCATATCCCATCATTATTAGCTTAATCCAAGCCTCTCATTTCATGGATCTCATAATTTTAACCGTAAATTTCAAATTTCGTCTCAACTTGACTTTTCTAGCTCAAGTTATGCTCATTTGAAGTCTTCCTTGGATTTTGATGGTGATGATCGATTTTCACCTTAATTTCATCATAATTTTCATAATACATCATTTTCATAAGATTAAGCACAAAATTATGTGCTTACCTTTCAATTTTCATCTTAATCCGCCTTCCCGGCGTCGAGTTATGAATTTTCTAGCAATTGCTATCTTTAATACATAATTGTCACATAATCTCCATTAATTAAACCATAATATTTGAGGTAATTATCCTCAATATATTTACATTTCCTAATCCTCATTAAGCCTCTTTAATCACATTGACCCATATGGGCTTATAACCATTATTCATAATCATTTGCCCTAATTGCAATAAATCATCAAAATTGTAAGAGAAATCATTTATAATTCCACTAAGGGTGTGTTTGGTTGGAGGTAAAACTTTTGATGAAAGGTTTTGGAGGTAGAAGTTTTCAAATTGATAGAAAATAATATGATATTAAAGGGATAATGATGAGGAGTAAAGAGAATAAAGTTGAAATAGATAGGTTAGTTATATGGGTAGTTGTGTAGAAATGATTGAAAAGTAGAGTAGTTTGTATAGAAAAAATGTGAAAAAATAATTAAAAAATAGAGTATTTATGGAGAGTGAAAAATTTTGGGTTGAAAAGTTTTAGTTGACATATTTTGGCCCCAAACAAACACACCCTAAATCATACATGATCCATATTTATATGCCAAATGCACATAATTAAGCTTTACTTGGGTCTGGGTATCACAATCCTCCCCCCCTTATAACAGGTTTCGTCCCGAAACCTATTACTTTTCAAATATCGGGGAAAGGCTTACATAAATTTGCTAACTTATCATCTTTTTCCATACTTCAATGGCTCACTACGCTACTCTGATTTGGTGTCACTTTTAGTCTTGGTCCAACAGACCCATCATTTATTTCTATTGTTTGTTGTTCCTTGTTCCATATGGGTTTCTTATCTCTATTGTTCTTTTCTTTATGCTATCCTTCTCTTATTCTTATAGTAGGCATACTATTATTCTTATACATAAAGAAATTATAAAATTTCTCATCTTATGATAGGGTTAGATCTATGCTACCCATTCTTTCATAAAAATCCATAACAATCATTTTCATATATCATTCCTATAGCATAATACATTCATTTTATAGTATAGAGAAAAATTTGCTCTCATATAAAATTTCATACATATCTTAGCAAAAGATACTTTTGCTAAGCTATCCATTCTTTCTCCTCTCATAATGCCTACTACTAGGTTTTACTATCGTAGACTACCTAATAGGGGCACTAGTATTAAACCAGTCTGAAATAATTTCTTCTTTGTTTTCCTTTTCAGTTTCCATAAACTAGTAATGGTTCTTATCATCAATTTTTTAATCCCATTTCTTATGAACATCATAGAGAGATAATTTCTCTCATACCTATTTTCAGATCACATTGGAATTGAAGAAAATTTCGGCAATTCTTCTTGCCTTCATTTTTCTTCATCTATCTACCATTCCTTGCTATGATATACCAACTTCTGTGGTATCATATGTGTAATCTTCTTTTCCTTCCATACATGCTAATTAGACATGTTTTGGCTACATCTTTCTGCAATAATTTACAGAGGCTTCCTATCGACCATAGCTATTGGTAGAGTTGACCTTTCTTACTCCTTTTGTGAAACCTCAACCTAAGGAGGATTAAATGTCTGCATTGAACATGTATATGTGATTTATATATTATTAAATAGAATTCTTAGATAATTTTAGGATTTTATGATATTTTGCAATTAGGGTTCAATTAAGAAGGGTGATTAAAAATTTAATTGCCGGAACCCAATATGAGTCAAGGTGACAAAAGGGGGCATAATGAGGATTAAAACATGCTAATGTGGCATGAATGTTTAGTTTAATTTCAATGATTTAATTAATAGAGATTAAAGTAGAAATTATGGAATTATGTTAGAAAATCATAGAAAATTCATAATTTAACGCCTATACGGCGGATTTAAGTGAAATTTGAAAGGAAAGTTGATGATGTTGGGCTTGGTATTATGGAATTATGGAGTTATAAAAATTCTTGATGAAATTAGTTTAATGATTTACTGATCATATCTCAATTCCAACCGTTAACTTCAAACGGCTATAACGTGAGCTAGGAAAATCGGATTGAGATGAAATTTGAAATGGTTGAATGAAATCAAGAGATTAACATTTTGGATGGTTTAGATTAATCATAACATGTTGGAAAAATACCTAAATTAGAAAAGGTGTATATGGTTGACTTTTGCACCTCAAGAGTACCATGCATTAATGGCTAGAGTACATGGCTTAAATGCAATTTTTAATGAACCAAATAGGTGTCAAATACAGGTGCAATGCAGGGTATTTTATACATAATGATAAAATGCAAAAATTTCATGAATTATCCATGCATTAATGTCCACATTCAAGGGGCTAAGGAGAGCTCAAAGTGAGCATAGGTGATGTGGAGATGTATAGACGTCCAAGGTGTTGCTATTGCTGGATTTTTTTCAATATTTTATTTTATCAATAATGCACATAAATATCTGAAATGTTGGGATACATAAATGAGCATTTAATTATGTGAAAAAAATCCAAGAAAAATCGTGAATTACAGTTGCCATGAAAGGTGAAAAAAATGGACAGCTTGTTGCATGCAAATGACGTCCAAATGATGTGCTGATTGCTACCATTTTTGCTAAATCTTTTAATGCAAAATTAATGCATGAATTAAAGGATAATTAGGTATATAATTTACTCTTAAATTAGGGTTGAAAAAAATTGATGAAAAATCTGGATAAATGAAGGCAGAAATGGACGTGACCAAAGGGGACAGATGTAGGGTTGAGATTGAGCAGAATTTTGGATTTTAAAAAAAGGTAACAAGTGAATTTACTTGGTTGTAAATTTACCAGAACATAAGGGGAGATAAGCATGCATTCAATGGTGTGGAAAATCATCTCCAAAAGTGGGGCCCACAGTTGGAAAATCCAGCACTATAAGAGGCATGCACGTTCACATGGATTGATCTTTGGAAATTCTTCTAAGTGCTGAAATTCCATCTCCCCAAGGCAGCCCTCACATCCAGCACCTAGCCCAGCCAAGAAGGAAGAAAATAGAAGGGAAAAAGAAGGGAAAAAGGGAGAAGAAATCCATCCCAAGTGTTTAGGGTTTGGTGCTCATAAATCAAGTAAGTTCATGTGTTGATTTGAGTTGTTCATCTTGAGTTTTAAACTCTAAAATTTGAATATGAAATTGATGCTTAAATACTCTTTAAGTAATGGTTTAATATTCCCTTGGATTGAATATAGAATAGGTATTAAGCTATATGCATGAATTTTCATGTTTTGGATGGTGGAAATGAAGTTTAGAGTGGGTATTGAGTTGAAAATTCAGCTTGATAAATTCTAAATTCACATGAAAAGTTGCTGTATTGAGTGAATGATATGTTTAGGCTATGAATCATGTTTTAATTAAATACATATGTTGATTGAAGCTTAAGTTATGAATTTTAGAAACTATGGAATGCAAAGTGATGTATATGACCCGATTTCTTCACTTTGTTGCTAAAAAGGGTATGGAAATGGGATTGCATGATTTATGAAAGCTATGTTGGGTAAAATATTCTAGGTTTAGGGTATTATTGATGCCCAAAATTATTTAGGAAGATAAGCCCCAAATCTGATTTTATGAATTTTATGAAACAATGTCTAAATGGAGTGGAAACGGGACCCGAAACGGGTAAACAACTTGCTGTTATGAGGGGTGTTAATTTATGAATGTTAAATATGTGTTAAAAACTTAAATTTGGATTAATAAAATTGGGGTTAATTTCTGAAAATTCAGATTTTTTAAACTGCTTAGGGTTATGTGTCAAAAGACACGTTGAATGTGTGAAAAATGGGTTCCAAAGTTGCTGTTTTGAAAACCTATGATTAGTGGATTTAAATTCCATAAAAATACCCTAAATAAAGTGATAATTAAGGGTAATTATCATGCTAAATTAGTGACCAAGTTTCTGACTTAGAAAATTTTATGAAATGCCTCATATATGTGTTGTTAAATGGCTATTTGTGAAAAGATAGACATGTATGAGTGGTAAATGACCTAAGTAATTTGGTTTTGTGCAAAGATGATTGAAAATATGATAAATTTTGTGAATATATTACTGTTTAGAATTGCATGATGTTAATCTAAAATTTTAGGATTAATTAATAAGTCTTAAGGCTACAATGGGTGCTTAAAATGAGCAACGATGTGTAAATTTTGAAAAATAAATGAAAAATGGTTTAAGGAAGGTAATGAGCCATTAAATAATAATTATTGGATGATTATTATGTGACTGAATGATTACCCTACTTAGGGGACTAAATATGATGTGTAAAAGCCCATGTAATGCACTAATATGTGCTATACAAGCATAACGACTTGAGAAGTCGAAAGAATTATGCATGTTAATGAAAATGGGTTGGAAAACTGAGTTGAATGCAAGCAAAAGGAAATATATGAATGTTATAACATTTTTATATGTATAGGTAATGGAAAAGGGATAAGCGAAACGGAAAGCTAAGCAATCAAGGTAAGCAAACAACTTTCTAAATAAGTTTTGTTTTAAATACTTTCCAAGTTGTTTAAGGATGACCATTCCTTGTCTATATGCATATTGAAATGTTATTTCTATTGAAATAAATGATTTCTTACTATTTCGCGATTATGCATGAAATTTGTTGAAACATGAGTTTATATGATGTTTCGTTGAAATGGTGTTTAAAGAGGGATGATGCAAAGAATTCTCTACATGCGAATGACAAGTTCCATGTGTAAGGAGGTATATAATGCTGGGGTAACTAAAATACATGCATGGAATGGAAATCAAGTAGGCTAGTCGAGGTAGTAAGTGGACAAGGAGTCCCCCTTGACGTTGCCAAGTCAATAGGTCCGGCGCTAATGTATGGAAAGGATCATGTCATGAAAAAATATTCCCCGTGCTAGCGTACCCTCACATGAAGGATAACGTCATCAATAGAAATAATGAATTTGCACATCAAAAGTTTATGAAATGTGTATGAATGATTTATGAAAAGGTTTTTGATCCACAGGTAGCTAATCACTTGATAAGTGTCTCTACTGAAGGGAGAAAAATGCTTTTAAGTAAATACGCATTCAAAATGAATTGCCTGTAAAATATAAGTTTGCTTATTGAGTTTCAACTCACGTTTTCGTTTTCCAAACTCATAGACAGGTGAAAGAAGAGACCTGGCAAAGGAGCAAGAGCCATCGATGGAGGAAATGGGAGAAAGATTATAAGTTTCATGTTTGTGAAAAACTTATGTTGAATGATTGTAAATTTACCTTAATGTTTTATGTTGACGACTATAGTTAATACATGCAGTGACATCTGATTTATGAGATGTTTTGAAATATGTTATGACAATCATGTCTAGTTATGACATTATTGGATAGAAATGAACTACATATTCCTATGGAAACATATCTAATTGGATAAATATCCGTTAAAACCTGCCGTGTGACAGGGTAACAATCCTGATCACGTTTACCAGTCGAACGATCTTGAGGTAAGGTTGTAACGCTCGGGATGGGGCGCCACAGAAGATGGTATCAGAGCATGGACTGGTAAATAGGCATGGAAAAGTTAAGTGTAATGATTAAATATGATATGCATGATTTTATGATGATTGTATAAGTGATTATCATGATAGGATGGATGATATATGATGATGAATAATATCACATGATTGTGATTGTGTGAATTTTCTACTAATTATATGATGATGAGATGCATATGTTATGACCTAACCCTAACTATGAATGAAAGTTATGTGCTTTTGATATTCAGAAAAAGCATTATGGTTGACACAAGGTCAAGGGTTAGAAAGAACAAGGGAAAGGAAGTTGCTACAGAAGTTCCCAGCTGGCATGAGGTTGGAGAAACTAGTAGACCTAAGAGGGTTAGACCAACGTCACATGGAAAAAACCCAAGGACTCGTCAAAGACGAGAAAACTTAAGCCCAAAAAGAAATATGGAAGAGGAACTTGAGCCTAGACAGGCTAGATTGATTGAAGAAAAAGTAGCATGGCGGTAAAGGAAGCCATGCAGCAAGCTACCCAAGACGGGGCAGCCCAAGCCGCAAATATTATCCAAGGCTTGTGGGAAAAGACCCAGCAAGGACAGATGGGAAACACTGAAAGAGAAGGACCTGCTCTGACGACTAATCGGACCCCCACGATGACACTTACAGGAGATGAGGATCGGTTGATGGAAGAAGATAGAAGAGCTATCAATGCATTCCTCACCCAACGACCTCCTAAATTTTTAGGAGAACCTGACCCCGTTCAAGCGGAACAATGTATGGCGGAGATAAAGAAGTTGTTTAGAATATCTCCGTGTAATGACAGGCAAAAGATGTTGTGCGCCACTCATTTATTGGTAAAGGATGCCCATGAGTGGTGGGAAACTATGTTGATCACCATGCTACACCCAGAGGAGGTGACATGGCAGACATTTGTTGAAGAATTTAACAAGGAGTACCTTCCAGTGGGAATACAAAGCCGAAAGGTGATTGAATTTGAAAGACTGTATCAAGGAAGGAAGTCTGTCACGGAGTATGCTACCAACTTCAATGCCTTGGTAAGGTATGTTCCTTGGATTGCTAACGTGCCAGAAAACAAGGCACAAAGATTTCAACAGGGACTGAGGTCATACCTGTTGGTCCCGAGTTAATGGCAGTTACCCAAGAGGGGAGGGGTGAATTGGGTATTTAAAAATTTACAACTTAAACAGAAACTTTACCCCGGATTAATCTAGTCCCCTTTATGAAGAAACAAAATGAGAGCAATAATGTAAAGAGCAGAAACAAAAATGAACACACAAGATTTTATAGTGGTTCGGGTAACCTCCCTACTCCACTCTTCCAAGCTCACACCCCTTGTGACTTGGGTTCCACTATGTATTCCGCGAATACAACTAGAGTCTCCACTCTCTTCTAGATTCTAGCTCTAGGGGGCATATACAATCAGAGCCTCTGCTCTCTTCTAGATTCTAGCTCTAGGGGGCATCAACAATACACAGCACAAGTAGGTGACGAGTTCCACTCCAATCACACACTACTTTGCTTACACTTGTTCTTAGCTACCCAAGCTAAAACAAGTTCAATACAACAAGTAATAACAAAAGAAAGTTTCTACACGTTACTGTTGTGTAGACGCAGATTTGGTGCAGAGAAGAACTTGTAGTGTAGGCTTAGAGATTCAGCAAGCAGCTCTTGGCAGTTTGGAAGCAAAGTTCTTCTTCTCAATGTTGGCTTGATCACTTAATGCTCTTGAAGATAGGAGTTATGCACACTTAATGAATTCTCAGCTACCCTCCTCATTCATATTTAATGCCTTTTATAATTGTGGAGGGAATCCGAACGTTTGGGGGTAGGTGGCGCGCATTTAATGCGCCAACGTTCGAAAATTTTCCGACCGTTGCAACCCAAGTCGCAGGTGGAGTCGACTTCGGGTGCGACTTCGCCCAAGTCGCGGATGGAGTCGACTTCGGGTGCGACTTCACCTCGACAGCTTGCTTGATGAAATTGAAATCCTTGGAATGCTTTGCTTGCTTGAGTTACTTCATGTTTGGTTGTTTCTTCCTTGATTTATATGTCTTTGGACCACTGTATTATCATTCTAGCTTGATGTCCTTTAGCTCCATGATTTGCAAACCTTGAGTCCTTGAGTTTTGAATCTTTTGTATTCATGAATAAGTCCAATATATTTTGATTAGAATAGTTGAATTCATGCATCTTGCTTTCTTCGGACTTGGATTAGTCTTCATATGTTCCAAGTCGAACATCGAAGTCGACTTGATCTTCAACTTGACTCAAGTTCTACCTTGAAATTGATCTAATCCCCGATTTGGCTTCTGAAGTTTCTGCCCTGTCCAACTGAAGTCGATACTGGAGTCGACTTGGTCTACGACTTCACCCAAGTCGCATCCGGAGTCGACTTCGGCAGCTCTGCTCCTTGATTTCACCTCTGGACAGAAATGACGCCTCCAAGTCGCGACTGGAGTCGACTTGGTTTGCGACTTCACCTCAAGTCGTAAGTGGAGTCGACTTGGGATGCGACTTGGCAGTTCTCGTTCTCAATTTCAACTCTGGAAGGAAATGACGTTTTGAAGTCGCTTCTTGAGTCGACTTGGGGATCGACTTGGCCTAAGTCGAAACCTGAGTCGACTTGGAAATCGACTTGACTTGCCATGCTTCATATTCTTCAATTTTATAACCTTAAGTCATTTCCACAAACATATTAGTAACCAAAACTTACTCAAATTGATTTGTTAATCATCAAAACATAGACTTGGCTTATTTTCCATATATTTTCAACAATACCTAAGGGAGAGCCTTGCACCTTTATTAATTAAGGACTACGCATCATGCGTAGAAAGGGCAAGAGTGTTGGAAATCGAGGCATTGTGAACTTCGGAGTTGAAAGAAGAAGAAGATTTATTTAGACTAGGTAGTAAGGAAGAGGGAATGGGGATAGAAAAGAGAAAGAAAGGAGGGATGGAAAAAGGTAAAAGTACCTTTAAGAAGAATAGCTCTTTGCTATGTAAAAAGTGTCAAAAGCATCACCAAGGGGAATGTATGAAAGAATCAATTAGATGCTACAAGTGTGGACAAATGGGTCATATAGCCAAGGAGTGTGGTTGTGATACCCGGACTCAAGTAAGGTTTATTTATATGCAATTGACATATAAATATGGATCATGAATGATTTAATAGAATTATGAATAATTTCCATTGCAATATTGACGATTTAATTTCAATTAGGGCAAATGGTTATGAATGATGAATATAAGCCGATATGGGTCAATGTGATTAAAGAGGCTTAATGAGGAGTAGGGAATGTAATTATATTGAGGATAATTACCTCATATATTATGGGTTAACTAATGGAGATTATGTTGTTAATTATGGATTAGAGGTAGCAAATGCTAGAAAATCCATAACTTAACGTCAGGAAGGCGGATTAAGATGAAAATTGAATGGTAAGCACATAATTTTGTGCTTAATCTTATGGTAATGATGGATTACTAAAATAAGGATGAAATTAGGGTGAAAATTGATCATCACCGTACAAAAATTCAAATGGTCATAACTTGAGCTAGAAAAGTAGGATTGAGATGAAATTTGAAATGGACGGTTAAAATTATGAGATTAAGGTTATGGAAGGGTTTTATCAAGCTAATCATTTTAAGATTAAGGGTGCCCGAAATTGGGATCAACTCTTTTGAATTTTGTACCAAAAAGTGATTAGCATTTATGTTAAAGTTGAATAAAATAATTAAATAAATAAAGTAAAAAATGAGGTGTCAAAAGGAGATAATGGCCCATGGATTTTATGAATTATCTAAAATGACAAAATCTATGAAACTATCCCCTGCATTAATGTGGAAATTAAGGAGCTAATGGCTAGCTTAAGCGAGAAGCATAGAGGAGGCATAGAGTGGATGACTATGAGCTCTAAAAAGTGGATTTTTTATTTTTTTTTAATTATAAAATCCACACCTAAGTCAACTATGGATTAAGGGGATTCAATGTGCATTAAATTGGAGTGGAAATTCATGGCTAAAGGCATCGATCTGGACCGTAGAGATGTGATCAATTAATGGACAGCAATGGAGCATGGGAGAGAGGTGCATGGTCAAGCAGCTTTTGGAAATTTTAATAATTTTTTAATAGCTAAATTTACCCCTAATTAAGCTAGTAACCTAGGGTAGTTAATTAGCCATTAATTAAAGTAAAATGTGTTGGGTCCCGAATAGATGGCAAAACCCAAGAGGGGAGGGGTGAATTGGGTTCTTAAAAATTTCTTTTGGTAACTTAAAAACTTAAGCCCTTGTAGAATTAATCCCCTTTAATGAAGAAACTGAATGGAAAGCAAAGTAATAAAGAGAGCATAAATAAAAGCAAGTAGACAAGGATTTTATAGTGGTTCGGGCAACCTCCCTACTCCACTCTTCCAAGCTCACACACCTTGTGACTTGGGTTCCACTATTGTATTCTCTCAATACAATTAGAGCCTCTTGCTCTCTTCTAGATTCAAAGCTCTAGGGGGCATCAACAACTAGAGCCACTTGCTCTCTTCTAGATTCTAGCTCTAGGGGGCATCAACAACTAGAGCCACTTGCTCTCTTCTAGATTCTAGCTCTAGGGGGCATCAACAACTAGCACAAGTAGGTGATGAGTCACACTCCAATCACACACTACTTTGCTATCACTTGATCTTAGCTACCCAAGCTAAATCAAGTTCAATACAAACAAATAATCAATGAAAGTAAACTACACTTTACAGGTGTGTAGAAACGATTTAGCGCAGGGAAGAACTTGTAGATGATGGCTTTGAAGTTTCTGAATGTAGCTCTTGCAACTTGAAGCACAATTCTTCCTCTCTTGATTGGCTTGATCACTTTAATGCTCTTGTGGATAGGAGTTATGCTCACTTAATGTTTTCCAACTACTTCCCTCGTCCACCATGAATGCTATTTATAATTTTGGAGGGAATCCGAACGTTAGAAGGTAGGTGGCGCGCATTTAATGCGCCAACGTTCGAATTAATTCCGACCGTTGCGACCCAAGTCGCAGGTGGAGTCGACTTCGGGTGCGACTTCACCCAAGTCGCAGATGAAGTCGACTTCGGGTGCGACTTCGCGAACTTCGGTCTTCAGTTTCAACGCTGGAAGGTTTCGCCCGTTCTGAAGTCGATCATGAAGTCGACTTGGCTTTGCGACTTCACTCAAGTCTCAGATGTTCTTGAACATTTGTGAATCTTGAAAATCTTGACTTTGATTCATCTTGAATCTTGACTCATGTAATCTTAGATATCTTCTTGATTTGAATGATTGAGTTTATGCTTCTTATTTGGATTTGTCTTCAAATGTTTCAGCTTGAGTATCTATGTTGCCTTGATCTTCATCTTCATTTAGTTTGGCTTGAAATCAAGTAATCCAGAACTTGTCATTTGAAGTTTTCCGTCTGCCTGAGCGAAGTCGATGTCTGAGTCGACTTCGGCTGCGACTTCACCTCAAGTCGCACGTGGAGTCGACTTCGGCTGCGACTTCACCTCAAGTCGCACGTGGAGTCGACTTGGGGTGCGATTTCGGCATTCTGCTATTTCGAATTCAACTCTGGAAGGTTTCGCCCGACTGAAGTCGATGGTGAGGTCGACTTCGTTTGCGACTTGACTACTCAAGTCGCAGGTGGAGTCGACTTGGCCTGCGACTTCACCTTCCCTTCTTCCGTTTTCAGCTCTGGACGTTCTGCATGTTTGAAGTCGATCTTGGAGTCGACTTGGGGAACGACTTGGCTTCTAACTTGATTTTCTTCAAATGTATATTCCTTAAGACATTTCACAAACTTGTTAGTAGCCAAGACTTTCTCAAATTGATTTGTTAATCATCAAAACATAGATTTAGCTAGTTTTCCTCATGTTTCCAACAATCTCCCCCTTTTTGATGATTGACAAAACCGATTTGAGTGGATACCTTTCATTTAAATAAATAAGCTCATATTCATAATGCAAACATTCAAAGTATTCATTTAAGCATATACATATCCTACTCTTCTCTCCTTAAATCTCTCTCCCCTTTAATCATAAAGACTTATACTCAAATAACTTATACTCAAATCCTCTTCTTCTCCCCATTCTTAAATCTCTCTCCCCCTTTTTGTCAATATATCAAAAATGAGTGCTCCCCCTAAATGGGTGCTCCCCCTCAATTTATGCTTTAAGTTAGTTCAAGCATTCCCATGTCATTTCTAAGCTTATAAAATGCTTCTTTTGCTAGGGGTTTAGTGAATATATCTGCAACTTGATCCTCAGTTCTTACATATACCAAACATATGTCATGATTTTCTACATGTTCTCTAATGAAATGATGTCTAAGGTCTATATGTTTGGTCCTAGAATGCAAGACTGGATTCTTGGTTAGACATATGGCACTTGTATTATCACATTTGATAGGTATATCTTTGAAATCCATGCCATAGTCCCTAAGTTGCTGTTTCATCCAAAGTAATTGGGCACAACAGCTCCCGGCGGCAATATATTCGGCTTCCGCCGTAGATAGAGCAACACTAGTTTGTTTTCTTGAAAACCATGAAACCAACATGCTTCCAAGAAACTGACATGTTCCACTAGTGCTTTTTCTATCTACTTTGTAACCGGCAAAATCCGCATCTGAGTAGCCGATTAGATCAAAATTAGAGCCCTTTGGATACCATAGTCCTAAATTGGTAGTGTCTACTAGATATCTAAAAATTCTTTTCACAGCTACCAAGTGTGATTCTTTTAGACATGATTGAAATCTAGAGCACATACACACACTAAACAAAATATCTGGCCTAGAAGCAGTTAGATACAATAAGGAACCTATCATGCTTCTATACACTTTCATATCAACTAATTTTCCCTTTTCATCTTTGTCCATTTTGATTGTGGAGCTCATGGGCGTGTTTTCTCCTTTGCTGTTCTCCATGCCAAACTTCTTGAGCATCTCCTTGATGTATTTGGACTGGTTTATGAAGATTCCTTCATTTAGTTGCTTGATTTGCAGTCCAAGGAAGAAGTTTAGCTCTCCCATCATGCTCATCTCAAACTCTTTCTGCATAAGCTCAGAAAATTCTTGGCAAAGAGTTTCATTAGTAGCACCAAAAATAATATCATCTACATAAATTTGAATGATCAAAATATCCTTTTCTTTATACTTGATAAACAAGGTGGTGTCTACCTTTCCCTTTTGAAAATTATGATCAATCAAAAACTTGCTTAGTCTATCATACCAAGCTCTTGGGGCTTGTTTCAATCCATATAATGCTTTGGTCAACTTGTACACAAATTTTGATTGATCTTTCTCCTCAAATCCAGGTGGTTGCTCAACATACACCTCTTCATTTATATAACCATTCAGAAATGCACTTTTGACATCCATTTGAAATAATTTAAAGTTCATGTGAGATGCAAAAGCTAGTAAGATGCGAATTGCTTCCAATCTAGCAACCGGGGCATAGGATTCCTCAAAATCTATTCCTTCTTCTTGTGAGTATCCTTTTGCCACAAGTCTAGCTTTGTTCCTCACTACAAGTCCACTTTCATCTAATTTGTTCCTAAAGACCCACTTGGTGCCAATAATAGTACAATCATTTGGTCTAGGAACAAGGTGCCAAACTTGATTTCTTTCAAATTGATTTAGCTCTTCTTGCATTGCTATAATCCATTTTTCATCATCAAGAGCTTGTTCAATATTAGAAGGTTCAATCTTGGATACAAAAGCATATTGTCCACACACATTTTGCTTTGACCTTCTAGTTTTGACACCTTCATACACATTTCCTATAACTTGCTCAATTGGATGTGCATGATTGAATTTTAAATCAGTTGGAGGTTTATAGGAATTGTTACCTTCACTTACCCTTTCCTCCATGGATTCTTCTTGCTTTTCCATATGCAATTTTTCAAGATTGCTTGTTATGTCATCTGCATCACTTAGATCATCTTTTCTTTTAAAGCATGTATTAGTTTCATCAAAAATAACATGTATGGATTCTTCTACAACTTGGTTTCGTTTATTGAAAACTCTATATGCTTTGCTATTTGATGAATAACCAAGGAATATTGCTTCATCACTTTTAGCATCAAGTTTTCCCAAGTTGGTTTTTCCATTGTTCAGAACATAACATGTGCATCCAAAAGCATGAAAATAAGATATGTTTGGTTTCTTTCCTTTCCATAGCTCATATGGGGTCTTTTTCAAGATTGCTCTAATGGTAACTCGATTCAATACATGACAAGCTGTACTTACAGCTTCACCCCAAAACTTCTTAGATAATTTGCTCTCATTTAGCATAGTTCTAGCCATCTCTTGTATAGTTCTATTTTTCCTCTCCACTACTCCATTTTGTTGTGGAGTCCTTGGTGCAGAAAATGTGTGATGAATTCCTTTTTCATTACATAATTCTATGAATCGTTTGTTCTCAAATACACCACCATGGTCACTTCTTATAGTCATAATAGTACTTTGTTTTTCGTTTTCCACCAAGTTTACAAACGTTGCAAACATAGAGAAGGCTTCATCTTTGCTAGCTAAAAGAATTATCCATGTGAATCTTGAAAAGTCATCAACAATTACAAATACATATTTCTTTCCACCAATGGTTAAAATGTCCGATGGCCCATATAGATCCATGTGTAGCAATTCAAGTGGCCTAGTGGTGGAAATCTCCTTTTTGGTAGAAAAAGACATCTTTGGTTGTTTAGATAATTGACATGCCTTACATAATTTATTTTTGTCATATTTCAACTTAGGCAAGCCTTGTACCAAACTCTTTTTCCATAGGGTCTTTATGTTTCTCATGTTTATATGCCCAAGCCTTTTATGCCAAACCCATGGATCATTATCAATGGCCATTAGACATTGACCATTTAGTTCATCAAGTGAAACCAAATATACATTTCCATGTCTTTTTCCACTAAACATGATATGTTCACCATCAAATACATTGCATATAGATGATTCAAACACAACCTTATATCCTTTATCACATAATTGGCTAATGCTCATTAAGTTATGCTTAAGTCCTTCAACAAACAAAACATCCTCCATGCATGCATTTGAGCTACTGTAAATATTTATTTTACCTTTGATTTTACCTTTCTCATTATTTCCAAAGGCAACCGTTCCATCGTTGCAAGGCTTAAGTTTATGGAATAAACTCCTTTCTCCGGTCATGTGCCTTGAACAACCGCTATCCATGAACCATACATTGTTTGCCTTTGCCTTTAAACAAATCTGAAAAATAATCAAATAATTCTTATCTCTTTGGTACCCATTTTATGGGTCCATTTGGGTTAGTAATATTATTCAACCTTTGTTGCTCTATCTTAGAAAGCCCAAATCTTGTGTTTCTTGGAACCCAAACTAGTCTTGCACCATGGTCATACAATTTCTTAAAATTACATTTGTAGGCTTTATGACCCATCTTGTTGCAGAAATTGCAAGCCATTGGTAATCTAGGAGTAGGCCTCCAAGTATATTTTGGTTCAAATGTTGGCCTTTTAGTCCACATAACATTTCTCCTTTGTGGCTTGTATATAGGTGCAATTTTGGTTTGATATTTCCCAAGTGTAGGCACATTTGATTTGCCACTTTCTCCTTGCTCAAATGTATTGTATCCAAGACCTCTTTTGTTTGTTTGAGCAGTCATGTTCAGAAACATCTTTACACTTTCTCATGGATTAGAGAACTTTGCTAATGATTCATTTAAGGATTTGTTCTCCTTTTTCAGTTTCTCTACTTCTTTCAATAACAATTCATTTTCTTCTTTCATTTTTGTTGTTCTTTCAGCTAGATTTCCATTTTCAATAATAACAAAGTTACATTGTTGTTTCTTTGAGGACAGCTTGTTTCCTAGCTTTTTGATTTCCTCATATAATGAATCATAGGCAATTTGTAGTTCTTCTAATTCAGCACATTTGATGCAATTTTGAAAAGAAGAATAACTTGATTGAGAATAGCAAGGTTTGGAAGTTACCTCATCATTGCTTGTACATTTGGTTGAGGTGGATTGTTCTTCCAAAATTTCAGTCGTGTTTAAGCATAGCAAGTCCTCTTCTTGCTCGATTCGTGCCATGCAACATATTCTTGCACAGTTGGCTGCATCATTGTCGTCGGTTGAAGAGCTGCATGTTGATGAAGTTTCCTCGTTGACGAACATGCCTCTTCCTCTTGGCCTTTGGTATTTTCTTCTTTCATGATTCTCCTTTGGCCTTTCTGCCGGTGTAGGACATTGAGCTTGCATATGTCCTACGCCCCCGCATCGGTAGCATTTTGTGACCTCCTTCTTCTTTTCTTTTTGTGGTCTTTCTTTGAAGTCTTTAAGGTTCTTTTCTTTTCTCACAAATTTTCGAAACTTGTGAGTAAGAAGTGCAATATCTTCATCACCATTGTTAGACGAGGAGGTAGACTCATCTGAGTTGCGTGCCGCTTTTAATGCAATGATTTTCTTCCCTTTATGATTCTCTTCGTTTCTTCTCTTAATTAGCTCATGTGACATTAGTGAGCTAATAAGATCTTCTAGCTTCAAAGTGTTTAGGTCTTTGGCTTCTTCATTAGCTGTAATCTTTGGAGTCCATGAATCCGGTAGAGCTCTTAGTATCTTCATCACCTGTTCGGATTCAGAGATAGCTTTTCCAAGACCTTTGAGAGCATTAGTAATCTTAGAAAATCTTGCAAACATTTCAGAAATATTTTCAGTGTCTAGCATTCTAAAACTTTCCAACTCTCCTATCAAAATATTTCTCCTAGTCCCTTGGACTTGAGAGGTTCCTTCATAAATGGATATTAGAGTATCCCATATCTCCTTGGCGGTTAGGCAAGATGATACTCTATCATATTCCGAAGCCGTAAGAGCACAAAATAAAGAGTTCATAGCCTTAGCATTGCTCTTGACGGTTCTTACTTCCTCTTCGGTCCATTTGGAAGCTCTTTCATCAATTGGCAAAGTTACACCGTCTTGGATAGCAATCCAAGAATCCATATCGGTAGCCATGATGAGTTGCTTCATACGAAGCTTCCAATAACCAAAGTTGTTCCCATCAAACAATGGTGGCCTAGTGAATGATTGGCCCTCAGCAAAAGCGGGAACGGGAATCGATTGGGATGCCATATCAATAGATCTCTTTGGTTTAACTCAAAGACCTGCTCTGATACCACTTGTTGGGTCCCGAATAGATGGCAAAACCCAAGAGGGGAGGGGTGAATTGGGTTCTTAAAAATTTCTTTTGGTAACTTAAAAACTTAACCCCTTGTAGAATTAATCCCCTTTAATGAAGAAACTGAATGGAAAGCAAAGTAATAAAGAGAGCAGAAATAAAAACAAGTAGACAAGGATTTTATAGTGGTTCGGGCAACCTCCCTACTCCACTCTTCCAAGCTCACACACCTTGTGACTTGGGTTCCACTATTGTATTCTCTCAATACAATTAGAGCCTCTTGCTCTCTTCTAGATTCAAAGCTCTAGGGGGCATCAACAACTAGAGCCACTTGCTCTCTTCTAGATTCTAGCTCTAGGGGGCATCAACAACTAGCACAAGTAGGTGATGAGTCACACTCCAATCACACACTACTTTGCTATCACTTGATCTTAGCTACCCAAGCTAAATCAAGTTCAATACAAACAAATAATCAATGAAAGTAAACTACACTTTACAGGCGTGTAGAAACGATTTAGCGCAGGGAAGAACTTGTAGATGATGGCTTTGAAGTTTCTGAATGTAGCTCTTGCAACTTGAAGCACAATTCTTCCTCTCTTGATTGGCTTGATCACTTTAATGCTCTTGTGGATAGGAGTTATGCTCACTTAATATTTTCCAACTACTTCCCTCGTCCACCATGAATGCTATTTATAATTTTGGAGGGAATCCGAACGTTAGAAGGTAGGTGGCGCGCATTTAATGCGCCAACGTTCGAATTAATTCCGACCGTTGCGACCCAAGTCGCAGGTGGAGTCGACTTCGGGTGCGACTTCACCCAAGTCACAGATGAAGTCGACTTCGGGTGCGACTTCGCGAACTTCGGTCTTCAGTTTCAACGCTGGAAGGTTTCGCCCGTTCTGAAGTCGATCATGAAGTCGACTTGGCTTTGCGACTTCACTCAAGTCTCAAATGTTCTTGAACATTTGTGAATCTTGAAAATCTTGACTTTGATTCATCTTGAATCTTGACTCATGTAATCTTAGATATCTTCTTGATTTGAATGATTGAGTTTATGCTTCTTATTTGGATTTGTCTTCAAATGTTTCAGCTTGAGTATCTATGTTGCCTTGATCTTCATCTTCATTTAGTTTGGCTTGAAATCAAGTAATCCAGAACTTGTCATTTGAAGTTTTCCGTCTGCCTGAGCGAAGTCGATGTCTGAGTCGACTTCGGCTGCGACTTCACCTCAAGTCGCACGTGGAGTCGACTTGGGGTGCGACTTCGGCATTCTGCTGTTTCGAATTCAACTCTGGAAGGTTTCGCCCGACTGAAGTCGATGGTGAGGTCGACTTCGTTTGCGACTTGACTACTCAAGTCGCAGGTGGAGTCGACTTGGCCTGCGACTTCACCTTCCCTTCTTCCGTTTTCAGCTCTGGACGTTCTGCATGTTTGAAGTCGATCTTGGAGTCGACTTGGGGAACGACTTGGCCTTCTAACTTGATTTTCTTCAAATGTATATTCCTTAAGACATTTCACAAACTTGTTAATAGCCAAGACTTTCTCAAATTGATTTGTTAATCATCAAAACATAGATTTAGCTAGTTTTCCTCATGTTTCCAATAAAATAGTGTTGAAAAATCGTGCAAAGAGCTGCTGCAAGTGGACCCCACCCAAGTGGACAGCTTTATTTAAAAGCTGGAAATAGCTGTGGAAACAAATCCGAAAATAATATTAAATGATTAAATATGTGGAACCCCAAATTTTATGATCATGTATGAAATTCTAAGGTCATGAACCCTAGGTAATGTATTGACTTTTATATGAAATAAATATATGATTTTCGTAATATATGGAATTGAAGGATCGAATAATTATTTATGAAATATAATTTCAAAAGAATAGTAAATATGAATACTGAAACATGAATAGTAATTATGTGGTTAAAATAAAGTGATAAGTTAATCACTTTGAATTAACTTAATCATAAAAAACGAAAAAGGAAGCTTCCCATAAAATGACAAAATGGTAGTAGAGACGAAAAGGGGACTTAATTGGAATTTACAAAGGTTACGTTTCAGATTTATAAGAAAATAGAGGGTAATTTATGATTTCATAAATATTAAATATGAAAATAAATTTTTACAAATTTTTCGGAAAGGAATTTCAAAATTCTAAATTATACAAATTGAAACTGTTTAAATTTACGGACCTTATAGAAAAATAAAAATAAATAAATTTTTTTTGGCCAATTAGGGTCTTAACTAAGGGCTTATATTCATCCTCATTGTTTTCATTAGATCTAAGTATGTATAACTCGGATGGACAGGAGAATTTAATAAAAAGTACTAAATTATGTGCTCTCTAATATAGACGAATCAAATTATGAAAAGTAGTTGACTAAATTACCTAACTTGAGTGCATCAGAAAGCGTGCCAAAATCATAAACTTACATGCAGATGCATGTACGTTGATATTTATTTTTTTATATATATAATTACTTAGTTAATTAATATCTTAATGCATATAAGGCCATTTGAGATAACACTTTTGGAGCAAGCCTATTTTAATATACCCAACATAATGAATAGATTAAATTTTGAAAAACATGTCTACAAGTTTTTTTAAAAAAAATTTATGATAAAATATGATTTTAATTAAGTTAAAATATGTACTTCGCTCCAATTGAGGTGAAATTTTATGGGTAAGCCTATTTTAATATGCCCGATTTAATGAAGAAATGAAATTTTGGAAAACATGTTTCCAAAATTTTAAAATGAGATTTTTTATCCAAATATGAATTAGTTAATTAAAATAAAATAGAATATTTTTTCAAAATTTCGAAAGGTAAATTTTGTGAAAAATTGTATATATATTAATCAGAAAAATTTTCATAATATATAAGTGTGTATGTAGGCAGTTATGATTTAATTTGTTAATGGTGGAATTTATCATTTAAAAAAAAGAAAAAGAAAAAGAGAAGAAGTCACTGGCAGCAAGAAGTGGACGGTGCATGGACATTAAATAAATAAATAAATAAATTATAAAAGAAACACGTAAGAGGGGCAGCTGTATTTATTTAATTGCCGGAATTATAAAAAACCGACAGCTGTGATAATATTAAGCGGTGAGCTGGGTTAAATGAAATTTAACCATGGTAAACCGATGTATGTAAAGTATAAAAGGGCAATGGCATCGCTGGACATCTTGCTGAAAGCAATGGGCAAATAGGTGTAGAGCAGCAGTGGCACTCAGACGTACGCATTCATTCAGGTACATTTTTTTTAATTTCATTTTCTCATTCTGGAAATGCTGCTCGTTTAAGCATTTAAATTTTTTTTTATAAAATACATGGATGATCAAAAAGGTGCAAATGAGATCCTGCTAGACGTTAATGCATATACAGATTTTGTATTTCTGAAAGAGGACCAACCCATGGGAAGCGCTTCCCGTGCTTTTCTCGTGGGAAGTTGCCTATCCACCATTCATTTTGGATAGACGGCTTGGATTCATGCGGGCATTTTAGGGAGAGGCTAAAATTTGTCAGGGGCATGGATTTTGGAATTCTCTTATTCACACGACCATCCCCTTCCACTTCATCTATCTTCTTCTTCACACAGTTGTTTGACGATTGACCGGCCGTGGAGGAAAGTTGCTGCAATGATTGGTAGAGTTGATGGATGTTGAGCTAGAGGATTTTTCGATGTCGTACCTGAAGAAAAAAATTTCGTCAATTGCCTGCTCGATTTAAGAGGTGATTGGGGCTTGACTGCTGGAAGCGATGGAGATCAAATCTAAGGCAGAAGATTATTTTTTTTTGCTTTCCTCTCTTTTCTAGGCTTGAAGATTGTGGCTAGTTGTGGATGGCTGAAAATGAGGAAGATGGCAGGGGCATCGTTCTAAGATTTCCACTCTATTACGTGGCTTTGATTATCTGATTGACATTGTAGATAATGAGAATCTGAAAACCCAACAGCGGCCATGGCTGCCTCTCATCGTGTTATGACGATAGTGTTGGAAACAATGTTTAAAACAAAACAAAATTGACCAAAGCATGAGTTTTGATGATTAACAAAGTCAAATTTGAGTATAAAGTGATTACTAATGATTATGTTGAATGTCTTAAGGAATGAAATCAGCCAAGTCGATTCCCAAGTCGACTTGGACTTCGACTTAGGGTGAAGTCGATCCCAAAGTCGACTCCACCTTCGACCTCAAACGAAACCTCATGGCCAGAGTTGAAATTGGAAGGAGAGCAGCTGAAGTCGCAGGCCAAGTCGACTCCACTTGCGACTTGGAAGCCAAGTCGCAGACGAAGTCGACTTCAGCATCGACTTGGAGATGCACGGTTCCTTCCAGAGTTGATTTTGGGACAAAACATTCTGGAGTCGCAGTCGAAGTTGACTCCGGTTTGCGACTTGGGTGAAGTCGCAGACGAAGTCGACCCCAAGATCGACTTGAGGTTTTCAAAGTTCAAGACACAAGTTCAAGCTCATTTTCAAGATGAAGACTAATACAAAAAGGTGCATACAAGTTTTCAAGCTCTTCAAGATTCACAAGGTTTACAAAATATGAAACCAATCCAGAATGAAAATAATTGAAGGAAAGAAACTCAGCAAGCTAGAGGAGAATCGAACAAGGATCAAACTGATTTGGCACAAGAACTAGTCAAGTCTCAACCCAAGTCGACTCCAAGATCGACTTGAGGTCAAGTCGCACCCCAAGTCGACTCCAAAATCGACTTAAGGCCAAGTCTGAAACCAAGTCGACCCAGAACTCAGACTTGGAAATTGGAGAGCAGCCGAAGTCACACACGAAGTCGACTCCAGCATGCGACTTGGGCGAAGTCGCAGACGAAGTTGACTCCACCTGCGACTTGGGAAAGTAACGTTCTAATTTTCGAACGTTGGAACATTTATTGCTCGCCAACCACTTGTATAACGTTCAAATTCTTCCTTCCTCTATATATAGACACTCAAGCAAACGTGGTTAGATACAATACAGAGTCTAAAGAGAGAAAAGAAGTGCAAGCAAGAGCTCCTATTTGCTTTTCTCTAAACTTGAGTGATCTATACAACTTTCAAAGGAAGAACGAGCTTCAAAGTTGCAAGTAGCTTCAACGAAACACAACCGGTTGCTTCTACAGATTCTTCCTTAAGTTGAAACTTGCGTACACAACTCAGTAAAGTGTAGATCTTCTTTATTTTTCATATTATTGTTTGTTCTTGGTGCTTGGTTTGAGTTTGGTGTAACAAACCAAGACGTTGCAAGTAGAGTTGTGATTGGAGTGTAAATCATCATCTACTTGTGTCAATTGTATAAGCCCCCTAGAGCTAGAATCTAGAAGAGAGCATAGGCGCTGATTGTATATGCCCCCTAGAGCTAGAATCTAGAAGAGAGCGGAGACTCTAAGTGTATTCGCAGAATACATAGTGGAACCCAAGTCACAACGGTGTGTGAGCTTGGAAGAGTGGAGTAGGGAAAGGTTGCCCGAACCACTATAAATCTTGCCTACTGTTTTACTTTATTGCTTTCATTATCTCATTGCTCTTTATTTGTTTCAATCAAGGGGATTAAGCTTTCAAGGGGTTAAGTTTTTAATTTACCGTAAGAATTTTATAAGAACCCAATTCACCCCTCCCCTCTTAGGTTTTTCCATTAACTCAGGACCAATAGATAGTGGTGGAGCGCCAGAGATCGAGGTTGGTGCTCCAGCGATGTAGTTTCTATCTGTGCGCATCCACCTACTTTGGATGATCTGCATCGTCAAATTATATAAATAGTAAATAACATGGTTACAACAGATAGGTCAGTAAGGCAAAATTGCAGATATCGAAAACGAAGAACAAAACTGGCAGTAGTTTTTTTTTTCTAATTCCGGTGACCGGAGAAGAGATTAAGCCCAGAAACTTGGGCACCAGAGTTAGGCAGCCAGCGGCAAGTCATCAGTCGGTTCTGATCGCCGATCCAGCGGTTGGCAGCAGGTGGGTCTGGATGCAGCTATGACGGCGACGGCTAGGGCTCGTTTGGCAGTAGTGGAAGGTGACGCACCGTGCATCATCTGTCGCGACGGGCAGAAAATTGATTTAAATTTTGTCAAATTTTGTTTTATTTAGAGCTAGTAATTCCGATGTCCCATTTATGTGATTTAAGAGTCATTTTCTATGTCTTGAAATGCTCTGAATCACGTAAACAATTTGGATTGGATAAATTCATCTTGTTAAAATGTAAATAGAAATAATCATGTGGACGATCAAATTAGCATAGATGTTTATATTTAAATGTGAATAAAAATAATATAATTATTGTCGACATGAACTTAATAAAAAATACTTATGTTTATTTTATTTATCACTTATATTAATTTTTATAGTAAAGATTAAAGTAGAAACAAACTACGTGAATTAAAATAATTATTTTCAACAACTTCAAGGGTGTGATTGGTAACAACAAAAAGTTTTCAAGTTAAAGCTTTTCAATCTAAAACTTTTCACTCTCCACAACTACCCTATTTTTTAATCATTTCTTCACATTTTTCTATACAATTACCCTACTTTTCAATCATTTCTACACAACTATCAACACAACTAACCTATCTATTTCAACATTATCCTATTTATTCCTCATCATTATCCCTATCATATCACATCATTTGACAACTTCTCATCTCTACAACTTTTCATCAAAAGTTTTATCCATTCCCAAACACATCCCAAATAAATAATTTTCTACCAATCTAAAAATACTTATTTATTAAACCTATTCAAAAAAGTCATGTGTATTTATTTAGATTATTTAAATATAAAATACAGTTTTGGGACATAATTAAACCTTTATTATACTTGATTATTGAATTTAGGACATATAATTAAATAATCATTTAAATTAAGTATTGTCTACCAATCCAATCTCTGAGACAGTTTAAATTACAATTTGGGACATATAATTAAACCATTTCTAAAATGTCATATATATTATTAAACCTGTCCCAAATATTCATATATATTTATATTATTAAATCTTAATTATAGTTATATATAATTTATACAATTTTTATTTTTAAAATTCATATATAATAATTATTATAGTTTTATATATTTATTTAAAATTTCATTTCATTCAATTTAAATTAATTATGCATTTAATTGAAATAATAATTTATAATTAATTTGTAAAATAAAATTGATGGTTGAAAATGTTACAATAAAAATGCATATGTTGGTATTTTTAAATCAATCCCAAAAAGTCACATATGTTATATTATTAAATTGAAAACATAAAAGCCCATTTTCATGTGCTAGCGTATGAAAGTGAGCTTTTTTATTTTTAAAATTTAAATAATAAAAAAGTATAAAAGCTATATAGATATACATATCTAGAAACTTACAAAAAGGTATTGAATTTTATACATTGAAGCTTTGAGCAAACCCATGCATGAATCGAGTCTCACATCTTGGCTAGTCATAATGTATCGTAAGATGTTTAAATTTATATATGTCCACTAACTAAAAAAAGTAAAAATTTCTCATACACCCATAGCATTTTCCCAACATTCTTATCATACATACAACATTTCAATATTTTTTTTTATATATATGTCCCGCGGGCCTCCAAAAATGAATGTTTTGTATTCTAAAAATATATGTGTCCCGTGGGTGTCCAAAAATGAATATTTTATTTTCTAAAAATATATATGTGTCCCGTGGGTGTCCAAAAATGAATATTTAATTTTCTAAAATATATATATGTGTCCCGCGGGCCACCAAAAATGAATGTTTTATTTTTCTAAAATATATACATGTCCCGTGGGCCTCCAAAATGAATATTTTGTTTTTCTAAAATATATATGTGGCCTGCGGGCGTCCAAAAAATGAATATTTTGTTTTCTAATATATATATGTGTCCCGCGGGCCTCCAAAAATGAATGTTTTGTTTTTCTAAAATATATATGTGTCACGCAAGTGTCCAAAAATGAATATTTCGTTTTTCTAAAATATATATGTGTCCCGCAAGTATCCAAAAATGAATATTTTGTTTTCTAAAAATATATATGTGTCCCGCGGGCATCCAAAAATGAATATTTTATTTTCAAAAAATATATATGTGTTCCGCGGGTGTCCAAAAATGAATGTTTTATTTTTTAATATATATATATATGTGTGTGTCCCGCGGGCCTCCAAAAATGAATGTTTTGTTTTTCTAAAATATACATGTGTCACGCAAGTGTCCAAAAATGAATATTTTATTTTTCTAAAATATAAACATGTCCCGCGGACCTCCAAAAATAAATATTTTGTTTACTAAAATATATATATGTGTCCCGCGGGCCTCCAAAAATGAATATTTTGTTTTTCTAAAATATATATGTGTACCGCGGGTGTCCAAAAATGAATATTTTATTTTCTAAAATATATATAGGTGTCCCGGGGGCCTCCAAAAATGAATATTTCGTTTTCCAAAAATATATATGTTTTAAAAATGAATATTTCGTTTTCTAAAATACATATTTGTCCCGCGGGCGTCCAAAAATGAATATTTTATTTTCTAATTTATATATATGTGTCTCGCGGGCCACCAAAAATGAATGTTTTGTTTTTCTAAAATATATATGTGTCACGCAAGTGTCCAAAAATGAATATTTTATTTTTCTAAAATATATATGTGTCCCGCAAGTGTCCAAAAATGAATATTTTGTTTTCTAAAAATATATATGTGTCACGCGGGCGTCCAAAAATGAATATTTTATTTTCTAAAAATAATCATGTGTCCCGCGGGCCTCCAAAAATGAATGTATTATTTTTTAAAAATATATATGTGTCCCACGGGCCTCAAAAAATGAATATTTTATTTTTATAAAAATATATACGTGTCCCGCGGGCGTCCAAAAATGAATATTTTGTTTTCTAAAAATATATATGTGTCCCGCGGGCCTCCAAAAATGAATGTTTTGTTAATTTAAAAAATATATGTGTCCCACGGGCCTCAAAAAATGAATATTTCATTTTTATAAAAATATATACGTGTCCCGCGGGTGTCCAAAAATGAATATATTGTTTTCTAAAAATATATATGTGTCCCGTGGTCCTCCAAAAATGAATGTTTTGTTAATTTAAAATATATATGTGTCCCACTGGCCTCAAAAAATGAATATTTTATTTTTTAAAAATATATATGTGTCCCGCGTGCGTCCAAAATATATATAATATTTTTTACTATTTTATTTCTTTATATAAATTTTTATTTCATTTAATCAAGTGGTGTTAATATTTTTAATTATAACTTTATATATTTATTTAGTTCCAAAATTATTTAGTCCTTTAATGATTATTAAAGTATATACATTTTGCAAAATACATAGATTAGGTAAAATATTCATAAATTATAAAAAAAATTAGATTCAGTTAGACAGGGTTAGACGCGGTTAGACAAGGTTAGACAGGGTTAGACAGAGTTAGACACGGTTAGATTATGGTGATTTTAATAAATCATATTATTTGGGTTCCAAATTTAGTTTTTAGATATATATGGCCTTATAAGGGCCCTCGGATCATATTCAAGGTGTTAAATTAGGATTAAATTATTAATTTCAAAAATTAGACACGGTTAGACACGGTTAGACGCGGTTAGACAAGGTTAGATTAATGGTGATTTTAATAAATCATATTATTTGGGTTCCAAATTTAGTTTTTAAGATATATATGGCCTTATAAGGGCCCTAGGATCATATTAAAGATGTTAAATTAGGATTAAATTATTAATTTCAAAAATTAGACACGGTTAGACGCGGTTAGACACGGTTAGATTAATGGTGATTCTAATAAATCATATTATTTGGGTTCGAAATTTGGCTTTTAAGATATATATGGCCTTATAAGGGCCCTAGGATCATATTATAGGTGTTAAATTATGATTAAATTATTAATTTCAAAAATTAGACACGGTTAGACAGGGTTAGACGCGGTTAGACACGGTTATATTAGAAACAATGTTTAAAACAAAATAAAATTGACCAAAGCTTAAGTTTTGATGATTAACAAAGGCTAATTTGAGTATATTAAAGAGTACTAATGAGTTTGCTCAATGATTTAAGGAACTGAAATAGCCAAGTCGATCCCCAAGTCGACTTGGACTTCGACTTAGGGTGAAGTCAATCCCAAAGTCGACTCCACTATCGACTTGACTTTGAACCTCAAAGGCAAAATCAGAAATGGAAGAGTTGCAGGTGAAGTCGCAGGCTAAGTCGACTCCACTTGCGACTTGGGAAGCCAAGTCGCACACGAAGTCGACCTCACTATCGACTTCAGTCGAGAAAAACTGTCCAGACCTGATTTTGGGGCACAAAGCTGCCCAAGTCGCAGGCCAAGTCGACTCCAGGTGCGACTTGGGTGAAGTCGCAGACAAGGTCGACTCCATCCTCGACTTGAGAAGTTCAGACTTCAAAATGCAGTTCCAAGCCCATTCCAAGAACCTACTTGAACTTTATCAAGATCCAAATCAAGGAGCAAAGACTATTCTCAAAGATAACTTGAGTTTCACTCAAGTTCAAAGTAAGAATACATGTTCAAGATCAAATCAAGTCTATCAAGTCCTAAAGATCAAATGACTCCAAAGCAAAGCAAGGTACATGAATCTGTCCTACAAGAATCAAACTCTCCAAAGATTCATGAGGTTTAAGCCTATCCAAGATAAACCAAAAACAAGGACTTCAAGATTAACAAGATCTACAAGTATGAGGAATCATCCAGAATGAAAATGATTCAAAGGAAGAAAGCCAAGCATGATAGAAGCAGATCAAATGAAGATCAAAGCATTTTCAGCAAAAACCGAGCCAAGTCGCAAGTTAAGTCGACTCCAGGATCGACTTGAGTCGAAGTCTGAAGCCAAGTCGACGAAGACTCAGACCTGGGAATCTGAAGAACTGGAGTCGCAGACGAAGTCGACTCCAGATGCGACTTGGGAAGCCAAGTCGCATGCCAAGTCGACTCCACCTTCGACTTGGAAAATAACGTTCGAATTTTTGAACGTTGGAGATCATTTATTGCGCGCCAACCACCTCTACAACATTCAAATCTTCCTCACTCTATAAAAGGACACTCAAATGAACGTGAAAGAAGATACAAGACACTCATATACACTACTATACACACTACAAAGTCCAAAGAGAGAAAAGAAGTGCAAGAAGGAGTTTCTATTTCATTTTCTCCATATTTGAGTGGTCCATATACATTCAAAGGAAGAAAGAGCCTCAAGTTGCAAGCTGCTTCATCGATACTCATCCAAGCTGCTTCTACAATCTCTTCCTCGAGCTAAACTTGCCTACACATCTCTGTAAAGTGTAGTTTTTCTTATTTCAAGTCTTGTTGTATTAAACTTGATTTAGCTTGGGTAGCTAAGATCAAGTATATGCAAAGTAGTGTGTGATTGGAGTGGAACTCATCACCTACTTATGCTGTGTGTTGTGTATGCCCCCTAGAGCTGGAATCTAGAAGAGAGCGGAGACTCTAAGTGTATTCGAGGAATACATAGTGGAACTCAAGTCACAACGGAGTGTGAGCTTGGAAGAGTGGAGTAGGGAAGGTTTGCCCGAACCACTATAAATCTTGTCTTCTGCTTCCTTTTACTGTTTTATCTTAATTGCTCTCTATTTGCTTTCAAAAGAGGATTAATCTTTCAAGGGGTTAAGATTTTTAATTTACCAAAGAATTTTTTAAAGAACCTAATTCACCCCTCCTCTCTTGGGTTTAGCCATCAACTCGGGACCAATAGGTTAGACAGGGTTAGACACGGTTAGATTATGGTGATTTTTATAAATCATATTATTTGGGTTCCAAATTTGGTTTTTAAGATATATATGGCCTTATAAGGGCCCTAGGATCATATTAAAGGTGTTAAATTAGGATTAAATTATTAATTTCAAAAATTAGACACGGTTAGACGCGGTTAGACGCGGTTAGACAGGGTTAGACGCGGTTAGACACGGTTAGACAGGATTAGACACGGTTAGATTAATGGTGATTTTAATAAATCATATTATTTCGGTTCCAAATTTGATTTTTAAGATATATATTGCCTTATAAGGGCCATAGGATCATATTACAGGTGTTAAATTATGATTAAATTATTAATTTCACAAATTAGACACGGTTAGACGCGATTAGAGAGGGTTAGACACGGTTAGACACGGTTAGACACGATTAGATTATGGTTATTTTTATAAATCATATTATTTGGGTTCCAAATTTGGTTTTTAAGATATAAATGGCCTTATAAAGGCCCTAGGATCATATTATAGGTGTTAAATTAGGATTAAATTATTAATTTTAAAAATTAGACATGGTTAGACACGGTTAGATTCTATTATATTCAGAAAATAAAAAAATATTAATAAATTTTCAAAAATTCAAGAAAAATATAAGAAATTGTTATTCTTGAGAGTACCTTAATTACATTAACTTTAAATAATATAACATAATTTCTAATAAAAATTATATTTTTCAAGTTTACCAATTATGATGAAATCTTATTAAAAAATCATTTTTTGTACACTAATATTTTTAAAAATTGTCAAATAATGAAAAATTATGTTTACATACGTTTTACTAATTGATCTATCAAATGAATGGATTGAGATTTTGTATGTATATAATATAAAATTTATCAAAAAACCAAACATACTCACGTTTTTAATCAAACATACTCACGATGGAAAATTACCAAATTGCCCCTGCTTCCTTTTTTTCTCATGGGAAGTGCTTCCTATGGGTTGGCCCTCTTTCTGAAATTCATAAATTTCAGTATTTATATCCTTGTTGAACGTAAATTTCCAAACAGATTTTTATAATCATGTTTAAAATATGATTTATGAATAATGACAAGATGGGTAAGGATTAATGTCATTAAACTAATTCAGCGTTAAACTAATTTAGGGATATTTTCATGATTAATTTGATAAGTCTAAGTTAATCTTGATTTATTGCTTCAAATCTGGAGGTTATGTGATGTTAGAAACCAAAATATGAATAAGATGGTAAACGAAGGAGTTTAGCCATGAAAATTTACGTATAAGCTTATTATATTATCATTAAGTAACGGCCTAATTTTTAGCTTAAAATATTAAGCAGGTTACAAATTAAAAATTCGAGAAAATTAACTTAAATAGGGTAAAACGGGTGATAGGATCAGCTATAGTAAATGATCTTTAGTAATTTTTGTAGATGGAGTTTTAATCTGAAATTTTGATATGATGTATAAGATATTATGATTATCACACGACCAAAATTAAATATTATTTTTGGATGACATAAGTATGGTTTAAAAATAACGTGATTAGGGCTGTTCCTAATTTTACAACACTGTCCAGCACAGTGAAAATGTCAAAATAAATATATAATGTTAATATTTCTTGCTGAAATTTTTATGAGTGTTAATTGATGTATTTTTTGATGTATGAAAGAAATTTCAGAGTTAAATACTTTGATTCGAATATAAATCAAGATTTAGAGAAATAAGTATTCCTGATTTCAGCAAATGTGGACAGTTTGAGAAATAATAAAAAATAAATATGAAAACTAAGTGAAAGTGATACAAATTAATATATATGTTAGATAATAGTATAAAAAAGGATTAGGGATAGCAAATTAATGCTATTATGTGTATATGAAATTAATTGATAAATAAGAAGATAGAACATAGTGAAAAGAAAAGGGCTGTTTTGGAATTTAATAATAAGTTCAGAAATTTTAAATGAGAATTATGATTATGTTGATCATGGTATGTTATGGAATATATTATAGGAATTAAAAGAATTTTGTTAAGTCAAATTTATGCTTAAAACATGAATTATGGAACCTTATACGCATATGTGTATAAGTGGCTAAAAGGATTTATTTAGCCCAGATATTCATGATTAATTCAAAAATGCATGAATTATCTCATGATGTACTAAACAAGAGTTATGTCATGATATTTTTTTATTTAAAAAAAATGCAAAATTTTGAAACCATGAAAAGTGCCAAACACGCTGTGAACAATAATCCGCGTGAACAGTAATTAGGAACAGTGATCATGAACAATAATCATGAATAGTAAACAGAGTGATTTGGGCAGAAATAAGATTGATATTTATAAGGATGTATGAATGGAATTTTTTAATGATTTTTTGGATAAAAATCCATATGTGAAAATAGAGACCAAATTAACCTCTATAAGAGTTACGAAGGAAAATAAAGTGATTATGATATATGCATGGGTTAGAAAATCCTAAGATGAATTCAAATTTAATAGTAGAAATGTGCAAGCATAGAATATTATATTTATATAAGAAAAATGGTCATTTTCATTTGTATAGGAAAAGGAAAAGGTACAAGTGAAAGATACAAGTTGACTATGCAGGTAAGCAAGCAAACCTTTTGAAAACACAATTTTATACGACTTTACTTTGCAATCTTAAATTATTTTGGAAATTGCTTCGTTAGAAGGAAATCCTTTTAATGTTGAAAAATATTGAAATGCAAATGCTGAAAAGGTTGTGTTGAAAGGAAAATGAGATTTTAAAATGATATTTGAAATAAATGTTTTAGAATAGTTTTATTACAAGGTTTTGAAATATTTTAATGATATATTTCAAAGGTTCTCTAAATATTGGATTATTTTGGAATTTTCAAAATCTATTGTTCGAGAAGGATTTAAGGAAGGCAAATATGATAAATTAATTTGAAAAATGATTTGAGTAATGTTCAAAGGATTATATAAGTCTAGCACATATAGAAATGAATAATAAGATAGGTGGACAAAAGTATATGATATTAGATGAAAGTATATACTTGCATGTCCTTTGATCATAAAAACCCATAACTGGGAAAAGCGTTTGTAAGAAAAATCTTTTGGTTTCAAATATTTTTAAATACATTTTATCATTCAAAAATTATTTACAAAATGGTTAGAAAATATTTTCATTTCAATTATTTTCTTTGAATACTTGAAAGGATTTATGAAATATAAATGTTTTAAGGTTGGCCATCCTTACAAAACGTTTTGAGTATAGAACTTGTTAACATGGGTTAAGCCTGGTTTTCAAGATTTGAAAAAGGAAATACAGACTGAGGTTTGTACTGTTTTGAAATGACATGCTGACATCAAGTTTTTAGAAAAAGACACAGACTTGGGTTTGTGGTGTTTTATAAAAGCATGCCAGTATGTGAATGTGAAGGAAAAGTGTGCACAAGGATTATGTACTAGGTCTACTGTAAAGGATATGCAACCAGATGCGGTTGCAAATTGGGCCCCCTTTGCATAGGCTGAGTTGCTTGAATAAGGCTAAATGCCGGCGGCGCCCTCCCTGAAATGGGAGATGGACACGGATAGCCGCATGGCTCATGGGCTATCACCTGGAAGAGTTTCTCTTCTAAGGAAGGATGATCACTTGATAAGTGTCACCTACCAGATGGACAGAGATGTATTGCATGTTACATATGCTTAAAAAGGGTTTTAGGAAAAGTATTTTAGGACATGAGAATGTCCTATGAGAAAAGGAGCTTCAATGAAAAATATTTTAGAACATAAATATGTCTATGGAAAAAGAATTTATACGTCAAGTTTTACAAGCATATGTTTGCCATGAATTAGGATTATGAAATGTTTATGAAATATTTTTATGAAAAGATTTCCTCCAATTGCTAGTCAAACACTTGTTAATCGTCTACTACTGAAAGGTGAGAAATGTATTTAAAATGAAAAATGCTTGCTTATTGAGTTTCGACTCATATTTTGTTTTCCCCAACCATAGACAGGTACAGCACAGGCCACACAGGAAAAGAAAAGAGTATGAAGAAAACTTTTCAACAAGATGGTCTGTATACGGTATGAATGAGTTTATGGAATTTTAAAAATATGTATGTATGAACTGTTTAGATTGAAAGAATTTGTGATGTAGATAAGTCAGTTATCATTATATGAATAATATATGTGAAATTGATGTCAAGAATGTGTTCATATATGATGATATGATGTTATGTAATGAGATATTATGAGTTGCATGTGTAAATTGAAGACAAGTGTTTGTTATGTGATGAAAGAAAAAGAATAAAAGAAAACAAAATTTTGGACGAGATCCAATTAAAAATCCCATCATGTGATCAGGGCAACAATCCTGAGTCACGTTTATCAATCAATAAAGATCCCGGAGTAAGGCTTCTAGGCACCCGGGTCGGGGCGCCACAAAATATGTGGCTGAAAATTTTTGAGTAAACTATAGGGTAAATTTTCAAAACTTTACCCTCCATTTTGGGTCGAAATTGTAAAGGCAAAAATGAAAAATAAATGCCATAAAAGCAGGCAGTGTGGACGTTCCAGATTTCTGTTTGGGAGAGAAAAATAATAAAAAAATTAAAGGGGCAGTGGCTGGAACGATCCATGGGAAGAAACCATGAAGAGAAGAAGGGGATTTCAAGTGCTCAAAGGAGGGATTACCAATTAATCAAGTAAGTATATGTTAATTTTGATTTTATACTTCAAATCTGGAAGTTATGTGATGTTATAAACCAAAATATGAACGAAATAGTAATTAAAGGATTTCCATCATGAAAATTTGTTTACAAGCTCATTATATGATTATTAAGGAACGACAAACTTTCTGTTCAAAATGGTAAGCATGTTGGAAATTAAAAATCTGAGAAAATCAACCTAAACAGGGTAGAACGGGTGACTGGATCAGCTATAGTAAATGATTTTTAATAATTTTTGTAGAAGGATTTTTTATATGAAATTTTTATATGATGTATAATCCATCATGAAGCTAACACTACCAAAATAAAAATTTATTTTTGGGTGATATTAGTATGGGTTATAATTCACGTGATTAGGGCTGATCCTAAACTCACAACACTGTCCAGCACAGTAAAAATGCCAAAATAAATATATAATTTTAATATTTCATGATTAAATATTTATGAAGGTTAATTCATGTATTTATTGATGTATTATAGAAATTTCAGAATTAAATACCTTTATTTGATTATAAATCAAGATTAAGAGAAATTTGTACGCCTGATTTCAGCATATGTGGATAGTTTGAGAAAAAATAAAAAAGATATATGAAACCTATGTAGAAATTATCTAAATTTATATATATGTTAGGAAATAGTGTAATAAATTATTATGGATAACAAGGGTGATTGATAATTGATATGTATAGGTTATTTGCTAAGTATGAGTACCCGACTTGAAGAACAAGTGGGTCAAGCTAAGTCCAAATGAATTTAGGTAGGTTGGAAAACCTAAGAAAATGTTTTGAAAAATGTTTATACGGATGTGTTGAAGGGGATTTAAGGATGACCAACCTCCTATGTTGATTTTATAAAATGGTTTGATTTCGGGTTGCTAAATGGTATGCAAAAGATTATGCAAGCCCCCTTATGTAAAAATGGTATAATAGATGGGTGAACAATAATTTGATTATTAGGGTGGTTGAGAAGGGGTAGCATAATTGCATAACTTTTGTGAGCAAAAGGCCCCGAAATGGAAACTAAGAAAATGTTAGAAAATATATGGTTTAATTTTGAAAATTCAAAGGTTTTGAAATTCTTTTATAAGGATTTTAAGAAGTATTATTTTTCAAACATTTCAAACGTTTATCAAAATGTTTATAAAAGAATTTAAGGAAGGTCATCCTAAAATTAGATTTCAAATGACAACTTGTTTAAAGTGGTTGCGCTCGCTTTACAAGTTGACACGGACTGTGGTCTGTGATGTGTTTTTGAAAATGATTTTTTAAAGACACGGACTTCGATCTGTGATGTTTTTAGGTTATGGATGCAGGCTGCGGTCTGTGATCCCAGTTTAAAAGGACATGGGCTGCGATCTGTGGTTCTTTAAACCAAACGGACTGCGGTCCGTCAGGATAATGTATGGTGCACCAGTACAAGGAAAAGGCTGGTTGTAGAGCACGGTTGGGATGACCGGGGCCCACTCTACATATGGCCAAGTCACTAAGGGATGGCAGGAGTGGCAGCGGCGCCCTCCCTGAGATGGGAGTAGGATAAAGGAACAGCCGCCTGGCTAGCGTGCTGTTAAGGATTCTCTTCAAAAAGGTAGCATGATCACTTGCTAAGTGTCGCTACTAAATGGGGAGAAATGTGTTTGCATACTTTTTGCTTTTCAAAAGCCTAAAGATTGGGATATAAAAGTGTTTATATGAAAAAGTTATCCTAAATTGGATTTTTTATGAGCTATTATGTATAAGTTACCCTAAAAGAAAGGGTGTTTTACACAAAAGTGTAAATAACAGGAATAAAAGGAAATGTTTTTATGCAGATGCATTTATGGAAATGGTTTATGTATCTTATATGCCTTGTTTGTTATAAACAAGCCCTAAGACGGGGATTATGAAAAGGATTTATGTCAAACTTGTTTTTGGACATAAGAATGTCCATTATTAAAGAGCCTAAATGAAAAGTGTTTATGGACATGAGAATGTCCAATGCCAAAGTGTTATAAGGAAAGGTGTTTTAGGACATGAATGTCCATTGCCAAAGGAAGCAATGTGAAAAATATTTTGAGACATTAAATGTCTCTTAGCTAAAGGATTTTATAATGAAAAATATTTTTGGACATATAAATATCCTTTGCCGTGAAAGGCTTATGTGAATGATGTTTTAGAACATGAGAATGTCCTCCTTTGCCAAAGAATTTATGAGAAAAATATTTTGGACATAAAACGTCCATTGACAAAAGATGGTTTTATGTAAATATCTTGGAACATTGGAAATGTTCACACAAGACCAAAGAAAATTAATTAAAGAGGGTAAAACGCATATGTTTTGCCTTAACAAGCCCAGACGTAGCTTGTAAATGATTTTAAGAATGATGTTTTATGAGAATGTTCAAGGACATGGAACTGTCCTTATGAACATGGATTTTTTGATAATGTTTTAGGACATATATATGTCCTCAAGTAAAAAGGTGTTCAAGATTTTTATTGAAAAATGTTTTAAAGGAAGCCTTGCCCTAAAAGATAAAATGCTTACTTATTGAGTTGTCACTCAAGTTTTTTTTTCCAAAACCTTAGACAGGTACCGAGAAACTCAAGGAGATGCAAATCTAAGCAATGAAGTAAGGCATGAGATAATAGCCAGGTAGCCTATAAGGAATGGGAAAGCATGAATATGCTAAGGTATGTAAATGTGTATGTGAACTAATTACAATTTTAAGTTCTATATGATTCAATGATTGAATGTATGGATGTATGAATGTAAAATGTGATGATTTAGTCAAGGAAACTTTCATTGTAGAAAAGTAGGATGAGATGCTATGAAATAAAATTTTGAAATTTTATTACAAGTGTATCGCCACTTGTTTGATGAATGATGTGAAATGTAAATATATGAACGATGATGAACGAAAAAAAATTTGGACGAGATCCAATTAAGAACCCACCGTGTGATCAGGGCAACATCCTGATTCACATTTACCAATTGATAAGGTCTTGAGGTAAGAAAGTGACGTCTCAGTTTGGGGCGCCACAGAAGTTGGTATTAGATCAAGGATTGGTAAACAGACATAAGAAGGAGAAAATGAAGGATAATAAAAGGATAGGTCTGATGCCACAGAAGTTGGTATTAGAATATGAATTGGTAAATTTATGTGGAAAGGAAAGACTTGATATCATAAAGATGATATTTCAGCAAGGATTGATAGATAGATATAGAAGACAAAATGGAAAATGATGAAAGAGATAGATTAAGATTATAAGACATATACGATATGTATTGTCTTTTATTGTGTGTCACTATGACACAATCATAGGGTTATTTAAGGAAATGTAGCTAATTTGCTATATTTCATGGTGTATATAGTATATAAAAAAATGATACACAATGATATGGCTAATTAAGGAAATGTAGCTGGTTGCTACATTTCATGGAGTAGATGATATATAAAGGAAAAATGATATGAGGACAATGAGATGAAAAGGAGGTAGGAGAATCTAAGAAAAGACAATGGATAGAAGGAAATAAGAACAAAAGATGGGTTATGGAACCCTACATAGAGACCCCCCTTACCTAAGGTAAATTATATCTCACTTAAGATAGCACAAGACTGTGCTATATGATTTTGAAACCCCGACCGTATGCGCGTCATTTCGACCGTATACACGTCATTTCGATATTTGTCATTTTGTAATTATTTTATGAATAAATGAAAATTCATGAATTATATTGATGGATATGTATATTGGAGATTGAAATAATGCAATTACGAATTTAACCCGTGAATAGTGACGTGAATAGTAACTGGGGGCTAAGACACATGATTAAGAGTTAATCACAAAAAGACGAAATGGAGATTTAATCACTACAAGACAAAATAGCAATTCTTTTGGATATTTTAATTCAAATTTGGATTTTTGTGGAAAAATAGAAAAAAAAATTCATAAATTGCAATCCGGGCGTCGGAATTCGATGAAATTTTTTATGGATGGTTAAAAATTCATGATGGACACGATGAATGGGTTAAGATGTGATGAAAACCAAAAATCAAAGGTCAAGATGAAACGTCAAAACAAGATCAAAAAGTAGCTAACTTTTTAATAAAAACTACTTTTGACTTTTTAAATAAAGTAAATAAATAAAAATAAAAAAATTAAATGCCATGGCTGCTGCTACAGGGATGTTGCAGGGGGAGCAGCTGGAAAAATTGACCAAAATCAATGGTCAAAATTCATCCTAATCAAAGATCAATGGCTATGATTAACTTAGCTTAATTTAATTAATTTTAAAAATAAAAAAATAGGTAGAAAATTAAGTCTGCTATAGGGGGGCTGGAGCAGGCCTAGGGTGGCTACTCTTGGCTCAAGACATCTTTGGAAATTAGAAAAAAACACATTTTGCAATTTTACACCATGAGCTAGAAGGGGTAAAATGCAAATTCATGAAATTTGAACCACTATAAATAGGGGAGCATGCCTTGGACGAATTCACAGCCATTCCAAGCTCAAAAATCACTTGATCAACTTCATTTTCGATCCCCACGCATTTTATCCTTGAAGAATAGAAGGTTGGAGAGAGAAAGTGTGAGAAAAAGAGGCGTATCTCCACTTCGGTAAGTGATTTCTACCCAAATTTCTTTTGGATGTTAAGTAAGGTAAAACCATGCTTAGATAATGCCCAAGCATGAGAAAATAAGTATATATATAATGTTTAAATGGAATTATGCCAAGACATCAAAAATTTGGAGCGAAGATAGGGTATTCGGGAAAATAGCATATGGTATGTGAAAATAATGCCCCAAAATTTATAAATGATGATTTGGGATGTATGATTATGATAAATATGATGTTGGAATGATGATATATTAATTTCATGATTTTTAGAATTAAGGATTACGCTTAAGTGGATTTATGTTGATTTTTAGAAAATGATTTTTTTCACCAAGTAAATGATGATAAATTCAAAATGTATGGAATGTCCTATGATATACTAGGCATAAGGTATGTCATGGAATTTTTTATTTTTGGAAAAAATATCAATTTTTGGAACCCATGAACAGTAACCACGTCTCTGGATGATCAGTAACTCGGATGAACAGTTATCTGCTACAAGGATCGGCTACAGTAATTTGCTACAGTAAACAGCGTGCTTTTGAAGAAAATTTGAGATTAATATTTAAATATGAGGATGAAAATTTTGATGAACCTATGGATAAAAATATCCACATAAAGAAATAATGCCCAAATAATATAGAGCATGCATGGGAAGCAGCTTGAATAGAAGAAATGAAAATATCATTTCCCCTTGAATAGGAAAAGGAAAAGAGAAGGTCGAAGACACCTCCTAAGAAGGTAAGCAAGTTATATGTTTTGCAAATTATTTCCAAAATGCTCGAAATTGTTTGCAAGTTGCTTTATGAAATTTATTTAAGGTTGGCCATACCTATAACTGCTTTACATGAACTGAAGTTCGTTTTGTGAAATTATTTATTAAATGCTTTTTATGAAATTGTTTATGATTTGCAAATATCATACCGGCATGTGTATGAGAATGAGCATGTGCACGAGGAATAGACTTTAGTCGAGGTAGTAAGCGGACCGGATGTCCCCCTCGCTATTGCCAAGTCACTTAATAGGCCCAAGCCGGCGGTGACCTCCCTGAAATGGGAGCATGTATGGGATGGGCGCCTAGCTAGCGTCGCATCCAAAGGAATGTCATGAATGCTATGTATGCATTGCATTTGCATTTTATGAAATGCATGAAAATAATTGAAAAATTATGTATAGCTTGCTTACTGAGTATTATTACTCACCCATGCTTTTTCAGCAACAGACAGGAAAAGATGATGAAGGTAGCATGTAAAATAACATGTAGTTTTGATGAAATATTGTATATGTAAATTTTATGTAAAGACAATGATGATAATTTTGAAATGGAAATGAATATTTTTGTTTTATGAAACAGTTTTGGTTTATAACTGTGATATGTATTTCATATTAGATGAATGATGGAAATTTTCCGTGTATTAATGAAAAAAAAATCCTGCCGTGTGATCAGGGCAACAATCCTGAGTCACATTTACCAATCAAAACGATCCCGGAGTAAGGCTTCTAGGCACCACGGTTCGGAGCGCCACAGAAGTTGGTATCAAAGCAAGGATTGGTAAATAGGCGGGAGAAGGAGAAAATAAATGATGTTGAAAGGATAAATTTGATACCACAGAAGTTGGTATCAGAGCATGGATTGGTAAATATGCAAAAAGGAAAGAAATGACTAAGCTAGAATACATGAAATTATGATTATGACTGATTTATTTATTGTTGATGAATATTGATGTTATACTGATAAATGTTTCATGAAGTTGAAAATGCCGCTCACTAGAGCTAAAGCAAGGGCCAACAAAGGAAAGGCCCCGATGGAAGAATTAGTCTATCAGGCAAAGGGCGAAGCCAGTAAAAGGACCAGTAGGGCAGAATCTAAGGAGCAATCCTCTAGGACCCGCCCACGGCGAGAGGAAAGCCCTAGACCTCAAGCAGAAGTCAGTATAGAAGATAAAATTGCTGCGGCTATCAAAAAAGCTATGCAGCAATGGACAGCCCAGGCTGTTAGGTTATTGCAAGAAATGAGGAACCAGCAAGCCCCACCATCAAGAGGAGATGGGGAAAGGCCAGGGCCCTCGGCCAATTCCGGCACGTCAAGGGGAGTGGAGGATAGTCTCCTTGAGGCCGACAGAAAGGCTATCAATGCCTTTCTTGCCCAGAGACCGCCCAAGTTTGCAGGGGAACCGGACCCCCTCATTGCAGAGCAATGGATTACGGAAATTAAGAAATTATTTAGAATATCGCCCTGCAATGATAAGCAAAAAGTGCTATGCGCTACCCACCTGCTGATAAAAGATGCTTATGAATGGTGGGAAACGCTAATGGTCACTATGCCACATCCAGAGCAAGTTTCGTGGCATGAGTTTTTGGAGGAATTCAATAAAGAATATCTCCCTGTAGGGCTACAGAGCCAGAGGGTGATAGAATTCGAAAAGCTTTACCAAGGCAGGATGACAGTCACATAATATGCTACAAAATTCAATGCCTTGGTAAGATATGTTCCATGGATCGCCAATGTGCTGAAAAATAAGGCACAAAGGTTCCAGAGGGGATTGAGACCCCAGCTAAGAGAGGGGTTAGCCCCATTATTAATAAAGGACTATGCCTCTAGCATTGAGAGGGCTAGGGCATTGGAGATGGAGTCTATGAGGACTCAGGAGCTTAGGAAAGCTCAAAAATAATTCTTTTCAGCCTCCAAGGAAGGTGAGGCTAATAAAGGAAAAAGGGGAATCGCCGAGAGAAAGAAGATCGGCGACAAGACACAGAGCACCCTGACTTGCAGAACTTGCCACAAACGCCATTCAGGTGAATGTTTACAAGGAATGGGGAAATGCTACAAATGTGGCCAAGCGGGTCATGTGGCCCGGGACTGCGGGACCGATGAAGCCAAGATAATAAAGTGCTTCAACTGTGGTCAAGTCGGACACATTTCACCCAATTGTCCGAATAAGCCACAAGGAGCACAAGCTCGAGGGAGGCCGTCCCAACAAAAAGTCCCCGCCATCGCTAATCGACCCGGTACTGCTGCCAACCCAGTGCGTGTCCAAGCCTACCCGAACGGAGTCACAAGAGATGGAGGAAAAAGTGATTACAGGTATGATTTACATTTTGGGAAATTCTGCAGTAGCTTTATTTGATTCTGGAGCTACGCATTCATTTATATCATACCAATTCGTAATCACACACGCACTTCGGGTAGAGGAAACCAGTAGTACTATACATGTAGAATCCCCAGTATATAGATTGACAAGTATAAATCAAATCTGCAAAGCATGTCTTATCAGGATAGGAACAAAAATATTGGAAGTTGATCTCATCCTATTACCCATGACAGAGTTTGATGTCATATTAGGGATGGATTGGCTAAGTCAATGGGGTGCAACAATTGATTGTAGAAATAAAAAGGTGCAATTTGAAGCACCAAAAGATGAAATAGAGATCAGTAAAATAAGACAGCCAGAAAACACAATAAGGATGGTATCAGCTATGAAAGCAGCTAAGCTGATGCGCCAACAATGTACAGCTTATCTGATCTCTATAAACACAATAAGAGATGGGGTACCTATGGAACAAATTCCAGTGGTAAAGGAATTTTCAGATATTTTTCCAAAAGAGCTATGTAATTTACCACCAGAAAGAGAGATGGATATGGAGATAGAAATTATTCCAGGAACAACCCCAATATCTAAGGCCCCATATAGGATGGCACCAGCCAAATTGGCTGAGTTGAAAGTACAAATTCAAAATTTATTAGATAAGGGGTTTATTAGACCCAGTGCATCACCTTGGGGAGCTCCAGTATTATTTGTAAGGAAAAAGGATGAGAGTTTGAGACTCTGTATTGATTACAGAGAATTGAACAAAGTAACAGTAAAAAATAAGTACCCACTCCTAAGAATAGATGATCTTTTTGATCAATTAAAAGGAGCTTCTACATTTTCAAAAATTGATTTACAGTCAGGTTACCACCAGTTGAGGATATGTCCAAAGGACATCCATAAAACAGCATTCAGAACAAGATATGGGCATTATGAATTCTTAGTCATGCCATTTGGACTAACGAATGCCCCAACTGTGTTTATGGATATGATGAACAGAATTTTTCGAGAATTTTTGGATCAATTTGTGGTGGTATTCATTGATGATATATTGATTTATTCAAAGACAGAAGAAGAACATGAGAAGCTTTTAAGGATAGTGTTGGAAATTCTTCGAAGGGAGAAATTATATGCTAAATTCAAAAAATGTGAGTTTTGGTTGAAACAGGTAGCCTTTCTCAGCCACATTATATCCGAGAAGGGAGTACAAGTAGATCCTCAAAAGATTGAGGCAATAACAAAGTGGCCACAACCAACAAATATCACGGAAATAAGAAGTTTCCTAGGCTTAGCTGGCTACTACAGAAGATTTGTGGAAGGATTCTCACAATTGTCAGCTCCACTCACAAAGCTGACAAGGAAAGGAGTTAGGTATGAATGGACACAGGAATGTGAGAATAGCTTCCAAGAATTAAAGAAAAGACTGGTAAAAGCTCCAATTCTAACACTACCTACGGAGAAGGAAGGGTTTGTGATCTATAGTGATGCCTCAAAGAAAGGATTAGGATGTGTACTGATGCAAAATGGAAAAGTTATATCATACGCATCCCGACAACTCAAGCCAAATGAGGTAAACTATCCAACCCATGATTTAGAACTGGCAGCAGTAGTCTTTGCCCTGAAAATTTGGAGACATTATTTATATGGAGTTAAATGTGAGGTCTACACTGATCATAAGAGCCTCAAATATATTTTTACTCAAAAGGAGTTAAATATGAGGCAAAGAAGATGGCTCGAGTTACTAAAGGATTATGACCTCGACATTTTATATCATCCGGGCAAAGCCAATATAGTAGCTGATGTGCTAACTAGAAATGTTAGCTTAGCACATCTCATCACAAAGGAAGAAGGGCTACTACAAGAATTGAGACAATTAGAGCTAATTGTAATCCCACCAGGGGTACAAGTCAGATTGTCTCAATTACAAATTCAGTCAAATTTATTTAACCAAATTAAAATGACTCAACAAGAAAATGGGGATTTCAAGAATTATGTGGAGAAAATGATCAAGAAAAATCCCAGTGAATACATACAAGATGAACATGGGATGTACAAATATAGGGGTCGTCTATGTATACCCAATCAAGAGGAAGTAAAGGAACAGATATTGAAAGAAGCACATTTCTCTCCATTTTCGATGCATCCAGGTAGCACCAAGATGTATCAAGACATCAAAAAGATGTATTGGTGGAATAATAAGAAAAGAGAAATTGCTGAATATGTGGCTAAGTGCCTAACATGTCAACGGGTTAAGGCTGATCATCAAAGAGCCCCTGGAAAATTACAGTCGCTAGAAATTTCAGAATGGAAATGGGATGATATTACTATGGATTTTATTGAAGGGTTGCCAAGAACCAATAATGGAAATGATGCTATATGGGTCATAGTAGATAGATTATCAAAGGTGGCTCATTTCCTAGCCATCAAGAAAAATTTTACTGCTGAGCGACTGACTAAAATTTATTATAAGGAGATAGTGAGACTGCATGGAGTACCTAAGTCAATAGTTTCCGATCGAGATTCCAGTTTTACATCTCGATTTTGGAAAAGTTTACATCAAACCTTAGGTACGCAACTAAAATTCAGCACAACATTTCATCCTCAAACTGATGGGCAGACAGAAAGGGTAAATCAAATAGTAGAAGATATGCTGAGAATGTGCACAGTAGAATTTTGAGGATCATGGGATGAATATTTGGCTATGGCAGAATTTGCTTATAACAACAGTTATCAAACAAGTATTCAAATGGCTCCATTTGAAGCTTTATATGGACGAAAATGCAGAACTCCTCTAAACTGGGATGAAGTGGGAGAAAGAAAATTGGCTCCAGACCTCTCAAAGAGAATGGCAGAAAAAGTTCAAGTGATTCGCCAGTGTATACTCACAGCCCAGAGCAGGCAAAAGAGTTACACTGATTGCGAAAGAAGGAATTTAAATATCCAAGTTGGGGATCACGTATTTGTTAAGGTAACGCCATTCAAAGGAGTCACCCGGTTTGGAAAGAGAGGAAAATTAAACCCAAGATATATTGGGCCCTTTGAAGTTTTGGAAAAGATAGGCAACCTAGCCTATAGAATAGCTCTGCCACCAGCCCTCAGTGCCATCCACAATGTGTTTCACATCTCCATGCTAAGGAAATATGTTTCCGATCCTACCCATGTGTTGATAGCAGATAATTTTCCAATCCAAGAACATTTAAACTATGAGGAAAGGCCAATTAAAAATATTGGATTTCAAGATCAAGAAGCTTCGGAACAGAGAGATCGAATATGTAAAGGTACAATGGAATCGATATTCAGAATCCGAAGGTACTTGGGAGTTACGAGAGGAAGTTGAAAGAAAATATCCTCAATTATTTAAGGAAAGATAGGTTTCGGGACGAAACCTATTGTAAGGGGGGGGAGAATTGTGAAACCCCGACCGTATGCGCGTCATTTCGACCGTATACGCGTCATTTCGATATTTGTAATTTTATAATTATTTTATGAATAAATGAAAATTCATGAATTATATTGATGGATATGTATATTGGAGATTGAAATAATGCAATTACGAATTTAACCCGTGAATAGTGACGTGAATAGTAACTGGGGACTAAGACACATGATTAAGTGTTAATCATTTGGATTAACTTAATCACAAAAAGACGAAATGGAGATTTAATCACTACAAGAAAAAATAGCAATTCTTTTGGATATTTTAATTCAAATTTGGATTTTTGTGGAAAAATAGAAAAAAATCATAAATTGCAATCCGGGCGTCGGAATTCGATGAAATTTTTTATGGATGGTTAAAAATTCATGATGGACATGATGAATGGGTTAAGATGTCATGAAAATCACAAATCAAAGGTCAAGATGAAATGTCAAAACAAGATAAAAAAGTAGCTAACTTTTTAATAAAAGCTACTTTTGACTTTTTAAATAAAGTAAATAAATAAAAAAAAAATTAAATGCAATGGCTGCTGCTACAGTGATGTTTCAGGGGGAGTAGCTGGAAAAATTGACCAACTCAATGGTCAAAATTCATCCTAATCAAAGATCAATGGCTAGGATTAACTTAGCTTAATTTAATTAATTTAAAAAATAAAAAAATAGGTAGAAAATTGGGGCTGCTATAGGGGGGCTGGAGCAGGCCTAGGGTGGCTGCTCTTGGCTCAAGACATCTTTGGAAATTAGAAAAAAATACATTTTGCAATTTTACACCATGAGCTAGAAGGGGTAAAATGCAAATTCATGAAATTTGAAGCACTATAAATAGGGGAGCATGCCTTGGACGAATTCACAGCCATTCCAAGCTCAAAAATCACTTGATCAACTTCATTTTCGATCCCCACGCGTTTTATCCTTGAAGAATAGAAGGTTGGAGAGAAAAAGTGTGAGAAAAAGAGGCGTATCTCCACTTCAGGTAAGTGATTTCTACCCAAATTTCTTTTGGATGTTAAGTAAGGTAAAACCATGCTTAGATAATGCCCAAGCATGAGAAAATAAGTATATATATAATGTTTAAATGGAATTATGCCAAGACATCAAAAATTTGGAGCGAAGATAGGGTATTCGGGAAAATAGCATATGGTATGTGAAAATAATGCTCCAAAATTTATAAATGATGATTTGGGATGTATGATTATGATAAATATGATGTTGGAATGATGATATATGAATTTCATGATTTTTAGAATTAAGGATTACGCTTAAGTGGATTTATGTTGATTTTTAGAAAATAATTTTTTTCACCAAGTAAATGATGATAAATTCAAAATGTATGGAATATCCTATGATATACTAGGCATAAGGTATGTCATGGTATTTTTTATTTTTAGAAAAAATATCAATTTTTGGAACCCATGAACAGTAACCACATCTCCGTGAACAGTTATCTGCTACAGTGATCGGCTACAATAATTTGCTACAGTAAACAACGTGATTTTGAAGAAAATTTGAGATTAATATTTAAATATGAGGATGAAAATTTTGAAGAACCTATGGATAAAAATATCCACATAAAGAAATAATGCCCAAATAATATAGAGCATGCATGGGAAGCAGCTTGAATAGAAGAAATGAAAATATCATTTCTCCTTGAATAGGAAAAGGAAAAGAGAAGGTCGAAGACACCTCCTAAGAAGGTAAGCAAGTTATATGTTTTGCAAATTATTTCCAAAATGCTTGAAATTGTTTGCAAGTTGCTTTATGAAATTTATTTAAAGTTGGCCATACCTATAACTGCTTTACATGAACTGAAGTTCGTTTTGTGAAATTATTTATTAAATGCTTTTTATGAAATTATTTATGATTTGCAAATATCATGCCGGCATGTGTATGAGAATGAGCATGTGCACGAGGAATAGGCCTTACTCGAGGTAGTAAGCGGACCGAATGTCCTCCTCGCTATTGCTAAGTCGCTTAATAGGCCCAGGCCGGCGGCGACCTCCCTGAAATAGGAGCATGTATGGGATGGGCGCCTAGCTAGCGTCGCATCCAAAGGAATGTCATGAATGCTATGTATGCATTGCATTTGCATTTTATGAAATGCATGAAAATGATTGAAAATTTATGTATAGCTTGCTTACTGAGTATTATTACTCACCCATGCTTTTTCAACAACAGACAGGAAAAGATGATGAAGGCAGCATGTAAAATGACTTGTAGTTTTGATGAAATATTGTATATGTAAATTTTATGTAAAGACAATGATGATAATTTTGAGATGGAAATGAATATTTTTGTTTTATGAAACAGTTTTGGTTTATAACTGTGATATGTATTTCATATTGGATGAATGATGGAAATTTTTCGTGTATTAATGAAAAACAAATCCTGCCGTGTGATCAGGGCAACAATCCTGAGTCACGTTTACCAATCAAAACGATCCCGGAGTAAGGCTTCTCGGCACCTCGGTTCGGGGCGCCACAATGATGAATATGTTTACGGTGCGACGCCATGGCGGACATATGGAAGGCACCTGGCGGTCATATGATAGGCACCAAGGTGCCAAGTTTCTAAGTGATTGTTGGTTTAAAATTTATGGTTATAATAAAATGACAGATTATATAGGTATAATTTGTATGTGTAAGGAAAAACAACCTTACACCATGAAAACAGAAGATACAAATGAGAAAGGTAGGAAAAAGGGAGTTTCTTTTGACTCCTAATGTATGATGTTTGATGCTATAGAAATATAAATGCATTTGATTTTATTCAAATGCTAAGTTATATGAAAAAGGAAAGATCATTGATCTTTCTAGATTATATAATTGACTATGTATGATGATCTCATGATCAGAGATGATCATATTGACTATGTATGATGCGAATAATTTTGTGATAAGAAATGCTATTGACATAATTTTATATGTTGCTTTCTACAACATGCCTATCACCTTGGTTCTTGAACAAGGGAAAGGCAATTGTAGGTATGAGTCAATAGAGAAAAAGAGAAGCCAGTAGCAAGTCAAAACGACCAGGATAGTGAAGATAAGTGAGTCTATGAACTCGTCAACGATGGGCTACTATGAACCCTGAGTCAAAGGATTGGAGGTATTACCGCTATGAGAATACCACACAGGTAAAAAGAGTGGAGGAAAAGACAACTGCAGCTGTAGAGGAAGCTGTGCAGTAGGTCACTCGAGATTGAGCGGCCCAGATAGAAGAATAACACAAGGCCTTTGCGAAAATACCCAACAGGACCAATTAGAAGAAGGTAGAAATGACGGACCGGTACAGGTAATAAATTTTTACCTAGTACCCAAACTTTTAAAGGATGATAATAGAAAGATAGAAACAAATGAAAAGGTTAATAATGCCTTTCTAGCTCAGTATCCACCTAAGTTCTCAGGTAAATCAGATTTTATTTAAGCTGAGCAGTGAATGACTGAACCTAAGAACATGTTCAAGGTTTGAACATGTGAAACCCTAACCCATATAGGACTCATATGTATGCATCGAACATGTATATGATGTTTATTTGTGAATTATGGAATTATGAAGGCATTATATGATTTTTGCTAATTATTGCAATTAGGGTTATGGGTTAACAATAAGGATGTGATTAAACATTTTGAGCCTAAAGGAGACCATGGGTTTAGAATAAATTATTTGTGATTTAAATGTGAAAATATATCATGAAAAATCATTTTTCATTATTTAAAATGAATTATGGGAATTATTATGGAAATTGACAAGTTTGATGGAAAATGTTGGAAAATTCATAACTCAACGCCTAAAGGGCGGATTCAAGTGAAATTTGAAATGGAAATTAGTAATATTGGTCTTGGTATTATGGAATAAATGGATTATGGAAAATCCTTGATGAAATGAGAATTATGAATTTTTAATCATTCTTTAATTTCAACCGTTAACTTCAAATGGCTATAACGAGAGCTAGGAAACTCGGATTGAGATGAAATTTGAAACAGTTGAATGAAATGGTGAGATATTTATTTTGAATGGCTTGTATTAAGCATGAAATTGTTGAAAAAATGCCTGCATTGAAAAAGGTGAGCATGGTTGACTTATGCTCCACAAAAGTAACATGCCATTAATGCTAGAGTACCAAGTGATAATGCATGATGGGAATGGAATTTGAGGTGGAAAATTGCTGGCCATTCATTGTGGATTTATTCAATTAATTGAAATACATAAAGGTGATAATTATCCATCCATTTAATGCATGTTATGATGGAATTACAAAAGCATAGCCAAGGTGGCCATAAGGGACGTCCAAGTGGCCGTTTGGTGCCTATATTTGATTTTTTATTTTTTTAAAGCATGAATATATGTTGCAGGTATGAAATTACATAATTTATGCAACCAATTATGAAAATTTACAGCAATAAAAAAATATTTAAATGCAGCTATATGCAGCTGAAAAAATGGACAACATGATGGACAAGATGACGTGCAGAAATTTGGTTATTGCTGCCATTTTTATAATTTTTTTAACACCAAATTAATGCATGAATTAAAGGGTAATTATAGGTATAAATTACCCACGTTTTTTTAATAAAAAAAATGGAAAATGGGCAGCAGCTGGACGTGCAAGTTGGAACACATGGACGGCTTGGATTTATGAAGCAGTTTTTGATTTTTGTAAATGGTAAAATGCAATTTTACTTGGCTGAGAATTACCCAGATCATATGGTAGATAAGGGTACATTTAAGGAGTGTGGAATTGCAGCACCAAGTGGGCCCCACAGATGGAAAAAAATTCAGCAATATATATAACCCATGCACGTTGAAATGAGAGGGATTTTTGGAAATTCCAAGAGCTGGTTTTTCACCCAAGCAACCAGCAGCTCACGTCCCATATGCCCAGCAAAAAGAGGAAGAAAATAAAGGGGAAAAGGAAGGAAATTTGAAGGAAAAATCATCTCAAAGGATTAGGGTTTAAGTGGGCTCAAAACCAAGTAAGTATGTGATTTGTTTAAGTTGTTTAACATGAGTTCTTAAACTCAAAACTTGAAAATGAAAAGGATGATGAAAGAATCTGTAAAGTGGTGTTCTAATATGCTTTTGCATGAATATGGAATGGATATTAGGTTTTATGTATAAATTTTCAAGTTAAGATTGATGAAAGTGAAGTTATGCATGTGTATTAAGTGGAAAATACAAGTTGATAAACCCTAAATTTCAAAGACAAGTTGCTGTTTTGATATGATGATTTTATTAAGCTATGAATCATGTATTCATGCCAAATATATGTTGGTTTATTCTTAAGTGATGAATTTTTGAAGCTAAGGAATGTAAAGCGTTGATTTTGACCTAATTTCGTAGTTTCTATGTTAAAAATGCTATGTAAATGAAATTGTATGTTTTAAGCATGTTATGTAGGGTAAAATACCCTAATTTTAAGGTATTATGGATTCCCAAAATATTTGGGAAAAATAAACCCTAAAACTGATTTTTATGATTTTTATGAAGGAACGTCAAACTGACATGAAACGGGACTCAAAACGTGCGGGTAACTTGCTGTTTTGAGAAATGATAATACATGGATGTTATATATGTGTTTAATCCATAAACATGGATTAGGAAAAATTAATTTAATTTCTGGAATTTCGGAATTTTAAGACTGCATAGGGATATGTGTCGAAGGACGCGTAAAACGGGTGAAAAATGGGTTCCAAACTTGCTGTTTTGGAAACCTAGGTTGAATGGATTTAAATCCCATAAAAATACCTTGAATTCAGTGATAATTAAGGGTAATTAAACCCCTGAAAAATGGATTAAATGTCTGAGTTAGCAAATTTTATGAAATGCATTATGTTTATGTGCTAAATGAGCTTATGTGAAGGCATAAAGGTGAATAGGTGATGAATGACTTATGAAAAATGATTTTATGAAAAAATGCATGAAAATAAGATGAATTCCATGATTATACATCTATTTTTAAGGTGCAATGATTTATTTCAAAATTTGAAATTGTTTAAGGAAGCCTAAGGCAATAATATGCGCTTAAGCAAGCACCGATGGGTGTATTGTGGAAAAATGGGAAAAAAAGGCAAAGTAAGCTTAATGAAGCTATGTATGATGTTTATGGAATGAATTTTATGATATTGAAATGAATACCCTAAATTTTGGGGTTATGTGTATACATTACGTTGTATGGTAGCCAAATGTGTATAAAATGTGCTAATATATGCAAAATGAGTTATGTATGTGTATGATGACTTATGAAGTCAAACAAATGATGTATGTATATGGAATAGGTTGGAAAACTAAATGAAATATGAGAAAAAGAAATATATGAAAATTCATATTATTCTCATGTAGGCAAGGGCAAAGAAAAGGTGGTGACGGAAAGCTAAGAAGTTCAGGTAAGCAAGCAAATTTTCAAAAGGATTTTTGCTTTTCTAAATTATTTTCATAAATGCAATTTTGCTTAAACTTGTTTGATGAAACTATAGAAATTATTTCTAATATGTTTAAGGATGGCCATCCCTTAGCAAAATGATGTTAAAATGATACTTGACTTCAATTGCAATGTTATGAAATCTTTCCTTGATAAATGCTATGGAAAAATGATGTGATTCCATGTTTTTGATTGAAAAATCATGCTAGCATGTTAAAGATGGATTTATGCAAAAGTTCATGTGCACAGGGTACTAGGTCCACTTGAAGGGTATAAGCGGACCGATTGTCCCCCCTTGGTGTGACCAAGTCGCTTGAAATAGGCCTAAGGCCGGCGGCGCCCTCTCTGAAATGGGAGTTAACGTGACGGATGGTCGCCTGGCTAGCTTTCATCCTAAGGGAGATATGGTATTCATGTTCATGTTTTTATATGGCATTATGCATATGGGACCCGTGATAGGTACAAGACTTTATGTTTTAAGATATACCTTTAGACAAGGTATAAGTTGCTTTCTAAGTTGATTTTAAATGCAAAATGTTGCCTGAAATGATTTGCCTGAAAAATACAAATAGCTTGCTTATTGAGTTTCGACTCACGATTTTATTTTCCAAACCCAAAGACAGGTGAAGGACAGGTCATGGCAAAGGAGCAAGTGCTGGCTTAAGGAATCCAAGGCAAAACTTATGAAACTCATGTTATGAAATTTATGTGAAATGGTTGTAAAAATATATGCAATGCTTTATGATGAATAGATGTAAGCTATTCGAATGTTTTAAATGGATGACTGTGATATACACATGCAGTGACATCTGATTTAGGCAAAAGATGAAATGTCGCTTGAATCGCATATTTGTATATGATAAAAGGATCGAAATGTCTTAGATATGTCTAAGATTGAGATTATGAGAACTTGAATTGTTATATGGACTTCCATATGATTATAATTAATGGAATAAATATCCAAAAAAACCTGCCGTGTGACAGGGCAACAATCCTGATCACGTTTACCAATCAATACGATTCCGAGGTAAGGCTCAGGATGTGACGCTCGGGTTTGGGGCGCCACAGAACATGTAATCTTATGTAATGTCCAAGCATTGATTAGCAATGCTTATGAGTGATAGGAAATCCTAATGGCTATTATGTCATAATCAAAGAAAGTAATCTGGAAGAATTTGTTAAGAAATATCTTTCAATAGGACGTCAGGATGTAATATATGTTGATAATGAACATGTACAGTTAGGGCAAGGATAACTTGACCCTAAAGATTAAGGAACTTGGTGTAGGGAAAGAAAAGAGTAAGAAAGGTCAACTGAACCGATAACTATAATTGATAGGAAAGTCTCTGCAAATTATTGCAGAAAATGTAACAAAACATGTCTAGATAGCATGTATGGAAGCAAAAGGAGATTACATATATGATACCACAAAAGTTGGTATATCATAGCAAGGAATGGTAGATAAATGAAGAAAAATGAAGGCAAGAATGATTGCCGAAATTCTTTTCAATTCCGATGTGATTAAAAGATAGGTATGAAAGAGATAATTTCTCTATGATGTTCATAAGAAATGAGATTAGAAAAAAATGATAAGGACCCTTACTAGTTTATGGAAACTGGAAAAGGAGATAAGGAAGAAAATATTTTAGACTGGTTTAATAACTGGTACTCCTATTAAGTAGTCTACGCTAGTATAACCTAGTTATAGACATTATGAAATGAGAAAGGATGGGTAGGTTAGCAAAAGTATCTTTTGCTAAGACATGTATGGAATTTTATGTGATAGCAATGTTTGCTCTATGTTATAGAATGAATGTATTATATTATATGAATGTTATATAAATGATTGCTATGAATTTTTATTTTGTATGAAAGGATGAGTAGCTTAGATCTTACTCTATGATAAGATGAGAAATTTTATAATTTTTCTATGTATAAGAAATATAGTATGCCTCCCATAAGAATAAGAGATGGGTGGCATACAGAAAAGGACAATTTCAATGAGATGCCCGTATGGGAAAAGGAGACAGGTAATGGCAGAGACAAGTGATAGGTCTATTGGGCCAAGGCTAAAAATGCCACTAAGACAGAGTAGCGCAGTGGAAGTGTAGTGAGCTATTGAAGTATTGGAAAAGGATGATAAGTTAGTAAATTTATATGAGCTATACCCCCGATATTCGAAATGTAATAGGTTTCGAGAAGAAACCTGTTATAAGGGGGGGAGGATTGTGATACCCAAACTCAAGTAAGGTTTATTTATATGCAATTGGCATATAAATATGGATCATGAATGATTTAATAGAACTATGAATGATTTCCATTGCAATATTGACGATTTAATTTCAATTAGGGCAAATGGTTATGAATGATGAATATAAGCCGATATGGGTCAATGTGATTAAAGAGGCTTAATGAGGAGTAGGGAATGTAATTATATTGAGGATAATTACCTCATATATTATGGGTTAACTAATGGAGATTATGTTGTTAATTATGGATTAGAGGTAGCAAATGCTAGAAAATCCATAACTCAACGCCGGGAAGGCGGATTAAGATGAAAATTGAATGGTAAGCACATAATTTTGTGCTTAATCTTATGGTAATGATGGATTATGAAAATAAGGATGAAATTATGTTGAAAATTGATCATCACCGTTCAAAAATTCAAATGGTCATAACTTGAGCTAGAAAAGTCGGATTAAGATGAAATTTGAAATGGACGGTTAAAATTATGAGATTAAGGTTATGGAAGGTTTTTATAAAGCTAATCATTTTAATATTAAGGGTGTACGAAATTGGGATCACCTCCTTTGACTTTTGCACCAAAAAGTGATTAGCATTTTTGTTAAAGTTGAATAAAATAATTAAATAAATAAAGTCAAAAATGAGGTGTCAAAAGGAGTTAACGACAAATGGATTTTATGAATTATCTAAAATGATAAATCCATGAAAATATCCCCTGCATTAATATGGAAATTAAGGAGCTAATGACTAACTTAAGGGAGAAGCATAGAGGAGGCATAGAGTCAACGGCTATGAGCTCTAAAAAGTGGATTTTTTATTTTTTTTAAATATAAAATCCACACCTAAGTCAACTATGTATTAATGGGATTCAATGTGCATTAAATTGGAGTGGAAATTCATGTCTAAAGGCATCAGATCTGGACCGTAGAGATGTGATCAATTAATGGACAGCAATGGAGCATGGGAGAGAGGTACACGGTCAAGCAGCTTTTGGAAATTTTAATAATTTTTTAATAGATAAATTGACCCCTAATTAAGCTAGTTACATAGGGTAGTTAATTACCCATTAATTAAAGTAAAATGGTGTGGAAAAATCGTGCAAAGAGCTGCTGCAAGTAGACCCCACCCAAGTGGACAGCTTTATTTAAAAGCTGGATATAGCTGTGGAAACAAATCCGAAAATAATATTAAATGATTAAATATGTGGCTGAAAATTTTTGAGTAAACTATAGGGTAAATTTTAAAAACTTTACCCTCCATTTTGGGTCGAAATTGTAAAGGAAAAAATGAAAAATAAATGCCTATATAAGCAGGCAGTGTGGACGTTCCAGATTTCTATTTGGGAGAGAAAAATAATAAAAAAATCAAAGGGGCAGTGGCTGGAACAATCCAAGGGAAGAAAAAATGAAGAGAAGAAGGGGATTTCAAGTGCTCAAAGGAGGGATTACCAATTAATCAAGTAAGTATATATTAATTTTGATTTTATACTTCAAATCTGGAAGTTATGTGATGTTATAAACCAAAATAAGAACGAAATAGTAAAAAAAGTATTTACATCATGAAATTTTTTTTACAATATAATTATATGATTATTAAGAAACGACAAAAGTTTCACCTCAAAAGGGTAATCATGATGGAAATTAAAAATCCGATAATATCAACCTAAACAGGGTAGAACGGGTGACTGGATCAGCTGTAGTAAATGATTTTTAATAATTTTTGTAGAAGCATTTTTTATATAAATTTTTATATGATGTATAATCAATCATTAATATAACAATAAAAAAATAAAAATTTATTTTTGGGTGATATTAGTATGGATTATAATTCACGTGATTAGGGCTGATCCTAAACTCACAACACTGTCCAGCACAGTAAAAATGCCAAAATAAATATATAATGTTAATATTTCGTGATGAAATATTTATGAAATTTAATCCATGTATTTATTGATGTATTATAGAAATTTCAGAATTAAATATCTTTATTTGATTATAAATCAAGATTAAGAGAAATCAGTACGCCTGATTTCAGCATATGTGGACAGTTTGAGAAAAAATAAAAAAGAAATATGAAACCTGTGTAAAAATGATCTAAATTGATTTATATTTTAGGAAATAGTGTAATAAAGGATTATGGATAGCAAGAGTGAATGATAATTGATGTGTATAGGTTATTTGCTAAATATGAGTACCCGACTTGAAGGACAAATGGGTCAAGCTAAGTCCAAATGAATTTATGTAGGTTGGAAAACCTAAGGGATTTATGTATTTGAAACTGATGTAAATAAATGAAATATTATTTTCATTCATTTAGGCAAAGACAAGGAAAAGAATGGAAGAAAGGGATTATAGCGATCTCAGGTAAGCAAGCGAACTTTCTAAAATGATGTTTTCTTTCTATGTGAGGATATGTGATTAAAATTGTTTATGATTATGTTTAAACGAATGGGCAAGAACAAGTTTTGAAAATAATGGCTTTAATGAAAAGCCACAAGTTTTGAAAATGACGGCTTTAATGAAAGCCTTAAGTTTTGGAAAAAGATGACTTTAAGGAAAAGCCTCAAGGTTTGTTTCATGGGAAACAAGCAATGATTTTAAAATAAAGAATTTATCACAAGTGTTGTCATGGATTGGCAATGCTTTATGTTAATGGATTGAGAAATTTACTTATGCGTAAGCAAGTTCTCCACGATAATGTTTTCAAAGGATTTCACGTTTTATGTCGATGGACTTTAAGAATTTTCTTATAAGCAAGCAAGTTCTTTATAATGTCGTTTCAAAAGTATTTTATAAGAAAAAGGGAATTTTACCCTTTTTCACAAAGTATTGTTTGTAAACAAGTTTTGAGTTAATTTTACAATAATTTGTGATAAACAATTATGTTTATGAAAGAAAAAGAAAAATGGGAATTGATTTCTGAAAAAGATTTGTTTTTCTAGGTCATGATAATTAAATATAAACAATGATTTGGACATAGTCCATATGTTTTGAAATGATATTCGAAAAAGTTTTGATTTCCTTTAGATAAGGAAGTCTATGTTGAAAATGTTTTGAAAAATGTTTATACGGATGTGTTGAAGGGGATTTAAGGATGACCAACCTCCTATGTTGATTTCATAAAATGGTTTGATTTCGGGTTGCTAAATGGTATGCAAAAGATTATGCAAGCCCCCTTATGTAAAAATAGTATAATAGATAGGTGGATAATAATTTGATTATTAGGGTGGTTGAGAACGGGTAGCATAATTGCATAACTTTTGTGAGCAAAAGGCCCCGAAATGGAAACCAAGAAAATGTTAGAAAATATATGGTTTAATTTTAAAAATTCAAAGGTTTTAAAATTCTTTTATAAGGATTTTAAGATGTATTATTTTTCAAACATTTCAAATGTTTTTCAAAATGTTTTACTCAAAATGTTTCTAAAAGAATTTAAGGAAGGTCATCCTAAAATTTGATTTTAAATGGCGACTTGTTTAAAGTGGGTGCGCTCGCTTTACAAGTTGACACGGACTGCGGTCTATGATGTGTTTTTAAAAATAATTTTTTAAAGACACAGACTTCGGTCTGTGATGTTTTTAAGTTATGGATGCAGGCTGCGGTCTGTGATCCCGGTTTAAAAGGACATGGGCTGCGGTCTGTGGTTCTTTAAACCAAATGGACTGCGGTCCGTCAAGATAATGTATGGTGCACCAGTACAAGGAACAGGCCGGTTGTAGAGCACGGTTGGGATGATCGGGGCCCACACTACATTTGGTTAAGTCGCTAAGGGATGGCAGGAGTGCCAGCGGCGCCCTCCCTGAGATGGGAGTAGGATAAAGGAACAACCGCCTGGCTAGCGTGCTGTTAAGGATTCTCTTCCAAAAGGTAGCATGATCACTTGCTAAGTGTCACTACTGGATGAGGAGAAATGTGTTTGCATACATTTTGCTTTTCAAAAGCCCAAAGATTGGGATATAAAAGCATTTATATGAAAAAGTTATCCTAAATTGGATTTTTATGAGCTATTATGTATAAGTTACCCTAAAAGAAAGGGTGTTTTACACAAAAGTGTAAATAACAGGAATAAAAGGAAATATTTTTATGCAAATGCATTTATGGAAATGATTTATGTATCTTATATGCTTTGTTTGTTATAAACAAGCCCCAAGACGGGGATTATGAAAAGGATTTATGTCAAACTTGTTTTTGGACATAAGAATGTCCATTATTAAAGAGCCTAAATGAAAAGTGTTTATGGACATGAGAATGTCCAATGCCAAAGTGTTTTAAGGAAAGATGTTTTAGGACATGAATGTCCATTGCCAAAGGAAGCTATGTAAAAAATATTTTGAGACATTAAATGTCTCTTGGCTAAAGGATTTTATGATGAAAAATATTTTTGGACATATAAATGTCCTTTGCCGAGAAAGGCTTATGCGAATGATGTTTTAGGACATGAGAATGTCCTCTTTTGCCAAAGAATTTATGAGAAAAATGTTTTGGACGTAAAACGTCCATTGGCAAAAGATGATTTTATGTAAATATCTTGGAACATTGGAAATGTTCACACAAGACCAAAGAAAATTAATTAAAGAGGGTAAAACGCTTATATTTTACCTTAACAAGCCCAGACGTAGCTTGTAAATGATTTTAAGAATGATGTTTTATGAGAATGTTCAAGGACATGGAACCGTCCATATGAACAAGGATTTTATGATAATGTTTTAGGACATATATATATCATCAAGTAAAAAGGTGTTTAAGATGTTTAATGAAAAAGGTTTTAAAGGAAGCCTTGCCCTAAAAGATAAAATGCTTGCTTACTGAGTTGTCACTCACATTTTGTTTTCCCAAACCTTAGACAAGTACCGGGAAATTCAAGGCGATGCAAATCTAAGCAATAAAGTAAGGCATGAGATAATGGCCAGGTAGGCTATAAGGAATGGGAAAGCATGAATATGCTAAGGTATGTAAATGTGTATGTGAACTTAATTAGAATTTTAAGTTCTATATGATTCAATGATTAAATGTATGGATGTATGAATGTAAAATGTGATGATTTAGTCAAGGAAACTTTCATTCTAGAAAAGCAGATGAGATGCTATGAAATAGAATTTTGAAAATTTATTACAAGTGTATCGCCACTTGTTTGATGAATGATATGAAATGTAAAGATATGAAAGATGATGAACGAAAAAAAATTTGGACGAGATCTAATTAAGAACCCGCCGTGTGATCAGGGCAACAATCTTGATTCACATTTACCAATCGATAAGGTCTTGAGGTAAGGAAGTGACGTCTCGATTTGGGGCACCATAGTGGTAAATGAGAGGCAAAAATGGTGAGATGCTATGTTTGTGACCAGATTGGACACATAGCTCCAAATTGTCCAAACAAGGCACAAGTGTCACAAGGACGTGGAAAAGCCGCACTGCCAAGGTGAATGGGAACAGCTAACCAACCGGCAACCTCTACGAACCCGGTAGTGTGCATGCTCTAACTCAAATGGAGTCACGAGAGCAAGAGGATGAAGTGGTTACAAGTATGGATTAAATTTTTGTGAAACCCCAACTTAAGGAGGATTCAATGTGTGCATTGAACATGTACATGTGACTTATATAATATTAAATGGAGTTTTTGGATGTTTTTGTGATTTGCTAAATTATGGCAATCAGGGCTAAGGATTAGCAATGATGATTCAAGTGATCAGTATGAGCTGATATGGGACAATGGTATTAGAATAATTTTTTGGTGATTAAAATGCACCAATATATCATGAATAATCATTTTCCATTATTCAAAATGAATTATGAGTATTTGAATGATAATTGACAAGTTTAATGGAAAAACACTAGAAAATTCATAATTCAACGCCCGTAAGGCGAATTCAAGTGAAATTTGAGGTGGTAGTTGATGATGTTGGGCTTGGTATTATGGAATTATTGGGTTATGAAAATTCTTGATAAAATGAGTATAATGATTTATTGATCACATCTCAATTTCAACTGTTAACTTTAAACGGCTATAACGGGAGCTAGGAAAATCGGATTGAGATGAAATTTGAAACGGTTGAATAAAATTATGAGATGCATATTTTGGATGGATTAGATTAATCTTGAAGTGTTGGAAAAATATATGCATTGAAAAAGGTGAGCATGGTTGACTAATCCACCTTAAAAGTATCCATCAATTAATGCTAGAGTACAATGCATAATTGCATGATTTTAATGAGAGTTGAGGTGTCATATGCAGCCCATTTCTAAGATATTTTATGTGTTATTGTGAAATTATAAAATCCAAATAAAATCCCAGCAATAAAGATTTATCATGATGAACATACAAAAGGCACAACATGAGCAAAGGCAAGGTGGCAAGAAGGGACGTTCATGGGCTGCTCTTGCTGCAAATTTTTTATTTTTGATTTTTTTAAAATATGCCACATATTGCTGAAATTTAGGGACACCAAGATATGCATTCAATTATGCAAATTTTCAGTAAGAAAAATATTAAAATACAGCTGAAAGGGAGAGAGAAAACGTGGACAATAGGAGGGGCAATTGACGTGCGGAAAAATGCTGGTTTGCTACCATTTTGTTAATTTTTTTAACACAAATTAATACATGAATTAAAGGAAAGTTGAGTGTATGTTTTACCCTTAATGGGAATTATTAAAAAACGAAAAATTGCTGGAAAAATGGGCAGCAAGGGACGTGATCAATGAGAGCCAGTTGGACGGTTGTGATTAAATCAGTTTTTGGATTTTTAAAAAATGGTAAAAACCCATTTTACTTGGCTAAGAATTTTCCAACATATGAGGAGGATAAGTGAGCATTTATGTGTGTGGAAAATGCACCAAGAAGTGGGGTCCACAGCTGGATTTGATCCAGCCCTATAACGCCATGCACGTTCACATAGCATGGATTTTGGAAAAATTGTTAAGTGTTGGATTTTTCACCCCAAAGCAACAACATCAACTCACGTCCATTTTGTCCAGCAAAAGAAGGAAGAAAATCAAGAAAAAAAGAAGAGAATTTGTAAAGGAAATCATCTCCAAGTGTTAGGGTTTGAGTTAGCACTAAACCAAGTAAGTATATGTGTTGTTTGAGTTGGTTATTTTGAGATTTAAACTCCAAAATGGGAATATGAAAGGGATGCTTAAAGAGTCTTTAAAATGATGATTTCACATGCTTTTGAATGAATATGGAATTGATATTAGGTTACATGTATGAATTTCCATGTTGTAGATGATGGAAGTGTTGATTTCAATGACATATGAGTTGAAAACTCAACTCGACAAACCCTAAATCTAAAAGACAAGTTGCTGTTTGATATGGATAATATGTTTATGTTATTAAAAATATTTTAATGAAGAACATATGTTGACTTAAGCTTAAGGAATGAATTTTAGCAACTATGGAAGGTAAAGCGATGTTTATGACCTGAAATCTTCATTTTTAGGTTAAAAATGCTATGGAAATTGGTTTGCATGATTTGTGAATGCTATGTAGGGTAAAATACCCTAGGGTTAATTTATTATTGATTCTGAAAAGGATTTTGGAAAATAAACTCAAATCTGATTTTTTATGGATTTATGAAACGATGGCTAAACGGAGTGGAAAACAGGACCGAAACGGTCAAGCAACTTGCTGTTTTGAGATAAAATTGTTTATGAATGTTAAACATGTGTTAATGACCTAAATTTGGATTAGTAAAAATGGAATTATTTGCTGAAAATTCGGATTTGTTAAACTGCTAGGGTTATGTGTCAAAAGACACGTTAAATGGGTGAAAAACGGGTTCCAAAGTTGTTGTTTTGGAAACCTATGATAAGTGGATTTAAATCCCATAAAAATACCCTAAATTCCATGGTAATTAAGGTTAATTAAAATTCTGAGATATGGATTAAATTTCTGATTTAGAAAATTTTATGAAATACATTATATATATGTTGACAAATGGGCATATGTGAAGTGATAGATATGTAAGGGTGATGAATGACTTATGAAATGTGATTTTGTGAAAAATGCATAAAAATATGATTTATTTCATGACTACACATCTGTTTAGAGTGTATAATGATTAATTCCAAATTTTGGAATTTATTTATGAAGTACGAAGTGACGATGTGTGCATAAAAGGAGCACCAATGCGTGCAATTTGGAAAAGGATTGATAAATGGAAAATTGAGGTTAATGAACCTATAAATGATAATTATTGAATGAATTTTATGTGGATGAATGGATACCCTATTTATGGGGTTATATATGTTATGTGTTAGCCGATGAAATGTGTAAAAATGTGCTAATATGTGCAATATATGTAATATATGTGCATAATGACTTGTGAAGTCAAATAAATGATATATGTGAATGGAATGGGTTGGAAAACTAAATGAAATATGAGAAAAAAATATATATGAAAAAAAATATTATTCTTATGTAGGCAAAGGCAAAGAAAAAGCGGAGTCGGAAAGCTAAGAGACACAGGTAAGCAAGCAAATTTTCTAAATAAATTTTGGTTTTCTAAATTGTTTACATAAATGCAATTTTCGCTCTAACTTGTTCGATGAAATTGTGGAAATTATATCTAATATATTTAAGGATGACCATTCTTTAGCTAAATGGTGTTGAAATAATGTTTTTACTTCAAATGCAATATTATGAAATTTTTCTTTGATAAATGCTATAGAAAAATTATGTGAGTCTATGTTTCTGATTGAAAAATCATGTTAGCATGTTAAAGATGGATTTATGAAAAAGTTCATGTGCACAAGGTACTAGGTCCACTTGAAGGGTATAAGCGGACCGATTGTCCCCCCTTGGTGTGGCCAAGTCGCTTAAAACTGGCCCAAGGCCGACAGCGCCCTCTCTGAAATGGGAGATGACATGGACGGATGGTCGCCTGGCTAGCTTCCATCCTAAGGAAATTATGATGATTATGTTCATGTTTTATATGGCATTATGCATACGGTACTCGTGATGGGTACAAGATTTTATGTTTTCAAGATATAACTTTTGATAAGGTATAATGTGCTTTCCAATATGGTTTTAAATGCAAAAATGTTGCCTGAAATGATTTGCCTGTAAAATGCAAATAGATTTCTTATTGAGTTTCGATTCACGATTTTGTTTTCCAAACCCAAAGACAGGTGAAGTACAGGATATGGAGAAGGAGCAAATGTAAACTTAAGGAAACAATGGAAAATTTTTAGAATTGATATGTTATGAAAACTCATGAGATATGGATGTAGACTATTTGAATGTTTTATATTGATGACTATGATCAAACATGCAGTGACATCTGATTTAGGCAAATGCAGAAATGTCGCTCGAACATCATGTTGTGTATATATGTTGAATGGATTGAAATGGCTTAGTTATGCATGATTTTGAAATATGGGGAATTGAACTGTTATGTGAACTTCTATATGAAATAATTAATGGGATAAATATCCGATAAAACATGCCATGTGATAGGGCAACAATCCTAATCACGTTTACCAATCGATACGATCCTGAGGTAAGGCTCAGGATGTGACGCTCGGTTTAGGGCGCCGCAGAGCTTGGTATCAGTGCATGGATTGGTAAACAGGCGTGGAAAATTTCTAAGTATAGGAAATTGAAAGAATATGATGAGATATGCATGATTATATATAATTATATGATTAAATAGACATGATTATATGATGATTAGGTATGTTTATAACATGATGAAATACATGTCATATGATGATAAATTATTTTTGCAATGCAATTTGATTGTTATGTTTGAACAGATGGCTGATAAAGGGAAAAGGATTATGAGTTTTGAGGAATTGAAGAAAGAAATGGATGAAGAAAAGAGACGAAAGGCAGAGGAAAATGTCAATAGGTGATTAGCCTCCCAGCATGATATAAGCCCCTATCCACCAGTTTCTCCAGGATCTTTCCCTTGGTGTCCTCCACCCCATATGCAAAATAGCTGTCTGGAGAGGCCTAATGTTGAGGAGTCTAGCAGCTGTGCTCCTAGAACTGAAGTTCTATCGGCATCTCCACCATGGGTTTTTAGGGACCTCTCGGACTTCCACAGACTTTATACACCCATTGGATCTCCAGCGATTTTGGGATAATACTCCAGCACCCATACCTCCCAACCTAGGACCATGGTATAGGTTTGAATATGGGGACACTCAATTCCGATATGGGATGAGTTGGAAAAGTATACGACAAATGGAGAAAGAGATGACCCCCTTCATCACGGAAGGTCGTGCACGAGGATTTATGGGCTCACCTACTCCTATTCCTCGCCCGGATGAGGTTATGATACATGTAGACAAGAGTACTGGTGATCTGTTTACACTCAGTGACCCTTTAAGATACCTCGCACCAGTCAGGGATGAAGAAGATGAAAATAATTAAAGTGATAGTAGTGATGATGGTAGCAATGGTGATAATGATGGCTGAGAGGAAAACAATCCTACCTGTCAGATACTAGCACTATCACTGAGGAATTTATCTAGATGTTGCCTAGGCGTAAGTGTTATTGCTACTTAAGGAGGGGACCGGGTAGACGATGATTCTTCTTTTTCTTTTTTTTATAAACATGAGTATGTATATCTATGAAATGATGACACTTCGTTATGATGGAATGTGTATACAATTATGATGAATACATATAAGTGTGATGTGCGTGACATATGTGTATTATCCTTTGTTAAGTTAATAGTTATGGCTTGTAAATGAATAGTTGTTGATATGGAATGAATCAATGACTATAAATATTTATGATAATGATAGTAGTGATGTTCATGATAATGGATAATATCACATGATCGTGATTATGTGAATTGGCTATTAATTATACGATGATGAGATTCATACGTTATGACCTAACCCTAACTATGAATGAAAGTTATGTGCTTTTGATATTCAGAAAAAGCATTATGGTTGATACAAGATCAAGGATTAGAAAGAATAAGGGAAAGGAAGTTGCTACAGAAGTTCCCAGCCAGCATGAGGTTGGAGAAACTAGTAGACTTAAGAGGGGTAGTGTGGCCCCCCAAACCCGAGCGTCACATCCTGAGCCTTACCTCAGGATCGTATTGATTGGTAAACGTGACCAGGATTGTTTCCATGTCACACGGCGGGTTTTATCGGATATTTATCCCATTAATTATATTCACATAGAAGTTCAATTTCCCATATTTCCAACTCATGCATATCCAAGTCATTGCAATCCATTCAATACATATACACAGCATGATGTTCAAGCGACATTTCAGCATTTGCCTAAATCAGATGTCACTGCATGTATAAATCCTAGTCATCAATATAAAACATTTGGATGGTTACAATCATTCAACATGAATTATTTCATAACATAAAAGTACTAAAGTTTTTCCATGACTTTCTCAAGCTGAAACTTGCTCCTTCGCCATCTCCTGTCCTTCACCTGTCTTTGGGTTTGGAAAACAAAATCGTGAGTCGAAACTCAATAAGCAAGCTATTTTCATTTTACGGACAAATTATTTCAGGCATCATTTTACATTTGAAATCATATTGGAAAGCAACTTATACCTTGTCTAAAGGTATATCTTGAAAATATAAAATCTTGTACCCATCACGAGTACCATATGCATAAGGCCATATGAAAACATGAACATAGTCATCATAATTCCCTTAGGATAGAAGCTAGCCAGGCGACCATCCGTCCATGTTAACTCCCATTTCAAAGAGGGCACCGCCGGCCTTGGGCCTATTTTAAGCGACTTGGCCACACTAAGGGGGGACAATCGGTCCGCTTATACCCTTCAAGTGGACCTAATACCCTATGCACATGAACTTTTTCATAAATCCATCTTTAACATGCTAGCATGACTTTTCAATCAGAAACATAGAATCACATCATTTTTCCATAGCATTTATCAAAGAAGAATTTCATAATATTGCATTTGAAGTAAAAACATCATTTCAACACCATTTTGCTAAGGGATGACCATCCTTAAATATATTAGAAATAATTTCCACAATTTCATCAAACAAGTTAAAGCAAAAATTGCATTTATGTAAATAATTTAGAAAACAAAATTCATTTAGAAAATTGGCTTCCTTACCTATGTCTCTTAGCTTTCCGACTCCGCTTTTTCTTTGCCTTTGCCTACATTAGAATAATATATTTTTTTCGTATATTTCTTTTCCTCATATCTCACTTAGTTTTCCAACCCATTTCATTCACATATATCATTTATTTTACTTCACAAGTCATTATGCACATATATAGCATATATTGCACATATTAGCACATTTTCATACATTTCATCGGCTAACACATAACATACATAACCCCATAATTAGGGTATCCATTTATCCACATAAAATTAATTCAATAATTATCATTTATAGGTTCATTAACCTCAATTTTCCATTTATCAATCCTTTTCCAAATTACACGCATCGGTGCTTCTTTTATGCACACATCGTCACTTCATACTTCATAAATAAATTCTAAAATTTGTAATTAATCATTATACAATCTAAACAGATGTGTAATCATGAAATATATCATATTTTAATGAATTTTTGCACAAAATCACTTTTCACAAGTCATTCATCACTTATACACATTATCCATTCACATATGCCCATTTGGCAACACATACTTAATGTATTTCATAAAATTTGATAAATCAGAAATTTAATCCATATTTCAGTGTTTTAATTACCCTTAATTACCACTACATTTAGGGTATTTTTATGGGATTTAAATCCACTCACCATAGGTTTCCAAAACAGCAAGTTTGGAACCCCTTTTTCACCCATTTAACGTGTCTTTTGAAACATAACCCTAAGCAGTTCAATAAATCCGAATTTTTGGAAAATAATTCCATTTTTCCTAATATAAATTTAAGGAATTAACCCATGTTAGCATTCATAAATTAAAACCTCTCAAAACAGCAAGTTACCCGTTTTGGGTCCCGTTTTCACTCCATTTAGCCACCGTTTCATAAATTCATAAAAAATCAGATTTGAGTTTATTTTTCCAAATACTTTTGAGAATCAATAATAAATTAACCCTAGGGTATTTTACCCTACCTATCATTCACAAAGCATGCAAACCTATTTCCATAGCATTTTTAGCATAGAAATGAAGAAATCGGGTCATATTTACCCCTTTTCATTCCATATTTTCTAAAGTTCATCATTTAAGCACAAACCAACATATTTTTTGCACTAATAAATAATTCATAACCTAATCACATCATCAAACCAAAACAGAAACTTGTCATGGAGATTTAGGGTTTATCAACGTGAGTTTTCAACTCATATGTCATTGAAATCAACACTTTCACCATCTAAACATGGAAATTCATGTATAAAACTTAATACCCATTCAATATTCATTCAAAAGCATGTTAAATCATCATTTTAAAGATTCTTTAAGTGTCCCTTTCATATTCCTATTTTGGAGTTTAAAAACTCAAAATAACCAACTCAAACAACACATATACTTACTTGGTTTAGTGCTAACTCAAACTCTAACACTTAGAGGTGATTTTCTCCACAAATTTTCTTCCTTTTTTTCTTGCTTTTCTTGCTTCTCTTTCTGTCCAAAAGGGACATGAGTTGCAGCTGTTGCTTGGAGTGAAAATTTCAGCACTTAGCAATTTTTCCAACCTCATCTCACATGGACGTTCATGGATTTATAAGCTGGATTTTTTTCCAGCTGCGGGCCCCACTTCTTGGGCATTTTCCACACCATTAAATGGTCACTTATCCCCTTTGAAGTGTTGGATATTTTACAGCCATGTAAATTAGGTTTTTACTAATTTTCAAAAATCCAAAATTACTTTAATCCATGGTCGTCCAAGCTGTCCAGCTAGCATGTCATTTGCTGTCCATTTTTCCAGCAAATTTTTTTTTAATAATTCCCATTTAAAGGTAAAACATACACTTAATTTCCCTTTAATTCATGTATTAATTTTGTGTTAAAAAATTATCTAAATGGCAGTAATAAGCATATTTCTGCACGTCACATTGCCCCATATGCTGTCCACTTTTTTCTCTCCAATTCAGCTGCATTCTAATATTTTTATTGCTGGAAATTTGCATGATTGAATGCATATCTTGGTGTCCCTACATGTCAGAAATATAAATACATATTTTAAAAATAAAAAATAAAAGAATGCATCAAGATACCCCTTCGTCGTCCCCATAGTGCCACCTTGCCTAGGCATAGGTTGTTTGCTTTGTAGCTCCATCATGATAAACATTCAATGGCTGGATAATTCATGTATTTTTGCATTTCATATAAATAAATAAAATACTCTAGAAATGGGCTGCATTTGACACCTCAACTCCCATTAAAAACATGCAATTATGCATTGTACTCTAGCATTAATTGTTGGATACTTTTGAGGTGCATTAGTCAACCATGCTCACCTTTTTCAATGCAGGTATTTTTCCAATATTTTATGCTTAATCTAATCCATCCATAATTTTCATCTCATAATTTCATTCAACCGTTTCAAATTTCATCTCAATCCGATTTTCTAGCTCCCGTTATAGCCGTTTAAAATTAACGATTGAAATTTAGATATGATCAATAAATCATAACACTCATTTCATCAAGAATTTTCATAACCCATTAATTTCATAATACCAAGCCCAACATCATTAATTTCTATGTCAAATTTCAATTGAATCCGCCTAACGGGCGTTGAGTTATGAATTTTCCAATGTTTTTCCACATAACTTAACAATTATCACACCAATGCTCATTAATCATTTTAAATGAATTAAAATGATTTTCCATGATTATTTGCACATTTAAATCAACAAAAATTTACTCTAATCCCATTGTCTCATTTTAGCTCAAACTGATTAATCACATCATTATTGCTAATCCTGAACCCTAATTGCAATAATTAGCAAAATCACATAAATCATTCATAATTCAATAATTCACATATAAATATCATATCCATGATTAATGTGTACATATAGGTTCTACATGGGTTGGGTTTCACAGGTAGACCAACGTCACATGGGCAAAACCCAAGGACTCGTCAAAGATGAGAAAACTTAAGCCCCGAAAGAAATATGGAAGAGGAACTTGAGCCTAGACAGGATAGATTGATTGAAGAAAGAGTAGCTCTAGCAATGAAGGAAGTCATGCAGCAAGCTACTCAAGACTGGGTAGCCCAAGCCGTAAATATTATCCAAGGCTTGTTGGAAAAGACCCAGCAAGGACAGATGGGAAACACTGAAAGAGAAGGACCCCGCTCTGACGGCTAATCTGACCCCCACAATGGCACTTACAAGAGATGAGGATCATTTGATGGAAGAAGATAGAAGAGCTATCAATGCATTCCTCACTCAACGACCTCCTAAATTTTCAGGAGAACTTGACCCCGTTCAAGCTGAACAATGGATGACGGGGATTCGAAAGTTGTTCAGGATATCTCCGTGCAATGACAGGCAAAAGATGTTGTGCGCCACTCACTTATTGGTAAAGGATGCCCATGAGTGGTGGGAAACGATGTTGATCACCATGCCACACCCAGAGGAGGTGACATGGCAGACATTTGTTGAAGAATTCAACAAGGAGTACCTTCTAGTGGGAATACAAAGCCAAAAGGTAATTAAATTTGAAAGGCTATATCAAGGAAGGAAATTTGTCACGGAGTATGCGACCAAGTTCAATGCCTTGGTAAACTATGTTCCTTGGATTGCTAATGTGCTAGAAAACAAGGCACAAAGATTTCAACAGGGACTGAGGTCATACCTAAGGGAGAGCCTTGCACCTTTATTAATTAAGGACTACGCATCATGCGTAGAAAGGGCAAGAGCATTGGAGATCGAGGAATTGAGAACTGTGGAGTTGAAAGAAGAAGAAGATTTATTTAGACTAGGTAGTAAGGAAGAGGGAACGGGAACAGAAAAGAGAAAAAAAAGAGGGATGGAAAAAGGTAAAAGTACCTTTAAGAAGAATAATTCCTTGCTATGTAAAAAGAATCAAAAGCATCACCAAGGTGAATGTTTGAAAGAATCAATTGGATGCTACAAGTGTGGACAAATGGGTCATATAGCCAACGAGTGTGGTAAGGGAGAGGTAAAAATGGTAAGATGTTATGTTTCTGACCAGATTGGACACATAGCTCCAAATTGTCCAAACAAAGCCCAAATATTGCAAGGACATGGAGAAGCCGGTGCGCCAAGGTTAATGGAAACAACTAACCGACCGACACCCTCTATGAACCCAGTACGTGTGCATGCTCTAACTCAAATGGAGTCATGGGAGCAAGAGGATGAAGTGGTTACAGGTATGGATTAAATTTTAAAATTTTTGGCAATGGTCTTATTTTATTTCAATGATAATTACTTAATCATAAATTGCCAATATGTAACCACGCATGCACTACCTGTAAGGGAAACCAACAGGTAGAATTCTCTATATGCAGGATAGCTATGGTTAATTAAATATGGATTATATGATTGATTAGGATAAGAATCCTAGATCATAAAGTACAGAAGCTTTGGAATAGAAAATTAAAAATGTTGATGTTCAATGGAACAAGTATTCTGAAAGCAAGAATATTTGGGAACTAAGAGGAAAAAATAGAAGGAAATACCCGATTAATTAAACAATAGACGATTTCGGGACGAAACCTGTTATAAGGAGGGGGGAGGATTGTGAAATCCCAACTTAAGGAGGATTCAATGTGTGCATTGAACATATACATGTGACTTATATATGATTAAATGGAATTTTTGGATGATTTTATGATTTGCTAAATTATGGCAATCAGGGCTAAGGATTAGCAATGATATTCAAGTGATCGGTATGAGCTGATATGGGACAATGGTATTAGAATAATTTTTTGGTGATTAAAAGGCACCAATATATCATGAATAATCATTTTCCATTATTCAAAATGAATTTTGAGTATTTGAATGATAATTGACAAGTTTAATGGAAAAATACTAGAAAATTCATAATTCAACGCCCGTAAGGCGGATTCAAGTGAAATTTGAGATGGTAGTTGATGATGTTGGGCTTGGTATTATGGAATTATTGGGTTATGAAAATTCTTGATGAAATGAGTATAATGATTTATTGATCACATCTCAATTTCAACCATTAACTTTAAACGGCTATAACGGGAGCTAGGAAAATCGGATTGAGATGAAATTTGACACGGTTGAATGAAATTATGAGATGCATATTTTGGATGGATTATATTAAGCTTGAAATTTTGGAAAAATATCTGCATTGAAAAAGGTGAGCATGGTTGACTAATCCACCTCAGAAGTATCCATCAATTAATGCTAGAGTACAATGCATAATTGCATGATTTTAATGATAGTTGAGGTGTCAAATGCAGCCCATTTCTACGGTATTTTATGTGTTATTGTGAAATTATAAAATCCAAATAAAATCCCAGCAATAAAGGTTTATCATCATGAAGCTACAAAAGGCACAACATGAGCATAGGCAAGGTGGCAAGAAGGGACGTTCATGGGCTGCTCTTACTCCATATTTTTTATTTTTTATTTTTTAAAAATATGCCACATATTTCTGACATGTAGGGACACCAATATATGTATTCAATTATGCAAAGTTTCAGCAATAAAAATATTAAAATACAGTTGAAAGGGAGAGAGAAAACGTGGACAATAGGAGGGGCAATTGGCATGCAAAAAAATGCTGGTTTGCTGCCATTTTGTTAATTCTTTTAATACAAAATTAATACATGAATTAAAGGGAAATTAAGTGTATGTTTTACCCTTAAATGGGAATTATTAAAAAATGAAAAATTGCTGGAAAAATGGGCAGCAAGGGACGTGATCCATGAGAGGCAGCTAGACGGTTGTGAATAAAGCAGTTTTTTGATTTTTGAAAAATGGTAAAAACCCATTTTCCTTGGCTAAGAATTTTCCGACACATGAGGATGATAAGCGAGCATTTATGTGTGTGGAAAATGCACCAAGAAGTGGGGTCCACAGCTGGATTTGATCCAGCCCCTATAAAGCCATGCACGTTCACATAGCATGGATTTTGGAAAAATTTCTAAGTGTTGGATTTTTCACCCCAAAGCAACAGCATCAACTCACGTCCATTTTGGCCACAAGAGAAGGAAGAAAATCAAGAAAAGAAGAAGGGAATTTGTAAAGGAAATCATCTCCAAGTGTTAGGATTTGAGTTAGCACTAAACCAAGTAAGTATAAGTGTTGTTTGAGTTAGTTATTTTGAGTTTTAAACTCCAAAATGGGAATATGAAAGGGATGCTTAAAGAGTCTTTAAAATGATGATTTCACATGCTTTTGAATGAATATGGAATTGATATTAGGTTACATGTATGAATTTCCATGTTGTAGATGATGGAAGTGTTGATTTCAATGACATATGAGTTGAAAACTCAACTTGACAAACCCTAAATCTAAAAGACAAGTTGCTTTTTGATGTGGATTATATGTTTAGGTTATTAAACATATTTTAATGAATAATATATGTTGACTCGAGCTTAAGGAATGAATTTTAGCAACTATGGAAGGTAAAGCGATGTTTATGACCCGAAATCTTCATTTTTAGGTTAAAAATGCTATGGAAATTGGTTTGCATGCTTTGTGAATGCTATGTAGGGTAAAATACCCTATGGTTAACGTATTATTTATTCTCAAAAGGATTTGGGAAAATAAACTCAAATCTGATTTTTTATGGATTTATGAAACGATGGCTAAACGGAGTGGAAAACGGGAACGAAACGGTCAAGCAACTTGCTGTTTTGAGATAAACTTGTTTATGAATGTTAAACATGTTTTAATGACCTAAATTTGGATTAGGAAAAATGAAATTATTTGCTGAAAGTTCGGATTTGTTAAACTGCTTAGGGTTATGTGTCAAAAGACACGTTAAATGGGTAAAAAACGGGTTCCAAAGTTGTTGTTTTAGAAACCTATGATAAGTGGATTTAAATCCCATAAAAATACCATAAATTCAGTGTTAATTAAGGTTAATTAACATGCTGAGATATGGATTAAATTTCTGATTTAGAAAATTCTATGAAATACATTATATATATGTTGCCAAATGGGCATATGTGAAGTGATAGATATGTAAGGGTGATGAATGACTTATGAAATGTGATTTTGTGCAAAAATGCATAAAAATATGATTTATTTCTTGATTACACATGTATAATGATTAATTCCAAATTTTGGAATTTATTTATGAAGTATGAAGTGACGATGTGTGCATAAAAGGAGCACCAATGCGTGTAATTTGGAAAAGGATTGATAAATGGAAAATTGAGGTTAATGAACCTATAAATGATAATTATTGAATGAATTTTATGTGGATGAATGGATACCCTATGTATGGGGTTATATATGTTATGTGTTAGCCGATGAAATGTGTAAAAATGTGCTAATATGTGCAATATATGTAATATATGTGCATAATGACTTGTGAAGTCAAATAAATGATATATGTGAATGGAATGGGTTGGAAAACTAAATGAAATATGAAAAAAAGAAATATATGAAAAAAAAATATTATTCTCATGTAGGCAAAGGCAAAGAAAAAACGGTCGGAAAGCTAAGAGACACAGGTAAGCAAGCAAATTTTCTAAATAAATTTTAGTTTTCTAAATTGTTTACATAAATGCAATTTTTTCTCTAACTTGTTTGATGAAATTGTGGAAATTATTTCTAATATGTTTAAGGATGGTCATTCCTCAGCTAAATGGTGTTGAAATAATGTTTTTACTTCCAATGTTAGCATGTTAAAGATAGATTTATGAAAAAGTTCATGTGCACAAGGTACTAGGTCCACTTGAAGGGTATAAGCAGACCAATTGTCCCCCCTTGGTGTGGCCAAGTTTCTTAAAACTGGCCTAAGGCCGGCGACGCCCTCTCTGAAATGGGAGATGACGTGGATGGATGGTCGTCTGGCTAGCTTCCATCCTAAGAAAATTATGATGATTATGTTCATGTTTTATATGACATTATGCATAGGGTACTCGTGATGGGTATAAGATTTTATGTTTTGAAGATATATCTTTTGATAAGGTATAATGTGCTTTCCAATATGGTTTTAAATGCGAAAATGTCGCATGTAAAATGCAAATAGTTGCTTATTGAGTTTCGACTCACGATTTTGTTTTCTAAACCCAAAGACAGGTGAAGGACAGGATATGGCGAAGGAGCAAGTGCAAGCTTAAGGAAACAGTGGAAAATTTTTAGAATTGATATGTTATGAAAACTCATGAGATATGGATATAAACTATTTGAATGTTTTATATTGATGACTATGATGCATACATGCAGTGACATCTGATTTAGGCAAATGCAGATATCTCGCTTGAACATCATGCTCTGTATATGTGTTGAATGGATTGAAATGACTTAGTTATCCATGATTTTGAAATATGGAGAATTGTACTGTTATGTGAACTTTTATATGAACATAATTAATGGGATAAATATCCGATAAAACCCGCCGTGTGACAGGGCAACAATCCTGATCACGTTTACCAATCGATACGATCTCGAGGTAAGGCTCAGGATGTGAGGCTCGGTTTGGGGCGCCACAATTTTAGAAAAATTTGGCAATGGTCTTGTTTGATTTCGATGATAATCATTTAGTCATAAATTGCCAATGTGTAACCACGCATTCACTACCTGTAGAGGAGACCAATAAAATAATACAGATGAAATTATTTATATATAGGTTAGCTATGGTTAATCAAACGTGTTGAGGTTCAATGGAATAAATATTCTGAAGACAAGAATATTTGGAAACTAAGAGAAGAAGTAGAAAGGGAATACCCGATTAATTAAAGAATAAATGGTTTTGGGACGAAACATATTATAAGGGGGGGAGGATTGTGAAACCCCAACCTAAGGAGGATTCAATGTGTGCATTAAACATGTATATGTGACTTATATATGATTAAATGGAATTCTTGGATGATTTTAGGATTTTATGATATTTTGCAATTAGGGTTCAATTAAGAAGGGTGATTAAAAATTTAATCGCCGGAGCTCAATATGAGTTAAGGTGACAAAAGGGGGATAATGAGGATTAAAACATGCTAATGTGGCATGAATGTTTAATTTAATTTTCATGATTTAATTAATAGAGATTAAAGTGGAAATTATGGAATTATTTTGGAAAATCATAGAAAATTCATAATTTAACGCCTGTACGGCGGATTCAAGTGAAATTTGAAAGGAAGTTGATGATGTTTAGCTTGGTATTATGGAATTTTTGGATTATAAAAAGCCTTAATGAAATTAGTTTAATGACTTATTGATCATATCTCAATTTCAACCGTTAACTTCAAACGGTTATAACGTGAGCCAGGAAAATCAGATTGAGATAAAATTTGACACGGTTGAATGAAATCATGAGATTAACATTTTGGATGGTTTAGATTAATCATAACATGTTGGAAAAATACCTGAATTAGAAAAGGTGTATATGGTTGACTTTTGCACCTTAAGCGCACCATGCATTAATGGCTAGAGTACATGACTTAAATGCAATTTTTAATGAACCAAATAGGTGTCAAATGCAGGTGCAATGCAGGGTATTTTATGCACAATGATAAAATGCAAAAAATCTATGAATTATCCATGCATTAATGTCCACATTTAAGGGGCTAAGGAGAGCTCAAAGTGAGCATAGGTGATGTGGAGATGTATGGACGTCCAAGGTGCTGCTATTGCTGGATTTTTTCATTATTTTATTTTATAAATAATGCACATAAATAGATGACATGTTGGGATACATAAATGAGCATTTAATTATGTGAAAACAATCCAAGAAAAATCGTGAATTGCAGCTGCCATGAAAGGTGAAAAAAATGGACAGCTTGTTACATGCAAATGACGTGCTGATTGCTGCCATTTTTGCTAAATATTTTAATGCCAAATTAATGCATGAATTAAAGGATAATTAGGTATATAATTTACCCTTAAATTAGGGTTGAAAAAAATGATGAAAAATCTGGATAAATGAAGGAAGAAATGGACGTGACCAAAGGGGATAGATGTAGGGTTGTGATTGAGAAGAATTTTGGATTTTAAGAAAAGGTAAAAAGTGAATTTACTTGGTTGTAAATTTACCAGTACATAAGGGGAGATAATCATGCATTCAATGGTGTGGAAAATCAGCTCCAAAAGTGGGGCCCACAGCTGGAAAATCCAGCACTATAAGAGGCACGTTCACATGGATTGATCTTTGGAAATTCTTCTAAGTGCTGAAATTTCATCTCCCCAAGGCAGCCCTCACGTCCAGCACCTAGCCCAGCCAAGAAGGAAGAAAATAGAAGGGAAAAATATGGGAAAAAGGGAGAAGAAATCCATCCCAAGTGTTTAGGGTTTGGTGCTCATAAATCAAGTAAGTTCATGTGTTGATTTGAGTTGTTCATCTTGAGTTTTAAACTCCAAAATTTGAATATGAAATTGATTCTTAAATACTCTTTAAGTAATGGTTTAATATGCCCTTGGATTGAATATGGAATGGGTATTAAGCTATATGCATGAATTTCCATGTTTTGGATGGTGGAAATGAACTTTAGAGTGGGTATCGAGTTGAAAATTCAATTTGATAAATTCTAAATTCACATGACAAGTTGCTGTATTGAATGAATGATATGTTTAGGCTATGAATCATGTTTTATTGAAATACATATGTTGATTTAAACTTAAGTTATGAATTTTAGAAACTATGGAATGCAAAGTGACGTATATGACCCGATTTCTTCACTTTTTTGCTAAAAAGGGTATGGAAATGGGATTGCAAGATTTATGAAAGCTATGTAGGGTAAAATATCCTAGGTTTAGGGTATTATTGATGCCCAAAAGGATTTGGGAAGATAAACCCCAAATCTGATTTTATGAATTTTATGAAACGATGTCTAAATGGAGTGGAAACGAGACCCGAAACGGGTAAACAACTTGCTGTCGTGAGGGGTGTTAATTTATGAATGTTAAATATGTGTTAAAACCTTAAATTTGGATTAAGAAAATTGGGGTGAATTTCTGAAAATTTGGATTTATTAAACTGCTTAGGGTTATGTGTCAAAAGACACGTAGAACGTGTGAAAAATGGATTCCAAAGTTGCTGTTTTGGAAACCTATGTGTGAAACCCCAACCAATGTAGGACTCAATGGTATGCATTGAACATATATATTTAATTTATATGTGATTTAAATGAATTCTGAATGATTTATGGATGATTTTATGATTTAATAATGTTTTGCAATTGGGTTTAATTAAGAATGGTGATTAAAAATTTAATCGTCGGAGCCCAAAGTGAGTCGGTATGACCCGAGGGGCTTAACGAGGATTGAAAGGTGAAAATGTGTCATCAATAATCATTTTAATTACCATGATTTAATTTATGGAGACTAAAGTGTAATTATGGAATTAAGATGAAAAATGATAGAAAATTCATAACTTGACGCCTACAAGGCGAATTTCGATGAAATTTGAAAGGTAAGCTCACGACTGTGGGCCCGATCTTATTAATAGATTGGATTAAGAGAATCATGATGGGATTAGGGTGATAATTAATTATTTTTATCCCAAATCCAAAAGATAAATTCAAGTGGTCATAATTTGAGTTAGAAACGTCGATTTGAGATGAAATTTGGAACGATGGAATAAAATTATGAAATTTATGAGATGAATGAAATGGATTAAGATAATTATTATGAGAAGTTACTTTCTTAGAGAGCAAGTAAGAGATTACTCAAGAGCTAAGAAAAAGGGCAATTTGGGAAAGGTGAAAATGGAATTTACAAAAATGCCCTAGGGGGTTACTTAAGCACCAAGAAAAGTAGCATATAAAAAGAAAAAAAAAAGAGGGAGCAAGCTGCTGCACGTCCCAGCAGGGGGAGAAGGAGAGAGAAGGAGAGAGAAGGAGAGAGAGGAGAGGAAAAAGGGAGAAAAAAAGGGATTTTCTCCAAGGGCAGAAGCTAGGGCACGTCCAACCCAGTAAGGAAAGGAAGAAAAGAAGGAAATTTCAAGTAATCAAAGGAGGGATTACCAATTAATCAAGTAAGTATATGTTAATTTTGATTTTATACATTAAACCTGGAAGTTATATGATGTTATAAATCAAAATATGAACGAAATAGTAAACGAAATATTTGTACCATGAAACTTTGTGGGAAGACTCATTATGGAATGATTAACGAATGACCCAATTTTCAGCTTAAAAGGATAAGCACGTTGCAAACTAAAAATCTGGAAAAATCAACCTAGCCAGGATTGAACGGATGGCAGGATCATCTGCACCAAATGATTTTTTATAATTTTTATACAATGCGTTTTTAGCTGAAACTTTTTCAGGATATATAACACATATTTAGAATCGCACTAATAAAATAAAAATTAGGTTTGGATGGGTATAAATATACCCAATAATAGACATGATTTAGGCTATCTGAAAAGGAGTGCTGCTGTCCAGCAGAGTAAAAATACCAAAATAAATAGAAATACTAAATATTTAATGCTGTAAATATTTATTTTGGTTAATTCATGTAGTTATTAAGGTATGGTAGAAATTTCAGATAAAAAATAATTTATTTGATATTAATTCAAAATTTTTAGAATTCAGTGTGTCTGAATTCAGCAATATGGACAGCTTAAAGAATAAATCAAGATAAATGTTAAATTCCAGGTTTTTGTGATGGAATTTGATTTATAATGGGATATAAACAAGTTATTATGAGGTTTTAACCTATTAGAGGTAAACAAGATTATCCTGAATATGATTTTTTTGAAGATATGCAAAGGGATGTCCAAAGAGGAGTGCAAAGGGTGCCTAAGATGTATATGGAAGTTGCTATTTTGGAAGCAACCAATATATGGATTTATGTAGGTTGAAAAACCGAAGGGATTAATGTATTTGAAGTTGATGTGAATAAATTAAATATTATTTTCATTTATTTAGGCAAAGGCAAAGGAAAAGAATGGAAAAGGGGGATTATGGCGATCTCAGGTAAGCAAGCGAACTTTCTAAAATGCTATGTTCTTTCTATGTGATTGATATGATTGAAATGTTTATGTTCATGGGAAGCAAGCAATATGTTTTAAGATAAGGATTTTATCATCAGTGTTGCCAAAGGTTGGCAATGCTTTATGTTAATGGAATTGAGAATTTTGCTTATGAGTAAGCAAGTTCTCCATGATAATGTTTTCAAAGGATTTTATGTTTGATGCCGATGGTTTTAAGAATTTACTTTTAAGTAAGCAAGTTCTTTATGATGTTGTTTCAAGAGTATTTTATAAGAAAAAGGAATTTTGTCCTTTTTCACAAAGCAACAAATGTAAATAAGTTTTGAATTTCTCTTATGATGTTTAATGATAAGTAATCATGTTATAAAAAAAGAAAAGAAAAAAGAGATTTGATTTATGAAAAAGATTTGTTTTGCTAGGTCTTGATAATTAAATAATAAATGATGATTTGGACATAGTTCATATGTTTTGAAATGATATTCGAAAAGTTTTGATTTCTTTTAGATAAAGAAATCTATGTTGAAAATATCTTGAAAAATGTTTATACGCATGTGTTGAAGGGAATTTAAGGATGACCAACCTCCTATGTTGATTTTCTTAAAATGGTTTGGTTTCGGGTTGCTAAAGTAGCATATAAAAGACCATGCAAGGCTCCTTTATGTAAAAATGACAAAATTGATACGTGGACAAGAAATTGATTTTAAGGTGGTTGAGAAGGGGTTAGCCCAATTGCATAACTTTTGTAAGCAAAAGGCCCCGAAATGGAAACTAAGAAAATACTAGGAAAAATGTATGATTTATTCTTGAAAATCTAAAAGTTTTGAAATTCTTATATTAAAAGGATTTTAAGGTGTGTTGTTTCATCAAACATTTCAAATATTTATCAAAATATTTTACTCAAAATGTTTCTAATAGAATTTAAGGAAGGTCATCCTAAAAATAGATTTCAAATGACAACTTGTTAAAGTGGGTGCGCTTGCTTTACAAGTTGACACGGACTGCGGTCTGTGATGCGTTTTTGAAAATAATTTTTAAAGATATAGACTTCAATCTAAGATTTTTGTGAGTATGGATGCAGGTTGCGGTCTGTGATCCCGGTTTAAAAGGACATGAGCTGCGGTCTGTGGTTCTTCAAACAAAACGGACTGCGGTCCGTCATAATAATATACGGTGCACCCATACAAGGAACAGGCAGGTTGTAGAGCTCGGTTGGGATGACCGAGGTGTTGGACCCGAGTTAATGGCAAAACCCAAGAGGGGAGGGGTGAATTGGGTTCTTATAAAATTCTTACGGTAAATTAAAAACTTAACCCCTTGAAAGCTTAATCCCCTTGATTGAAACAAATAGAGAGCAATGAGATAATGAAAGCAATAAAGTAAAACAGTAGGCAAGATTTATAGTGGTTCAGGTAACCTTTCCCTACTCCACTCTTCCAAGCTCACACACCGTTGTGACTTGGGTTCCACTATGTATTCCGCGAATACACTTAGAGTCTCCGCTCTCTTCTAGATTCTAGCTCTAGGGGGCATATACAATCAGAGCCTATGCTCTCTTCTAGATTCTAGCTCTAGGGGGCTTATAAAATTGACACAAGTAGATGATGAGTTACACTTCAATCACAACTCTACTTGCAACGTCTTGGTTTGTTACACCAAACTCAAACCAAGCACCAAGAACAAACAATAATATTAAAAATAAGGAAGATCTACACTTTACTGAGTTGTGTAGGCAAGTTTCAGCTTGAGGAAGAATCTGTAGAAGCAACCGGTTGTGTTTCGTTGAAGCTACTTGCAACTTTGAACTCGTTCTTCCTTTGAAAGTTGTATAGATCACTCAAGTTTAGAGAAAAGAAAATAGGAGCTCTTGCTTGCACTTCTTTTCTCTCTTTAGACTCTGTATTGTATCTAACCACGTTTGCTTGAGTGTCTATATATAGAGGAAGGAAGAATTTGAACGTTATACAAGTGCTTGGCGCGCAATAAATGTTTCAACGTTCGAAAATTCGAACGTTACTTTCCCAAGTCGCAGGTGGAGTCGACTTCGTGTGCGACTTCGCCCAAGTCGCATGCTGGAGTCGACTTCGTGTGCGACTTCGGCTGCTCTCCAATTTTCAAGTCTGAGTTCTGGGTCGACTTGGTTTCAGACTTAGCCTTAAGTCGATTTCGGAGTCGACTTGGGGTGCGACTTGACCTCAAGTCGATCTGGGAGTCGACTTGGGTTGCGACTTGACTAGTTCTTGTGCCAAATCAGTTTGATCCTTGTTTGATTCTCCTCTAGCTTGCTTAGTTTCTTTCCTTCAATTATTTTCATTCTGGATTGGTTTCATATTTTGTAAACCTTGTGAATCTTGAAGAGCTTGAAAACTTGTATGCACCTTTTTGTATTAGTCTTCATCTTGAAAATGAGCTTGAACTTGTGTCTTGAACTTTGAAAACCTCAAGTCGATCTTGGGGTCAACTTCGTCTGCGACTTCACCCAAGTCACAAACCGGAGTGGACTTTGACTGCGACTCCGGAATGTTCTGTCCCAAAATCAACTCTGGAAGGAACTGTGCATCTCCAAGTCGATGCTGAAGTCGACTTCGTCTGCGACTTGGCTTCCAAGTCGCAAGTGGAGTCGACTTGGCCTGCGACTTCAGCTGCTCTCCTTCCAATTTCAACTCTGGCCATGAGGTTTCGTTTGAGGTCGAAGGTGGAGTCGACTTTGGGATCGACTTCACCCTAAGTCGAAGTCCAAGTCGACTTGGGAATCGACTTGGCTGATTTCATTCCTTAAGACATTCAACATAATCATTAGTAATCACTTTATACTCAAATTTGACTTTATTAATCATCAAAACTCATGCTTTGGTCAATTTTGTTTTGTTTTAAACATTGTTTCCAACAATCTCCCCCTTTTTGATGATTGAAAAAACTAATTTGAGTTTGTACCTTTCAAGAAAATCACATTCATATAGTTTCCAAAACAAATCATCACAATATCTTTCAAACAAAGTATAACATGCATGAAATGAATATTAGAACATAAAACAAGTTTCATAGAACATAAATCAAGTTTCATATTATCATGATTCATACAGATTACAATGTAAAGCAAAAGTAAAACCTAAATTCAAGCTACCCAACCCAAAATGTTCTAAAGTCTATGCTATGTACTCAACAAACTCTATCCTATCTCCTCCTTTTTGTCAATCCTTTAAAAACGGCTCAATTACCAAGGATTTGGTGAATTGAAATTTGGAAATGGGATATGACGATTGAATGGGTTTGATGGGTCGAACATGAGCTGATGAGTAAAATGAAGAGACAGGTGCGGGAGTTGGATCTCGATGAACTGATCCGTATTCAAATGGATCAAGTTCAGGTATGGGCTGATTTCGGTGTCGCCCAGATGCGAGATGATATCGAATGGTACGCATTTCTCGATCGATACGATCTTATCGGGAATGCATATCCATGATAGCTGTGAGGACCCCGGAGACGAGACTTGTGATTCTATTCTCCTGGGATGAAGGTTGAAGTGCCGGATCTGGAATGGCAGATCCCTGTGGAGAGAAGGATCCATGCGACATAGGAGAGGTGGGCTCCTCATGAATGTCCTGTGGTGGAGCAGGTGGTGCCTCTGGAGGCTGCTCCCCCTCAGTATGTGCTTGTCCTTCTTCAGGAGCCTCTGCTTCCGCCCTAAGCTCATTTACATTGATCTTCATTCTCTGGATCAATGCCTTATTGATTGCATTGGTGGATTTCAATACTTCGAAGGGCTCGCCTTCAATATCCACCTCGAAATGCTCAAATATCTTCGTGATCCAGATGCCGTATGGTAAAACACCCCGTGGATTGTCCTTTCTGCAGCAGAGAGCTTCTATGAACAAACGAGGAAGGCTTACTTTGACCCTGTTCACGATCTTCCATAGAATCCTGGCTTCTTGAGGATTCAACTGATTTCTTCCTCTGCCTTTGGGATAGATGCAATGAGCTATTAGCAGGCATAGAACCCGCAACCTTGGGGACAGATCCATGTTGTGTAAAAACTTGATCCCGGGATGATATTTGTTGCTCCGAGTGAGCTGATTATATATCTGATCAAGTGAAATATTTGCAGGAAGCGGCTCATCTTCATGTGGTACTTCAAGTATCTGTCCAATATTGATCATAGCTCCTTCCAAACTTGGAGTTACTCTACTCCCAAAGAACATGCTAACTCCTTTTACGAAGCTGCTGTAGTATTCCTCATCCCATAGATAATAGAAGATTCTGGTTAGATCTGGATAGACCCTTTCATCTTCCTTTAGTAACTTGGTCCAACCTTGAAATTCCAAAAGATCTTCTATATCCAACCCATAATCCTTCAGAAACTTGAAATCAATGATCTTAGGGATGAATACCTTTCGTTCGTAGAAGTGCTTGTAGAACCGACTGTGCTGGAGTTCAGTTTTGAAGTACGTTGTCGGCATTTTTAGTACTTGGGCTTTTCCAGCAATATTACCTCTTCTTCTTGCCCCCGATTGAGTACTTTGTGAGGTTTGGGCTTGTTCCTCACGACCAGCTGTAGTTGACGGTGTTTCTGTCTGAAAACGCACTCGGCAGCCAGTGGAAGTAGATTGTTCTTCCCGGGCACGCTTTGAAGAAGAGCGTTGTCTCCTGGGCACTTCGTCGTCGGTATGGGATGTAGATTTTCTGGGAACTAGTTTGAGGGATGGTTTTGAGACGGCTAGCTTGGGAGGTCTGGGTTTTGGAGTCATTGATTCAGGAATTTAGAGAGGTATAGAGAGAAGCTTGAGATTGAATGGGAGAGTAGATAGAATGGAAGAATGAGAGAGAGAAATGAGAGAGAGATTGGAAGGAGAGACTGATACCACTAGGCAGAGACAGTGTGAGAGAGAGAGAGGAAAGAGAGGAGAGATGCTGGAGTTTGCCGGAGCTGCCGGAAACAAAGAGAAGAAACGGGCGGTCGCCGGAGAATCGGAGAGAAAAGAAGAACTGCCGAAAAACAGAGAGAGAGAGAGGGTCTGGCCGGAAAAGAAGAGAGGGAGTTGCAGAAATGGAGAGAGTTGCGGATTTGCTGGAGAAAATGGCTAGAGAAATCAGAGAGGAATCGGAGAGAAAAAATCGCCTGAGAAGAGAGAAGGCTGCTGGACGGCGGGAAAATGGAGAAGAAAAGGAAGAAGAAGAAAGAAAAGAGGAGAGAGGAGGAAGACGATCCGTCGCGCGCGCGGAGTCGACTTTGCCCTAGGCGAAGTGGACTTCGACCCCTCGGAGTCGACTTCGCCTCTGAGCGGAGTCGACTTCACTTCACCCAAGTCGACTTCACTGGAGTCGACTTGACATTACTGGAGTCGACTTGACTCATCGACTTGGCTTTTTTTTTAGATCAGATTTTCTTGTGTAATTCTTCCTAGTTTAATTCTATCATCCCCATATCATTTCTAATTTTATAAAATGATTCCTTCGCTAGTTGTTTGGTAAAGATATCAGTAATTTGATCTTCAGTTTTCACATATTCTAAACGAATATCATGATTCTCAACATGTTCTCTAATAAAGTGATGTCTTACATCTATATGCTTGGTTCTTGAATGCAGTACTGGATTCTTAGTCAAACATATAGCACTTGTATTATCACACTAATAGGAATATTGAAATAATCAATGCCATAATCTTTCAATTGTTGTTTCATCCAAAGTAGTTGGGCACAACTGTTGGAAACAATGTTTAAAACAAAACAAAATTGACCAAAGCATGAGTTTTGATGATTAACAAAGACTATGTTGAGCATATCAAGTGTACTAATGAGTTTTCCAAATGATTTAAGGAACTGAAATAGCCAAGTCGATACCCAAGTCGACTTGGACTTCGACTTAGGGTGAAGTCGATCCCAAAGTCGACTCCATGATCGACTTGAAACAGAACCTCACAGGCTAAATCAAAAATGGAAGGATAGCAGGTGAAGTCGCAGACGAAGTCGACTCCACTTGCGACTCGGGAAGCCAAGTCGCAAACGAAGTCGACCTCACCATCGACTTCAGACGGGAAAAATCCTCCAGACCTGATTTTGGGGCACAAAGATGCCCAAGTCGCAGACGAAGTCGACTCCAAGTGCGACTTGGGTGAAGTCGCAGATGAAGTCGACCCCATATTCGACTTGAGTTCTTCGAAGCTGAAAATGCAGATTCAAGTTCATTTTTGAAGATCAACTTGGGACTTCTCAAGTCCAAAACAAGGGTACAAGCTCATTATCAACCCAAGTCTCTCAAGTCCAAGGAAAAAGCTTCAAGCATGTTCCAAGATGAAGAAATAATCAAGTCATGAAGATCAATATGAATCAAAAGCAAGCAAGGTGCATGAATCTACCATGCAAGACTCAAGTTCTCCAAAGATTCACAAGGTTCAAGCTAATCCAAGAAGAATCAAAGTCAAGCTCTTCAAGGTTGACAAGATCTACAAGTATGAGGAGCCATTCTAGAATGAAAGTAATTAAAGGAAGGAAGCCAAGCAAGATAGAAGAGAATCAAACGAGGATCAAAGCACTTTTGGCAAAAGATCAAGTCAAGTCGCAACCCAAGTCGACTCCAAGATCGACTTGAGCTCAAGTCTGAAACCAAGTCGACCCTGTCTCAGACTTGGAAAAATACGGAAATGAAGTCGCACACGAAGTCGACTCCAATTACGACTTGGGAAGCCAAGTCGCAGACGAAGTCGACTCCACCTGCGACTTGGGGAACCAACGTTCGAATTTTTGAACGTTGGAATATTTATTGCGCGCCAACCACTTCTATAACGTTCAAATCTTCTCCATTCTATAAATAGACACTCAAGCAATCGAGAATACATACACTACATTGTCTAAAGAGAGAAAAGAAGTGCAAACAAGAGCTCGCATTTGCTTTTCTCTAAATTTGATTGATCTATACATTTTCAAAGGAAGAAAGAGCTTCAAGTTGCAAGTAGCTTCAACGACATACATCCGGTTGCTTTTACAAGTTCTTCCTCAACCTCAATATTGCCTACACAACTCTGTAAAGTGTAGATCTTCCTTATTTTCATTACTCTTTGTTATTGGTCTTGGTTTGAGTGTATTGTAACAAACCAAGACGTTGCAAGTAGGGTTGTGATTGGAGTTGAACTCATCACCTACTTGTATCAAGTGTATAAGCCGCCTAGAGCTAGAATCTAGAAGAGAGCATAGGCTCTGTTTGTGAATGCCCCCTAGAGCTGAAATCTAGAAGAGAGCGGAGTCTCTAAGTGTATTCGCGGAATACATAGTGGAACCCAAGTCACAACGGTGTGTGAGCTTGGAAGAGTTGAATAGGGAGAGGTTGCCCGAACCACTATAAATCTTGCCTACTGTTTACCTTATTGCCTTCACTATTTCATTGCTCTCTATTTGTTTTAATCAAGGAGATTAAGCTTTCAAGGGGTTAAGTTTTAATTTACCGAAGAATTTTATAAGAACCCAATTCACCCCTCCCCTCTTGGGTTTTGCCATTAACTCAGGACCAACAAGTGGTATCAGAGCAGGTCTTTGAGTTTACCAAAGAGATCTTATTGACATGGCATCCCAATCTACTTCCGTTCCCGAGTTTGCCGAAGGCCAATCATTTACTAGGCCACCATTGTTTGATGGGAACAATTTCGGCTATTGGAAGCTTCGTATGAAGTAACTCATTATGGCTACCGACATGGATTCTTGGATTGCAATCCAAGATGGTGTAACTTTGCCTACCGATGAAAGTGCTTCCAAGTGGACCGAAGAGGAAGTAAGAACCGTCAAGAGCAATGCTAAGGCCATGAATTCTCTATTTTGTGCTCTTACAGCTTCTGAGTATGATAGAGTATCCTCTTGTTTAACCGCCAAAGAGATATGGGATACATTAACCTCCATCTATGAAGGAACTTCTCAAGTCCAAGGGACGAGAAGAAACATTTTGATTGGAGAATTAGAAAATTTTAGAATGCTAGAAACAGAAAATATTTCTGAGATGTTTGCTAGATTTTCTAAAATTACTAATGCATTGAAAGGTCTTGGAAAGGCTATATCTGAATCTGAACAGGTTATGAAGATTTTAAGGGCTCTACCGGAATCTTGGACTCCAAAGATTACTGCGATAGAAGAAGCTAAGGACCTCAACACATTGAAGCTAGAAAACCTAATTAGCTCATTAATGTCACATGACCTAATTAAGAAAAGAAATGAAGATCATCACAAAGGCAAAAGAGCAATTGCCTTAAAAGCCGCACAAGATTCAGACGATACTTCATCTTCACAAAATGAAGATGAGATTGCCCTACTCACAAAACGATTCAGAAAATTTGTGAGGAAAGGCAGAAATTTCAGAAATTTTAAAGAAAGAAGTTCCAAAGAGAAAAAGAAAGAAACAACAAAATGTTACCGATGCGGCGGTTCGGGACACATGCAAGCCCAATATCCAACGCCCGAAGAAAACAAGGCAAAGGAACAAAGAAAAGATCGAGGCGACAACAAAAGATTTCAAAGAAACAAAGGAAGAGGCATGTATGTAAATGAAGAAGAATCTACAACGAATAGCTCCTCAAGTGAAGAATGCGAAGTAGATTGTGCAAGAATCTGTTGCATAGCAAACACCGACATATGCTTTGCTGCAATGGAAACCTTGGAGGATCAAGCCACTTCAACGGACTGCACGAGTAGTCAAGAGGTAACCTTCAAACAGAAATCCTTTTCAGATTTCTCTACAAATGAATGTCTTAAATGTGCTGAATTAGAAGAACTTCAACAAGCTTATGATTCACTATATGAAGAAATAAAGAAATTAGGAAACAAGTTTACAATTAAGAAAAGACAATGTGATGCAGTAATAATTGTAAATGGTAAACTTGCTGAAAAATTAGACAAGTTAAAAGATGAAAAGAATACCTTAGAAAATGAATTAGAAAAGCTTAAAAACGAGAATAAATCATTAAATGAATCTCTTGCCAAGTTCTCTAATCCGGGAGAAAATGTAAAAATGTTCTTGAAAATGACAACTCAAACTTGTAAGAAAGGACTTGGGTACAATGCACTTGAACAAACTGAAACTAACGCTCCAAGAAATAATTTTACTAAAATAAATCGAACAGTTTGGACAAAAAGACCAACTAATGAACAAATTACCAAATGGCTCCCTATTTCTAGACTTCCGGGAGCTTGTAACTTCTGCAACAAGTTTGGACATAAGATATATCAATGTAAACTAAGAAAACTGCAAAACCAAGGTGCTAAATTGGTTTGGATGCCAAAATGCATTGGTTTTATGGGATCAAAGTTGGATCAACTCAAACTCCAAAGGTTAACTAACCCAAACGGACCCATAAAATGGGTACCAAAAAGATAAGATTTACTTGTTTATTTTTCAGATATGTTTTAAGGCAAAGGCAAACAATGTATGGTTCATGGATAGCGGTTGTTCAAGGCATATGACCGGAGAAAGAAGTTTATTCCATAAACTTAAGCCTTGCAACGATGGAACAGTTGCTTTTGGAAATAATGAGAAAGGTAAAATTAAAGGTAAAGGAAACATCTATAGTATTTCTAATGCATGCATAAAAGATGTTTTGTTTGTTGAAGGACTCAAGCGCAATCTAATGAGCATTAGTCAATTATGTGACAAAGGATATAAGGTTGTGTTTGAATCATCTATATGTAACGTATTTGATGAAAAACATATCATGTTTAGTGGAAAAAGACATGGAAATGTATATTTGGTTTCACTTGATGAACTAGATGGTCAATGTCTAATGGCCATTGATAATGATCCATGGGTTTGGCATAAAAGGCTTGGACATATAAACATGGGAAATATAAAAACCCTATGGAAAAAGAGTTTGGTAGATGGATTACCAAAATTGAAATATGACAAGGATAAAATTTGCAAGGCATGTCAATTATCAAAACAACCTAAGATGTCTTTCTCTACAAAAAAGGAAATTTCCACCACTAGGCTACTTGAATTGCTACACATGGATCTATATGGGTCATCCGATATTTTAACCATTGGTGGAAAGAAATATGTATTTGTAATTGTTGATGATTTTTCAAGATTCACATGGATAATTCTCTTAGCTAGCAAAGATGAAGCCTTCTCTATGTTTGCAACTTTTGTAAATTTGATACAAAATGAAAAACAAAGTACTATTATAACTATAAGAAGTGATCATGGTGGTGAATTTGAAAACAAACGATTCATAGAACTATGTAATGAAAAAGGAATTCATCACACATTTTCTACACCAAGAACTCCACAACAAAATGGAGTAGTTGAAAGGAAAAACAGAACTATACAAGAGATGGCGAGAACAATGCTAAATGAGAGAAAACTATCCAAGAAATTTTGGGGTGAAGCTGTAAATACAGCTTGTCATGTTTTGAATCGTGTTACCATTAGAGCAATCTTGAAAAAGACCCCATATGAGCTATGGAAAGGAAGGAAACCAAATATCTCTTATTTTCATGCTTTTGGATGCACATGTTATGTTTTGAACAATGGAAAAACCAACTTGGGAAAACTAGATGCTAAAAGTGATGAGGCAATATTCCTTGGTTACTCATCAAATAGCAAAGCATCTAGAGTATTCAATAAACGAAACCAAGTTGTAGAAGAATCGATACATGTTGTCTTTGATGAGTTTAACCAAACTCCTAGAAAGGAGGATGAATTAAGTGATGCAGATGAAACAAAAGGAAAAGAACAACCAAAGGAAATCGAGCTCAAGCCAGAAAATCTCATGGAGGAAGAGGTAAGTGAAGGTAATGACTCTTACAAACCTTCAACTGATTTAAAGTTCAAAAATGCCCATCCAATTGAGCAAGTCATTGGAAATGTGTATGAAGGAGTAAAAACTAGAAGATCAAAGCAAAACATTTGTGGAAAATATGCTTTTGTGTCCAAGATCGAACCAATTACCATTGAACAAGCTCTTAATGATGAAAGCTGGGTTATTGCAATGCAAGAAGAGCTAAATCAATTTGAAAGAAATGATGTATGACATTTAGTTCCTAGACCAAATGGTCATACCATTATTGGTACCAAATGGATATTTAGAAACAAATTGGACGAAAGCGGACTTGTAATTAGAAACAAGGCTAGATTAGTAGCCAAAGGGTATTCCCAGGAAGAAGGAATTGATTTTGAAGAATCATATGCACCTGTGGCTAGATTAGAAGTCATACGTATCTTACTAGCATTTGCTTCTCATATGAATTTCAAATTGTTTAAAATGGATGTAAAAAGTGCATTTCTGAACGGATATTTGAATGAAGAAGTATATGTTGAACAACCCCCAGGATTTGAAGAAAAGGATCAATCAAAATATGTTTATAAATTGACCAAAGCGTTATATGGATTAAAACAAGCTCCAAGAGCTTGGTATGAAAGGTTGAATAAATTTTTGATTGATCATGAGTTTCAAAGAGGGAAAGTTGATACTACTTTGTTCATTAAATATAAGAGTAAAAATATTTTAATTGTACAAATTTATGTAGATGATATAATATTTGGAGCTACTGATGAAACTTTATGCCAAGAATTTTCTAAGATCATGCAGAGCGAATTTGAAATGAGCATGATGGGAGAATTAAATTTCTTTCTTGGACTACAAATCAAGCAGCAAACAGAAGGGATATTCTTAAATCAGTCCAAACATGTCAAAGAAATGCTCAAGAAATTTGGAATGCAAAATGGTAAAGGAGCAAATACACCAATGAGTTCTACGATCAAGATCGACACAGACGAAAACGGTAAATGTATCGATCAAAAGCTCTATAGAAGCATGATAGGATCAATGTTATATTTAACTGCTTCTAGACCAGATATTTTATTCAGTGTTTGTATGTGCTCTAGATTTCAAGCATGTCCTAAAGAATCACATCTATTGGCTGTAAAAAGAATTTTTAAATATTTGATAAATACTATCAATCTTGGACTATGGTATCCAAAGGGGTCAACATTTGATTTAATCGGCTATTCGGATGCGGATTTTGCCGGTTACAAAGTAGATAGAAAAAGTACCAGTGGAACTTGTCAATTTCTTGGAAATATGTTGGTTACATGGTACTCAAGGAAACAAACCAGTGTTGCCCTATCTACTGCGGAAGCTGAATATATAGCCGCCGGAAGCTGTTGTGCCCAACTACTTTGGATGAAACAACAATTAAAAGATTATGGCATTGATTATTTCAATATTCCCATTAAATGTGATAATACAAGTGCTATATGTTTGACTAAGAATCCTGTACTACATTCACGAACAAAGCATATAGATGTAAGACATCATTTTATAAGAGAACATGTTGAGAATCATGATATTTGCTTAGAATATGTGAAAACTGAAGATCAAATTGCTGATATCTTTACCAAACCTCTAGCAAAGGAATCATTTTATAAAATTAGAAATGATATGGGTATGATAGAATTAAACTAGGAAGAATTAGACAAATCTGATCTAAAAGGAGCCAAGTCGATGAGTCAAGTCGACTCCGGGAAAGCCAAGTCGACTCCAGCGAAGTCGACTTGGGAGATGTGAAGTCGACTCCGCCTCTGAGGCGAAGTCGACTCCGAGGGGTCGAAGTCGACTTCGCCTAGGGCAAAGTCGACTCCGCGTGCGCGACGGCTCGCCTTCCTCTCCCTTTTTTCTTCTTCCCTTCCCTTTCTTCCTTCTTCTCTCCATTTCCCCCTTGCTCCGCGACTAGTTTTCTTTTTTTTCCAGCATTTTTCCTTCTTTCTTCTCCGGCGATTCTCCGACCACTTTCTCTCCTTCTTTCCCTCCTGCGATTATCTATCCTCCGGCATCGTCTAGACCTTCTCCCCATTTTGTTCTTCTCTCTCTGGTCTCCTTCTTTCTACTTCCTTTCTCCCGCGCCGTCTCCATTCCAGCAATCTGCTCTTTTTCTCCGGTAGCATCTCTCTAGTCCTTCTTGTTTTTCTCATCTCTCTCACTCTGGTCTTTCTTTCACTCTGTCCCTTTTCTTTCTCAGCTCAGTCCATCTGTTTCCCTCACAGCCTCTAGAAGTTTCCATCTCCAAAACTCCATTTCCTCTTACTCTGCCCTGTCTTCCTTTTCTCTCTCTCACAACCTCTAGAAGTTTCCATCTCCCAAACCAAAATGGCACCAAAAGCTAGACTCCCAAAGCTAGCAGTCTCCAAACCAACACAAAGACCCGTGCCTAGACCTTCAAGATCAAATACAGAGGAAGAAATTCCTAGGAGACAGAGGACTCCTGCTAAACGAGCCAGAGAGGAACCTTCAACCTCAACAGGTCGAAGGGTTAGATTTCAAACCGCTACCCAATCATCAGGTCGAGCTCCGAGGTCGGAAAGTCAACCTCAAAGCTCAAATTCAAGAAGAATCCCGATCATGAAAGGGCAAATCCTGAAAATGCCCACAACATACTTCAGAACAGAGCTTCAACACAGTCGCTTATATAAGCACTTCTACGAGAGAAAGGTATTCATTCCAAAGATTATCGATTTCAAATTTCTCAACGATTATGAATTCGATATAGAAGAGCTATTGAATTTTCAAGGATGGATACAGTTGTTAAAGACAGATGAAAGGGTATATCCCGATCTGACAAGGATGTTTTATTATCTGTGGGATGATAACAATTTTTCAACCTTTGTCAAAGGAACAGAGATGTATTTTGGGACTATGAATAACCCAGATCAGAATGAAGCAATACAGAGAATAGGAAGAATTCTCGAAGTTCCATCCGAAGAAGAATCACTTCCTCGGGATCTTACAGTGGAGAAAATCTACAATGAGTTAACCAAGAGTAACAAGTATCATGCAGGAACCAAGTTCCTACACTACATGGATCTTTCTCCATGGTTGAGAGTCCTCCGCTTACTCATTGCTCATTGCATCTACCCGAAAGGCGGCAGAAGGAATCAGCTCAACCCACAGGAGGCCATGATTCTATGGAAATTGGTCAACAAGGTTAAGATCAGTCTTCCCAGACTATTCCTAGAAGCCTTGGCATGCAGAAAGGAAAATCCGAGAGGTGTTCTACCCTACGGGACTTGGATCACGAGGATCCTAGAATACTTCGAGGTGGATATTGAAGGGGAACCATTTGAAGTTCCCAAAACTACAAATGCCATTAACAAGGCACTGCTTCAACGAATGAAGATAAACCTAGAGCAGTTCAGAGATGACAGGCTAAGAGAAAAGCTGGGGGAACCAGCTCGTGCGTAAGAGGACCATGCACAGGCTGAGGGGGAGCAACCTCCCGAGGCACCGCCTGCGCAAGAAGAGCCCGCATCTCCCATGACGCACGGATCCTACTCTCCTCAAGGATCTGCTGCACCTGAACGGGTGCCTCCAACATCATCTCAAGAGGTCACGCTTCAGAGCATCAAAGAAGAAATATCTGCTCTTCGGGAAGAAATGGGTCATCAAGAAGATCGCATGACCAGTCTCGTGACCGAAGTCTTGACTGCTATCAATGATATGCATTCCCGACAAGATCGAATCGATCGGAAAATGCGTACCATTCGATACCACCTTGCATCGGACCGTCACAAAAATCGACCCATGCCTGAACTTGATCCTTTCGATTCAGGATCAGTTCATCACGATCCGACTCCCGCACCTGTTTCCTCCATCTATTCCTCTGCTCACATTCGTCCTATCAAACCCATTCAATCATCATATCCCATTTCCAAATTTCAATTCACAAAATCTTTGGTGATTGGCAAATTTTTGATAGATTGACAAAAATGGGGAGATAGAATAGGAATAGAGTAGAGTTTTTGAGCTTTAGAGCATTTTGGGACAGGTATTTTGTATCTAGGCTTTATTTTTGCTTTACATTGTAATTTGGAAAAATGAATGATCTATGAAACTTGTTTATACTCGATTATGTGTTTTATGATTGATATGTGTTTTATGTTTGCTATGTTGAAAGTTATGTTCTGTTATATGAATGCGATTATTTTGAAAGGTACAAACTCAATTTAGTTTTGTCAATCATCAAAAAGGGGGAGATTGTTGGAAACAATGTTTAAAACAAAACAAAATTGACCAAAGCATGAGTTTTGATGATTAACAAAGACTATGTTGAGCATATCAAGTGTACTAATGAGTTTTCCAAATGATTTAAGGAACTGAAATAGCCAAGTCGATACCCAAGTCGACTTGGACTTCGACTTAGGGTGAAGTCGATCCCAAAGTCGACTCCATGATCGACTTGAAACAGAACCTCACAGGCTAAATCAAAAATGGAAGGATAGCAGGTGAAGTCGCAGACGAAGTCGACTCCACTTGCGACTTGGGAAGCCAAGTCGCAAACGAAGTCGACCTCACCATCGACTTCAGACGGGAAAAACCCTCAAGACCTGATTTTGGGGCACAAAGATGCCCAAGTCGCAAACGAAGTCGACTCCAAGTACGACTTGGGTGAAGTCGCAGATGAAGTCGACCCCATATTCGACTTGAGTTCTTCGAAGCTGAAAATGCAGATTCAAGTTCATTTTTGAAGATCAACTTGGGACTTCTCAAGTCCAAAACAAGGGTACAAGCTCATTATCAACCCAAGTCTCTCAAGTCCAAGGAAAAAGCTTCAAGCATGTTCCAAGATGAAGAAATAATCAAGTCATGAAGATCAATATGAATCAAAAGCAAGCAAGGTGCATGAATCTACCATGCAAGACTCAAGTTCTCCAAAGATTCACAAGGTTCAAGCTAATCCAAGAAGAATCAAAGTCAAGCTCTTCAAGGTTGACAAGATCTACAAGTATGAGGAGCCATTCTAGAATGAAAGTAATTAAAGGAAGGAAGCCAAGCAAGATAGAAGAGAATCAAACGAGGATCAAAGCACTTTTGGCAAAAGATCAAGTCAAGTCGCAACCCAAGTCGACTCCAGTTACGACTTTGGAAGCCAAGTCGCAGACGAAGTCGACTCCACCTGCGACTTGGGGAACCAACGTTCGAATTTTTGAACGTTGGAACATTTATTGCGCGCCAACCACTTCTATAACGTTCAAATCTTCTCCATTCTATAAATAGACACTCAAACAATCGAGAATACATACACTACATTGTCTAAAGAGAGAAAAGAAGTGCAAACAAGAGCTCGCATTTGCTTTTCTCTAAATTTGATTGATCTATACATTTTCAAAGGAAGAAAGAGCTTCAAGTTGCAAGTAGCTTCAACGACATACATCCGGTTGCTTTTACAAGTTCTTCCTCAAGCTCAATCTTGCCTACACAACTCTGTAAAGTGTAGATCTTTCTTATTTTCATTACTCTTTGTTATTGGTCTTGGTTTGAGTGTATTGTAACAAACCAAGACGTTGCAAGTAGGGTTGTGATTGGAGTTGAACTCATCACCTACTTGTATCAAGTGTATAAGCCGCCTAGAGCTAGAATCTAGAAGAGAGCATAGGCTCTGTTTGTGAATGCCCCCTAGAGCTGAAATCTAGAAGAGAGCGGAGTCTCTAAGTGTATTCGCGGAATACATAGTGGAACCCAAGTCACAACGGTGTGTGAGCTTGGAAGAGTTGAATAGGGAGAGGTTGCCCGAACCACTATAAATCTTGCCTACTGTTTACCTTATTGCCTTCACTATTTCATTGCTCTCTATTTGTTTGAATCAAGGAGATTAAGCTTTCAAGGGGTTAAGTTTTAATTTACCGAAGAATTTTATAAGAACCCAATTCACCTCTCCCCTCTTGGGTTTTGCCATTAACTCGGGACCAACAACAACAACTTCCGGCGGCTATATATTCATCTTCCGCAGTGGATAGGGAAACACTGGTTTGTTTCCTTGAGTACCATGAAACCAACATATTTCCAAGAAATTGACAGGTTCCACTAGTGCTTTTTCTATCTACTTTGTAGCCGGTAAAATCCGTATCCGAATAGCCGATTAAGTCAAATGTTGACCCCTTTGGATACCATAGTCCAAGATTAGTAGTATTTATCAAATATTTGAAAATTCTTTTTACAGCCAATAGATGTGATTCCTTAGGACATGCTTGGAATCTAGAACACATACAAACACTAAACAAAATATCCGGTCTAGAAGCAGTTAAATACAACAATGATCCTATCATACTTCTATAAAGCTTTTGATCGATACATTTACCGTTTTCGTCCGTGTCGATCTTGATTGTAGAACTCATTGGAGTATTTGCTCCTTTTGTAGTTTGCATTCCAAATTTCTTTAGCATTTCTTTGACGTATTTGGATTGATTTAAGAATATCCCTTCGTTTTGTTACTTGATTTGTAGTCCAAGGAAGAAATTTAGTTCTCCCATCATGCTCATTTCAAATTCGTTCTGCATGATTTTAGAAAATTCTTGGCATAAAGTTTCATCAGTAGCTCCAAATATTATATCATCTACATAAATTTGTACAATCAAAATATTTCTACTTTTATATTTAATGAACAAAGTAGTATCAACTTTCCCTCTTTGAAACTCATGATCAATCAAAAATCTGTTTAACCTTTCATACCAAGCTCTTGGGGCTTGTTTTAGTCCATATAATGCTTTGGTCAGCTTATAAACATATTTAGATTGATCCTTTTCTTCAAATCCAGGGGGTTGTTCAACATATACTTCTTCATTCAAGTAACCATTCAAAAATGCGCTTTTTACATCCATTTGAAATAATTTGAAATTCATGTGAGAAGCAAATGCTAGTAAGATGCGTATGGCTTCTAATCTAGCCACAGGTGCATATGATTCTTCAAAATCAATCCCTTCTTCCTGGGAATACCCTTTGGCTACTAATCTAGCCTTGTTTCTAATTACAAGTCCGCTTTTGTCCAATTTGTTCCTAAATATCCATTTGGTACCAATAATGGTATAACCATTTGGTCTAGGAACTAAATGCCATACATCATTTCTTTCAAATTGATTTAGCTCTTCTTGCATTGCAATAGCCCAGCTTTCATCATTAAGAGCTTGTTCAATAGTGGTTGGTTCAATTTTTAACACAAATGCATATTGTCCACAAATATTTTTCTTTGATCTCCTAGTTTTTACTCCTTCATAAACATTTCCAATGACTTGCTCAATTGGATGGTCATTTTTGAACTTTAAATCAGTTGGAAGTTTGTAAGGATCATTACCTTTACTTACCTCTTCCTCCATGGAGTTTTCTGGCTTGAGCTCGATTTCCTTTGGTTGTTCTTTTCCTTTTGTTTCATCTGCATCACTTAATTCATCCTCCTTTCTCGGAGTTTGGTTAAATTCATCAAAGACAACATGTATTGACTCTTCTATTGTTTGATGTCTTTTGTTGAAAATTCTATATGTTTTGCTATTTGATGAATAACCCAAGAAAATAGCTTCATCGCTTTTGGCATCTAGTTTTCCCAGATTTGTTTTTCCATTATTTAGCACATAACAAGTACATCCAAAAGTATGAAAATATGATATGTTTGGTTTCCTGCCTTTCCAAAGTTCATATGGGGTCTTTTTCAATATAGCTCTAATGGTAACTCGGTTTAATACATGACAAGCTGTACTTACAGCTTTACCCCAAAATCTCTTGGATAGTTTACTCTCATTTAGAATGGTTCTAGCCATTTCTTGTATTGTCCAAATTTTCCTTTCAACAACTCCATTTTGTTGAGGAGTTCTTGGTGCAGAAAATGTATGGTGAATTCCCTTTTCATTGCAAAATTCTATGAATCGAGTATTTTCAAATTCACCACCATGGTCACTTCTAATGGAAATGATTGAACTTTATTTTTCATTTTGCACCAAATTTGAAAACGAGACAAACATTGAAAATGCTTCATCTTTTCTAGCTAAGAGTATAATCCAAGTAAATCTAGAAAAGTCATCCACGATTACATATACATACTTTTTCCCACCAAGAGTTAAAATGTCTGATGGCCCATAAAGATCCATATGTAGTAATTCAAGTGGTTTAGTTGTTGAGATTTTCTGTTTGGTCAAAAATGGCATTTTCGGTTGTTTAGATAGTTGGCAGGCTTTACAAATCTTGTCTTTGTCATATTTGAGCTTTGGTAAGCCTTGTACCAAATTCTTTTTCCATAAGGTTCTAATATTTGACATATTTATATGTCCAAGCCTTGCATGTCATTTCCATGGATCATTTTCTATGGCTATTAGACATTTTCCTTCTAAGTCATCAAGGCAAACCAAATATACATTTCCATGTCTTTTGCCACTAAAAATTATGCGCTCGTCATCATCAATAACATTACATATAGAGGATTCAAATACAACTTTATATCCTTTATCACACAGTTGACTAATGCTCATTAGGTTGTGTTTGAGTCCTTCAACAAATAGAACATTTTCAATACATGCATTTGAAATACCATAGACATTTCCTTTACCTTTTATTTTACCTTTTTTGTTATTTCTAAAAGCTACTGTTCCTTCATCACATGGGTTGATCTTGTGAAATAATCCTTTTTCTCCTGTCATATGTCTTGAGCAACCGCTATCCATAAACCATACGTTATAGACCTTAGCTTTAGGACATACCTCTTGACTACTCGTGCAGTCCGTTGAAGTGGCTTGATCCCCCAAGGTTTCCATGGCTACAAAGCATATGTCGGTGTTTGCTATGCAACAGATTCTTGCACAATCTGCTTCGCATTCTTCACTTGAGGAGCTATTCGTTGTAGATTCTTCTTCATTTACGTACATGCCTCTTCCTTTGTTTCTTTGAAATCTTTTGTTGTCGCCTCGATCTTTTCTTTGTTCATTTGCCTTGTTTTCTTCGGGCGTTGGACATTGGGCTTGCATGTGTCCCGAACCGCCACATCGGTAGCATTTTGTTATTTCTTTCTTTTTATCTTTGGAGTTTCTTTTTTTAAAATTTCTGAAATTTTTGCCTTTCCTCACAAATTTTCTGAATCGTTTTGTGAGTAGAGCAATTTCATCGTCATTTTGTGAAGATGAGGTGTCGTCCGAGTCTTGTGTGGCTTTCAAGGCAATTGCTCTTTAGCCTTTGTGATGATCTTCATTTCTTTTCTTAATTAGCTCATGTGACATCAAAGAGCTAATTAGGTTCTCTAGCTTCAATGTGTTAAGGTCCTTGGCTTCTTCTATCGCATTAATCTTTGGAGTCCAAGATTCCGGTAGAGCCCTTAGAATCTTCCTAACCTGTTCAGATTCAGATATAGCCTTTCCAAGACCTTTCAAAGCATTAGTGATTTTTGAGAATCTAGCAAACATTTCAGAAATATTTTCTGTTTCTAGCATCCTAAAATTTTCCAATTCTCCAATCAAAATGTTTCTTCTCGTCCCTTGGACTTGAGAAGTTCCTTCATAGATGGAGGTTAATGTATCTCATATCTCTTTGGCAGTTAGACAAGAGGATACTCTATCATATTCGGATGCCGTAAGAGCACAAAACAGTGAATTCATAGCTTTGGCATTGCTCTTCACAATTCTCACTTCCTCATCGGTCCATTTAGAAGCTTTTTCATCAATGGGCAAGGTCACACCATCTTGAATCGCAATCCAAGAATCCATATCGATAGCCATGATGAGTTGTTTCATTTGTAGCTTCCAATATCCAAAATTGTTCCCATCAAACAATGGTGGCCTAGCAAAAGATTGGCCTTCGGCAAATGCGGGAACGGAAGTAGATTGGGATGCCATGTCAATAAAATCTCTTTGGTAAGCTCAAAGACCTGCTCTGATACCACTTGTTGTTCCCGAGTTAATGGCAAAACCCAAGAGGGGAGGGGTGAATTGGGTTCTTATAAAATTCTTACGGTAAATTAAAAACTTAACCCCTTGAAAGCTTAATCCCCTTGATTGAAACAAATAGAGAGCAATGAGATAATGAAAGCAATAAAGTAAAACAGTAGGCAAAATTTATAGTGGTTCGGGCAACCTTTCCCTACTCCACTCTTCCAAGCTCACACACCGTTGTGACTTGGGTTCCACTATGTATTCCGCGAATACACTTAGAGTCTCCGCTCTCTTCTAGATTCTAGCTCTAGGGGGCATATACAATCAGAGCCTATGCTCTCTTCTAGATTCTAGCTCTAGGGGGCTTATACAATTGACACAAGTAGATGATGAGTTACACTCCAATCACAACTCTACTTGCAACGTCTTGGTTTGTTACACCAAACTCAAACCAAGCACCAAGAACAAACAATAATATGAAAAATAAGGAAGATCTACACTTTACTGAGTTGTGTAGGCAAGTTTCAGCTTGAGGAAGAATCTGTAGAAGCAACCGGTTGTGTTTCGTTGAAGCTACTTGCAACTTTGAAGCTCGTTCTTCCTTTGAAAGTTGTATAGATCACTCAAGTTTAGAGAAAAGCAAATAGGAGCTCTTGCTTGCACTTATTTTCTCTCTTTAGACTCTGTATTGTATCTAACCACGTTTGCTTGAGTGTCTATATATAGAGGAAGGAAGAATTTGAACGTTATACAAGTGGTTGGCGCGCAATAAATGTTCCAACGTTCGAAAATTCGAACGTTACTTTCCCAAGTCGCAGGTGGAGTCGACTTCGTCTGCGACTTCGCCCAAGTCGCATGCTGGAGTCGACTTCGTGTGCTACTTCGGCTGCTTTCCAATTTTCAAGTCTGATTTCTGGGTCGACTTGGTTTCAGACTTGGCCTTAAGTCGATTTCGGAGTTGACTTGGGGTGCGACTTGACCTCAAGTCGATCTTGGAGTCGACTTGGGTTGCGACTTGACTAGTTCTTGTGCCAAATTAGTTTGATCCTTGTTTGATTCTCCTCTAGCTTGCTTAGTTTCTTTCCTTCAATTATTTTCATTCTGGATTGGTTTCATATTTTGTAAACCTTGTGAATCTTGAAGAGCTTGAAAACTTGTATGCACCTTTTTGTATTAGTCTTCATCTTGAAAATGAGCTTCAACTTGTGTCTTGAACTTTGAAAACCTCAAGTCGATCTTGGGGTCGACTTAGTCTGCAACTTCACCCAAGTCGCAAATCGGAGTGGACTTCGACTGCGACTCCGGAATGTTCTGTCCCAAAATCAACTCTTGAAGGAACTGTGTTTCTCCAAGTCGATGCTGAAGTCGACTTCGTCTGCGACTTGGCTTCCAAGTCGCAAGTGGAGTCGACTTGGCCTGTGACTTCAGCTGCTCTCCTTCCAATTTCAACTCTGGCCATGAGGTTTCGTTTGAGGTCGAAGGTGGAGTCGACTTTGGGATCGACTTCACCCTAAGTCGAAGTCCAAGTCGACTTGGGAATCGACTTGGCTGATTTCATTCCTTAAGACATTCAACATAATCATTAGTAATCACTTTATACTCAAATTTGACTTTGTTAATCATCAAAACTCATGCTTTGGTCAATATTTTTTTGTTTTAAACATTGTTTCCAACACGGGGCCCACTCTACATAAGGCTAAGTCGCTAAGGGATGACAAGAGTACCAATGGCACCCTCCCTGAGATGGGAGCAGGATAAATAAATAGTCGCCTGACTAGCGTGCTGTTAAAGATTCTCTTCCAAAAGGTAGCATGATCACTTGCTAAGTGTCACTACTGGATGGGAAGAAATGTGTTTGCATACGTTTTGCTTTTTAAAAGCCCAAAGATTGGGATATAAAAGCATTTATGTGAAAAATTATCCTAAATTGAATTTTTATGAGCCATTATGTATAAGTTACCCTAAAAGAGAGGGTGTTTTACACAAAAGTGTAAATAACAGGAATAAAAGGAAATATTTTTATGCAAATGCATTTATGAAAATGGTTTATGTATTTTATTTGCCTTGTTTGCTATAAACAAGCCCCAAGATGGGATTATGAAAAAGGGTTTATGTTGGAAAATGTTTTGGACATAAGAATGTTCATTTCCAAAAGGTTTATGTGGGAAAAATAGTTGGACATGAGAATGTCCATTTCCTAAAAGGATTTATGTTGGAACATGTGTGGACAAAAAATGTCCATTTCTAAAAGAGTTTAATGGATAAAGTTGTTTGTGGACATATGAATGTCCATTGCCAAAAAAGGCTTACGTGAAATGTATTTTGGACATAAAAATGTCCATTACTAAAGTGTTTATGTGAAAAAGGTTTTAGGACGTATAAACATCCTATTCCAACAAGGTTTACGTGGATGAATGTTTAGGATGTATAAACGTCCGTTTCCAATAAGATTTACGTGGAAAAATATTTTAGGACGTATGAACGTCTAGTGCCAAAATGATTTATGTGGAATAACGTCTTTTCATAGACATGAGAATGTCCATTGCCAAATATGATTTCTGTCAAGATGTTTTGGGACATAAAATGTCCCCTGGCCAAAATGATTTATGAGAAAAATGTTTTAGGAAATGATTTTCAAGGAAGTCTTGCCCTAAAAGATAAAATGCTTGCTTACTGAGTTGTCACTCACGTTTTATTTTCCAAACCTTAGACAGGTACTGGGAGACTCAAGCGGTCGAGGACCTAACAAATGGAGAAAAGGTATGAGATAGTACCATGTGGGATAAAAGGATTAGCCATGGTGAGTGGAATGTTATGAATGAAAGTATTCTGGTATTTATTTAAAGTTCTAAGTTCTAGGAGAACTAATGAATGAATGAATGAATGTATGTCTGGAATGGCAATGTCATGACTAGGTCAAGAGGGCCTATGATGTATAACAGCATGCTGAAATGGTTTAAAGGATATGTACAAGTGTACCATTGCTTATGTTATAAATGAAATGATGATGAATGAAGAAACGAAAAAAATTTGGACGAGTTCTAATTAAAATCCCACCGCGTGATCAGGGCAACAATCCTGATTCACATTTACCAATCTATAAGGTCTTGAGGTAATGAAGTGACACCTCAGTTTGGGGCGCCACAAAAGTTAGTATCATAGCATGGATTGGTAAATAGGCGTGGTAAGAAAATATTTGATATCACAAGATGATTTTTCAGCAAGGATTGATAGATAGATATAGACGAAAAATGAAAAATGATGAAAGAGATAGATTGTGATTATAAGACATATACGATATGTATTGTCTTATATTGTGCGTCATTATGACACGAGAATATGATTATTTGAGGAAATATGGCTGGATTGCCATATTCATAGTATAGATGGTATATGAAGGAAAAATGATATAAGGACAATGAGACGAAGAAGCAGGTAGGAGAATTTCAGAAAAGACAAAGGATAGAAGGGAATCAGAACTGATGACGGGTTATGGAACCTTACATAGAGACCCCCCATACCTAAGGTTGACCACACCTTACCTAATATAGCACAGGACCGTGTTAGACTTTGCATGTATAAGGTGCGATGCTATGGCGCCATTTAGGCGGCATCTAGGCGTCGATTTTCTAAGTGATTGATTGATTTAGAAATTATGTTCATGATAAAATGACAGATTATGCAAATATAATCTGTATGTGTAAAGAAAAGCAACCTTACACCATGAAATGTGCAGGTAGAAATGAGAAAGGTAGGAAAAAGAGAGTTTCTTTTGACTCCTAATATATGAAGTTTGATGTTATGAAAATATTAATGCATTTTATTTTATCCAAGTGCTAAGTGTATATGAAAAAGGAAAGATCATTGATCTTTCTAGATTGTAAAATTTACTATGTATGATGATTCTATGATCAGAAATGATCATATTGACTATGTATGATATGAATGAATAATAGATAAGAAATGCTATTGACATAATTTTATATCTTGCATTCTAAAACATGCCTATTACCTTAGTTTTGAACAAGGGAAAGACAGTTGCCGATATGAGCCAATAGGAAAGAAGAAAAGCCAGTAACAAGTCTAAATGACCAATGACAGAGAGGAGAAAGAATAGATAACTTAGCAAAAGTGTCTTTTGCTAAGACATGTATTAAATTTTATGTAAGAAACTCTATATGAGAGCAACTTTTGCTCTATATTATAAAATGAATGTATTATTAGTGATATGTGAAAATGATTGCTATGGATTTTTATGAATGAATGGGTAGCTTAGAACTTACCCTATGATAAGATGAGAAATTGTATAATTTCTCTATGTATAAGAGTAATAGTATGCCTCCCATAAGAATAAGAGATGGATGACATAGAGAAAAGAACAATTACAATGAGAAGTCCATATGGGAACAGGAAATAGGAAGCGACAAGTGATAGGTCTATTGGATCAAGGCTAAAAATGCCATCAAGATAGAGTAACGCAGTGGAAGCGTAGTAAGCCTTTGAAGTATTGGAGAAAGATGATAAGATTAGCCATTTTATATGAGTTATACCCCCGATATTTGAAATGTAATAGGTTTCGAGATGAAACCTGTTATAAGGGGGGGAGGATTGTGAAACCCCAACCTATGTAGGACTCAATGGTATGCATTGAACATATATATTTGATTTGTATGTGATTTAAATGAATTTTGAATGATTTATGGATGATTTTATGATTTAATGATATTTTGCAATTAAGGTTTAATTAAGAATGGTGATTAAAAATTTAATCACCGGAGCCCAAAGTGAGTCGGTATGACCCGAGGGGCTTAACGAGGATTGAAAGGTGAAAATGTGTCATGAATAATTATGTTAATTACCATGATTTAATTTATGGAGACTATAGTGTAATTATGGAATTAAGATGAAAAATGATAGAAAATTCATAACTTGACGCCTACAAGGCGGATTTCGATGAAATTTGAAAGGTAAGCTCATGAAGGTGGGCCCAATCTTATGAATGGATTGGATTAAGGGAATCATGATGGGATTAGGGTGATAATTAATTATTTTTATCCCAAATCCAAAAGATAAATTCAAGTGGTCAATAACTTGAGTTAGAAACGTCGATTTGAGATGAAATTTGAAACGATGGAATAAAATTTTGACATTTATGAGATGAATAGAATGGATTAAGATAATTATCATGAGAAGTTGCCTTCTTGGAGAGCAAGTAAGAGATTACTTAAGAGCTAAGAAAAAGGACAATTTGGGAAAGGTGAAAATGGAATTTACAAAAATGCCCTAGGGGGTTACTTAAGCATCAAGAAAAGTAGCATATAAAAAGAAAAAAAAGAGAGTAAGCTGCTGCATGTCCCAGTAGGGGGGAGAAGGAGAGAGAGAAAGAGAGAGAAAGAGAGAGAAGAGAGGAAAAAGGGAGAAAAAAAGGGATTTTCTCCAAGGGCAGAAGCTAGGGCACGTCCAACCCAGCAAGGAAAGGAGAAAAGAAGGGAATTTCAATTACTCAAAGGAAGGATTACCAATTAATAAAGTAAGTATATGTTAATTTTGATTTTATACTTCAAATCTGGAAGTTATATGATGTTATAAATCAAAATATGAAAAAAATAGTAAAAGAATGATTTTACCTATGAAACTTTGTGGAAAGAATCATTATGAAATGATTAAGTAACGACCCAATTTTCATCTTAAAAGGATAAGTATGTTGTAAATTAAAAATCCAGGAAAATCAACATGGACAGGACTGAACGGGTGGCAGGATCAGCTGCACCAAATGATTTTTAATAATTTTTATACAAGGAATTTTGAGCTTAAAATTTTACAAGATTTATAATCATATTGAGTATCACATGAATAAGATAAAAATTAGGTTTGGATGGTTATAAATATACCCAATAATATACGTGATTAAGGCTATCTGAAAAGGAGTGCTGCTGTCCAGCAGAGTAAAAATACCAAAATAAATAGAAATACTAAATATTTAATACTGTAAATATTTATTTTGGTTAATTAATGTAGTTATTAAGGTATGGTAGAACTTTCAGATAAAAAATACTTAATTTGATATTAATTCTAAATTTTGAGAATTCAGTGTGTCTGAATTCAGCAATATGGACAGCTTAAAGAATAAATCAAGATAAATGTTAAATTCCAGGTTTTTGTGATGGAATTTTATTTATAATGGGATATAAACAAGTTATTATGAGGGTTTAACCTATTAGAGGTAAACAAGATTACCCTGAATATGATTTTTTTGAAGATATGCAAAGGGATGTCCAAAGGGGAGTGCAAAGGGTACCCAAGATGTATATGGAAGTTGCTGTTTTGGAAGCAACCAATATATGGATTTATGTAGGTTGGAAAACCTAAGGGATTTATGTATTTGAAGTTGATGTGAATAAATGAAATATTATTTTCATTTAAAGTTCTAAGTTCTAAATGATATGAATGAAAGTATTCTGGTATGATTAGTGGATTTAAATTCCATAAAAATACCCTAAATAAAGTGATAATTATGGGTAATTATCATGCTGAATTAGTGACCAAGTTGCTGACTTAGAAAATTTTATGAAATGCCTCATATATGTGTTGTTAAATGGTTATTTGTGAAAGGATAGACATGTATGAGTGGTAAATGACCTAAGTAATTTGGTTTTGTGCAAAAATGCATGAAAATATGATAAATTATTTGAATATATTGCTGTTTAGAATTGCATGATGTTAATATCAAATTTGGGATTAATTAATGAGGCTTAAGGCCACAATGGGTGCTTAAAATGAGCAATGATGTGTGAATTTTGGAAAATAAGTGAAAAATGGCTTAAGGAAGGTAATGAGCCATTAAATAATAATTATTGGATGATTATTATGTGATTGAATGATTACCCTACTTAGGGGACTAAATATGATGTGTAAAAGCCCATGTAAGGCACTAATATGTGCTATACGGGCATAATGACTTGAAAAGTCGAAGGAATTATCCATGTTAATGACAATGGGTTGGAAAACTGAGTTGAATGTAAGCAAAAGGAAATATATGAATGTTATTGTTGGTCCCGAGTTAATGGCAATTACCCAAAAGGGGAGGGGTGAATTGGGTATTTAAAAATTTACAACTTAAACAGAAACTTTACCCCGGATTAATCTAGTCCCCTTTATGAAGAAACAAAATGAGAGCAATAATGTAAAGAGCAGAAACAAAAATGAACATACAAGATTTTATAGTGGTTCGGACAACCTCCCTACTCCACTCTTCCAAGCTCACACCCCTTGTGACTTAGGTTCCACTATGTATTCCGCGAATAAGACTAGAGTCTCTACTCTCTTCTAGATTCTAGCTCTAGGGGGCATCAACAATACACAGCATAAGTAGGTGACGAGTTCCACTCCAATCACACACTACTTTGCTTACACTTGATCTTAGTTACCCAAACTAAATCAAGTTCAATACAACAATAAGAATAAAAGAAAGTTTCTACACGTTACTGTTGTGTAGAGGCAGTTTTAGCGCAGAGAAGAACTTGTAGTGTAGGCTTAAAGATTCAGCAAGCATCTCTTGGCAGTTTGGAAGCAAAGTTCTTCTTCTCAATGTTGGCTTGATCACTTAATGCTCTTGAAGATAGGAGTTATGCACACTTAATGAATTCTCAGCTCTCCTCCTCGTTCATATTGATTGCCTTTTATAATTGTGAAGGGAATCCGAACGTTTGGAGGTAGGTGGCGCGCATTTAATGCGCCAACGTTCGAAAAAATTCTGACCGTTGTGACCCAAGTCGCAGGTGGAGTCGACTTCGGGTGCGACTTCGCCTGTCCGTTGCTTCTTCAAGTTCCAGTCTGGGTCAACTTGGTCCTTGGCTTGACCCAAGTCACAGGTGGAGTCGACTTCGGGTGCGACTTCACCTCGACATCTTGCTTGATGAACTTGAAATCCTTGGAATGCTTTGCTTGCTTGAGTTTCTTAATGTTTGGTTGTTCTTCCTTGATTTATATCACTTTGGACCACTGTGTTATCATTCTAGTTTGATGTCCTTTAGCTCCATTATTTGCAAACCTTGAGTCCTTGAGTCTTGAATCTTGAAATCGATCTAATCCCCGATTTGGCTTCTGAAGTTTCTGCCCTGTCCAACTGAAGTTGATACTGGAGTCGACTTGGTCTGCGACTTCACCCAAGTTGCATGCGGAGTCGACTTCGTCTCCGACTTCGGCAGCTCTGCTCCTCGATTTCAACTCTGGAAAAAAATGACGCCTCCAAGTCGCGACTGGAATCGACTTGGTCTGCAACTTCACCTCAAGTCGCAAGCGGAGTCGACTTGGGATGCGACTTCGGCACCTCTCATTCTTGATTTCAGCTCTGGAAGAAAATGGCATCTTGAAGTCGCTGCTGGAGTCGACTTGGGGGTCGACTTGGCCTAAGTCGATTCCTGAGTCGACTTGAAAATCGACTTGACTTGCCATGCTTTATATTCTTCAAATTTATAACCTTAAATCATTTCCACAAACATATTAGTAACCAAAACTTACTCAAATTGATTTGTTAATCATCAAAACATAGACTTGGCTTATTTTCCACATATTTCCAACAGTTATAACATTCTTATATGTATAGGCAAAGGCAAAGGGATAAGCGAAACGAAAAGCTAAGCAAGCAAGGTAAGCAAGCGACTTTCTAAATGAGTTTTGTTTTAAATGCTTTCCAAGTTGTTTAAGGATGACCATTCCTTGTCTATATGCGTATTGGAATGTTATTTCTATTGAAATAAATGATTGCTTATTGTTTCGCGATTATGCTTGAAATGTGTTGAAACATAAGTTTATACGATGTTTCATTAAAATGGTGTTTAAAGAGGGATGGTGCAAAGAATTCTCTACATGAGAATGACAAGTTCCATGTGTAAGGAGGTATATAATGTCGGGGTAACTAAAAGATATGTATGGAATGGAAATCAAGTAGGCTAGTCGAGGTAGTAAGTGGACAAGGAGTCCCCTTTGACGTTGCCAAGTCGATAAGTCCGGCGCTAATGTATGGAAAGGATCATGTCATGGAAAAATATTCTCTGTGCTAGCGTACCCTCACATGAAGGATAACGTCATCAATGGAAATAATGAATTCGCACATCCAAAGTTTATGAAATGTTTATGAAATGTGTATAAATGATTTATGAAAAGATTTTTGCTCCACTGGTAGCCGATCACTTGATAAGTGTCTCTACCGAAGGGAGAAAAATGCTTTTAAGTAAATATGCCTTCAAAATGAATTGCCTGTAAAATATAAGCTTGCTTATTGAGTTTGGACTCACGTTTTCGTTTTCGAAACCCATAGACAGGTGAAAGAAGAGACCTGGCAAAGGAGCAAGAGCCATCCATGGAGGAAATGAGAGAAACATTATAAGTTTCATGTTTGTGAAAAACTTATGTTGAATGATTGTAAATTTACCTTGATGTTTTATGTTGACAACTATGGTTAATACATGCAGTGACATCTGATTTATGAGATGTTTTGAAATATGTTATGACAATCATGTCTAGTTATGACATTATTGGATGGAAATGAACCACATATTCCTATGGAAACATATCTAATTGGATAAATATCCGTTAAAACCCGCCGTGTGACAAGGCAACAATCCTGATCACATTTACCAGTTGAACGATCTTGAGGTAAGGTTGTGAATCTCGGGCTGGGGCGCCACACCTTTCTTTCCCTATACCATGTTCCTTAATCTTTAGTGGAAAGTTGTCCTTGCCCTGATTGTACATGTTCATTATCAACATGTATTATATACTGATATCCTATTAGAAGATATTTCTTGTCAAATTCTTCCAGATTACCTTCTTTGATTATGGCATAATAGTCATTAGGATTTCCTATCACTCATAAGCATTGTCAATCAATGTTTGGACATTACATAAGACTACATGTTCAAACCTCGAACATGTTCTTGGTGTCAGTCATCCACTGCTCAGATTGAATAAAATCTGATTCACCTGAGAACTTAGGTGGATACTGATCTTAGAAAGGTGTTAATAACCTTTCCATTCATTTTTATCTTTCTATTATCAACCCTTAAAGATTTGGGTACTCAGTAAAAATTTATTACCTGTACCAGTCCATCTCTTCCACCTTTTTCTAATTGGCCCTATTGGGCTTTCCCAAAGACCTTGTATTACTTCTACTGCCTGGGCCGCTTAATCTCGAGTGGTCTACTGCACAGTTCTTTCTACAGCTGTAGTTATCCTTTCCTCCACTCTTTCTACCTGTGAGGTGTTACCTACCGCGGCTCCACCTTCAACTTCTGACTTAGGGTTTATATTTTGCCCGTCGTTGACGAGCCCTTGGACTCACTTGTCCTTACTGCCTTGGTCGATTTAATTTATTTACTGGCTTCTTATATTTCCTGTTAACTCATATTTACAACTGCCTTTCCTTTGTTCAGGAATTAAGGTGATAGGCATGTTGTAGAAAGCAACATGTAAAATCATATTTGTATAATCATATCTTATCATAGAATCATTCATATCGTACATATTCAATTATATGATCTAGAAAGATCAATTACCTTTCCTTTTTCATATAACTTAGCATTTGAATGAAATCAAATGCACCTATATTTTCATAACATCAAACATCATACATTCATAAAAAAAATCAAAAGGAAATTCCTTTCTCCTACCTTTCTCATTATTACCTTTGCTTTTCATAGTGTAAGGTTGTTTTTCCTTACACATACAGATTATACCTACATAATCTGTCATTTTATCATAAAATAAGTTCTAAACCAACAATCACTTAGAAAGTTGGCGCCTTGGTGCCTTCCATATGTCTCCATGACATCGCACCTTAAACATATCTAAAATATAACACAGTCTTGTGCTATCTTTAGTAAGGTATAGTAAACCTTAGGTAAGGGGGGTCTCTATGTAGAGTTCCATTATTCAACCCATCATTTGTTCTTATTCCCTTCTATCCTTTGTCTTTTCTTAGATTCTCCTACCTCCTTCTTCGTCTCATTTGTCCTCATATCATTATTTCTTCATATATCATCTACACTATGGAATATAGCAAACCAGCTTTATTTCCTTAAATAGCCATATTTTTTTGTCATAATGACACACAGTAAAAGATAATACATATCGTATATGTCTTATACTTTCAATCTATCTCTTTCATCATTTTCCATTTTTCTTCTATAACTATCTATCAATCCTTGCTAAGATATCATCTTTGTGATATCAAATTTTTTCTTTCCACGCCTATTTACCAATCCATATTCTGTTACCAACTTCTGTGGCTTCAGACCTATCCTTTTATCATCCTTTATTTTCTCCTTCCCAAGCCTGTTTACTAATCCATGCTTTGATACTGTGAGGACCAGGTATTTTATTTTATTTTTATTACAACTTTTCTCTATTTATGAGGTAACTTATGAACATGCTAATAAGAATTTTACGATATTAATGGATACATAACATATATGGGCATGACATTTAGAGAATGTATAGTGTATATGTGCATGTATTATGATCTTAGCACGTTGAGTATAAATTGAAGGTGTATGATTAGCGTTCCATTGATGGGCACTACGACTATTGTTTCCTTCGCAGAGTAGGTACGGGGTTCGACCTGCCCGGTCAGGTCGCGGGGGTCAAGGGGGAGACGCCCCTTGCGGGGGTGCAGGGGGCAGCGCCCCTGAAGAAAATTTTAATTATTTAAGTCGTAGGAGTGGAAGAGTAAATTAACAAATGCGATTAGACCCGACTCATGCTCCGACCCGTCCTGGACCCGACCCCGACCCGATGGGGGTTCGATATGAAGCGAAGCCCGCGCGTTAGACTCCATTTTTCTCACCTCACGCCCGACTGTTTTTCTTCTTCTCCTCTTCCCGATCTCTGCGTCTTCTCTTCTTTCTCTTCTACTCAGTACGATCTAGCAGTAGATCTCTTCGAGAAAACCCTACTGACTGCCTCGAAGGTGATCGATTTGAATCAAGGAAGCTCCAAATCTCTGCAAGCTAAGCCTAGGGTCGCTTTTTTGGGAAAAATCACGATCGAGGTAAGTAGATGTCGCCCCTTCTCGATTTAGTGATGAAATTTTACGTTAAACGCGATACGAGGCTAGAGGGAATGTATAGCTTCTAACGACTCCATGATATTAGGCGTAGAATTCGTAACAGTTAGGGTTCATGGTGAATTTACTTTGAATGCGTGATTTCTATGATGTAAAAGACTTCTTAGCAGTTGTTATATTGTTGAAATGTGACGTGAATTGATTTGCCCCAATCGAGAGTATGAATTGACGGTTCTTTCATTTCGCACCTATCATGTGTTTGATAAAATGCTTGTGTGACAGATCTATGTGTTGTATCTGAATTGTGTTGATGTTGTATGCGTGGTTTGCGATGTGTTTCATTGACTGTTATGTATGATGCGTTATCTCAAATAGTTGGTTGTAAGGGTTGTTCATGGCCCCTGATTGACATGAGGAGGGGGTTGTTCATGGCCCTTGATGGACATGAGTAGATGATTGGTTGTGTTGGTCAATTTGTGTGTATGGTTATATGTATACGATCTTGGGAGTGGGTATTGGACCCATGTGTATTAGCTTCATCACTGTATGAGTATCCATCATTATGCTTATTTGCACCTTGTGCTAACCACTATCTACTTACTGGGTCTATTTAGACTCATATCATTGTTATTGTAGTTTTAGATCGCAGGTCAGAAGGAGAACTTAAGGATGGGACAAGTTGAAGATCAAACATGAGAGACCCTAGCACAATATGTTGATTCCAGTTCTTTTAGACTTGTGCTCTTTTGATAATCATATATGTAGACAATTACTTAGGCGGATTCGTTTTGACAACTATAATGTATTTGGTATTTCAGATTGGATTATAATCCTTGTTGATGCACATATGCATGACTATTATATCTGTTTGTTGTGTAAGGAAAATATGTAATGATTTCCTTCTATATGAATGTTTTTATTATATGAAAATGCAAGTATATAAATAGGATTGAATGTTACAGATGGAAATGTAATGAATATCAGGTCATGTATTCCATATTACCCCTTGTATGTTATGGGGAGATGCTGCCGAATTTTTCTATGATTGTGTAGCGCCGTTGATTAGTTATTGAGTATTTCTATGAATGGGGCGTTACAGATACCACCTTTTGTGGCACCCCAAAACGAGGCGTCACATCCTTACCTCAAGATCTTATTGATTGGTAAATGTGAATTAGAATTATTGCCCTGATCACGAGGCGGGTTCTTAATTGGATCTCGTCCAAATTTTTTTCTTTTCATTTATCATCATTCGTTCCTTTTCATTCTACATCATTCATCATACAAGCACCAATACGCTTGTAATGAAATTCATATTTCATTTCATTGCATCTCAACATATTTTTCTACAATAAAAGTCTTCCTGACTTGATCCTGACATTTTCCATTCATACATACATACATTTAATCATTGATACATATAGAACTTAAAATTCTAATTAAGCTCACATACACATCATCATACCTTAGAGCTATAAATCATGTTATCTCATTCCTTATAGCCTACATGGCTATCATCATGTACCTTCTCTTCTCCTGCTTAGGTTAGCAACCTCTTGAGTTTCCCGGTACCTGTCTAAGTTTTGGGAAAACAAAACATGAGTGACAACTCAATAAGCAAGCATTTTGTCATTAGGCCAAGACTTCCTTAAAAACTATTTTCTTAAACATCTTGAACACCTCTTTACCTGAGGACATTTATATGTCCTAAAACATTATCATAAAATCCTTTTTTCATGAGGAAAATTCCATGTCCATAAACATTTCATAAAACATTCATTCTTAAAATCATTTACAAGCCACGTCTGGGCTTGTTAAAGCAAAACATATACATTTTACCTTCTTTAATTAATTTTCTTTAGTCTTGTGTGAACGTTTATAATGTTCCAAGTCATTTGCATAAAACCATCTTTACGTATTACGTCCAAAACATTTTTCTCATAATTCTTTTTAGAGAAGGACATTCTCATGTCCTAAGACACCATACACATAATCCTTTCTAACGCAAGGGACATTTCTATGTCCAAAAACATTTTTCATCTTAAATTCCTTTAGCTAAGGGACATTTGATGTCCCAAAACATTTTTGTCGTAACTTCCTTTGGCAATGGACATTCTCATGTCCAAGAACACTTTTCTCTTAAATTCTTGGGCAAAGGACATTCTTATGTCCAAAACCAAGTTTGGCATAAATCTTTTTCATAATCCTCATCAGGGGCTTGTTTATAGCAAACAAAATATAAAATACATAATCCGTTTTCATAAAAGCGTTTGCATAAATCTTTTCCTTTCATCCATATTATTTACACTCTGTGTAAAACATCCCATTTTTAGGGTAATCATTTCATAAAAATCCCTTTAGGATAACTTTCATAAAAATATACTTTCATGTCCCAATCTTTGGGCTTTTCAAAAGAAAAACATAAGCAAATGCATTTCTCTCCATCCAGTAGTGACACTTAGCAAGTGATCACTCTACCTTTTGGAAGAGAATCCTTAACAGCATACTAACCAGACGGTTGTTTTCTTCATCCTGCTCCCATCTCAGGGAGGGCGCCGCTGACCTCCTGCCATCCCTTAGTGACTTGGCCATATGTAGAGTGGGCCCCGGTCATCCCAATCGTGCTCTACGATCAGCCTATTCCTTGTACTGGTGCACCATACATCATCCTGACAGACCATAGTCCGTTTGGTTTAAAGTATCATAGACTGCAGCCCGTGTCCTTTTAAATTGGGATCACAGACCTCAGTCTGCATCCATAACTTGAAAAACATCATAGACCGAAGTCTGTGTCTTTTTAAAATAAATCATTTTGAAAAATAACATCACAGACCGCAGTCCGTGTCAACTTTAAGCGAGCACACCCACTTTAACAAGTTGTTATTTGAAATCCAATTTTTAGGATGACCTTCCTTAAATTCTTTTAGAACCATTTTGAGTAAAATATTTCGATAAACATTTGGAATATTTGAAAAATCATATATCTTTAAACCCTTATAAAATAACTCCAAAACTTTTTGATTTTAAAAAATAAACCATGTATTTTCCTAATATTTTCTTGGTTTCCATTTCAGGACCTTTTGCTTATAAAAGTTATGCAATTATACCATCCCCTTCTCAACCACCTTAAAATCAAATTATTGTCCACGTATCTATCTTATCATTTTTACATAGAGAGGGGCTTGTATAATTTTTGCATGCCATTTTAGCAACCCGAAATCAAACCATTTTATGAAATCAACATATGGAATTGGTCATCCTTAAATCCCTTTCAACACATCTGTATAAATATTTTTTAAGATATTTTCAACATAAATTTCCTTATCTAAAGGAAATCAAAATTTTTTTGAATATCATTTCAAAACATATGGACTATGTCCAAATCATTATTTATATTTTAATTATCATGACATAGCAAAACCAATCTTTTTCATAATTCAAATCTTCTTTCTCTTTTTCTTTCATAAACATGTTTATCTATCACAAATTATCGTAAAAATAAATCAAAACTTATTTACAAAAGTTTCCTTGTGAAAAAGGGCCAAATTCCCTTTATCTTATAAAATACTTTTAAAGCAACATCATAAAGAACTTGCTTGCTTATAAGTAAATTCTTAAAACCATCGACATAAAACATAAAATCCTTTGAAAATTAACAACATGGAGAACTTGCTTACTCATAAGAAAATTTCTCAATTCCATTAACATAAAGCATTCCCAACCTTGGCAACACTTGTGATAAATTATTTATCCTAAAAAGTGTCGCTTGCTTCCCATGAAGCAAACCTTAAGGCTTTTCATTAAAGCCCTCCTTATTCAAAACTTGTGGCTTTGCATTAAACTCAATTTAGTTTTGTCAATCATCAAAAAGGGGGAGATTGTTGGAAACAATGCTTCAAAACAAAACAAATTAATCAAATACTGAGTTTTGATGATCAACAAAGACTAACTTGAGTATATTTTGAGAACTAATGAGTTTGTTATGTGATTTAAAAAAACTCAGGTGGCCAAGTCGAACCTCAAGTCGACTTGGACTTCAACTTAGGATGAAGTCGATCCCAAAGTCGACTCAAATATCGACTTAAGAAAGAACCTCAAAAGACACAAGTGAAGTCGCAGGTCAAGTCGACTCCACATGCGACTTGGGTTCCCAAGTCGCAGACGAAGTCGACCTCGCTATCGACTTCAAATGCAAAATAGTGTCCAGCGCTGATTTTGGGGCACAAAGCTGCCCAAGTCGCAGGCCAAGTCGACTCCATCTGCGACTTGAGGAATTCAGATTTCAAAGATGCAGTTTTTCAAGCCATTCAAGAGAATATATCATTCAAGCACAAGGCATGATTGCCTGAAGGACTTCAAACCAGGTTTATCAAGTCCAAAGAATCAAGATGAAGATCAAATGAGTCCAATTCATAGTCAAGATTCATGTACTACATCAAATCAAGTCTATCAAGCTCAAAGACAAGGATACAAGAATGATTCAAATTATGTCTATCAAAATCCAATGCATGAATCATCTAAGAAGAACTCAACTTGAAAATCAAACCAGCTTCAGCAAAACTCAAGCCAAGTCGCAGGCCAAGTCGACTTCAGTATCGACTTGGGTCGAAGTCTGAAGTCAAGTCGACCAAGCCTTAGACTTGGAAATCCGAAGAACTGGAGTCGCAGACGAAGTCGACTCCAGATGCGACTTGGGTAGCCAAGTCGCATCCCAAGTCGACTCCACCTTCGACTTGGGTATAACGTTCAAATTTTTGAACGTTGAAGTTCATTTATTGCGCACCAACCACTCCTACAACGTTCCAATCTTCCTCATTCTATAAAAGGACATTCAAATGAACGTGAGAAGACACAAGATACACTACTCTAAAGATCAAAGAGAGAAAAGAAGTGCAAGAAAGACTTTCAAATTCCTTTTCTCCATATTTGAGAATTTCAAAGGAAGAAAGAGCTTCAAACTGCAAGTTGCTTTAACAATCATCATTCAAGCTACTTTTGATTTCTTCCTCGAGCTCAAATCTGCCTACACAAATCTGTAAAGTGTAGTTTTTGCTTATTTTCATTATCTTGTTGTATAAATCTTGATTTAGCTTGGGTAGCTAAGATCAAGTATATGCAAAGTAGGGTGTGATTGGAGTGAGATTCATCACCTACTTGTGCAAGTGATTGTATATGCCCCCTAGAGCTTTGAATCTAGAAGAGAGCAAGTGGCTCTAGTTGTATATGCCCCCTAGAGCTTTAAATCTAGAAGAGAGCAGCGACTCTAAGTGTATTCGTGGAATACATAGTGGAACCCAAGTCACAACGGAGTGTGAGCTTGGAAGAGTGGAGTAGGGAAGGTTTGCCCGAACCACTATAAATCTTGTGTTCTACTTATTTTTACTGCTTTATCTTATTTGCTCTCCATTCGCTTGAAAAGGGGATTAATTTTTTCAAGGGGTTAAGATTTTTGATTTATCAAAAGAAATTTTTAAAGAACCCAATTCACCCCTCCCCTCTTGGGTTTAGCCATCAACTCGGGACCAACAAGTGGTATCAGAGTAGGTCTTTGAGTTTACCAAAGAGATCTTATCGATATGGCATCCCAATCTACTTCCGTTCCCGCTTTTGCTGAAGGCCAATCCTTTACAAGGCCACCGTTGTTTGATGGGAACAATTTTGGATATTGGAAGCTTCGTATGAAGCAACTCATCATGGCTACCGATATGGATTCTTGGATTGCTATTCAAGATGGAGTAACTTTGCCTACCGATGAACGAGCTTCCAAATGGACCGATGAGGAAGTAAGAACTGTTAAGAGCAACGCCAAAGCCATGAACTCTTTATTTTGTGCTCTTACTGCTTCTGAGTATGATAGAGTATCCTCTTGCTTAACCGCCAAAGAAATATGGGATACACTAACCTCTATCTATGAAGGAACTTCTCAAGTCCAAGGGACGAGAAGAAATATTTTGATTGGAGAACTAGAGAATTTTAGAATGCTAGAAACAGAAAATATTTCTGAAATGTTTGCTAGGTTCTCAAAGATTACTAATGCTCTAAAAGGTCTTGGAAAGGCTATTTCTGAATCTGAGCAGGTTATGAAAATTTTAAGAGCTCTACCCGAATCATGGACCCCAAAAATCACTGCAATAGAAGAAGCCAAGGATCTTAACACACTAAAGCTTGAAGACTTAATTAGCTCTCTCATGTCACATGAGCTAATCAAGAGAAGAAATGAAGATCAACACAGGGGCAAAAGAGCAATTGCCTTAAAAGCCGGACAAGACACCGATGACACATCTTCTTCTCAAAACGACGATGAGATTGCCCTACTCACAAAACGATTCAGAAAATTTGTGAGGAAAGGCAAGAATTTCAGAAGCTTCAAAGAAAGAACTCCCAGAGAAAAGAAGAAAGAATCAACCAAATGCTACCGATGTGGCGGTTCGGGACATATGCAGGCTCAATGTCCAACTCCCGAAGAAAACAAGGCAAAAGAACAAAGAAAGGATCGAGGGAACAATAGAAGATTCCAGAAATACAAAGGAAGAGGCATGTACGTGAATGATGAAGAATCTACGACGTGTAGCTCCTCAACCGACGACATAGAGGCGGAAGAATGTGCAAGAATTTGCTGCATGGCACAAATCGAGCAAGGAGAACAAATTACCTCAACAAAAGACACAAGCAATGAAGAGGTAAGCTCTAAACTCTCCCTTTCTGAATCAAGTTATTCTTCCTTTCAAGAATGCCTCAAATGTACTGAATTAGATGAACTACAAACTGCATATGATTCATTATATGAAGAAATGAAGAAATTAGGAAGCAAGTTTACAATTAAGAAGAGACAATGTGATGCAACAATAATTGTAAATGGTAAACTTGCAGAAAGATTAGACAAATTGAAAGATGAAAATGATCTGCTAAAAAAGGAGAACAAATCATTAAATGAATCATTAGCTAAGTTCTCTAATCCAGGAGAAAGCGTCAAAATGTTTTTAAATATGACCTCCCAAACACATAAAAGAGGTCTTGGGTATCATACATTTGAGCAAGGAGAAAGTAGCAAATCAAATGTACAAATATTTGAGAAACATCAAACTAAAAATGCATCTATATACAAGCCACAAAAGAAAAATTTTAAGTGGACTAGAAGACCAATAATGGAACCATTGCATACTTGGAGGCCTACTCCAAGATTACCTATGGCTTGTAATTTCTGCAATAAAATGGGTCACAAAACTTACAAATGTAATTTTAAGAAATTATATGACCATGGTGCAAAATTAGTTTGGGTTCCAAGAAACACAAGATTTGGGCTTTCAAAGTTAGAACAACAAAGATTGATCTATATTACTAACCCAAATGGACCCATCAAATGGGTACCAAGAAGATAAGATTTATTTGCTTATTTTTCAGACATGTCTTAAGGCAAAGGCAAACAATGAATGGTTTATGGATAGCGGTTGCTCAAGGCATATGACCGGTGAAAGAAGTTTGTTTCACAAACTTAAGCCTTGTAATGATGGAATGGTTGCCTTTGGCAATAATGAAAAAGGTAAAATTAAAGGTAAAGGAAATATACATAGTGTTTCAAATGCATGCATGGAAGATGTTTTGTTTGTTGAAGGACTCAAACACAATTTAATGAGTATTAGCCAATTATGTGATAAGGGATACAAAGTTGTGTTTGAATCATCTATATGTAATGTATTTAATGGAGAACATATCATGTTTAGTGGCAAAAGACATGGAAATGTTTATTTGGTTTCACTTGATGAATTAGATGGTCAATGTCTAATGGCCATTGATAACGATCCATGGGTTTGGCACAAGAGGCTTGGACATATAAACATGGGCAACATAAAGACCCTATGAAAAAAGAGTTTGGTAGAGGGATTACCAAAATTAAAATATGACAAAGACAAGATTTGCAAGGCATGTCAATTATCTAAACAACCAAAGATGCCTTTCTCTACCAAAAAGGAAATTTCCACCACTAGGCCACTTGAACTACTACACATGGATCTATATGGGCCATCCAACATTCTAACCATTGGTGGAAAGAAATATGTATTTGTCATAGTTGATGATTTTTCAAGATTCACATGGATAATTCTCTTAGCTAGTAAAGATGAAGCCTTCTCTATATTTGCAACTTTTGTGAATTTAGTGCAAAATGAAAAACAGAGTACTATTGTGACCATAAGAAGCGATCATGGTGGCGAATTCGAAAACAAACGATTCATGGAATTTTGTAATGGGAAAGGAATTCACCACACATTTTCTGCACCAAGAACTCCACAACAAAATGGAGTAGTTGAAAGGAAAAATAGAACTATACAAGAGATGGCTAGAACTATGCTAAATGAGAGCAATCTATCCAAGAAATTTTGGGGTGAAGCTGTGAGTACAGCTTGTCATGTTTTGAACCGAGTTACCATTCGAGCAATCTTGAAAAAGACCCCATATGAACTATGGAAAGGAAGGAAACCAAATATCTCATATTTTCATGCTTTTGGATGTACATGCTATGTTTTAAACAATGGAAAAACCAATTTGGGAAAATTAGATGCCAAAAGCGATGAGGCTATATTCCTTGGTTATTCATCAAATAGCAAAGCATATAGAGTATTCAACAAACGAAACCAAGTTGTAGAAGAATCCATACATGTTGTATTTGATGAAATTAACCAAAGTCCGAGAAAGGAGGATGAACTAAGTGATGCAGATGAGACAAAAAGCAAAGAACAACCAAAGGAACTCGAGCTCAAGCCAGAAAATCCAGTGGAGGAAGAGGTAAGTGAAGGTAATGACTCTTACAAACCTTCAACTGATTTAAAGTTCAAAAATGCCCATCCAATTGAACAAGTTATTGGAAATATATATGAAGGAGTAAAAACTAAAAGATCAAAACAAAACGTTTATGGCCAATATGCGTTTGTATCGAAAATTGAACCAAATACCATTGAACAAGCTCTTAATGATGAAAATTGGGTTATTTCAATGCAAGAAGAGCTAAATCAATTCGAAAGAAACAATGTATGGCATTTAGTACCTAGACCAAACAATCATACCGTCATTGGTACCAAATGGGTATTTAGGAACAAATTAGACGAAAGCGGTCTTGTAATTAGAAACAAGGCAAGATTAGTAGCCAAAGGGTATTCCCAAGAAGAAGGAATTGATTTTGAAGAATCGTATGCACCCGTGGCTAGATTAGAAGCCATACGCATCCTACTAGCATTTGCTTCTCATATGAACTTCAAATTGTTTCAAATGGATGTAAAAAGCGCATTTTTGAATGGTTATTTGAATGAAGAAGTATATGTTGAACAACCCCCTGGTTTTGAAGAAAAGGATCAATCAAAGTTTGTTTATAAATTAACCAAAGCATTATATGGACTAAAACAAGCACCAAGAGCTTGGTATGAAAGGTTAAATAGATTCTTGATTGATCATGAGTTTCAAAGAGGAAAAGTAGACACTACTTTATTCATCAAGTACAAAAATAAAAATATTTTGATTGTACAGATTTATGTGGATGACATAATATTCGGTGCTACTGATGAAAATCTTTGTCAAGAATTTTCTAAGATAATGCAGAGCGAGTTCGAAATGAGCATGATGGGAGAATTAAATTTCTTCCTTGGACTGCAAATCAAGCAACAAAGTGAAGGAATATTTCTAAATCAGTCCAAATACGCCAGAGAGATGCTCAAGAAGTTTGGAATGCAAAATAGCAAAGGAGCAAACACTCCAATGAGCTCTACAATCAAGATCGATGCGGACGAAAATGGTAAAAGTATCGATCAAACACTTTATAGAAGCATGATAGGATCCTTGCTATACTTAACTGCTTCTAGACCCGATATCCTATTTAGTGTTTGTATGTGCTCTAGATTCCAAGCATGTCCAAAAGAATCACATCTACTTGCTGTAAAAAGAATTTTTAAATATTTGTTAGAAACTACAAATCTTGGACTATGGTATCCAAAGGGGTCAACCTTTGATCTAATCGGCTATTCGGATGCAGACTTTGCCGGATATAAAGTAGATAGAAAAAGTACCAGTGGAACTTGTCAATTTCTTGGACATATGCTAGTTTCATGGCATTCAAGAAAACAAACAAGTGTTGCACTATCTACTGCGGAAGCCGAATACATAGCCGCCGGTAGTTGTTGTGCCCAATTACTTTGGATGAAACAACAGTTGAAAGACTATGGTATTGATTATGTTGATATTCCTATTAGATGTGATAATACAAGTGCAATTTGTTTGACTAAAAATCCTGTATTGCATTCTAGAACCAAACATATTGATGTGAGACATCATTTTATTCGTGAACATGTTGAAAATCATGATGTGTGCTTAGAATATGTGAAAACAGAGGATCAAATTGCTGATATCTTTACCAAACCTCTAGCTAAAGAATCATTTTACAAGATTAGGAATGATATGGGGATGATAGAACTAAATTAGGAAAATTAAAACAAGAAACCAAAATTTGAGAAAGGCAAATCTGATGAGCCAAGTCGACTCCATGGGAGCCAAGTCGACTTCGCCAAGTCGACTTGGGAAAGTGAAGTCGACTCCACTTCAGGAGCGAAGTCGACTCCACAGGAGCAAAGTCGACTCCGTTTCAATAGCGAAGTCGACTCCAGAGGGTCGAAGTCGACTCCGCACTAGAGCGAAGTCGACTCCGAGGGACCGAAGTCGACTTCGCCTAGGGCAAAGTCGACTCAGTGCGCGCGACCGTCCGACTTCCGCATTTTTTTTTTCTTTCTTTTTCTTCTTCTCTTCTCTCTTTCTTCCTCCCATTTCTCTCCGTCTCTCTGTTTTTCCTCTTCTCTCCTCCGGCGACAACCCTGTTTCCTTTTCTTCTCCGGCAATTTCTCTTACTAAAGATCCTCGCCAGTCATTCCTCTTCGATTCCGGTCGCTCTCTCTCTCTCTCTCTATTGGTATCAGTTCTCTCTCTCTCGTCATTTCTCTCTCTGTTTTCTTTCGAAAAACCGGCAGATTGTTCTAATTCTAGAATTCTAGCAATTGCTCTCTATCTGTTCCATTTTCTCCCCTCTAAAAGACCCATCTCCTCTCAGTCCTCTCAACTCTCTTTTTCTCTCCCAACTCTCTCAGCTCTCTCTCTCACAGTTCTCTCAAATCTCCATTCCTATCTCTCAGTCTCCAACTCCAAACCATTTCAATGGCACCAAAAGGGGCAGTATCAAAACCTTACCCCAAAAGGGTTCCTACACAAACCAAAGAGGTTCCTAGAAAACAAAGAACACCCGCTAAAAGAGCTAGAGAGGAACCGTCAACCTCAACGGGTAGAAGGGTTCGATTTCAGACCACAACCCAGTCAACTGATCGAGCTCCACAATCTGAAAGCCAACCTGAAAGCTCGTATTCTTCGAGGATTCCTATCAAGAAGGGGCAAGTCCTAAAAATGCCCACTACCTACTTCAGGACCGAGATACAGCATAGTCGCTTCTACAAAAACTTCTATGAACGAAAGGTATTCATTCCTAAGATCATAGATTTCAAGTTCCTTAATGACTATGAGTTCGACATAGAAGAATTGTTGGATTTCCAAGGTTGGATACAACTATTCAAATCCGATGAATGAATCTATCCTGATCTCACAAGACAGTTTTATTATCTATGGGACGACACCAAGTTTTGCACTTATGTCAAAGGCACTGAAATACATTTTGGGAGTATCAACTATTCAGATCAAGACGAAGCCCTGAGAAGAATTGGAAACATTCTTCAAGTACCTTTTGATGAAGAAAGGCTTCCCAAGGATCTAACTATGGACACGGTCTACAATGAATTGACCAAAAGTAACAAATATCATGCAGGCACCAAATTCCTGCATTATATGGATCTTCCTCCCAGACTCAGGGTCATCCGTCTATTGATCGCCCACTGTATCTTACCAAAAGGAGGCGGCAGGAATCAATTGAATCCTCAAGAAGCAATGATTCTATGGAAATTAGTGAACAAAATCAAGATTAGTCTTCCCAGACTATTCTTAGAAGCCTTGGCATGCAGGAAAGACAATCCGAGAGGCGTGTTACCTTACGGATCTTGGATCACCAAGATTTTTGAGCGGGTTGGGCTAGACATTGACGGGGAACCATTTGAAGTCCCCAAGACGACAAACGCCATCAACAAGGCTTTGCTCCAACGCATGAAAATCAATCTGGAGCAATTTAGGGATGATCGCATCCGAGAGAAGCTTGGCGAGCCAGCACGAGAAGCAGAGGACGATGCACAAACTGAGGGAGAGCAACCTCCTATGGCATCACCTGCACGGGCCGTTTCTCCTCCATCGCACGGATCCGCTGCACCCGATAGAGAACCTAATATTCCATCACAAGTAGCTACGCTTCAAAGTATAAAGGATGAAATATCAGCTCTACGGGAAGAAATGGGTCACCAAGAGAATAGGATGACCAGTCTCGTCGCCGGCGTTCTAAATGCAATCGAGGATATGCACTCCCGGCAAGACAGAATCGAGCGGGAAATGCGGACTATCCGCTATCATCTTGCATCCGGACGACATAAGAAGACACCCATGCCTGAACTCGATCCTTACGAGTCAGGATCAGTTCATAAAGCAGCAACTCCAGATCACGCTTCTCTAGTATACTCATCGGCCCATCATTGTCCTATCAAACCAATCCCATATCCGATCTCTCAATTTCAATTCACCAAATCATTATTTTTGATCGATTGACAAAAAGGGGGAGATCGAACTTAGGGGGAGTTAGGGGGAGTTAGATAAAATTGAGTTGAGTTGAACTTCTTTAAGAGTTAGGGGGAGTTAGATAAAATTGAGTTGAGTTGAACTTCTTTAAGTAAGTTTTGGGTCGGGTAGTTTGTACTTAGGAAATTTCATTTGCTTTACATTATAAACTGAAATGAAATGAATATTACCTTTGATTGACATGTGCTTATATGAATGATTGGTTACAATCTGTGTTGAAGACTTGAATGGTTGGATAAAATTTGTTGACTCATGCTGAAAGGTATAAACTCAATTTAGTTTTGTCAATCATCAAAAAGGGGGAGATTGTTGGAAACAATGCTTCAAAACAAAACAAATTAATCAAATACTGAGTTTTGATGATCAACAAAGACTAACTTGAGTATATTTTGAGAACTAATGAGTTTGTTATGTGATTTAAAAAAACTCAGGTGGCCAAGTCGAACCTCAAGTCGACTTGGACTTCAACTTAGGATGAAGTCGATCCCAAAGTCGACTAAAATATCGACTTAAGAAAGAACCTCAAAAGACACAAGTGAAGTCGCAGGTCAAGTCGACTCCACATGCGACTTGGGTTCCCAAGTCGCAGACGAAGTCGACCTCGCTATCGACTTCAAATGCAAAATAGTGTCCAGCGCTGATTTTGGGGCACAAAGCTGCCCAAGTCGCAGGCCAAGTCGACTCCATCTGCGACTTGAGGAATTCAGATTTCAAAGATGCAGTTTTTCAAGCCATTCAAGAGAATATATCATTCAAGCACAAGGCATGATTGCCTGAAGGACTTCAAACCAGGTTTATCAAGTCCAAAGAATCAAGATGAAGATCAAATGAGTCCAATTCATAGTCAAGATTCATGTACTACATCAAATCAAGTCTATCAAGCTCAAAGACAAGGATACAAGAATGATTCAAATTATGTCTATCAAAATCCAATGCATGAATCATCTAAGAAGAACTCAACTTGAAAATCAAACCAGCTTCAGCAAAACTCAAGCCAAGTCGCAGGCCAAGTCGACTTCAGTATCGACTTGGGTCGAAGTCTGAAGTCAAGTCGACCAAGCCTTAGACTTGGAAATCCGAAGAACTGGAGTCGCAGACGAAGTCGACTCCAGATGCGACTTGGGTAGCCAAGTCGCATCCCAAGTCGACTCCACCTTCGACTTGGGTATAACGTTCAAATTTTTGAACGTTGAAGTTCATTTATTGCGCACCAACCACTCCTACAACGTTCCAATCTTCCTCATTCTATAAAAGGACATTCAAATGAACGTGAGAAGACACAAGATACACTACTCTAAAGATCAAAGAGAGAAAAGAAGTGCAAGAAAGACTTTCAAATTCCTTTTCTCCATATTTGAGAATTTCAAAGGAAGAAAGAGCTTCAAACTGCAAGTTGCTTCAACAATCATCATTCAAGCTACTTTTGATTTCTTCCTCGAGCTCAAATCTGCCTACACAAATCTATAAAGTGTAGTTTTTGCTTATTTTCATTATCTTGTTGTATAAATCTTGATTTAGCTTGGGTAGCTAAGATCAAGTATATGCAAAGTAGGGTGTGATTGGAGTGAGATTCATCACCTACTTGTGCAAGTGATTGTATATGCCCCCTAGAGCTTTGAATCTAGAAGAGAGCAAGTGGCTCTAGTTGTATATGCCCCCTAGAGCTTTAAATCTAGAAGAGAGCAGCGACTCTAAGTGTATTCGTGGAATACATAGTGGAACCCAAGTCACAACGGAGTGTGACCTTGGAAGAGTGGAGTAGGGAAGGTTTGCCCGAACCACTATAAATCTTGTGTTCTACTTATTTTTACTGCTTTATCTTATTTGCTCTCCATTCGCTTGAAAAGGGGATTAATTTTTTCAAGGGGTTAAGATTTTTGATTTATCAAAAGAAATTTTTAAAGAACCCAATTCACCCCTCCCCTCTTGGGTTTAGCCATCAACTCGGGACCAACAAATATAATATTCATAAATTTCTTTTGCTTGCATCTAACTTGGTTTTCCAACCTATTTTCATTAACATGCATAATCCATTTGACTCCTCAAGTCATTATGCTTATACAACTCTTACTTGTACATTACATCGGCTATTACACATCATAGTTAATCCCATAAGTAGGGTAATCATTCAATAATCATTATATATAGGTTCATTACCATCCATATAACATTTCTCACTTATTTTCCAAAATTTTACACACTGGTGCTCAATTTAAGCACACGTTGTCGCCTTAAGCCTCATTAATTAATCCCAAAATTTGAAATTAACATCATACATCTAAATAGCTGTATATTCACGAATTTTATCATATTTTCATGCACTTTTGAACAAAATCAAATTATATATGTCATTTATAACTTATGCATGTTCATTCATTCACATATACCCATTTAACAACACATACACGATGCATTACATAACATTTTCCAAGTCAGTAACTTGATCCATATTCCAGCATGATAATCATCCTTAATTAACACTTTATTTGGGGTATTTTTATGGGATTTTATTCCATTAACCCTAGGTTTCCAAAATAGCAAATTTGGAACCCATTTTTCACACTTTCAACGTGTGTTTCGATACGTAACCCTAAACAGTTTTATAATTCCGAATTTACAGCAATAAATTCAACTTTTCCTAACCCAAATCTAGGGTATTAACACATATTTAGCATCCATAATTTAACTCCTCTCAAACCAGCAACTTTCATGCGCATGTTGGGTGTCTTTCTCACTCCATTTTACATATTCATACCTATGCCCTAAAATTCCAGATTTGAGGCAAGGTTAATTCATTCCTTTTGATAATTAAAAGTACCCTAAATTGAGAGTAATTTACCCTCTAAATCGTCCTCAATTCACTTAAGCATAATTTTACAACATATATGTCACAAAAACATGGAAATCGGGTCATATACATCACTTTGCATTCCATACTTTCTAAAATTCATATCTTAATCTTAAATCAACATATATATTTCACTAAAACATGATTCATAGCTTAAACATGATACTAATCCAAAACAGCAACTTATCACTTGCATTTAGGATTTATCAAGTTAGGTTTTCAATTCATAGTTCATTCTACAATCCATAAATCATTGAAATTCATAGGTATATCTTAATACTCATCCCATATTTGATCAAATGGCATGTTGAATCACCATTTAGGAAAAATTTATGCACCAAATTCATATCCAAAAACTTAGGATATAAAACTTAAGATTAAAGGGTTTAACTCATCATATACACTTACTTGATTGTTGAAACTTAAACCCTAATCACTTGTGCTTGATTTTTTTCCTCCTTTTTCCCTTTCTTTTTCCTTCTCTTTTCCTCCCTTTTTCTTCCTCCTTGCTGGGGTATCCTTGGACGTGAGCTGCTGTGAGTGGAGAAGGTGTTTTGCAACTTAGAAAATTTCTTTCCAACCCTCTCTCTCACTTGGCCGTCCACATATATATAGGGCTGGATTTTTTTCCAGCTTGTGGACCCCACTTGGAGCAAGATTTCCAAGGGTAATTCAATGCATTTTTATCCATTTGTGTGCTGTTTCATTTGTGACCAAGTAAATTATTTTAACCAAAAGTAAAAATCTACTCAAGATAACCATCAACATGCTATCCATTGCACAAGTCCACTAGCTGCTCCATTTTCCAGAATTTTTTCCATTTTTTAGCAACCTTAATTTAAGGATAATTTATGCACTTAATTAACAGTTAGTTTAGCTATTAATTTAGCATAAAAAAATTCAAGAAAAATTCCAGCAGCAACACCCTTGAACGTCCATGCTCAAGACACCTTGCTGTCCACTATTACATCTTTCAATGGGCAACTGCTATTAACAATTTTTGCAGGAATTTTTCACATGAATAAATGCACATTTATACACCCCTGCATGCCAGATACCTAAGCTCATAAATCATAAAATAAAAAAATTGAAAAAAATCCAGCAGCAGCTGCTTGTTGACGTCCATGATTGCCACCACACCTCGGCTCCTTTGAGCTCTACCTTAGCCCCTTAAATGTCCACGTTAATGCAAGGATAATTCATGGATTTTTGTATTTTATAATAACACACAAAATACCTTGGAATTAAGCATCATTGGACACCTATTTAAGCCATTAAAAATTGCATTTAATTCATGTACTCCATGCCTTTAATGCATGGTACTTTTAGGGTGTAAAAGTCAACTGTATACACATTTTCCTATTCAGGCATTTTCTCAACATAAATGACTTAATATAAACCTTCCAAAATTTTAATCTAATATTTTCACTCAACCATTTTAAATTTCATCTCAATCCGATTTTTCTAGCTCAAGTTATAGCTATTTGAAGTTAACGGTTGAAGTTAAACTATGATAAATTAATCATCACACTAATTTCATCAGGGATTTTCATAACTCAATAATCCCATAAGATCAAGCCCATCATCATCAACTTCCCCTTCAAATTTCACTTGAATCCGCCTTACAGGCGTTGAGTTATGAATTTTCTAGTATTTTTCCACTTAACTTGATAATTATCTTTTAAATTCTCATAATTCATATCAAATAATTTAAAATATTTATCCATGATATATTGGTGTGTTTCACCATCAAATTACTTTAATCCCATTGTTCTATATCAGCTTATAATGATCACTCGAATCATTATTGCTAATCCTTAGCCCTAATTACAAAATCACAAGATTATCCAAAAATTCAATTAATTCACATATAAATCACATATATATGTTTAATGCATACATTTGAGTCTTACATAGGTTGGGTTTCACAATCCTCCCCCCCTTATAACTAGTTTCGTCTCGAAACCCCTTATCCTTTAAATAACTAGGGTATTTCCGTTCCACTTCTTCTTTTAACTTCCAAGTGGCTTCATTTTCGGAATACCAGTTCCATTGTACCTTCACGTACTCGATTTCTCGATTTCGAAGCTTTTGCACCTTCTGATCAAAGATTCTAACTGGTCTTTCTTCATAATTCAAATAATCTTGAATCGGTAGGTTTTCAGCCACTAATACATGGGTCGGGTCCGGAACATATTTCCTAAGCATAAAAATATGGAATATATTATGGACTAAAGCTAACGCCGAGGGTAAGGCTATTCTATATGCCAATTTCTCAATCTTCTCCAAAACCTCGAATGGTCCAATATACCTGGGATTCAACTTTCCTCTTTTCCCAAACCTTGTAACTCCCTTAAATGGTGTGACCTTTATGAATACATGTTCGCCAACTTGGATATTCAAATCCCTTCTTTTACAATCGATGTAACTCTTTTGCCAACTTTGGGCTGTGAGTATACACTGGCGAATAGTTTGTACCTTGTTTGCCATTCGTTGAGATAAATCTGAGGCTAGTCTTTTCTCTCCAACTTCATCCCAGTTCAACAGCGTTCTACATCGCCGTCCATACAATGCTTCAAATGGAGCCATTTGGATACTAGCTTGATGGCTATTATTGTATGCAAACTCCGAAATCGATATATACTCATCTCACAATCCACCAAATTTTAAGGTGCACATACGGAGCATATCTTCAATGATTTGATTCACCCGCTCCATTTGTCCATCTATTTGAGGATAGAAAGATGTACTGAATTTAAGTTGGGTGCCTAAGGTTTCATGTAAGCTCCTCCAAAATCTTGATGTAAACGTCGCATCCCGATCCAAAACAATCGACTTCGACACTCCATGGAGTCGTACGATCTCCTTATAATATACCTTGGCTAGCCTTTCCGCTGTATAAGTCCTTTTTATAGGTATGAAGTGAGCAACTTTTGATAGTCTGTTTACTATTACCCATATGGAATCGTTTCCTGATCGAATCTTAGGTAATCCTTCGATAAAATCCATTGCGATGTCGTCCCACTTCCATACAGGAATTTCTAAGGACTGTAACTTTCCAGGCACTCTTTGGTGATCTACTTTCACCCGTTGGCAAGTTAAACACTTAGCCACGTATTCAGCGATCTCCCTTTTCATATTATTCCACCAATATGCTTTCTTGAGATCCTGATACATTTTAGTACTTCCTGGGTGAATAGAGAATGACGAAACATGTGCCTCCTTAAGGATCTGTTCCTTCAACTCAACTGTATTAGGTATGCAAAGGCGACCCTTATACCTATACATACATTGCTTATCAATAGAAAATTCAAACAACTCCTTTTTCTTTATCTTTTGTACATGTGCATGTAGGTCTGTATCCTTTTACTGAGCAATCTTAATATGTTCAAAAAGTGACGATTGTATGCATAGTTGTGATAATCTTATTTGAACTCCAGGTGGACAAACAATCAGTTCTAGTTGTCTTATCTCCTGAAGCAATCCTTCCTCATTGGTGATAAGATGCGCTAAGCTAACATTTCTGCTCAATGCATCAGCTACCACATTTGCCTTACCTGGATGATATAAAATTTGCAAATCGTAGTCCTTCAATAACTCGAGCCACCTCCTTTGTCTCATGTTCAACTCTTTCTCAGTGAAAATATTTTTAAGGCTCTTGTGATCTGTATAGATCTCACATCTTGCACCATATAGGTAGTGTTTCCATATTTTCAAGACAAACACCACAGCTGCTAATTCTAAATCATGTGTGGGGTAGCTTACCTCATTAGGCTTTAGCTGTGTCGCGCATAGGCTATCACTCTTCCTCTTTGCATCAGTACACATCCTAATCCCTTTCTTGAAGCATCACTGTAGACCATAAACCCTTCATTTTCCTCTGGTAAGGTTAGGATGGGCGCTTTTACCAACCGCTATTTCAATTCTTGAAAACTGTGCTTGCATTCTTCAGACCATACATACCTAACTCCTTTACGAGTCAACTTTGTTAACAGGGCTGACAATTGTGAAAATCCTTCAACAAATCTTCTATAATAACCGGCCAACCCTAGGAAACTTTGAATTTATGTAATGGTCGTTGGCCTTGGCTATTTCAATACTGCTTCAATCTTCTGAGGATCAACTTGAATACCTATTTTTGATATTATATGGCCAAGAAATCCTATTTATTTCAACCAAAACTCACATTTCCTCAACTTGGCATATAATTTTTCTTTTCTCAACCTTTCCAAAATCCTTCGTAAATGATTTTCATGTTCTTTCTCCATTTTTGAGTAGATTAGGACATCGTCAATAAATACCACCACAAATTGATCAAGATAGTCCCGAAAAACTCTATTCATCATATCCATGAAAACGGCAGGGGCATTAGTAAGTCGAAAGGCATTGCCAAAAACTCGTAATGTCCATACCTAGTTCGAAAAGCTGTCTTATGAACACCGGTAGGACTTATCCTCAGTTGATGATACCCTGACTGCAAATCAATTTTAGAGAAAGTTGCGGCTCCTTGCGATTGATCAAATAAATCATCGATCCTGGGCAATGGTACTTATTCTTTATTGTAACTTTATTTAGCTCCCTGTAGTCAATACATAATCTCAAACTTCCATCCTTTTTCCTTATAAATAATACCGGAGCTCCCCAAGGTGACACACTGGGTCTAATAAAATCTTTATCCGATAGCTACTGTATTTGAGTCCTTAGTTCATTCATTTCGGCTTGTGCCATTCTATATGGAATTTTAGATATTAGGGTTGTACCCGACATAACATCTATAGTCATATCCATTTCCAGTTGTGGAGGCAGTGTGGTTAACTCCTTTAGAAATACGTCAGGAAATTCCCTAACCACTAGAATCTGATTAATTTCTACCTTCTTGCTTTTCTCTACATTCACCGATAACAAATATGCTTGACATTTTTATCGGATCATCTTGATGGCTTTCATAGATGATATCAATATATTTGAATTTTCGGGCTGCCTTAGCCTTCCAATGGTTATCTCCTTTCCTGGAGTTGCTTCAAATTAGACCTTTTCATTTTTGCAATCTATAATAGCTCCCCATTGACTTAGCCAATCCATACACAGTATTACATCGAATTTCGTCATAGGCAATAGGATCAAATCGGCTTCTAGAATCAGTGATCCTATCCTAATTGGGCAGGCTTTGCATACTTGGCTAGAACTTGCTAACCTATAAATAAAAAATTCTACATGAATGATCTGATTAGTCTCCTCTACCGGTGGTGCATGGGTGGTCACATATTGACATGCTATGAATGAATGGCTAGCACCTAAATCAAACAAAGCTACTGCCAAATTCCCTAAAATATAAATCATACCTGTGACCACCTTTTCCTCTTGTTCTTGAGATTCCGTCTGGGTCAAGGCATGCACGTGCACCGGATTTGTGGAAGTTCCCTATTTATTTGTTGCTCCGGGTATTCTAAGTTGAGCAGGTTTTCCACATCCTTGTGATGCCTGCGCCTTATTTGGGCAATTCGGGGCAATGTGACCCGTCCAATCACAGATATAACATTTAACAACCTTTACTTCTCCCGTCCTGCACTCCCACTCCTTGGCGATATGACCCATTTGTCCACATTTGTAGCACCGGTTCGAACCCTTTAAAAACTCGCCTGTATGTTGCTTTTGACATTTTCTACATAGCGGTGATCTTTTCTTCTTTGGGATTCCTTTTCCCTTTCTCACATTTCCTTTTCTAGCCTTTTCCTTCTCGGTTTCTATTTTCTTGGTATCCGTGCTGAACATTCTTAAGCCCAATCTCAGTTCTTGTGTTCTTAAAGCCTCAATTTCCAATGCTCTTGCTCTCTCAAGACTTGAAGCATAATCCTTGATCAGTAGAGGGGCAAGACTTTCCCAGAGATATGACCTCAATCCTTGTTGAAATCTCTGCGCCTTATTTCCCGGCACATTTGCAATCCAAGGCACATATCTAACCAGAGCATTGAATTTTGTGGCGTACTCAGTGACCGTCATCCTCCCTTGATAAAGTTTTTCAAACGCTATCACTTTTTGACTCTGTAATCCAATCGGGAGATATTCTTTGTTAAATTCTTCAACAAAAGTTTACCAAGACACTTCTTCCGACCGTGACATTGTAATCAACATTATCTTCCACCATTCTTGTGCATCCTTCGCTAATAAATGAGTAGCACACAATACCTTTTGACGGTCATTGCACGGAGATATCCTGGATCTCCGTCATCCACTGTTCTGCTTGCACTGGGTCGGGTTCTCTGAAAAACTATGGGGGTCGTTGTGCTAGAAATGCATTGATTGCTCTTCTATCAGCTTCCATTAGCTGATTTTCGTCTCTTAATGGTGCTGGTGTAGAAATGGGGTCCGCCATTGGAGCAGGTCTTTCCCTTTCTGTACTAACCAACTGAGCTTGTTGGGTCCTTTCTCATAGTCCTTGAATTATATCAGTAGTTTGTGCTGCCCAGTCCCTAGTGGCTTGCTGCATCGCTTCTTTTACTGCTGCAGCCACTCTTTCCTCTATGAGTCTAGCTTGTCTTGACTCAGTTTCTTCTTCTATATTTCTTTCAGGGCTTTCATTAGTTCATCTTTGCTGATTTCTTTGAGTAGGTCTTTGTGTCACAGGCCTTCCTCTCTTAAGCCTACTAGACTCGCCAACTTCATGTTGGCTTGGAATCTCTTTAGCTGTTTCTTTTCCTTTATTTTTCCTTAGTCCTGACCTTGTCTCCACCATCGTGCTATTCTGGGTATATAAAAGCACACACTTTCATTTACAATTAATGTTAGGTCATCGCATACGCATTTCATTATCATATGGTCACAACCAATTCACTCAATCACAATCATATCATATCATTCAAGCTCATTCATCCATATACTTAAACTCTTAAGTTTAGTTATATCAACATATTCATTCATAACCATCATATTCACAACATTTCATCCATAGTCACTACATGTGAGGATATCGCACACTTATATACATATGGCATAGCACACATATCTTACTTATGAACATGTCAGTCTACCATGGAAACCATATTGTCATCAAGTCATAATTATACATACACAACCCAAAAATAAGAAAATTCATCATCTGCCTGGGTCTCTCCTTATGTATCGTCTATGACTAGGTGGAACTTGTGAGGGTGCCTCGGTGATCGCACTAGTGTCAGACCACGCACGGACCTCTTCCTCTCCACTGTCGCCGTCCTCATCATCCTCATCGTCCTCTTCCTCACTTACATACTCCTCTACCTCCTCCTCTACTTCCTCCTCTACTTCCTCTTCTTCTCCTTCTTCTTCCTCGACAGGCTCGAGGAATTCCATGGGATCATCATCATCATTGACTTTCTCAAGTAAGGAAATTTCACTTGTCTTTTTAGATATGTGAAGCATTACCTCATCGGGTCGAGGAGCTGCAGGTACCTCAATGACTCCTTTAGCAAGATGCTCTTCAACATAGAGGGTCATTTCTTTTTCTCTGTGGTGAATCCTATCCCAACATACCCCATACCAGAACTGGACACACCCATGAACAACCTATACCACGGACCTCAGTCAGGTGGTGTGGGTGCTGGAATCTTTTTCAAAAAATCCTGAAGGTCTTGTGGAAACAAATGATCTATGGGAACACTAGGAGACCGTGGGACACCAAGATAAGTTCCTGGAAGAACTCGTGCTCTAAATCCATAACTTGAGGACTCTCCTAGACTTTGTGTGTGCTGACCAGGGGGACCATGATGGCTTCCTTGAGGTTGGACAGGAGTGCGTCTAGGTGAAAATCTTGGAGGGACTGCTGGGAACTTTACGGTGTTTCACTGTGATCCCCACCACCTATCCATGTTCTCCTCCCTTCTTTGTCTCCTTTCCTCCTCCTCTCTTTCCCTTCGCAACTCTTCTGCACTCATCATTCTCTTTCCCTTATCCGCCATTTGTACAAACATAGCAATTTAATTACATTGCAAAGACAATTTATCATCATATACCTTGCATTTCATCATGTTAAAACATTTCTAATCATCATATAATCATGTATATTTCATTATATGCTTTCAATTTTCTATACTTAGAAATTTTCCACACCTATTTACCAATCCTCGCTCTGATACCAAGATCTGTGGTGCCCCAAACCTGAGCGTCACATCCTGAGCCTTACCTCGGGATCGTTATTGATTGGTAAACATGATCAGGATTGTTGCCTTGTCACACGGCGGGTTTTAACGGATATTTATCCAACTAAATATATTCTCATAGGAGTTTATTTCCTTATATTTCTCATCTCATGCATATCTAGGTCATTTCCACCCAACCATTACATAGCTAAGCATGATGTTCAAAGACATTTAAAACTTTCACATAAATCAGATGTCACAACATGTATCATTCATAGTTGTCAACATAACACATCAAAGTAATTTACAACCATTCAACAGAAGTTTTCCATGATATAAGACTACTAATGTTTTTCCATTTCTTTAATGGTCTGCTCTTGCTCCTTTGCCAGGTCCTTTCCTTCACCTGTCTATGGGTTTGGAAAACGAAAACGTGAGTCGAAACTCAATAAGCAAGTTATATATTTTACAGGCAATTCATTTAGCAGACATTATTTTTTTATTTAAAATATCTTGGAAAGCAATTTATACCTTTCGAAAAGGTATATCTTGAAAACATAATTCTTGTACCTATCACAGGTACTTCATGCATAATGCAGTGTAAAACCGTGAACATGTCTTTCATAGGATGGAAGCTAGCTAGGCGACCATCCGTTCTTGTCTTCTCCCATCTCAGGGAGGGTGCCGCCGACCTTGGGCCTATCTTAACGACTTGGCCACACCAAAGGGGGACAATCGGTCTGCTTATACCTTTTAGGTGGACCTAGTACTTTGTGCACATGAACTTTCATAAAAACCATCTTTAACATGCTAGCATGATTTTTCATGAAGAAACTTAGAATCACATCACTTTTCATAACATTTATCAAAGAAATTTCATAATGCCATATTGTAAACAAAAACATCATTTCAACACATATTTAACTAAGGAATGACCATCCTTAAATACATTAGAAATAATTGCAGTGCTCACATCAAAACAAATAGAGCAAAAGATGCATTTTTGTAAAGAAATTTAGAAAACAAAAACCATTTAGAAATTTGCTTGCTTACTTGTCTCACTTTAGCTTTCCAAGTCTATTTTTTTTACCCTTGCCTACATGAGAATAATATAATATTCATACATTTCTTTTTCTTGCATCTAACTTAGTTTTCCAACCCATTTTCATTAACATGCATAATCCATTTGACTCCTCAAGTCATTATGCTTATACAACTCGTACATTACATCGGCTATTATACATCATAGTTAATCCCATAAGTAGGATAATCATTCAATCACATAATAATCATTCAATAATCACTATATATAGGTTCATTACCTTCCATATAACATTTTTCACTTATTTTCTAAAATTTTACACATCGGTGCTCATTTTAAGCACACGTTGTCGCCTTAAGCCTCATTAATTAATCCCAAAATTTGAAATTAACATAATAAATCTAAACAGATATATATTCATGAATTTTGTCATATTTTCATGCACTTTTGAACAAAATCAAATTATATATGTCATTTATCACTTATGCATGTTCATTCATTCACATATACCCATTTAACAATACATACTTGATGCATTACATCAAATTTTCCAAGTCAGTAACTTGATCCATATTCCAGCATGATAAACATCATTAATTAACACTTTATTTAGGGTATTTTTTATGGGATTTTAATCCATTAACCCTAGGTTTCCAAAACAGCAACTTTGGAACCCATTTTTCACACTTTCAACATGTGTTTCGATACGTAATCCTAAACAGTTTTATAATCCCAAATTTCGAGCAATAAATTAAAATTTTCCTAACCCAAATCTAGGGTATTAACACATATTTAGCATCCATAATTTAACACCTCTCAAACCAGCAACTTTCATGCACATGTTGGGTGTCTTTCTCACTCCATTTTACATATTCATACCTATGACCTAAAATTCCAGATTTGAGGCAAAGTTAATTCATTCCTTTTGATCATTCAAAGTACCCTAAATTGAGAGTAATTTACCCTCTAAATCATCCACAATTCACTTAAGCATAATTTTACAACATATATGTCACAAAAACATGAAAATCGAGTCATATACATCACTTTGCATTCCATACTTTCCAAAATTCATATCTTAAGCTTAAATCAACATATATTTTTCAATAAAACATGATTCATAGCTTAAACATGATACTAATCAAAAACAGCAACTTATCACTTGCATTTAGGATTTATCAAGTTAGGTTTTCAACTCATAGTTCATTCTACACTCCATAAATCATTGAAATTCATAGGTATATCTTAAAACTCATCCCATATTTGATCAAATGGCATGTTGAATCACCATTTAGGAAAACTTTATGCATCAAATTCATATCCAAAAACTTAGGATATAAAACTTAAGATTAAAGGGTTTAACTCATCATATACACTTACTTGATTGTAGAAACTTAAACCCTAATCACTTGTGCTTGATTTTTTTCCTCCTTTTTCCCTTTCTTTTTACTTCTTTTTTCCTCCCTTTCTCTTCCTCCTTGCTGGGGTATCCTTGGACGTGAGCTGCTGTGAGTGGGGAAGGTGTTTTGCAACTTAGAAAATTTCTTTCCAACCCTCTCTCTCACTTGGCCGTCCACATATATATAGGGCTGGATTTTTTTCCAGCTTGTGGACCCCACTTGGAGCAAGATTTCCAAGGGAAATTCAATGCATTTTTATCCATTGGTGTGCTTTTTTACTTGTGGCCAATTAAATTATTTTAACCACATTTTTTAAAAGTAAAAATCTGCGCAAGATAACCATCAACATGCTGTCTATTGCACACGTCCACTAACTGCTCCATTTTCCAGATTTTTTTCCATTTTTTAGCAACCTTAATTTAAGGGTAATTTATGCACTTAATTAACATTTATTTTATTTATTGATTTAGCATAAAAAATTCAATAAAAATTCCAGCAGCAACACCCTTGAACGTCCATGCTCAAGACACCTTGCTATCCACTATTACATCTTTCAATGGGCAACTGCTATTAACAATTTTTGCAGCAATTTTTCACATGAATAAATGCACATTTATACACCCCTGCATGCCAGCTACCTAAGCTCATAAATCATAAAATAAAAAAATTGAAAAAAATCCAGCAGCAGCTGCTTGTGGACGTCCATGATTGCCACCACACCTATGCTCCTTTGAGCTCTCCCTTAGCCCTTTAAATGTCCAGGTTAATGCAAGGATAATTCTTGGATTTTTGCATTTTATAATAACACACAAAATACCCTAGAATTAAGCTGCATTGGACACCTATTTAAGCCATTAAAAATTGCATTTAATTCATGTACTCCATGCCTTTAATGCATGGTACTTTTAGGGTGTAAAAGTCAACTGTATACACCTTTTTCAATTCAGGTATTTTCCCAACATAATTAGCTTAATCTAAACCTTCCAAAATGTTAACCTCATAATTTCATTCAACCGTTTCAAATTTCATCTCAATCCGATTTTTCTAGCTCAAGTTATAGTCATTTGAAGTTAATGGTTGAAGTTAAATTATGATAAATTAATCATCACACTAATTTTATCAGGGATTTTCATAACCCAATAATTCCATAAGATCAAGCCCATCATCATCAACTTCCCCTTCAAATTTCACTTGAATCCGCCTTGCAGGCGTTGAGTTATGAATTTTCTAGTATTTTTCCACTTAACTTGATAATTATCTTTTAAATTCTCATAATTCATATCAAATAATTTAAAATAATTATCCATGATATATTGGTGTGTTTCAATTACCATCAAATTACTTTAATCCCATTGTTCTATATCAGCTTATAATGATCACTCGAATCATTATTGCTAATCCTTAGCCCTAATTACGAAATCACAAGATTATCCAAAAATTCAATTTATTCACATATAAATTACGTATATATGTTCAATGCATACATTTGAGTCCTACATAGGTTGGGTTTCACATAATATCCCTAAATCGTTTGGGTTCATTCATATATCATTTTTAACATAAAAACATAGAAATCGGGTCATACGTGTAACCCTTTTTCTGACATGGCACAATATGGTCCATTTAAATTAAATAATTATCTTAAAATAAAATCTTCAAAAATCCATATCATTAAACCCATGTTGCTGTCTATTGCTGGGACATCCACTTTATGCAGCTTTTGCACATTTTTTTCCACACCATTTTAACCTTAATTAATGGGTATTTAACCACCCTAGCTAATAGCCTACTTAGGGGTCATTTAACATATTTAAAACAATTCACAAAAAATCAAATACAGCAGCTTAGCCATCCACATCTCCTACGGCCCATTTAATGTCCATGTGATCACGTCCATTTCAACTGCCCCTTTTTCAATTTTTTTCCATAAACTTGCAGCTTTTAATTAATGGACCATTAATCACCCTAATTAGGAGCTCATTTAGGGGTCAAATTAGCTATTAAAAAATCATAAAAATCCAAAAAGCAGCTACCTTGCTGTCCATTTAATTAACGTCACATATGCTTTGGATTTTTGGCATTTTGTGCCACAAAATCCATTCCAAATCAAGGTCATTAATAATCCTTGTCATGTAGCTCATTTTAATGCATTTTTTTCATTTTTAAAAAATCAAAAATTCCATGCAACAACCCCTTTAGCCATCCATGTGTGGGCCACCTCCTCTACCTCACTTGAGCTAGCCATTTAGCTCCTTAAATTAATTCATTAATCACTTGATATTATCATGAATTTTATCATTTTAAATAATTCATAAAGCCCATGTGTAATTATCTCCTTTTGACACCTCATTTATGCCATTGATCATTTACTTAATCACCTTACTTTAACTTAAGAACAAGCTTACTTTTTGGTGCACAAAAGTCAATAATATACACCCATTTTTGTACAACACATATCCCATCATCATTAGCTTAATCTAAGCCTCTCATTGTATGGATCTCATAATTTTAACCGTTCATTTCAAATTTCGTCTCAATCCGACTTTTCTAGCTCAAGTTATGCTCATTTGAAGTATCCTTGGATTTTGGTGGTGATGATCGATTTTTACCTTAATTTCATCATAATTTTCATAATCCATCATTTCCATAAGATTAATCATAAAATTATGTGCTTACCTTTCAATTTTCATCTTAATTCGCATTCCTAGCGTCGAGTTATGAATTTTCTAGCAATCGCCACCTTTAATCCATAATTATCACATAATCTCCATTAATTAAACCATAATATATGAGAGAATTATCCTCAATATATTTACATTTCCTAATTCTCATTAAGCCTCTTTAATCACATTGACCCATATCGGCTTATAACCATTATTCATAATCATTTGCCCTAATTGCAATAAATCATCAAAATTGCAAGAGAAATCATTCATAATTCCACTAAATCATACATGATCCATATTTATATGCCAAATGCATATAATTAAGCTTTACTTGGGTTTGGGTATCACAAAATTTTTATTGGTACCTCATGGTTGCCAAAATATTGTCAATAAGAGTTCCCTTTTTACTGCTAGTCCAAAGCCTAGATAAAAAGTAAGGGATGACATGTCAGGCTGGTAGCCGGTGCTATAAAAATCACTATCACATCTTTTATGGATTATAAAAATATATTAAAAGTCGTTAATGCTAGGGTATTCCCTATATGTCACGCGCTGCAGCGAAGCCCGGATGTAGTAAGAAATGAGCAAGGGTTGCTATGACGTCTCCCTAAAGTTGACATAGTACAAAAACATCCAGTTGTAGTGAGAAGTAGGCAAAGATTCTAATAGGATATGTAATGTCCTCAAGTAAAAAGGTGTTCAAGATGTTTAAGCAAAAAATTTTTAAAGAAAGTCTTGCCCTAAAAGATTAAATGCTTGCTTATTGAGTTGTCACTCACATTTTATTTTTTCCAAACCTTAGACAGGTATCGGGAAACTCAAGAAGATGCAAACCTAAGCAATGAAGGAAGGTACGTGATGATAGCCATGTGGGCTATAAGGAATGGGATAGCATGATTAAGGTTCTAAGGTATCTTGATGTTGATGTATATATGAACTTATATAAAATTATAAGTTCTATGTGTGGCAATGATTGAACGTATGTGTGTCTAGGATGTATATGTTATGATTAAGTCAAGAAGACTTTCATTGTAGAAAAGCATGATGAAATGCTTTGAATGATATATAAAATTTTAATACAAGTGTATCGTTGCTTATATGATAAATGATATGGAATGTGATGAAATGAACGATGAAAATTTTTTTTGGACGAGATCCAATTAAGAACCCGCCGCGTGATCAGGGCAACAATCTTGATTCACATTTACCAATCAATAAGGTCTTGAGGTAAGGATGTGACGTCTCGGTTTAGGGCGCCACAGAAGTTGGTATCAGAGCATGGATTGGTAAATAGGCATGGTAAGAAAAGATTTGATATTACAAAGATGATATTTTAGCAAGGATTGATAAATAGATATAGAAGAAAAATGGAAAATAATGAAAGAGATAGATTGAGGTTATAAGGCATATACGATATGTATTGTCTTATACTGAATGTCATTATGACACAATGATATGACTACTTAAGGAAATATAGCTGGTTTGCTATGTTTCATAGTGTAGATGGTATATAAAGGAAAAATGATATGAGGCTAAATGAAATGAAGAAGGAGGTAACGAGAATTTAAGAAAAGATAAATGGTAGAAGGGAATAAGAACAGATGATGGGTTAAATAATGGAACCCTATATAGATACCCCCCATACCTAGGGTATAGCACACTTTATTTAAGGCAGCACAAGACTGTGCTATATGATATATATGTTTAAGGAGCGATGTCATGGCGACATATGGAAGGCACCAAGGCGCCAACTTTCTAAGTGATTATTGGTTTAGAGTTTATGGTTATGATAAAATGACATATTATATAAGTATAATCTGAATGTGTAAGGAAAAACAGCCTTACACTATGAAAGGCGAAGATAGGAATGAGAAATCTAGAAAAAAAGGAGTTTTGATTCTTTTATAAATGTATGATGTTTGATGTTATGAAAATATAAATGCGTTTGATTTTATTCAAATGCTAAGTGTATATGAAAGAAGAAAGGCCATGGATCTTTCTAGGTCATATAATTGACAATGTATGATATGAATGATTCTATGATAAGATATGATTATACTAATATGATTTTATATGTTGCTTTCTACAACATGCCTATCACCTTAGTTTTTTAATAAGGGAAAGATAGTTGCAGATATGAGTCAACAGGAAAAGAAGAGAAACAAGTAGCAAATCTAAACGACCAGGACAAGTGAGTCCATGAACTCGTCAACAACGGGCTACTATGAACCCTGAGTCAAAGGATTGGAGGTGTTACCGCTATAAGAATACCTCGCAGGTAGAAAGAGTGGAGGAAAGGATAACTGCAGCTGTAGAAAGAATTGTGCAATAGGCCGCCCAAGATTGCGTGGTCCAAGTAGTAGAAGTAATACAAGGCCTTTGGAAAATGCCCACCAACTAGAAAAAGGTGGAAATGAAGGACCGGTATAGGTAATAATTATTAACCTAGTACCCAAACTTTTAAGGGTTGAAAATAGTAAGATAGAAACGAATGAAAAGGATATTAATGTCTTTCTAGCTCAGTATCCACCTAAGATTCTTAGGTGAATCAGATTTTATTCAGGCTGAGCAGTGGATGACTGAAACCAAGAACATGTTCAAGGTTTGAACATGTAGTCCTATGTGATATCCAAGCATTGATTGACAATGCTTATAAGTAATAGGAAACATTAAATGGCTATTATGCCATAATCAACAAAGGTAATCTGGAAGAATTGATAAGAAATATGGATATAACACATGTTGGTAATGAACATGTATAATTAGGGCAAGGGTAACTTGACCCTAAGGATCAAGGAACCTGGTGTAGAAGAAAAAAGGAGTAAGAAAGATCAACTCAACCGATAGCTATAGTTGACAGGAAGTCTCTGCAAATTATTGCAGAAAGGTGTAGCAAAATGTGTCTAGTTATCATGTATAGAAGAAAAAGAAGATTACACATATGATGCCACAGAAGTTGGTATATCATAACAAGGAATGGTAGATAGATGAAGAAAAACGAAAGCAAGAATGATTGCCGAAATTTTCTTCAATTCCAATGTGGTAAGAAGATAGGTGTGGAACTCCAAATTTTATGATCATGCATGAAACCCTAAGGTCATGAACCCTAGGTAATATATTGACTTTTATATGAAATAAATATATGATTTCCGTAATATATGGAATTGAAGGATCAAATAATTAATTATGAAATATAATTTCAAATGAATAGTAAATGTGAATAGTAGAACGTGAATAGTAACCATATGGTTAAGATAAAGTGATAAGTTAATCACTCTAGATTAACTTAATCACAAAATACGAAAAAGGAAGCTTCCCCCAAAAGGGAAAAATGGGAGTAGAGATGAAAAGGGGAATTAATTGGAATTTACAAAGGTTACATTTGAGATTTATAAGAAAATGGAGGGTAATTTATGACTTCATAAATATTAGATATGAAAATGAATTTTCACAAATTTTTTGCGAAGAAATTTCAAAATTCTGAATTGTACAAATTAAAATTGTTTAAATTTACGGACCTTATGGAAAAATAAAAATAAATGAAAAATTTTGGCGAATTAGGTTCCTAACTAAGGACTTATATTCATCCATATTATTTTCATTAGATCTAAGCATGTATAACTCGGATGGACAGGAGAATTTAATAGAAGATACTAAATTATGTGCTTTCTAATCTAGATGGATCAGATTATGAAAAATAATTGACTAAATTACCTAACTTGAGTGCATCAGAAAGCGTGCCAAAGGCATAAACTTACGTCCAGAATCACAACCATGCATTTACGTTGATATTTTATTTTTTTTACATAATTACTTAGTTAATGAATATCTTAATGTATATAAGGCCATTTGAGATGAAATTTTAGAAGCAAGCCTATTTTAATATACCCTACATAATGAATGGATTAAATTTTGAAAAACATGTTTACAAGTTTTTAAAATGAAATTTTATACCAAAATAAGATCTTAATTAAATTAAAATGTGTACTTCGCTCCAATTGATGTGATATTTTATGGGTAAGCCTATTTTAGTATGCCCACTTTAATGAAGAAATGAAATTTTGGAAAACATGTTTCTAAAATTTTAAAAAGAGATTTTTATCCAAATATGAATTAGTTAATTAAAATAAAATAGAATTTTTTTTAAAATTTTAAAAGGTGCATTTTGTGAGCAATTGTATATATATTAATAAGAAAAATTTTTGTAATATATAAGTGTGTATGTAGGCAGTTATGAATTAATTTTTTAATGCAAATAAAAAAAAAGAAACGAAAATGAAAAGAAGCCGTGGACGGTGCATGGACAGCTGCATATATGCTGGAATGCTGAAAATTAAACACCTGTAATATGATAAACGGTGACCTTGAGTTAGGTCAAATTTAAACTATTGTAAACCGATTAAAGAGACGTATAAATGGAGCTCTTAATGGACGTAAATAGGCTACTAATTCAAAAAGCGAGAACGGACGGCAGCAGTAAATTTTTTTTTAGCAAAGACGTCCAAAGCATTTAACAGGTTCTATTAATTTGTGTCCTTTTTGCTTCCGTTCCTTTAATTTCTTCATGTTAAAATAATTTTCCTAATGTCTGAAAATGCTGCTCGTTCCCTGTCTAAATATTTTAAATATTTTTTTATGAAAATATATGGACATTCAAAAGGAAAGCAACATATATAAAAAAATAATAATAAAATGAAAAAAGATGAATTCAAATGAATGATGAATGGAATGAATGAATAAACTGGCGTCTGAAAATAAAATTTCAGACTTAGTTTGACGTCTGAAAATGTGATTTCTTTTTCATTTTAGAATGATATCCAGAAATTCAGTTTTAACCGGGCAATAATTTTAATAAGTTAATTTTCTGAGTATATAATGTTTAAATTAGATAAAATGATTAATTGATTTTGGAGTTCATAAATTTAGAAAGTATCATGCTGAACTTTAATTTATATGATAAATGTTTTCTGAATATATGATTTAATATTTCAGCATGATTTTGCTGTTTAATTAATTCAGCACAATAGGTTATAATTATTAATTTCTCATACCTTTCAAATGATCCAGTTATGTAATTAAATTGAAAATTTTCCCTATCCAATTGCGTCCAGATAAGGTTATCGTTAAGTTAATAGGCACGTTGCTGAAATTTAATTAGAAGGGTGAGTGTTCAAGGCAGCAACAATATATATAAAAAAAAAAGGGAAAGCAGATGCTGGACGATATGGAATTGTTGCTGGATATTCAACGGGAAATCACATTTTTGTTGCTGATGTTAATATGATGACTATTTTGCTAAAAATATACCCTATTTGATTTCATGTTGAATTAACAAATTTTAATTTATGTTAAAATCATGTTGAATATATGGCTTGAAAATATTGAGTATAAGTGATGCTTAAAACAAATTTTGATTTCTGTTATATCTATGTTGAATTAGTAAATAGAAATGATAAAAATGATAGGCATGAAAACAGGTTCAAAACAGATTTTTAAATCTGTATAAACCATGTTCAATATATGATTTATGGATGATGAAAGAAAGGTTATAAATTTCTGAAAATTTAAACAGGCATGGGTTGTTTCTTTAATTTACTGAATATTAATCCATGTATATATAATGTTTAATTTAGTATTAAAATAATTTATTGGTTTGATAAAATATGACTCCCAATTAGGTGACATAAAAAATAGCTAGGCTGTAATGTTTGAAGTTTCATAGTCTAAATAGCCACGAAATAATGAGTATATGTATAAATGTTTAAAAATATATTTTAAATTCTGTTCTAATCATGTTTTATTAGTGATTTATAGATGACAGAAAAATGGTTAGTAGTAGCCAAGTGTGTAAATGTGAATAGGAGATAGTTGTATGAGATAAAACATACATAAGTTAGAAAATAAGTTCATTGTGCAAGCATGGATTGTTATAAATAGTCCTTTTTCATTTGTATAGGAAAAGGAAAAGGAAAAGTGGAAGGTACAAGTTGACTACGCAGGTAAGCAAGCAAACCTTTTGAAAATACAATTTTATACGACCTTACCCTGTAATCTTAAATTGTTTTGGAAATTGCTTCATTAGAAGCAAATCCTTTTAATGTTGAAAATATTGAAATACAATGTTGAAAAAGTTGTGTTGAAAGGAAAATGAGATTTTAAAATGATATTTGAAATAAATGTTTTAGAATAAGTTTTATTACAAGATTTTGAAGTATTTTAATGATATGTTTCAAAGGATCTCTAAATATTGGATTATTTTGGAGTTTCCAAAATCTATTATTTCGAGAAGGATTTAAGGAAGGCCAACACGATAAATTAATTTCAAAAATGATTTGAGTAATGTTCAAAGGATTATACAAGACTATCCCATACAGAAATGAATAATAAGACAGGTGGACAAAAGTATATGATAAAGACGTTTTATTGTTCAAAAATTATTTACAAAATGGTTAGAAAATATTGTTATTTCAAATATTTTCCTTGAATACTTCAAATGATTTATGAAATATAAATGTTTTAAGGTTGGTCATCCTTACAAAACGTTTTGAGTATAGAACTCATTAACATGGGTTAAGCCCAGTTTTCAAGATTTGAAAGGAATACAGGCTGAGGTCTGTAGTATTTTATGAAAGCATACTAGCATCAGGTTTTCAGAAAAAGGACACAGACTGTGGTCTGTGGTTTTTATAAAATCATGCTAGCATGTGAATGTAAAGGAAAAGTGTGCACGAGGATTATGTACTAGGTCTACTATAGAGGATATGCAAGTCGGACGTGGTTGCAAATTGGGCCCCCATTGCATAGACCGAGTCACCTGAAATGGGAGATGGACACAGATAGCCGCCTGGCTCGTGGGTTATCACTTGGAAGGGTTTCTCTCCTAAGGAAGGATGATCACTTGATAAGTGTCACCTACCAGATGGACAAAGATGTATTACATGTTGTATATGCTTAAAAAGGGTTTTATGCAAAGTATTTTAGGACATGAGAAAAGGAGCTTCGATGAAAAATATTTTATATGTCAAGTTATATAAGCATATGTTTGCCATGAATTGGGAATATGAAAAGTTTATGAAATGTATTTATGAAAAAGTTTCCTCCAATTGCTAGTCGAACGCTTGTTAAGCGTCTATTATTGAAAGGTGAGAAATGCATTTAAAATAAAAAATGCTTGCTTATTGAGTTTCGAGTCATGTTTTGTTTTCCTCAACCATAGACAGGTATAGCACAGGCCACGCAGGAAAGGAAAAGAGTATGAAGAAAACTTTTCAACAAGCTGGTCTGTATATGGTATGAATGATTATATGGAATTTTCAAAATATGTATGTATGAAATGTTTAGATTGAAAGAACTTGTGATGTAGATAAGTCAGTTATTATGATATGAATAATATATGTGAAATCGATGTCAAGAATGTGTTCATATATGATGATATGATATTATGTAATGAGATATTATGAGTATCATGTGTAAAATTGATGACAAGTGTTTGTTATTGTTGGAAACAATTGTTGAAATCAAATGCAAAATATCCAAAGTATGAGTTTTGATGATTAACAACATAATTCGAGTAAAGTCTTAGCTACTAATATGTTTTGTGCAATGTTTAAGGTTATAAAAATGAAAAATACAAAACAGAACAAGTGAAGTCGCAACCCACGTCGACACAAACATCGACTTGGGCCAAGTCGATTTCTCAAGTCGACTCCATCTTCGACTTCAAGAGACGTCCTCCGTCCAGCGTTGAAATTAGGAGCAAAATGTGTCGAAGTCGCAGACGAAGTCGACTCCACTTGCGACTTGGGCGAAGTCCCAGACCAAGTCGACTCCAGTATCGACTTCATATGACACTTTCCTTCCAGAGTTAAAATTGGGTTGCAAATCTGCCGAAGTCGCACATGAAGTCGACTCCACTTGCGACTTGGGTGAAGTCGCAGGCCAAGTCGACTCCAACATCGACTTCAATCAGATGGCAAAAATTTCAGGAGTCAAGTCGGGGAATAAGTCGACTTCAAGTTAGACTTGAGTCAAGTTGAAGAACAAGTCGACTTAAATATTCGACTTGGAATATACGAAGATTAATCCAAGTCCAAAGCAAGCAAGATACATGAATTCAACCATTCAAATCGAAATATATATATTAGACTTGTTCATGCACACAAAGATTCAAGCTTTTCAAGTTCTCTAGACATAAAGCTAAAGAACTTTTATACAAATGAACTCCAAGTATTGAAAATCAAAAGAAGAACACTTATGAAGAAGAAGTTAAGCAAGCAAGAGACATTTCAAGAAAGATTAAACATACTTGGCAAGAGAGAAAAGCCAAGTCGCACCCGAAGTCGACTCCAAGATTGACTTGGGGCCAAGTCTCAGACCAAGTCGACCCAGAAGACAGACTTGGAAACTGAAGCATAGCCAAAGTCGCGCCCAAAGTCGACTCCAGCATGCGTCTTGGGTGAAGTCGCACACGAAGTCGACTCCACCTGCGACTTGGAGAAATAACGTTCGAATTTTTTAATGTTGGAACATTTATAACAAGCCAACCAACTCTATAACGTTCAAAATTCTCCCTCTTCTATATATAGATACTCAAGCAAACGTGGAAACATACAAGTAAGAGCTAAAAAAGAGGAAAGAAGTGCTACTAAGAGTTTCAATCCACTTTTCTCTACAATTGAGTGATCTATACACTTTCAAATGAAGAACTAGTTTCAAAGTTGTTGTTTGCTTCAACGCAAAACGATTCGTTGCTTCTACAGATTCTTCCTCGAGCTGGAACTTGCTACACAAATCTGTAAAGTGTAGATTTCTTCTATTTCATCTTATTATTTGGTTTTTGGTGCTTGGTTTGATTTTGGTATTTCAAACTAAGCTATAGCAAAGTAGCGTTGTGATTAGAGTGGAACTCGTCACCTACTTGTGCTATTTATTGTATACGCCCCCTAGAGCTAGAATCTATAAGAGAGCGGAAGCTCTAGTTGTATATGCCCCCTAGAGCTAGAATCTAGAAGAGAGCAGAGACTCTAGTTGAATTCGCGGAATACATAGTGGAACCCAAGTCACAAGGGAGTGTAAGCTTGGAAGAGTGGAGTAAGAAAGGTTGTCTGAACCACTATAAATCTTGTCTACTGTTTTTCATTTCCGCTTTCATTATCTTATTGCTTTCTATTTATTTTATTAAAGAGGATTAAACTAAACCGGGGTAAAATCTCTAATTAAAGTTTAAAATTTTAAATACCCAGTTCACCCCTCCCCTCTGGGGTAATTGCCTTCAACTCGGGACCAACAAGTGGTATCAAAGCAGGTCTTTGAGTTCTACCAAAGAGATCTTTTCATATGGCATCGCAATCCACTTCCGTTCCAGCGTTTTCCGAAGGCCAATCCTCTACTAGGCCACCATTGTTTGATGAGAACAATTTTGGATATTGGAAGCTACGTATGAAACAACTCATCATGGCTACAGATATGGAATCTTGGATTGTAATCCAAGACGATGTGACTTTGCCTATTGATGAAAGAGTTTCCAAATGGACCGATGAGAAAGTGAAAATTGTCAAGAGCAACGCCAAGGCTATGAATTCATTATTTTGTGCTCTTACTGCTTCCGAATATGATAGAGTATGCTCTTGTTTGACTGCCAAAGAGATATGGGATACACTAACATCTATCTATGAAGGAACTTCTCAAGTCCAAGGGACAAGGAGAAATATTTTGATTGGAGAATTGGAAAACTTTAGAATGTTAGAAACAGAAAATATTTCTGAAATATTTGTTAGATTTTCCAAGATTACTAACGCCTTGAAAGGGCTAGGAAAGGCAATTTCTAAATCTGAACAGGTCATGAAGATTCTAAGGGCACTACCCGAATCATGGACTCCAAAAATCATGGTAATAGAAGAAGTCAAGGATTTAAACACATTAAAGTTGGAAGATCTTATTAGCTCGTTAATGTCACTTGAGCTAATCAAGAAAAGAAACGAGGATCACCACAAAGGCAAAAGAGCCATCGCCTTGAAAGTTGCACAAGACTCGGATGGCACCACCTTATCATCACAAAACGATGATAAAATTGCCTTACTTACAAAACAGTTCAGAAAATTTGTAAGGAAAGGTAGAAAATTTGTAAGGAAAGGTAGAAATTTCAGAAACTTTAAATAAAGAAATTCTAAAGAGAAAAAGAAAGAATCAACAAAATATTACCGGTGTGGTGGTTCGGGGCACATGCAAGCCCAATGCCCAACGCCCGAAGAAAAAGCAAAGGAGCAAAGAAAAGATCGAGGCGACAACAGAAAATTTCAAAGAAACAAAGGAAGAGGCATGTACGTAAATGAAGAGGAATCTACAACATGTAGCTCTTCAAGTGAAGAACGCGAAGCAGATTGCGCAAAAATTTGTTGCATGGAAAATTCCGACATATGTTTTGCAGCAACGGAAATCTTGGAGGATCAAGCTACTTTAACGAACTGCACAAGTAGTCAAGAGGTAACCTCCAAATAAAAATCTTTTTCAATTTTCTCTTCTACAAATGAATGCCTCAAATTTGCTGAATTGGAAGAACTTCAACAAGCCTATGATTCATTATATGAGGAAATAAAGAAATTAGGAAACAAGTTTACAATAAAGAAAAGACAATGTGATGCAGTAATAATTGTGAATGGTAAACTTGCTGAACAGATAGATAAATTAAAAAGTGAAAAGATTACCTTGGAAATTGAGTTAGAGAAACTCAAAAAGGAAAATGAATCATTAAATGAATCGCTTGTCAAGTTTTCTAATCCAGGAGAAAATGTGAAAATGTTCTTGAAAATGACAACCCAAACTTGTAAGAAAGGACTTGGGTATAATACATTTGAGTAAGAGAAATCTAATGCTCCGAGAAACAACGGCAAACCCATTTATACTAAACCTAAGATAAATCAAGTAGTTTGGACCAAAAGACCAACCGAGGAACAAATTACCAAATGGCTTCCTGTTTTTAGGCTCCCAGGAGCTTGTAATTTTTGCAACAAGTTGGGACACAAGGTTTATCAATGCAAATTAAGAAAATTACAAAACCTTGGTGCAAAATTGATTTGGATGCCGAAAAGCATTGGATTTATAGCTTCAAAGGTAGATCAACATAGACTCCAATGGTTAACTAACCCAAATGGACCCATAAAATGGGTACCAAAAGGATGCGCTCCACTTGACTTAATTCTTGCAGGTTTGTCTTAGAACTAAGGTCAATAATATATGGTTTATGGATAGTGGCTGCTCAAGACATATGACAGGAGAAAAAGAACTGTTCCATAAGATTAGCCCATGCAATGAAGGAACAGTAGCCTTTTGAAATAATGAAAAAGGTAAAATAAAAGGTAAAGAAAATGTTTATGGTATTTCAAATGCATGTATTGAGGATGTACTATTTGTTGAAGGACCCAAACACAACCTAATGAGTATTAGTCAACTATGTGATAAAGGAAATAAATTTGTATTTGAATCCTCTATATGCAATGTTTTTGATGATGAACACATAGTATTTAGTGGCAAAAGACATGAAAATGTATATTTGGTTTGCCTTGATGAACTAGAGGGAAAATGTATAATAGCCATAGAAAATGATCCATGGATATGGCATACAAGGCTTGGACATATAAATATGTCAAATATTAAAACATTGTGGAAAAAGAATCTAGTACAAGGGTTACCAAAGCTCAAATATGACAAGGATAAGATTTGCAAATCTTGTCAACTATCTAAACAACCCAAAATGCCATTTTCCACCAAAAAGAAAATTTCAACAACTAGACCACTTGAATTGTTACATATGGATCTTTATGGGTCATCGAACATTTTAACTCTTGGTGGGAAAAAGTATGTGTATGTAATTGTTGATGATTTTTCAAGATTTACTTGGATTATACTCTTAACTAGCAAAGATGAAGCATTTTCTATGTTTGTCACGTTTTCAAATTTCGTGCAAAATGAAAAAAAAAGTTCAATTATTTCCATTAGAAGTGATCATGGTGGTGAATTTGAAAATAACCGATTCATAGAATTTTGCAATGAAAAAGGAATTCACCATATATTTTCTGCACCAAGAACTCCTCAACAAAACAGGAGTTGTTGAAAGGAAAAATCGGACAATACAAGAAATGGCTAGAACTATGCTAAATGAGAGTAAATTGTCCAAAAGATTTTGTTGCAAAGCTGTAAGTACAACTTGTCATGTATTAAACAGAGTTACCATTAGAGAAATATTGAAACAGACCCCATATGAACTTTGGAAAGGCAGAAAACCGAACATATCATATTTTCATACTTTTGGATGTACTTGTTATGTGTTAAATAATGGAAAAATAAATTTGGGAAAATTAGATGCCAAAAGTGATGAAGTTATTTTCCTTGGTTATTCATCAAATAGCAAAGCATATAGGATTTTCAACAAAAGAAATCAAATAGTGGAAGAATCAATACATGTTGTTTTTGATGAATTTAACCAAACTCCGAGAAAGGAGGATGAACTAAGTGATGTAGATAATACAAAAGCAAAACAACAAGAACAACAAAAGGAAACTGAGCTCAAGCCAGAAAATCCCATAGAGGAAGAGGTAAGTGAAGGTAATGACTCCTACAAACCTCCAATTGATTTGAAATTTAAAAATGCCCATCCACTTGAGCAAGTCATTGGAAATATCTATGAATGAGTAAAAACTAGGAGATCAAAGAAAAATATTTGTGGACAATATGCATTTGTGTCAAAAAATTGAACCAACACTATTGAACAAGCTCTTAATGATGAAAACTGGGTTATTGCAATACAAGAAGAGCTAAATTAATTTGAAAGAAATAATGTATGACATTTAGTTCCTAGACCAAATGATTACACAATTATTGGTACCAAATGGGTATTTAGGAACAAATTGGACGAAAGCGGACTTGTAATAAGAAACAAAGCTAGACTAGTAGTCAAAGGGTATTCCCAGGAAGAAGGGATTGATTTTGAAGAATCATATGCACCTGTGGCTAGATTAGAAGCCATACGCATTTTACTAGCATTTGCTTCTCACAGGAATTTCAAATTGTTTCAAATGGATGTGAAAAGTGCATTTTTGAATGAATTCTTGAATGAAGAAGTATATGTTGAAGAACCCCTTGAATTTGAAGAAAAGAATCAATCAAAATATGTTTATAAATTAAACAAAGCATTATATGGACTAAAACAAGCTCCACGAGCTTGGTATCAAAGGTTAAATAAATTTTTGATTGATCATAAATTCCAAAGAGGAAAGGTTGACACTACCTTATTCATCAAGTATAAAACCAAAAATATTTTAATTGTGCAAATTTATGTAGATGATATAATATTTGGTGCTACTGACGAAACTCTGTGCCAAGAATTTTCTAAGATTATGCAGAGCGAATTCGAAATGAGCATGATGGGAGAATTAAATTTCTTCCTTGGACTGCAAATCAAGCAACAAGCCAAAGGAATATTCATAAATTAGTCCAAGTACATCAAGGAAATGCTAAAGAAATTTGGAATGCAAACTAGCAAAGGAGCAAATACTCCAATGAGTTCAACAATCAAGATCAACAAGGACGAAAACGGTAAATGTATCGATCAAAAGCTTTATAGAAGTATGATAGGATCGTTGTTATATTTAACTGCTTCTAGATCGGATATTCTTTCCATTGTTTGTATGTGTTCTAGATTCCAAGTATGTCCTAAAGAATCACATCTATTGACTGTAAAAAGAATTTTTAAATATTTGATAAATACCACTAATCTTGGACTTTGGTATCCAAAGGGGTCAACGTTTGATTTAATCGGCTACTCGGATGCAGATTTTGCTATTTACAGAGTAGATAGAAAGAGTAATAGTGGAACATGTCAATTCCTCGGAAACATGTTGGTTTCATGGTATTCAAGGAAATAAACTAGTGTTGCTCTATCTATGGCGGAAGCCGAATATATAGCCGCCGGGAGTTGTTGTGCCCAACTACTTTAGATGAAACAACAATTGAAAGACTATGCTATTGATTATTATAACATTCCAATTAAATGTGACAATACAAGTGCAATTTGTTTAACTAAAAATCCAGTCTTGCATTCTAGAACCAAACATATAGATATAAGTCATCATTTTATCCGTGAACATGTTGAAAATCATAATGTTTGTTTAGAATACGTGAAAATTGAGGATCAAATTGCAGATATTTTTACCAAACATTTAGCAAAGGAATCATTTTATAAAATAGGAATCATATGGGGATGATCAAGCTAAATTAGAAACAATTAGAAGATAAAATTGGACTTAGAAAAGACCAAGTCGATGAGCCAAGTCGACTCCATAAACACCCACATCGACTTCAGTGAAGTCGACGTCAGAATGCGAAGTCGACTCCGCATGGGTGAAGTCCACTTCGCCTAGGGCAAAGTCGACTCCAGCGCGCGACCGTCAGGCTTCTTCTTCTTTCTTTTTTCCTTTTCTCTTCTTCCCTCTCGTTTTCTCTCGAGCCGGCAATCATCTACACCCATTTCCTCTCTGTTTCCGGCATCCCAGCTCTCTTTCTCTCATCTTTCTCTCTGGCAATCTTCATCTCCTCCCTTCTCTCCGGATATCTCCCTCTCATCTCTCACAGTTTCGTATCTGTCCGGTCTCTCTCTCTCTCTCTCCCTCTCTCTCTCGACAGACCTCTCTAAAGTAGTCCTCTCTAAAGCAGGATCTCATTTTCTTTCCATCAGTCTCTGACCTCTCTAAAGAAGTACTCTGAAGTTTCAACCTTCCTTCTGTTTTGAAATCCTCCATTTTTAAAACTCCATTTCAAAAACCTCCAGCTTTCGGTCTTCATTTCAGTTAGCTGCATCTCAAAAACTCCAATTGAATATCCCATTTCAAAAACCAAATCAATGGCACCCAAAGCTAGATTGCCAAAATTGGCAGTGTCCAAACCATCATTGAAGCCAGTTCCCAGACAAACCAACTCCCATACTGAGGAGGACATACCTAGAAGGAACGAACCCCCTTGAAGCGAGCTCGGGAAGAGCCTTCAACCTCCACAGGCCGCAGAGTCCATTTCCAAGCCGGAACTCCGTCAACAACGGCTGCCCGGGAAGAACAACCTCAGACCTCTCAAAGCACGCAATCTGGGGCCAAAAAGAAGGGAGCCACGGCTGCTAAAGTCCAAGTCTTGAAGATGCCGACCACATACTTCAAAACAGAACTGCAGCACAACCGGTTTTACAAATCCTTCTATGAGCGGAAGGTATTCATCCCAAAGATCATTGACTTCAAGTTTCTGAACAATTATGAATCTGATATTGAAGAGTTTTTAGATTTTCAAGGATGGACTAAACTACTGAAAGAGGATGAAAGGGTTTATCCTGATCTGACCAGGATCTTTTACTACTTTTGGGATGAAGAATATTTTGGTACCTTTGTAAAGGGAGTTGATATGTTCTTTGGTATTGGTGTAACCCAAAATCTGGATTAGGCAATAATGAACGTAGGGAAAATTCTAGAAGTTCCACATGAGGATGAGCCAATCCCAGCAGATCTTACACTTGATCAGATCTACAATCATCTCACCCGGAGCAATAAATATCATCCCGGGATCAAGTTCCTGCACTATATGGACTTATCCCCGAGGCTACGAGTCCTACGCCTACTCATCGCCCACTGCATCTATCCAAAGGGTGGCGGAAGGAACCAGCTAAATCCACAGGAGGTAGGAATCTTGTGGAAAATAGTGAACCAGGTCAAAGTGAGCCTTACACAATTATTTATCGAAGCACTGAGTTCTAGGAAAGACAACCCACGAGGGGTTTTGCCTTATGGCACTTGGATCACTAAGATTCTAGAAGATTTTGAAGTTGATATCGAAGGAGAGCCATTCGAAGTGTTAAAGACGACGAATGCAATCAATAAAGCACTGATTCAAAGAATGAAGATCAATGTGAATCAGCTCAGAGTTCAAGAAGAAATGGGCGCACCGGCTCAAGACGAGGCTGGGGATGCACAGGGATAGGGGGAGCAGCCCCCGTCAGCTCCAGAGGAGCAGCCTGCTCCACCCCAGGATGTTCATGAGGCACTGGCATCACCTGCCTCACACGGATTGTATTCACCTCATGGCTCAGAGATTACAGATATAGCACCACAGCCATCATCTCGGGATACTTCGGTTCAGGCCCTTCAAGAGCACCTGGAGCAACTAGAGGACCGGATAACCAGTCAGATCACCGAGGTCCTACATGGTATCATGGATATGCATTCTCGACAGGATCGCATGGATAGGGAACTCCGGACCATCCGATATCACTTAGAATCCAGAAGCCATCGTCATCAGAGTATCCCCGAGCTTGATCCATTTGATACTTGATCAGTTCATCGAGATCCCACACCTGCCCCAATCTCATCGTTTTACTCCTCAGCTCTCATTCGACCCGTTCGCCCGACTCCATATCCGATCTCTGTGTTCCAGTTCACTAAAGCTCTTCGAGTCGACCCCTATTTGCTATATTGACAAAAAGGGGGAGAAGTTTGAGAGTTTTGAGTAGTTTTGAGTTTACTTTTTGGGTTGGGTAGCTTGTATATAAGTTTTATTTTACTTTTGAAACTTGCATAAAATTTTTTAAAAATGAAAAGATTGCTTATGCTCTGATTACTTATGCAAAAGTTATACTTGAATTATGCTCTGATTACTTGACTTTTGTTTTGATTACTAATGTTCCATTTTAAGATGATTGTTCAAGATTCAACTTATTGAAAATGAAATATATATGACAATGTCACTAAGATCAAAATGCAAATAACTTATGTTTGTTCTAAAAATTTTCTAAATGACATATTGAAAGGTACAAACTCAAATTGGTTTTGTCAATCATCAAAAAGGGGGAGATTGTTGGAAACAATTGTTGAAATCAAATGCAAAATATCCAAAGTATGAGTTTTGATGATTAACGACATAATTTGAGTAAAGTCTTAGCTACAAATATGTTTTGTGCAATGTTTAAGGTTATAAAAATGAAAAATACAAAACAGAACAAGTCAAATCGCAACCCATGTCGACTCAAACATCGACTTGGGCCAAGTCGATTTCTCAAGTCGACTCCATCTTTGACTTCAAGAGACGTCCACCGTCCAGCGTTGAAATTGGGAGCAAAATGTGCCAAAGTCGCAGATGAAGTCGACTCCACTTGCGACTTGGGCGAAGTCGCAGACTAAGTCGACTCCAGTATCGACTTCATATGACACTTTCCTTCCAGAGTTGAAATTGGGTGGCAAAGCTGCCGAAGTCACACATGAAGTCGACTCCACTTGCGACTTGGGTGAAGTCGCAGGCCAAGTCAACTCTAGCATCGACTTCAATCAGACGGCAGAAATTTCAGGAGTCAAGTTGGGGAATAAGTCGACTTCAAGTTAGACTTGTTCATGCACACAAAGATTCAAGCTTTTCAAGTTCTCTAGACATAAAGCTAAAGAACTTTTATACAAATGAACTCCAAGTATTGAAAATCAAAAGAAGAACACTTATGAAGAAGAAGTTAAGCAAGCAAGAGACTTTTCAAGAAAGATTAAGCAGACTTGGTAAGAGAGAAAAGCCAAGTCGCACCCGAAGTCGACTCCAAGATCGACTTGGGGCCAAGTCTCAGACCAAGTCGACCCAGAAGACAGACTTGGAAACTGAAGCATAGCCAAAGTCGCACCCAAAGTCGACTCCAGCATGCGTCTTGGGTGAAGTCGCACACGAAGTCGACTCCACCTGCGACTTGGAGAAATAACGTTCGAATTTTTTAATGTTGGAACATTTATAACACGCCAACCAACTCTATAACGTTCAAAATTCTCCCTCTTCTATATATAGATACTCAAGCAAACGTGGAAACATACAAGTAAGAGCTAAAAAAGAGGAAAGAAGTGCTACTAAGAGTTTCAATCCACTTTTCTCTACAATTGAGTGATCTATACACTTTCAAAGGAAGAACTAGCTTCAAAGTTGCTGTTTGCTTCAACGCAAAACGATTCGTTGCTTCTACAGATTCTTCCTCGAGCTGGAACTTGCTACACAAATCTGTAAAGTGTAGATTTCTTCTATTTCATCTTATTATTTGGTTTTTGGTGCTTGGTTTGATTTTGGTGTTTCAAACCAAGCTATAGCAAAGTAGCATTGTGATTGGAGTGGAACTCGTCACCTACTTGTGTTATTTGTTATATACGCCCCCTAGAGCTAGAATCTAGAAGAGAGCGGAAGCTCTAGTTGTATATGTCCCCTAGAGCTAGAATCTAGAAGAGAGCAGAGACTCTAGTTGAATTCGCGGAATACATAGTGGAACCCAAGTCACAAGGGAGTGTAAGCTTGGAAGAATGGAGTAGGGAAGGTTGCCCGAACCACTATAAATCTTGTCTACTGTTTTTCATTTCCGCTTTCATTATCTTATTGCTTTCTATTTGTTTTATTAAAGAGGATTAAACTAAATCGGGGTAAAATCTCTAATTAAAGTTTAAAATTTTAAATACCCAATTCACCCCTCCCCTCTTGGGTAAATGTCATCAACTCGGGACCAACAGTTATGTGATGAAAAAAAAGGAATGAAAAAAAAAATTTGGACGTGATCCAATTAAAAATCTTGTCGTGTGATCAGGGCAACAATCCTGAGTCACGTTTGTTGGGTCCCGAATAGATGGCAAAACCCAAGAGGGGAGGGGTGAATTGGGTTCTTAAAAATTTCTTTTGGTAACTTAAAAACTTAACCCCTTGTAGAATTAATCCCCTTTAATGAAGAAACTGAATGGAAAGCAAAGTAATAAAGAGAGCAGAAGTAAAAGCAAGTAGACAAGGATTTTATAGTGGTTCGGGCAACCTCCCTACTCCACTCTTCCAAGCTCACACACCTTGTGACTTGGGTTCCACTATTGTATTCTCTCAATACAATTAGAGCCTCTTGCTCTCTTCTAGATTCAAAGCTCTAGGGGGCATCAACAACTAGAGCCACTTGCTCTCTTCTAGATTCTAGCTCTAGGGGGCATCAACAACTAGCACAAGTAGGTGATGAGTCACACTCCAATCACACACTACTTTGCTATCACTTGATCTTAGCTACTCAAGCTAAATCAAGTTCAATACAAACAAATAAACAATGAAAGAAATCTACACTTTACAGATGTGTAGAAGCAGTTTGGCGCAGAGAAGAACTTGTGGTAGGCTTTGAAGAATCTGAAGTGAAGCTCTTGCAGTTTTGAAGTGTAGTTCTTCCTCTCTTGATTGGCTTGATCACTTAATGCTCTTGTAGATAGGAGTTATGCTCACTTAATGTTTTCCAACTACTTCCCTCGTCCACCATGAATGCTATTTATAATTTTGGAGGGAATCCGAACGTTAGAAGGTAGGTGGCGCGCATTTAATGCGCCAACGTTCGAATTAATTCCGACCGTTGCGACCCAAGTCGCAGGTGGAGTCGACTTCGGATGCGACTTCGCCCAAGTCGCAGATGGAGTCGACTTCGGGTGCGACTTCGCTTCTCCGTCGCAACTTCAAGTTCCAGTCAGGGTCGGCTTGGCTTTGCGACTTCACCCAAGTCGCAAGTGGAGTCGACTTGGGGTGCGACTTCACCTTCTGCTCGCGACTTCAAGTTTTGATTCTTTGCAGAATGTTTTTCTTCAATCATTTTCATTTTGGAATAGCTCCTCTTACTTGTAGTCTTTGTGAATCTTGAAGAGCTTGACCCTTGCATGATTGATTCAACCTCCTTGCTTCGCTTTGGACTCATGACTTGATTTCATCTTGAATATGCATTCCAGCTTATCTTCTGAAAAATCGCCTCTGCCCGATCGAAGTCGATGTCGGAGTCGACTTCGGCTGCGACTTCACCTCAAGTCGCACCTGGAGTCGACTTGGGGTGCGACTTCGGCATTCTGCTGTTTCGAATTCAACTCTGGAAGGTTTCGCCCAACTGAAGTCGATGGTGAGGTCGACTTCGTTTGCGACTTGGCTACCCAAGTCGCAGGTGGAGTCGACTTGGCCTGCGACTTCACCTTCCCTTCTTCCGTTTTCAGCTCTGGACGTTCTGCATGTTTGAAGTCGATCTTGGAGTCGACTTGGGGATCGACTTGGCCTTCCTAACTTGATTTTCTTCAAATGGTTATTCCTTAAACATTTTCACAAACTTGTTAGTAGCCAAGACTTTCTCAAATTGATTTGTTTAATCATCAAAACATAGATTTAGCTAGTTTTCCTCATGTTTCCAACAATCTCCCCCTTTTTGATGATTGACAAAACCGATTTGAGTGGATACCTTTCATTTAAATAAATATGCTCATATTTATGAAATCATGCAAACATTTAAAGCATTCATTTAAGCATATACATATCCTACTCTTCTCCCCATTCTTACTCTTCTCTTCTTACATCTCTCTCCCCTTTAATCATCTCTCTCTCTTTTAAATCATAAAGACTTATACTCAATTTTTATACTCAATTTTTCAACTCAAGTACTCTTCTTCTCCTTAAATCTCTCTCCCCCTTTTTGTCAATATATCAAAAAGATTAGAGGGTAAAGAAAGAGATAGGTGGGATTGCTCCCCCTAAACAGGTGCTCCCCCTAAGTTTATGTTTTAAGTGAGTTCAAGCATTCCCATGTCATTTCTAAGCTTATAAAATGCTTCTTTTGCTAGGGGTTTAGTGAATATATCTGCAACTTGATCCTCAGTTCTTATAAACACCAAACATATGTCATGATTTTCTACATGTTCTCTAATGAAATGATGTCTAAGGTCTATATGTTTGGTCCTAGAATGCAAGACTGGATTCTTGGTTAGACATATGGCACTGGTATTATCACATTTGATAGGTATATCTTTGAAATCCATGCCATAGTCCCTAAGTTGCTGTTTCATCCAAAGTAATTGGGCACAACAGCTCCCGGCGGCAATATATTCGGCTTCCGCCGTAGATAGAGCAACACTAGTTTGTTTTCTTGAAAACCATGAAACCAACATGCTTCCAAGAAACTGACATGTTCCACTAGTGCTTTTTCTATCTACTTTGTAACCAGCAAAATCCGCATCCGAGTAGCCGATTAGATCAAAATTAGAGCCCTTTGGATACCATAGTCCTAAATTGGTAGTTTCTACTAGATATCTAAAAATTCTTTTCACAGCTACCAAGTGTGATTCTTTTGGGCATGATTGAAATCTAGAGCACATACACACACTAAACAAGATATCAGGCCTAGAAGCAGTTAAATACAACAAAGATCCTATCATGCTTCTATACAATTTTAAATCAACTACTTTGCCCTTCTCATCTTTGTCAAGCTTGATTGTAGAGCTCATGGGCGTGTTTGCTCCTTTGCTATTCTCCATGCCAAACTTCTTTAGCATTTCCTTGATATACTTGGACTGGTTAATGAAAATTCCTTCATTTAATTGCTTGATTTGCAGTCCAAGGAAGAAGTTTAGCTCTCCCATCATGCTCATCTCAAACTCTTTCTGCATAAGCTCAGAAAATTCTTGGCAAAGAGTTTCATTAGTAGCACCAAAAATAATATCATCTACATAAATCTGAATGATCAATATATCCTTTCCTTTGTACTTGATAAACAAAGTGGTGTCTACCTTTCCCTTTTGAAAATCATGATCAATCAGAAATTTGCTTAGTCTTTCATACCAAGCTCTTGGAGCTTGTTTTAATCCATATAATGCTTTGGTTAGCTTGTATACAAATTTAGATTGATCTTTTTCCTCAAATCCAGGTGGTTGTTCTACATATACCTCTTCATTTATATATCCATTCAGAAATGCACTTTTGACATCCATTTGAAACAATTTAAAGTTCATGTGAGACGCAAAAGCTAGTAAGATGCGAATTGCCTCTAATCTAGCAACCGGAGCATAGGATTCTTCAAAATCTATTCCTTCTTCTTGTGAGTATCCTTTTGCCACAAGTCTAGCTTTATTTCTCACTACTAGTCCACTTTCATCTAATTTGTTCCTAAAGACCCACTTGGTGCCAATAACAATACAGTCATTTGGTCTAGGAACAAGGTGCCAAACTTGATTTCTTTCAAATTGATTTAGCTCTTCTTGCATTGCTATAATCCAGTTTTCATCATCAAGAGCTTGTTCAATATTAGAAGGTTCAATCTTGGATACAAAAGCATATTGTCCACACACATTTTGCTTTGATCTTCTAGTTTTTACACCTTCATACACATTTCCTATAACTTGTTCAATTGGATGTGCATGTTTGAATTTTAAATCAGATGGAGGTTTATAGGAATCATCACCTTCACTTGCCCTTTCCTCCATGGACTCTTCTTGCTTTTCCACATGCAGCTTTTCAAAGTTGCTTACAATCTCATCTGCATCACTTAAATCATCTCTTCTTTTCAAGCATGGGTTAGTTTCATCAAAAACAACATGTATGGATTCTTCTACAACTTGGTTTCGTTTATTAAATACTCTATATGCTTTGCTATTTGATGAATAACCAAGGAATATTGCTTCATCACTTTTAGCATCAAGTTTTCCCAAGTTGGTTTTTCCATTGTTCAGAACATAACATGTGCATCCAAAAGCATGAAAATAAGATATGTTTGGTTTCCTTCCCTTCCATAGCTCATATGGGGTCTTTTTCAAGATTGCTCTAATGGTAACTCGATTCAATACATGACAGGCTGTACTTACAGCTTCACCCCAAAACTTCTTAGATAATTTGCTCTCATTTAGCATAGTTCTAGCCATCTCTTGTATAGTTCTATTTTTCCTCTCCACTACTCCATTTTGTTGTGGAGTCCTTGGTGCAGAAAATGTGTGATGAATTCCTTTTTCATTACATAATTCTATGAATCGTTTGTTCTCAAATTCACCACCATGGTCACTTCTTATAGTCATAATAGTACTTTGTTTTTCATTTTCCACCAGGTTTACAAACGTTGCAAACATAGAGAAGACTTCATCTTTGCTAGCTAAAAGAATTATCCATGTGAATCTTGAAAAGTCATCAACAATTACAAATACATATTTCTTTCCACCAATGGTTAAAATGTCGGATGGCCCATATAGATCCATGTGTAGCAATTCAAGCGGCCTAGTGGTGGAAATCTCCTTTTTGGTAGAGAAGGGCATCTTTGGTTGTTTAGATAATTGACATGCCTTACATATTTTGTCTTTGTCATATTTCAACTTAGGCAAGCCTTCTACCAAACTCTTTTTCCATAGGGTTTTTATATTTCTCATGTTTATGTGTCCAAGCCTTTTATGCCAAACCCATGGATCATTATCAATGGCCATTAGACATTGACCATCTAGTTCATCAAGTGAAACCAAATATATATTTCCATGTCTTCTTCCACTAAACATGATATGCTCACCATCAAATACATTGCATACAGATGATTCAAACACAACCTTATATCCTTTATCACATAATTGGCTAATGCTCATTAAGTTATGCTTGAGTCCTTCAACAAACAAAACATCCTCCATGCATGCATTTGAACTACTACAAATATTTCCTTTACCTTTGATTTTACCTTTTTCATTATTTCCAAAGGCAACAGTTCCGTCGTTGCAAGGCTTAAGTTTGTGAAACAAATTTCTTTCTCCAGTCATGTGCCTTGAACAACCGCTATCCATGAACCATACATTATTTGCCTTTGCCTTTAAACAAATCTGAAAAGTAAACAAATAATCCTTATCTTTTTGGTACCCATTTTATGGGTCCATTTGGGTTAGTAATATTATTCAACCTTTGTTGCTCCAACTTAGAAAGTCCAAATCTTGTGTTTCTTGGAACCCAAACTAATTTAGCACCATGGTCAAATAATCTCTTAAAGTTACACTTATAAACTCTATGACCCATTTTGTTGCAAAAATTGCAAGCCATTGGTAATCTATGAGTAGGCCTCCAAGTATATTTTGGTTCAAATGTTGGCCTTCTAGTCCACATAACATTTCTCCTTTGTGACTTGTATATAGGTGCAATTTTGGTTTGATGTTTCCCAAGTGTAGGCACATTTGATTTGCCACTTTCTCCTTGCTCAAATGTATTGTATCCAAGACCTCTTCTATCTGTTTGTGAGGTCATATTCAAGAACATCTTCACATTTTCACCGGGATTAGAGAACTTTGCTAATGATTCATTTAAGGATTCGTTCTCCTTTTTCAGTTTCTCTATCTCTTTCAACAATGATTCATTTTCTTCTTTCAGTTTTGTTGATTTTTCAGCTAGTTTTCCATTTTCAATAATAACAAAGTTACATTGTTGTCTCTTTAATGTCAACTTGTTTCCTAGCTTTTTGATCTCCTCATATAATGAATCATATGCAAGTTGTAGTTCTTCTAATTCAGCACATTTGAGGCAATTATGAAAAGAAGAATAACTAGATTGAGAATGACAAGGTTTGGAAGTTACCTCTTCACTTTCTGTGTATTTAGTTGAGATGGATTGATCTTCCAAAACTTCCGTTGTGTTCAAACATAGCAAGTCCTCTTCTTGCTCGATTCGTGCCATGCAGCATATTCTTGCACAGTTGGCTGCATCATTGTCGTCGGTTGAAGAGCTGCATGTTGATGAAGTTTCCTCGTTGACGAACATGCCTCTTCCTCTTGGCCTTTGGTATTTTCTTCTTTCATGATTCTCCTTTGGCCTTTCTTCCGGTGTAGGACATTGAGCTTGCATATGTCCTACGCCCCCGCATCGGTAGCATTTTGTGACCTCCTTCTTCTTTTCTTTTTGTGGTCTTTCTTTGAAGTCTTTAAGGTTCTTTTCTTTTCTCACAAATTTTCGAAACTTGTGAGTAAGAAGTGCAATATCTTCATCACCATTGTTAGACGAGGAGGTAGACTCATCTGAGTTGCGTGCTACTTTTAATGCAATGATTTTCTTCCCTTTATGATTCTCTTCGTTTCTTCTCTTAATTAGCTCATGTGACATTAGTGAGCTAATTAGATCTTCTAGCTTTAGGGTGTTGAGGTCTTTTGCTTCTTCAATAGCTGTAATCTTTGGAGTCCATGAATCCGGTAGAGCTCTCAATATCTTCATAACCTGTTCGGATTCAGAAATAGCTTTTCCAAGACCTTTGAGAGCATTAGTAATCTTAGAAAATCTTGCAAACATTTCAGAAATATTTTCAGTGTCTAGCATTCTAAATTTTTCCAACTCTCCTATCAAAATATTTCTCCTAGTCCCTTGGACTTGGGAGGTTCCTTCATAAATGGATGTTAGAGTATCCCATATCTCTTTTGCAGTCAAACAAGAAGATACTCTATCATACTCCGAAGCCGTAAGAGCACAAAATAAAGAATTCATTGCCTTGGCATTGCTCTTGATGGTTCTTACTTCCTCTTCGGTCCAATTGGAAGCTCTTTCATCAATTGGCAAAGTTACACCATCTTGGATAGCAATCCAAGAATCCATATCGGTAGCCATGATGAGTTGCTTCATACGAAGCTTCCAATAGCCAAAGTTGCTCCCATCAAACAATGGTGGCCTTGTAAAAGATTGGCCCTCGGCAAAAGCGGGAACGGAAGTAGATTGGGATGCCATATGGTTGGATCTCTTTGGTTCAATTCAAAGACCTGCTCTGATACCACTTGTTGGGTCCCGAATAGATGGCAAAACCCAAGAGGGGAGGGGTGAATTGGGTTCTTAAAAATTTCTTTTGGTAACTTAAAAACTTAACCCCTTGTAGAATTAATCCCCTTTAATGAAGAAACTGAATGGAAAGCAAAGTAATAAAGAGAGCAGAAGTAAAAGCAAGTAGACAAGGATTTTATAGTGGTTCGGGCAACCTCCCTACTCCACTCTTCCAAGCTCACACACCTTGTGACTTGGGTTCCACTATTGTATTCTCTCAATACAATTAGAGCCTCTTGCTCTCTTCTAGATTCAAAGCTCTAGGGGGCATCAACAACTAGAGCCACTTGCTCTCTTCTAGATTCTAGCTCTAGGGGGCATCAACAACTAGCACAAGTAGGTGATGAGTCACACTCCAATCACACACTACTTTGCTATCACTTGATCTTAGCTACTCAAGCTAAATCAAGTTCAATACAAACAAATAAACAATGAAAGAAATCTACACTTTACAGATGTGTAGAAGCAGTTTGGCGCAGAGAAGAACTTGTGGTAGGCTTTGAAGAATCTGAAGTGAAGCTCTTGCAGTTTTGAAGTGTAGTTCTTCCTCTCTTGATTGGCTTGATCACTTAATGCTCTTGTAGATAGGAGTTATGCTCACTTAATGTTTTCCAACTACTTCCCTCGTCCACCATGAATGCTATTTATAATTTTGGAGGGAATCCGAACGTTAGAAGGTAGGTGGCGCGCATTTAATGCGCCAACGTTCGAATTAATTCCGACCGTTGCGACCCAAGTCGCAGGTGGAGTCGACTTCGGATGCGACTTCGCCCAAGTCGCAGATGGAGTCGACTTCGGGTGCGACTTCGCTTCTCCGTCGCAACTTCAAGTTCCAGTCAGGGTCGGCTTGGCTTTGCGACTTCACCCAAGTCGCAAGTGGAGTCGACTTGGGGTGCGACTTCACCTTCTGCTCGCGACTTCAAGTTTTGATTCTTTGCAGAATGTTTTTCTTCAATCATTTTCATTTTGGAATAGCTCCTCTTACTTGTAGTCTTTGTGAATCTTGAAGAGCTTGACCCTTGCATGATTGATTCAACCTCCTTGCTTCGCTTTGGACTCATGACTTGATTTCATCTTGAATATGCATTCCAGCTTATCTTCTGAAAAATCGCCTCTGCCCGATCGAAGTCGATGTCGGAGTCGACTTCGGCTGCGACTTCACCTCAAGTCGCACCTGGAGTCGACTTGGGGTGCGACTTCGGCATTCTGCTGTTTCGAATTCAACTCTGGAAGGTTTCGCCCAACTGAAGTCGATGGTGAGGTCGACTTCGTTTGCGACTTGGCTACCCAAGTCGCAGGTGGAGTCGACTTGGCCTGCGACTTCACCTTCCCTTCTTCCGTTTTCAGCTCTGGACGTTCTGCATGTTTGAAGTCGATCTTGGAGTCGACTTGGGGATCGACTTGGCCTTCCTAACTTGATTTTCTTCAAATGGTTATTCCTTAAACATTTTCACAAACTTGTTAGTAGCCAAGACTTTCTCAAATTGATTTGTTTAATCATCAAAACATAGATTTAGCTAGTTTTCCTCATGTTTCCAACAACGTTTACTAATCAATAAAGATCCCAGAGTAAGGCTTCTAGGCACCCGGGTCGAGGCGCCACAGAAGTTGGTATCAGAGCAAGGATTGGTAAATAGGCGTGGAAAGAAAAGATTTTATATTACAAGGAGTAATATCAGAACAAAGAATGGTAAATAGATATGGAAAGAAAGATATGATTATGCAAGGATTGATGAATAGGTATAGGAAGAATGATGGAAGGGATAGATTGAAATTATAAGATATACCGATGATATGTTGATTTTTACGGTTATATGAACATATGATCATTTGTCATAATTATGTTGTAAATATAGGAAATTGCTATGATATATATATTGATAGGTATATGATTCATAAAGGAAAAATAATTTTTCACTATGAAAAGTGATGTTGGAAAGGAAAGTAGGAAAAAATGTAAGATTTGAGAAAAGTATAAATAAAAGGTGGATATTTAAGAAATATATGTTATATGTTGTTTTAACTCCTCCTTTTATGATTGACAGGATTAGTGATAGAAAGAGCTGCACTCAAGGTGAGTATATAGTCGAAGAATCCTTCCTCGATGAATTGATAATTATATATTAAGAATTATGTATAATGAAAAGCTCATAAAAAAATGGGAGTGGAAAGAGGAAAATGAAGAATGATGAAAGGAAAGATATGGTACCACAAAGAGTGATATCATAGTAAGGATTGGTAGATAAGTATAGAAAGAATGAAGGAAAGGAGACGATTGAAATCATGATATTTATATCATGTATTATCTATCATAATATAGAAAGGATATACTATAGATTGTCCTAGTATTGGTATTTTCATTAGAAAATACCTAAGTCTTAAGAATAAAATAGATGAAGTTAGCAAAAGAGACTTTCTGTTGATAAAGATATGTATGAAATATATTTGAGGCAAAGGTGTTCTTTGCTATAGAAATGAATTTGTTCATATTTATATATCAAGTATATATGAAAAGAAAGAAAATGGTTATTACTAATCTTTCTATTGACATGATTAAATGTATAATTTATGTTCATGATAAAATGAGGGGTTATGTTGAGATACTTTTATGTATATATAAAAAAATGTTATGTCTATTACAAAGAGTAATAGATTTAGTTAAGAGATAATGGAATAAATAGATTGCTACAAGTAGCAACTCTTAACCTAGTGCTAAGACAATTCGTTCTTAGTATTAAAAAAAATGTGAAGCAAGAAAGGAAATAGGAAAGTATTAACAGGCAAAGGAAAACTCAAATTAGAGTTGTGCAGCAAAAGCATGATGATCCCATTTAAAATGTAAAAGGGAAGGAAGTAGAGAAGAGATATCTTAGTTTGTAAGAATTGCCAAAAAAAATGGCATTATGGTGAGTGCCTATAGGGTTCAAGTAAATGCTATAAAGGTGGTTAAGCAGGCCACGTGTCAAGGGATTGTGGAACGGCTGAGGCTAGAGAGATAAAATGTTCTATTGGCAGCCAAGTAGGACACATATCACCCCACTGTCCGAATAAACCGCAAAGAATTTCGACACGTGGAAGGTCCGCTCAGCAAAGGACTCCTGCAATCGCCACTCAACAAGGCACTGCAATAGACTCGGTGCATGTCCAGGCCTTGAATCGTACAGAATCTCAAGATCAAGAAGAAAAGATGGTTACAGGTATGATTTATATTTTGGAAAATTTAGTTGTAGCATTATTTGATTTAGGTGCTACATATTTATTTACATCATACCGATACATAACCACACATGCACTGCAAGTAGAAGAAACAAGTAGCATAATCCATGTAGAATTTCCTGTCTATAGGTTAGCAAGTATCAATCAAATATATAAGTCATGCCCTACTTAGATAGGATCAATGATATTAGAGGCTGACCTGATCCTACTACCCATAACTGAATTTGATATAATACTTGGAATGGATTGGCTAAGCAGATAGGTATGAGAGGAGTTTCCTCCGTGATGAAGAGATAAGGATTAAGAATGGTGGAAATGAGGAAAAGAGTAAGAGGAAAGTAAAGATGACCTAATTGGTCTAGCACTAATGTTCCCACTAGGTAATACATATGTAGTAAGAAAAGGATAGAAAAAAATTTAGTCTCTTCTGACTTTTTAATAATAAAAGAACGCAAGATGTTTTGATATTTTATACATGATAAGGAAAGGTAAGTAATTTATATATGATTTCATTATGAATTATGTTCATGATAAATGAGAAAGGATGTGATAAACGAAATGATGTGTTAAATGAGAAGGGAGGTACGAATATGATTGATGGTTTGGAAATCATGTTTATGCTAATTATGATAATAGAATGATGTTGGTATGGATATTATATTTAATGGACATTTTGAAGTTGTGAAGAAACCATGTTTAAATGAGATTGTTCTAGTATACATGTTGATTTCTTAGCATAATGAAAAACAAAATTTTTGGACATAAATTGTGATTAAAAATCATAATATTATGATCAAGAAATGTTATATATGATAAGAATTAAATGAATTTTTCATAGCTTAAATTCATGTTTAAAACATGAATTATGAAATTATATGTATATATTGATGGCTAAAAATAATATTTTTAGTCAATCAATCATGATTAATACATGACTAATAAAGTTAAGTATGTTGAATGAAAATGTTAAACGAAACATTTATTTTGTTATCAATCATGATAAATTCATGATTAATATACAATGATGAAATTAAGTAGAGTAGTGATTTTGAAAGGAAATTATTATGAGTGATAATTTAAGAGATATCCATGTAAATGTCAAGCTCTTATGATATAACAATAGCCATCAAGCAAGCATATAGATGACCCCATTTGAAGTCCTATATGGACAAAAGTGTCGAACCCCACTAAATTGAGATGAGATAGGAGAAGGAAAACTAGCCCGGATCAATCAAGAGGAATGGTAGAAAAAGGTACAGGTGATCCATCAATACATAGTCACGGCTCAAAGCCGACAAAAAAGTTATACCAACTGTAAGAGAAAGGACTTAAAGATTCAAGTCGGAGGTCATATACTTGTGATAGTAATGCCATTTAAAAGAGATTACAAGATTTGGGAAAAGGAGTAAATTCAACCAAAGATACATAAGGCCATTTGAAGTATTAAAGAAGATTTTCCAATTCATGACCATTTAAATTATGAAGAGAGACCAATTAGAATTTTGGACCACAAAGTAAAGAAGCTTCTGAATCGAGAGATTGAGTATGTCAAAATCCAGTGAAACCAATATGCAGAAACGGAAGCTACTTGAGAACTTCGAGAAGAAGTCAAAAGGAAATACCCCCACTTGTTTGAAGTGTAGTCAGTTTCGGGACGAAACCTATTATAAGGAGGAAGGATTGTGGAACCTCAAATTTTATGATCATGTATGAAACCCTAAGGTCATGAACCCTAGGTAATATATTGACTTTTATATGAAATAATATATGATTTCCGTAATATATGGAATTGAAGGATCAAATAATTAATTATGAAATAAAATTTCAAATGAATAGTAAATGTGAATAGTGAAATGTAAATAGTAACCATGTGGTTCAGATAAAGTGATAAGTTAATCACTCTGGATTAACTTAATCACAAAATACGAAAAAGGAAGCTTCCCATAAAAGGACAAAATGGAAGTAGAGATGAAAATGGGACTAAATTGGAATTTACAAAGGTTACATTTGAGATTTATAAGAAAATGGAGGGTAATTTATGATTTCATAAATATTAGATATGAAAATGAATTTTTACAAATTTTTCGGAAAGGAATTTCAAAATTCCGAATTGAACAAATTGAAACTGTTTAAATTTACGGACCTTATGGAAAAATAAAAATAAATGGAAAATTTTTGGCGAATTAGGGTCCTAACTAAGGGCTTATATTCATCCATACTATTTTCATTAGATCTAAGCATGTATAACTCGGATGGACAGGAGAATTTAATAGAAGATACTAAATTATGTGCTTTCTAATCTAGACGGATCAGATCAAATTATGAAAAATAGTTGACTAAATTACATAACTTAAGTGCATCAGAAAGCACGCCAAAGGCATAAACTTACGTCCAGATTCACAACCATGCATTTACGTTGATATTTTATTTTTTTACATAATTACTTAGTTAATTAATATCTTAATGTATATACGGCCATTTGAGATGAAATTTTAGAAACAAGCCTATTTTAATATACCCTACATAATGAATGGATTAAATTTTGAAAAACATGTTTACAAGTTTTTTAAATGAAAATTTATACCAAAATACAATTTTAATTAAATTAAAATGTGTACTTCGCTCCAATTGATGTGACGTTTTATGGGTAAGCCTATTTTAATATGCCTAATTTAATGAAAAATGAAATTTTGGAAAACATGTTTCCAAAATTTTAAAAAGAGATTTTTATCCAAATATGAATTAGTTAATTAAAATAAAATAGAATTTTTTTTTAAATTCTAAAAGGTGCATTTTGTGAGCAATTGTATATATATTAATAAGTAAAATTTTCATAATATATAAGTGTGTATGTAGGCAATTATGAATTAATTTATTAATGTAGAAAAAAAAAGAAACGAAAATGAAAAGAAGCTGTGGACGGTGCATGGACAGCTGCATATATGCTGGAATGCTGAAAATTAAACACCTGTAATATGATAAACGGTGACCTTGAGTTAGGTCAAATTTAAACTATGGTAAACCGATTAAAGAGACGTATAAATGGAGCTCTTAATGGACGTAAATAGGCTACTGATTCAAAAAGCGAGAACGGACAGCAGCAGTAAAAAAATTTTTAGCAAAGACGTCCAAAGCATTTAACAGGTTCTATTAATTTGTGTCCTTTTTGCTTCCGTTCCTTTAATTTCTTCATGTTAAAATAATTTTCCTAATGTCTGAAAATGCTGCTCGTTCCCTGTCTAAATATTTTAAATATTTTTTTATGAAAATATATGGACATTCAAAAGGACAGCAGCATATATATAAAAATAATAATAAAATGAAAAAGGATGAATGCAAATGAATGATGATTGGAATGAATGAATAAACTGATGTCTGAAAATAAAATTTCAGACTTAGTTTGACGTCTGAAAATGTGATTTCTTTTTCATTTTAATATGATATCCAGAAATTCAGTTTTAACCGGGCAATAATTTTAATAAGTTAATTTTCTGAGTATGTAATGTTTAAATTAGGTAAAATGATTAACTGATTTTGGAGTTCATAAATTTAGAAAGTATCATGCTGAACTTTAATTTATATTATAAATGTTTTCTGAATATATGATTTAATATTTCATCATGATTTTGCTGTTTAATTAATTCATCACAATAGGTTATAATTATTAATTTCTCATACCTTTCAAATGATCCATTTATGTAATTAAATTGAAAATTTTCCCCATCCAATTGCGTCCAGATAAGGTTATGGTTAAGTTAATAGGGACGTTGCTGAAATTTAATTAGAAGGGTGAGCGTTCAAGGCAGCAACAATATAAAAAAAAGGGAAAGCAGATGCTGGACGATATGGAATTGTTGCTGGATATTCAACGGGAAATCACATTTTGTTGCTGAATGTTAATATGATGACTATTTTGCTAAAAATATACCCAATTTGATTTCTTGTTGAATTAACAAATTTTAATTTCTGTTAAAATCATGTTTAATATATGGCTTGAAAATATTGAGTATAAGTGACACTTAAAACAGATTTTGATTTCTGTTATATCTATGTTGAATTAGTAAATAGAAATGATAAAAATGATAGGCATGAAAACAGGTTCAAAACAGATTTTTAAATCTGTATAAACCATGTTTAATATATGATTTATGGATGATGAAAGAAAGGTTGTAAATTTCTGAAAATTTAAACAGCCATGGGTTGTTTCTTTAATTTACTGAATATTAATCCATGTATACACAATGTTTAATTTAGTATTAAAATAATTTATTGGTTTGATAAAATATGACTCCCAATCAGGTGACGTCGAAAATAGCTAGGCTGGAATGTTTGAATTTTCATGGTCTAAATAGCCATGAAATAATGAGTATATGTATAAATGTTTTAAAACAGATTTTAAATTCTGTTCTAATCATGTTTAATTAGTGATTTATAGATGACAGAAAAATGGTTAGTAGTAGGCAAGTGTGTAAATGTGAATAGGAGATAGTTGTATGAGATAAAACATATATCAGTTAGAAAAATAAGTTCATTGTGCAAGCATGGAATGTTATAAATAGTCCTTTTTCATTTGTATAGGAAAAGGAAAAGGAAAAGTGGAAGGTACAAGTTGACTACGCAGGTAAGCAAGCAAACCTTTTGAAAATACAATTTTATACGACCTAACTCTGTAATCTTAAATTGTTTTGGAAATTGCTTCATTAGAAGCAAATCCTTTTAATGTTGAAAATATTGAAATACAATGTTGAAAAAGTTGTGTTGAAAGGAAAATGAGATTTTAAAATGATATTTGAAATAAATGTTTTAGAATAAGTTTTATTACAAGGTTTTGAAGTACTTTAATGATATATTTCAAAGGATCTCTAAATATTGGATTATTTTGGAGTTTCCAAAATCTATTATTTCGAGAAGGATTTAAGGAAGGCCAACACGATAAATTAATTTCAAATATGATTTGAGTAATGTTCAAAAGATTATACAAGACTATCCCATATAGAAATGAATAATAAGACAAATGGACAAAAGTATATGATATTAGATGAAAGCATGTATTTGCATGTCCTTTGATCATAAAAACCCATAAATGGGAAAAGCATTTGTTAGAAAAATCTTTTGGTTTCAAATATTTTTAAAGACGTTTTATTGTTAAAAAATTATTTACAAAATGGTTAGAAAATATTGTTATTTCAAATATTTTCCTTGAATACTTCAAATGATTTATGAAATATAAATGTTTTAAGGTTGGTCATCCTTACAAAACGTTTTGAGTATAGAACTCATTAACATGGGTTAAGCCCAGTTTTCAAGATTTGAAAGGAATACAGGCTGAGGTTTGTAGTATTTTATGAAAGCATACTAGCATCAAGTTTTCAAAAAAAGGACACAGACTGTGGTCTGTGGTTTTTATAAAATCATGCTAGCATGTGAATGTGAAGGAAAAGTGTGCATACGGATTATGTACTAGGTCTACTGTAGAGGATATGCAAGCCAAACACGGTTGCAAATTGGGCCCCCTTTGCATAGGCCGAGTCACTTGAATAAGGCTAAATGCCGGCGGCGCCCTCCCTAAAATGGGAGATGGGCATGGATAGCCGCCTGGCTCGTGGGCTATCACTTGGAAGGGTTTCTCTCCTAAGGAAGGATGATCACTTGATAAGTGTCACCTACTAGATGGACAGAGATGTATTGCATGTTGTATATGCTTAAAAAGGATTTTATGAAAAGTATTTTAGGACATGAGAAAAGTAGCTTCGATGAAAAATATTTTAGAACATAAATATGTCTATGGAAAAAGAGTTTATATGTCAAGTTTTACAAGCATATGTTTTCCATGAATTGGGATTATGAAATGTTTACGAAAGGTATTTATGAAAAGGTTTCCTCCAATTGCTAGTCAAATGCTTGTTCAGCGTCTACTACTGAAAGGTGAGAAATGCATTTAAAATGAAAAATGCTTGCTTATTGAGTTTCGACTCATGTTTTGTTTTCCTCAACCATAGACAGGTATAGCACAGGCCACGCAGGGAAGGAAAAGAGTATGAAGAAAACTTTTCAACAAGCTGGTCTGTATATGGTATGAATGATTATATGGAATTTTCAAAATATGTATGTATGAAATGTTTAGATTGAAAGAACTTGTGATGTAGATAAGTCAGTTATTATGATGTGAATAATATATGTGAAATTGATATCAAGAATGTGTTCATATATGATGATATGATGTTATGTAATGAGATATTATGAGTATCATGTGTAAAATTGATGACAAGTGTTTGTTATGTGATGAAAAAAAAGGAATGAAAAAAAAAATTGGATGTGTTCCAATTAAAAATCCCGCCATGTGATCAGGGCAACAAACCTGAGTCACGTTTACCAATCGATAAAGATCTCGGAGTAAGGCTTCTAGGCACCCGGGTCAGGGTGCCACAATAAGTATGAGAGAAATTATCTCTCTATGATGTTCATAAGAAATAAGATTAGAAAAAAACGATAAGGACCCTTACTAGTTTATATAAACTGGAAAGGGGGATAAGGAAGAAAATATTTTAAACTAGTGTAATACCGGTATTTTTATTAAGATAATCTATGCTAGTAAAACCTAGTTGTAGACAATATGAAATGAGAAGAAAAAGATAGGTTAGCAAAAGTGTCTTTCGCTAAGATATGTATGAAAGTTTATATGAGAGCAACTTTTGTTCTATGATATAGAATAAATGTATTATGTTATATGAATGATTATATAAATGATTGTTATGGATTTCTATTATGTATGAATGAATGGGTAGCCTAGATCTTACCCTATGATAAGATGAAAAATTCTATAATTTCTCTATATATAAGAATAATAGTATGCCTACCATAAGAATAAGAGATGGATGACATAAAGGAAAGAACAATTACAATGAGAAACCAATATGGGAACAGAAATAGGAATCAGTAGAGATAAATGATAGGTCTGTTGAACCAAGACTAAAAGTTCCACCAAATCATAGTAGCGTAGTAGAAGCGTAGTGAGTCATTGAAGTATTGGAGAAAGATGATAAAATTAGCTATTTTATATGAGCTATACCCCCGATATTTGAAATGTAATAGGTCTCGGGACGAAACCTGTTATAAGGGGGGAGGATTATGATACCCGGACCCAAGTAAGGCTTATGTATATGCATTTGTCATATACATATGAATCATGTATGATTTAGATGAATTAAGAATGATTTTCCAAAGCAATATTGATGATTTATTGCAATTAGGGCAAGTGATTATGGATGATCAATATAAGCCGATATGGGTCATTGTGATTAAAGAGGCTTAATGAGGATTAGGGAATGTTAATATTTTGAGGATAATTACCTCATATATTAAGATTTAATTAATGGAGATTATGTTGGTAATTATGGACTTAAGGTAGTAAATGCTAGAAAATGCGTAACTCGACGCTGGGAAGGCGGATTAAGATGAAAATTGAAAGGTAAGAACATAATTTTGTGCTTAATCTTATGGAAATGATGGATTATGGAAATAATGATGAAATTAGGGTGAAAATTGATCATCACCATCAAAATCTAAAGATGGTTTCAAATGAGCATAAATTGAGCTACAAAAGTCGGATTGAGACGAAATTTGAAATTAATGGTTAAAATTATGAGATCCATGAAATGAGAGGATTGGATTAAGCTAGTGATGATGGGATATTTGTTGCACGAAAATGGGTGTCTATTATTGATTTTGTGCAACAAAAAATAAGTTTGTGTTTATGTTAAAGTAAGATGATTAACTATATGATTAATGACATAAATGAGGTGTCAAAAGGAGGTAATTACACATGGATTTTATGAATTACTTTAATTAACAAAATCCATGATAAAATCAAGTGATTAATGAATTAATTTAAGCATCTAAATGGCTAGCTCAAATGAGGTATGGAGGTGGCCCACACACGGATGTTCAAGGGGCTGTTTACATGGAATTTTTAATTTTAAAAAAAATTTGAAATGTGTATTTAAATGACCTAGACAGCTAGGGTGAGATGTGGACGTGATTTGGGGTTGATTTTGTGGCAAGAAAATTCCACAAAGTCAATGATAAGTAGACCCCACCAAAGTGGACAGCAACATGTAGCTAAGGAGTGATGCTTGGTCAAGTTCCTTTTTGTGATTTTTAATGATTTTTAAATAGCTAATTTTACCCCTAAATGAGCTCCTAACTAGGGTAATTAAATACCCAATAATTAAAGTGGAAATTAGGTGTGGAAAATGGCACAAAAGCTACTGCATTTGACGTTGAATTGCATGGACATCAAGTGGACAGCAGGAGCTGTGGACGTGCAAGGGCTGATATGTGATTTTTTATTATTTTTTTAATAAAGTAAATGGCCCCCTAAGTAGCCTATTAATTAGGGTGATTAATTACCCATAAATTAAAGTTAAATTCATTGTGGAAAAAATGGCAAAGTTGCTGCAAAAGGGGATGTTCCAGTGGGGACAACTTGATGTCCATTAATGATATGGATTTTTGTTAGATTTTAATGGATAATTAACAAATTTAAATGGACCACATTTTTCCATGTCAGCAATAGGGGATAAATATGCTTTAATTAGCTACTAAATGATGTGGCAAATGGGGCCCACAAAATTGGAAAATTCAGCTCAAAGCTAAGGTATGCACGTCCATATGATGTAAAGGGATGAGAGAGAGAAGTCAAGGGGCAAACCCCCCTGAAATTCCAGCAGCAAGCACGTTCTTTTCCAGCAGTAGTGTGTGGCGCGTCACAACCTTACCTCAAGACCGTTCGACTGGTAAACGTGATCAGGATTGTTGCCCTGTCACACGGCGGGTTTTAACGGATATTTATCCAGTTAATCCTAACTCCTTAGGATTTTATATCATTTATACATTCTATTTCCATCAAATGCCATTTTAGGTCATTATATCATTTGAGAGTTACACATGTCATCTCATAATCTTCATACTTAACCATATCATGATATTTCATGCCTTAGCATTTACCCATAAAAATTTTTTGCCAATCCATAAGCATAAAACATAACATAATCCTTCTACAACATTGAATAACAATTTAATTGTTAACATTCATAAGTTCATATACAGGTACTCATGGAATTCGTTCATCCTTGAATCTCCACCTGTGCCCCTTGCTTCCTTCCTTTCCCCTGTCTATGGGTTTGGAAAACAAAACGTGAGTTGAAATTCAACTCAATAAGCAAGCTTAGAGTTTTCATGCAATTCATTTTTAAAACAACATTCTTTAAAAACATTTCCCTCCATTCAGTAGAGACACTTAGCAAGTGATCAACTACCTGCGGAGCAGAAATTTTTCATAAAACTTGCATAAACATTTCATGAAAAACATTCATGAAAAACCATTCACGTAAACCATTCGTAAACATTTCATAAACATTGAATGTGCAAATTCATCATTTCCATTGATGACATTATCCTTCATGTGATGGTACGCTAGCACGAGGAACACTCTTTCATAGCATGATCCTTTCCATCCTTGGCGCCGGACCTACCGACTTGGCAACGTCAAGGGGGACTCCTTGTCCACTTACTACCTCGACTAGCCTACTTGATTTCCATTCCATGCATGACTTTTAGTCACCCCGGCATTATATACCCTCTTACACATGGAACTTGTCATTCTCATGTAGAGAATTCTTTGCACCATCCCTCTTTAAACACCATTTCAATGAAACATCGTTTCAAATCCATACTTCATCACATTTCAAGCATAATTGCGAAACAATATGCAATCATTTATTTCAACAGAAATAAACATTTCAATACTCATATAGACAAGGAATGGCCATCCTTAAATACCTTGTAATGAAAATCAAAATCATTTAGAAAGCTGCTTGCTTACCTTGCTTGCTTAGCTTCCCGTTTCGCTTATCCCTTTGCCTTTGCCTATACATATAAGAATGATATAACATTCATATATTTTCTTTGCTTGCATTCAACTCAGTTTTCCAACCCATTTTCTTTAACATACATAATTCCTTCGACTTCTCAAGTCATTATGCCCGTATAGCACATACTTGTGCACTACATGGGCTATTACACATCACATTTGGTCCCATAAGTAGGGTAATCATTCAATCACATAATAATCATCCAATAATTATTATTTAATGGCTCACTACCTTCCTTACGCCATTTTTCACTCCTTTTCCAAAATTCACACATCGGTGCTCATTTTAAGCACATGTCGTTGCCTTATGCCTCATTAATTAATCCCAAAATTTGATATTAACATCATGTAATTCTAAACAGAAATATATTCACAAAATTTATCATATTTTCATGCATTTTTTCACAAAATCAATTTACTTAGGTCATTTACCACTCAAACATGTCTATCCTTTCACATATAGCCATTTAACAACACATATATGAGGCATTTCATAAAATTTCCCAAGTCAGAAATTTAATCCAAATTTCAGCATGATAATTATCCTTAATTACCAATATACTTAGGGTATTTTTATGAAATTTAAATCCACTAATCATAGGTCTCCAAAACAGCAACTTTGGAACCCATTTTTCACTCATTTAACGTGTCTCTTGACACATAACCCTAAGCAGTTCAATAAATCCGAATTTTCAACAAATAATCCCACTTTTCTTAATCCAAATTTAGGTTATTAATATATATATCAATTTGGATCATTTCTACAGAGATTTCATATTTCTTTTTTATTTTGTTCCTCAAACTATCCACATATGCTGAAATAAGACGTACTGAAATCTCAAAATCTTGAATTAATATCAAATCAAGTATTTTTTATCTGAAATTTATACCATACCTCAATAATTATATTAATTAACAAAAATAAATATTTCCAGCACGAAATATTTAATATTTCTATTTATTTTGCCATTTTTACCTTGTTGGACAGCAGAATCCATTTCCAGACAGCCTGAATGACGTTAATTATGGGGTATATTTATACCCATAAAAACCTAATTTTTATTTTATTAGTGTAATCCTCAATATGTATTATATATTCTGTAAAAGTTTCAGCCTAAAATTCCTTGTATAAAAATTATTCTAATGGTCATAATAGTACATTGTTTTTCATTTTGCACCAAGTTGACAAAAGTTGCAAACATAAAGAAGGCTTCATCTTTGCTAGCTAAGAGAATTACCCATGTGAATCTTGAAAAATCATCAACTATTACAAACACATATTTTTTTCCACCAATGGTTAAAATATCGGATGGCCCATATAGATCCATGTGTAACAATTCAAGTGGCCTAGTGGTGAAAATCTCCTTTTTGGTAGAGAAAGGCATTTTAGGTTGTTTTGACAATTGACATGCCTTGCAAATTTTATCTTTGTCGTATTTCAATTTTGGCAATCCTTCTACCAAATTCTTTTTCCATAGGGTTTTAATGTTTGACATATTTACATGTCCAAGCCTCTTATGCCAAACCCATGGATCATTGTCAATGACCATTAGACATTGACCATCTAGTTCATCAAGTGAAACTAAATATACATTTCCATGTCTTTTTCCGCTAAACATGATATGTTCTCCATCAAATACATTACATATAGATGATTCAAACACAACCTTGTACCCTTTGTCACATAATTGACTAATACTCATTAAATTATGCTTGAGTCCTTCAATAAATAAAACATCTTTCATACATGCATTTGAAATACTATAAATATTTTCTTTACCTTTGATTTTACCTTTTTCAATATTTTCAAAGGCAACAGTTCCATCGTTGCAAGGCTTGAGTTTATGAAATAAACTTCTTTAACCGGTCATATGCCTTGAGCAACCGCTATCCATGAACCAAACGTTGCTTGCCTTTGCTTTGAAACATATCTGAAAAATGAGCAAATAAATCTTATCTCTTTGGTACCCATTTTATGGGTCCATTTGGGTTAGTAACCTGATTTAATCTTTGTTGTTCTAACTTAGAAAGTCCAAATCTCGTGTTTCTTGGAACCCAAACTAATTTTGCACCATGGTCATATAATTTTATAAATTTACATTTATATACTTTATGACCTATCTTATTGCAAAAATTGCAAGTCATTGGTAATCTAGGAGTAGGCCTCCAAGTATGTATTGATTCAACAATTGGCCTTCTAGTCCATGTAGTATGTTTTCCTTTGGGCTTGTAGATAGGTGCCGTTTTGGTTTGATTTTTCCCAAGTATTGGCACATTTGATTTGCCACTTTCTCTTTGCTCAAATGTGGAGTATCCAAGACCTCTTTTATTTGTTTGAGAGGTCATGTTCAGAAACATTTTTACATTTTCTCCTTGATTAGAGAATTTAGCTAATAATTCATTTAAGGATTCATTCTCCTTTTTCAACTTCTCTACTTCTTTCAAAAGCAATTCATTTTCATCTTTCAGTTTTGATGTACTTTCAGCTAGTTTTCCATTTAAAATAATAATGGAATTGCATTATTGTCTCTTTAATGATAACTTATTTCCTAGTTTTTTGATTTCCTCATATAATGAATCATATGCATGTTGTAATTCTTCTAATTCAGCACATTTGAGACATTCTTGAATAGAAGAGTGAGTAGATTGAGAATAGCAAAATTTGGAAGTTACCTCTTCATTACTTGTGTACTTGGTTGAGGTGGTTTGCTCTTTCAAAATTTCCGTTGTGTTTAAACACAACAAATCTTCTTCTTACTCAATCCGCGCCATGCAGCATATTCTTGCTTCAAAATCATCGGTTGAGGAGCTACTTGTTGATGAAGTTTCTTCGTTCACGTACATTCCTCTTCCCTTTGGCCTTTGGAATTTTTTGCTTTCATGTCTTTCCCTCCTTTCTTATTGATCCTTTGATTTCTCGTCGGGTGTAGGACATTGAGCTTGCATATGTCCCATACCGCTGCATCTATAGCACTTTGTAGCCTCCTTCTTCTTCTTTTTTCGAGGTCTCTCTTGGAGATCCTTGAAGTTCTTTTCTCTCGTTACGAACTTTCAAAATTTTTGGGTCAACAATGCAATGTCTTCATCGTCGTTATGAGATGAGGAGGTTGACTCATCCGAGTTATGTGCTGCTTTCAATGCAATGGTTCTCTTGCCTTTGTGGTGATCTTCATTTCTTTTCTTTATTAGCTCATGTGACATTAATGAGCTAATAAGATCTTCTAGCTTCAATGTGTTTAGGTCTTTGGCTTCTTCTATTGCAGTAATTTTTGGAGTCCATGAATCGGGTAGCGACTTAGAATCTTCATAACCTGTTCAGATTCAGAAATTGCCCTTCCAAGACCTTTCAAGGCATTAGTAATTTTAGAGAATCTAGCAAACATTTCAGAAATATTTTCTGTTTCTAGCATTCTAAAGTTTTCAAATTCTCCAATCAAAATATTTCTCCTTGTCCCTTGGACTTGAGAAGTTCCTTCATAAATAGATGTTAGTGTATCACATATCTCTTTGGCAGTTAAACAAGAGGATACTCTATCATATTCGGAAGCCGTAAGAGCACAGAATAATGAATTCATAGCCTTGGCGTTGCTCTTTACAATTTTTACTTCCTCATCGGTCCATTTGGAAGCTCTTTCATCAATAGGCAAAGTCACAGTCTTGGATTGCAATCCAAGAATCCATATCTGTAGCCATGATGAGTTGCTTCATACGAAGCTTCCAATAGCCGAAATTATTCCCATCAAATAATGGTGGCCTAGTAAAAGATTGGCCTTCGGCAAATGCGGGAACGGAAGTCAATTGGGATGCCATATCAAAAGATCTCTTTGGTATAACTCAAAGACCTGCTCTGATACCACTTGTTGGTTCCGAGTTAATGGCAGTTACCCAAGAGGGGAGGGGTGAATTGGGTATTTAAAAATTTATAACTTAAACAGAAACTTTACCCCGGATTAATCTAGCCCCCTTTATGATGAAACAAAATGAGAGCAATAATGTAAAGAGCAGAAATAAAAATGAACACACAAGATTTTATAGTGGTTCGAGCAACCTCCCTACTCCACTCTTCCAAGCTCACACCCTTTGTGACTTGGGTTCCACTATGTATTCCGCGAATATAACTAGAGTCTCCACTCTCTTCTAGATTCTAGCTCTAGGGGGCATATACAACCAGAGCCTCTGCTCTCTTCTAGATTCTAGCTCTAGGGGGCATCAACAATACACAACACAAGTAGGTGACGAGTTCCACTCCAATCACACACTACTTTGCTTACACTTGTTTTTATCTACCCAAGCTAAAACAAGTTCAATACAACAAGTAATAACAAAAGAAAGTTTCTACACGTTACTATTGTGTAGACGCAGATTTGGTGCAGAGAAGAACTTGTAGTGTAGGCTTAGAGCAGCTCTTGGCAGTTTAGAAGCAAAGTTCTTCTTCTCAATGTTGGCTTGATCACTTAATGCTCTTGAAGATAGGAGTTATGCACACTTAATGAATTCTCAGCTCTCCACCTCATTCATTTTAATTGCCTTTTATAATTATAGAGGGAATCCGAACGTTTGGAGGTAGGTGGCGCGCATTTAATGCGCCAATGTTCAAAAAAATTTTGACCGTTGCGACCCAAGTCGCAGGTGGAGTCGACTTCGGGTGCGACTTCTCCTGTCCGTTGCTTCTTCAAGTTCTAGTCTAGGTTGACTTGGTCCTCAACTTGACCCAAGTCGCAGGTGGAGTCGACTTCGGGTGCGACTTCACCTTGACAGCTCGCTTGATGAACTTGAAATCCTTTGAATGCTTTGCTTGCTTGAGTTTCTTCATGTTTGGTTGTTCTTCCTTGATTTATATCTCTTTGGACCACTGTGTTATCATTCTAGCTTGATGTCCTTTAGCTCCATGATTTGCAAACCTTGAGTCCTTGAGTCTTGAATCTTTTGTATTCATGAACAAGTCCAATATATTTTGATTAGAATAGTTGAATTCATGGATCTTGCTTTCTTTGGACTTGGATTAGTCTTCATATGTTCCAAGTCGAACATCGAAGTCTACTCGATCTTCAACTTGACTCAAGTTCTACCTTGAAATCGATCTAATCCCCAATTTGGCTTTTGAAATTTCTGCCCTGTCCAACTGAAGTCGATACTGAAGTCGACTTGGTTTGCGACTTCACCCAAGTCGCATGCGGAGTCGACTTTATCTTTGACTTCGGCAGCTCTGCTCCTCGATTTCAACTCTGGACAGAAATGACGCCTCCAAGTCACGACTGGAGTCGACTTGGTCTGCAACTTCACCTCAAGTCGCAAGCGGAGTTGACTTGGGATGCGACTTCGGCACCTCTCATTCTTGATTTCAGCTCTGGAAGAAAATGGCGTCTTGAAGTTGCTGCTGGAGTCAACTTGGGGATCGACTTGGCCTAAGTCGATGCCTGAGTTGACTTGAAAATTGACTTGACTTGCCATGCTTTATATCCTTCAAATTTATAACCTTAAATCATTTCCACAAACATATTAGTAACCAAAACTTACTCAAATTGATTTGTTAATCATCAAAACATAGACTTGGCTTATTTTCCACATATTTCTAACATATTCATCCAAAAATCTACTAACCTTTGTAGATTCCCCTATTCCTTTAGCAACACATGTTCTTCATCTCTTAGCTTTCCCTACACCTGTCTGAGGTTGGGAAAATAAAACATGAGTCGAAACTCAATAAGCAAGCATTTTTCATTTTAAATGCATTTCTCTCCATTCGGTAGAAGACACTTACCAAGTGATCAACTACCAACGGAATAGAAACCTTTTCGTAAACTATTTTTGGAAACCTTTCATAAACTATTCATGTAAATCATTCGTAAATGCATTTCTCTCCATTCGATAGGAGACACTTAGCAAGTGATCAACTATCAATGGAATAGAAACCTTTTCATAAATATTAGATGTGCAAACGCTTCTTTTCCATTCCTGACATAAACCTTCATGTGCGGGTAAGCTAGCCTAGGGAACATCTCACATAGCATGGTCCAATACGCCAGCTGTCTCTGACTTGGCCTCATCAAGGGGAACCTCTCTTCCTCTTGACGCCTACATGGTTCCTACATGCATGACTTTTGATTTTCCCGGCATTATATACCTCTTAGACCAGGTGACTTGTCATTCTCATGTAGAGAATTATTTGCACCATCCCTTAAAAACATCATTTCAAATCCATGCTTTCCTTTTCAATCCATGTATGAAAATGCAATGCATTCATTCATACATAACATTCCTTTGCCTCCACCTCTGGGGAGGACGCCGTCGGTACACAGCCCATACGACTCGGCAATAGTGAAGGGGGACCCTCTGATCCGCTTTCTACCTCCACTAAAGCCTCTTCCTTGTGCCCTCACCTCTTGGGAGGACGCCACTGGCACACAGCACTTGCGACTTGGCAATGGTGAAGAGGGATCCCCAATCCTACTTCCTCCACCAAAGTCTCTTCATTATGCATCATACATGTGCACATGTCCATGAACATCACATGACATCAATATGCCGGCATGACTTTTCATAAAAACTCATAAACATTCATCATTTCAAAACATTATAGGAATGACCACCCTTAAACACATTTCATCAATACTTGAAAATAAAATCATATTTTCAAAGTTGTGCTTGCTTACCTCCTCAGTCTGTGTCCTCCACCTTTTCCTTTCCTTTTCCTATACAAGGAAAAGTGATATTTTATCTATATCATTTCATATCTTAGTTTACTTCTCATGCATGCTTTATGATCATCCATTACCTCATCTCTATAGAGGTGAATTTTATAAATATACTGTTGGAAACAATTGTTGAAATCAAATGCAAAATATGCAAAGCATATGTTTTCATGATTAACAACATAATTTGAGTAAAGTCTTAGCTACTATTATATTTTGTGCAATGTTTAAAGTTATAAAAGTAAAAAATACAAAACAGAACAGGTCAAGTCGCAACTCACGTTGACTCAGACATCGACTTGGGCCAAGTCGATTTCACAAGTCGACTCCATCTTCGACTTCAATAGACGTCCTCTTTCCAGCATTGAAATTAGGAGTAAGAATTCTCGAAGTCGCAGACGAAGTCGACTCCACTTGCGACTTGGGCGAAGTCGCAGACCAAGTCGACTCCAGTATCGACTTCACATAACATTTTCCTTCCAGCGTTGAAATTAGAAAGCACAGCTGCCAAAGTCGCACATGCAGTCGACTCCACTTGCCACTTGGGTGAAGTCGTAGGCAAAGTCGACTCCAGCATCAACTTCAGATGGGCAGTGCAGATTTTCAGAATTTCTAGTCGAAGGCCAAGCCGACTTCAAGATAGACTTGAGTCAAATTGAAGATGAAGTCGACTCAAATTTTTCAACTTGAATATATGAAGACTACTCCAAGTTGAGCAAGCAAGAGACACTTCAACAAAGATCAAACTGACTTGGCAAAAGAAAGAAGCCAAGTCGCACCCGAAGTCGACTCCAAGATCGACTTGAAGCCAAGTCTCAGACCAAGTCGACCCAGAGGACAGACTTAGAAACTGAAGAACAGCTGAAGTCGTACACGAAGTTGAATCCAGCATGCGACTTGGGTGAAGTCGCACACGAAGTCGACTCCACCTGCGACTTGGAAACGTAACGTTCGAATTTTTTAACATTGGAACATTTATTACGCGCCAACCAACTCCATAACGTTCAAAATTCTCCCTCCTCTATATATAGACACTCAAGCAAACGAGGATACACACAAGTAAGAGCTGAAAAAGAGGAAAGAAGTGCTACTAAAAGTTTTATCTCACTTTCTTTTATAATTGAGTGATCTAGATACTTTCAAAGGAAGAACGATCTTCAAAGTTGTTGTTTGCTTCAACACAATACGATTCTTGCTTCTACAGATTCTTCCTCGAGCTAAAACTTGCTACACAATCTGTAAAGTGTAGATTTCTTCTATTTCATCTTATTATTTGGTGCTTGGTTTGATTTTGGTGTTTCAAACCAAGCTATAGCAAAGTAGAGTTGTGATTGGAGTGAAACTCGTCACCTACTTGTGCTATTTGTTGTATATGCCCCATAGAGCTAGAATCTAGAAGAGAGCGGAGACTCTAGTTGTATTCGTGGAATACATAGTGGAACCCAAGTCACAAGGGAGTGTGAGCTTGGAAGAGTAGAGTAGGGAAAGGTTGCCTGAACCACTATAAATCTTGTCTACTGACTTTCATTTTCGCTTTCATTATCTTATTGCTTTCTATTTGTTTCATTAAAGGGTTTTAAACTAAATCGGGGTAAAATCTCTAATTAAAGTTTTAAATTTTTAAATACCCGATTCACCCCTCCCCTCTTGGGTAATTGCCATAAACTCGGGACCAACAAGTTGTATCAGAGCAGATCTTTGAGTTTTACCAAAGAGATCTTTTGATATGGCATCCCAATCCACTTCCGTTCTCACATTTGTCGAAGGCCAATCCTTTACTAGGCTACCATTGTTTGATGGGAACAATTTTGGATATTAGAAGCTACGTATAAAATAACTCATCATGGCTACAGATATGGACTCTTGAATTGCAATCCAAGACGGTGTGACTTTGCCTATTGATGAAAGAGCTTCCAAATGGACCGATGAGGAAGTAAAAATTGTAAAGAGCAACGCCAAGGCTATGAATTCATTATTTTGTACTCTGAGGCTTCCGAATATGATAGAGTATTCTCTTGTTTAACTGCCAGAGAGATATGGGATACACTAACATCTATCTATGAAGGAACTTCTCAAGTCCAAGGGACAAGGAGAAAATTTTGATTGGAGAATTGGAAAACTTTAGAATGTTAAAAACAGAAAATATTTCTGAAATGTTTGCTAGATTTTTCAAGATTACTAATGCCTTGAAAGGGCTAGGAAAAGCAATTTCTGAATCTGAGCAGGTCATGAAGATTCTGAGGGCACTACCCGAATCATGGACTCCAAAAATCACGGCAATAGAAGAAGCTAAGGACCTAAACACGTTGAAATTGGAAGATCTTATTAGCTCACTGATGTCACATGAGCTAATCAAGAAAAGAAACGAGGATCACCACAAAGGCAAAAGAGTCATCGCCTTGAAAGCTGCACAAGACTCGGATGACACCACCTCATCATCTCAAAACGACGATGAAATTGCCTTACTTACAAAACAGTTCAAAAAATTTATAAGGAAAGGTAGAAATTTCAGAAACTTTAAAGAAAGAAATTCTAAAGAGAAAAAGAAAGAATCAACAAAATATTACTGGTGTGGTGGTTCGGAGCACATGCAAGCCCAATGCCCAACCCCTGAAGAAAATCAAGCAAAGGAGCAAAGAAAAGATCGAGGCGACAACAAAAAATTTCAAAGAAACAAAGGAAGAGGCATGTACGTAAATGAAGAGGAATCTACAACATGTAGCTCTTCAAGTGAAAAATGTGAAGGAGATTGCGCAAGAATTTGTTGCATAGCAAATTCCGACATATGTTTTGTAGCCACGGAAATCTTGGAGGATCAAGCTACTTCAACGAACTGCACAAGTAGTCAAGAGGTAACCTCCAAACAAAAATCTTTTTCAATTTTTTCTTCTACAAATGAATGCCTCAAATGTGCTGAATTGGAAGAACTTCAACAAGCCTATGATTCATTATATGAAGAAATAAAGAAATTAGGAAACAAGTTTACAATAAAGAAAAGACAATGTGATGTAGTAATAATTGTGAATGGTAAACTTGCTGAAAAAAATAGATAAATTAAAAAGTGAAAAGAATACCTTGGAAGTTGTGTTAGAGAAACTCAAAAAGGAAAATGAATCATTAAATGAATCGCTTGTCAAGTTTTCTAATCTAGGAGAAAATGTGAAAATGTTCTTAAAAATGACAACCCAAACTTGCAAGAAAGGACTTGGGTATAATACATTTGAGCAAGAGAAATCTAATGCTCCGAGAAACAACGTCAAACCCATTTATACTAAACCTAAGATAAATCAAGTAGTTTGGACCAAAAGACCAACCGAGGAACAAATTACCAAATGACTTCCTATTTCTAAACTTCCGGGAGCTTGTAATTTTTGCAACAAGTTAGGACACAAGGTTTATCAATGCAAATTGAGAAAATTGCAAAACCTTGGTGCAAAATTGGTTAGGATGCGCAAAATCATTGGATTTATGGCTTCAAAAGTAGACCAACATAGACTCCAAAGGATAACTAACCCAAATGGACCCATAAAATGGGTACCAAAAGGATGAGCTCTACTTGACTTAATTTCTGTAGGTTTGTCTTAAAGCTAAGGCCAATAACATATGGTTTATGGATAATGGTTTCTCAAGACATATGACAGGAGAAAAAGGACTATTCTATAAGATCAACCCATGTAATGAAGGAACAGTAGCTTTCGAAAATAATGAAAAAGGTAAAATAAAAGATAAAGAAAATATTTATGGTATTTCAAATGCATGTATTGAAGATGTACTATTTGTTGAAGGACTCAAACACAACCTAATGAGTATTAGTCAATTATGTGATAAATGATATAGAGTTGTATTTGAATCCTCTATATCTAATATTTTTGATGATGAACACATAGTATTTAGTGGCAAAAGACATGGAAATGTATATTTGGTTTGCCTTGATGAACTAGAAGGGAAATGTCTAATAGCCATAGAAAATGATCCATGGATATGACATACAAGGTTTGGATATATAAATATGTCAAATATTAAAACATTGTGGAAACAAAATCTAGTACAAGGGTTACCAAAGCTCAAATATGACAAGGATAAGATTTGTAAAGCTTGTCAACTATCTAAACAACCCAAAATGCCATTTTCTACCAAAAAGGAAATTTCAACAACTAGACCACTTGAGTTGATACATATGGATCTTTATGGGCCATCAGACATTTTAACTCTTGGTGGGAAAAAGTACGTGTATGTAATTGTTGATGATTTTTCAAGATTTACTTGGATTATAATCTTAGCTAGCAAAGATGAAGCATTTTCTATGTTTGTCACGTTTTCAAATTTGGTGCAAAATCAAAAACAAAGTTCAATAATTTCCATTAGAAGTGATCATGATGGTGAATTTGAAAATAATCGATTCATAGAATTTTGCAATGAAAAAAGAATTCACCATACATTTTCTGCACCAAGAACTCCTCAACAAAATGGAGTTGTTGAAAGGAAAAATCGGACAATACAAGAAATGGCTAGAACCATGCTAAATGAGAGTAAATTGTCCAAAAGATTTTGGGGTGAAGCTGTAAGTACAGCTTGTCATGTATTAAACCGAGTTACCATTAGAGCAATATTGAAAAAGACCCCATATAAACTTTGGAAAGGCAGAAAACCAAACATATCATATTTCCATACTTTTGGATGTACTTGTTATGTGTTAAATAATGGAAAAACAAATTTAGGAAAATTAGATGCCAAAAGTGATGAAGCTATTTTCTTAGGTTATTCATCAAATAGTAGAAGCATCAATACATGTTTTTTTGATGAATTTAACCAAACTCCGAGAAAGGAGGATGAACTAAGTGATGCAGATGATACAAAAGCAAAACAACAAGAACAACAAAAGGAAACCGAGCTCAAGCCAGAAAACCCCATGGAGGAAGAGGTAAGTGAAGGTAATGACTCCTACAAACCTCCAATTGATTTGAAATTCAAAAATGCCCATGCAATTGAACAAGTCATTGGAAATATTTATGAAGGAGTAAAAACTAGGATATCAAAATAAAATATTTGTGGACAATATGCATTTGTGTCAAAAATTGAACCAACCACTATTGAACAAGCTCTTAATGATGAAAACTGAGTTATTGCAATGCAAGAAGAGCTAAATCAATTTGAAAGAAATAATATATGGCATTTAGTTCCTAGACCAAATGATTATACCATTATTGGTACCAAATGGGTATTTAGGAACAAATTGGACGAAAGCGGACTTCTAATAAGAAACAAAGCTAGACTAGTAGCCAAAGGGTATTCCCGGGAAGAAGGGATTGATTTTGAAGAATCATATGCACCTGTGGCTAGATTAGAAGTCATACGCATTTTACTAGCATTTCTTCTCACATGAATTTCAAATTGTTTCAAATGGATGTGAAAAGCGCATTTTTGAATGGGTACTTGAATGAAGAAGTATATGTTGAACAACCCCTGGATTTGAAGAAAAAGATCAATCAAAATATGTTTATAAGTTGACCAAAGCATTATATGGACTAAAACAAGCTCCACGAGCTTGGTATGAAAGGTTAAATAGATTTTTGATTGATCATGAATTTCAAAGAGGAAAAGTTGATACTACTTTACTCATCAAGTATAAAAGTAAAAATATTTTAATTGTGCAAATTTATATAGATGATATAATATTTGGTGCTACTGATGAAACTCTGTGCCAAGAATTTTCTAAGATTATGCAGAGCGAATTTGAAATGAGCATGATGGGAGAATTAAATTTCTTCCTTGGACTGCAAATCAAGCAACAAGCTGAAGGAATATTCATAAATCAGTCCAAGTACATCAAAGAAATGCTAAATAAATTTGGCCTGCAAACTAGCAAAGGAGCAAATATTCCAATGAGTTCAACAATCAAGATCGACACGGACGAAAACGGTAAATGTATCAATCAAAAGCTTTATAGAAGTATGATAGGATCATTGTTGTATTAAATTTCTTCTAGACCGGATATTATTTTTAGTGTATGTATGTGTTCTAGATTCCAAGCATGTCCTAAAAAATCACATTTATTGGCTGTAAAAAGAATTTTTAAATATTTGATAAATACCACTAATCTTGGACTATGGTATCCAAAGGGGTCAACGTTTGATTTAATCGGCTACTCGGATGCGGATTTTGCCGGTTACAAAGTAGATAGAAAAAGTACTAGTGGAACATGTCAATTTCTTAGAAACATGTTGGTTTCATGGTATTCAAGGAAACAAACTAGTGTTGCTCTATCTACAGCGGAAGCTGAATATATAGCCACCGGGAGCTGTTGTGCCCAACTACTGTGGATGAAACAATAATTAAAAGATTATGGAATTGATTATTATAATATTCCAATTAAATGTGATAATACGAGTGCAATATGTTTAACTAAAAATCCAGTATTACACTCTAGGACCAAACATATAGATGTGAGACATCATTTCATCCGTGAACATGTTGAAAATCATGATGTTTGTTTGGAATATGTGAAAACTGAGGATCAAATTGCTGATATATTCACCAAACCTTTAGCAAAGGAATCATTTTATAAAATCAGAAATGATATGGGGATGATTGAGTTAAATTAGGAATAGTTAGATGGGAAAAGTGGACTTAGAAAAGTCCAAGTCGATAAGTCAAGTCGACTCCGAGGAAGCCAAGTCGACTCCATTGAAGTCGACTTGGGGATAGTGAAGTCGACTCCGCCTCTGGGCGAAGTCGACTCTGCTAGGGTGAAGTCGACTTCGCCTAGGGCAACATCGACTCTAACGCGCAACTGTCGAGTTTCCCCTTCCCGTTTTTTCTTCTTCTTCTTCTTTTCTTCTTTCTTCCTCCTCTCTCCTTCCAGCTCGATTTGTCTTCCCACTTCCAGACCCTCCGGCATCCCTATTTTTCTCTTTTCTTTCCCATTTCTCTTCTCTCGCCGACAGCTTCTCTCTCTCTCTCTCTCTCTCTCTCTCTTCTCCTCTATCTCCTATTTTTCTCTCCCGTTGCTTACTCTCTCTGTGATTCTTCGAAATCTGTTCTCAGCATTCCAGCAATCCCTTTTTCATTTCTTGACTCCGGCAATCTCTCTCTCTATCTGTCTCACAATTTTCGTCATTTCCTCTCTCTTATCTCTCACTCTGCCTCTGTCTCTGTCTCTAATTCTTTCAAAATTCTTTCTCATTTTTCCTCTCTTAACATCTCAACTGTCTATCCTTTTTACTGATCCTCCATTTCTCTCAAAGCTCCATTCGAATATTCCATCTCAAATGGCTCCTAAATCCCGACTGCCTAAACTAGCAGTGTCCAAACCATCACTGAAGCCTGTCCCTAGACCATCCAGTTCTCAACACAAGGACGAAGTACCTAGGAGGCAACGGACCTCCTCAAAGCAAGCTCGGGAAGAACCATCCACTTCCACAGGCCGCAGAGTCCGTTTCCAAGCCAGGACTCCATCAACAACTGCCGCTCGAGAGGAACAACCTCAAACCTCGCAGAGCACATAATCTGGGGCCAGAAAGAAAGGCAATACAGCTGCTAAAGCTCAAGTATTGAAGATGTCAACTACATACTTCAAAATAGAATTGCAGCACAGCCGGTTTTACAAATCTTTTTATGAGCGGAAGGTATTCATCCCAAAAATCATCGACTTTAAATTTTTAAGGGATTATGAGTCCGACATTGAGCAGTTACTAGATTCCAAAGATGGACTAACCTTCTAAGAGCAGATGAAAGAGTATATCCTGATCTAACTCGTATTTTCTATTACCTATGGGATGACGAGTACTTTGGAACTTTTGTCGAAGGAACTGATATGTTCTTTGGAATCGGAGTAACCCCAAGATTAGAGGAAGCAAGCATGAGTGTGGGGCAAATCTTAGAGGTACCTTATGAGGATGAGTCGTTGCCTGAAAACCTCACTCTCTCAGATATTTACAATCAGCTCACAAGGAGCAATAAGTATCATCCGGGGATCAAATTTCTACATTACATGGACTTATCCCCGAGGCTCAGGGTCCTCAGATTATTGGTTGCACATTGCATCTTCCCCAAAGGTGGGGGTAGAAATCAGTTAAACCCGCAGGAGGCAGGAATTCTGTGGAAAATAGTGAACCGGGTCAAAGTCAGCCTTCCTCGGTTGTTTATAGAAGCCCTAAGTTCTAGGAAAGACAACCCATGAGGGGTTTTGCCTTATGGTACTTGGATCACAAACATTCTAGAACATTTTGGAGTTGATATCGATAGAGAACCATTCGAGGTGTTAAAGCCGACGAATGCGATCAACAAGGCATTGATCCAAAGAATGAAGATCAATGTAGATCAACTCAGAGTTGAAGCAGAAGTGGGCGCACTGGCACCAGAAGAAGCCGGGGATGCACAGGTTGAGGGGGAGCAGCCCCCACCATCACTAGAAGCTCAACCCGCTCCACCACAGGATGCACCCGAGGAGCCTGCATCGCCGCTATCACATGGGTCTTGCTCTCTTAGAGGATCTGAGATTCCAGACCTAGCACCACGGTCGTCATCTCGGGATACTTCAGTTCAAGGCCTTCGAGAGCATCTGGAGCAGCTAGAGGACCGGATGACCAGTCAGATCACCGAGGTCCTACATGCCATCACGGATATACATTCTCGACAGGATCGCATGGATAGGGAGCTTCGGACCATTCGTTATCACTTAGCATCTGGAAGCCATCGTCATCGATCTATCCCCGAGCTTGATCCTTTTGACACTGGATCAATTCATCGAGATCCCACACCTGCTCCAGCCTCATCTTTTTACTCCTCGGCCCACATTCGACCCGTTCGCCCGATTCTATATCCTATCTCTGCATTCTAGTTCACCAAATCTCTTCGAGTCGACCCCTATTTGCTCGATTGACGAAAAAGGGGAGAAATTTGAGAGTTTTGAGTTTAGATTTTTAGGATTTTGGGTTGGGTAGCTTGTATATAGGTTTCATTTGCATTTGAAACTTGTATGAAACTTTTTTTGAAACGGTTGCTTATGAAAAAGTTTGTTTATGTTCTGATTACTTTTGCAAAGTTTATTATCACTTAATTATGCTTTGATTACAAATGCTCTATGCTCTGATTTATTATGTTTGCTATAATAATTAATGTTCTATTTTTTTCAAAAAGTAAAATGACTTATGATTATCCTAAAAATGTCAAAATAGGATATTGGAAGGCATAAACTCAAATTGGTTTTGTCAATCATCAAAAAGGGGGAGATTGTTGGAAACAATTATTGAAATCAAATGCAAAATATCCAAAGCATATGTTTTGATGATTAACAACATAATTTGAGTAAAGTCCTAGCTACTAATATGGTTTGTGCAATGTTTAAAGTTATAAAAGTAAAAAATACAAAACAGAACAGGTCAAATCTCAACTCACGTCGACTCAGACATCGACTTGGGCCAAGTCGATTTCTCAAGTCTACTCCATCTTTGACTTCAATAGACGTCCTCTGTCCAGCGTTGAAATTAGGAGTAAGAATTCTCGAAGTCGCAGATGAAGTCGACTCTACTTGCGACTTGGGCGAAGTCGCAGACCAAGTCGACTCCAGTATCAACTTCACATAACATTTTCCTTCTAGCGTTGAAATTAGAAAGCACAGCTGCCAAAGTCGCACATGAAGTCGACTCCACTTGCGACTTGGGTGAAGTCCCAGGCAAAGTCGACTCCAGCATCAACTTCAGATGGGCAGTGCAGATATTCAGTATTTCAAGTCGAAGGCCAATCCGACTTCAAGATAGACTTGAGTCAAATTGAAGATGAAGTCGACTCAAATTTTTCAACTTGAATATATGAAGACTAATCCAAGTTGAGCAAGCAAGAGACACTTCAACAAAGATCAAACTGACTTGGCAAAAGAAAGAAGCCAAGTCGCACCCGAAGTCGACTCTAAGATCGACTTGAAGCCAAGTCTCAGACCAAGTCGACCCAGAGGACAAACTTGGAAATTAAAGAACAGCTGAAGTCGCACACGAAGTCGACTCCAGCATGCGACTTGGGTGAAGTCGCACACGAAGTCGACTCCACCTGCGACTTGGAAACGTAACGTTCGAATTTTTGAACGTTGGAACATTTATTACGCGCCAACCAACTCCATAACGTTCACAATTCTCCCTCCTCTATATATAGGCACTCAAGCAAATGAGGATAAACACAAGTAAGAGCTGAAAAAGAGGAAAGAAGTGCTACTAAGAGTTTTATCTCACTTTCTTCTATAATTGAGTGATCTACATACTTTCAAAGGAAGAACGATCTTCAAAGTTGTTGTTTGCTTCAACACAATACGATTCTTGCTTCTACAGTTTCTTCCTCGAACTGAAACTTGCTACACAAATCTGTAAAGTGTAGATTTCTTCTATTTCATCTTATTATTTGGTTCTTGGTTTGATTTTGGTGTTTCAAACCAAGCTATAGCAAAGTAGAGTTGTGATTGGAGTGGAACTCGTCACCTACTTGTGCTATTTGTTGTAGATGCCCCCTAGAGCTAGAATCTAGAAGAGAGCGGAGACTCTAGTTGTATTCGCGGAATACATAGTGGAACCCAAGTCACAAGGGAGTGTGAGCTTGGAAGAGTGGAGTAGGGAAAGGTTGCCCGAACCACTATAAATCTTGTCTACTGATTTTCATTTCCGCTTTCATTATCTTATTGCTTTCTATTTGTTTCATTAAAGGGTTTTAAACTAAACCGGAGTAAAATCTTTAATTAAAGTTTTAAATTTTTAAATACCCAATTCACCCCTCCCCTCTCGGGTAATTGCCATAAACTCGGGACCAACATATACTTGGTCATTACCTCCTTATATGGATTTTTATCCATAAATCTTTTAAAAATTCCATCCATATATCCTCATAAATATATAAAAATAAATCTCAATTTTTTTCCCAAAATACGCTGTTCACTATTCATAATTACTATTCATTTCACTGTAGCAAATCACTGTTCACGTTTACTGTTCACCCGAGGTTACTGTTCACAGCGACGTGGGTTATTGTTCATGGATTCCAAAAATAAAAAATACCATGACATAGCTTATGCTTAGTATATCATGGGAAATTTCATACATTTTGAATTTATCGTCATTTACTTGGCAAAATAAATCATTTTCTCCATATAATAAAAATCAACATAAATTCACTTAAGCATAATCCTTAATTCCAAAAATCATGAAATTAATATATCATCATTCCAACATCATATTTATCATATTCATACATCCCAAATTATCATTTATCAAATTTGGAGCATTATTTTCACATATTAGATGCTATCTTCCCGAATGCTCCATATTTGTTTCAAATTTTCGATGTTTTGGAATAATTCCAAGTAAGCATTATAACTTTACTTATTTTCTCATGCTTAGGCATTATCTAAGCATGGTTTTACCTTATATAACATCCAAAATAATTTTGAGGACAATTCACTTATCTCAAGTGGAGAACTCCTCTCCTCCTTCTCTCTTTCTCTCTCTTTCCTTCTCTCCTTCTCTCTCTAAGGCCAAAACGAATTTTGGGGGTGGGAATGCTTGAATTTCCCAAGCTTGGAGTGCCTTTATACGTCCTCCCTGCCCCCTTATTTATACTTTTTTATTTTTCACAAAATTGGATTTTACCCCTAGCTTGAGGTATTTAATTATAAAAAAGTATTTTTTGATAATTTCTAAAAATGAATGGAACTTTGTGCAACCACCCTAGGCCTGCTCCAGCCCACCCTATGCAGCCCTATTTTCCTTGATTTTTTTAATTTATTAAAATTATTTAATTTAGTCTAATTCAATCTCATCCATTGATCTTTGATGAGCATGGATTTGGGCCATTGGATTTGGCTCAAAAGTCTCCCCCTACACCTGCACACCCCTTCTGTAGCTCTGATTTTTATTTATTATTTATTTATTTTTAATTATTAAATTTAATAAAAAGTCAAATTTACAATTAATGAAAAGTAGAGCTACTTTTTTATCTTCAAATGACATTTCATCTTGACCTTTGATTCATGATTTTTGATCAATCTTGGACCACTCATCATGTTCATCATAATATTTTGTCCATCCATAAAAAATTTCATCTCAATCCGACGTCCGGATTGCAAGATATGAATTTTTCTTCATTTTCTTCACAAAAATCCATAAAAATCCGAAAATTATTATTTTAATCCAAAAAGCACTTTTGTCCTTTAGTGGGAAGCTTCCTTTTTCGTCTTTTATGATTAAGTTAATCCAAAGTGATTAACTTAACATATTCCTTAATCCCACGTTTACTATTCACGTTTACTATTCATCTGAATTAACATTCCATAATTAGCTATTTAATCCTCCAATGCCATATATTACAAAATATCATTAATATATATTTCATATAAATATTATTATATTATCCAGGGTTTATAACCCTATGGTTTCATACACGTGTCTAAGATTGGGGTTTCACAAGTGCAGTTCAATCCACCGCGAGAAGAAAAGAAATCGGATCTGAAAAATCTCTTCATGCAGTTTATGCAATCTCAGATCACGACGAACAGGAATTTGGAAGCTTAGATAGGCCAACTGGCCTCAGCCCTGAACAACCGACCTCAAGGATCGCTGCCGAGCGACACCAAGCAAAACCCGAAGGGAAAAGGCAAAGAACAGGTCTAAGCAGTCACATTGCGTAGTGGAAACTAAAAAGGAGGGTCAGTTCAAGAAATTCCTTGAGGTACTGAAGCAGCTGCATATTAATATACCTCTCGTTGAAGCCTTAGAACAGATGCCGAGCTACGCCAAATTCATGAAAGACGTGCTATCAAAGAAAAGGCGGTTGATAGAATTCGAGACAATGGCGCTAACAGAGGAAACTAGTGAGAGGGTTCAGAGGAAATTACCTCCTAAACTCAAGGACCCCGGGAGTTTCATAATCTCGTGCACAATTGGCGACCAGTACTTTGGAAGAGCATTATGCGACTTGGGAGCCAGCATTAATCTCATGCCCAAGTCCATTTTCAGAAAGTTGGGCCTCGGGGAAGCTCGACCTACCACCGTGACGCTGCAACTGGCGGATTGATCCATCACGTATCCAGACGGTATCATTGAGGATGTCCTTGTCAAGGTGGACAAATTCATCTTTTTGGCAGATTTCATTATCCTGGATTATGAAGAAGATCAAGATGTGCCAATCATTCTGGGTCGACCCTTCCTTGCGACGGGAAAAGCCATCATCGATGTATAGGCTGGAGAGCCGACCATGCAGGTTCAGAGAGAACACGTTACTTTTAGCGTGTTCAAGGCGATGCAGTTACCAAACGATCCAGAGGAATGTCTAATGATCGACATGGTGGACTCGGTAATGTTGGCCCCGAGTTTAATGGCAAAACCCAAGAGGGGAGGGGTGAATTGGGTTCTTGAAAAATTCTTTGGTAAGTTAAAACTTAACCCCTTGTAATTTCAATCCCCTTGATGAAACGTGATATGAGATAGAATGAGAGGGTGTAAATGGAATATAAAAATGTAAACAATCAAACCAAACAAGAGACAACGATATATAGTGGTTCGGGCAACCTTCCCTACTCCACTCTTCCAAGCACACACCCGTTGTGTCTTGGGTTCCACTATTGTATCTTCAATACAATCTAGAGCACCCACTCTCTTCTAGATTCTAGCTCTAGGGGGCATATACAATAATCACTTGTTGGTGAGACCAACTCCAACCAACCAAGTCCAAACGATTGGTGAGACAAACTCCAACCAATCAAGCAAAACCCGTTAGTGAGACAAACTCAAACCAACCCCCTGTTTTGCTTCTTCTTGAATTCGGTCTCCAACACCGATTCAAGGCAACAACACAAAATAAAATAAACAAAAGAGAAATTACACTTTACAATGTGTATTCGATTAAGGACCGGAAGCTCCTTGTCATGTAGATGATAAACTTGGAAGCGCACTTGAAAGTTGTAGCACTTGGAAGCTTCGATAGTTATTCAAATATCTTCAACACACATGAATATAAGAAGATGAAAGCTCAACTTGTGTTTTCCTCTTTCTTTTCTCCTTCTCTCTTCTCTCCACGTTCATTCTTCAATGGTATATATAGAGGGAAAAAGGTTCTAGCTGTTGGAGTGGAGGTTCACGCGCATCTAGAGCTCCAACGTTCGGATTTTCGACCGTTACGAGTTGAAGTCGCAAGTGGAGTCGACTTCGGATGAGTGGAGTCGACTTCGGATGGGTGAAGTCGACTTGGGATGCGACTTCGCCTTGTAAAAACTTGCTGTCCAGAATTTTGCCTTCGAAGTTGCAGGTGAAGTCCACTTGGGTCTGGGACTTCACCCAAGTCGCAGGCGAAGTCGACTTGGGATGAGACTTCACTTTGCTGTCTGTCCGAAGTCGCAGGCGAAGTCGACTTGGGTCTGAGACTTCACCTTGCTGTCTGTCCGAAGTCGCAGGCGAAGTCGACTTGGGTCTGAGACTTCACCCAAGTCGCAAGTGAAGTCGACTTGGGCTGAGACTTCACTTTGCTGAACTTGCAATTCATGAACTAGAACTCTTGAAACTTAAATTATTTCACATTCTCATTTTCATACACATAATTAGAGACAAAATATCTGAGAACACTTAGACAAATGTGTTAGATCCTTTTTAATGATATTTCAATTATTTGTTAATCATCAAAATCAAATTAATCATTCTATTCGATAAGCACATGATCAATAATCTCAACAATCTCCCCCTTTTTGATGATTGACAAAACTTAATTGAAATATCTTCCTTTCTCAAATGAAACACAAATATGTATATATGAAGATTATGATTTTCATCAATAAGCGCAATAATATATATTCTTTTCATGGAAATACTTCTCCCCCTAAGTTATATACAATATTATTCTCTTTAAGATATTTTCATACTCTCTCCCCCTTTTTGTCAATTAATACAAAAAGGTAGCACAATGGGGTTCAATGGGACATATAAAATAGGTAGTACAAATGAGGCTTTAAAAGATAGGTTCATACTACACTCTTTCTCCCCCTTTTCATACTAATCATTCATTTGAGTCAAGCATATGATCAATAAGCGCAATAATTTCTTTATTAATTATTTTGACTATGGTACCACTTGTTTTATTAGTTTCTTTGGGAGAGCAACATACCTTCACTTACCTTTGACTAAAGTTATCATTGCCATTTTGCTCAACTCCCCCTTTCTTTTGCAATTCATGCTCCTCCATTCTCTAGATAGCTTTGAAATAAAAACCTGCATCACAAATATGATATCTTCTTTTCTTTTGGTACCCGTGCTATGGGTCCATGAATGTTAGTACCATAATGCATAGGAACTCAAGGAGACTTGGTTCCACCTTAGATATGTCTCTTTGGCATCCAAGCTAATTTGACTCCATTGTAAACTATCTTTCTTGCCTTGCATTGATATATTTTGTGTCCAAACTTATTACAATAATGGCAAGTGATTCTAGCATAGGTTGGAGTACCATGATAACTCTTTGGTTGCCAAGTAGGTATATTTGTCAATGATTTATCAACAAGCTTCTTAAAATGTCCCCTCACATTTGATGTACTAGAAGCTTTAATCCAAATAGGAGAGTTTGTTTTATTTGGTTTAACATTGATGTGCTTTACAAATCCAAGACCTCTCTTATTAACTTGAGTGGTCAATCTCAAAAATTTCTGCACATTTTCTCCCATGTTGGAGAACTTAGCCAATGAATCCTTCAAATTTTGGTTCTCCTTTCTCAATGTTTCTGTTTCATTTTTCAAGGCATTTATATCATTTTGCAAGGATGCATTCTCCTCTGCCAATTTTCCATTTGCAATGGCAGTTGTATCGAATTTCCTTTTCTTTTGAACATATTTGGTACCAAGGCTTTTGAATTCATCAAATAATGAGTCATAAGTTTGTTGTAAATCATTCAACTCATTACATTTAGAACAATCATTAGAAGATGAATAAGAGTCAGATGAGTTTACCTCGATATCCGTAGATGCATCACTTTCCTCAAAATTTTGGCAAGTTTTCTTTTCATCTTCTACAATGGCCATGCAACAAATTCTTGCCCAATTTACTGCATCTTCTCCTTCGCTCGATGAGGTGCTAGAACTTGAGGTAGTATATCTCTTTTTAAGCATTCTTCTAGCTTGTCTCTTTGAAAAACTTCTCTTATTTTGAATTTCCAAATCATCCGGGGTGGTACATTCGATTTGTATATGTCCAAGACCACCACATTTATAACACTTTGGAAATTTCTTTCTTCTATTCTTCATTTTCTTCTTTGAGCTAGAATATTCGTATGAGCTTGATGTAGATTCACTTGAGCTCTTCATCATACTTTTGAGCGCAATAGACTTCTTACTTCTTTGAGATTCCTCTTTCTTGTTTTTGATGAGCTCATGAGACATGAGTGAGCTAATCAAGTCATTTACTTTGAGCTTGTTTAAGTCCTTTGCCTCCTCAATAGCTGTGATCTTTTCATTCCATGAGTTTGGCAATGCTCTAAGTATCTTCATAACCTGCTCACTTTCAGAAATTGGCTTTTCTAGGCCTTTAAGAGCGTTAGTGATTTTAGAAAATCTAGCATACATTTCTGAAATTGATTCACCATCTAACATTTGAAATCTTTCAAAATCACCAACAAGGATATTCCTTTTAGTTCCCTTTACTTGGGAGGAACCCTCATAAATAGATACCAATTTATCCCATATCTCTTTAGCCGTTGTGCATGAAGAAACTCTATCAAATTCTGTTGCGGTCAATGCACAAAATAAGAAATTCATAGCTTTGGCATTACTTTGGACGGACATAGTTTCTTCTCTAGTCCAAGTGGACGCCTTGTCCCCATTTGGTAATGTAATGCCGTCTTGTATGGCTATCCAAGAATTCATATTAGTTGCCATAATGAGTTGTTTCATCCTTAACTTCCAATAACTAAAATTATTGCCATCAAATAGAGGTGGCCTTAAAAATGATTGGCCTTCGGCAAATGCAGGTACAGAAGTTAAGTAGGTTGCCATAAAAATATAAAAGAGATCTCCTCAAATAAAATTGAGGCCTGCTCTGATACCACTTGTTGGCCCCGAGTTTAATGGCAAAACCCAAGAGGGGAGGGGTGAATTGGGTTCTTGAAAAATTCTTTGGTAAGTTAAAACTTAACCCCTTGTAATTTCAATCCCCTTGATGAAACGTGATATGAGATAGAATGAGAGGGTGTAAATGGAATATAAAAATGTAAACAATCAAACCAAACAAGAGACAACGATATATAGTGGTTCGGGCAACCTTCCCTACTCCACTCTTCCAAGCACACACCCGTTGTGTCTTGGGTTCCACTATTGTATCTTCAATATAATCTAGAGCACCCACTCTCTTCTAGATTCTAGCTCTAGGGGGCATATACAATAATCACTTGTTGGTGAGACCAACTCCAACCAACCAAGTCCAAACGATTGGTGAGACAAACTCCAACCAATCAAGCAAAACCCGTTAGTGAGACAAACTCAAACCAACCCCCTGTTTTGCTTGCATTCCAAATTTCTTGAGCATCTCTTTGACATACTTGGACTGGTTTAGAAATATCCCTTCATTTTGTTGCTTCATTTGCAGTCCAAGGAAGAAATTTAATTCTCCCATCATGCTCATTTTGAATTCGCTCTGCATAATCTTAGAAAATTCTTGGCATAGATTTTCGTCAGTAGCACCAAATATTATATCATCTACATAAATTTGTACAATTAAAATATTTTTATTTTTATATTTAATGAACAAAGTAGTATTAACTTTTCCTCTTTGAAACTCATGATCAATCAAAAATTTATTCAACCTTTCATACCAAGCTCTTGGAGCTTGTTTTAATCCATATAACGCTTTGGTCAATTTATAAACATATTTCGATTGATCCTTTTCTTCAAATCCTGGGGGTTGTTCAACATACACTTCTTCATTCAAATATCCGTTCAGAAATGCACTTTTTACATCCATTTGGAACAATTTGAAATTCATATGAGAAGCAAATGCTAGTAAAATACGTATGGCTTCTAATCTAGCCACGGGTGCATATGATTCTTCAAAATCAATTCCTTCTTCCTGGGAATACCCTTCGGCTACTAATCTAGCCTTGTTTCTAATTACAAGTACGCTTTCGTCCAATTTGTTTCTAAATATCCATTTTGTACCAATAATGGTATGACCATTTGGTCTAGAAACTAAATGTCATACATCATTTCTTTCAAATTGATTTAGCTCTTCTTGCATTGCAATAACCCAACTTTCATCATTAAGAGCTTGTTCAATGGTAGTTGGTTCGATCTTGGACACAAAAGCATATTGTCCACAAATGTTTTGCTTTGATCTTCTAGTTTTTACTCCTTCATACACATTTCCAATGACTTGCTCAATTGGATGGGCATTTTTGAACTTTAAATCAGTTGGAGGTTTGTAAGAATCATTACCTTCACTTACCTCTTCCTCCATGAGATTTTCTGGCTTGAGCTCGCTTTCCTTTGGTTGTTCCTTTCCTTTTGTTTCGTCTGTGTCACTTAATTCATCCTCCTTTCTAGGAGTTTGGTTAAATTCATCAAAGATAACATGTATGGACTCTTCTACCACTTGGTTTCGTTTATTGAATACTTTATATGCTTTGCTATTTGATGAGTAACCAAGGAATATTGCCTCATCACTTTTAGCATCTAGTTTTCCCAAGTTGGTTTTTCCATTGTTCAAAACATAGCATGTGCATCCAAAAGCATGAAAATAAGAGATATTTGGTTTTCTTCCTTTCCATAGCTCATATGGGGTCTTTTTCAAGATTGCTCTAATAGTAACTCAATTCAAAACATGACAAGCCGTACTTACAGCTTCACCCCAAAATTTCTTGGATAGTTTGCTCTCATTTAGCATTGTTCTAGCCATCTCTTGTATAGTGCTGTTTTTCCTTTCAACTACTCCATTTTGTTGTGGAGTTCTTGGTGCAGAAAATGTGTGATGAATTCCTTTTTCATTACAAAATTCTATGAATCGTTTGTTTTCAAATTCACCACCATGATCGCTTCTTATGGTTACAATTGTACTTTGTTTTTCATTTTGCACCAAATTTACAAAGGTTGCAAACATAGAGAAAGCTTCATCTTTGCTAGCTAAGAGAATTATCCATGTAAATCTTGAAAAATCATCAACAATCACAAACACGTATCTCTTTCCACCAATTGTTAAAATGTCGGATGGCCCGTATAGATCCATGTGTAGCAATTCAAGTGGCCTAGTGGTGGAAATTTCCTTTTTGGTAGAGAAAGGCATCTTGGGTTGTTTTGATAATTGACATGCCTTGCAAATTTTATCCTTGTCATATTTCAATCTTGGTAATCCTTCTACCAAACTCTTTTTCCATAGGGTCTTTATATTTCCCATGTTTATATGTCCAAGCCTTTTATGCCAAACCCATGGATCATTATCAATGGCTATTAGACATTGACCATTTAGTTCATCTAGTGAAACCAAATATACATTTCCATGTCTTTTTCCACTAAACATGATATGTTCTCCATCAAATACATTACATATTGATGATTCAAACACAACTTTATATCCTTTGTCACATAATTGACTAATGCTCATTAGATTGTGCTTGAGTCCTTCAACAAACAAAACATCTTCCATGCATGCATTTGAACTACTATGTATTTTTCCTTTTCCTTTAATTTTACCTTTTTCATTATTACCAAAGGCAACTGTTCCATCATTGCAAGGCGTAAGTTTATGAAATAGACTTCTTTCTCCGGTTATATGCCTTGAACAACCGCTATCCATGAACCATACATTATTTGCCTTTGCTTTAAAACATGTCTGAAAAATAAACAAGTAAATCTTATCTCTTTGGTACCCATTTTATGGGTCCATTTGGGTTAGTAAAATAATTCAATCTTTGTAGTTCTAACTTTGAAAGCCCAAATCTTGTGTTCCTTGGAACTCAAACTAATTTTGCACCATGATCATACAGTTTCTTAAGTTTACATTTATAGATTGTATGACCCATTTTATTGCAAAAATTGCAAGCCATAGGTAATCTTGGAGTAGGCCTCCAAGTATCTAATGGTTCAAACGTTGGCCTTCTAGTCCACATAAAATTTTTCTTTTGTGGCTTGTATATAGGTGCAGTTTTGGTTTGATATTTCCTAAGCATTGGCACATTCGATTCACCACTTTCTTTTTGCTCAAATGTATAGTAACCAAGACCTCTTTTATTTATTTGAGAGGTCATGTTCAAAAACATCTTTACATTTTCTCCTGGATTAGAGAACTTAGCTAATGATTCATTTAATGATCCGTTCTCCTTTTTCAGCAAATCATTTTCATCTTTCAATTTATCTAATCTTTCTGCAAGTTTACCATTTACAATTATTGCCGCATCACATTGTCTTTTCTTAATTGTAAAATTGCTTCCTAATTTCTTCAACTCTTCATATAATGAATCATATGCAATTTGTAATTCTTCTAATTCAGCACATTTGAGGCTTTCTTGAAAAGAAGAATAACTTGATTGAGAATGGCAAGGTTTGGAACTTACCTCTTCATTGCTTGTGCACTTTGTTGAGATGGTTTGTTCTTCTTGTTCGATTTGCGCCATGCAACATATTCTTGCACAATCTTCCGCCTCGATTTCGTCGGTTGAAGAGCTACTCGTTGTAGATTCCTCGTCATTCACGTACATGCCTCTTCCTTTATTTCTTTGGAATCTTTTGTTGTCCCCTCGATCTTTTCTTTGTTCTTTTGCCTTGCTTTCTTCGGGAGTTGGACATTGAGCTTGCATGTGACCCGAATCGCCGCATCGGTAACATTTGGTTGGTTCTTTCTTTTTCTCTCTAGAATTTTTATCTTTGAAACTTCTAAAATTTCTGCCTTTCCTCACAAATTTTCTGAATCGTTTTGTAAGTAGGGCAATCTCATCGTCATTTTGAGAGGATGAGGTGTCGTCTGTATCTTGTGCGGCTTTCAAGGCAATTGCTCTTTTGCCTTTGTGATGATCTTCATTTCTTTTCTTAATTAGCTCATGTGACATTAATGAGCTAATTAGGTTTTCTAGCTTCAATGTGTTGAGGTCCTTGGCTTCTTCTATCGCAGTAATCTTTGGAGTCCAAGATTCTGGTAGAGCTCTCAAAATCTTCATAACCTGCTCAGATTCAGATATAGCCTTTCCAAGACCATTTAAAGCATTAGTAATTTTTGAGAATCTAGCAAACATTTCAGAAATATTTTTTGTTTCTAGCATTCTAAAGTTTTCTAGTTCTCCAATCAAAATATTTCTTCTCGTCCCTTGGACTTGAGAAGTTCCTTCATAAATGGAGGTTAACATATCCCATATCTCTTTGGCGGTTAAACAAGAGGATACTCTATCATATTCAGAAGCAGTAAGAGCACAGAATAGTAAGTTCATAGCTTTGGCATTGCTCTTTACAATTCTTACTTCCTCATCGGTCCATTTGGAAGCTCTTTCGTCGGTAGGCAAGGTTACTCCATCTTGGATTGCAATCCAAGAATCCATGTCGGTAGCCATGATGAGTTGCTTCATATGAAGCTTCCAATATCCAAAATTATTCCCATCAAACAATGGTGGCCTTGTAAAGGATTGGCCTTCAGCAAATGCGGGAACGGAAGTAGATTGGAATGACATATCGATAAGATCTCTTTGGTAAACTCAAAGACCTGCTCTGATACCACTTGTTGGTCCCGAGTTGATGGCTAAACCCAAGAGGGGAGGGGTGAATTGGGTTCTTTAAAAAATTCTTTGGTAGATTAAAAATCTTAACCCCTTGAAAGATTAATCCCCTTTTGAAAGCAAATAGAGAGCAATTAAGATAAAGCAGTAAAAGGAAGCAGAAGACAAGATTTATAGTGGTTCGGGCAAACCTTCCCTACTTCACTCTTCCAAGCTCACACTCCGTTGTGACTTGGGTTCCACTATGTATTCCTCGAATACACTTAGAGTCTCCGCTCTCTTCTAGATTCAAGCTCTAGGGGCATATACAACTTAGAGCCTATGCTCTCTTCTAGATTCTAGCTCTAGGGGGCATAAACAACACACTGCACAAGTAGGTGATGAGTCACACTCCAATCACACTACTTTGCATACACTTGATCTTAGCTACCCAAGCTAAATCAAGGTTAATACAACAAGACTTTGAAATAAGAAAAACTACACTTTACAGAGATGTGTAGGCAGGTTGAGCTCGAGGAAGAAATTAGAAGCAGCTTGGATGAGTATCAATGAAGCAGCTTGCAACTTGAAGCTCTTTCTTCCTTTGAATGTATATGGACCACTCAAAAATGGAGAAAAGGAAATTGAAACACTTTCTTGCACTTCTTTTCTCTCTTTGGACTTTGTGATGTGTATATGAGTGTCTTGTATATTTGTTCACGTTCATTTGAGTGTCCTTTTATAGAGTGAGGAAGATTTGAACGTTGTAGAGGTGGTTGGCGCGCAATCAATGATCTCCAACGTTTAAAAATTCGAACGTTATTTTCCAAGTCGAAGATGGAGTCGACTTGGCCTGCGACTTGGCTTCCAAGTCGCACCTGGAGTCGACCTCGTGTGCGACTCCAGTTCTTCAGATTCCCAAGTCTGAGTCTTGGGTCGACTTGGCCTCAGACTTCAACTCAAGTCGATCCTGGAGTCGACTTGGGTTGCGACTTGGCTCGGCCTTTGCTAAAAATGCTTTGATCTTCATTTGATCTGCTTCTATCATGCTTGGATTTCTTCCTTTGAATCATTTTCATTCTGCATGATTCCTCATACTTGTAGATCTTGTTAATCTTGAAGTCCTTATTTTTGGTTTATCTTGGATAGGCTTAAACCTCATGAATCTTTGGAGAGTTTGATTCTTGTAGAACAGATTCATGTACCTTGCTTTGCTTTGGAGTCATTTGATCTTTAGGACTTGATAGACTTGATTTGATCTTGAACATGTATTCTTACTTTGAACTTGAGTGAAACTCAAGTTATCTTTGAGAATAGTCTTTGCTCCTTGATTTGGATCTTGATAAAGTTCAAGTAGGTTCTTGGAATAGGCTTGGAACTGCATTTTGAAGTCTGAACTTCTCAAGTCGAGGATGGAGTCGACCTTGTCTGCGACTTCACCCAAGTCGCACCTGGAGTCGACTTGGCCTGCGACTTGGGCAGCTTTGTGCCCCAAAATCAGGTCTGGACAATTTTTCTCGACTGAAGTCGATAGTGAGGTCGACTTCGTTTGCGACTTGGCTTCCCAATTCGCAAGTGGAGTCGACTTAGCCTGCGACTTCACCTGCTACTCTTCCATTTCTGATTTTCCCTTTGAGGTTCAAAGTCAAGTCGATAGTGGAGTCGACTTTGGGATCGACTTCACCCTAAGTTGAAGTCCAAGTCGACTTGGGGATCGACTTGGCTATTTCAGTTCCTTAATCATTTAGCAAACTCATTAGTACTCTTTAATATACTCAAATTAGCCTTTGTTAATCATCAAAACTTAAGCTTTGGTCAATTTTGTTTTGTTTTAAACATTGTTTCTAACAAGTCGTACAAGTGGACGATCAAGGGCCATATACTTGATTTTTTCTAAATTTTTAAAAAATGCAAAATGTGTATTTTAATGACCTAGGAAGCTAGGGGGATATATGAACGATATTTGGGCTGAATTTTGTGGCAAGAAAATGCCAAAAAATCCGTGATAAGTGGACCCCACGATATGGACAGCAATGGAGCATGGGAGAGAGGTGCACGGTCAAGCAGATTTTGTGATTTTTTATGATTTTTTAATTGCTAAATTGACGCCTAATTAAGCTAGCTACCTAGGGTGATTAAATACCCATTAATTAAAGTGAAAATTTGGTGGAAAATTCGTGCAAGAGCTGATGCAAGGGGACCCCACCCAAGTGGACAGCTTTATCTAAAAGTTGGATAAGGCTGTGGAAACAAATCCGAAAAAAATATTAAATGATTAAATATGTGGCTGAAAGTTTTTGTGAAAACTCTAGGGTAAATTTTAAAAACTTTACACTCAATTTTGGGTCGAAATCGTAAAGGAAAAATAGAAAAATAAATGCTTATATAAGCAGGCAGTGTGGACGTTCCAGATTTTTGTTTGGGAGAGAAAAAAAGAAAAAATTCAAAGGGGAAGTGGCTGGAACGATCAAAGGGATGAAACCATGAAGAAATTAAGGGTATTTCAAGTGCTCAAAGGATGGATCACCAATTAATCAAGTAAGTATATGATTATTTTGATTTTATGTTTCAAATCTGGAAATTATATGATGTTGTAAATTAAAATACGGACGGAATAGTAAATGGATGAATTTTAGCAGGAAAAGTTTTAGGAAGAATAATTATGAGGTGATTAAGGAAAGACAAAATTTTCATATTAAAAGGATAAGTACTTTGCAAATTAAAAATCCGAAAAGATTAGCCCAAACAGGGTAAAAATGACGAAAGTTTGAGGCTGTGCATTGATTACAGGGAATTAAATATGGTCACAGCGAAGAATAAATACCCACTGCCTAGGATTGATGATTCGTTTGATCAATTGCATGGAGGTACTACTTTCTCTAAGATTGATTTACAGTCAGGGTATCATCAGTTAAGAATATGCCCTACCGATGTTCACAAAATAACTTTTCGAACTAGGTATGGACATTATGAATTTTTAATGATGCCATTTGGGCTCACTAATGCCCCTGTTGTATTCATGGATATGATGAATAGGGTATTTCGGGACTATCTTGATCAATTTGTGGTGGTATTTATTGACGATGTTCTGATTTATTCTAAATCAGAACATGAATTTCATTTGCGAAAGGTATTGGAAATGTTGAGAAAATAGAAATTGTATGTTAAGTTAAAGAAATGTGAATTTTTGTTGAAGCAAGTAGGATTTCTGGGTCATATAATAATAGAACAAGGGATTCAAGTTGATCCTCAAAAGATTGACGCAATTTTGAAATGGCAAAGGCCGATGACCATTACAGAAATTCAAAGTTTTCTTGGCTTAGCAGGGTATTACAGAAGGTTTGTTGAAGGATTTTCTCAGTTTTCAGCCCCATTAACAAAATTGACTCATAAAGGAGTTAGGTATGTATGGTCTGAAGAATGTGAGTGCAGTTTTCAAGAATTAAAGCAGCGATTAGTGGAAGCACCTATTCTAACCTTACCCGAAGAAAATTAAGGTTTTGTGGTATATAGTGATGCTTCGAGAAAGGGTTTGGGTTGTGTATTGATGCAAAGAGGAAAGGTGATAGCTTATGCTTTGCGACAACTGAAGCCCAATGAGGTAAGCTACCCCACTCATGATTTAGAATTAGCAGCCGTAGTGTTTGCCTTAAAAATATGGAGACATTACCTATATGGTACTAGGTGTGAAATTTATACAGATCATAAGAGCCTTAAGTATATTTTCACTCAAAAGGAGTTGAACATAAGACAAAGGAGATGACTCGAGTTATTAAAAGATTATAATTTGGAGATACTATATCATCAAGGTAAGGCAAACGTAGTAGCCGATGCATTGAGCAGAAATGTCAGCATAGCACACCTTATCACCAAACAGGAAGAATTGCTTCAGGAAATATGACAGTTAGAATTGATTGTATGTACATACAATCATCGTTATTTGAGCAGATTAAAATTGTACAGCTAAAAGATACAGACCTACATGCCCATGTAGAGAAAATGAAGAGAAAGGGATTGACTGAATTTTCTGTTGATGAGCAAGGTATGTATCGGTACAAAGGTCGTCTATGCATACCTAATACAGCTGAGTTGAAGGAGCAAATTCTTAAAGAGGCACATTTTTCACCATTTTCCATTCATCCAGGAGGCACTAAGATGTATCAGGATCTCAAGAAAGCATATTGGTGGAATAATATGAAAAGAGAGATCGCTGAATATGTAGCTAAGTGTCTAACTTGCCAAAGGGTCAAAGCTAATCACCAAAGGGTATCTAGAAAATTACAATCCTTGGAAATTCCTGAGTGGAAATGAGATGATATTACCATGGATTTTATTTAAGGGCTACCTAAGACTCATACTGGAAATGATTCTATATGGGTAATAGTAGATTGGTGTCTAAAGTTGCTCATTTTATACCCATAAAGAGAACATACACAGCAGAAAGATTAGCTAAAGTCTACTATAAGGAGATAGTACGACTTCATGGAGTGCCTAAGTCAATAGTTTCCGATAGAGACACGACCTTCACGTTTTGATTTTGGAAAAGTTTGCATGAAACCCTAGGCACCCAACTCAAGCTCAGTACCGCTTTTCATCCCAAAACAGATGGACAAACGGAGCGAGTAAATCAGATCATTGAGGACATGCTCCGTATGTGTATGTTGGAATTTGGCGGTTTGTGGGACGAATATGTATCTATAGCTGAGTTTGCATATAATAACAGCTATCAGGCTAGTATTCAAATGGCTCCATTCGAGGCATTGTATGGACGGCGATGTCGAACGCCATTGAACTGGGATGAAGTTGGAGAAAAGAAGCTAGCCCCAAATTTGTCTCAGAGAATGGCAGACAAAGTGTAAGTTATTTGCTAGTGTATACTCACAGCCCAGAGTCGGCAAAAGAGTTACACAGATTGCAAAAGAAAGGATTTGAATATCCAAGTTGGCGAGCATGTGTTTATAAAGGTCACGCCATTCAAAAGAGTTACAAGATTTGGAAAAAGAGGGAAGCTGAATCCCGGGTATATTGGTCCATTTAAAGTGTTGGAGAAGATTGAAAAGTTGGCTTATAGTATTGCTTTACCTCCGGCACTAGCCTTAGTACACAATATTTTTCATATTTCCATGCTTAGGAAATATGTAGCAGATCCGACCCATGTGCTTGTAGCAGAAAATTTACCGATTCAAGATCATCTGAATTACGAGGAAAGACCCATTAGAATCTAGGATCACAAGATACAGAAGCTTTGGAATAGAGAAATAGAATATGTAAAGATTCAATGGAACTGATATTCCGAAGGTGAAGCTATATTGGAACTAAGGGAAGAAGTAGAAAGGAAATACCCCCAGTTATTTAAAGAATAGACGGTTTCGGGACGAAACCTGTTATAAGGGGAGGAGGATTGTGAAACCCTAACCTAAGTAGAAATCATGTATATGCATTTGAGTGATTATGTATAAATGATATATTCGTAAATGAATTATTTGCAGTTTTTACGATTTGTAGCAATTAGGTCAGCAATTATGAATGTTGTTTAAATTTATTAATTTAAGATAACGTGAATTAATTTGATTGAAATAACACAATGAGGATGGATAAATATTAGTATGCCATGAAAAATTTATTAAATTCCATAATGTAACTAATGGAGATTAGGAGGCTAATTATGGAGCCAAGTTGAGAAAATATTAGCAAATTCATAACTGAATGGCCTTAAGTCGGATTAAGGTGAAAATTTAGGGGGAAGCATATAATTTTGTGCTTAATCACATGGAAAAATTATATTTTGAAAATTTTGATGATAATCGATCATCACCGTCCAAAACTTAAAATGATCATAACTTGAACTAAAAAAATCGGATTGAGATGAAATTTGAAATGGATGGATAAAATTATGAGATTAAGGTTATGAGAGGATTTGATCATGAAAATAATAATGGGAATAGGTTTGCACGAAATTGGAATTGATGGTTTTGACTTTTCATCCCAAAAAGTAATTAGCATTTATGTTAAAAATGAGTAAAATAATCAAATGAATAAAGACAAAATTGAGGTGTCAAGAGGAGGTAATTTGTAGGGTATTTTATGAATTTCTAATAATGGAAAAATCCCTGCATTATCTAATAATTAAATGCTAAATTAAATAGCATAAAGAAGCATGGATGATGTGGCAGCTAGGGACATACAAACAGCCCATGAAATGGGATTTTGTGAAATATTTTTTAATAAAATATATGCCCAAAGTCAGCTATGAGTTAATGAGGATAAATGTACATTAAATTAAAGCAAAATTTCGTGATTAAAAGGGGCTGATCTGGACCTTTGAGAGAAAATGAAAAAATGGGCAGCAGCATGTCACATAGGTGATGTGGACGGTTTAGCAGCTTTATGAATATTTTTTGAGTTTTTAAATTATGCTAAAATGACCCTAAATTACTTATAAAGCTAGATAATTAAATGAATAATTAATTAAAGCTGCACCATGGTAAAAATTGTCAAGATAAGCTGCTGAAAAGGGACATGTACAGACACATCAGAAATGGAGCAGAAATTGTGACCGTCCAAACAACCAGAAAATGTGATTTTTTTTAAATTTTAAAAAAATGATAAATGCATGAATAATTAGCCTAGGTATTAGGGTATATAAATGTGCATTAAAAAGCTGCAAAATTCATTGAAAAAAATGGAAAACAGCAGCTACTTGGAACGTGATCTGGTGGACAGATTTGTGGTGTTTAATGCATTGGATAATTATTAAATTTTTAATTTAGAAAAATATAATTGAAATGGTCCACAAGTTGCCATGTCAGCTAAGGAGATAAAAATGTATTAGAATAATCATAGATGAGGTGGCAAGTGGGGTCCACTAGCTGGAAAATTCCAGCTACTACACAAGGAGGGACATCCATATGCATGGGGTGGGAACTTAGAAAATTTCAAGCACTTTGAAGCTCCCTTTTTCCAGCAGTGCACGTTCCCTCTCCCAGCCCCTTTCAAACCAAAAACAAGAGAAGAAAAAGGGGAAGAAAATGAGGAATTGAGTTAAGGAAGTTAGCTTGAGAAGTTATGTTTAAGTGCCACTCAATCCAAGTAAGTATGTGTTTGAGTTTGAATGATTTTCATCTAGCTTTTCTAACTCAATTTATGAGATGTAAATATGATTCATAATGAATCCTTTAATGAGGATTTATGATGCTTTTAATTAGGGTATTTATTGGAAATTTAATAGCAAGTATGCAATTAAGAGTTTAAATGGAAGAAGAGAGTGATTAGTGTTAAGTATGAGCTATTAAACTAGTTTAAACTTGCTGAAATTTTTATTTAATATTGCTGTTTTATTAAGTTGATATGATTACATGATAATTCATGTTTAGATGTTGATTATATGATGAATTTAGCATGATTTATGAATTTTAGAAGAAAGGCTAGTGAGGGTTACTCTTAAGACCCGAATTTTGTGTTTAAATGTTGAAAATGATATATGAAGTAATTCGAATAAATTATGGATGGATTATAGGGTAAAATACCCTAAATGTAGGGTACTTTGGACGTGAAAAGGGGCCTAGCATGGTGTGGTGCCCCGAACCGAGGTGCCTAGAAGCCTTACTCCGGGATCGTTTTGATTGGTAAACGTGACTCAGGATTGTTGCCCTGATCACACGGCAAGATTATATATATATATATATATCATCAATACATGGAAAATTTTCGTTATTCGTCCAACATAAAATATTTTCTCATATCACAGTTAGAACCCAAAACTGTTCCATAAACACTTTCATTGGAATAAAATATTCATTTCCATCTCCAAATTAACATCATTGTCTTCACATAAACAACATTTATATCAAAACTACATAACACTTGGCATGCTACCTTCATCATCATTTCCTGTCTGTTGTTGAAAAAGCGTCGGTGAGTAATAATACTCAATAAGCAAGCCATACATAATTTTTCAATCATTTTTTTATGCATTTCATAAAATGCAAATGCAATGCATACATAACATTCATGACATTCCTTTGGATGCGACACTAACTAGGCGCCCATCCCATACATGTCCCAATCTCAGGGAGGTCGCCACCGGCCTGGGCCTATATAAGCGACTTGGCGATAATGAGGGGGACATCCGATCCGCTTACTACCTCAACTAAGGCCTATTCCTCGTGCACATGCTCATTTACATACACATGCCGACATAATATTTGCAAATCATAAACAATTTCATAAAAAGTATTTAATAAAAAATTTAACAAAACAAATTCAGTTCATGTAAAGCAGTTATAGGTATGGCCAACCTTAATTAAATTTTATAAAGCGATTCACAAACAATTTCAAGCATTTTAGAAATAATTTGCAAAACATATACTTTGTTTACCTTCTCAGTGGGTGTCTTCGACCTTCTCTTTTCCTTTTCCTATTCAAGGAAAAAGGATAATTTTTTTTCTTCGACCTGCTTCCCATGCATGCTCTTTAATATTTGGGCATTATTTCTTTATATGAATATTTTTATCCATAGGTTCCTCAAAATTTCCATCCTTATATTTAAATATTAATCTCAAATTTTCTCCAAAATCACGCTGTTTACTGTAGTAGATTACTGTTCATCTGAGGTTACTGTTCATAGAGACGTGGTTACTGTTCATGGGTTCCAAAAATAAAAAATACCACGACATAGCTTATGCCTAGTATATCATAGGACATTTCATACATTTTGAATTTATCATCATTTACTTGGCTAAAAAATCACTTTCTCCATATACTAAAAATCAACATAAATTCACTTAAGCATAATCTTTAATTTGAAAAATCATGAAATTAATATATCATCATTCCAACATTATATTTATCATAATCATACATCCCAAATCATCATTTATCATTTTTGGAGCATTATTTTTCACATATCATATGCTATCTTCCCGAATACTCTATCTTCACTCCAAAATTTTGATGTTTTGGCATAACTCGGATTAAGCATTGTATCTATACTTATTTTCTCATGCTTAGGAATTATCTAAGCATGGTTTTACCCTAATTAATATCCAAAAAAAATTTGGGTAGAAATCACTTACCCGAAGTGGAGATACGCCTCTTTTTCTCACATTTTCTCTCTCTAACTTACTCCCTTCTTTCCTTGGACGTGTGGAATGGTTTGGGGGCTTGGAATGACTCAAGTGGAGCTTGGATTTGATGCCATTGGACGTTATCCCTGATTCCCTATTTATAGGGTTGCATTTTTAAAGAATTTGGAATTTACCCCCTAGCTTTGAGGTATTTAATTATAAATTGGTATTTCTTTTTAATTTTTAAAAAATTCTTTGAGACATGTGCTGCCCCCCCAGGCTTGATCCAGCCCCCCTATGCAGCCCAATTTTTACCTTTTTTTATTTTTCAAATTAATTAAATTAAGCCAAATTAATCTTAGCCATTGATTAAAGATGATGATGATTAATAACCATTGATCTTGGTAAAATTTTACAGCTGCTCCCCCTGCCACATCCCTGTAGCAGCAGCCATTGCATTTAATTTTTTTATTTTTAATTATTTATTTTATTTAAAAAGTCAAAATAGAATTTATTAAAAAGTTAGCTACTTTTTTATCTTGTTTTGACGTTCAATTTGATCTTTGATTTGTGATTTTCATCACATCTGAACCCATTCATCATATCCATCATGAATTTTTAACCATCCATAAAAAATTTCATCGAAATCCGATGTCCGGATTGCAAATTATGAATTTTTCTTTATTTTTCTACTAAAATCCAAAATGGTATTAAAATATCCAAAAGTAATGCTATTTTTTCCTATAGTGATTAAATCTCTATTTTGTCTTTTTGTGATTAAGTTAATCCAAGTGATTAACTCTTAATCACATGTCTTAATCCTCAGTTACTATTCACGTTTACTATTCATGGCACTATTCACGGGGTTAAATTCCCAATTGCATTATATCAATCTCCAATACACATATTCATCAATATAATTCATGAATTTTTCATTTATCATAAAAATAATTACAAAAGAATCTAGGGTTACAATTGTCGAAATGACGCGTATATTGTCGGGGTTTCACACATGGACTGCCCAAATTTCGATTTTTAAAGGGTTGTAAAGTGGACATCCAAAGTGGTGTAAAATGGGTACCCTACATGCATAAAAAGTTGCTGTTTTGTAAGAAAACTATATGGATTTTAAATATGTGAAAATACTCTGAATTTGGATTAAGAAAAGTGGAATTAATTGCTGAAATTAAATGGTTAAAAATCTGTTAGAGTGGAGTATCAAAACAGACGTTTAAAGCGTAAAAATCGGCTTTCAAAGTTGCTGTTTATGGAACCCTAAAATTAGTGGGTTAAAAATCCATGAAAATACACTAAATAAGTGTTAAATGAGGTGTATAATTATTCTGAATTAGAAACCATGTTGCTGATTTGAAAATTTTTAAGGAAAACATGAATTATGTGTGAGAAATGGATGTATGAGAGTAAGGAGTATGATAAAATGATAACTAAGCTATGTGAATTGCTAAAATGCAAAAATGCATAAAAGTGTGATGGAAAAACGTGAAATGTATTGATGATAAGAAAATCTCAAAATTTGAGATTTATATATATGGAAATTAAATATATGAAGTAATGAACAGGGGATACATAAGTATGTTATGTGTGTATACCCAACTTGGAAATTAAGTGGGCTATGAATATTTATGAAAATGGGTTGGAAAACTAAAGTGAATGCAAGAAAATGAAATTTACATGAATATTATGTTATTCTTTCATAGGCAAATGAAAGGAAAAAGTTGACCCATAAAGCTCTCACGAACAAGGTAAGCAAGCAAATTTTTCAAAATGGATTTTTATTTCTTAAATTACTCTGAAATAATTGCAAATGATGTTTTAACTGCTTTTATTGATTTAGCAAATGTTATTTGAAATTTATTTCTAAATTTTAAGGATGGTCATTCCTTAGTTCACTATGTATTGACAATTGATTTACATAACTGCTTTATGATCTATGAAAATTACTGTTTTAAGAAAATATGCGAGAAAAATCATGCTAGCATGTCATGGATAGATTCATGTGCACAATGCATGAGGTTCACCTTAAAGGTGTAAGCGGACCGATTGTCCCCCTTTGGTGTCCCCGAGTCGCCAAAATAGGCCAAGGGCCGACGGCACCTCCCTAGATGGGAGAAAATGAAGACGGATGGTCGCCTAGCTAGCTTCTATCCTAAGGGATCATATTCCATTCATCACGTTGTCATGATATAACCCCAAGGGAGGGTCTAATGTTGCTTTCCATAATGATTATAAATAAAAAGTTTCCGCTCCGCAGGTAGTTGATCACTTGATAAGTGTTTCTACTAAATAGAGGGAAATGTTTTTGAAAAATATTGCTTTTGAAAAGTTTTGCTTGAAAATATGTATAAAGCTTGCTTATTGAGTATACAACCACGTATTGTTTTCCAAACCCATAGACAGGTGAAGAAATGGCAAAGATGAGTAGCATGAACTAAGCTTGAAGAATATGAAGAGCCTATGATTTTTAATATGTGTTGTTTGTAGTAAGGAATGTAATGTGACTTAATGTTTTATGATCTATGTGATGAATTGTATTTTATAGACATATAATTTATGGATGATAAATGTGTTATTAACTTTTATGAGAAATGTTTTGTGTAAAATAGGTCAAAGATGACATGAAAGAGAATTTGCTAGGAAATGGTATGGAATTAATTAATAATAAGCTATAAATAATCGGATAAATATCCGTTAAATCTCGCCGTGTGACAGGGCAACAATCCTGATAAAATTTGAATAACGATCCCGAGGTAAGGCTCAAGATATGACGCTCAGGTTGGGGGTGCCATGATAAAATTTGAATTTATCATCATTTACTTGGCTAAATAAATCACTTTCTCCATATACTAAAAAACAACATAAATTCACTTAAGCATAATCCTTAATTCCAAAAATCATGAAATTAATATATCATCATTCCAACATTATATTTATCATATTCATATAACCCAAATCATCATTTATAAATTTTGGAGCATTATTTTCACATATCATATACTATCTTCCCGAATGCTCTATCCTTGCTCCAAATTTTTGATGTTTTGGCATAATTCCAATTAAGCATTATTACTATATTTATTTTCTTATGCTTAGATATTATCTAAGCATGGTTTTACCATACTTAACATCAAAAAGAAATTTGGGTGGAAATCACTTACCCGAAGTGGAGGTATCCCACTTTTTCTCACACTTTCTCTCTCTAACTTCCTCCTTTTCTTCCTTGGACGTGTGGGAGGGTTTTGGGAGCTGGGATTGCTCAAGTGGAGCTGGGATTTTGTGCTCTTGGATGTCCACTCCTGCCCCCTATTTATAGGGTTGGATTTTTTACAAAATTGGATTTTACCCCCTCTAGATTGAAGTATTTAATTATAAAAATATTTTTTTTATAATTTCTAAAAATGCATTGAGCCAAGAGTAGCCACCCTAGGCCTGCTCCAGCCCCCTATGCTGACTTTTTTATTTATTGTTTTTTGATTTTTAAAATTAATTAATTTAAGCTAAATAAATCTTAGCCATTGATTTTAGATGATGATGATCATGGACCGTTGATTTTGGTCAAATGCTCAACCACCCCCTGCTACGCCCCTGCTGCAGCTGCCTTTTCATTTAATTTTTTATGTTTTAATTATTTATTTAAATAAAAAGTCAAATGTATCATTAATGAAAAGTTAATTTACTTTTTTGATCTTTATTTGACATTTCATCTTGACCCTTGATTTGTGATTTTCATCACATCTTAATCTATTCATCATGTTCATCATGAGTTTTTAACCATCCATAAAAAAATTCATCGAAATTCAACGCCCGGATTACAAATTATGAATTTTCCTTTATTTTTCCACTAAAATCCAAATTTGTATTAAATTATCAAAAAGAATTGCTATTTCGTCCTGTAATGATTAAATCTCCTTTTCGTCTTTTTGCGATTAAGTTAATCTAAGTGATTAACTCTTAATCACGTGTCTTAATCCTCGGTTACTATTCATGTGGGTTAAATTTTTAATTGCATTATTTTAACCTCCAATACACATATTCACAAATATAATTCATGAATTTTCGTTTATCATAAGAATAATTATAAAAGAATCCAGGGTTTACAACTCGAAATGACACGTATATTGTTTAGGTTTCACAATCCTCCCCCCTTATAATTGTTAAATGTGATCAGGCCTCCACAAGCCTTACTCCAAGACCATTTTCAATTTGTAAATGTTATCAGGATTGTTGCCCTAATCACGCGGCGGGTTCTTAATTTGATCTCGTCCAAATTTTTTTTTCTTTCCTTTCATCATATAAGCATATACTTGTCATCATTCATAGTAGACTCATCCATATCATCATAAAATTTATCGTACAAGTATCTTTACTTTCATATTGTAGGTAGCATATGTATTCATAAATAAAAATTCACGTAGAATTTTATACATAATCACTTATCTATTTACACCATACATAATCAAACCCATTTCATTATAAGCAATACATTCATCCATTCATTCTTCAAACATACCAATACCTTTTAGCTTTGCTCCTTTCCTCGAGCCTTAAACCTGTTTAAGTTTGGGAAAACAAAACGTGAGTGATAAACTCAGTAAGCAAGCATCATTTTTTCATTTAAATGCATCCCTTGCCCATTCGGTAGGAAACACTTATCAAGTGATCAACTACCAATAGGAAGAAACCCTTTATAGAAATCTTCTTTATAATACACCCATAAAACTTTGTACATGTCCCCATTTCAAGGTTTTTCAAAGGTGATGTCTATGCATCTAAACCATTTTTTATGGGGACAATTGTTTGTCCCAAAATAGTTTTCATCTATCATGAGGACATATCTTATGTCTAAAAATATTTTTCATATAGTATGAGGACAATTGTATGTCCTAAAACATCTTTCTTATAACCTTTTTCCCCATGAGGACATTTACATGTCCCAAAACACCATCCATTTAAATTTTTTATAACCCAACTTGGGGTTACTCAAAAGCAATGCATGTGCATAGAAATCTTTGATCTATGCGAACATTCTCATGTCCAAAAATATTTTTCCATATAAACCTCTTTTAACCCTCATATAAGATATCAAATCCTTTTTAAACCAACATTCATGTCCTAAAATATTTTTTTGTATATTCTAAAAACTAAACATAAATCCATTTAAAATCAACACAAATCCATTTTAAACCAAACAGAGTAGGTGCCCATTTTGGGACTTTTAAAACATAGGGAACATATATATGTTCCAAGAACATATGGATCTGTGTCTCTGACCCTTAGGTTGGTGACACTTAACAAGTGATCATCCTCCCCTAGGAAAGAAACCTTTCATGAGACAGCACGCGAGCCAAGCATCTGCTCATGAGCGACTCGGCTACAGGTAGAGGTAAGCTCTGGTTTTCGATCATTTTGGTCCGTAACCACCTCAACCATGAGCTTAGTACATCATTTTGCGCACCCTCGTATGCTAGCAATGATTTTCACAAAACTTAGCTCAGTCATTTGATTGTGCCTTTTTTCAAGCCTTAGCTTGATATGTATAAAGCCAACATAGCCAGCAGACTATGCCCTTCTCGAATTGAGAACTGGGCATGATTGTTTTGAAAATAAAATATTTTAAACCACTCAGTCCACAGACTATGCCCTTCTCGAATTGAGAACTGGGCGTGGTTGTTTTGAAAATAAAATATTTTTGTAAACTATTTCCAAATCCTGATGTTAGGATGACCACCCTTAAAGAGTTTAGCAATATTTTAATAAATCCATTTTGCCAAACATTTGAGAAGACAATATTTTGCAAAACTTTAATGATTTGCTAAACAACTTTTGAAATTCTCATTTTAAGAAGCTTCTGAACTAATTCAAAACTAGCGGAGATAAAACTTTTCTTAATAACATTTTTATGAGCAAAACATATGCAACTCACTTCCATCCACTATAATGGCATTATCTGTCTTGTCCACGTCACTTCCTTGTTATTTTTATATATAGAGGAGTTTGCATAATCTTTTGATCATTATTTAAACATAAAATCCACCAAATCATTTTGTAGGACTGGTCACCCTTAAATCTTTTTAGAACATCAGAGTAAAGCATCTTCAAAGTGTTACAACTCTAAGAGTTGAAAAACACCTTGATAGATTATTTCAAAACACCTACAAAGATCTCAAAACACGAACATAAATTCAATTTATGACATTTAATGAAAACCATTTCAATACATCTATTTATTTCTAGAAACCATTTTGTAAAGAATTACATTTTTCAATAAAACTCCTTGGAAATAGAATTTCCATGGTTTGTTTTTTAATATCACTTTATGAAAGAGACAAACTCTTTCAATATAAAACTCTTTGTAAGCCACACTTGTATGAACTTTCTTATATTAAAATCATCTTAAAACTCACATCATATTTTCAAGAACTGAGTTTGATTACTCTATAAGCAATTCTTCACATCATTGATATAAACATGATCAAGTAATTTTAATATTTGAATATAAACATTATGCTTGAAAATTCACTTACTTATCTTGTAAGCAACTATGAAATCAACTTATTAAAGCAAGTTCATAAATTTCATAAAATTCCTTTGAAACAATATCTCGAAGGGCTTGCTTACTTGTAAGCAAACTCTTAAAATCATTAATATAAAATATTTCCAATCTTTGCAACACTTGAGATAAAATGATTATTTTAAGAAGTATTGCTTGCTTCCTATGAAGCAATCCTTAAGGCATTTTATTTAAGCTATCATTTTCAAAACATAGGAGGAAATCAATATGTTGGAAAGTTCGCTTGCTTACCTGAGTTTCTTTAGCTTCCCAAGTCTGCCTCTTCATTGCCCTTGCCTACATGAGAATAATATAACATTTCATATATTCCTTTTGCTTGCATCCCACTTAGTTTTTCAATCCATTTTTATTAACATACATCATCCATTTGACTGCTCAAGTCGGTAGGCATAAATAACACATATTTGTACATTTCATCGGCTATTACATCACATATTCAATCCCATAAGTAGGGTAATCATTCAATTACATCATAATCATCCAATAATTATCATTTAAAGGTACATTACCTCCCATAAAACTATTTTCCATTTATTTTCCAAAATTTGCACATTGGTGCTCGTTTTAAGCACACATTGACGCCTTAAGCTTCATTAGTTAATTCCAAAATTTGAAATTAACATCGTGCAATATAAAAAGATGTATATTCACGAAATTTTATCATATTTTCACGCATTATTGCATAAAATCAAATTACATAAGTCATTTATCACCTATGCATGTCTATCCTTTCACATATGTCCATTTGGCAACACATATAAGAGGCATTTCATAAAAAATTTCAAGTTAGAAACTTAGTCCCTGATTCAGCATGATTAACACCCTTAATTAACACTTTATTTAGGGTATTTTTATGAAATTTTAATCCACTAATCATAGAATTCCAAAACAGCCCTTGTCTTCTTATTTTCACTAAGTTCCATCTTCTTATTTACCCATTAATTTCATATACATATAATAACATCAATTATCAATCACCTTTGTTATTCTTAATCATTTATTACACTCTTTACTAACATATATATCAATTTGGATCATTTCTACATAGTTTTCATATTTCGTTTTGATTTTTTTCTCAAACTATCCACATATGCTGAAATCAGGCATACTGATATCTCTAAATCTTGATTTATAATCAAATCAAGGTATTTAATTCTCAAATTTATATCATACATCAATAAATATATGAATTAACTTTAATAAATATTTCATCACGAAATATTAACATTACATATTTATTTTGCCATTTTCACTGTGCTGTACAGTGTTGTGAGTTTAGGGTCAGCCCTAATCACGTGAATTATAAACCATACTAATATCACCCAAAAATAAATTTTTATTTTGTTAGAGTTATCTTCATGATGGCTTATACATCAAATAAATATTTCATATAAAAAATCCTTCCAAAAAAATTATTAAAAATCATTTACTACAGCTGATCCTGTCACCCGTTCTACCCTATTTTGGTTGATATTCTCATATTTTTAATTTGTAACCTACTTAATATTTCAATATAAAATTTTTTTCATCCCTTAATAATCATATAATGAGCTTGTAAACAAATTTTCATGGTGAAAATCCTTCGTTTACTACTTCGTTCAAATTTTGGTTTATAATATCATATAACTTCTAGATTTGAAGTATAAAATCAAAATTAACATATACTTCCTTGATTAATTGGTAATCCCTCCTTTTACCTTTTCTTTTTCCTTCTTTTTTCCTCCCTTTTTCTTCCTCCTTTCTGGCCCTAAGGTTGGACGTGAGCTGCTTCCTTGGGGGAGAAGAGCTTGGGCACTTAGAAAATTTCTTAAAGCTTCAATTCATGTGGACGTTCCCATTTTTATAGAGCTGGATTTGCTCCAACTGTGAACCCCACTTTGGAGCTGTTTTTTCCAAAAATATTCAATGCACTCTTATCCTCTAATTTTCTAGGTGAATAATGGCCAAGTAAATTATTTTTTTTTTCTTTTTTTAAAACAAAAAAATCTGCTCCAAATCAAGACCGTCCAAGCTGTCCACTTGCACGTCCTTGCCGCTTCCCATTTACAGATTTTTCCCATTTTTTTCAACCCTAATTTAAGGGTAAATTATATACCTAATTATAATTTAGTTTATCCATTAATTTGGTATAAAAAAATTAACAAAAATGGCAGCAACAGCACCATTGCACATCCATTATGCATGACACCATGCTGTCCATTTTTGCATTATCAATGAGCAGCTGATAATCACGATTTTTTAGGGATTTTTCCACATGAATAAATGCTAATTTATACACCCCTACATGATATCTACATAGTTTCATAAATATCATATATAAAAAAATGCAAAAAAATCCAAATTGGGGCTGGTTTGGATGTTGTATGCATGCCACACTTGCTAGGCTAATTTGAGCTCTTTCCTTAGCTCATTAATTCTATCAAAATATCCAAAGAATTTCCACACACATTAATGCATAAAATACCCTGCATTTCACCTACATTTGACACCTATTTGGTTCATTAAAAATTGCATTTAATCCATGCACCTTTTGCCTCAAATGAATGGTACTCTTGGGTGTAAAAGTCAACTATGTGCACCTTTTTCTATTCAGGAATTTTCTCAGTATAATTTGATTAATCTAAACCTTCCAAAATTTTAATCTCATAATTTCATTCAACCATTTCAAATTTCATTTCAATCCGATTTTCCTAGCTCAAGTTAGAGCCGTTTAAAGTTAATGGTTGAATTTGAACTATGATCAATAAATCATCACACCAATTTCATCCTGGGTTTTCATAGCCCAATAATCCCATAAGATCAAGCCCATCATTACCAACTTCCCTTTCAAATTTCACTTAAATCCACCTTACAGGCGTTGAGTTATGAATTTTCCAGTGTTTTTCAACTAAACTTGACAATTATCCTTTAAATTCTCATAATTCATATTATATATTTTAAAATAATTATCCATGATGTATTGGTGCATTTTAATCACCAACAATTTACTTTATTCTCATTGTCCCATATCAGCTCAAACTGATTACTCGAATCATCTTTGCTAATCTTTAGCCCTAATTACCATAGTTTAGCAAAATCACAAAAATTAATTAAAATTCAATAAATTCACTTATAAATCACATGTAAACGTTCAATGCATATATTGAATCCTACTTAGATTGGGGTTTCACAACACGTGATCCCCAACTTGGATATTCAAATCCCTTCTTTTACAATCGGTGTAACTCTTTTGCCTGCTCTCGACTGTGAGTATACACTGGCGAATCACTTGGACTTTTTCTGCTATTCTTTTTTAGAGGTCTGGAGCTATCTTTCTTTCTCCTACTTCATCCCAGTTTAAAAGAGTTCTGCATTTTCGTCCATATAAAGCTTCAATTGGGGCCATTTGAATACTTGCTTGATAACTGTTGTTATAAGCAAATTCTGCCATAACCAAATATTCATCCCATGATCCTCCAAATTCTACTGTGCACATCCTTAGCATATCCTCAACTATTTGATTTACCCTTTCTGTCTGCCCATCAGTTTGAGGATGAAATGTTGTACTGAACTTCAGCTGTGTGCCTAAGGTTTGATGTAAACTTTTCCAAAATCGAGACGTAAAACTGGAATCTCGATCGGAAACTATTGACTTAGGTACTCCATGCAGTCTCACTATCTCCTTATAATAAATCTTAGTCAGTCGCTCAGCAGTAAAATTTTTCTTAATGGCTAGGAAATGAGCCACCTTTGATAATCTATCAACTATTACCCATGTAGCATCATTTTCATTTTGGGTTCTTGGCAACCCTTCAATAAAATCCATAGTAATATCATCCCATTTCCATTCTGAGACTTCTAGCGACTGTAATTTTCCAAGGGTTCTTTGATGATCAGCCTTAACCCTTTGACATGTTAGGCACTTAGCCACATATTCAGCAATTTCTCTCTTCATATTATTCCACCAATACATTCTTTTGATGTCTTGATACATCTTGGTGCTACCTGGATGCATCGAAAATGGAGAGAAATGTGCTTCTTTCAATATTTGTTCCTTTATTTCCTCTTGATTGGGTATACACAGGCGACCCCTATATCTGTACATTCCATGCTCATCTTGTATATATTTATTGGGATTTTTTTCTTGATCATTTTCTCCACAAAACTCTTTAAATCCCCATTTTCTTGTTGAGCCATTTTAATTTTCTCAAATAGATTCGACTGGATTTTTAATTGAGACAATCTAACTTGTACCCTAGGTGGGCTTACAATTAACTCTAATTGTCTCAATTCTTGTAGTAGCTCTTCTTCCTTTATGATGAGATGTGCTAAGCTAATATTTCTACTTAGCGCATTGGCTACTACATTAGCTTTGTCTGGATGATATAAAATGTTGAGGTCATAATCCTTAAGTAACTCGAGCCATCTTCTTTACCTCAAGTTTAACTCTTTTTGAGTAAAAATGTACTTGAGGCTTTTGTGATCAATATAGACCTCACATTTAACTCCATATAAATAATGTCTCCAAATTTTCAAGGCAAAGACTACTGCTGCCAATTATAAGTCATGGGTTGGATAGTTTACCTGATTTGGCTTGAGTTGCCTGGATGCGTATGATATAACTTTCCCATTTTGCATCAGTACACATCCTAATCCTTTCTTTGAGGTATCACTATAGATCATAAACTCTTCCTTCTCCGTAGGTAGTGTTAGAATTGGAGCTTTTATCAGTCTTTTCTTTAACTCTTGGAAGTTATTCTCACATGCCTGTGTCCATTCCTACCTAACTCCTTTCCTTGTCAACTTTGTGAGAATCCTTCCACAAATCTCCTGTAGTAGCCAGCTAGCCCTAGAAAACTTCTTATTTCTGTGATATTCGTTGGCTGTGACCACTTTGTTATTGCCTTAATCTTTTGAGGATCTACCTGTACTCCCTTCTCGGATATAATGTGGCCGAGAAAGGCTACCTGTTTCAACCAAAACTCACATTTCTTGAATTTAGCATATAATTTCTCCCTTCGAAGAATTTCCAATACTATCCTTAAATGTTTCTCATGCTCTTCTTTTTTTTGTGAATAAATAAATATATCATTAATGAATACCACCACAAAGTGATCCAAAAATTCTCGAAAAATCCTATTCATCTATCCATAAACACAGCTGAGGCATTCGTTAGTCCAAATGGCATGACTAAGAATTCATAATGCCCATATCTTGTTCTGAATGTTGTTTTATGGATGTCTTTTGAACATATCCTCAAATGGTGGTACCCCGACTGTAAATCAATTTTAAAATGTAGAAGCTCCTTTTAACTTATCAAAAAGATCATCTATTCTTGGGAGTGGGTACTTATTTTTTACTGTTACCTTATTCAATTCTCTGTAATCAATACAGAGTCTCAAACTCCCATCCTTTTTTCTTACAAATAGTACAGGAGCTCCCCAATGTGATGCACTGGGTCTAATAAACCCTTTATATAATAAATCTTGAATTTGTACTTTCAACTCAGCCAATTCGGCTGGTGCCATCCTATATGGGGCCTTAGATATTGGGGCTATTCCTAGAATAATTTCTATTTTCATATCCATCTCCCTTTTTGATGGTAAACTACATAGCTCCTTTGGAAAAATATATGAAAATTCCTTTACCACTAGATAAGCTGTACATTGTTGGCGTATCAGCTTAGTTGCTTTCATAGCTGATACCATCCTTATTGTGTTTTTTGGCTGTCTTATTTTGCTGATCTCTATTTCATCTTTTAGTGCTTGAAATTGCACCTTTTTATTTCTACAATCAATTGTTGCACCCCATTAACTTAGCCAATCCATCCCTAGTATGACATCAAACTCTGTTATTGGTAATAGGATGAGATCAGCTTCTAATATCTTTGTTCCTATCCGATAAGACATGCCTTACAAATTTGATTTATACTTGCCAACCTATATACTGGGGATTCTACATGTATAGTACTACTGGTTTCTTCTACCTGAAGTGCGTGTTTGATTATGAATTGGTATCATATAAATGAATGCGTAGCTCCAGAATCAAATAAAGCTACTGCAGAATTTCCTAAAATTTAAATCATACCTGTAATCACTTTTTCCTCCATCTGTTGTGACTCTGTTCGGGTGAGAGCTTGAACACGCACTGGGTTGGCAGCAGTACCGAGCCAATTGGTGATGGCAGGGACCTTTTACTGGGCCGGCCTCCCTCGGGCTGGTGCTCCTTGTGGCTTATTTGGACAGTTGGGTGAGATGTGTCCAACCTGACCACATAGGAGGCACTTTATTATTTTGGCTTCGTCGGTCCAGCAGTCCCGAGCCACATGACCAGCTTGGCCACATGTGTAGCATTTCCCTGTTCCTTGTAAACATTCGCCTGAATGGCATTTGTGGCAAGTTCTGCAAGTCGGGGTGCTCTGTGCCTTGTCGCCGATCTTCTTTTTCCCGGCATTTTCCCTTTTTCTTTTATTAGCCTCACCTTCCTTGGAGGCTGTAAAGAATTATTTTTGAGCTTTCCTAAGCTCTTGAGTCCTCATTGACTCCATTTCTAATGCCCTAGCCCTCTCAATGCTAGAGGCATAGTCCTTTATTAATAATGGGGCTAACCCCTCTCTTAGCCGGGGCCTCAATCCCCTCTGAAACCTTTGTGTCTTATTTTATGGCACATTGGCAATCTACGACACATATCTTACCAAGGCGTTGAACTTTGTGGCATATTCTGTGACTGTCATCCTGCCTTGGTAGAGTTTTTCAAATTCTATCACCCTCTGGCTCTGTAGCCCTATAGGGAGATATTCTTTATTAAATTTCTCCAAAAATTCAAGCCACGTAACTTGCTCCGGATGTGGCATGGTGACCATCAACATTTCCCACCATTCATAAGCATCTTTTACCATTAGGTGGGTAACACACAACACTTTCTGTTGATCATTGCAGGGCGATATCCTGAATAGTTTCTTGATTTCCGTAATCCACTGCTCCGCAATGAGGCGGTCTGGTTCCCTTGCAAATTTGGGCGGGCGTTGGGCAAGAAAGGCATTGATAGCCTTTATGTCGGCCTCAAGGAGACTATCCTCCATTCCCCTTGATGTGTCGGGGTTGGCCGAAGAACCTGGTCTTTCCCCGTCTCCTCTTGATGGCAGGGCCTGCTGGTTCAACATTTCCCGTAATAAACTAGCAGCCTGGCCTGTCCATTATTGCATACCTTTCTTGATTTCTACAGCTATTCTTTCTTCTATGTTGACCTCTGCTTGAGGTCTAGGGCTTTCCTCTCGCCGTGGGCAGGTCCTAGAGGTTTGCTCTTGGGATTCTTCCCTACTAGTACTTTTACTGGTTTTGCCCCTTACCTGATCGACTGATTCTTCCATCAGGGCCTTTCCTTTGTTAGCTCTTGCTTTAGCTCTGGGGAGCAGCATTTTTAACTTCACAAAACATTCACTAGTATATCATCAATATTCATCACATCAAGATACACTAAAACATAGTCACATGATCATATAATTCGCATATATTATACTTTGTCATCAATAATAAATCAATGGATCATAATCATAATTTCATGTATTCTAACTTAATCATTTCTTTCCTTTTCTGCCTATTTACCAATCCATGCTCTGATACCAACTTTTGTGGCGCCCCAAACCGGGGTGCCTAGTCTGGGATCATTTTTGATTGGTAAACGTGACTCAGGATTGTTTCCCTGATCACACGGCAGAATTATATATATATATCATTAATACATGGAAAATTTCCATCATTCATCCAACATAAAATATATTTCACATATCACAGTTATAATCACAACCCGTTCATGAAAAGATATTCTTTTCTATACAACATTTCTATTAAAAACTGCATATCATTTTGCATGTTGCCTTCGTCATTTCCTGTCTGTTGTTGAAAAAGCATGGGTGAGTAATAATACTCAGTAAGCAAGCCATACATCATTTTCAATCATTTTCATGCATTTCATAAAATACAAATGCAATGCATTCATAACATTCATGCATTCCTTTAGATGCGACTCTAGCTAGGTGCCCATCTCATACATGCTCCCATCTCAGGGAGGTCGCCGCCGGTCGGGCCTATATAAGTGACTTGGCAATAGTGAGGGGGACATTCGGTCTACTTACTACCTCAACTATGGCCTATTCCTCGTGCACATACTCATTTACATACACATGCCGACATGATATTTGCAAATCATAAATAATTTCATAAAAAGCATTTGATAAACAATTTAACAAACGTGCTTCAGTTCATGTGAAGCAGTTATAGGTATGACCAACCTTAAATAAATTTCATAAAGCAATTCATAAACAATTTCAAGCATTTTAGAAATAATTTGCAAAATATATAACTTGCTTACCTCCTCAGTTGGTGTCCTAGAATTTTTCTTTTCCTTTTCCTATTCAAGGAAAAAGGATATTTCATTTCTTCTATTCAAGCTGCTTCCCATGCATGCTCTATAATATTTGGGCATTATTTTTTTATTCGGATATTTTTATCCATAAATTCTTCAAAAATTCTATCTTCAGATTAATTTCAAATTTTCTCCAAAATTACGCTGTTTACTATAGCAAATTACTGTAGCAGTTATTGTAGCAAATCAGGTTACTATTCACAGTAACGTGGGTTACTGTTCATGAGTTCCAAAAATAAAAAATACCATGATATAACTTACGCTTAGTATATCATGGGAAAATTCATAAATTTTAAATTTATCATCAGTTACTTGGCTAAATAAATCACTTTCTCCATATACTAAAAAACAACATAAATTCACTTAAGCGTAATCCTTAATTCCAAAAATCATGAAATTAATATATCATCATTCCAACATTACATTTATCATATTCATATAACCCAAATCATCATTTATAAATTTCGGAGCATTATTTTCACATATCATATGCTATCTTCCGGAATGCTCTATCTTTGCTCCAAAATTTTGATGTTTTGGCATAATTTCGATTAAGCATTATTACTATACATATTTTCTCATGATTAGACATTATCTAAGCATGGTTTTACCCTACTTAACATCCAAAAAAAATTTAGGTGGAAATCACTTACCCGAAGTGGAGATTCTCACTTTTTCTCACACTTTCTCTTTCTAACTTCCTCCTTTTCTTCCTTGGACGTATGGGAGGGTTTTGGGAGCTGGGATTTCTCAAGTGGAGCTGGAATTTTGTGCTCTTTGACGTCCACCCCTGCCCCCTATTTATAAGGTTGGATTTTTCACAAAATTGGATTTTACCCCCTAGCTTGAGGTATTTAATTATAAAAATGTATTTTTTTTATAATTTCTAAAAATGCATTAAGCCAAGAGCAGCCACCATAGGCCTGCTCCAGCCCCCTATGCTGCCATATTTTATTTATTGTTTTTTTATTTTTAAAATTAATTAATTTAAGCTAAATAAATCTTAGCCGTTGATTTAAGATGATGATGATCATGGACCGTTGATTTTGGTCAAATGATAAACCACCCCCTGCCACGCCTCTGTTGTAGCTGCCTTTTCATTTAATTTTTTATTTTTTTAATTATTTATTTTAATAAAAAGTCAAATGTATCATTAATGAAAAGTTAATTTACTTTTTTTATCTTTATTTGACGTTTCATCTTGACCATTGATTTATGATTTTCATAACATCTTAACCTATTCATCATGTTCATCATGAATTTTTAACCATCCATAAAAAAATTCATCGAAATCCGACCCCCGGATTGCAAATTATGATTTTTTCTTTATTTTTCCACTAAAATCCAAATTTGTATTAAAATATCAAAAAGAATTTCTATTTGGTCCTGTAGTGATTAAATCTCCTTTTTGTCTTTTTGTGATTAAGTTAATCCAAGATATTAACTCTTAATCATGTGTCTTAATCCTTGGTTACTATTCACGTGCACTATTCATGTGGGTTAAATTCTTAATTGCATTATTTTAACCTCCAATACTCATATTTACAAATATAATTCATGAATTTTCATTTATCATAAAAATAATTACAAAAGAATCTAGGGTTTACAACTCGAAATGACGCGTATATTGTCTGGGTTTCACAATGATGCCCTTGATTAGGGTAATGATTAAGGATTGAATGAAAAGAATGAAATCATGGGTTCAAGAGGTTGAAAATGGTGATTAGGGTTGAAAATGGGTGGATTAACTTAGCCAAAATTTTATTAAATCCCCATGTAACATTGCTGTTTTGATGATTAATCATAATTACGTGATAATTCATGGTTTAATGAATTACATATGTTGATTTGGGCTTAAGCTATGAAATTTAGAAAGGATATGAATTAGGGTTACACGTATGACCCGGTTTTCATGTTTTTATGTTAAAAATGATATATGAATGTGCTCAAATAATTTATGGATGATTAAGAGGGTAAAGTACCCTAGATTTAGAGCATGTCGGGCATTCAAAGTGGGTTGAGATGGTTGCCCTAAATCTAATTTGTAAGAGCATATATGTGGACGTCCAAAATGATGCAAAAAGGATATCGAAAATGCATATGAAAGTTGCTGTATACAAGGGAACTTTGGATTATTAATTGTGTGTTAATAACCTGAATTTGGGTTAAGAAAAGCATGATTAATTGCTGAAATTTATGGATTAGAAATCTATTTTGAATTAAGTGTCAAAACAGGTGTTGAAATGATGAAAAATGGGTTCTAATGTTGCGGTTTTGGAACCCTATGATGAATGGATTAAAATCTGAAAATTAAACCCTAAATTATGTGCTAATTAAGGGGTTTAATCATGCTGATTAAGGACTCAAGTTTCTGTGTTGAAAAATTTTAAGAAACACGTGATCTATGTGTTGAGAAATGGACACGTATGGAGAGATATGCATGAGAAAATGATGAATGGTTTATGTAAGTTATTAAAATGTAAAAATGCATAAAGAAGTAATGGAAAAAGTGGATTAGGTTACTGTTTAACTAAATAATGATAATCTTAAATTTTGAGATTATTATATGATGCCTAAGTTATTAATTAAGTGCTTAAAATGAGCACCGATGTGTGAAAAATGAAAAATATGTTAAAAATGATAAATGGAGGTAATGTACCTCCAATATTGATTTAATGAAGAATTATTATATGAATGTAAGTTTACCTTACATAAGGGTATTAAAATGAATGAATGGATGATTGATATGTTTAGGTTATGTTAATACGTATGAATACCCGACTTGAAAGACAAGTGGGTTAAGCTAGTCCAAATGGATTTCTATAAGTTGGAAAACCTAAGGGATATATATATATATATATTTGAAGTTGACATATATAAATGAAATGTTATTTTCATTTATCTAGGCAAAGGCAAGGAAAAGAATGGAAGAAAGGGATTATGGCTATCTCAGGTAAGCAAGCGAACTTTCTAAAATGTTGTTTTCTTTTTATAGGATGATATATAAATGAAATATATATGATTATGTTTTGACGAATGGACAAGCACAAGTTTTGAAAATGACGGCTTTAATGCAAAGCGACAAGTTTTGGAAAATGATGACTTTAATGAAAAGCTTTAAGGTTTGCTTCATAGGAAGCAAGCGATACTGTTTAAGATAAATAATTTATCACAAGTGTTGTCAAGGTTGGAAATGCTTTATATTAATGGAATTGAGAAATTTTCTTATGAGTAAGCAAGTTCTCCATGATGATTGTTTTAAAGGATTTTACTGATTTATGCCGATGGTTTTAAGAATTTTTTTAAGTAAGCAAGTTCTTTATGGTGTTGTTTCAAAAGTATTTTATAAGAAAAAAGGAATTTTACCCTTTTTCACGAAGCATTGTTTGTAAATAAGTTTTGAATTTACACTTATGACATGTTATGATAAACACTTATATTTATGAAAGAAATGAAAAATGGGATTTGACTTATGAAAAAGATTGATTTTACTTTGTCATGATAATTAAATATAAACAATGATTTGGACATAATCCATATGTTTTAAAATGATATTCGAAATTTTTTAAATTTTCTTTAGATAAGGAAATCTATGATGAAAATGTCTTCAAAAATGTTTATACGGATGTTGTTGAATGGGATTTAAGGATGACCAACCTAATAAGATGATTTCATAAACTGGTTTGATTTCGGGTTGCTAAAATGGCAAGCAAAAGACTATGCAATTCCCTCTTTATGTAAAAATAGTAAGATGGATATGTGGACAATAAGTTGATTATAAGGTGGTTGAGAAGAGGATAGCACAATTGCATAACTTTTGTGAGCAAAAGGTCCAAAAATGGAAACCATGAAAAGGCTAGGAAAAATATATGATTTATTCTTGAAAATTCAAAAGTTTTGGAATTATTTTATAAGGGTTTAAGATGCATGGTTTTTCAAACATTTCAAATGCTTAGCAAAATATTTTACTCAAAATGGTTCTAAAAGAATTTAAGGAAGGTCATCCGAAAACTAAACTTCAAATGACAACTTGTTTAAAGTGGGTTCGCTCGCTTTACAAGTTGACACGGACTGCGGTCTGTGATGTGTTTTTCGAAATGATTTGTTCTAAAAATACACAGACTTTGGTCTGTGATGTTTTTCAAGTTATGGATGCAGACTGCGGTCTGTGATCCCGAATTAAAAGGACATGGACTGCGGTATGTGATATTTTAAACCAAACGGACTACGGTCTGTCAGGATGATGTATGGTGCACCAGTACAAGGAATAGGCCGGTTGTAGAGCACGGTCAGGATGGCCGGAGCCCACTCTACATAAGGCCAAGTCGCTAAGGGATGACAGGAGGCTAGCGGCGCCCTCCCTGAGATGGGAGCAGGATGAAGAAAACAGCCACCTGGTTAGTGTGCTGTTAAGGATTCTCTTCTAAAAGGTAGAGTGATCACTTGCTAAGTGTCACTATTGGATGAGGAGAAATGCATTTGCTTATGTTTTGCTTTTGAAAAGCCCAAAGATTGAGACATGAAAGTATATTTTTATGAAAGTTATCCTAAAGGGATTTTTATGAAATGATAACCCTAAAAATGGGATGTTTTACACGTAGAGTGTAAATAATAAGGATGAAAGGAAAATATTTATGCAAATGCTTTTATGAAAGCGGATTATGTATTTTATGTCTTGTTTGCTATAAACAAGCCATGACGGGGATTATGAAAAAGATATATGTCAAACTTGGTTTTGGACATAAGAATATCTATTTCCAAAGGGTTTAAATGAAAAGTATTTTTGGACATAGAAATGTCCTTTGCCGAAAAAGACTTATATGAATGATGTTTTAGGGCATAAGAATGTCCTTCTCTTAAAAGGATTTATGAGAAAATTTGTTTTGGACTTAAAACGTCCATTAATGAAAAACGGTTTTATGTAAATGTCTTGGAACATTATAAATGTTCACACAAGACTAAAGAAAATTAATTAAGAGGGTAAAACGCATATGTTTTGCCTTAACAAGCCAACAAGCCCATACGTGGCTTGTAAATGATTTTAAGAATGAATGTTTTATGAAAGTGTTCAAGGACATAGAACCGTCCTCATGAACAAAAGAATTTATGGCAATGTTTTAGGACATGTAATGTTCTCAAGTAAAAAGATGTTCAAGATGTTTAAGCAAAAGGGTTTTAAAGGAAGCCTTGCCCTAAAAGATTAAATGCTTGCTTATTGAGTTGTCACTCACGTTTTGTTTTTTCCAAACCTTAGACAGGTACCGAGAAACTCAAGAAGATGCGAACCTAAGCAATGAAGGAAGGTATGTGATGATAGACATGTGGGCTATAAGGAATGGGATAGCATGATTAAGGTTCTAAGGTATCTTGATGTTGATGTATATATGAACTTATTTAAAATTATAAGTTCTATGTGTGGCAATGATTGAATGTATGAGTGTCTAGGATGTATATGTTATGATTAAGTCAAGAAGACTTTCATTGTAGAAAAGCATGATGAAATGCTTTGAATGATATATGAAATTTGAATACAAGTGTATCGTCGCTTATATGATGAATGATGTGGAATGTGATGAAATGAACAATGAAAAAAATAAATTTGGACGAGATACAATTAAGAACCTGCCATGTGATCAGGGCAACAATCCTGATTCACATTTACCAATCAATAAGGTCTTGAGGTAAGGATGTGACGTTTTGGTTTGGGCCGCCACATGGACTTGTCAGCATGTTGGTGAAGTGGCGCCTAGGCTCCAACTCCCTGGAAGCTACTGGTTGCTGGATGTGCTGGAATTCTGGCAAAGACATGTAGACTGGCGCCTGGGCGCCTTACCTCATGCCTCTTGACTTGGTTCTGACCTGCATCCGCTTCGCCCGCATGCCTGTAATTTGCCCGTCCTTCCTGCAAAAATTAGATAAATTAAATAAATGGACTAAAAACGTGAAACCCCGATCTTAGACACGTGTATAAAACTCTAGGGTTGTAAACCCTACGTAATATATTTGAAAAATGTACATTCATGAGTATGAAAACATGTGTATTAGAGGTTAAAGAAATGCAATTGTGGGATTAAACCATGTGAATAGTAATGTGAATAGTAAATGAGGTGATTAAGAGTTAATCACTTGGATTAACCTAATCACAAAATGACAAAAAGGAGATTTAATCACTACAGGACGAAATAGCAATACTTTTTGATATTTTAATAGAATTTTGGATTTTAGTAAAAAATTGAAGAAAAATTCATAACTTGCAATCCAAACGTCGGATTGAGATGAAATTTTTTATGGATGGTTAAAAATTCATGATGGACATGATGAATGGTTTAAGATGTGATGAAAATCACAAATTAAGGGTCAAGATGAAACGTTAAAAGGAGATCAAAAAGTAGCTTAACTTTTCATTAATTCTCTTTTGACTTTTTATTAAAATTAAATAATTAAAAAATTAGAAAATTAAATGCAAATTTGCAAGGGTGGCTGGACGTGCAGGGGCTGTAGAAAATGGAGCCAAATCCAATGGCTCAAAATTCATCCTCATCAATGATCAACGGCTAAGATTGAATTAACCTAAATTAATCAATTTTAATAAATTAAAAAATCTAAGAAAATAGGGCTGCCATAGGGGGGCTGGATCAGGCTAGGGTGGGCTGCTCTTGGCTCAATGCACCTTTTTAAATTATAAAAAAACTCATTTGCAATTTAATACCTCGAGCAAGGGGGGTAAAATCCAATTTTATGAAAAATCAAGCCCTATAAATAGGGGCCAAGAGGGATGTGGCGCCCCAAAACCGAGCGTCACATCCTGAGCCTTACCTCGGGATCGTATTGATTGGTAAACGTGATCAGGATTGTTGCCCTGTCACACGGCGGGTTTTAATGGATGTTTATCCCATTTAATATTTCCTCATAATAGTTTGATTTCTCATATTTTTATCTCAAACATATCTAGGTCATTTCCAACCCATTATCATATACAAAGTGTTGGAAACATGTGGAAAATAAGCCAAGTCTATGTTTTGATGATTAACAAATCAATTTGAGTAAGTTTTGGTCACTACCATGTTTGTGGAAATGATTAAAGGTTATAAAAATGAAGAAAATGAAGCATGGCAGGTCAAGTCGATTTCCAAGTCGACTCAGGCATCGACTTAGGCCCGACCCGAGCCCCGACCCGACTCAATGGATTCTATTAACATAAGCGGCCCGCGCTCTAGGGTTTCATTCCCATTTCGTGTCCGACCGCGTTCTCTTCTCCTTCTCTTCTGGTTCTTCGTTCCTCTTCTACTTTCTCTTCCACTCAGTTCGAACCACCCGTGATCGCTTGAGGGGAACTATACCAACTACCTTGAAGGTCATAGATCCGAGTTCAGGAAGCTCCAAGGCTCCGAATTTCTGCAGTCCACATCTAGGGTCGCTGTCTTGGGAGGGATCACGGTCAAGGTAAGTAGATGTCGCCCTTTTCTCGATTTAGTGTTGAAATTTTATGTTAAACACGAGGTGAGGCTAGAGGAAATGTATAGCTTCTAACGACTCCATGGTATTAGGCGTAGAGTTCGTAACAGTTAGGGTTCATGGGAAATTTACTTTGAATGCGGATTTCTGTGATGTAAAAGACTTCTTAGCAAATTTTATATTGTTGGAATGTGACGTGAATTGAATTGCCCAATTGAGAGTATGAATTTAAGGTTCTTTCATTTCGCACCTATCATGTGTTTGATAAAATGCTTGTGTGACAGATTTATGTGTTGAATCTGAATTGTGTTTATGTTGTAGGCGTGGTTTGCGACGTGTTTCATTGTCTGTTATGTATGATGTGTTATCTCAAATAGTTGATTGTAAGGGTTGTTCATGGCCCCTGATTTACATGAGGAGAGGGTTGTTCATGGCCCTTGATGGACATGAGTAGATGATTGGTTGTGTTGGTCAAATTGTGTGTATGGTTATATGTATACGATTTTGGGAGTGGGTATTGGACCCACGTGTATTAGCTTCATCACTGTATGAGTATCCATCATTATGCTTATTTGCACTTTGTGCTAACCATTATCTACTTACTGGGTCTATTTAGACTCATATCATTGTTATTGTGCTTTTAGATCGCAGGTCAGAAGGGGAACTTAAGGATGGGACAAGTTGAAGATCAAACATGAGAGTCCCTAGCACAATATGTTGATTTCAGTTCTTTTAGATTTGTGCTCTTTTTGATAATCATATATGTAGGATTCGCTTTGGCAACTATAATGTATTTAGTATTTCAGATTGGATTGTAATCCTTGTTGATGCATATATGCATGACTATTATATCTGTTTGATGTGTAAGGAAAATATTTAATGATTTCCTTCTATACGAATGTTCTTATTATATGAAGATGCAAGTATATAAAATGGATTGAATGTTACAGATGGAAATGTTATGAATATCAGGTCATGTATTCCATATTACCCCTTATATGTTATGGGGAGATGCTGCCGAATTTTTCTTAGATTATGTAGTACCCCTTGACTAGTTCTTGAGTAATTCTTGGAATGGGGTGTTACACCTATGCTCCGATTGCTAGATTAGAAGCTATTCGCATCTTACTAGCTTTTGTATCTCACATGAATTTCAAGTTGTTTCAAATGGATGTTAAAAGTGCATTCTTGAATGGGTATATAAATGAAGAGGTGTTTGTTGAACAACTACCTGGATTTGAGGAGAAAGATCAATCTAAATTTGTATACAAATTAACCAAAGCATTATATGGATTAAAACAAGCTCCAAGGGCTTAGTATGAAAGATTAAGCAAATTTTTGATTGATCATGACTTTCAAAAGGGAAAGGTAGACACGACTTTGTTTATCAAGTATAAAGAAAGAGACATGTTTATTATTCAAATTTATGTAGATGACATTATTTTTGATGCTACTAATGAAATTCTTTGTTAAGAATTTTCTGAACTTATGTAGAAAGAATTTGAAATGAGTATGATGGGGGAGCTGAACTTCTTTCTTGGACTACAAATTAAGCAACTAAGTGAAGGGATCTTCATAAACTAGTCCAAGTATATCAAAGAAATGTTAAAGAAGTTTGACATGGAAAATAACAAAGGGGCAAACACGCCTATGAGCTCAACCATTAAAATTGACAAAGATGAGAAAGGCAAACTAGTTGATTTAAAATTATATAGAAGCATGATAGGTTCTTTATTATATTTAACTGCTTCTAGACCCGATATACTGTTTAGTGTTTGTATGTGCTCTAGATTTCAATCATGTCCAAAAGAATCACACTTGGTAGTTGTAAAAAAAAATTTCAAATATTTAGTAGATACTACCAACATAGGACTTTGGTATCCAAAGGGCTCTAATTTTGATTTAATCGGCTACTCGGTTGCAGATTTCGCCAGTTACAAGGTAGATAGAAAGAGCACTAGTGGAACATGTCAGTTTCTTGGGAACATGTTGGTTTCATGGTTTTCAAGAAAACAAACTAGTGTTGCTCTATCCACCACGGAAGCCGAATATATTACCGCCAGGAGCTGTTGTGCCCAATTGCTTTGGATGAAACAACAACTTAGGGATTATGACATGAATTTTAAAGATATACCTATCAAATGCGATAATACTAGTGCAATATGTTTAACTAAAAATCCAATATTGCATTCTAGGACCAAGCACATAGACCTTAGACATCATTTTATCAGAGAACATGTAGAAAATCATGATATATGTTTGGAATATGTAAGAACAGAAGATCAAATTGCAGATATATTCACCAAACCTCTAGCAAAAGAACCATTTTATAAAATTAGAAATGATATGGGAATGCTTGAATTAACTTAGAAAAGCACAAGCTGAGGGGGAGCACAGGTTCAGGGGGAGTAACCCCGCCATTCTCAAAGGATTAACCCGCTCCATCTCGATTTTTTGATCAATTGACAAAAAGGGAGAGAAGAGATTAGGATTTGAGTTTTGAGTAGTATTGGTTTGAAATGTTTGTATGAATGATTTTAACTTGTGATGTATTGGAAGTGAAATATATATGTTAAACTCATGTTTTTAACTTGTGATTTACTGGAAATGAAAATGTTAAATTTCAAAATGCACAAATAGTATTTTTTGAAGACATTGAAAGGTATACACTCAAATCGGTTTTGTCAATCATCAAAAAGGGGGAGATTGTTGGAAACATGTGGAAAATAAGCCAAGTCTATGTTTTGATGATTAACAAATCAATTTAAGTAAGTTTTGGTCACAAACATATTTGTGGAAACGATTAAAGGTTATAAAAATGAAGAAAATGAAGCATGGCAGGTCAAGTCGATTTCCAAGTCGACTCAGGCATCGACTTAGGCCAAGTCGATCCCCAAGTCGACTCCAGCAGCGACTTCAAAATGTCATTTCCTTCGAGAGTTGAAATCAAGAATGAGAGCTGTCGAAGTCGCATCCCAAGTCGACTCCACTTGTGACTTGAGGTGAAGTCGCAGACCAAGTCGACTCTGGCATCGGCTTCAAAATTATTTTTCTGTCCAGAGTTTAAATCGGGGATGAGAGCTGCCGAAGTCGCATCCTAAGTCGACTCCGCATGCGACTTGGGTGAAGTTGCAGACCAAGTCAACTCCAGCTTCGACTTTAGTGCGGTACTGCAGATCAAGACGACTCAATGCTAGACTCAGGTGAAGATAATCGACTTGAATCAAATGAGGATCAAATGAAGATCAAATGAAGACCAAAGCAAGCAGGATTGCATGAATCCATCATGTTGGATCATGAACACATACTCGGACATCTTCCATGCACTCTAAGACTCAAGTACTCAAGAATTCAAGAAAAGGAATCCAAGGTTTTCAAGATAAATAATCATATAGTGTTCCAAGAGATATAAATCAAGGGAATAACATCAATATGAAGAAAATCAAGTGATCAAAGTCATCTCTGAAGATTTCAAGTTCAACTAGCAAGCTGAAGGAGTGAAGATGCACCCGAAGTCGACTTCACCTGCGACTTGGGTCAAGTCGAGGACCAAGTCGACCCAGACTGGAACTTGAAGAAGCTGCGGACAGCCGAAGTCGCATCCGAAGTCGACTCCATCTGTGACTTGGGAGAAGTCACACCCGAAGTCGACTCCACCTGCAACTTGGGTCGCAATGGTCGGAAATTTTTCGAACGTTAGCGCATTAAATGCGCGCCACCTACTTCCAAACATTCGAATTCCCTCACAAATTATATAAGGCATTCAATATGAATGTGGAGGGTAGTGGAGAATTCATTGAATGAGCATAACTCTCATATCCCAGAGCATTAAGTGATCAAGCCAACATCTAGAAGAAGAACTTTGCTTCCAAACTGCCGAGAGCTGCTTGCTGAATCATTAAGCCTATGCTACAAGTTCTTCTTTGCGCCAAATCTGCCTCTATACATCAGTAATGTGTATAAACTTTCTTTTACTTTTACTTATTGTATTGAACTTAATTTAGTTTGGATAACTAAGATCAAGTGTAAGCAAAGAGTGTATGATTGGAGTGGAACTCGTCACCTACTTGTGCTGTGAATTGTTGATGCCCCCTAGAGCTGGAATCTAGAAGAGAGCAGTGGCTCTAATTGTATTTGTAAAATACATAGTGAAACCCAAGTCACAAGAGGTGTGAGCTTGGAAGAGTGGAGTAGGGAAGGTTGCCCGAACCACTATAAAATCTTGCTTGTTGATTTTTATTTCTGCTCTCAGCACTATATTGCTTTCCATTTGTTTCTTCATAAAGGGGACTAGATTAATCCGAGGTAAATTTTCTGTTTAAGTTGAAAATTTTTAAATACCGAATTCACCCCTCCCCTCTTGGGTAATTGCCATTAACTCGGGACCAACACAAAGCATGCTGATCAAAAACATTTCATCAAATACCTAAATCAGATGTCACTGCATGTATTAACCATAGTCATCAACATTAAACATTCGAATGGTTACAATCATTCAACATGAATTATTTCATAACATAAAAGTGTTAAAGTTTTTCTATGACTTTCTCATGCTAAAACTTGCTGCTTCTCCATTTTCTGTCTTTCACTTGTCTTTGGGTTTGGAAAACAAAATCGTGAGTCGAAACTCAATAAGCAAGCTATTTGCATTTTACAAGCAAATCATTTCAGGCAACATTTTGCATTTAAAATTATATTGGAAAGCAACTTATACCTTATCAAAAGGTATATCTTGAAAATATAAATCTTGTACCCATCACGAGTACGATATGCATAATGTTATATAAAAACATAAACATATCCATCATATCTCCCTTAGGATGGAAGCTAGCCAGGCGACCATCCATCCAGTCATCTCCCATTTCAGAGAGGGCGCCGCCGACCTTGGGCCTATTTTAGCGACTTGGCCACACCAAGGGGGGACAATCGGTCTGCTTATACCCTTTAAGTGGACCTAGTACCCTATGCACATGAACTTTTCATAAATCCATCTTTAACATGCTAGCATGATTTTTCCAATCAGAAACATAGAATCACATCATTTTTCTATAGCATTTATCAAAGAAAATTTCATATATCGCATTTGAAGTAAAAACATCATTTCAACACCATTTAACTAAGGATTGACCATCCTTAAATACCTCTAAAATATTTTCAATATTTACATCAAACAAGTTAGAGAAAAAATTGCATTTATGTAAACAATTTAGAAAACAAAATTCATTTAGAAAATTTGCTTGCTTACCTGTGTTCCTTAGCTTTCCGACTCTGTTTTTCTTTGCCTTTGCCTACATGAGAAAAATATACTTTTTCATATATTTCTTTTCCTCATATCTCACTTAGTTTTCCAACCCATTTCATTCACATATATCATTTATTTGAATTCTCAAGTCATCATGCACATATATAGCATATATCGCACATATTAGCACATTTCAGGGTTTTATACACAACATATATAACCCCATAATTAGGGTAATCATTCCACTATATAATAATCATTCAATACTTATTATTTATAGGTTCATTAACCTCAATTTTCCATTTATCAATCCTTTTCCAAAATACACGCATCGGTGCTCCTTTTATGCACACATCGTCACTTCATACTTCATAATAAATTCTAAAATTTGAAAATAATCATTATATACTCTAAACAGATGTATAATCATGAAATATATCATATTTCCATGCATTTTTGCACAAAATCACATTTCACAAGTCATTCATCACCCTTGCATATCTATTACTTCACATATGCCCATTTGGCAACATATACATAATGTATTTCATAAAATTTTCTAAGTCAGAAATTTAATCCATATTTCAGCGTGTTAATTAACCTTAATTACCACTGCATTTAGGGTATTTTTATGGGATTTAAATCTACTTACCATAAGTTTCCAAAACAGCAAATTTGGAACCCGTTTTTCACCCATTTAACGTATCTTTTGACACATAACCCTAAGCAGTTTAATAAATCCGAATTTTCAGAAAATAATTCCATTTTTACTAATCCAAATTTAGGGCATTAACACATCTTTAACATTCATAAATTAAAACCTCTCAAAACAGCAAATTGCTTACCCGTTTCGGGTCCCGTTTTCACTCCATTTATACATCGTTTCATAAATCCATAAAAATCAGATTTTGAGTTTATTTTCCCAAATCCTTTTGGGAATCAATAATACATTAACCCTAGGGTATGTTACCCTACAAATAATTCACAAATCATGCAAACCCATTTCCATAGCATTTTTAACCTAAAAATGAAGAATTCGGGTCATAAACGTCACTTTACATTCCATATTTTCTAAAATTCATTTCTTAAGATCAAATCAACATATGTTCTGCATCAATACATGATTCAAAACATAATCTTATCATTTATTCAAAACAGAAACTTGACATGGGAATTTTAGGGTTTATCAACTTGAGTTTTCATCTCATATATCATTCAAAACTTCATTTTCACCATCTAAATCATGGGAATTCATGCATATAACCTAACACCAATTCCATATTCAATCAAAGCCATATTGAATCATCACTTTAGGAATTCTTTAAGCATCTCTTTCATATTCAAATTTTAGAGTTTAAAACTCAAGTTAAACAACTCAAAACTATACATATACTTACTTGGTTAATGCGAGCACAACTCTAATCACTTGGAGATGATCTCCTCCACAAATTCCCTTTCTTTTTCCCTTGCTTTTCTTCCTATTTTACTCTTCCTTTGCTGGCCAAAAATGGATGTGAGAGTTGTTGTTCTTTGGGGGAGAATTTCCAGCACTTAGCCAATTTTCTAAAGTCCCTTCTATGTGAACGTGCAAGGCTTATATAGGGCTGGATATGTTCCAGCTGTGGGCCCCGCTTGCTGGGTTTTTTCCACACACATAAATGCTCACTTATCCCCCTTTATGTGCTGGTAAATTCTCAGCCAAGTAAATGGGTTTTTACCATTTAAAAAAAATCCAAAGCCTGCCCTCATCTTGACCGCCAATTTGCCTCCACCATAACGTCCAGCTGCTGCCCATTTTTCCAGCAATTTTGCCCATTTTTAAATAATTGTCATTTAAGGGTAAATCATACACTTAATTAACCTTTAATTCATATATTAATTTGGCATTAAAAAAATTAGAAAAAATTGCAGAAATCAGCACATCATGCACATCCAAATTCACCTTATGCTGTCCACATTTTTCACCTCTCCAATGCAACTGCATTTGATAATTTTTTTGCAGAGAATTTGCATGATGCATATTCTTATAGCCCTACATGTCAGCTGCATAATTACATATTTTATAAAATAAAAAAAAAATCAAAATATGCAGCAATACAGCCCCTTGGACGTCCCTATTTGCCACCTTACCTATGCTCATGTTGAGCACTTGTAGCTTCATCATGGTAGACCTTCATTGCTGGGATTTTATTTGGATTTTAGCATTTCATAATAATGCATAAAATACCCTAGAAATATGCTGCATTTGACGCCTCAATTTCCATTAAAATCATGTAATTATTCCTTGTACTCTAGCATTAAATGAAGGGTACTTTTGAGGTGCAATTAGTCAACCATGCTCACCTTTTTCAATGCAGGTATTTTTCCAACATATTATGCTTAATCTAAGCCATCCAAAATAAGCATCTCATAATTTCATTCAACCTTTTCAAATTTCATCTTAATCCGATTTTCCTAGCTCCCGTTATAGCTATTTAAAGTTAACGGTTGAAATTGAGATGTGATTAATAAATCATTATGCTCATTTCATCAAAAAATTTCATAACCCAATAATTCCATAATACCAAGCCCAACCTCATTAATTTTCATTTCAAATTTCACTTGAATCCGCCTTACAGGCGTTGAGTTATGAATTTTCTAGTGTTTTTCTATTAAACTTGTCAATTATCACACCAATGCTCATAATTCATATTAAATGAATTAAAATGATTTTCCATGATGTATTTGCACATTTAAATCAACAACAATTTGCTCTAATCCTATTATCCCATATTAGCTCAAAATTATTAATCACATCATTATGGCTAATCCTTAACCCTAATTGCAAAAATTAGCAAAATCACATAAATCATTCATAACTCAATAATTCATATATAAATGTCATATACATAGTCGATGTGTACACATGGGTTCTACATGGGTTGGGTTTCACAGGGGATATCCAAAGAACAACAAACCCAACTCCATTTGAGCATTTTCCACCACCCACCACGTTTTAGCCTTGAGGAGAAAGAAGAGGAGAAAATTAGAGAGAGAAAGTGTGAGAAAAAGAGTCATATCTCCACTTCGAGTAAGCAATTTCTATCCAAATTTCTTTTGGATGTTAATTAGGGTAAAACCATACTTAGATAATGTCTAAGAATGAGAAAATAAGTATAGTTATAATGCCAAAGTGGAATTATGCCAAAACATCGAAAATTTGGAGCGAAGATAGAACATTCAGGAAGATAGCATATGATATGTGTAAATAATGCTCCAAAATTGATAAATGATGATTTGGGATGAATGAATATGATAAATATCATGTTAGAATGATGATATATTGATCTCATGATTTTTGAAATTAAGGATTATACTTAAGTGAAATTATGTTGATTTTTAGTATATGGAGAAAATGATTTATTTGGCCAAGTTAATGATGATAAATTCATAATTCATGAATTTTTCCATGATATACTAAGCATAAGCTATGTCATTGTATTTTTTATTTTTGGAAAAAATGTCAATTTTTGGAATCCATGAACAGTAACCCACGTGGGTGTGAACAGTAAACATGAACAGTACCCATGAACAGTGCTCGTGAACAGTAATTTGCTACAGGGACATGAACAGTAACAACGTGATTTTGGAAAAATTTGAGATTTATTTTTATATTTTATGAGAATATATGAATGAAATTTTTAAAGGATTTATGGATAAAATTCCATATAAGGAGGTAATGACCAAGTATATTTATGGGATTAACTTATATAGAAATGAGTTAATAGATGATTATAAAGCATGCATGAGAAGTAGACTAAGACATGAAATGATATAGATAAAATATCATTTTATGTATAGGAAAAGGAAAAGAAAAGGTGGAGGACACAGACTGAGGAGGTAAGCAAATTATATGTTTTCTAAAATATTTTTAAATGATTGCAAATTGTTTGCTCACATGTTTTATGAATTATATTTAAGGATGACCATTCCTATAATACTTTACATGAAATGATGTTAACTGCTTGTTAAATTACTTTCTAAATGATTTATCAAGTTTTATGGAGCATGTCATGCTGGCATGTGTATGAACATGGTGCACAAGGAAGAGGCTTTGGTGGGGGTAGTAAGCGAATCAGAGGATCCCCCTTCACTATTGCCAAGTCATAAGGGCTGTGTGCTGGAGGCATCCTCCCAGAGGTTGGAGGCACAAGGAAAGTCATGAATGAATGAATGCATTGCATTCTCATGAAATGCATGAAAAGGTTTCTGTCCCATTGGTAATTGATCACTTGGTAAGTGTCTCCTACCAAATGGGGAGAAATGCATTTGAATGAAAGGAAAATGTTTACTTGCCAAAGAAAAAGGCTTGCTTACTGAGTATTATTACTCATATGTGTTTTCAAAATGACAAACAGGCTATGGAGCTGACTCATAAAAGATGTTAGGTAGAAATGACCTGCAAATTTAATTGCAGTTCTATGTATGCGTCCAAAGGGACAAATGTATGATAATCATGTTGAAGACATGTTTTATGGATATTACAAACATGATTGTACTTATGTGAATTATTTCAATAAAAAGAAGATATGAATGGTTTTATAATGATATGGATGAGTCTATTATGAATAAAGTGTATGCTTAAGTGAGAAATGAAAAGAAAAAAAATTGGACGAGATCCAATTAAGAACCCGCCGCGTGATCAGGGCAACAATCCTGACTCACATTTACCAATCAAAATCGGTCCCGAAGTAAGGCTTCTAGGCTCCCCGATTCGAGGTGTCACAAAAAATGCCTAATTTATACAAAAAATGCATAAAAACTAAATAATGCTTCTGAAATGAAAAGCGAGTGAAAATTAAGCTAAATTGATGCAAACTAAGCCTAATCTCTTGGACTAATGCGAAAATATAGTCTGAAATGGGCCATGATAACTCACATTTTTACGAGTTATAACACGCCCAAACTTAAATGTTGCTAGTCCTCGAGCAACACATGCAAACACAATGAATAAATGAATGAATGTGAACCCTGTCAAATCAACTTGCTTCCCGTTATGCTTTGATCAATCCATTTATTTGTTCGACAAAGTCAAGAATAATCTAAACTTGAAAAATCATCTGTTACACAAAATAGGGCATGCATTTTCATTCTCAAACAAAGTTACAAGTGGGTGACAAAATTTCCTAGTACATAGTCATAATTCAACATGCTAATCTTCTACTTGATCAGAAGAAATTGGTTAGAAAATCAATGAAAACAGGCGAACCAAGGTTTAAGCTGAACTAACTAGTCATAGAAAATGGTAATCATTCACTGGATTTAATTTTTTTCCGACTGCATATTCTTTGCCCCCCCCCAAACTTATTGCAAAATTCTCCTCACCATATTTCAGGATATCTGGAGATCTCTCTTTTTTTTGGCTCCCCTCACCATATTTCAGGGTATTTGGGGAGAACTTTGATTTTAAAGTGTTATTACTGTGATTTTTCTTTGCTTTTTTATGCAACCTTGCCATTGTTAATGCCAAGTTCCGGTTACTCAGCTTAGGTCAATCACCCCCTTTTTATTGTTTTGATGCCTTATTAGGCGTACTGAACATGCCTGTGTAATTTTTATGGAATACTACCATTTCTGAACCCATTAATTCCCTTAAAGTACTTGGTCAGCATTTATTTAATTCAGTTCTCATCATCTCAGTCTGAAAGATTGACATATAATTAAATTAGAACAATGAACTATGAAATCCTTTTAATTCTTTCACATGTCATTTGCAACTTTCTTTAATACATGGTCCTAAATTTGAATTGCCCATTTTTCATTAATTGAATTTCAAGTTAACATTATTCATAACCTCGCACATTTTCAGTAAGATGGATTGAACAAAGATAACTTTCATTAGCTGGAGTTGACATAATATGCAATGTAAACAAAACAAACCTATGGTTGAGAATTATACACCTCCCCCAAACTTGAGAGATGCATTGTCCTCAATGCATGATGACCTAAGATGACCTAATAAAGAAATACAAAGTAAAATAAAGAAAAAATAAATAAAAATAAATGGAAGGGACCGAGACTCCCTCAAGAATCAAACTCGATGGCGTCCTCGTCCTCGCTATCACGGCACTGTGGCTGGGACTGCTGCCCGAAGTACGCTCTGAACTCTAGGAGCATTGATGGGAAGGGCGGGAGAGTCGAGGTGTCGATCCGGTGGTCCTCCGCAATCCGACGTAGGTAGGCCTCTATCGCCCTGTCAGACTAGCACATATACTTGGCTTAGGCCGCTACAAAGTTCTCCAGGTTGGTCAGTCGCTCGCCCATGGATAGCGGCTGCAAGGAGGGTCCCGCTGATGGAGCTGTTGTGGGGCGCGTCGTGGCGGTGCAAACTTTTGGCTGGGTGCAGTAGGAGAGGTCATCTATGATCGACTAACAGTTTAGGACCTCCTCCATCGTCTCCCATCTGACTCTCGCCCGCTTGCAGAGCCCGGTGATAAGGGATGGGAAGTAGTAGCTGCCTCGAGGTGCGATCGCACAAGCGCAGATCTGGTGGTAGATCAGCCTGCCCACATCTATCGACATGCCGCTATAAATGGCGTGGAGTAGGAGCGCCCTATCCATCGTCACCTCGCTGACATGAGTTGACTGCATCATCCGGGCTGATATGAAATGGAACAGCATCCTCTTGTGATAAAGCATATGCTCCGCTTGAAGGAGGTAAGTTGTCCACCTGTCGACTTCGAGACTGGTGGCCTCTCACAAAACTGCCTAGTGATGGAGTTGACGTCTCAGTCTTCTCCCTCCAGAAAAGCCTCGTACTCGTCAAGGCGATCGAAAGAACACAACCCATAGTAGGAGTTGATCGCCTCAGCATGGAATGGGACAATCTTGCCTCGAACTTTGACTCACCCTTGCTCATACTCCACCACATTAGCGTAAAATTATTTGACTACTGGTGTGATAGCAGGCTGAGGCTGTGCCAAGAACTTCTGCTAGCCCCGGGCGATCAGGTTGAGAAGTGGAGCGTCGAAGAATGCATCGACCTTGATTCCCCTCTCCGGAATCAGGTTTCGCTTTTGTAGCGAGTCTATGTACCGCTTGAAGGCCTGAGCGGACACGAACCGATTGGTGTTGAATTCCACCGACTCCTAAATTTTCTTCCTCTTGGCAGATGACGAGGAAGTCATGTCTCCAGTAGATAGTCGCCTCAAACAATCTTGTAAGAAAATTTCCAAAAACAACCACACAAGCCAACCTCCAAAAATGCACACAATGCTGCAATCCGCCGACCAATCACCAAATTTATCGAATTCAATTCAATCCTCCACCCAAACAATCACCAAGTAACTTCAAATTAATGAAAAGGCCTCAAAGATGAAGAAATTTTACCCCTGGAAGCTTTCCACTTGAAATTTTGCACTTATGTTGTTTTTGCACTGGCACCGGGGCGTGGTGGGGTGGTGCCTAGGCACCGCTCTGCTGACAGCGCTGTCTGGTGCCAGTCGGAAGAAAGGATGATGTTAGGGCTTGAAATGGAGCCCAAATGAAGGGGAAAATGATGGAAAGCCAAGTGTAGGGGTGGGGCTTAGGATTTGGTGATGAAAAATTAGATTTTTGGGTGAATTTGAATGGATCTAGGAAAAGGGGAAAAGTGAGAAAATAGAACGGATGGAATGGACGGATTGGATGGATCATTGCTTGATGAAATGGGGTTGGATTTGAGTGGAAATGGCTTGGAATCAAGGGGAAACAAGTTGGAAATGAGAAAAGGGGGAAAAGTGGCGCCGGGGAGTGGGGTTAGGGTTTAGAGCCCTAACCCGCACCTTATAAAGCCGTCTGGGTTGCGCTCTCCACAACCTAGTGCCAGGGTCTCATCATGCGGCACCAGGGCGCCAGTTCATCACTCCGTGTTCTTCGGGATCTTCATCACGGTGCCGGGGCGCCCCCATGCGGTGCCTAGGCGCCAATGTTCTTCATCAATTTTTTTAACTTTTTGCACTCAGTTGCTTCCAAGCATGATCTTTATGAAATTGAGCTCCAAGTCATTTTCCTAAAAATAAAAAATACAAAAATACAAAAATACAAATCAAAATGAAAATGAGTAATGGGTTGCCTCCCATTTAGCGCTAAGTTTAACATCCTCAGCCCGACGTTCCCACTATTTAATTTTCTTTCAGTTCCATCACCTCCTTGCAACGCTGAAAATCATCTCTCATATAATGCTTTAGATGTTGCCCATTCACGACAAAACCATTGTTGGATGCCTCGTTGAATATCTCCACTGCTCCATGCTTAGTCACCTTTATCACCACAAACAGACTTGACCATCTGGATTTGAATTTCCTGGAAACAATTTTAACTTGGAATTGAAAAGCAGAACTCTCTGACCTGGCTTGAATCTCCATGGTAAAATTTTTTTGTCATGTCATTTCTTCACCTTTTCTTTATAGATCTTGGCATTTTAATAGGCTTCCATTGGGAATTCGTCCAACTCATTGACTTGCAGCAAACGACGCTCCCCTGGTTGTTGCATTCCAGGTTTAGTTTTTTAATCGCCCAATACGCAGTGCTCCAACTCCAGCGGCAGATGACAGACTTTTCCATAAACTAGTTGGTACGCAGACATTCCAAACTGGGTTTTATAGGCAGTTCGATACTCCCATAGTGCGTCGTCTAATTTGATAGACCAGTCTTTGCGAGATGACCTGATCATTTTCTCCAGAATTTGCTTTAATTCCCTGTTGGCCAACTCGACTTATTCATTAGCTTGTGGATGATAAGTTTTCGTCACCCTGTGGCATACGCCATATCTGTGCAAAATTGCCATGAACTGCCGGTTGGAGAACTGTGATCCTCCATCACTAATGATCACTCAGGGTGTGCCGAAACGAGTAAAAATGTTCTTCTTGATGAATTTGAGAACCGTTTTGTCATCGCCCGCTTGAGTGGGAATCACTTCCACCCATTTGGAAACATAATCAACAGCCACTAGAATATATTGGTTTCCAAAGGAAAGGACGAATGGGCCTATGAAGTTGATACCCTAAAGTCGAATATTTCCACCTCAATGACATTAGTGAGAGGCATTTCATGTCTTTTGGAAATACTACCTGTCCGCTAGCATTGATCGCACCTTTTGACATAAAAATGTTGGTCCCAAGTTAAAGGAAATTATCCAAGAGGGGAGGGGTCAATTGGGTATTTAAAATTTTTAACTTAAACAGAGATTTTACCTTGGATTAATCTAGTCCCCTTTATGAAGAAACAAATGGAAAGCAATATAGTGCTGAGAGCAGAAATAAAAATTAACGAGCAAGATTTTATAGTGGTTCGGGCAACCTTCCCTACTCCACTCTTCCAAGCTCACACCTCTTGTGACTTGGGTTCCACTATGTATTTCACAAATACAACTAGAGCCACTGCTCTCTTCTAGATTCCAACTCTAGGGGGCATCAACAATACACAACACAAGTAGGTGACGAGTTCCACTCCAATCACACACTACTTTGCTTACACTTGATCTTAGTTACCCAAACTAAATCAAGTTCAATACAACAAAGAAAAATAAAAGAGAGTTTCTACACGTTACTGATGTGTAGAGGCAGATTTGGCGTAGAGAAGAACTTGTGGCGTAGGCTTAATGATTCAGGAAGTAGCTCTTGACAGTTTGGAAGCAAGGTTCTTCTTCTAGATGTTGGTTTGATCACATAATGCTCTTAAAGATGAGAGTTATGCTCATTCAATGATTTCTCAGCTACCCTCCTCGTTCATATTGAATGCCTTATATAATTTGCGAGGGAATCCGAACGTTTGGAAGTAGGTGGCGCGCATTTAATGCGCCAACGTTCGAAAAAATTTTGACCGTTGCGACCCAAGTGGCAAGTGGAGTCGACTTCGGGTGCGACTTCGCCCAAGTCGCAGGTGGAGTCGACTTTGGGTGCAACTTCAGCTCTCCGCAACAACTTCAAGTTCCAATCTGGGTCGACTTGGTCCTCGACTTGACCCAAGTCGCAGGTGAAGTCGACTTCGGGTGCGACTTCACTTCCTGTACTTGCTTGATGAACTTGAAATCTTCAAAGATGACTTTACTCACTTGATTTTCTTCATACTGATGTTATTCCCTTGATTTATATCTCTTGGAACACTGTATGATCATTCTAACTTGATGTCCTTTAGCTCCATGACTTGCAAACGTTGAATCTTTGAAATCTTGAATATATGCATGAACCTTAGATTGCCTAATGATGTCCAAATATATGTTCATACTCCAACATGATGGATTCATGCATCCCTGCTCGCTTTGATTTCTTCATTTGATCTTCATTTGAGTGTTTGAGTCGTCTTTGTCCTTCATCTTCTCTTGAATCTATCATTAAGTTAACTCGTTCGGTAATTTCTGCATTGAAGTCGAAGCTGGAGTCGACTTAGTCTGCGACTTCACCCAAGTCGCATGCGGAGTCGACTTGGGCTGCGACTTCGGCAGCTCTAGTCCTCGATTTCAACTCTGGAAGAAAAATGACGCATCGAAGTCGCTACTGGAGTCAACTTGGTCTGCGACTTCACCTCAAGTCGCAAGCGGAGTCTACTTGGGATGCGACTTTGGCAGCTCTCATTCTTGATTTCAACTTTGGAAGGAAATGACATTTTGACGTTGCTGCTGGAGTCGACTTGGGGATCGACTTGGCCTAAGTCGATGCCTGAGTCGACTTGGAAATCGACTTGACTCGTCATGCTTCCTCATGTTTCCAACAAAAAATGGGCGTCCTTGAATAAAGATGACCAGTAGAATCTCGATTGGAGTATTTTCACCACAGTTTTATCTCCTTGAAAGTGGCCCCCATACGGAGATGAATGACAGCTCTGCAATATTGATTCTTGTTCACATTCTGGAATATATCTCTGATATAAGTGATCTGGGCATTGGTTGAACAAATATGGATCATCCGAGAAATAAAATTTCACATCATCGAGAAATTTCTTCCTTTGGTGTGAATTCAGCTCCGGAGATAACAATCCACTGACAATATAATTTACAAAGTTTGCATACCATGGTGGACTGCCTGGGGTGATAGAAAATAGCTGCTCATCCGGGAACACTTCCCTAATCTGCTCCGTGTCTTGGGCTGGTTGGGATCTTTAGAGGCGAGATAAATGGTCAGCGACCTGATTTTTAGCTCCTTTCCGGTCTTTGATTTTGAGGTTGAACTCCTGTAGCAGTAGGACCCACTAGATCAAGCGTGGTTTTGCATCCTTTTTCTCGATCAAATACTTGATGGGCGAATGGTCTGTGTACATGATCACCTTGGTGCCCACCAGATAAGCTCTGAATTTGTCGAATGCAAATACCACCGCTAGCAGTTCCTTTTTTGTCGTGGTATAATTCATTTGCGCCTCATTCAGGGTTTTGCTAGCGTAGTAGATGGAGTGAAAAACTCTATTCTTCCGCTGGCCCAGTACCGCTCCCACTGCATAGTCGCTTGCATCGCACATCAATTCGAATGGGAGGTTCCATTCTGGAGAAATAATAATTGGCGCAGATACTAATCTCTTTTTTAGTTCCTAGAATGCCTCCATAAAATGACATTTTTCCCAGTTGAGAACCAGGTTCGTATCCTCGCAACACTGGAGCATCTTCGATAAGTTGGTCAGGAACTCGTCATAGGAATTTCCGAATACCGAGAAATCGTCCATGAATACCTCCAGGAAATCCTCCACCATATCAATGAAAATGGCCATCATACAATGCTGAAATATACCTAGGGCATTGCATAGGCCAAATGGCATTCGCCTTAATCCGAACGTGCCATATGAACATGTGAATGTCGACTTTTCTTGGTCCTCTGGTGTTATCATAATCTGGTGGTAACCTGAATAGCTGTCCAGAAAGCAATAGAATTCTCACCCCACCAACCTGTCTAGGATCTGATCAATGAATGGGAGCGAAAAATGATCCTTTCGGGTGGCTTTATTCAGCTTGTGGTAGTCCATGCAAACTTGCCAACCAGTAACTATCCTAGTCGGGATCAACTCGTTGTTCTCGTTGGAGACAATCATCATACCAACTTTCTTCGGGACGCACTGCACCGGGCTGGCCCAACAGTTGTCGGAGATCAATTATATAACGCCTGCATCTAGCCATTTGATGATCTCCTTTTTGACCACTTCTTTCATAATTGGGTTCAACCTTCTTTGCACTTCGTTAGATGGCCTGGAATTCTCTTCCACTTGAATTTATGCATGCAAAAGGACAGGTTGATGCCTCTAATGTCGGCGATGGTCCATTCTATGGCCTTTTTGTGATTTATGAGCAGTTTTTCTTCCTGTAGGGGATCCAATGTAGAAGAAATAATCACCAAGAGTGAGGATTCAGCTCCCAGGTAGGCATATCTGAGGTGCTTTGGCAGGGGTTTTAGCTCTAAAATAGGCGGCTCTTCGATTGACAGCTTCAACTGTTTAAAAGAATCTGGCTTGAGTTCCAGCGATTTGAATTTCTGCAGGTATCTTGAAAAGTCGGAGATTGTTGCAGGTAGCATATCATTTCTGCCAAATCGTCGTCAAATTCACTAATTTCTCCAACCAGTGATGCCTCCAAGACGTCTTTGAAAGGTGAGATTTGGAATTCATCTTGAACTGTCGAATCCACCATGTCGATCATTAGACATTCATCTAGATCATTTGGTAACTGCATCGCTTTAAACACGCTAAAAGTAACGTGTTCATTCTGAACCCGCATGGTTAGCTCTCCAGCCTGTACGTCCATGATAGCCTTGCCCGTTGCGAGGAAAGGCCGACCTAGAATGATTGGCACGTCCCGATCTTCTTCATAATCCAAGATAATGAAATCTACGAGAAAGATGAACTTGTCCATCTTGACAAGAACATCCTCAATGATGCCTTCCAGATATGTCATGGACTGGTCTGCCAGTTGCAGCATTACTATCGTAGGTCGAGCTTCCCCAATGCCCAATTTTTTGAAATTTGACTTAGGCATGAGATTAATGCCGGCTCCCAAGTCGCATAGAGCTCTCCCGAAGTATTGATTTCCGATTGTGCACAGGATAGTGTGAAACTCGGATCCAAGTAAGGCTTATATATATGCAATTAGACTATAAATATGGATCATGTATGGTTTAGTGGAATTATAAATGATTTTCATTTCAATATTGAAGATTTATTACAATTAGGGCAAGTGATTATGAATTATCAATATAAGCCGATATGGGTCAATGTGATTAAAGAGGCTAAATGAGGATTAGGGAATGTGATTATATTGAGTATAATTACCTCATATATTATGGCTTAATTAATAGAGATTATGTTGGTAATTATGGACTTAAGGTAGCAAATGTTAGAAAATCCATAATTCGACGCCGGGAAGGCGGATTAAGATGAAAATTGAAAGGTAAGCACATAATTTTATGATTAATATTATGGTAATTATGGATTATGAAAATAAGGATGAAATTAGGGTGAAAATTGATCATCACCGTTCAAAAATTCAAATGATCATAACTTGAGCTAGAAAAGTTGGATTAAGATGAAATTTGAAATGGACGGTTAAAATTATGAGATTAAGGTTATGGAAGGGTTTGATCAATCTAATAATTCTAAGATTAAGGGTGCACGAAATTGGGATCAACTCTTTTGACTTTTGCACCAAAAAGTGATTAGCATTTATGTTAAAGTTGAATAAAATAATTAAATAAATAAAGTCAAAATGAGGTGTCAAAAAGAGGTCAATTGTAGGGTACTTTATGGATTATTGAAAATAGGAAAATTCCTGCAATTATCTCATGATTAAATGTAGAATTAAAAGGCTAATGCATTAGCATAGGGGAGAGTAGCTTACATGGCAATCATGGACGTCCAAACCAGCCGCTAAAGTGGATTTTTGTGAAATATTTTTTAATAAAATATATGCCCAAAGTCAACTATGGATTAAGGGGATTAAATTTTCATTAAATTGGAGTGGAAATTCGTGGAAAAAGGCTTCAGATCTGGACCGTAGAGATGTGATCAATTAATGGACAGCAATGGAGCATGGGAGAGAGGTGCACGGTCAAGAAGCTTTTGGAATTTTTAATAATTTTTTTAATAGCTAAATTGACCCCTAATTAAGCAAGTTACCTAGGGTGATTAAACACCCATAAATTAAAGTGAAAATTAGGTGGAAAAATCGTTCAAAAGCTGCTGCAAGTGGACCCCACCCAAGTGGACAGCTTTATTTAAAATCTGGATATAGCTGTGGAAAAAAATCCGAAAATAATATTAAATGATTAAATATGTGGCTGAAAATTTTTGAGTAAACTATAAGGTAAATTTTCAAAACTTTACCCTCAATTTTGGGTTGAAATTGTAAAGGAAAAATTGAAAACTAAATACCTATATAAGCAGGCGGTGTGGACGTTCCAGACTTCTGTTTAGGAGAGAAAAAAATAAAAAATCAAAGGGGCAGTGGCTGGAACGATCCAAGGGAAGAATCCATGAAGAAAATAAGGGGATTTCAAGTGCTCAAAGGAGGTATTACCAATTAATCAATTAAGTATATGTTAATTTTGATTTTATACTTCAAATCTAGAAGTTATATGATGTTATAAACTAAAATATGAAAGAAATAGTAAAAGAAGGATTTTTACCTTGAAAAGTTTTTTAAAATCTAATTATATGATTATTTAGGAACGACCAAATTTTCAGTGAAAAATGGTAAGTCTATTGGTAATTAAAAATCCGAGAAAAGCAACCTGAACAGGGTTGAACGGGTGTCAGGATCATCGGCACCAAATGATTTTTAATAATTTTTATACGAGGAATTTGGGGCTTAAAATTTTACAGGATATATAAGACATATTTATTATCACACAAAAAAATAATAATTAGGTTTTTATGGGTATAAATATACCCCATAATTCACGTGATTAGGGCTGACCCTAAACTCACAACACTGTCCAGCACAATGAAAATGCCAGAATAAATATATAATATTTTCATGATGAAATATTTATGACGGTTAATTTATGTATTTATTGATGTATGATAGAAATTTCAGAATTAAATACATTGATTTTATTATAAATCAAGATTTAGAGAAATCAGTACGCTTGATTTCAGCATATGTGACCAGTTTGAGAAAAAAATCAAAAAGAAATATGAAACCTATGTAGTAATGATCCAAATTGATATATATGTTAGGCAAGAGTGTAATAAAGGATTATGGATAGCAAGGGTGATTGATAATTGATATGTATAGGTTATTTGCTAAGTATGAATATCCGACTTGAAAGACAAATGGGTTAAGCTAGTCCAAATGAATTTATGTAGGTTGGAAAACCTAAGGGATTTATGTATTTGAAGTTGATGTGAATAAATGAAATATTATTTTAATTTATTTAGGTAAAGACAAGGAAAAGAATGGAAGAAAGGGATTATGGCGATCTCAAGTAAGCAAGCGAACGTTCTAAAATAATATTTTCTTTCTATGTGATGATATATGATTAAAAATGTTTATGATTATGTTTAAATGAATGGGCAAGCACAAGTTTTGAAAATAATGACTTTAATGAAAAGTCACAAGTTTCAAAAATGACGGCTTTAATGAAAGCCTTAAGTTTTGGAAAAGGATGACCAACCTTATATATTGATTTCATAAAATGGTTTGATTTCGGGTTGCTAAATGGTATGCAAAAGATTATGCAAGCCCCCTTATATAAAAATGGTATAATAGATAGGTGGGCAATAATTTGATTATTAGGGTGCTTGAGAAGGGGTAGCATAATTGCATAACTTTTGTGAGCAAAAGGCCCCGAAACGGAAATCAAGAAAATGTTAGAAAATATATAGTTTAATTTTGAAAATTTAAAGGTTTTGAAATTCTTTTATAAGGATTTTAAGATGTATTATTTTTCAAACATTTCAAATGTTTATCAAAATATTTTACTCAAAATGTTTCTAAAAGATTTAAGGAAGGTCATCCTAAAATTAGATTTCAAATGACAATTTGTTTAAAGTGGGTGCGCTCGCTTTACAAGTTGAGACGGACTGCGGTCCGTGATGTGTTTTTTTTCAAAATAATTTGTTTTTTAAAAAAAGACAGACTTTGGTCTGTGATGTTTTTAAGTTATGGATGCATACTGAGGTCTGTGATCCCGATTTAAAAGGACACGGTCTGCGGTTTGTGGTTCTTCAAACCAAACGGACTATGGTCCGTCATAATAATATACGGTGCACCAGTACAAGGAACAGACAGATTGTAGAGCACGGTCGGGATGACCGGGGCCCACTCTACATAAGGCCAAGTCGCTAAGGGATGACAGGAGTGCCAGTGGCGCCCTCCCTGAGATGGGAGCAGGATAAATAAACAACCGCATGGCTAGCATGCTGTTAAGGATTCTCTTCCAAAAGGTAGCATGATCACTTGCTAAGTGTCACTACTGGATGTGGAGAAATGTGGTTGCATACGTTTTTCTTTTCAAAAGCCCAAAGATTGGGATATAGAAACACTTATATGAAAAATTATCCTAAATTGGATTTTTATGAGCCATTATGTATAAGTTACCCTAAAAGCAGGGTGTTTTACACAAAAGTGTAAATAACAGAAATAAAAGAAAATATTTTTATGCAAATGCATTTATGGAAATGGTTTATGTATCTTATATGTCTTGTTTGTTATAAACAAGCACCAAGACAAAAAAGGATTTATGTCAAACTTGTTTTTGGACATAAGAATTCCATTATTAAAGAGCCTAAATGAAAAGTGTTTATGGACATGAGAATGTCCAATGTTAAAGTATTTAAATGAAAAGCGTTTTAGGACATATGGATGTCCATCGCTAAAAGATGCTATGTCAAAAATGTTTTGAGACAGCAAATGTCTCTGGGCAAAAGGATTTATAATGAAAAATATTTTTGGACATAAAAATGTCCTTTGCCGAGAAAGGCGTATGTGAATGATGTTTTAGGACATGAGAATGTCCCTCTTTGCCAAAGGATTTATGAAAAAAAATTGTTTTGGACGTAAAACGTCCACTGGCAAAAGATAGTTTTATGTAAATGTCTTGAAACATTGGAAATGTTCACTCAAGACAAAAGGGAATTAATTAAAGAGGGTAAAACATGTATGTTTTGCCTTATCAAGCCCAAATGTGTCTTGTAAATGATTTTAAGAATAAATGTTTTAAGATAATGTTCAAGGACATAGAATTTTCCTCATAAAAAAGGATTTCATGATAATATTTTAGGACATATAAATGTCCTCATGAAAAAGGTGGTCAAGATGTTTAATGAAATGATTTTCAAGGAAGTCTTGCCCTAATGATAAAATGCTTGCTTACTGAGTTGTCACTCACGTTTTGTTTTCCCAAACCTTAGACAGGTACCAGGAAACTCAAGAGGTTGTGAACCTAAGCAAGAGAAGAAAAGTACGTGATGGTAGCCAAGTGGGCTATAAGAAATGGGATAGCATGGTTTGAAGTGCTAAGGTATGTTGATGTATATGAACTTATTTAGAATTATAAGTTCTATGTGATTCAATGATTGAATGTATGTATGTGTGGAATGTAAATGTTATTGTAGAAAAGTATGAAAAGATGCTATGAATGAGATGATGAAATTTATTACAAGTGTATTGCCGCTTGTATGATGTATGATGTTGATTGTAAAGAAATGATTGATGAATAATGGTGTGAAATATAGAGATATGAACGATGATGAACAAAAATTTTTTGGACGAGATCCAATTAAGAACCGCCGCACGATCAGGGTAACAATCCTGATTCACATTTACCAATCAATAAGGTCTTGAGGTAAGGAAGTGATGTCTCGGTTTGGGGTGCCACAGATAGTGAAACTCCCTGGATCCTTGAGCTTAGGAGGTAGCTTCCACTGCATCATAGCACTGGTTTCCTCTGTTAACACCACCGTTTTGAATTCTGTCGACCGCCTTTTCTTTGACAGAACATCTTTCATGAATTTGGCGTAGCTCGGCATCTGTTCCAAAGCTTCGACGAGAGATATGTTGATTTGTAATTGTTTTAGTACCTCCAAAAATTTCTTGAACTGACCCTCCTTTTTATTCTTTGCGAATCTCTGAGGAAATGGAGGAGGCAGCCTTTGATTTGTGGCAAATTCAGCATCCAGTTGCTTTTGGGTAGTATCTAGTTCCTCTGTCTACTGTGACTGTTGAATTAGAGGATTAGTGGGTTCAGTTACCGCTTCTGGTGGAATTGCGTCGGGTAACTGCTTTCCACTACGTAATGTAACTACTTGCACCTGCTCTTTGCCTTTTCCTTTCAAATTTTGCTTTGTATCGCTTGGCAATGCACCTTGAGGCCGGTTGCTTAGAGCTGAGGCTAGTTAGCCTATCTGTGCTTCCAAGTTCCTATTTGTCATGATCTGGGATTGCATGAATTGCATTAAGAGATTTTCCAGATCAGATTTCTTCTCTTCTCATGGTGGTGCATTGAATTGAGCTGGTCTTACTGGTTGTTGCTGCGATGGCTGCTGTGAGAATCCCGACGGCTGATTCAGCCTTGTCTGGTTGTTCCATGAGAAATTAGAATGATTTCTCCAGCCTGGGTTGTAGTTGTTTGCATACGGATTTGCTGGATTTCTCTGAAAATTTCCCATGTAATTAATGGACTCCAGATTGGAGACACATTGATCACTTGTATGGCTGAATTCTCCACACCACATGCAAATATTTGCTGCTGAAGGCTGCTGTGGTATAGACGCCCCTACTGCATTGACGTTAGCTAGCCTGGATAAGTTCTAAATCTGCCTGGATAGAGAATCGATGTGGGCCTTTATCGATGAAACTGCACCAGTTGGAGTAGACCCCCATTTCGGCTTCTATTAGATGGCAGTTGGTAGGTGTTGGCCGCCATGTTTTCAAGTAGGGCGTATGATTCTCACTAACTTTTCCTCAGCAGAGAACCGTTTGACGATGAATCTACCATGTGATGGGTGGAATCCTGGAGACCATTGTAGAAAATTTGAATTTGAACCCACGGCTGAATTCCATGATGCGGGCACTTCCGGAGTAGGTCTTTGAAACGATCCCATGCCTCTGATAAGGTCTCCTCTCCATGTTGTTTGAATGAGACTATGTCCATCCTCAGTTTGGCTAACCTAGCAGGCGGGAAATATTTCTCTAGGAATTTCTTAGCCAAGTTGTTCCATGTATTGAGAGAGTTTGATGGCAAAGAATCAAGCCACTCCGAAGCTCTATCTCTCAATGAAAATGGAAAAGTCCGTAGCCGCATTGCCTCGTCGGAGACCCCGTTCTGCTTATATGTGTTCATGATCTGCAGAAAATTCTGCAGATGGCGGTGTGGATCTTCAGAAGACAATCCCCCAAACTGCCTAATGGACTGAAGCATCTGGAAAATCACCGGTTTGATTTCAAAGTTGTTCGTGTCGATAGGAGGAGGTGTGGTGCTAGTCTGAACTGCATTCTGTCCAAGCGCAATGAGATCCCAAATGGGTTGTTCCAAATCATCTTGTGGTGGATGAATTGGAACCTCAATCCTTTGGTTCCCCTGTTGGTTTGCGTGATGTTCTCGTCCTAATTCTCAATGCCCTCCATAGTATGCTGTTGGCTCCTAGCTTCCCTACTCTTACGACGCCTTCTTAGATAGGTTCTTTCGGGTTCCGGATCAAAAGGAATAATGATCTCCTTTCCGGTTCTGCCTTGGCGCATGCAAAATGAGATTAACCTACAAAAACCAATTCAATTGAAATTGGCGAAAAAAAATTCTAAACTAAAAGAAATTATGAAAATGAACTATTCTACAGAATTGTACAAGAAAGCAATAAACTAATAATAATTAGTTAAACCAATTCTCCGGCAACGGCGCCAAAAACTTGACGAGCTGCGTATATGTCAATTAAAATGATCATTTTTAACACAAGTGTACGTGCCAAATCGAGTAATAAAGAGTGAGTAGAGTATCGTTCCCACGAGGAATTATCTAACTGGGATTATTAATCAGTTTAATTGCTTTTGGTGAGTAGAAAATTCTGGGTTTGGAATTTAAAACTAAAGCTATCAAACGCAATAAGAAATCATAATAGAGTCCGCAGAATATCTGGGTTACTAAAAACGGGTTTATCAATTGAGGATGGCAGATGGATAGTTTGGAATCCTTGAATCTAAACTATATAGAACGTTGGTTCTTTTTACTAAACTATATAGAACGTTGGATTACTAAATATTTACTAAAAACGTTGGTTCTTTTTCATTAGATTGTGCATGGATTTACTAGTCCAAGTTCAATAATCTTTATATATGTCTTCCAACATATATAAAGCTAATTACACCCTATTCAATTGCTATGTTCCCATGCCATTAAATAAAGTGGAATTGATAAGTTCATAACCTGTTCATTGACTACATAGGGTTTAACAGTATATTCCCATCCATTAAACAACTCCCCTTAACAAAGAGAAAACCTATGCCCTACACATGGATCTAGCAGAAATTTTTCTTTTCCAAGGATTAATCAAGCAATTAAATCATCTTACAAGGTAGCTAATACTGTAAATAACATTAAACCACATGTGCAAGGGTAAATCACACACAATCATATAGAAAAATCAAATATTTATTCTTGAATCTCAAAGAACTAATACAATATAGTTAGATATCAATTCATCCTAACTATCCATCTAAAGGAAGTTTAGTTAACAAACATGTTATAAAAATCCTTTACATCCATTATGCAAGTATCCAGAGAAACAGAGAAAGAAAAATAGAAAGATGAAGAGAAAATTGGTTTTCCGGCAATTTCCACCAACAGGGTTGAATCTTCTCTTCAATCCGCGTTTCGAACGAGTTCGTTCCTTCTCTAGTTGTCTATTCCGTCTCCGAGTGTGGTGCCCCGAACCGAGCGTCACAACCTTACTCTAATATCTATCGATTGGTAAATGTGAATCAGGATTGTTGCCCTGATCACGCGGCGGGTTCTTAATGGGATCCATCCAAATTTTCTTTTTTTCGTCACATAAGCATATACTCATCATCATTCATAATGGACTTATACATATCATCATAAATCATCAACTTCTCATATTATTCGTAATTTCATAATTTCATACAACCTATGTCTTTTTCGCCATATCCCATTAGGTCATTTATTCATACAAAAATCTACTAACCTTCGTAGATTCCTCTTTTCCTTTAGCAATACATGTATTTTATCTCTTGGCTTTCCCTACACCTCTATGAGGTTGGGAAAACAAAACATGAGTCGAAACTCAATAAGCAAGCATTTTTCTTTCGTTTAAATGCATTTCTCTCCATTCGATAAAAGACACTTACCAAGTGATCAACTAACAACGGAACAAAAACCTTTTCTTAAAAATCATTTCATAAATATTGGATGTGCAAATACTTCCTTTCCATATCTGACATAAACCTTCGTGTGTGGGTACGCTAGCCTGGGAAACATCTCACATAGCATGGTCCATTACGCCGGCTTCTCCGACTTGGCCTCGTTAAGAGGACCTCGCGTCCTTTACCTTGATTAGCCTACCTGGTCTCCTACATGCATGACTTTTGATTTTTTCGGTCATTATATACCTCTTACATCAGGTAACTTGTCATTCTCGTGTAGAGAATTATTTGCACCATCCCTTTTAAAACATCATTTCAAATCCATGCTTTCCTTTTCAATGCAATGCATTCATTCACACATAATATTTCATTGCCTCCACCTCTGGGGAGGATGCCGCCGGCACACAGCCCTAGCGACTTAGCAATGGTGAAGAGGAATCCTCTTATCCTACTTCCTCCACCAAAGTCTCTTCATTATGCATCATACATGTGCACATGTCCATGAACATCACATGATATCAATATGCCGGCATGATAAAAACTCATAAACATTTATCATTTCAAAATATTATAGGAATGACCACCCTTAAACATATTTCATAAATACTTGAGAATAAAATCACAATTTCAAAGTTGTGCTTGCTTACCTTGCTTGCTTAACTTTCCGTCTCACTTAACTCTTTGCCTTTACCTATACATATAAGAATGACATAGCATTCATATACTTTCTTTTGCTTGCATTCAACTCAGTTTTCCAACCCATTTCCATTAACATTCACAACCCACTTGAATTCCAAGTTGGGTGTACATGCATACATAACTTATGCATTATATCATTCATTTCACCATATTTTTAATACCCATTTTTAAGGTATCATTCCCATATACCATAACACATTCATTAGCCATTCATTTGACATCATATGGAAGTTTATTACTTCTACTTATCATTTTTCACATATTTTCCGCATTTTGCACATTGTGCTCATTCTTAAGTACTTAGTTGATGTCTTAATCCTCAAATATTAATCTCAAATTTTCTTCAAAATCACGTTGTTCACTGTTCATAGTACTATTCAAAATCACTCTTCATGATTACTATAGCAGATCACTGTTCACAGCATTGAAAGTTACTGTTCATGGGTTCCAAAAAATGACATTTTTTCCAAAAATAAAAAATACCATGACATAGCTTATGTTTAGTATATCATGGAAAAATTCATGAATTTTGAATTTATCATCATTAACTTGGCTAATTAAATCTCTTTCTCCATATACTAAAATTTATCATAATTTCACTTAAGCATAATCATTGAATCCAAAAATCATGAGATTAATATATCATCATTGCAACATCATAACTATCATAAAAATTCATTTCAAATCATCATTTAGCAATATTGAAGCATTATTTACTCATTTTATGCATGATTTTCCCGAATGCTCTATTTGTGCTACAAATTTTTGATGTTTTGGCATAATTCCTATTAAGCAGCATAACTATACTTATTTTTTTATGCTTAGGCATTATCTAGTAAGGTTTTACCCTACTTAACATTAAAAATTTTTTTTGGGAAGAATCCCCTTACCTGAAGTAAAGATATCCTTTCTCACTTTCTCTCTCTAACTTTTCTCCTTCTCTCTCTCAAGGCTTGGAACGAATTTGGGGTGGGAAGGCTTGAATTTTTCAAGCTTGGAGCTGGTTTGGAGTGCCTTTGGTTGTTCATAGCACCCCTTATTTATAGTTTTCATTTTTCATTAAATTATAATTTACCCCCTTGCTTGAGGTACTTAATTCTAAACATTTTTTTTCCAATTTCAATGATTTGTCTTGAGAAATGCGCAGCCCCCTAGCTACTGTTCATGCTACCCTAGCTAGCTTATTGAATTAATAATTTTTTATTTATTAAAAATCATATTTTTAAGCTAATTAAATCTCAACCGTTGATTCTTGATGAGGATGATTTTGGGTCATTGATTTTGGCTCCAAATCCCATGCCCCTGCCCTCCTTGAGCCTTGTGCTGATTTTAATTAATTAAAATTAATCAAAAGTCAATCCTAATTTAATGATAAAGTAAAGTTACTTTTTGATCTTCAAATGACGTTTAATCTTGACCCTTGATTTATGATTTTTGATTAATCTTGGACCCCTCATCATGTTCATCATAATACTTTGGCCATCCATAAAAAATTTCACCTTGATCTGATGTCCGTATTGCAAAATATGAATTTTTCTATGTTTTCTATACAAAAATCCATAAAAATCCGAAAATTAATATTTTAATCCAAAAAGCACTTTTGTCCTTTAGTGGGAAGCTTCCTTTTTTGTCTTTTATGATTAAGTTAATCCAAAGTGATTAACTTAACATATTCCTTAATCCCACATTTACTATTCACGTTTACTATTCATCCGAATTAACATTCCATAATTAGCTGTTTAATCCTCTAATGCCATATATCATAAAATATCATTAATATATTTCATATAAAGATTAATACATTACCTAAGGTTTATAACTCTAAGGTTTCATACATGGTCCTAAAATCGAAGTTTCACACCGGGCCCCCTCTTTCGCGCGCAAACCCCTAGATTTCTATTTATAAGTGTTGATTTGCGCAGCACACGTACAGAAATTTTCGTGTACGTATGCGTAGTGGTGCCTAGGTACCAACTCTCTGTGTGCTGGGTAACTTAGAAACCTGTCTGGATGCCCTAGGAATTCATGTCTTAGCGCCTAGGCGCCAACCCCCTGGATGCTTCGTGACTTAGAAACTCTCCTGGAACACCTGTGTGATCATGCCATGGCGCCTAGGCGCCAACTCCCTAGAAGCTATTGTATCTTGTGACCTCAAAACCCTTTTGGACTTGTCTGCATGTCAGTGAAGTGGTGCCTAGGCGCCAACTCCTTGGAAGCTACTGGTTGCTGGATGTGTTGGAGTTCTGGCAAAGGCATGTAGGCTGGTGCCTGGGTGCCATCCCTCATGCCTCTTAACTTGGTTTTGATCTGCATCTGCTTCTCCTGCATGCCTGTAATTTGCCCGTCCTTCCTGCAAAAATTACATAAACTAAATAAATGGACTAAAAATGCCTAATTTATACAAAAAATGCATAAAAACTAAATAATGCTCCTAAAATGCAAAGCGAGTGAAAATTAAGCTAAATGGATGCAAACTAAGCCTAATCTCTTGGACTAACGTGCAAATATAATCTGAAATGGGCGATGATAACTCGCATTTTTACGAGTTATCAGGAATGTCATTCTAGATTTTGTTGTGGCACATGATTTAGTTATAGAAAATACTTATTTCAAAAAAGATATGAACACTTGATAATTTTCAAGAATGTTATCCCAAGTGAGTGTTTAACTATGCAACATAAATTACTAGTGATGGATACATATATATATATACACAAAAAGAGCCAACAAAAACTAAATGCAATATAATTCCAAAAGAATTAAATGGTATAATTTAAAGGGAAACAACATGAAATTTTTCAGTAAAAGAATTGTAGAAGAAGAAAAATGGAACATATAGGAAGATGAAATAAAATCAATGTGGGATAAAATGACAACTAGCATAAAAGAAGTTGGACAAAGTATTGTAGGAATATATAAAAAGTGTTACCTAAGAAAACTTGGTGGTGGAAAGAGGATATTCAAAAAATAGAGTAGCAAAAATGATATAAAGCTACAATAATACAAAATATCAAAAAAAGCTACTAAAAAGATTATTAGCGATGCTAAACACGAATTTTATGACAACGTATTTCACACATTAAGAACTAGATGAGGAGAAAAAGATATATTTAGGTTGGCTAAATTAAGATAAAATAAAAGCAAAAATTTAACACATGTTAAGTGTATTAGAAGTGAAGACAAAAAAGTATTAGTTAAAGATGATGAAATTAACTGTGAGGACCAGGTATTTTATTTTATTTTTTATTACAACTTTTCTCTATTTATGAGGTAACTTATGAACATGCTAATAAGAATTTTACGATATTAATGGATACATAATATATATGGGCATGACATTTAGAGAATGTATAGTGTATATGTGCATGTATTATGATCTTAGCACGTTGAGTATAAATTGAAGGTGTATGATTAGCGTTCCATTGATGGGCACTACGACTATTGTTTCCTTCGCAGAGTAGGTACGGGGTTCGACCTGCCCGGTCAGGTCGCGGGGGTCAAGGGGGAGACGCCCCTTGCGGGGGTGCAGGGGGCAGCGCCCCTGAAGAAAATTTTAATTATTTAAGTCGTAGGAGTGGAAGAGTAAATTACCAAATGCGATTAGACCCGACTCATGCTCCGACCCGTCCTGGACCCGACCCCGACCCGATGGGGGTTCGATATGAAGCGAAGCCCACGCGTTAGACTCCATTTTTCTCACCTCACGCCCGACTGTTTTTCTTCTTCTCCTCTTCCCGATCTCTGCGTCTTCTCTTCTTTCTCTTCTACTCAGTACGATCTAGCAGTAGATCTCTTCGAGAAAACCCTACTGACTGCCTCGAAGGTGATCGATTTGAATCAAGGAAGCTCCAAATCTCTGCAAGCTAAGCCTAGGGTCGCTGTTTTGGGGAAAATCACGATCGAGGTAAGTAGATGTCGCCCCTTCTCGATTTAGTGATGAAATTTTACGTTAAACGCGATACGAGGTTAGAGGGAATGTATAGCTTCTAACGACTCCATGATATTAGGCGTAGAGTTCGTAACAGTTAGGGTTCATGGTGAATTTACTTTGAATGCGTGATTTCTATGATGTAAAAGACTTCTTAGCAGTTGTTATATTGTTGAAATGTGACGTGAATTGATTTGCCCCAATCGAGAGTATGAATTGAAGGTTCTTTCATTTCGCACCTATCATGTGTTTGATAAAATGCTTGTGTGACAGATCTATGTGTTGTATCTGAATTGTGTTGATGTTGTATGCGTGGTTTGCGATGTGTTTCATTGACTGTTATGTATGATGCGTTATCTCAAATAGTTGGTTGTAAGGGTTGTTCATGGCCCCTGATTGACATGAGGAGGGGGTTGTTCATGGCCCTTGATGGACATGAGTAGATGATTGGTTGTGTTGGTCAATTTGTGTGTATGGTTATATGTATACGATCTTGGGAGTGGGTATTGGACCCATGTGTATTAGCTTCATCACTGTATGAGTATCCATCATTATGCTTATTTGCACCTTGTGCTAACCACTATCTACTTACTGGGTCTATTTAGACTCATATCATTGTTATTGTGGTTTTAGATCGCAGGTCAGAAGGAGAACTTAAGGATGGGACAAGTTGAAGATCAAACATGAGAGACCCTAGCACAATATGTTGATTCCAGTTCTTTTAGACTTGTGCTCTTTTGATAATCATATATGTAGACAATTACTTAGGCGGATTCGTTTTGACAACTATAATGTATTTGGTATTTCAGATTGGATTATAATCCTTGTTGATGCACATATGCATGACTATTATATCTGTTTGTTGTGTAAGGAAAATATGTAATGATTTCCTTCTATATGAATGTTTTTATTATATGAAAATGCAAGTATATGAATAGGATTGAATGTTACAGATGGAAATGTAATGAATATCAGGTCATGTATTCCATATTACCCCTTGTATGTTATGGGGAGATGCTGCCGAATTTTTCTATGATTGTGTAGCGCCGTTGATTAGTTATTGAGTATTTCTATGAATGGGGCGTTACATTAACAAAGATAAAAAAAATATTTTTATAGTCTACCAAATGATTCCCCATCAGAACATGTAACATTAGATACTGGTTTAAATAGAGAAGAAAATAGAAATATCAATTATTTTTCAAAAATTTGAACATTTGAAGCAAATGAAGCTTTAAAACGAATGAAAACATGAAAGACCTTAGGCCCAGATAATATACCAATTTAGGAATGGAATTGTACAGGAGATGTAGGTGTGTAACATGGTTAATAATTTTCTTTAATAAATTTATAAAAAGAAAGTTAATGCCAAATAAATGGAGAAAAATCATAGTAGTTTCAATCTATAAAAATAAAGGAGGTATTTGAGATTATGCAAATTATCATAGAATAAAATTAATGAGTCATACTATGAAGTTATAAAAAAGAGTTAATTGAACATAAACTCAAACTGAAACTTAATGTATCTGAAAATCAGTTCGGTTTTATACTAAGAAGATCAATCATTGAAGGCATTTTCTAACTTAGGGTGTGTTTGGCAATGAGGAAAAAATGTCAACTTAAAACTTTTCAATCTAAAACTTTTCACTCTTTATAATTATCATATTTTTTAATTATTTTTCACTTTTTCCCATACAACTACCCTACTTTTCAATCATTTCTACACAACTACCCATACAATTAACCTATCTATTTTAATTTTATCATCTTTACTCTTCATCATTACCTCTATCATATCACATCATTTGACAACTTTTATTCTCTAAAACTTTTCATCAAAAGTTTTATCCATTCCCAAACACACCCTTAGACAATTACTTGAGAAGTACAAGGAGAAAAAAATGAATTTGCATATGATTTTTATTGATTTAGAAAAAATGTAAGATCGAGTACTAAGAAAGTTATTATGACAAGTGGTGAAAAAGAAATGAATTAATAACAAATATATCGATGTCATTGAAGATATGTATGAGAGGACTGTAACAAATGTGAGTACCATGAGTAGAAATACTAATATTTTTTTTAGTTAAAATAGTGTAGTACTTTGTCGACGACCTCTCCAGACTGGTAGTCACTATGGTAGAGATCGGCAGCATCTTCCCATGATCTGCCATAATTTGGAAAGCAAAAGTGTGGTACCTAAAACATTTTGAATCAATAAATGTAACCTAGGTATTCAAGAGTTATTAATGGTATGATTTATGCGGATAGATGAGATTGAGGCTAGTAATCAAGCGAGGTACTTAATTTAATCACCTTAGCTCAATAAGAGTTAATGTGCTCAAAAAGGAAAAAATGAAGTATGGAAATGATAATGTGACATGATTTTGAATTTCATTAATTATGATTAAGTTGATAAACATGGGATAAATTAGATCATTATTTGTAAAATTCATAAATTGACGCCCATAAGGTTGATTGACGTTAAATTTGAAAGGTAAGCACATGTTGACGTGCTTTACCTCACGAATGGTGTAAATTATGTTAATCATGATTGGATTATGGTGATAATGATTTAATTTAATGAATTTTCATGAGATAATTTCAAATGATCATATCTTGTATTAGAAAGGTCATTTTGGGAAGAAAATTGTTATGAACGACTAAAACAAAGTGCTCTATCATATGGATGGATTTGATTAATCTAAATTATGTGGAAAAATGCTTAATCATATATGGACAAAACCCTTTAACTTTATGCTTCAAAAGTAGTTTTTCATTCATTCAAAAGTCAGGGCATTTAATGGTTCAAATGAGGTGTCCAAAGGAGAGAATTTTGAGCAAATTTTGCAATTTCAAAAATTCGAAAAATGCATGGAATTAGGGCTGCATGTAGGGACATTCAAGCGGCAGCAATATTTGGACAATTTTGTCCTCATAAAATGCCAAAAGGAGCAGCCCATGTGAACGTTATCTTAGGGGGCAAGTTATGGACAAATTTTTTATATTTAAAAATTATGAAAAAAAGAAATTCTAGGGGATTTATTGGGCAGCAAGAAAGAAGGGAATAAAAAGAGAAAAGGGGCAGCAAGAATCCTGGACATCCAGCAAAGAGAGGAGAGAGAAAGAGAGAGAGAGAGAGAGAGAGAGAGAGAGAGAGAAAACCTAGAAAAAAAGAGGAAAACAAAGGACAAAATGGTATGAAAGTCCAATGGGGAGAAAAGAGAGGAAAAAGGAGGAAAAAAGGAAGAAAAAAGGATTCAACAAGGCTTACCCACATTTATGTTCAATTTGGGTGAGTATTATGGATTTTTTTGAATCATATATTAACCTAAATCATGCTTGGTTGATGTTTAAGGTTAAGATGGTTGTAAATATTGGATTTATGGGTAAATATCTCCATGAATGCTTGATGAATGATTAAGCAAACCAAACCCTCACATAGATTATGTGCTAATACTTACAAGGGTGAAATGAATCACATGGATGCTCATATGTAGTGAATCTGGAATAAGAAAGCAAAATATGAAAAAATAGTAAATGAATGAGTTTTAGCATGAACATTTGTGTGAGAACTCATGATATGATGATTAAGGAATGACCCAATTTTTAGTTTAAAAGGTCAATTAGGTTGCAAATTAAAAATCCAAGAAAATAAACCTAAACAAGGCTGAACGGGTGTTAGGATCAGCTGCACCAAATGATTTTTAGTAATTGTTATACAAGGAATTTTGAGATGAAACGTTTAACATGATTTGATCCTAAGTATCACTAGAACAAAATAAAAATTAATTTTCGGAGGGTACAAATATGCCTAATAATTAACATGATTTGATCTATCTGAAAATTGATGTTGCTGTCTAACAAACTAAAGATACCAAAATAAATATAAATTCTTAATATTTTGTGCTGGAATTAATTATAGAAATTTGATATTTAAACTCCTTGATTTGATTATAATTCAAAAATTAGAGAGATTAGTGTGTCTGATTTCAGCATTATGGACAGATTGAGGAATAAATCAAAATAAATATTAAATTCCCAAATTTTGGAATGAAATTTAACTTATAATAGGATATAAACAAGTATCATAAGTGATTATGAGGATTTAACCTACTAGGGGTAAATTTTGAAAAGAATAGATGTTATGGAAGCACAAGTTATACCAATGTGGGAATTGGTAAATGGACACCCAACTTGAAAAGCAAGTGGGTTAGGTAAGTTGATGAAAATCAAGTAGGTTGGAAGACTATATGATGTGCAAACATATGAAATTATATTTATGAATGAAATGTCATTCTTATGTATATAGGCAAAGGAAAAGAAAAGGTTGACGAAGGGAACAAAAGTGGATTTGGGTAAGCAAGCAACCTTTTGAAAATATTGATTTCATTCCAAATGTCGAAATGATTACAAGTGCTTTATAAAGATGCTCTATTAAGCATTTCTAAATGATATTTTATTGGCAATTTATGAACTTTCTTTATCAAGATATTTGCAAAATTTCTTACAAGGTAAGCAAGCGAACCTTCACGAATGTTGATTTTGGTTTTATGTATTTATATTGGTAATTTTAGAATTGCTTACAGAGTAAGCAAATTCAATTCTTGAAAATATGGCTTTAGTAAAAAGCCTCAGCATTCCTTCATTGTAAGCATGCACAATTCTTGAAAGTATGATTTTACTCCGTACTACTTATGTGTTCAAGATGGTTTCGTGCTAAGCAAGTTCTTAGAAATGCTATTTCAAAAGCATTTTACGAAGAGAGAGTTTCGACTCTTCTATAAGATGATATTTGAAAACAAACTTTGGAAATTCTATTCCTAAGGAGTTTTGAGAAAAAAATATGATTTTTTATATATTGGTATTTGTAAATAAATAGGCTTTTGGTCTGTTGAAATATTTTCAGTCTCTTTGAAGACTGAAATACTTTTAAAAATGTCTTGTATTCATGTTTTTAAAAGAGTTTCAAGGATGACCAACTTAATAACTTGATAATATAAAATGATTTGATGACTGTTTTGTTTAAATAATGTTCAAAAGATAGTGCAAACGTTTCTCTACATAAGAGTGGCAAGGATAGTATGTGGACGAGACATAATGCTAACAAAATGGAAGCATACGTGTTTGCCTATCTTTGCTCATAAAAAGCCCTTAAATGAGGAAAAAATGTTTACAAGAAAAGCTTGTTCTTTTTAATTATTGAAATATTTCAAAATTGGTTTATCGAGATGATTCTAAAATTGTTTACCAACAAACAAGAAATATTCTTGAAAATATTATTTTCTCAAGTATTATAAATATTTTGTAAAATTGATTTACTAAAATATTTCTAAAATTCTTTAAGGGTGGTCATTTAAAGACAGTTATGAAAATATTTTATCTCTAAAAATGATTATGCCTAGTTCTCATTTAAGAAGGGCATAATCTAAGGACTGCGATGGATTATGTTATGTCATGTTTTGACTTGAAAAATGGCACGGTCTGAGGACTGTGTTAATTTTATGAAATCATGATAACATGACGTGCGAATATAAATGAGTGTGCATGAGGATCATGTACTAAGTCCATGGTGGAGGCGGTTGCAGACCGAGACGGTTGCATACAAAGGCCAATCTCTACCCGTGGCCAAGTCGCCAAGGGAAGGCCGGTGGCCGGCGGCACCCTCCCTGAAATGGGAGCAGGATCATGGACGACCGCCTAGCTAACGGTGCTGTTACATGGATGGTTTCTTTTTTATGGAAGGAAGATCACTTAGTAAGTGTCACCTATTAGAGGGTTAGATACGTATATGCATATGTTTTTTTTTAAAGCCCAAAATGAGGACATGAAAAAATTTTAGAACATAAAAATGTCCACACAGATAAAAAAGGTTTATATGCATATGCGTTGTTTTGAAAAGCCCAAAAAAATTGGGATATGAAAAGGATTTATACGAAATTATTTTAGGACATACAATTTGTCCTCGTATAAGGAGGTTTATATGCAAATGGTTTAGGACATAAAATTGTCCTCATGAATAAACGTTTATATGAAAATATTTTAGGACATAAAATTGTCCTCATGAATAAAGGTTTATATGAAAATGTTTTAGGACATATACTTGTCCTCATGATTAAATGTTTATATGGCAATGCTTTAGGACGGACAAATGTCCTCATGAAAAAAGTTTTACAAAGAGTTTATATGAAATGTTTTATAAAGGATTTATATAAAATGTTTTCTGAAGGGTTTAAATGAAAAGTTTTCGTGAAAGGTTTCTTCCGGTTGGTAGTTGATCGCTTAATAAGTGTTTACTACCAAACAATGAGAAATACATTTATATGAAAATGCAAAATGCTTGCTTATTGAGTATCACTCACGATTTGATTTCCCAAAACTTAGACAGATACAAGGAAGCTCAAGATGTAGAGAACCTGTGGCGCCCCAGCAGGAGTATCACAACCTTACTCCAAGACCTATCGATTGTTAAACGTGATCAGGATTGTTGCCCTGTCACACGACAGGCTTTATTAGATATTTATCCACTTAATCCTAGCTCCTTAGGATTTTATTTTATTTCATACTTTCAATTTCCATCAAATATCTTTTTAGGTCATTAAACGAATTTAGAATACGCATATGATATCATAAAATCCATACTTAGTTATATCATGTTAATTCATACCTTATTATTTGACCATAAATTTTTTTCTTCATTCATAGTCATAAAACATAACATAATCCTTATACAACATTAAATCATAATTTAATGCCATAATTTATACAACCATACAATCCATAAATCCATACACATGCAACTCATTGAAATTCATATATTCTTGAATCTCCACCTGTGCTCCTTGCATGGTACTTTCTTTCACATGTCTTTAGGATTTGGAAAACAAAATCATGAGTCAAAACTCAATAAGCAAGATATAAGGTTTTCAGGCAATTCATTTTCATTTAGAATAACTTGGAAAGCCATATTATACCCACTCGAGGGTATATCATAAAAACATACTTCTTATAGGGTATAAGAAGCATATTTTTATTTTAAAACCATGATATTCCTTGGATAGAAGCTAGCTAGACAACCATCCACTTTCATCCTCGCTCCTATTCTAGGGAGGCGCCGCCGACCCGAGGCCTATCTTAGCAACTTGGCCGCACCAAAGGGGGACATTCGGTCCGCTTATACCTTTAAGGTGGACCTCATGCTTTGTGCACATGATTCCTTTCAGAAACATGAACTTTAACATGCTAGCTTGATTTTTCATTCATAAATCCATGATTCATCATTTGTCATAAATAATTGCAAAATAATGAGCAATTCATTTGTCATATTGGAATATCATTCCAATAATCATTTATATAAAGGAATGGTCATCCTTAAACAACTTAGAAATGATTTAAACATACATTTGCTAAATCATTCAAACATTTAGATCATTTATAAGCATTTGATCATATTTTGATAAATCAAAAAGCATTTGGAAAATTGCTTGCTGACCTTGTTCGCTTAGCTTTCCGTGTCAACCTTTTACTTTCCTTTACCTATACATAAAAATAGCTGATAACTCGTGAAAATGTGAGTTATCATGGCCCATTTCAGACTATTTTTCCGTGTTAGTCTAAGAGATGAGGTTTAGTTTGCATCCATTTAGCTGAATTTTCACTCGCTTTGCATTTTAGGAGAATTATGCAGTTTTTATAGTGTAGCCACCCTACATGCCTTAGCCAGAATTTCCACCACCTAAAACGGCAGAAATCTTCTAGTAAGTTGGCGCCTAGGCGCCAACATGGGGAGCCTAGGCGCCACTTCACTAGCGTACAGGCATTCCAGAGAGTGTCCAGGTCACTAAGCTTCCAAGGAGTTGGCACCCAGGCGCCAACTTGGGGCATCTAGGCGCCAAGGCATGAGTTTGCAGGGCATCTCGAGGAGTTCTAATTCATAAAGCTTCCAGGGAGTTGGTGCCCAGGCGCTGGCTAGGGACGCCTAGGAGCCACGACACAAGTATGCAGGGTAACCCGAAGGGTTTCTAAGTTACACAGCACACAAGGAGTTGGTGCCCAGGTGCCGGCTAGGGGAGCCTAGGCACCACAGCGAATCCGCATGCATCGGTTTCTGCACATGTGCTTCGCAAGCTGATTAATTTAAATAGAAACCTAGGGATGCATGCACAGGAGGGAGAGAGCCGATGTGGCTCCCCGAACCGGGGTGCCTATAAGCCTTATTCCGAGATCATTTTTGATTGGTAAACGTGACTCAGGATTGTTACCCTGATCACACGGCAGGATTATATATATATAACACCAATACATGAAAAATTGTCACCATCCATTCAATTGGAAATATATTTCACATATCATAGTTATAATCACAACCTGATAAAAAACATCGTCATTGAAAAGATATTCTTTTTCATCTCAAAATTATCATCATTGTCTTTACATAAAAATTTACATATACAACATTTTTATCCAAAAAACTACATATAATTTTGCATGCTGCCTTCATCATCATTTCCTATATGTTGTTGAAAAAGCATGGGTGAGTTATAATACTCAGTAAGCAAGTCATACATAATTTTTCAATCATTTTCATGCATTTCATAAAATGCAAATGCAATGCATACATAGCATTCATGGCATTCATTTAGATGCGACGCTAGCTAGGCGCCCATCCCATACATTCTCCCATCTCAGGGAGGTCGCCGCCAGCCTGGGCCTATATAAGGGACTCGACAATAGCGAGGGTGACATCCGGTCTGCTTACTACCTCAACTATAGTCTATTCCTCGTGCACATGCTCATTTACATACACAGCCGGCATGATATTTGCAAATCATATACAATTTCATAGAAATCATTTAATAAATAATTTAACAAAACGAACTTCAGTTCATGTAAAGTAGTTATAGGTATGGCCAACCTTAAATAAATTTCATAAAGTAATTTCAAGCATTTTGGAAATAAATTTGCAAAATATATAACTTGCTTACCTTCTCAGCTGGTGTCCTCGACTTTTTCTTTTCCTTTTCCTATTCAAGGAAAAAGGATATTTCATTTCTTCTATTTAAGCTGCTTCCCATGCATGCTTTATTTGGGCATTATTTTTTTATACGGATATTTTTATCCATAGGTTCTTCAAAAATTTCATCCTTATATTTAAATATTAATCTCAAATTTTCTCCAAAATCACGTCGTTTACTGTAGCAAATTACTGTAACAGTTTACTATAGCAAATCAATGTTCACCCGAGGTTACTGCTCACAGCGTGTTGGTTACTATTCACAGCGTGTTGGTTACTGTTCATGGGTTCCAAAAATAGACATTTTTTCCAAAAATAAAAATACCATGACATAGCTTATGCTTAGTATATATGGAAAAATTCATAAATTTTGAATTTATCATCATTAACTTGGCTGAATAAATCATTTTCTCCATGTACTAAAAATCAACATAAATTCACTTAAGCATAATCCTTAATTTCAAAAATCATGAAATTAATATATCATCATTCCAACATCATATTTATCATATTCATTCATCCCAAATCATCATTTATCAATTTTGGAGCATTATTAACACATATCAATGCTATCTTCCCGAATGTTCTATCTTTGCTCCAAATTTTTTATGTTTTGGCATGATTCCAATTAGGCATTATAACTATGCTTATTTTTTCATGCTTAGGAATTATCTAAGCATGGTTTTACCCTAACTAACATTCAAAAGAAATTTGGATAGAAATCACTTACCCGAAGTGGAGATATCCCTCTTTTTCTCCGACTTTCTCTCTCTAACTTTCTCCTTTTCTTCCTTGGATGTGTGGGAGGTTTGGGAGCTGGGATTTGCTCAAGTGGAGCTGGGATGAGTGTGTGCATTTGGACGTCCCCCCTTGGCCCTACTTATAGGGTTGGAGTTTTCATGAAACTGGATTTTACCCCACCTTGCTCAAGGTATTAAATTGCAAATGTTTTTTTTTAATTTCAAAAAGGTGCATGGAGCCTTGTGTAGCCCAACCTACAGCTGCTCCAGCCCCCCTATGGCAGCCCTATTTTTCTAGATTTTTTATTTATTAAAATTTATTTATTTTAAGCTAATTAAATCCTAGCCCATGATTTATGACGATAATGATTTTAGACCATTGATTTTTGGTCAAATGCTCACCACCCCCCTGCACGCCCCTGCCATTGCAGCTGATTTGTATTTAATTTTTTAATTTTTTAATTTTTTATATTTAATAAAAGTCAAATGGATTTTAATGAAAAAGATAAGTTACTTTTTTATCTCCATTTGACATCTCATCTTGACCCTTGATTTGTGATTTTCATCACATCTTAACCTATTCATCATGAATTTTTAACCATCCATAAAAAAATTAATCTAAATCCGACGTCCGGATTGCAAATTATGAATTTTTCGTTAATTTTCCACAAAAATTCAAAATTGGATTAAAATATAAAAAAGAATTTCTATTTCGTCATGTAGTGATTAAATCTCCTTTTCGTCTTTTTGTGATTAAGTTAATCTAAGTGATTAACTCTTAATCACGTGTCTTAATCCCCGATTACTATTCTCATGGATTAAATTCTTAATTGTATTATTTTAATCTCCAATACACATATCCACAAATATAATCCATGAATTTTCATTTATCATAAAAATAATTTCAAAGAATCTAGGGTTTACAACCCGAAATGACGCGTATATGGTCTGGGTTTCACAATCCTCCCCCCCTTATAATAGGTTTCGTCCCGAATCCTATCTTTTCTTGAACAATTGAGGATATTTCTTTTCGACCTTTTCTCATACTCCCAAGTGGCTTCGAACTTTGAATATCAATTCCATTGTACCTTAACATATTCGATCTCTCTGTTCCGAAGCTTCTTGATCTTGAAATCCAAAATTTTGATTGGCCTTTCCTCATAGTTCAAGTGTTCTTAGATTGCCAAATTTTCTGCTATCAATACATGGGTAGGATCGGAAACATATTTTCTGAGCATGAAGATGTGAAACACATTGTGGATGGCACTTAGGGCTGGTGGCAGGGCTATTCTGTAGGCTAAATTGCCTGTCTTTTCCAGAACTTCAAAAGGCCCGACATATCTTGTGTTCAATTTTCCCCTTTTTCCAAACCAGGTGACCCCTTTGAATGGCGTTACTTTGACAAATACGTGATCCCCAACTTGGATATTCAAATTCCTTCTTTTGCAACAATGTAACTCTTTTGCCTGTTCTGGGCTGTGAGTATACACTAGTGAATCACTTGAACTTTTTCTGCCATTCTTTTTGAGAGGTCTGGAGCTAACTTCCTTTCTTCCACTTCATCCCAGTTTAGAGGAGTTCTGCATTTCCGTCCATATAAAGCTTCAAATGGGGTCATTTGAATACTTGCTTGATAACTGTTATTATAAGCAAATTCTGCCATAGCCAAATATTCATCTCATGATCCTCCAAATTATACTGTGCATATCCTTAGCATATCTTCAACTATTTGATTCACCCTTTCTGTCTGTCCATCAGTTTGAGGATGAAATGTTGTACTGAATTTCAGCTGTGTACCTAAGGTTTGATGTAAACTTTTTCAAAATAGAGACGTAAAACTGAAATCTCGATCGGAAACTATTGACTTAGGTACTCTATGCAGTCTCACTATCTCCTTATAATAAATCTTAGCTAGTTGCTTAGTAAAAATTTTCTTAATGGCTACGTGTAACGCCCCATTCGTAAAAATACTCAATAACTAATCAACGGCGCTACACAATCTAAGAAAAATTCGGCAGCATCTCCCCATAACATACAAGGGGTAATATGGAATACATGACCTGATATTCATTACATTTCCATCTGTAACATTCAATCCTATTTATATACTTGCATCTTCATATAATAAGAACATTCATATAGAAGGAAATCATTACATATTTTCCTTACACAACAAACAGATATAATAGTCATGCATATGTGCATCAACAAGGATTATAATCCAATCTGAAATACCAAATACATTATAGTTGTCAAAGCGAATCCGCCTAAGTAATTGTCTACATATATGATTATCAAAAAGAGCACAGAAATCAACATATTGTGCTACGGTCTCTCATGTTTGATCTTCAACTTGTTCCATCCTTAAGTTCCCCTTCTGACCTGCGATCTAAAAGCACAATAACAAATGATATGAGTCTAAATAGACCCAGTAAGTAGATAGTGGTTAGCACGAAATGGAAATAAGCATAATGATGGATGCTCATATAGTGATGAAGCTAATACACATGGATCCAATACCCACTCCCATGATCGTATGCATATAACCATACACACAGATTGAACAACACGACCAATCATCTACTCATGTCCATCAAGGGCCATGAACAACCCTCTCCTCATGTCAATCAGGGGCCATGAACAACCCTTACAACCAACTATTTGAGATAACGCATCATACATAACAGACAATGAAACACATCGCAAACCACACATACAACATCAACACAATTCAGATTCAACACATAGATATGTCACACAAGTATTTTATCAAACACATGATAGGTGCGAAATGAAAGAACCTTCAATTCATACTCTCGATTGGGGCAAATCAATTCACGTCACATTCCAACAATATAACAACTGCTAAGAAGTCTTTTACATCATAGAAATCACGCATTCAAAGTAAATTCACCATGAACCCTAACTGTTACGAACTCTACGCCTAATACCATGGAGTCGTTAGAAGCTATACATTCCCTCTAGCCTCGCATCGCGTTTAACATAAAATTTCATCACTAAATCGAGAAGGGGCGACATCTACTTACTTGAATCGAAATTTCCCCCAAAAACAGTGCTCCAGACTTAGACGGAGAGATTCGGAACTTCCACGATTCGAGTCGATGATCCTCAAACAGTCGGTAGAGCTTCCTTGAATGAATCCGTGGCTAGCCCGAACTGAATGGTGGGGAAAGAAGAGAAGACGCAGAGAACGGAAAGAGAAGAAGAAGGAAGATAGCCGGGTGCGGGATGAAAAATGAACCCTAGCGCGCGCGGGCTTCCTTTATTACTGAATCCCTATCGGGTCGAGTCGGAACATGGATCGGGTCTAATTGCAATTAGTAATTTACTCTCCCACTCTGCGAGGGAAACAATAGTCATAGTGCCCATCAATGGAACGCTAATCATACATGCACATATGCACTATACATCTCCTAAATGTCGTGTCCATGTATGTTATGTATCCATTAATATCGTAAAATTCTTACTAGCATGTGCATAAGTTACCTCATAAATAGAGAAAAGTTATAATAAAAATAGAATAAAATACCTGGTCCTCACATTACGAAATGAGCTACCTTTGATAATCTATCAACTATTACCCATATAGCATCATTTCCATTTTGGGTTCTTGGCAACTCTTCAATAAAATCCATAGTAATGTCATCTCATTTCCATTCTAGGACTTCTAGCGACTGTAATTTCCCAGGGGTTCTTTGATGATCAGCCTTAACCCTTTGACATGTTAGGCACTTAGCCACATATTCAGCAATTTCTCCGTGGCGCCCCCAACCCGAGCGTCACATCCTGAGCCTTACCTCAGGATCGTTATTGACTGGAAACGTGATCAGGATTATTGCTCTGTCATACGGCGGGTTCTTAACGGATATTTATCCAATTAAATATATTTTCATAGGGGTTTTTTTTCTCATAATTACATCTCATGCATAAGTAGGTCATTTCCAACCAGTCATCGCATAGCAAAGCATGTAGTCCAAGAAACATTTCCATATTTTCCTAAATAAGATGTCATAGCATGTATTAAACATAGTCTCCAACAAAACATATCAACATAATTACATTCATTCAACATGAGTTTTTCTATATCATGAGACTGTTAATGTTTTCCCTTACTTTAATGATATTGTCTTTACTCCTTTGCTGTGTCTCTTCTTTCACCAGTCTATGGGTTTGGAAAACAAAAAACGTGAGTTGTACACTCAATAAGCAAGCTTTATAAAATTTCCAAGCAAATCATTTCAAAGGTAATCTTTTTCAACAAAAATATTTCTCTCCATTTAGTAGAGACACTTATCAAGTGATCAAGTACTTGCAAAGCAGAAAATTTTTATTTAAAATCATTATGGAAAGCAACATTATACCCCCCCTCAGGGATATATAATGCCAATGAAATGAATGCATTATGATCCCTTAGGATGGAGGCTAGCCAGGCGACCATCCGTCCTCATATTCTCCCATCCAGGGAGTCGCCGCCGGCCCTTGGCCTATTTTAGCGACTCGGTTACACCTAAGGGGGACAATCGGTCCACTTATTCCTTTAAGGTGAACCTTATGCATTATGCACATGAATTTATCAATGACATGCTAGCATGATTTTTCACACATAATATCATAGGATAGAAATTTTCATCAATTATAAAGCAGGTTTTATAAATCAATTTTTAAGACATAGTAAACTAAGGAATGACCATCCTTAAAAATTTAGAAATCAATCTCAAATAACATTTTCTATATCAATAAATCAATTAAAACATCATTTACAATTATTTCAAAGAAATTTAAGAAATAAAAATTCATTTAGAAAATTGGCTTGCTTACCTTGTTCGTGAGAGATTTCCGAATCGACTTTTTCCTTTCCTTTGCCTATGCAAGAATAATATAATATTCACATAAATTTCTTTTGCTTGCATTTATTTAGTTTTCCAACCCATTTTCATAAATAGTCATGACCCGCTTAATTTCCAAGTCGGGTGTACATACATCATATACCTATGTATATAAATCCTTTATTATACTACACATTTATTTCCCATATATTAATCTCAAAAATTGAGGTTATCAATTCAGCAATATATTACACGTTTTTCCTTCACATTTTAACATATTTTAACATTTTAATATTTCACATCACATAACTCATTCATCATCTTATCATTCTCACTACTCCACATATGTACATTTATCAATGCCTATTTCATATATTTCTTAAAAAATTTCAAATCTACAATTTAGCTTCTAATCCAGCATTCTTATACACTTCATTTAACACTTATTTAGTGCATATTTATGAATTTTTAATCCACAAATTTCAAAATTCCAAAAACAGCAACTTGAACATCCGATTTCTACACTTTAAACGTCTCCTTTGATACTCAAAACTAAACTGAATTTTATCCACTTAATTCCAGAAATTAATCCCACTTTTCTTATTCTAAATTCAAGGTATTTTCACATATTAAAATTCCATATATAAGCTTTTTGCAAAACAACAACGTTTTATGTATGTAGAGTACCCGTTTACACCATTTTTTACGTCTACTTTACACTCCCTTTAAAATCCGAATTTGGGTAGTTCATGCTAGGTCTCTCTTCATGTCCAAATTGCCCTATATTTAGGGTATTTTACCCTAAAATTCATCCATAATTTATTTGAATCATTTCATGTATCATTTTTAACATTTAATCGCGAATTTCGGGTCTTAGAAGGAATCCTAACTAACTTACCTTCTACACTTCATAAATCATACTAAATTTCATATAAATTCAACATCAAATCATGAATTATCATGTGATTATATTCACCAACTAAAACAACAATACTAAATACAAATTTCAGCAAGTTTAGGCTAGTGTAGGAACTCATTGCACTACTTGCTAATAAATTCCCTAATTAAAAACATCATAAATCTTCATTAAAGGTTTCATTATGAAGCATATTCATATCTCATAAATTAAGTTAGAAAAGATGAATTAAAATCACTCAAACATAAGCACATACTTACTTGTATAGAGAGTAACACTTAATTCAACTTCTCAAACAAGCTTCCTCCACTTAACTCTTTCTTTTCTTTCTCTTTTTCTTTTTTTGTTTTTAGGTTTGAAAAGTGGGGAGAGAGGGAACGTGAGCTGCTGCTGGAAAGGGAATCTCAAAAATGCAGAAAATTTTCTAAGTCCCCTTCATGCATATGGACGTCCCGTGCTCTTTATGCAATAACTGGAAATTTCCAGCTAGTGGACCCCACTTGCCACCTCATCTATGCATATTCCAATGCAATTTTATCCCCTTAGCTGACCTGTGGACCATTTAAATTATTTTTTTCTTAATTATAAATTTGATAATTATCTAATACATTTAAGCATCTCAAACCTGTCCACTAAATCACGTCCAAAATAGCTGCTGCTTTCCAATTTTTTTTTCAACAAATTTTCGAAATTTTAATTGCACATTTATATTTCCTAATACCTAGGATAATTATTCATGCATTTATAAATTTTTAAAAAAATAAAAAAATCACTTTTCTAACTGTTTGAATGGTCCATATTTTTCTACTCCATTTTGCTGCTTATACACGTCCCCCATTTTCAGCAGCTTATCTTATCATTATTAATTATGTTTCAGCTTTATTTAATTATTCATTTAATTATCTAGTAGCGTAGGTCATTTAGGGTCATTTTAGCTTAATAAAAAATTATAAAATATGTATAAGGCTGCTAAACTGTCCACATCATCAGAGAGACATGCTGCTGTCCATTCTTCTTTTTCCATTCAACGGTCCAGATCTGCCCCTTTTAAATCCGAATTTTCACTTCAATTTAATGCATTTTTATCCTCATTAACTCATAGTTGACTTCGGGTATTTATTTTATTAAAAAAATTTCATTAAATGCAATTATATGGCTGATTGCATGTCCTTAGCTGCCACCTCTTCCATGCCCCTTTTGAACCATTTAATTATGCATTTAATTAAGAGATAATTGCAGGAATTTTTTCATTATTAGTAATTCACAAAATACCCTACAAATTACCCCCTCTTGACACCTCAAATTTGTCTTTATTCATTTGATTATTTTACTCAATTTCATCATAAATGCTATTTAGTTTATGGTTTGAAAAGTCAAAATCTCTAATCACAATTCCATGCAAGCTTAATCCCATAATCATTTGCATGATCAAATCCTTCCATACCTTGATTTCATAATTTTAGCCACTCATTTCAAATTCCATCTCAATCCGATCTTTCTAGCTCAAGTTATGATTATTTTGAGTTTTGAACGGTGATGATCAATTTTCATCAAAATTTTCATAATCTAATTTTCCCATGTGATTAAGCACAAAATTATGTGCTTTCCTCTCAATTTTCATCTTAATCCGCCTTATGGTCATCAAGTTATGAATTTTCCAATAATTTCTCAACTTGGCTCTATAATTAGCCTCCAAATCTCCATTAATCACCTTATCAAATTTAATTAAATTTTTCATGAAATATTAATATTTATCCATCCTCATTATGATATTTCAGTCATATTAAACCACATTACCTTCAATTGCTAAATTTAAACAACATTCACACAAATGACCTAACTGCAAAAATCTTAAAATCATAAATAATTCAATTATGAATACATTATTCATACATACATCATTCAATGACATTTACATGATTTCTACTCGAATTAGGGTTTCACAATCCTCCCCTCCTTATAATAGGTTTCGTCCCGAAACCATCTATTCTTTAAATAACTGGGGGTATTTCCTTTCTACTTCTTCTTTTAATTCCCATGTAGCTTCACCTTCGGAATATCGATTCCACTGAATCTTTAAGTATTCTATTTCTCTATTCCGAAGCTTTTTATATCTTGTGATCCAAGATTTTAATGAGTCTTTCTTCGTTATTCAAATGATCTTGGATTGGTAGATTTTCTGCTACCAGTACATGGGTCGGATCTGCTACATATTTCCTAAGCATAGAGATATGAAAAACATTGTGTACTAAAGCTAGTGTTGGAGGTAAAGCAATCCTATAAGCCAACTTTCCAATCTTTTCCAACACTTCAAATGGACCGATATACCTGGGATTCAACTTCCCCCTTTTCCAAATCTTGTAACCCCCTTGAATGATGTGACCTTTATAAACACATGCTCGCCAACTTGAATATTCAGATCTTTTCTTTTACAATCTGTGTAACTCTTTTGCCGACTCTGGGCTGTGAGTATACATTGGCCAATAACCTGTACTTTGTCTGCCAGTCTCTGAGATAAATCTGGGGCTAGCTTCTTTTCTCCAACTTCATCCCAGTTCAATGGCGTTCGACATCACCTTCCATACAACGCCTTAAATGGAGCCATTTGAATACTAGCTTGATAGCTATTATTATATGCAAACTCAGCTATAGGTACATATTCATCCCATGAACCACCAAATTCCAAAGTACACATACGAAGCATATCCTCAATTATCTTATTGACTCGCTCTGTTTGCCCATCTATCTGGGGATGAAAAGCGGTACTGAACTTGAGTTGGGTGCCTAAGGTTTCGTGCAAACTTTTCCAAAACCGAGATGTGAATGTCGTGTCTCGATCGGAAACTATTGATTTAGGCACTCCATGTAGTTGTACTATTTCCTTATAGTAGACTTTGGCTAATTTGTCTGCTATGTATGTTCTCTTTATGGGTATAAAATGAGTAACTTTAAACAATCGGTCAACTATTACCCATATAGAATCATTCCCAAACTGAGTCTTAGGAAATCCTTCAATAAAATCTATGGTAATATCATCCCATTTCCACTCAGGAATTTCCAAAGATTATAATTTCCCAGATATCTTTTGGCGATCAGCTTTCACTCTTTGGCAAGTTAGGCACTTGACTACATATTCCGCAATTTCTCTCTTCATATTATTCCACCAATATGCTTTCTTGAGATCCTGATACATCTTAGTGCCTCTTGGATGAATAGAAAATGGTGAAAAATGCGCCTTCTTAAGAATTTGCTCCTTCAACTCAGCTATATTAGGTATACATAGACGGCCTTTGTACCGATATATACCTTGCTCATCAACAGTAAACTCAGTCAATCCCTTCTTCTTCATTTTCTCTACATGGGCATGTAGGTCTGTATCCTTTTTCTGTGCAGTTTTAATTTGCTCAAACAACGATGATTGTATGTATATTTGTGATATCTTTGTTTGAACTCCAGGGGTGTGAAACCCCAATCTTAGACACGTATAAAACCCTAGGGTTGTAAACCCTAGGTAATGTATTAATGAAATATATATATTCATGAAATATGAAATATGAAATAATGAGGGAGTAGATGTTAAAATAATTAATTATGAAATTCGGATGAATAGTGCACGTGAATAGTGAAACGTGAATAGTAAATGTCGGATTAAGGAATATGTTAAGTTAATCACTTTGGATTAACTTAATCATAAAAGACGAAAAAGGAAGCTTCCCATAATATGACAAAATAGCAACTTTTTGATTTATTTAATATTTTCGGATTTTTGATGGATTTTTGAAGTAACATGAAGAAAAATTCATATCTTACAATCCGGACATCGGATTGAGATGAAATTTTTTATGGATGGCCAAAATATGATGATGAACATGATGAGTGGTCCAAGATTGATCGAAAATCATGAATTAAGGGTCAAGATTAAACGTCATTTGAAGATCAAAAAGTAGCTTTACTTTTTCATTAATTAGCATTTGACTTTGGATTAATTTTAATTAATTAAATGGATAAATAATTAATGCAAAGCCTGCAATTTCTGCTGGAACATGGACTTTTGGGGCATGATCCAATGGCCCATGATCATCCTTATCAAAGATCAATGGCTAGAATTAATTTAGCCTAAATTAATTAATTTTAAAAAATAAAAAATAGGCAAAAATATGGCTGCCATAGGGGGGCTGGAGCATGCCTAGGGTAGGCTGCACAAGGCTCCATGCACCTTTTGGAAATTAGAAAAAAATACATTTATAATTTAATACCTTGAGCAAGAGGGGGTAAATTCCAAATTCATGAAAAATCAAGCCCTATAAATAGGGGCCAAGGGGTGAACGTCCAAGGCACTCCCAAGCTTGAGCAAGAGCTCATTTTCCACCCCCAAATTCGTTTTAAGAGAGAAAGAGGAGGTTGGAGAGAGAAAGGGCAAGTTGGAGGAGAGATTTTCTACTTCAGGTAAGGGGATTCTTCCCAAATATCTTTTGGGTGTTAAGTAAGGTAAAACAATGCTTAGATAATGCCTAATCATGAGAAAATAAGTAAAGTTATAATGCTTAATTGGAATCATACTGAAACATCGAAAATTTGGAGCAAAGATAGAGCATTCAGGGAAATCATGTATGATATGTGGAAATAATGCTCCAAATTTGATAAATGATGATTTGGGATGTATGATTATAATAAATATGATGTTGGAATGATGATATATTAATTTCAGGATTTTTAAAATTAAGGATTATGCTTAAGTGAATTTATGTTGAATTTTAGTATATGGAGAAAATGATTTATTTAGCCAAGTTAATGATGATAAATTCATAATTCATGAATTTCCCATGATATACTAAGATAAGCTATGTCATGATATTTTTTATTTTTGGAAAAAATGTCAATTTTTGGAACCCATGAACAGTAACCACGTTGCTGTGAACAGTAACCTCGGGTGAACAGTACGTGAACAGTGATTATGAACAGTAATCTGCTACAGTGACATGAACAGTAATTATGAACAGTGAAGAACGTATTTTGGGAAAAAATTGAGATTTATTTTTGTATATTTATGAGGATATATGGATGGAATTTTTAAAGGATTTATGGATAAAAATTCATATAAATGAGTAATGACCAAGTATTTATAAAAGGAAAACCTCTATAAAAAGGAGGTAATATGTGATCGTAAAGCATGCATGGGAAGCAAGCTAAGACATGGAATAGATGGATAAAATATCCATTTTCCTTATATAGGAAAAAAAGGAAAGGAAAAGGTGGAGGACACGGACTGAGGAGGTAAGCAAGCACAACTTTGAAAATGTGATTTTATTGCTTCATTGTAAGCAAGCGAACTTTTTTTAAAATATGATTTTATTGCTTTATTGTAAGCAAGCAATCTTTTTGAAAATGATGATTTGTAAGCAAGCAATCCTTTTGAAAATGATGATTTGTAAGCAAGCAAACCCTTTTGAAAATATGATTTTATTCCCAAGAATTTATGAAATGTGTTTAAGGATGGTCATTCCTATAATGTTTTGAAATGATGAATGTTTATGAGTTTTTATGAAAAGTCATGCCGGCATATTGATATTATGTGATGTTCATGGACATGTGCACATGTATGATGTATAAGGAAGAGGCTTTGGTGGAGGTAGAAAGCGGATCAGAGTGTCCCCCTTCACTATTGCCGAGTCGTATGGGCTGTGTGCCGACGGCGTCCTCCCCAGAAGTGGAGGCAAAGGAATGTTATGTTTGAATGAATGCATTGTGTTTTCATACATGGATTGAAAAGAAATGCGTGAATTTGAAATGATGTTTTTAAATGAATGGTACAAATAATTCTCTACATGAGAATGACAAGTCACCTGGTGTAAGAGGTATATAATGCCGGGAAAATCAAAAGTCATGCATGTAGGAACCATGTAGGCGTCAAGAGGAAGAGAGGTTCCCCTTGATGAGGCCAAGTCGGAGACAGCCGGCGTATTGGACCATGCTATGTGAGATGTTCCTTGGGCTAGCGTACCCACGCACAAAGGTTTATGTCAAGGATGGAAAGAAAGTATTTGCACACATGGATTTGAAAAGATATTTTTAAGGGATAATGCAAATAATTCTCTACATGAGAATGACAAGTCACCTGGTGTAAGAGGTATATAATGCCGGGAAAATCAAAAGTCATGCATGTAGGAACCATGTAGGCGTCAAGAGGAAGAGAGGTTCCCCTTGATGAGGCCAAGTCGGAGACAGCCGGCGTATTGGACCATGTTATGTGAGATGTTTCCTGAGCTAGCGTACCCGCACACGAAGGTTTATGTCAGGAGTGGAAAGGAAGCATTTGCACATCCAATGTTTATGAAAAGGTTTCTATTCCATTGATAGTTGATCACTTGCTAAGTGTCTCCTATCGAATGGAGAGAAATGCATTTACGAATGATTTACATGAATGGTTTATGAAAGGTTTCGAAATATGGTTTACGAAAAGGTTTCTATTCCATTGGTAGTTGATCACTTGGTAAGTGTCTTTTATCAAATGGAGAGGAATGCATTTAAAATGAAAAATGCTTGCTTATTGAGTTTCGACTCATGTTTTATTTTCCCAACCTCAGATAGGTGTAGGGAAAGACAAGAAATGAAGGGCACGAGTTGCTAAAGGAAAAGAAGAATCTACAAAGGTTAGTAGATTTTTGTATGAACAGATTCCCTAATGGGATATGATGAAAAAGACATAGGTTGTATGAAATTATGAAGTGATGAATAATATGAGAAGTTGATGTTATGGATAAGTCCATCATGAATGATGATGAGTATATGTTTATGTGATGAAAGAAAAGAAAAAGAAATGAAAAAAAAATTGGACGAGATCCAATTAAGAACCCGCCGCGCGATCAGGGCAACAATCCTGATTCACACTTACCAATCGACAAGATCCCGGAGTAAGGACAAATGGGACGCCTCGGTTCGGGGCGCCACAAGGGGGACATACAATCAATTCCAACAGTCTTATTTCCTGAAGCAATCCTTCCTGTTTTATGATAAGGTGTGTTATGCTGACATTTCTGCTCAATGCATCAACTACTACATTTGCCTTACCTGGATGATATAGTATCTCCAAATCATAATCTTTTAATAATTCGAGTAATCTCCTTTGTCTCATGTTCAACTCATTTTGAGTGAAAATATATTTCAGGCTCTTATGATTTGTATAAATTTCACAACTAGTACCGTACAGGTAATGTCTCCATATTTTTAAGGCAAACGCCACTGCTGCTAATTCTAAATCATGAGTGGGGTAGTTTATCTTATTGGGCTTCAGCTGTCGTGACGCATAAGCTATCACCTTTCCTCTCTGCATTAACACACAACCCAAACCCTTTCTCAAAGCATCACTATATACTACAAAACCCTCATTCCCTTCAGGTAAGGTTAGAATAGGTGCTTCCACTAACCGCTGCTTTAATTCCTGAAAATTGCGCTCACATTCCTCAGACCATACATACCTGAGTCCTTAGCGAGTCAATTTTGTTAATAGAGCTGATAATTGAGAAAATCCTTCAACAAACCTTCTGTAATACCCTGCTAAGCCAAGAAAACTTTTAATTTTTGTAATGGTCGTCGGTCTTTGCCACTTAAAAATTGCCTCAATCTTTTGAGGATCAACTTGAATCCCTTTTTCTGATATTATATGACCCAAAAATCCTACTTGTTTCAACCAAAATTCACATTTCTTTAACTTAGCATATAATTTCTCTCTTCTCAACCTTTCCAATACCTTTCGCAAATGAAATTCATGTTCTTTCTCTGTTTTAGAGTAAATCAAGACATCATCAATAAATACCACCACAAATTGATCAAGATAGTCTCGAAATACCCTATTCATCATATCCATGAATACAGCAGGGGCATTAGTGAGCCCAAATGGCATTACTAAAAATTCATAGTGTCCATACTTAGTTCGAAAAGCTGTTTTGTGAACATCGGTAGGACATATTCTTAACTGATGATACCCTGACTATAAATCAATCTTAGAAAAAGTGGTAGCTCCTTGCAATTGATCAAACAAATCATCAATCCTGGGCAATGGGTATTTATGCTTCACTGTAACTTTATTTAATTCCCTATAATTAATACACAGCCTCAAACTACCATCCTTTTTCCTCACAAATAAAACTAGAGCTCCCCAGGGTGATACACTGGGTCTGATAAAACCTTTATCTAACAACTCCTATATTTGAGTTTTCAACTCATTCATTTCAGCTGGTGCCATCCTGTATGGAGCCTTTGAGATTGGAGCTGTACCTGGTATGATATCGATAGTCATATTCATTTCTCTTTACGGAGGTAATGTGGTCAATTCCTTTGGAAATACATCAAGAAATTCTCTAACCACAAGAATTTGACTTATTTCTATCTCCGTACCTTTCTCCACATTAACCGATACCAGATAAGCTTAGCACTTTCGGCGGATCATCTTAACCGCTTTCATGAATGATATTAATATCTTAACATTTTCAAGCTGTCTTAGCTTTCCGATGGATATCTCTTTTTCTGGGGTTGCTTCCAATTGTACCTTCTTATTTTTACAATCAATCATCGCCCCCCACTGACTCAGCCAATCCATACCCAATATCACATCGAATTCCATCATAGGTAATAGGATCAATTTGGCTTCTAAAATCAACGATTCTATCCTAATTGGGCATGCTTTGCATACTTGGCTAGTACTAGCTAATCTATACACAGGGGATTCCACATGGGTTATCTCATTAGTTTCCTCTATCGGTAGTGCATGGGTGGCTACAAATTGGCATGCTATGAATGAGTGACTAGCACCAGAATCAAACAAAGCAACTGCCGAATTTTCTAAAATGTAAACCATACTTGTGACCACCTTCTCTTTTTTTTCCTGAGACTCAGTCCGAGTTAAAACATGCACATGTACCGGATTTGTGGTAGTTCTCTGCTTATTCTCTGTTCCAGGTATCCTAAGCTGCGCAGGTCTTCCACGACCTTGTGACATTTGTGCCTTATTAGGACAATTCGGAGCAATATGTCCAGTTTGATCACAAAGATAACGTTTGATGACCTTTACTTCACCCGCTGTGCATTCCTTGGCTATATGGCCTGCTTGCCCACATTTATAGCACCGATTTGATCCTTTTAAACACTCGCCTGCATGTCGCCTTTGACATTTTCTACAGAAAGGCGGAAGTTTCTTCTTTGGGGCTCCTTTCCCTTTTCGCACATTTCCTTTCTTACCCCTTTCTTTTCCCAATTCAGTTTCCTTTGTTCAAAAAATGAACATTTTTTATCTAAGTCTTAGTTCCTGTGTTCTTAACGCCTCAATTTCCAATTCTCTTGCCCTCTCAAGACATGAAGCATAATATTTAATTAGCAAAGGAGCGAGGCTTTCTCTGTGGTATGGCCTTAGTTCTTGTTGGAACCTTTGTGCCTTATTGTTTGGCACATTGGCAATCCAAGGCACATATCGAACTAAGGCATTGAACTTAGTAGCGTATTCGGTAACAGACATTCTTCCCTGATAAAGCCTTTCAAATTCTATCACTTTCTGGCTTTGTAAACCAACAGGAAGGTATTCTTTGTTGAATTCCTCAATAAATGTCGGCCAAGACACATTTTCTGGTCTTGGCATTGGACGAACATTGTTTCCCACTATTTATGTGCATCTTTTATCAATAAATGTGTGGCACATAAAACTTTTTTCCTATCATTACACAGAGACATTCTAAATAATTTCTTAATCTCCGTTATCCATTGTTCAGACTGTACCGGAACGGGTTCTCCTGCAAATTTTGGGGGTCGCTAAGCTAAGAATGCATTAATCGCCTTTCTATCAGCTTCCATTAGCTGATTTTCATCTTCTGTGGGTACTGTCGTGGAAGTCGGGACAGCCGTTGGAATGACTCTATGTGGCGCCCTGAACCGAGGCGTCCACTGGCCTTACTCCGGGATCTTGTCGATTGGTAAATGCGAGTCAGGATTGTTGTCCTGATCACGCAGCGGGTTCTTAATTGGATTTCGTCCAAAAAAAAATTTCTTTTTCTTTTATCACATAAAAACACATACTTATCATCAAATCTCAATTATCATTGATAACATCCATACTTGTTTTTGTACAATACAGGTTATTTTAACCTGAACATTTTATACATACATAATTTGAAAACTCCTTATCATATGTTCATGTCATACCATATATGTATCATAAAATTATCTTCATACCTTCTTTTCTTTTCCTTCCTGACCTATGTTGTACCTGTCTATGGTTTGAAAAGCAAAACATGAGTCGAAACTTAGTAAGCAAGCATTTTTTTTCCATTTAAATGCATTTCTCCCATTCGATAGTAGACACTTATCAAGTGATCTACTATCAACCAGTGGAAACCTTTTCATAAAACCTTGCGTAAAACATATGCTTGCAAACTTAACATGTAAACCTCTTTTTCACGAACATAAAACGTTTTCCATAAAACTTTCTTTCTCCAAGGACATTCTCATGTCCTTAAAATATTTTTCATAAAACCTTTTTAAAACAAGCATATGCATCATGCATAACGTTTCTGTCCGTCTGGTAGGTGACACTTACCAAGTGATCACCCTTTCCTCCTTAGGAGAGAAACCATCTCTATTGATAACTCGCGAGCCAGGCAATTATCCGTGTTCTTCTCCCATTTCAGGGAGGGCGCCGCCGGCATTTCGCCTTTTAAAGCGACTTGGGCTATGTAGAGGGGGCCCATCTTGCAACCGCGTCCGGTCTGCATATCCTCTACAGTAGACCTAGTACATAACTCATGTGCACATTCCTTTCTCCATATTCATATGCTAGCAAGCTTTTTATAAAACTCCACAGACCCTAGTCTGTGACTTTTTCTTCTTAAAACTTGATGTCAGCATGTCATTTCAAAATAGTACAGACCTCGGCCTGTATTCCCTTTTCTATCTCTAACTTGATAACTCGGCATAGCCCAAGTTAACAAGTTAATAAAAATATTTTGTAAGGATGACCAACCTTAAATAATTTTAAAAACATTTAAATGGCACATTCTTAAAATATTTGAAATATTTGAGAAATAATAAATTTGAAACATTGCTAAAAAATGTTTATAAATCATTTTTGATCGGTAAAACAATTTTTAAAAAAAATTTAATATTTGGAAACCAAAGACTTTGGAAACATTTTTCTTCTCGTTTCTAGATTTTTCATGAACAAAGGATATACTAATGCATAATTCATTTTTTATATATATATATATCATATTCTTTGTCCACATAACACTTAAGTTTCTTCTATACGAAGATACGCTTGTATGATCCTTTGGTCATTTAAAAGAAATCTTCATTTAAATCGGTTATTGGTTGGCCTTCCTTAAATCCGTTTCAAAATATTTTAATAAATCATTTTAAATTCATTCGATAAAACAAAATACTATTTTGGAAATCAAAACTTTTCCTTTTCCATTATAATGCAACCATTTCCATCTTTCTCTTCATTTATAAGGATTTGCTTAGGATAAAGCAATTCCCACATACTTTAACATTTCTTCTTACTTCCATATGAATTTGCTTATAATAAAGCAAATTTGACATATTCCATAGTTGCACTATATAAAAATCATTTTCAAAAGTTTGCTTGCTTACCTTCGCTTTGCTTTAATCCGACTCCTTTATCCTTTCCTTTCCTTTTCCTATACAAGTGAAAAGGATATACATACTTTATCATGCATATTTTATATTTATTTATGACCTTATTTTCCACCATAAATTTTTTTATAGAGGTTATCCTTAAAAATGCGTGATCATCATTTTCTTATATGGATTTTTATCCATAAATTCTTAAAAAATTCAATCCATATATCCTCATAAAATATAAAAATAAATCTAAAATTTTCTCCAAAATCACGCTGTTTACTGTAGCAGATCGCTGTAGCAGATCGCTGTTCATCCGAGGTTACTGTTCACAGAGACGTGGTTACTGTTCATGGGTTCCAAAATTTGATATTTTTTCCAAAAATAAAAAATATCATGACATACCTCATGCCTATTATATCATAGGACATTTCATACATTTTGAATTTATCATCATTTACTTGGCCAAAAAAAATCATTTTCTCCATATACTAAAAATCAACATAAATTCACTTAAGCATAATCCTAAATTCCAAAAATCATGAAATTAATATATCATTATTCCAACATCATATTTATCATAATAATACATCCCAAATCATCATTTATCAATTTTGGAGCATTATTTTCATATATCATATGCTATCTTCCCAAATACCCTATCTTCGCTCCAAATTTTTGATGTTTTGGCATAATTCCATTTAAACATTATATCTATACTTATTTTCTCATGCTTGGGAATTATATAAGCATGGTTTTACCCTACTTAACATCCAAAATAAGTTTGGGAAGAATCCCCTTACCTGAAGTAGAATAACTCCCCTTCTACTTGGCCCTTCTCTCTCAAATCTTCTCTCCTTCTTTCTTTCAAGGCCAAAACGTGTTTTGGATGGCTTGGGAACTTGGAATGGCTCAAGTGGAGCTGGGATTGTGCCTTTGGACGTTCACCCCATGCCCCTATTTATACTTTTTTGATTTTTCATTAAATTGCAATTTACCCCCTTGCTTGAGGTGTAAATTTGCAAATGTGTTTTTTTCTAATTTCCAAAAGGTGACTTGAGCCAAGAGCAGACACCCTGGGCCTGCTACAGCAGCCCTATTGCAGCCCTATTTTTATCCTATTTTTTAAATTTTAAAATTAATTATTTTTAAGCAACTTAATCTCAACCCTTGATTAATGATAAAATTGATTTGTGACCATTGGATCATGACCCCAAAAGTCAGAAACCCCCTTGCACGTCCCTGCCATGCTGCATTTGCATTTATTTTTATTTTTTTTAATTATTTACTTTATTAAAAAGTCAAAGTATATTTAATAAAAAGTTAAGTTACTTTTTCAACATCTATTTGACACTTCATCTTGGCCATTAATTTGTGAGTTTCATCACATCTTATACCATTCATCATGTTCATCATGTATTTTTAACCATCCATAAAAAATTTCATCTAATTCCGACACCCGGATTGCAATTTATGAATTTTTTTCTATTTTTTCCACAAAAATCCAAATTTGGATTAGAATATCCAAAAGAATTGCAATTTTGTCTTGTAGTGATTAATTCTCCTTTTGAATTTTTTTGATTAGGTTAATCAAGTGATTAACTCTTAATCTCATATCTTAATCCACAATTACTATGCACGTTTACTATTCACGTGTGTCACATTCTTATTTGCATTATTTTAACCTCTAGTACACATTTGTAAAATATAACATATTTCATAAATTTTATTTATCATAAAATCAGTACAGGGATCTAGGGTTTACAACCCTAGGTTTACATGTGCTATTCTAGGATTGCGGGTTTCACAATCCTCCCCCCGTTACAAAAGGTTTCGTCCCGAAACCTGTTACAACCTATCACACTTCTGCCGCGCTTTTATACATTATTCATTTCTTCTACTAATAGTGCAGGAGTAGTTGGTATGGAAATCATATAATGTCGTCATTAACTAAATCATCATCCATACTTGCAACTTCTTCTTCTCCTTGTTCTTGTGACTCTTCGTGAGTCAATGCATACATCCGCACTGGGTTAGTAGAGGTACCTTGTTGATGAGCAGCCATATTCTTTTGCCGGGCAGACTTTCCTTGACCTCTTACTTCTTTGTTTGGACATTTGGTGGCAACGTGTCCTACTTGATCACAAATGAAGCACTTTAATAATTTTGCCTCAGCACGTCTGCAGTTCTTGGCTATATGCCCTATCTGACCACACTTAAAACATTTATTAGAACCCTTTAAACATTTACCAAAATGACACCTTTGACAATTTCTACACATTGGAGCACCTACTGAGATGGAGTCTGACTTCATTATTCTTGTCACTGTCTTCTTGCTCGTTTCTTTTCCCATATCATGCTCCCGAGTGTCAAAATTAAACTGCTCTTGTTCTTCTTGGGTTCTTAATGTTTCTAATTCTAAGGCTCTTGCACTTTCTATGCTTGAGGCATAATCTCTAATCAAATGAGGTGCAAGACCTTCTCTTAAACACGACTTTAACTCTTGCTGAAACCTTTGTGCCTTATTCTCGGGCACATTTGCTATCCATGGAACAAATCTTACCAGGGCATTAAATTTTGTAGCATATTCCGTAACAGTCATCTCGCCCTGACATAATTGTTCAAATTCAATCACCTTTTGACTTTGGAGACCTGCCGGAAGGTACTCCTTATTAAATTCTTCCAAAAAATTTTGCCACGTTACTTCCTCCGAGTGTGGCATAGTAACTATTAGAGTCTCCCACCATTCATAGGCGTCCCCAACCAATAAATGAGTGGCACACAATAACTTCTGTTGATCATTACATGGGGAAATTCTAAATAATTTCTTTATTTCAATCATCCACTGTTCAGCTTTAATAGGGTCCGGCTCTCCCGCGAACTTAGGGGGGTGTTGTACTAGAAAAGCATTGATAGCCTTTCTATCAGCTTCTAATAGGCTATCTTCCGTTCCTACTGTAGGGGTAGGGTTGATCAATGGGCCGACCCTTTCCCTATCCTTGTTTCTTAGCTGGGCATGTTGATGTTCCTCCCATAGTCCTTGGATCATGCCCATAGCTTGTGTTGTCCATTGCTGTATTGATTTCTCTACAGCTGCAGCTACTATTTCTTCTATTTGTCTTTCTTGGTTAGTTCCTTTTTCTATATGGGGTTCAGAACTAACCTCTTCTCGTCGTTGACGAGTCCTTGAACCTGATTGTTCCTCCTGCCTTGGTTGCTTAGACCTATTACTGGTCTCTTCTTTTTCTCGTTGACTTACAACTTCATTATCTGCGACAGCTTTTCCTTTATTCAACCAAGCTCCTACTCTGGTGATAGGCATCTTTCTATATATTCAAAAATCATATCACTAATAAAACATAATTAATCATATTAATCATGCATACTTATCATACAAGTGTAAAATATTTTCACTTGTATTTAAAACAATCTATATTCATTTATTATTTCAAAAGTCAAAAAGAGACTTTTGCTATTTTCTCTATCCCTTTCTTACCACATATACTCTACTTAGCTAGTGCTAGACCAACCAAGTCATCTTTACTTTTCTCCTTTCCAATTCTATTTATCAATCAAAATTTTGATATCATCTCCTGTGGTATAAAATCTATCCTTTCATCATTCATTATTTTCTCCTTTTTCCCGCCTATTTACCAATCCTTGCTCTGATAACAACTTCTGTGGCGCCCCGAACCGAGGCGTCCACTGGCCTTACTCCGGGATCTTGTCGATTGGTAAATGTGAGTCAGGATTGTTGCCCTGATCACGCAGCGGGTTCTTAATTGGATTTCGTCCAAAAAAAAATTTTTCTTTTTCTTTTATCACATAAAAACACATACTTATCATCAAATCTCAATTATCATTGATAACATCCATACTTGTTTTTGTACAATACAGGTTATTTTAACCTGAACATTTTATACATACATAATTTGAAAACTCCTTATCATATGTTCATGTCATACCATATATGTATCATAAAATTCTCTTCATACCTTCTTTTCTTTTCCTTCCTGACCTGTGCTGTACCTGCCTATGGTTTGAAAAGCAAAACATGAGTCGAAACTCAGTAAGCAAGCGTTTTTTTTTTCCATTTAAATGCATTTCTCCCGTTCAATAGTAGACACTTATCAAGTGATCTACTAACAACCAGTGGAAACCTTTTCATAAAACCTTGCGTAAAACATATGCTTGCAAACTTAACATGTAAACCTCTTTTTCACGAACATAAAACGTTTTCCATAAAACTTTCTTTCTCCAAGGACATTCTCATGTCCTTAAAACATTTTTCATAAAACCTTTTTAAAACAAGCATATGCATCATGCATAACGTTTCTGTCCGTCTGGTAGGTGACACTTACCAAGTGATCACCCTTTCCTCCTTAGGAGAGAAACCATCTCTATTGATAACTCGCGAGCCAGACAATTATCCGTGTTCTTCTCCCATTTCAGGGAGGGCACCGCCGGCATTTCGCCTTTTAAAGCGACTTGGCCTATGTAGAGGGGGCTCATCTTGCAACCGCGTCCGGTCTGCATATCCTCTACAGTAGACCTAGTACATAACTCATGTGCACATTCCTTTCTCCATATTCATATGCTAGCAAGCTTTTTATAAAACTCCACAGACCCTAGTCTGTGACTTTTTCTTTTTAAAACTTGATGTCAGCATGTCATTTCAAAATAGTACAGACCTCGGCCTGTATTCCCTTTTCTATCTCTAACTTGATAACTCGGCATAGCCCAAGTTTACAAGTTAATAAAAATATTTTGTAAGGATGACCAACCTTAAATAATTTTAAAAACATTTAAATGGCACATTCTTAAAACATTTGAAATATTTGAGAAATAATAAATTTGAAACATTGCTAAAAAATGTTTATAAATCATTTTTGATCGGTAAAACAATTTTTAAAAAAAATTTAATATTTGGAAACCAAAGACTTTGGAAACATTTTTCTTCTCGTTTCTAGATTTTTCATGAACAAAGGATATACTAATGCATAATTCATTTTTTATATATATATATCTTATTCTTTGTCCACATAACACTTAAGTTTCTTCTATACGAAGATACGCTTGTATGATCCTTTGGTCATTTAAAAGAAATCTTCATTTAAATCGGTTATTGGTTGGCCTTCCTTAAATCCGTTTCAAAATATTTTAATAAATCATTTTAAATTCATTCGATAAAACAAAATACTATTTTGGAAATCAAAACTTTTCCTTTTCCATTATAATGCAACCATTTCCATCTTTCTCTTCATTTATAAGGATTTGCTTATGATAAAGCAATTCCCACATACTTTAACATTTCTTCTTACTTCCATATGAATTTGCTTATAATAAATCAAATTTGACATATTCCATAGTTGCACTATATAAAAATCATTTTCAAAAGTTTGCTTGCTTACCTTCGCTTTGCTTTAATCCGACTCCTTTATCCTTTCCTTTCCTTTTCCTATACAAGTGAAAAGGATATACATACTTTATCATGCATATTTTATATTTATTTATGACCTTATTTTCCACCATAAATTTTTTTATAGAGGTTATCCTTAAAAATGCGTGATCATCATTTTCTTATATGGATTTTTATCCATAAATTCTTAAAAAATTCAATCCATATATCCTCATAAAATATAAAAATAAATCTAAAATTTTCTCCAAAATCACGCTGTTTACTGTAGCAGATCGCTGTAGCAGATTACTGTTCATCCGAGGTTACTGTTCACAGAGACGTGGTTACTGTTCATGGGTTCCAAAATTTGATATTTTTTCCAAAAATAAAAAATATCATGACATACCTCATGCCTATTATATCATAGGACATTTCATACATTTTGAATTTATCATCATTTACTTGGCCAAAAAAAATCATTTTCTCCATATACTAAAAATCAACATAAATTCACTTAAGCATAATCCTAAATTCCAAAAATCATGAAATTAATATATCATTATTCCAACATCATATTTATCATAATAATACATCCCAAATCATCATTTATCAATTTTGGAGCATTATTTTCATATATCATATGCTATCTTCCCAAATACCCTATCTTCGCTCCAAATTTTTGATGTTTTGGCATAATTCCATTTAAACATTATATCTATACTTATTTTCTCATGCTTGGGCATTATATAAGCATGGTTTTACCCTACTTAACATCCAAAACAAGTTTGGGAAGAATCCCCTTACCTGAAGTAGAATAACTCCCCTTCTACTTGGCCCTTCTCTCTCAAATCTTCTCTCCTTCTTTCTTTCAAGGCCAAAACGTGTTTTGGATGGCTTGGGAACTTGGAATGGCTCAAGTGGAGCTGGGATTGTGCCTTTGGACGTTCACCCCATGCCCCTATTTATACTTTTTTGATTTTTCATTAAATTGCAATTTACCCCCTTGCTTGAGGTGTAAATTTGCAAATGTGTTTTTTTCTAATTTCCAAAAGGTGACTTGAGCCAAGAGCAGACACCCTGGGCCTGCTACAGCAGCCCTATTGCAGCCCTATTTTTATCCTATTTTTTAAATTTTAAAATTAATTATTTTTAAGCAACTTAATCTCAACCCTTGATTAATGATAAAATTGATTTGTGACCATTGGATCATGACCCCAAAAGTCAGAAACCCGCTTGCACGTCCCTGCCATGCAGCATTTGCATTTATTTTTATTTTTTTTAATTATTTACTTTATTAAAAAGTCAAAGTATATTTAATAAAAAGTTAAGTTACTTTTTCAACATCTATTTGACACTTCATCTTGGCCATTAATTTGTGAGTTTCATCACATCTTATACCATTCATCATGTTCATCATGTATTTTTAACCATCCATAAAAAATTTCATCTAATTCCGACACCCGGATTGCAATTTATGAATTTTTTTCTATTTTTTCCACAAAAATCCAAATTTGGATTAGAATATCCAAAAGAATTGCAATTTTGTCTTGTAGTGATTAATTCTCCTTTTGACTTTTTTGATTAGGTTAATCAAGTGATTAACTCTTAATCTCATATCTTAATCCACAATTACTATGCACGTTTACTATTCACATGTGTCACATTCTTATTTGCATTATTTTAACCTCTAGTACACATTTGTAAAATATAACATATTTCATAAATTTTATTTATCATAAAATCAGTACAGGGATCTAGGGTTTACAACCCTAGGTTTACATGTGCTATTCTAGGATTGCGGGTTTCACACTCTATCTCTATCAGTACTGCCCAATTGAGCCTGTTGTGTCCTTTCCCAAAAACCTTGGATAATATCTGCGGTTTGTGCTGCCCAATCACGAGTAGCCTGCTGCATCGCCTCCTTGACTGTTGCCGCTACCCTTTCTTTTATGAGTCGAGCCTGTCTTGACTCATATCCTTCTCCTATATTTTGTTCTGGACTTACATTTTCTTGTTTTTGTCGCGTTCTTGAACTTTTGCTTCTGGATTCAAGCTCTGGCCTTTTTGGTCTACTAGTCTCTCCAACCTCATGTTGGCTGGGGACCTCTTGAGCAACTTCCTTTCCTTTATTTGTTCTCCTTCCTGATCTTGTTTCCATCATAATTTTTTCTGAATATATAAAAACACATAATCTTTCATTTATAATTACGGTTAAATCATCATATACATATTATCAGCACAAAACTAGAAATCAATTTGCACGTTCATCATCATAAACATTCATAACCATTCATATTCACAACATCTCATATTATTTACATTAGCAAACGTATATTATCATACATTCCTTAAACCCTAGTACATCACACCATATGTTACATACATCACACTTATATGTATATGTACATCACATCATAGCAGAGTCTCCTGATCTCATAATTATACATTTTGAAGTTCATAAAAACAAAGAAAACTCATCGTCTACCCGCTCTCCTTTTGAAGTAATGATGATGCCTATGTCTAGGCGACATTTCACTAGGTTCCTCTGTGATAGTACTAGTGTCAGACCAGGCATGATGGTTCTCTCCTCCACCATCATTATTATCTTCCTTACTATCACTGCTGCTTTCACTTTCATTATCTTCTTCTTCCTCATTTACCATTGGTTCAAGATATCGTAATGGTGCTCCAAGTGAAAATAATTTACCAGTGCTTCTATCTACATGGATCATAATCTCTCCAGGACGAGAAATAGGTTCAGGTGGCTCTATAAACCCTCGAGCAAGACCTTCTTCTATAAAAGGGACCATTTCTTTCTCTCTCTGTCGAATACTTTCCCAGCTCTTTCCATATCGGAATTGAAGATCCACCTTCAAATTTATACCAAGGACCTAAATTAGGTGGTGCAGGTGCTGGAGTACTTTTCCAAAATAGCTGCAGATCCTGAGGAGATATATAGTCTGTAGGAGTTCAAGGAAAACCTAAAAATCCAGGGTAATAGACCGGTAGAACCTCAGCTTTAGGAGCCCTGTTGCTAGACTCCACAATATTTGGCCTTTGCTGGTACCTATCCTGCAGATGAAGTGGAAGATTCCTAGGAGAGAAACCTAGAGGTATAGGTGGAAAAGGATCTGCATCCTGTTGTGACTCTAACCACTTTTTAACACTTTCTTCGATTTTTCGTTTCTTTTCTTCTTCCATCTCTTTCTTTAACTCTTCTGCATTCATAACTCGTTTTCCCTTATCAGCCATCTGTTCACATATATAATTATATTAGTTATACACTAGAAATAGCACCTTGCACATCATTTTGCAATACATTGTCATATTTCATTCACACATGATAATGACCTATACAATCCTCATAAAGTCATATATATCATTTCCAATCCTCAAACTTAGACTTTTCCACGCCTATTTACCAGTCCATGCTCTAATACCAAGCTTCGTGGCGCCCCCAACCCGAGCGTCACATCCTGAGCCTTACCTCAGGATCGTTATTGACTGGTAAACATGATCAGGATCGTTGCCCTGTCACACGACGGGTTTTTAATGGATATTTATCCAATTAAATATATTTTCATAGGGGTTTATTTTTCTCATAATTACATCTCATGCATAAGTAGGTCATTTCCAAACAGTCATCACATAGCAAAGCATGTTGTCCAAGAAACATTTCCATATTGTCCTAAATCAGATGTCACAACATGTATTAAACATAGTCTCCAACATAACATATCAACATAATTACATTCATTCAACATGAGTTTTTCTATATCATGAGACTGTTAATGTTTTTCCCTTGCTTTAATGATATTGTCTTTACTCCTTTGTTGTGTCTCTTCTTTCACCAGTCTATGGGTTTGGAAAATAAAAATGTGAGCTGTACACTCAATAAGCAAGCTTTATAAAATTTCCAAGCAAATCATTTCAAAGGTAATCTTTTTCAACAAAAATATTTCTCTCTATTTAGTTGAGACACTTATCAAGTGATCAAGTACTTGCAGAGGATAAAATTTTTATTTAAAATCATTATGGAAAGCAACATTATACCCCCCTCAGGGATATCTAATGCCAATGAAATGAATGCATTATGATCCCTTAGGATGGAGGCTAGCCAGGCGGCCATCCGTCCCCATATTCTCCCATCCAGGGAGTCGCCGCCGACCCTTGGCTATTTTAGCGACTCGGTTACACCTAAGGGGGACAATCGGTCCACTTATTCCTTTAAGGTGAACCTTATGCATTATGCACATGAATTTATCCATGACAAGCTAGCATGATTTTTCACACATAATATCATAGGACAGAAATTTTCATCAATTATAAAGCAGGTTTTATAAATCAATTTTTAAGACATAGTAAACTAAGGAATGACCATCCTTAAAAATTTAGAAATCAATCTCAAATAACATTTTCTATATCAATAAATTTAATTAAAACATCATTTACAATTATTTCATAGAAATTTAAGAAATAAAAATTCATTTAGAAAATTGGCTTGCTTACCTTGTTCGTGAGAGCTTTTCGGATCGACTTTTTCCTTTCATTTTCCTATGCAAGAATAATACAATATTCACATAAATTTCTTTTTCTTGCATTTATTTAGTTTTCCAACCCATTTTCATAAATAATCATGACCTGCTTAATTTTCAAGTCGGGTGTACATACATCATATACCTATGTATATCAATCCTTCATTATACCACACATTTAATTTCAATATATTAATCTCAAATTTTGAGATTATCAATTCAGAAATATATTACACATTTTTCCATCACATTTTAACATATTTTTACATTGTAATATGTCACATAACTCATTCATCATCTTATCAGTCTCACTACTCCACATATGCACATTTATCAATGCCTATTTCATATATTTCTTAAAATTTTTCAAATATACAATTTAGCTTCTAATCCAGCATGCTTATACACTTCATTTAACACTTATTTAGTGCATATTTACGAATTTTTAATCCACAAATTTCAAAATTCCAAAAACAGCAACTTGAACATCCGATTTCTACACTTTAAACGTCTCCTTTGATATTCAAAACTAAACAGATTTTTATCCACTTAGTTCCAGAAATTAATCCCACTTTTCTTAGTCTAAATTCAAGTTATTTTCACATATTAAAATTTCATATATAATCTTTTTGCAAAACAACAATGTTTTATGTATGTAGAGTACCCGTTTACACCATTTTGGACGTCTACTTTACACTCCCTTTAAAATCCGAATTTGGGCAGTTCATGCTAGGTTCCTTTTCACGTCCAAAGTTCCCTATATTTAGGGTATTTTACCCTACATTTCATCCATAATTTATTTGAATAATTTCATGTATCATTTTTAACATTTAATCACGAATTTCGGGTCTTAGAAGGAATCCTAACTAACTTACCTTCTACACTTCATAAATCGTACTAAATTTCATATAAATTCAACATCAAATCATGAATTTTCATGTGATTATATTCGCTAACTAAAACAGCAATACTAAATACAAATTTCAGCAAGTTTAGGCTAGTGTAGGAGCTCATACGTCACCCTATTCACTCTCGACTTACATCTAACTCTTAGTTGCACTACTTGCTAATAAATTCCCTAATTAAAAACATCATAAATCTTCATTAAAGGTTTTATTATGAAGCATATTCATATATCATAAATTAAGTTAGAAAAGCTGAATTAAAATCACTCAAACATAAGCACATACTTACTTGTATAGAGAGTAACACTTAATTCCACTTCTCAAACAAGCTTCCTCCACTTAACTCCTTTTCTTTCTCTTTTTCTTTTCTTATTTTTAGGTTTGAAAAGTGGGGAGAGAGGGAACGTGAGCTGCTGCTGGAAAGGGAAGGTCAAAAATGCAGAAAATTTTAAAGTCCCCTTCATGCATATGGACGTCCCTTGCTCTTTATGTAATAGCTGGAAATTTCCAGCTAGTGGACCCCACTTGCCACCTCATCTATGCATATTCCAAAGCAATTTTATCCCCTTAGCTGACATGTCAACTTGTGGATCATTTAAATTATTTTTTTCTTAATTATAAATTTGATAATTATCTAATACATTTAAGCATCTAAAACCTGTTTTTAATTGCACTAAATCACGTCCACAATAGCTGCTGCTTTCCAATTTTTTTTTCAACAAATTTTTGAGCTTTTAATTGCACATTTATATTCCCTAATGTTGGAAATATGTGAAAAATAAGATAAATCTATGTTTTGATGATTAACAAATCAATTTGAGTAAGTCTTGGCTACTAACATGTTTGTGGAAGTGTTTAAGGGATATACATTTGAAGAAAATAGAGCATGGAAGGCCAAGTCGATCCCCAAGTCGACTCCAACATCGACTTCAATGCGCCAAATCCTTCTAGAGTTGAAAATGGGAAGCTGAACTGCCGAAGTCGCAAACGAGGTCGACTTCGCATGCGACTTGAGGCGAAGTCGCAGACCAAGTCGACTCCAGCATCGACTTCAAAATGACGAAACCTTCCAGAGTTGAAATCAAGACCCCGAAGTGCTGAAGTCGCATCCCAAGTCGACTCCACTTGCGACTTGAGGTGAAGTCGCAGACGAAGTCGACTCCGGCATCGACTTCGATCAGGCAGAGGAGATATTTTAGAAGACAAGCTGGGATTAACTAATTTCAAGACAAACTTGTATTAAAAAGAAGATCAAGGAAACCTAGATGCTCAAACTAAAACATATGAAGACAAATCCAAGTCCAAGAAAAATGCATTAACTCAACTAAGAAGTTGTACAAGATTATATGATTCAAGACTCATGGGTTCAAAGGCTTGCAAATCATGGAGCTAAAGGAAACAAGCTAAAGTGAAGACCCAATGATTCAAAGAGAACTAAATCAGGGAAGAACACCAAGGCATGAAGAAATCTAAGCAAAACAAAAGCATCCCAAAGATTTCAAGTTCGTCAAGCTAACTGCAGAGGTGAAGTCGCACCCCAAGTCGACTTCACCTCCGACTTGGGTTAAGTCGAGGACCAAGTCAACTCAGTCTGGAACTTGAAGATGCTGCGAACTGGCGAAGTCGCACCCGAAGTCGACTCCATCTGCGACTTGGGCGAAGTCGCACCCGAAGTCGACTCCATCTGCGACTTGGGCGAAGTCGCACCCGAAGTCGACTCCACCTGCGACTTGGGTCGCAACGGTCGGAAATTATTCGAACGTTGGCGCATTAAATGCGCGCCACCTACCTTCAAACGTTCGGATTCCCTCCACAATTATAAAAGTCATTCATTGTGGATGAGGAAAAAAGCTGAAAATCATTAAGAGTGCATAACTCCCATCTTCAAGAGCATTAAAGAGATCAAGCCAATCCAAAGAAGAAGAACTTTGCTTCAAACTACTAGAGCTCAACTTCTGAACCTTTAAAGCCAATTCTACGAGTTCTTCTCTGCGCCAAACTGCCTCTACACAACTGTAACGTGTAGATTCCTTTGTTATTTCATTTGATTGTATTAAACTTGATTTAGTTTGAGGAACTAAGATCAAGTGTAAGCAAAGTAGTGTGTGATTGGAGTGGAACTCATCACCTACTTGTGCTGAGATTTGTTGAAGCCCCCTAGAGCTGGAATCTAGAAGAGAGCAGTGACTCTAATTGTATTTGAGGAATACAATAGTGGAACCCAAGTCACAAGGAGTGTGAGCTTGGAAGAGTGGAGTAGGGAGGTTGCCCGAACAACTATAAAAATCTTGTGTGCTTGATTTATATTTCTGCTCTCTACATTATATTGCTTTCCATTTCATTTCATCAATCAAGGAGATTAAACTTTCAAGGGGTTAAGTTTTTAATTTACCAAAGAATTTTATAAGAACCCAATTCACCCCTCCCCTCTTGGGTTTTTCCATTAACTCAGGACCAACACCTTATACCTAGGCTAATTATTCATGCATTTAGCAATTTTTAAAAAATAAAAAAATCACTTTTCTAGCTGTTTGAACAGTCCATATTTTTTTGCTCCATTTTGCTGCCTGTACACGTCCCCCATTTTCAGCAGCTTATCTTATCATTATTAATTATGTTGCAGCTTTATTTAATTAGTCATTTAATTACCTATTAGTGTAGGTCATTCAGGGTCATTTTAGGTTAATAAAAAAAATTATAAAATATGCATAAGGCTGCTAAACCGTCCACATCATCAGGGAGACATGCTGCTGTCCATTCTTCTTTTTCCATTCAACGGTCCAGATCTGCCCCTTTTAAATCCGAATTTTCACTTTAATTTAATGCATTTTTATCCTCATTAACTCATAGTTTACTTTGGGCATTTCTTTTATTAAAAAAAATTCATAAAATGCAATTATATGGCTGATTGCACGTCCTTAGCTGCCACCTCTTCCATGCCCCTTTTGAACCATTTAATTATGACTTTAATTAAGAGATAATTGCAGGAATTTTTTCATTATTAGTAATTCATAAAATACCCTACAAATTACCCCCTCTTGACACCTCAAATTTGTCTTTATTCAATTGATTATTTTACTCAATTTCATCATAAATGCTATTTTCTTTATGGTTTGAAAAGTCAAAATCTCTAATCACAATTTCATGCAAGCTTAATCCCATAATCATTTGCATGATCAAATCATTCCATAACCTTGATTTCATAATTTTAGCTACTCATTTCAAATTTCATCTCAATTCGATCTTTCGAGCTCAAGTTATGATCATTTTAAGTTTTGAACGGTGATGATCAATTTTCATCAAAATTTTCATAATCTGATTTTCCCATGTGATTAAGTACAAAATTATGTGCCTTTCCTTCAATTTTCACCTTAATCCGCCTTATGGTCATCAAGTTATGAATTTTCTAATATTTTCTTAACTTGGCTCTATAATTAGCCTCCAAATCTCCATTAATCACCTTATCAAATTTAATTAAATTTTTCATGACATGCTAATATTTATCCATCCTCATTATGATATTTCAGTCATATTAAACCACATTACCTTCAATTGATAAATTTAAACAACATTCACACAAATGACCTAAATGTAAAAATCTTAAAATCATTAATAATTCAATTATGAATACATTATTCATACATAAATCATTGAATGACATTTACATGATTTCTACTCGAATTAGGGCTTCACATGCTCTCTTCATATTATTCCACCAATACATCCTTTTGATGTATTGATACATCTTAGTGCTACCTGGATGTATCGAAAATGGAGAGAAATGTGCTTCATTCAATATCTGTTCCTTTATTTCCTTTTGATTGGGTATACATAGGCGACCCCTATATTTGTTCATCCCATGTTCATCTTATATATATTCGCTGGGATTTTTCTTGATCATTTTCTCCACATAACTCTTTAAATCCCCATTTTCTTGTTGAGCCATTTTGATTTGCTCAAATAGATTCGATTGGATTTGTAATTGAGACAATCTAACTTGTACCCTAGGTGGGCTTACAATTAATTCTAGTTGTCTCAATTCTTGTAGTAGCCCTTCTTCCTTTGTGATAAGATGTGCTAAGCTAATATTTCTACTTAGCGCATCGGCTACTACATTGGCTTTGCCTGGATGATATAAAATGTTGAGGTCATAATCCTTAAGTACTCAAGCCATCTTCTTTGCCTCATGTTTAACTCCTTTTGAGTAAAAATGTACTTGAGGCTTTTATGATCAATATAGACCTCACATTTAACTCCATATAAATAATGTCTCTAAATTTTCAAGGCAAAGACTACTGCTACCAATTCTAAGTCATGGGTTGGATAGTTTACCTCATTTGTCTTGAGTTGCCTGGATGCGTATGATATAACTTTCTCATTTTGCATCAATACACATCCCAATCCTTTCTTTGAGGCATCACTATAGATCACAAACTCTTCCTTCTCCGTAGGTAGTGTTAGAAGTGGAGCTTTTACCAGTCTTTTTTTTAACTCTTGGAAGCTATTCTCACATTCCTGTGTCCATTCATACCTAACTCCTTTCCTTGTTAGCTTTGTGAGTGGAGCTGACAATTGTGAGAATCCTTCCACAAACCTTCTGTAGTAGCCAGCTAGCCCTAGAAAGCTCTTATTTCTGTGATATTTGTTGGCTATGGCCATTTTGTTATTGCTTCAATCTTTTGAGTATTTACCTGTACTCCCTTCTCGGATATAATGTGGCTAAGAAAGGCTACCTGTTTCAACCAAAGCTCACATTTCTTGAATTTAGCATATAATTTCTCCCTTCGGAGAATTTCCAATACTATCCTTAAATGTTTCTCATGCTCTTCTTTTGTCTTTGAATAAATCAATATGTCATCAATGAATACCACCATGAATTGATCCAAAAATTCTCGAAAAATCCTATTCATCATATCCATAAACACAGCTGGGGCATTTGTTAGTCCAAATGGCATGACTAAGAATTCATAATGCCCATATCTTGTTCTAAATGTTGTTTTATGGATGTCCTTTGGACATATCCTCAACTGGTGGTACCCTGATTGTAAATCAATTTTTGAAAATGTAGAAGTTCCTTTTAACTAATCAAAAAGATCATCTATTCTTGGGAGTGGATATTTATTCTTGACTATTACTTTATTCAATTCACTGTAATCAATACAAAGTCTCAAACTTCCATCCTTTTTCTTCACAAATAGTACTGGAGCTCCCCAAGGTGATGCACTGGGTCTAATGTGAAACCCTGACCATATACGCGTCATTTCGATATTGTAAGCCCAGATTCTTTTGTAATTATTTTTATGATAAATGAAAATTCATGAATTATATTTGTGAATATGTGTATTGGAGGTTAAAATAATGCAATTAAGAATTTGACCCACATGAATAGTGCATGTGAATAGTAACTAGGGATTAAGACACGTGATTAAGAGTTAATCACTTGGATTAACTTAATCACAAAAAAATAAAATGGAGATTTAATCACTACAGGATGAAATAGCAATTCTTTTCGATATTTTAATCCATATTTGTATTTTAGTGGAAAAATAGAAAAAAATTCATAAATTGCAATCCGAGCGTCAGAATTCGATGAAATTTTTTATGGATGGTTAAAAATTCACGATGAACATGATGAATGGGTTAAGTTGTGATGAAAATCATAAATCAAAGGTCAAGATGAAGCATCAAATAAAGATCGAAAAAGTGAATTAACTTTTCCATAAATGTGCATTTGACTTTTTATTAAAATAAATAAATAAAAAATAAAAAATTAATTAAAAACAGCAGCTGCAGCAGGGGGGTGGGTGAGATCTTGACCAAAATCAACGGTCCATGATCATCATCATCATCAACCAACGGCTAGGATTTATTTAGCCTAAATTAATTAATTTTAAAAATTGAAAAATCAAGGAAAAATAGGGCTGCATAGGGTGGACTAGAGCAGGCCTAGGGTGGCTGCACAAAGCTCCATGAATTTTTAAAAAATGGAAAAAAATACATTTTTATAATTAAATACCTCAAGCTAGGGGGTAAAATCCAATTTTTTGAAAGATCAAGCCCTATAAATAGGGCAGCAGGGGGGACGTCCAAGGCACAATGAATCCCAGCTCCACTTGAGCGATTCCAAGTTCCCAAACTTTCCCCCACGTCCAAGAAAGAAAAGGAGGAAGTTAGAGAGAGATAGGGTGAGAAAAAGTGGGATAGCTCCACTTCAAGTGAGTGATTTCTATCCAAAATTTTTTTGAATGTTAAGTAAGGTAAAACCATTCTTAGATAATGCCTAAGCATGAGAAAATAAGTATAGATATAATGCTTAATTAGAATTATGCCAAAACATCAAAAATTTAGAGCAAAGATAAAGCATTCGGGAAGATAGCATATGATATGTGGAAATAATGCGCCAAAATTTATAAATAATGATTTGGGATCTATGAATATGATAAATATGATGTTGGAATGAGGATATATTAATTTCATGATTTTTGGAATTAAGGATTATGCTTAAGTGAATTTATGTTGATTTTTAGTATATGGAGAAAGTGATTTATTTAGCCAAGTAAATGATGATAAATTCAAGATGTATGAAATTTTTCATGATATACTAAGCATAACCTATGTCATGGTAGTTTTTATTTTTGGAAAAAATGTCAATTTTTGGAACCCATGAACAGTAACCACATTTCTGTGAACAGTAACCTCAGATGAACAGTACTGCTACAGTAATTTGCTACAGTAACAGCGTGATTTTGGAGAAAATTTGAGATTAATATTTAAATATAAGGATAGAATTTTTGAGGAACCTATGGATAAAAATAAATATCCATATAAAGAAATAATGCCCAAATGTTATAGAGCATGCATGGGAAGCAGCTTGAATAGAAAAAATGAAATATCCTTTTGTTGGAAACAATACTTCAAAACAAAGTAAAATCGACCAAAGATTAAGTTTTGATGATTAACAACAACTAACTTGAGTATATTTAAAGGACTAATGAGTTTGCCACTTGTCTTAAGGAACTTAAGTAGCCAAGTCGATCCCCAAGTCGACTTGGACTTCGACTTAGAGTGTACTCGATCCCAAAGTCGACTTAACTATCGACTTGAGAAAGAATCTCAAAGGCAAAACCAACTTACAGGTGAAGTCGCATCCCAAGTCGACTCCACATGCGACTTGAGAAGTCAAGTCGCAAACGAAGTCGACCTCGCTATCGACTTCAAACATGAAAAACTGTCCAGAGCTGAATTGTGGGGCACGAAGCTGCCCAAGTCGCAGGCCAAGTCGACTCCAGGTGCGACTTGGGTGAAGTCGCAGACAAAGTCGACTTCATCCGCGACTTGAGAAGTTCAGACTTCAAAGATACAGTTTCAAAGCCTATTCAAAGAATCTCTCACTCAAGTTCAAAGCAAAGATTCAAGATGGAGATCAAATCAAGTCTATCAAGTCTTAAAGACCAACTGAGTCAAATGCAAAGCAAGGCGCATGATTCAAAACTCAAGCTCTCCTAAGAATCATCAAGGAAACAAGCCAAGCAAGATAGAGGAAGATCAAATGAAGAACAAAGCATACTTTGACGAAGACCAAGTCAAGTCGCAACCCAAGTCGACTCCATGATCGACTTGAGTTGAAGTCGGAAGCCAAAGTCGACTCAGACTCAGACTTGGAACCTGACAAGGTGAAGTCGCACCCGAAGTCGACTTCACCTGCGACTTGGGTCAAGTTGATGCCCAAGTCGACCCTGACTGAAACTTGAAGCTGCGACGGAAAAGCGAAGTCGCACGCGAAGTCGACTCCAACTGCGACTTGGGCAAAGTCGCATCCGAAGTCGACTCCACATGCGACTTGGGTCGCAACGGTCGGAATTTATTCGAACGTTGGCGCATTAAATGCGCGCCACCTACCCTCTAACGTTCGGATTCCCTCCAAAATTATAAATAGTATTCATGGTGGACGAGGGAAGTAGCTGAAAATCATTAAGAGTGCATAACTACCATCTACAAGAGCTTTAAAGAGATCAAGCTAACCAAAGAGGAAGAACTTTGCTTCAAACTGCAAGAGCTCAACTACTGATCATACAAAGCCACTTCAAACAAGTTCTTCTCTGCGCCAAACTGCTTCTACACATCTGTAAAGTGTAGTTTTCTTATTATTTCTGTTATATGTGTTAAACTTGATTTAGTTTGAGGAACTAAGATCAAGTGTAAGCAAAGTAGTGTGTGATTGGAGTGTGACTCATCACCTACTTGTGCTGTGTTTTGTTGATGCCACCTAGAGCTGGAATCTAGAAGAGAGCAGTGGCTCTAATTGTATTGATAGAATACAATAGTGGAACCCAAGTCACAAGGAGTGTGAGCTTGGAAGAGTGGAGTAGGGAGGTTGCCCGAACCACTATAAAAATCTTGTGTGCTTGATTTATACTTCTGCTATTTACATTGCTTTCCATTTCGTTTCTTCATTAAGGGGACTGGATTAATCCGGGGATAAGCTTCTGTTTAAGATATAATTTTTTAAATACCCAATTCACCCCTCCCCTCTTGGGTTTTGCCATCAACTCGGGACCAACAAGTGGTACCAGAGCAGTTCTTTGAGTTTACCAAAGAGATCTTATTAATATGGCATCCCAATCTACTTCCGTTCCCGCATTTGCTGAAGGCCAATCCTTTACAAGGCCACCGTTGTTTGATGGGAGTAATTTTGGATATTGGAAGCTTCGTATGAAGCAACTCATCATGGCTACCGACATGGATTCTTGGATTGCTATCCAAGATGGAGTAATCTTGCCTACCGATGAAAGAGCTTCCAAATGGACCGATGAGGAAGTAAGAATTGTTAAGAGCAACGCCAAAGCTATGAACCCTTTATTTTGTGCTCTTACTGCTTCTGAATATGATAGAGTATCCTCTTGCTTAACCGCCAAAGAGATATGGGATACGCTAACCTCTATCTATGAAGGAACTTCTCAAGTCCAAGGGACGAGAAGAAATATTTTGATTGGAGAACTAGAAAACTTTAGAATGCTAGAAAGAGAAAATATCTCTGAAATGTTTGCTAGATTCTCTAAAATTACTAATGCTCTAAAAGGTCTCGGAAAGGCTATATCTGAATCTGAGCAGGTCATGAAGATCTTAAGAGCTCTACCCGAATCATGGACTCCAAAGATCACTGCAATAGAAGAAGCCAAGGACCTTAACACTCTAAAGCTTGAAGACTTAATTAGCTCACTCATGTCACATGAGCTAATCAAGAGAAGAAATGAAGATCAACACAGGGGCAAAAGAGCAATTGCTTTGAAAGCCGCACAAGACACAGATGACTCCTCTTCTTCTCAAAACGACGACGAAATCGCCCTACTCACAAAACGTTTCAAAAAATTTGTGAGGAAAGGCAAAAATTTCAGAAGCTTCAAGGATAGAACTCCATGAGAAAAGAAGAAAGAATTAACCAAATGCTATCGATGCGGCGGTTCGGGACATATGCAAGCTCAATGTCCAACTCCCGAAGAAAGCAAGGCAAAAGAACAAAGAAAGGATTGAGGGGACAACAAAAGATTCCAAAGATACAAAGGAAGAGGCATGTACGTGAATGATGAGGAATCTACAACAAGTAGCTCCTCAACAGATGAAATCGAGGCGGAAGAATGTGCAAGAATCTGCTGCATGGCACAAATTGAGCAAGACGAACAAACTACCTCAACAAAATGCACAAGCAATGAAGAGGTAAGTTCCAAACTCTCTCATTCTAAATCAAGTTATTCTTCTTTTCAAGATTGCCTCAAATGTACTGAATTAGAAGAACTACAAACAGCATATGATTCATTGTATGAAGAAATGAAGAAATTAGGAAGCAAGTTTACAATTAAGAAGAAATAATGTGATGCAGTAATAATTGCAAATGGTAAACTTGCAGAGAAATTAGACAAAATAAAAGAAGAAAATGATATGCTGAAAAAGGAGAACGAATCATTAAATGAATCATTAGCTAAGTTCTCTAATCCAGGAGAAAGTGTTAAAATGTTTCTGAATATGACCTCCCAAACACATAAAAGAGGTCTTGGATATCATACATTTGAGCAAGGAGAAAGTAGCAAATCAAATGTGCAAATACTTGAGAAATATCAAACTAAAACTGCATCTATATACAAGCCACAAAAGAAAAACTTTAAGTGGATTAGAAGACCAACTATTGAACCATTGCATACTTGGAGGCCTACTCCAAGATTACCTATGGCTTGTAATTTCTGCAATAAACTGGGTCATAAAACTTACAAATGTAATTTTAAGAGATTATATGACCGTGGTGCAAAATTAGTTTGGGTTCCAAGGAACACAAGATTGGGCTTTCCAAGTTAGAACAACAAAGATTAATTTATATTACTAACCCAAATGGACCCATAAAATGGGTACCAAGGAGATAAGATTTACTTGCTTATTTTTTCAGACATGTTTTAAGGCAAAGACAAATAATGAATGGTTCATGGATAGCGGTTGCTCAAGGCATATGACCGGTGAAAGAAGCTTATTTCATAAACTTAAGCCTTGCAACGATGGAATGGTTGCCTTTGGTAATAATGAAAAAGGTAAAATTAAAGGTAAAGGAAATATACATAGTATTTCAAATGCATGCATGGAAGATGTTTTGTTTGTTGAAGGACTCAAACACAATTTAATGAGCATTAGCCAATTATGTGATAAAGGATACAAAGTTGTGTTTGAATCATCTATATGTAATGTATTTGATGGAGAGCATATCATGTTTAGTGGTAAAAGACATGGAAATGTATATTTGGTTTCACTTGATGAATTAAATGGTCAATGTCTAATGGCCATTGATAATGATCCATGGGTTTGGCATAAAAGGCTTGAACATATAAACATGGGAAACATAAAGACCCTATGGAAAAAGAGTTTGGTAGAAGGATTACCAAGATTGAAATATGACAAGGACAAGATTTGTAAGGCATGTCAATTATCAAAACAACCCAAGATGCCTTTCTCTACCAAAAAGGAAATTTCCACCACCAAGCCACTTGAATTGCTACACATGGATCTATATGGGCCATCCGACATTCTAACCATTGGTGGAAAGAAATATGTATTTGTCATAGTTGATGATTTTTCAAGATTCACATGGATAATTCTCTTAGCTAGTAAAGACGAAGCCTTCTCTATGTTTGCAACTTTTGTAAATTTGGTGCAAAATGAAAAACAAAGTACTATTGTGACCATAAGAAGCGATCATGGTGGCGAATTCGAAAACAAACGATTCATGGAATTTTGCAATGAAAAAGGAATTCACCACACATTTTCTGCACCAAGAACTCCACAACAAAATGGAGTAGTAGAAAAAAAAAATAGAACTATACAAGAGATGGCTAGAACTATGCTAAATGAGAGCAATCTATCCAAGAAATTTTGGGGTGAAGCTGTAAGTACAGCTTGTCATGTATTGAACCGTGTCACCATTCGAGCAATCTTGAAAAAGACCTCATAGGAACTATGGAAAGGAAGAAAACCAAATATTTCTTATTTTCATGCTTTTGGATGTACGTGTTATGTTTTGAACAATGGAAAAACTAACTTGGGAAAGTTAGATGCTAAAAGTGATGAGGCTATATTCCTTGGATATTCATCAAATAGCAAAGCATATAGAGTTTTCAATAAACGAAACCAAGTTGTTGAAGAATCCATACACGTTGTATTTGATGAAATTAACCAAACTCCGAGAAAGGAGGATGAACTAAGTGATGCAGATGAGACAAAAGGCAAAGAACAACCAAAGGAACTCGAGCTCAAGCCAGAAAATCTCATGGAGGAAGAGGTAAGTGAAGGTAATGATTCTTACAAACCTCCAACTGATTTAAAGTTCAAAAATGCCCATCCAATTGAGCAAGTTATTGGAAATGTATATGAAGGAGTGAAAACTAGAAGATCAAAACAAAACGTTTATGGTCAATATGCCTTTGTATCTAAAATTGAACCAAATACCATTGAACAAGCTCTCAATGATGAAAATTGGGTTATTGCAATGCAAGAAGAGCTAAACCAATTCGAAAGGAACAATGTATGGCATTTAGTTCCTAGACTAAATAATCACACTATCATTGGTACCAAATGGGTATTTAGGAACAAATTAGATGAAATCGGACTTGTGATTAGAAACAAGGCCAGATTAGTAGCCAAAGGGTATTCTCAAGAAGAAGGAATCGATTTTGAAGAATCATATGCACCCGTGGCTAGATTAGAAGCCATACGTATTCTACTAGCATTCGCTTCTTATATGAATTTCAAATTGTTCCAAATGGATGTAAAAATCGCATTTTTGAATGGCTATTTGAATGAAGAAGTATATGTTGAACAACCCCCTGGTTTTGAAGAAATGAATCAATCAAAGTATGTTTATAAATTGACCAAAGCACTATATGGATTAAAGCAAGCTCCAATAGCTTGGTATGAAAGGTTGAACAAATTTTTGATTGATCATGAGTTTCTAAGAGGGAAAGTAGATACTACTTTGTTCATCAAATACAAAAAAAAGATATTTTAATTGTACAGATTTATGTAGATGACATAATTTTCGGTGCTACTAACGAAAATCTTTGTCAAGAATTTTCTAAGATTATGCAGAGCGAATTCGAAATGAGCATGATGGGAGAATTAAATTTCTTCCTTGGACTGCAAATTAAGCAACAAAGTGAAGGGATATTTTTGAACCAGTCCAAGTACGTCAAGGAAATGCTCAAGAAATTTGGAATGCAGAATAGCAAAGGGGCAAAACTCCAATGAGCTCTACAATCAAGATCGACACGGACAAAAACGGTAAAAGTATCGATCAAAAGCTTTATAGAAGCATGATAGGATCCTTGTTATATTTAACTGCTTCTAGACCCGATATTCTATTCAGTGTTTGTATGTGCTCTAGATTTCAAGCATGCCCAAAAGAATCACATCTACTTGCTGTAAAAAGAATTTTTAAATATTTGATAAAAACTGTCAATCTTGGACTATGGTATCCAAAGGGGACAACCTTTGATCTAATCGGGTATTCGGATGCAGATTTTGCCGGATATAAAGTAGATAGAAAGAGTACTAATGTAACTTGTCAGTTTCTTGGACATATGTTAGTTTCATGGTACTCAAGAAAACAAACAAGTGTGGCTCTATCTACTGCGGAAGCCGAATACATAGCCGCCGGTAGTTGTTGCGCTCAATTGCTTTGGATGAAACAGCAATTGAAAGATTATGGTATTGATTATGTTGATATTCCTATTAGATGTGATAATACAAGTGCAATTTGTCTAACTAAAAATCCTGTACTGCATTCAAGAACCAAGCATATTGATGTGAGACATCATTTTATTCGTGAACATGTTGAAAATCATGATGTATGTTTAGAATATGTGAAAACTGAGGACCAAATTGCTGATATCTTTACCAAACCATTAGCCAAAGAATCATTCTATAAAATTAGGAATGATATGGGAATGATAGAGCTAAATTAAGAAAAATTAAACAAGAAACTGAAATTTGAAAAAGACAAGTCAATGGGTCAAGTCGACTCCATGGGAGCTAAGTCGACTCCGCCAAGTCGACTTGGGAAAGTGAAGTCGACTCTGCTCCAACAGCGAAGTCGACTCCACAGGGTCGAAGTCGACTCCGCTCGAAGGCGAAGTCGACTCCGAGGGACCGAAGTCGACCTCGCCTAGGGCAAGTCGACTCCGCGAGCGCGCGACCGTCTGAATTCCTCTCTCTATCCTTTTTCTTTCCTTTCCGTCTCTTCTTTCTCATTTTCCCGCTTTTTCTCTCTTTCCTACTTCCGAAAACCCTGTTTTCCTTCTCGGCTCCGGCGATTTCTTCTCCGGCCAACTCTTTCCATCTCCTCCGGCGAGCCATTTCCGGCAGCTCCTCATCTCTCTCTTTCCTTTCCAAACCCCAAACTTTCTCCACTTCTCTCACATATCTCTCTCCCTCAACTACTCTCTCCGTCTCTAAAACTCCCAAATCCCAAATCCTATCTCTCAGTTTCCATCTCCAAACCAAATCAATGGCCCCAAAACCAAGACTTCCAAAGCTAGCAGTCAAAAAGCCAACCCAAAGGCCTGTGCCCAGACCTTCTCAATCTACCACTGAAGAAGATGTCCCTAGAAGACAGAGGACATCGGCAAAAAGGACTAGAGAAGAACCTTCTACATCGACGGGTAGACGGGTTCGCTTCCAAACCACCACTCAATCAACCGATCGAGCTCCAAGGTCTGAAAGCCAACCTGAAAGCTCATACTCCTCAAGAATTCCAATCAAGAAGGGGCAAGTCTTGAAAATGCCCGCAAACTACTTCAAGACCGAGCTGCAACATAGCCGCTTCTACAAACACTTCTATGAGCGAAAGGTATTCATTCCTAAGATCATAAACTTCAAATTTCTGAGCGACTATGAGTTCGATATAGAAGAGCTGCTAGACTTCCAAGGATGGACACAACTGTTCAAATCCGACGAAAGAATCTATCCTGATCTCACAAGACTCTTCTATTATCTATGGGATGACACCAAGTTTTGCTCCTATGTCAAGGGAAGTGAGATGTATCTGGGCTCGATGAATAATCCAAATCACAACGAAGCCATAAGGAGAATTGGGAGCATTCTCGAAGTGCCCTATGAAGAAGAAAGGCTTCCCCAAGATCTGACGATGGACAAGGTTTACAACGAGTTGACAAAAAGCAACAAGTACCATGCAGGCACCAAATTCCTGCATTACATGGATCTTCCTCCTAGACTCAGGGTCATCGGTATGCTAATCGCCCATTGTATCTTTCCAAAAGGAGGCGGAAGAAATCAACTCAATCCACAGGAAGCAATGATCTTATGGAAACTGGTCAATAAGGTAAAGATCAGTCTTCCTAGACTCTTCCTCGAAGCCTTGGCAAGTAAAAAGGATAACCCACGAGGCGTGCTACCCTACGGTTCCTGGATCACAAAGATCCTTGAACGATTTGAGGTTGACATAGATGGGGAACCATTTGAAGTTCCCAAGACGACAAACGCCATCAACAAGGCTTTGCTCCAACGTATGAAGATCAATCTGGAGCAATTCAGGGATGATCGAATAAGGGAGAAGCTAGGCGAGCCAGTCCGAGAACCAGAGGACGACGCACAAGCTGAGGGGGAGCAACCTCCAGAGGCATCGCCTGCACCACGCGCATCTCCTGCATCGCACGGATCCTATACACATCACGGATCCGTTGCACCCGATAGAGCGCCTCCTACTTCATCACAAGAGGCGACGCTCCAGAGCATAAAGGCAGAAATCTTAGCTCTAAGGGAAGAAATGGGTTACCAAGAAGATCGAATGACAAGTCTTGTGACCGAGGTGTTGACGGCGATCAACGACATGCATTCCCGATAGGATCGAATCGATCGGAAATTATGTACCATCCGATATCATCTCGCCTCAGGCCGTCACAAGAAGCGACCCATGCCTGAACTTGATCCCTTCGTATCGGGTTCAGTTCATCGCGAGCCTTCTCCCGCACCCATTTCCTCCTTCTACTCATCCGCTCATGTCCGTCCCATCAAACAAACTCAGTCTGTCTATCCCATTTCCCAATTTCAATTCACCAAGTCTTTGGTAATTGAATCATTTTTGATAGATTGACAAAGGGGGAGATAGAATAGAAATTGAGTAGAATTTTTTATTTGGTTGGGTAGTTTGTATTTAGGAGTTTCATTCCTTTTGCTTTACATCGTAAATTGAAAACATGAATGATATGAACCTTGCTTGAAATGTGCTTATATGAATTGGAATGATTGCTTATACTCTGTTTTCGAAGACTATTTAAATGCATCCATCTTGAAAGGTATAAGCTCAATTTAGTTTTGTCAATCATCAAAAAGGGGGAGATTGTTGGAAATAATACTTCAAAACAAAGTAAAATTGACCAAAGATTAAGTTTTGATGATTAACAACAACTAACTTGAGTATATTTAAAGGACTAATGAGTTTGCCACTTGTCTTAAGGAACTTAAGTAGCCAAGTCGATCCCCAAGTCGACTTGGACTTTGACTTAGAGTGAAGTCGATCCCAAAGTCGACTTAACTATCGACTTGAGAAAGAATCTCAAAGGCAAAACCAACTTACAGGTGAAGTCGCATCCCAAGTCGACTCCACATGCGACTTGAGAAGTCAAGTCGCAAACGAAGTCGACCTCGCTATCGACTTCAAACATGAAAAATTGTCCAGAGCTGAATTGTGGGGCACGAAGCTGCCCAAGTCGCAGGCCAAGTCGACTCCAGGTGCGACTTGGGTGAAGTCGCAGACAAAGTCGACTTCATCCGCGACTTGAGAAGTTCAGACTTCAAAGATACAGTTTCAAAGCCTATTCAAAGAATCTCTCACTCAAGTTCAAAGCAAAGATTCAAGATGGAGATCAAATCAAGTCTATCAAGTCTTAAAGACCAACTGAGTCAAATGCAAAGCAAGGCGCATGATTCAAAACTCAAGCTCTCCTAAGAATCATCAAGGAAACAAGCCAAGCAAGATAGAGGAAGATCAAATGAAGAACAAAGCATACTTTGACGAAGACCAAGTCAAGTCGCAACCCAAGTCGACTCCATGATCGACTTGAGTTGAAGTCGGAAGCCAAAGTCGACTCAGACTCAGACTTGGAACCTGACAAGGTGAAGTCGCACCCGAAGTCGACTTCACCTGCGACTTGGGTCAAGTTGATGCCCAAGTCGACCCTGACTGAAACTTGAAGCTGCGACGGAAAAGCGAAGTCGCACGCGAAGTCGACTCCAACTGCGACTTGGGCAAAGTCGCATCCGAAGTCGACTCCACATGCGACTTGGGTCGCAACGGTCGGAATTTATTCGAACGTTGGCGCATTAAATGCGCGCCACCTACCCTCTAACGTTCGGATTCCCTCCAAAATTATAAATAGTATTCATGGTGGACGAGGGAAGTAGCTGAAAATCATTAAGAGTGCATAACTACCATCTACAAGAGCTTTAAAGAGATCAAGCTAACCAAAGAGGAAGAACTTTGCTTCAAACTGCAAGAGCTCAACTACTGATCATACAAAGCCACTTCAAACAAGTTCTTCTCTGCGCCAAACTGCTTCTACACATCTGTAAAGTGTAGTTTTCTTATTATTTCTGTTATATGTGTTAAACTTGATTTAGTTTGAGGAACTAAGATCAAGTGTAAGCAAAGTAGTGTGTGATTGGAGTGTGACTCATCACCTACTTGTGCTGTGTTTTGTTGATGCCACCTAGAGCTGGAATCTAGAAGAGAGCAGTGGCTCTAATTGTATTGATAGAATACAATAGTGGAACCCAAGTCACAAGGAGTGTGAGCTTGGAAGAGTGGAGTAGGGAGGTTGCCCGAACCACTATAAAAATCTTGTGTGCTTGATTTATACTTCTGCTATTTACATTGCTTTCCATTTCGTTTCTTCATTAAGGGGACTGGATTAATCCGGGGATAAGCTTCTGTTTAAGATATAATTTTTTAAATACCCAATTCACCCCTCCCCTCTTGGGTTTTGCCATCAACTCGGGACCAACACCTTTTTCCTTTAATAGGAAAAGGAAAAGAGAAAGTCAAGGACACCAACTGAGGAGGTAAGCAAGTTATATGTTTTGCAAATTATTTTCAAAATGCTTGAAATTGTTTGTGAATTGCTTTATGAAATTTATTTAAGGTTAGTCATACCTATAACTGCTTTACATGGACTAAAATATATTTGATAAATTATTTATTAAATACTTTTTATGAAATTATTTATGATTTTCAAATGTCATACCGGCATGTGTATGTAAATGAGAATGTGCACGAGGAATAGGCCTTAGTCGAGGTAGTAAGCGGACCAGGTGTCCCCCTCGTTATTGCCGAGTCGCTTATATAGGCCCAGGCCGGCAGCGACCTCTTTGAGATGGGAGCATGTATGGGATGGGCGCTTAGCTAGTGTCGTATCCAAAGGAATGTCATGAATGCTATGTGTGCATTGCATTTGCATTTTATGAAATGCATGAAAATGATTGAAAAATTATGTATGGCTTGCTTACTTAGTATTATTACTCACTCATGCTTTTCCAACAACAGACAAAAAATTATGATGAAGGCAGCATGCCAAGTGTTATGTAGTTTTTGATATGAATGTTGTATATGTAAAATTTATGTAAAGACAATGATGATAATTTTGAGATGGAAATGAATATTTTTATTCCAATGGAAATGTTTATGGAATAATTTTTTATCATAACTGTGATATGTGAAATATATTTCATGTTGGATGAATGATGGAAATTTTCCATGCATTGATGTTATATATAAAAAAAATCTTCCCGTGTGATCAGGTCAACAATCCTAAATCACGTTTACAAATCAAAAATGATCCCGGAGTAAGGCTTTTAGGCACCTCGGTTCGGGGCGCTACATCTAATAAACACTTTATCTAATAAATCTTGGATTTGTACTTTCAACTCAGCCAATTTGGCTGGTGCCATCCTATATAGGACCTTAGACATTGGGGTTGTCCTTGGGATAATTTCTATTTCCATATCCATCTCCCTTTCCGGTGGTAAACTACATAACTCTTTTGGAAAAATATTTGGAAATTCCTTTACCACTAGAATTTGTTCCATAGATACCCCATCGCTTTTTGTTGTGTTTATAGAGACCAGATAGGCTGTACATTGTTGGCGTATCAACTTAGCTACTTCATAGCTGATACCATCCTTATTGTGTTTTCTGACTATCTTATTTTACTGATCTCTATTTCATCTTTTGGTGCTTCAAATTACACTTTTTTATTTCTGCAATCAATTGTTGCACCCCATTGACTTAGCCAATCCATCCCTAATATGACATCAAACTCTGTCATTGGTAATAGGATGAGGTCAGCTTCCAATATTTTTGTTCCTATCCTGATAGAACATGACTTGCAAATTTTATTTATACTTGCCAATCTATATACTAGGGATTCTACATGTATAGTACTACTGGTTTCTTCTACCCGAAGTGCGTATGTGATTACGAATTGGTATGATATAAATGAATGAGTAGCTCCAAAATCAAATAAAGCTACTGCAGAATTTCCTAAAATGTAAATCATACTTGTAATCACTTTCTCCTCCATCTCTTGTGACTCTATTCGGGTGAGGGCTTGGACACGCACTGGGTTGGCAGCAATACCGGGCCAGTTGGCGATGGTAGGGACCTTTTGCTGGGCTGGCCTCCCTCGAGCTCGTGCTCCTTATGGCTTATTTAGACAGTTGGGAAAAATGTGTCCAACTTGACCACAATTGAAGCATTTTATTATTTTGGCTTCGTCGGTCCCGCAGTCCCGGGCCACATGACCAGCTTGGCCACATTTGTAACATTTCCCCGTTCCTTGTAAACATTCATGGGAATGGCGTTTGTGGCAAGTTTTGCAAGTCGGGGTGCTTTTTGTCTTGTCGCCAATCTTCTTTCTCTCGGCGTTTATCCTCTTTCCTTTATTAGCCTCTCCTTCTTTGGAGGCTGTAAAGAATTATTTTTGAGCTTGCCTAAGCTCTTGAGTCCTCATAGACTCCATTTCCAATGCCCTAGCCCTCTCAATGCTAGAGGCATAGTCCTTTATTAATAATGGGGCTAACCCCTCTCTGAGCTGGGGCCTTAATCCCCTCTGGAACCTTTGTGCCTTATTTTCCGGCACATTGGCAATCCACGGCACATATCGTACCAAGGTGTTGAACTTTTTGGCATATTCTGTGACTGTCATCCTGCCTTGGTAAAGTTTTTCAAATTCTATCACCCTTTGGCTCTATAGCCCTACAGGAAGATATTCTTCATTAAATTTCTCCAAAAATTCATGCCACGTAACTTGCTCCGGATGTGGCATAGTGACCATCAGCGTTTCCCACCATTCATAAGCATCCTTTACCAGTAGGTGGGTAGCGCACAACACTTTCTGCTGATCATTGTAGGGCGATATTCTGAATAGTTTCTTGATTTCCGTAATCCATTGCTCTGCAATGAGGGGGTCTGGTTCCCCTGCAAATTTGGGCAGGTGCTGGGCAAGAAAGTCTCCTTGAGGCCGACAAATTGATAGCCTTTTAGTTGGCCTCAAGGAGACTATCCTCCATTCCCCTTGATGTGTCGGAGTTGGCCGAAGGACCTGGTCTTTCTCCGTTTTCTATTGATGGTGGGGCCTGCTGGTTCCGCATTTCCTGTAATAAACCAGCAGCCTGGGCTGTCCACTGCTGCATAGCTTTTTTGATTGCTGCAGCTATTCTTTCTTCTATATTGACCTCTACTTGAGGTCTAAGGCTTTCCTCTCGCCTTGGGCGGGTCTTGGAGGATTGCTCTTCGGATTTTTCCATATAAGTTCTTTTACTGGCCTCGCCCCTTGTTTGCTCGACTGATTCTTCCATCGGGGCTTTTCCTTTGTTAACTCTTGCTTTAGCTCGGGTGAGCGGCATTTTCAACTTCATAAAACATTCATTAGTATAACATCAATATTCATCATGATATACTTAAATAAATTTAAACACATAATCACATGATCACATAATTTACATAAATTATCATAAGTCATTAGCAAACCGTTTATACATAAGTCAAACTTTTGTACATAGGCTAACTTAGCCTTATGTACCTGTGCCAAGAATATTTACATATTGATGTAAAAGAAACAAAAAATAAAATGTCTTGGCGGTGGCTGCGTCTTCCTGATCCTCATCCCTTTTTATCATCCCATTCTCCTTAACCTCAGGAACCTTCTGAGACTGAAGGGTACCCGTGTGGGTTCCTCAGTGACTGTACTGGTATCATACTAGTCTTGAGGTCCTGGGCTCTCGTCCTCTTCTTCGCTATCGGACCATTCTATGGGGTCCTCATCATCATTCGCTGGAGGAGCGGGAGGTGGGGCTTCGGGCATAACCTCTAACTCTCTAACCCGTAGGATGACCTCACCAGGCTGTTTAGGAGGGGGTTGCTCCATTATTTCCTCTCCCCTGGCAAGAGCTTCCCGGCGTTCCTGGGCAGCCTCCCTCTCCCAGCGGTCAATTTGTGTCCATGGTTTTCCGTATTGGAACTGAATGTATCCTGCATCAAACCTAAACCACGGACCTGGGTTAGGTGGGACTGGGGCAACTCTCCTTCGCCAATATCTTTGTAAATCCTCCTCAGCAACCCAATCGGTAACGACCGATGGCCTAGGCAGTGGGCTGGTTGGGGTATATACTGGAGAGTCTGGGGGTGCAGGTGCCTGGCTTGAGGACTCTGCCTGGTGGATTTCAGATAATATCAGAAATCCTGGTGGATGGCTGGGGAATATTGGGCGATGTGCCTCTGGTCCCCTAATGTGTGGAAGGGCCTGGTAACTAGTGGGAACTAGGGGTCTTATTGTTAGACCTTCTTGGGAGGCTAACCATCTATTAACCCTCTCCTGAGCCCATTCCCGTTCTTGCTCTTCTAGTTCCCTTGCACTTAGTGCAGCCTTTCCTCTATCTGTCATCTACATATAGATCATCAATGATAAATAAATCAATCATAATCATGATTTCATGAATTCTAGCTTGGTCATTTCTTTCCTTTTCTGCCTATTTACCAATCCATGCTCTGATACCAACTTCTGTGGCGCCCCGAATTGGAGTGCCTAGAAGCCTTACTCCGAGATCATTTTTGATTGGTAAACGTGACTCAGGATTGTTGCCTTGATCACACGGCAGAGTTTTATTTACATATATAACACCAATACATGAAAAATTGTCACCATTCATTCAATTGGAAATATATTTCACATATCATGGTTATAATCACAACCTGTTCATAAAACATCGTCATTGAAAAGAAATTCTTTTCCATCTCAAAATTATCATCATTGTCTTTACATAAAAATTTACATATACAACATTTTTATCCAAAAAACTACATATCATTTTGCATGTTGCCTTCATCATCATTTCCTGTCTGTTGTTGAAAAAGCATGGGTGAGTAATAATACTCAGTAAGCAAGTCATACATAATTTTTCAATCATTTTCATGCATTTCATAAAATGCAAATACAATGCATACATAGCATTCATGACATTCCTTTAGATGCGATGCTAGCTAGGCGCCCATCCCATACATTCTCCCATCTCAGGGAGGTCGCAGCCGGGCTGGGCCTATATAAGCGACTTGGCAATAGCGAGGGGGACATCCAGTCCGCTTACTACCTCAACTTTAGCCTATTCCTTGTGCACATGCCAGCATGATATTTGCAAATCATAAAAAATTTCATAAAAATATTTAATAAATAATTTAACAAAATGAACTTCAGTTCATGTAAAACAGTTATAGGTATGGCCAACCTTAAATAAATTTCGTAAAGCAATTTACAAACAATTTCAAGCATTTTGGAAATAAATTTGCAAACTATATACCTTGCTTACCTTCTCAGCTGGTGTCCTCGACTTTTTCTTTTCCTTTTCTTATTCAAGGAAAAAGGATATTTTATTTCTTCTATTTAAGCTGCTTCCCATGCATGCTTTATTTGGACATTATTTTTTTATACGGATATTTTTATCCATAGGTTCTTCAAAAATTTTATCCTTATATTTAAATATTAATCTAAAATTTTCTCCAAAATCACGCTGTTTATTGTAACAAATTACTGTAGCAGTTACTGTAGCAAATCACTATTCACAGCGTGTTGGTTACTGTTCATGGGTTCCAAAAATTGACATTTTTTCCAAAAATAAAAAATACCATGACATAGCTTATGCTTAGTATATCATGGTAAAGTTCATAAATTTTAAATTTATCATCATTAACTTGGATAAATAAATCATTTTCTCCATGTACTAAAAATTAACATAAATTCACTTAAGCCTAATCCTTAATTCGAAAAATCATGAAATTAATATATCATCATTCCAACATCATATTTATCATATTCATTCATCTCAAATCATCATTTATCAATTTTGGAGCATTATTTACACATATCATATGTTATCTTCCCGAATGCTCTATCTTTGCTCCAAATTTTTAATGTTTTGGCATGATTCCAATTAGGCATTATAACTATACTTATTTTTTCATGATTAGGAATTATCTAAGCATGGTTTTACCCTACTTAACATTCAAAATTTTTTTTGATAGAAATCATTTACCCGAAGTGGAGATATCCCTCTTTTTCTCACACTTTCTCTCTCTAACTTTCTCCTTTTCTTCCTTGGACGTGTGGGAGGCTTGGGAGCTGGGATTTGCTCAAGTGGAGCTGGGATGAGTGTGTGCATTTGGACGTCCCACCTTGGCCCTATTTATAGGGTTGGATTTTTCATGAAATTGGATTTTACCCCCCTTGCTCAAGGTATTGAATTGCAAATGTGTTTTTTTCTAATTTCAAAAAGGTGCATGGAGCCTTGTGAAGCCCACCCTACATCTGCTCCAGCCCCCCTATGGCAGCCCTTTTTTAAGATTTTTTATTTATTAAAATTTATTTATTTTAAGCTAATTAAATCCTAGCCCTTGATTTATGATGATGATTTTAGACCATTGATTTTTGGTCAAATGCTCAACCACCCCCCTGCACGTCCTTGCCATTGCAGCTGATTTTCATTTAATTTTTTTATTTTTTAATTATTTATATTTAATAAAAGTCAAATGGATTTTAATGAAAAAGATAAGTTACTTTTTTATCTCAATTAGATGCCTCATCTTGACCCTTGATTTATGATTTTCATCACATCTTAACCTATTCATCATGTTCATCATGAATTTTTAACCATCCATAAAAAATTTCATCTAAATCCGACATTCGGATTGCAAATTATGATTTTTTCTTTAATTTTCCACAAAAATCCAAAATTGGATTAAAATATAAAAAAGAATTACTATTTCGTCCTGTAGTGATTAAATCTCCTTTTTCGTCTTTTTGTTATTAAGTTAATCCAAGTGATTAACTCTTAATCACATGTCTTAATCCCCAGTTACTATTCACGTGCACTATTCACGTGGGTTAAATTCTTAATTGCATTATTTTAATCTCCAATACACATATCCACAAATATAATCCATGAATTTTCATTTATCATAAAAATAATTACAAAGAATCTAGGGTTTACAACCCGAAATGACGCGTATATGGTCTGGGTTTCACAGCCAAAGGAACAGACACAAAGAGAAAGAACGAAACCGATTTCAAGCGTGGATTGAAGAGGAGATTCGATCCCGTTGGTGGAAACTCTGGAGATTCAATTTTCTCTTCATCTTTCTATTTCCTTTTCTCTATTTTCCTGGATACTTTCATTATGGATGTAAAGGATTTTTGTGTCATGTCTTTGAGCTAAACTTCCATTAGATGGATAGTTAGGATGAATTGATACCTAAACTATATTGTCTTGGTTCTTTAAGTTTCAGGAATGAATATTTGATTTCTATATGATTGTACGATGTGGATTTAGCCTTGCATATGATGTTTAATGCTTTTTACAAGATTAGCTACCTTGTAAGATGATTTAATTGCAGGATTAATCATTGAAAAAGAAAAATCTTTGCTAGATCCATGTGTAGGGCATAGGTTTCTTCTTTATTAAGGGGAGTTGTTTAATGGATAGGAATATACCGTTAAATCCTATGTAGTCATGAACAAGTTATGAATATATCAATTCCACTTTATTTAATGGCATGGGAACATAACAATTAAATAGGGTGTAATTAGCTTTATATGTGTTGGAAGATATCTATAAGGATTTTTGAACTTGGACTAGTAAATCTCTACACAATCTAAAGAAAAGGAACCAATGCGATATAGTTTAGATTCAAGGATTCCCAACTATCTATCTGTCATCCCCAATTGATAACTTCTTTCTAGCATTCCAGTTGTCCCGTGAACTCTTTTCTGTTTCTTTATTGCATCTGATATTTTTAAGTTTTAATTATGAATTTCCAATTTTCTACTCACCGAAAGCAACTGAACTAACTAATAATCTTAGTTAGATCATATCCTCGTGAGAACGATACTCAACTCACTCTTTATTACTTGATCGACACGTATACTTGCGTTAAAACGAGTATTTTAATTAGATATATACGCAACTCATCAAGTTTTTTGCGCCGTTGCCAGGGATTTGGTATAACTAATTATCATTAGTTTTATTGCTTTCTTGTATAATTCTGTAACTATAGCTCAATTATATAATTTCTTTATATTAGAAATTTCCAATTGGTTTCAATTGAATTGGTTTTTGCAGGGTTAATTGTTTTGGCATGCGCCAAGGCAGGGCTGGAAAGGAGATCGTTATTCCATTTGATCCGGAGCTAGAGATAACTTATCTAAGAAGGCGTCGAAAGAGCAGGGAAGCCAAGAGTCAATAGCATTCAATGGAGCGCATTGGGAATCAGGACGAGAACATTCATGTAGACTAATATGGAAACCAAAGGGTTGAGGTCCCAATTCATTCACAATAAGATGATTTGGACCAACCTATTTGGGATCTCATTGCGTTGGGGCAAAATGCAATTCAGACTAGCATTTCACCTCCTCTTGTTGACACCAACAACTTCGAAATAAAGCCGGTGGTATTTTAAATGCTTCAATCAATTGGGCAGTTTGGAGGATTGTCGTCTGAAGATCCACACCGCCATTTGCGTAACTTTCTGCAGATCATGAACAAATTCAAGAAAAATGGAGTCTCCGACAAAGTAATGAGGCTACAGAATTTCCCATTTTCACTGAGGGATAGAGCTTTGGAGTGGCTGGATTCGTTGCCATCAGACTCCATCAATACGTGGAATGACTTGGCTCAGAAGTTTCTGGAGATATTTTTTGCCCGCCAAGTTAGCCAAACTCAGAATGGACATAGTCTCATTCAAACAACACGGAGCAAAGACTCTATCGGAGGCGTGGGATCGGTTCAAAGACTTGTTTCGAAAGTGCCCACATCATGGAATTCAACCATGGGTACAAATTTAGATTTTCTACAATGGTCTCCAGGATTCCACCCGTCATATGGTGGGTTCGTCATCAAATGGTTCCCTGCTAAGGAAAAACTATAGAGAATCATACTCCCTACTGGAGAATATGGCAGCCAACACTTATCAATTGGCGTCTGACAGAAGCCGAAGTGGGGGGCTACTTCAATTGGATACGATCTCATCTATTAAGGCCCACATCGACGCTTTATCCAGGCATATACAGAACTTATCTAGGCTTGCCAATGTCAATGAAGTAGGGGCGTCTACACCACAGCAGCCATCAACAGCAGATTACTATACGTAGTGTGGAGAATACGGCCATCCCAGTAATCAATATGCCTCAAATCCAGAGTCCATTAATTACGTGGGAAATTTTCCAGAGAAATCCAGTGAATCCATATGCAAACAAATACAATTCAAGCTAGATGAATCATCCAAAAATCTTGTGGAAGAACAAGACGAGGCCGAATCAGCCATCAGGATTCTCACAGCGGCCCTCACAGTAACAACCAGCAAGATCGATTCAACTCAATGCACCACCTCGAGAAGAAAAGAAATCGGATCTGGAAAATCTTTTCATGCAATTCATGCAATCCCAGATCACGACAAATAGAAACTTGGAAGTGCAGATCGGCCAACTGGCTTTAGACATAAACAATCGGCCTCAAGGGTGCACTGTCAAGTGATACAGAACAAAATTTGAAAGGAAAAGGCAAAGAGAAGTGGAAGCAATTACATTACATAGTGGAAAGTAGCTACCAACATAATGCTGCCAGAAGCAGTAACTAAAGCCATTAGTCTTCTGATTCATCAGTCATAGGAGGCAGAAGAACCAGATACAATGCAAAAGTTGTCGGATGATGAACTAGCCACAAATCAAAGGCCGCCTTCTCCATTTCCTAAGAGATTTCCAAAGAACAAGGAGGGTCGGTTCAAAAAATTCTTAGAGGTACTAAAATAGCTGCACATCAACATACCTTTGGTTGAAGCCTCGGAGCAGATATCGAGCTATGCCAAATTTATGAAAGATATTTTGTCGAAGAAAAGGTGGTTGACGGAATTCGAAACAGTGGCATTAACAGATGAAATGAGTGCAACGGTGCAGAGGAAGCTGCCTCCCAAGCTCAAGGATCCAGGGAACTTTACTATCCCATGCACGATCGAAAACTAGTACTTCGAGAGAGTTCTATGTGACTTGGGAGCCAGCAACAAATCTAATGCCCAAGTCAATTTTCAAAAAATTGGGTATTGGGGATGTGGCGCCCCGAACTGAGACGTCACTTCCTTACCTCAAGATCTATCGATTGGTAAATGTGAATCAGGATTGTTGCCCTGATCACGCGGTGGGTTCTTAATTGGAATATGTCCAAAAAAATTTTGATTATTCATCTGTCATCATTCATAATCTTGACATGACAATCATCATACATTGTGATATTTCACTTGTAATAAAATTCATCATTTCATTCAAAACATCTTTACATGCCTGTCATTATACACTGAATCATTGTATAAATCATACTTTCATACATTCAGTCATTAATTCACATGGAACTTAGAACTCTAGCTAAGTTCGGATATACATAAACACATAGCATCTTTACCTGCCTTTCTGCAGTGAAAGATTCCTTGACCTAAGTATCATATTTTATATCCATACATCCGTACATTCAACCATTGAATCATATATAGAACTTAATATTCTCATTAAGTTCACATACACATTAGCTTACCTTAGCATATTTATGCTTTTCCATTCCTCATAGCCTTCAAGGCTATCATCACGTACCTTTCTCCACATCTTAGGTTTGCAATCTTCTGAGTTTCCTCGGTACCTGTCTATGGGTTGGGAAAACAAAACATGAGTGACAACTCAGTAAGCAAGCATTTTATCTTTAGGGCAAGGCTTCTTGAAAACCTTTTTCATAAACATCGGGAATACCTTGTTCGTAAGGACATGTATATGTCCTAAAATACCATCATGAAATCCTTTGTTTATGAGGACAATTCCATGTCCTTGAATATTTTCATAAAGCATTCATTCTTAACATCATTTACAAGCCACGCCTGGGCTTGTTTAGGCAAAACATATACATTTTACCTTTGATGATGAGTTCCCTTTAATCTTATATGAACATTTTTAATGTTCATAGCCATTACATGAAATCATCGGTTGCCAGTGGACATTTTACATCCAAAACAACATAAATACTTAGGCAAAGGAGACATCTCATGTCTCAAAACATCATTAACATAAACCATCATAAAATCCTTCGGCCAAGAGACATTTTGTCTCAAAACATCATTAACATAAGCCATAATAAAATCCTTTAGCCAGGAGACATTTTATGTCTCAAAACATTTTTCATATTGCTTCCTTGGGCAATGGACAATCATATGTCCTAAAACACTTTTCATTTAAACTCATTAACATTGGACATTCTCATGTCCATAAACCCTTATCATTTAGGTTCTTTAGAAATGGACATTCTTATGTCCAATCCACGTTTCACATAAATCTTTTTCATAATCCCAGTCTTGGGGCTTGTTTATAGCAAACAAGGCAAATAAAATACATAAATCATTTTCATAACTGCATTTGCATAAAAATATTTTCTTTTATCCCCATTATTTACACTTTTGTGTAAAACACCCTTTCTTTTAGGGTAACCATTTCATAAAAATCCCTTTAGGATACTTTCATAAAATCATATTTTCATGACCCAATCTTTGGGCTTTTCAGAAATAAAACATAAGCAAATGCATTTCTCTCCATCCAGCAGTGACACTTAGCAAGTGATCATGCTACCTTTTGGAAGAGAATCCTTAACAACACGCTAGCCCAGCGGCTGTTTATTTATCCTGCTCCCATCTCAGGGAGGGCGCCGCTGGCGCTCCTACCATCCCTTAGCGACTTGGCCTTATGTAGAGTGGGCCCCGGTCATCCCAACCGTGCTCTAAAACCAGCCTATTCCTTGTACCGGTGCACTGTACGTTATCCTGACGAACCGCAGTCCGTTTTGGTTAAGAACCACAGACCGCAGCCCATGTTCTTTTAAACTGGGATCACAGACTGCAGCCTGCATCCATATGCACAAAAGTCTTAGACCGAAGTCTATATTTAACAATTATTTTCAAAAACACATCACAGACCGCAGTCCGTGTCAACTTGTAAGCGAGCGCACCCACTTTAACAAGTTGTTATTTGAAATCCAGTTTTAGGATGACCTTCCTTAAATTCCTTTAAAAATATTTTGAGTAAAATATTTTGATAAACATTTGAAACGTTTGAGAAACCATACATCTTAAAATCCTTTTATGAAAAGAATTTCAAATCCTTGGGATTTCTATAAATAAATCATATTTTTCTCTAATATTTTCTTGATTTCTATTTCAGGACCTTTTGTTTACAAAAGTTATGCAATTATGTTATCCGCTTGTCCATAACCTAAAAATTTAATAATTGTCCACATATCAATCATTTTTACATAGAGGAAAATTGCATAGTCTTTTGCATGCCATCAAGCAACCTGAAAATTAAACCATTTTATGAAATCAATCATAAGAGGTTGGTCATCCATAAATCCCTTTCAACACATCCGTAGAAACATTTTTTCAGCATTTTCAACATAGATTTCCTTATCTAAAGGAAACCAAAACTTTTCAACCATCATTTCAAAACATATGGATTATGTGCAAACCATCATTTACTATTTAGTTATCTTGACCTAATGAAACAAATCTTTTTCATCATTGTTTATCGCGAGTTATTGTAGAAATAACTCAGAACTCATTTACAAATGATATTTTGTGAAAAAGGATAAAATTTCTTTTTCCTTATAAAATGCTGTTGAACAATATCATATAGAACTTGCTTCCTTAAAAGAAAATTCTTAAAACTATCGGTATCAAACATGAAATCCTTAAAAAACATTAGCATAGAGAACTTGCTTCCTCATAAGCAAAATTTCTCAATTCCATTAGCATGAAGCATTCCTATCCTTGGCAACACTTAGGATAAATTATTTATCTTAAGAAGTGTCGTTTGCTTCCTATGAAGCAAACCTTAAGACTTTTCATTAAATTCATCATTTTTCAAAACTTATGGCTTTGCATTAAAGCCTTCATATTCAAAACTTGTGCTTGCCCATTCGTAAAAACATAAACATAGACAATTCAATCGTATCAATCACATAGAAAGAAAATGACATTTTAGAAAGTTTGCTTGCTTACCTGAGATCGCCATAATCCCTTTTCCTTCAATTTTTTTCCTTGCCTACATGAACATAATATGTTTTTTCATATATTTCTTGTCATTGCATTCCATTTAGTTTTCCAACCCATTTTCATTAACATATATCCTTCATTTGTCTTCTCAAGTCATTAAACATAAATAGCACATTTTTATGCATTTCATTAGCTAACACATAATATATATAACCCCATAAATAGGGTATCCATTCAACCATACAAAATTCATCCATTAATAATCATATATAGGTTCATTAACCTTCATTTACCACTTTTCACATTTTTTCCAAAATTCATACATTAGTGCCCGTTATCGCCTTAGGCTTCATAAATCAATTTCAAAATTGGAAATTAACCTCATGAAGTGATAAATAGATATATAATCATGAAATATATCATATTTTCATGCATTTTTGCACAAAAGTAAATTTCACAAGTCATTGATCACCCTTGCATATCTATTCTTTCACATATGCCCATTTGGCAACATATACATAATGGATTTCATAAAATTTTCTAAGTCAGAAATATCATCCATATTTCAGCGTGATATCAACCCTTAATTTAACACTTTAGTTAGGGTATTTTTATGGGGTTTAAATCCACTTACCATAGGTTTCCAAAACAGCTAGTTTGGAACCCACTTTTCACCCGTTTAATGTGTCTTTTGACACATAACCTTAGGCAATTATATAAATCCGAAATTTCAGCATATAACCTCAATTTTATTAATCCATATTTAAGTATTTAACACATAAATCAATTTTTATCATTTCTACATTGGTTTCATATTTCTTTTTGATTTTTTTCTCAAACTATCCACATATGCTGAAATCAAGCGTACTGAAATCTTAAAATCTTGAATTAATATCAAATAAAGTATTTTTGATCTGAAATTTCTAAAATACCTTATTAACTTCATTAATTAACTTTTTTAAAAGTTTCAGCACGAAATATTGACATTACATATTTATTTGGCCATTTTTACCTTGCTGAAGAGTAAAATCCATTTCCAGATATCCTGAATGACGTTATTTATGGGGCATATTTATACCAATTAAAACTTAATTTTTAATTTTTTATTCGGATCATAAATATGTCTTATATATCCTATAAATTTTCAACCCAAAAATCATTGTATAAAAATTATTAAAAATCATTTTCTACAGCTGATCCTGTCACCCATTTTACCCTTTTTGGGTTAATTTTCTCGGATTTTTAATTTGTAACATAATAATCCTTTTAAGCTTAAAATTGGTTATTTCCTTAATAACCACATGAGGATTCTTTCCAAAACTTTTCATGCTAAAATTCATCCATTTACTATTCCGTCCATATTTTAGTTTACAACATCATATATCATTCAAAACTTCACTTTTCATCAACTAAATCATGGAGTTTCATGCATGCAAGCTAAAACCCATTCCATATTCATTCAAAAACTTGTTGAATCATCACTTTAAAGCATCTTTAAACATCCATTTCATATTGAGAACTTTGGAGTTCAAGAACTCAAAATAACCCATGTACTTACTTGGTTTGATGCTCTCCAAACCCTAATCACATGAGCTACTCTTCTCCTCTAATCTCCCATTATTTTTCCCCTTCTTTTTCTCCTATTTTCTTTCCTCCTTGCTGGCCAAGTTGGGGACGTGAGCTGCTGTTGCTTGGGAGAAGAATTTCCTGCACTTGGAAATTTCCAAAAGCCCTCTCTCTCTCATGTGAACGTGCATGCCTTTGAGGAGCTGGAATTTCCAGCAGTGGGCCCCACTTGTTGCTGCATTTCCACACCCTTAAATGCACCCTTATCTACCTTATGTGTTGGAAAAATTACAGCCAAGTAAAATGGGTTTTTACCATTTTTTTAAAAATCCAAAATCTGCCCTCATCTGGACCGTCAATCTGCTTCCACCATAACGTCCAGCTGCTGCCCATTTTCCAGCCATTTTTCTCCATTTTTAAAATTCCAATATGTGGGTAATTTAGACACCTAATTACCCCTTAATTCATATATTAATTTGCTGTTAATAATTTTCGCAAAATGGCAGCAATCAGCCCATCATTTGGACATCATTTGCAAGAGACAAAGCTGTCCACTTTTGCATTTTTCATGGAAGCTGCAAATCACAATTTTCCTTGGATTTTTTTCACATAATTAAATGCCCATTTATGTATCCAAACATTTCAGCTATATATATACATCATTTATAAAATAAATATTGCTCAAAAATCAACATAATCAAAGTTGTAACAAACTTTGACTTTGCATTAAAGTCGTGTCCCCTCTCTTGAGACAAGTCAATCCACTTACTTTCTCTCCAAGAAAGTAATTTCTCATGATAATTAGCTTAATCCATTCCATTCATCTTATAGATTTCATAATTTTATTCCATTGTTTCAAATTTCATCTCAATCCGATTTTCCTAGCTCCCGTTATAGCCGTTTAAAGTTAACGGTTGAAATTGAAATATGATCAATAAATCATTAATCCAATTTCATCATGGATTTTCATAATCCAATAATCCCATAATATCAAGCCCAACATCATCAACTTCCATCTCAAATTTCACTTGAATCCGCCTTATGGGCGTTGAGTTATGAATTTTCTAGTATTTTCCAACATAATTCATAATTACACTTTACTCTCCATAAATTAAATCATGATTATTAACATGATTATTCATGACTCCTTGTCATCTTTAAATCCTCATTAAGCCCTTCGAGTCATACCGACTCACTTTGGGCTCCGGCGATTAAATTTTTAATCACCCTTCTTAATTAAACCCTAATTGTAAAATATCATAAAATCTTAAAATCATCAAAAAATTCCATTTAATCATATATATAAGTCCAAGGCATTCATTGGACCCTTCTTAGGTTAGGGTTTCACAGGGGAAGCTCGACCTACGACAGTCATGTTGCAACTAGCGAACTGGTCCATGACATATTCGGAGGGCATCATTGAAGATGTTCTTGTCAAAGTGGACAAGTTCATTTTTCCAGTAGATTTCATTATCCTGGATTATGAAGAAGATCGGGATGTGCCAATTATCTTGGGTCGGCCTTTCCTTGTAACAGGTAAAGCTATCATTGACGTACAAGCTGGAGAGCTAACTATGTGGGTACAGAACGACAAAGTTACATTCAGCGTGTTCAAGGCGATGCAACTACCAAATGATCAAGAGGAATGCCTAATGATCGATATGGTGGATTCAGCGGTTCAAGCTGAATTCCAAATCACATCTTATAAGGACATCCTGGAGGCATCGCTGGTCGAAGAAATCAATGATTCTAATGACGAATCGACAAAGATGATACGCTACTTATAACAATCTCTGACTTTCACACGATATCCGCAAAAATTCAAGTCACTGGAGTTAAAACCAGAATCTTTCAAACAATTGAAGCCTTCAATCGAAGAGCCGCCTGTCTTGGAGTTGAAACCTCTGCCAAAGCATCTACAATATGTCTACCTGGGAGCGGAATCCTAACTCCCAGTGAACATTTCTTCTACATTGGGTCCCGTCCAAAAAGAAAAATTACTCAGAGTGCTCAGGAATCACAAAAAGGCCATAGGATGGACCATGCCAACATCAGAGGTTTTAGCCCATCCGTCTGCATGCACAAAATTCAAGTGGAGGAGAATCTAGGCCATCCATTGAAGCACAGAGAAGACTAAACCCGATCATGAAAGAAGTGGTAAAAAAGGAGATCATCAAATGGATGGATGCAGGCGTGATATTTCCAATCTTCGATAGCTCTTGGGTCAACCTGGTACAGTGCGTCCCGAAGAAAGGTGGAATGATGGCCGTCTCCTACGAGAACAATGAACTAATTCTAACCAGGACAGTTACTGGTTGGAGAGTTTGTATGGAATACCGCAAGCTAAATAAAGCCACCCGAAAGGTTCATTTTCCGCTCTCATTCATTGATCAGATGTTGGACAGGTTGGCAGGGCAAGAATTCTATTGCTTTCTGGATAGCTATTCAGGTTACCACCGAATCATGATAGCATCGGAGGACTAAGAGAAGACCACATTCACATGTCCGTATGACACATTTGCATTCAGGCGAATGCCATTTGGCCTATGCAACGCCCCAGCGACATTTCAGCATTGTATGATGGTCATTTTCACTGATATGATGGAAGATTTTCTAAAGGTATTCATGGACAATTTCTCAGTATTTGGGAATTCCTATGATGAGTGCCTTGCAAATTTATCAAAGATGCTCCAGCGTTGTGAGGACACGAATCTGGTTCTCAACTGGGAAAAGTGTTACTTAATGGTGCAGGAGGGCATAGTACTTCGGCACAGAGTCTCCAAACAGGGAATCGAAGTGGACAAAGCAAAGATCGAGACGATCGAGAAACTGCCTCCACCCATCTCAGTTAAGGGCATTCACAGCTTTCTGGGACATGCAGGGTTCTACAAAAGTTTCATAAAGGATTTTTCTAAAATAGCCAAGCTGCTATGTTTACTTCTTAAGAAGGATGCGCCATTTGAATTCAACGATGAATGCATGAGTCATTCCATGAGCTGAAAAAGAGATTGGTATCTGCGCTAATCATTATTTCTCCAGAATGGAACCTCCCATTCGAATTGATGTGCGATGCAAGCGACTACACAGTGGGAGCAGTATTGGGCAAACGAAAGAACAAAGTTTTTCACTCCATCTACTACGCTAGAAAAATCTTGAACGAGGCGCAAATGAATTATACCACAACAGAAAAGGAATTGCTAGTGCTGGTCTTTGCATTCGACAAATTCAAAGCCTATCTGGTGGAGACCAAAGTGATCATATACACAGATCATTCAACAATTAAATATTTGATCAAGAAAAAAGAGCAAAACCACGTTTGATCCAGTGGGTCTTATTGCTACAAGAGTTCGACCTCGAAATTAAAGACCGAAAAGGAGCTGAGAACCAAGTTGCTGACCATTTATCCCATCTCGAGAGAAACCAGCCAGTTCAAGACACGGAGCTGATTCGAGAAGTATTCTTGGATGAGCAAGTATTTTCCATCTCTCCAAGCAGTCCACCATGGTACGCAGACTTGGTAAACTTCATCGTCAGTGGACTGTTGCCTCCGGAGTTGAATTCACATCAAAGGAAGAAATTTCTCCATGACGTAAAATTCTATTTCTAGGATGATCCATTCTTGTTCAAGTAATGCCCAAACCAATTATATCAGAGAGGTACTCCACAATGTGAAAGAGAATCTATATTGCAAAGCTGCCATTCATCACCATATGGGGGATCACTTCCAAGGAGACAAAACTGCAGCTAAAGTACTTCAATCGGGATTCTACTGGCCATCGTTATTCAAGGATGCCCATTTCTACGTCAAAAGGTGCAATCAATGCTAGCAGACGGGTAACATCTCTAAAAGACATGAAATGTTTCTCACTAATGTCATCGAAGTGGAGATATTCGATGTATGGGGTATTAACTTCATGGGTCCCTTCATCCCTTCATTTGGAAACCAATATATTCTCGTAGCTATGGATTATGTTTCCAAATGGGTTGAAGCGATACCTACTCAAGCGGACGACGCCAAAATGATTCTCAAATTCATCAAGAAGAATATTTTTACGCGTTTCGGCAAGCCTCGGGTGATTATTAGTGATGGAGGCTCTCATTTTTGCAACCGGTAGTTCATGACGATTTTGTACAAATACGGAGTACGCCACAAGGTGACAATAACTTATCATCCACAAGAAAATGGACAAGTCGAGTTGGCCAATAGAGAATTGAAACAGATTTTGGAGAAAACGATTGGGTCATCTCACAAGGACTGGTCTATCAAGCTGGATGACGCACTATGGGCGATCGAATAGCTTACAAAACCCAGTTTGGAATGTCCCCTTACCAACTAGTTTATGGAAAGGCTTGCCATCTGCCGCTGGAGTTGGCGCATAATGCTTACTAGGCGATAAAGAAGCTAAACCTGGACATGCAACAAGCGGGGGAGCGTCGATTGCTGCAGCTCAATGGCTTGGATGAATTCCGAATGCAGGCGTATAAAAATGCCAAAATCAACAAAAAAAGTAAAGAAATAGCATGACAAAAAGATTCTACCACGGAGATTCGAGCCAGGTCAAAGAGTCCTTTTTTTCAATTCAAGATTGAAATTGTTTCCAGGAAAGTTCAAATCCAGATGGTCAGGACTATTCATTGAGCTAAAGCAACTGAGCATGGGGCAGTGGAAGTACTCAACGAGGCATCCGGTAACAGTTTCATTGTGAATGAGCAGCATCAAAAGCATTATATGGGAGACGATCTGTAGCGTTGCAAGGAGGTGGTGGAATTGAAGGATACCTGAACAGCGGGAACGTCGGGCAAAGGACGTTAAACTTAGCGCTGAATGGGAGACAACCCATTGCTCATTTTTTATTTTCATTTTTATATTTAGGATGTTGATTTGGAGCTCAATTTCATGAAAGTCATGCTAGGGAGCAGTTGTGTGATACCATGACCCAAGTAAGGCATATTTATATGCAATTGGCATATAAATATGGATCACGTATGGTTTAGTAGAATTATAAATGATTTTCCTAAGCAATATTGATGATTTATTGCAATTAGGGCAAATGATTATGAATGATCAATATAAGCCGATATGGGTCAATGTGATTAAAGAGGCTTAATAAGGATTAAGTAATGTGAATATATTGAGGATAATTACCTCATGTATTATGGTTTAACTAATGAAGATTATGATGTTAATTATGGATTAAAGGAGGTAATTACTAGAAAATTCATAATTCGACGCCGGAAAGGCGGATTAAGTTGAAAATTGAAAGGTAAGCACATAATTTTGTGCTTAATCTCATGGAAAGGTTGGATTATAAAAATAATGATGAAATTCGGATAAAAATCGATCATCACCATCAAAATTCAAAGATGGATTCAAATAATCATAATTTGAGCTAGAAAAGTCAGATTGAGACGAAATTTGAAATGAACGGTTAAAATTATGAGATCCATGCAATGAGAGGCTTGGATTAAGAAAATGATGATGGGATATTGGTTGCACAAAATGGGTGTATAATTATTGATTTTTGTGCACCAAAAAGTAAGTTTGTGTTTATGTTAAAGTAAGGAAATTAATTGTATTTTTAATGGAAAAAATGAATTATTTAAAATGATAAAATCCATGATAAAATTCAGTGATTAATGACATGATTTAAAGGCTAATGGATTAGCTCAGAGGAGCATGAAATAGGTGGCATGGAATGGACGTCCAAATGGGCTGTTTACGTGATATTTTTATTTTTTTAAAAGTGCAAATTTTGCAATTAAGTGAGCTACAAGACAAGAACAGTAAATGGTATTAATTTGGGATGGATTTTGTGGCACAAAATGCCAAAATATCAAGGCAAATGAACTTGGATAGCAAGGTAGGGGCAATGAAGAACAACATGTAGCTGAAGTGGTGCACGTTCAAGCAAATTTTGTGATTTTTTATTATTTTCTTAATAAGCTAAGTGGACCCCTAAGTAGCCTATTAGCTAGGGTGGTTAATTATTCATTAATTAAAGTGGAATGGTGTGGAAAAAATGACAAGAAGAGTTGTTGAAATGGACGTCCAAATAAGGGGGCAGATTGTGTCCCTTAATATATGGATTTTGATGAATTTTTTTAAGATAATTACTTAATTTAAACGGACCATATTTTTCCGTGTCAGCAAAAGGGAATAAACACACATTAATTAGTTGCTAAATGATGTGGCAAGTGGGTCCCACAAAGCTGGAAAATCCAGCTACACTAAGGGTGGTCGTCCATATGGGTAGGAGAGAGAACGAGAAAAATCAAATGGGAAAAAAATATCCAAGCAAGGCAGTGCATGTCCCTTATTCCAGCAGCAAGAAAGGGTCCTAAATTAATGAATTTTAGCACGAACATTTGTTTAAGAACTCATGATAGGGTGATTAATGAACGACCCAATTTTTAGTTCAAAAGGATAAGCATGATGGAAATTAAAAATTCGCGAAAATCAACCAGAATAGGGTTGAACGGGTGTCAAGATCAGCTCCACCAAATGATTTTTAGTAATTTTTACACAAGGTATTTTGAGCTGATAATTTTATATGATATGGGAGACATCATGATTAACACTCAACCAAAATAAAAATTTTTTTTTGAAAGGTATAAATATACCTAATTGATTCTTCTTCTAGCAGAGTAAAAATACAAAAATAACTATAAATACTTCATATGTTGGCTGAAAATATTTATTTTGGTTAGATCATGCAGTTATTAAGGTATGATATAAATTTCAGATTTAAATTCCTTGATTCAATTATGATTCAAAAATTAGAGAGATCAGTGCGTCTGATTTCAGCATTATGGATAGATTGAGGAATAAATCAATGTAAATGGTAAATTCAAGATTTTTGGAATGGAATTTAAATTAAAAGGGGATATAAACAAGTATCATAAGTGATTATGAGGATTTAACCTATTAGAGATGGGGTTTAGAAAGGATGGAACTTAGGGTTACATATAAGATCCGATTTTCATGTTTTGATGTCGAAGATGATAAATGGATTATGTGGAGTGTTAAAATGCAAAAATGCATAAAGATATGATTGGAACACGTGGATTAGGTTTCTGTTTTAGTAAATAGTGATAATCTCAAATTTTGAGATTATTATATGATACCTAAGTTAGCAACTAAGTGCTTAAAATGAGCACTAATTGTGAAAAATGAAAACTATGTTAAAAATGATAAATGGAGGTAATGAACCTCTAAATAATGATTTAATGAATGATTATTATATTTATGTAAGATTACCCTACATAAGGGTATTAAAATGAATGAATGGATGATTGATATGTATAGGCTATGTGCTAAGTATGAGTACCCGACTTGAAGGACAAGTGGGTCAAGCTAAGTCCAAATGAATTTATGTATATTGGAAAACCTAAGGGATTTATGTATTTGAAGTTGATGTGAATAATTGAAATATTATTTTCATTTATTTAGGAAAAGGCAAAGGAAAAGAATGGAAGAAGGAGATTATGGCGATCTCAGGTAAGCAAGCGAACTTTTCAAATTATGGATTTTTCTCTATATGTTGAAATGATGATTATGTCAATGTTTTTATGATTATGTTTTAACAAATGGGCAGCACAAGTTTTGAAAATGTCAGCTTTAATGAAAGGTCGTAAGTTTGGAACAGGATGACTTTAATTAAAAGCCTTAAGGTTTGCTTCATGGGAAGCAAGCGACAGTTTTTAAGATAAATAATTTTATCACAAGTGTTGCCAAGGTTAGGAATGCTTTATGTTAATGGAATTGAAAAATTTGCTTATGAGTAAACAAGTTCTCCATGATGATTGATTTAAAGGATGTTATTGATTTATGTTAATGGTTTTAGGAATTTGCTTTTAAGTAAGCAAGTTCTTTATTATGTTGTTTCAAATGTATTTTATAAGAATTTTTTTCCCTTTTTCACAAAGTAATTTTTAGCAAATAAGATTTGGTATTCTCTTATGATGTTTTATGATAAATAGCTAAGTTTATGAAAGAAAAAGAAAAAGTGATTTAATTTATGGAAAAAGATTGATTTTTTTATGTTATGATAATTAAATATAAATGATGATTTGGACAGAGTCCATATGTTTTGAAATGATATTCGAAAAGTTTTGATTTCCTTTAGATAAGGAAATCTATGATGAAAATGTCTTCAAAAATGTTTATACGAATGTTGTTGAATGAGATTTAAAGATTACCAACCTAATAGGTAATTTCATAAAATGGTTTAAGTTCAGGTTGCTAAATGGCATTCAAAAAACTGTGCAATTCCCCTTTATATAAAAATAGTATAATAGATATGTGTACAATAATTTAATTTTTAAGTTATGGAGAAGGGGATGGTATAATTGCATAACTTTTCTAAGCAAAAGGCCCTGAAATGAAAACTAAGAAAATATTAGAGAAATATATGGTTTATTTTTGGAAATCCAAATGTTTTAAAATTCTTTTATTATAAGGGTTTGTAAGATGTATTGTTTCTCAAACATTTCAAATGTTTATCAAAATGTTTTACTCAAAATATTTCTAAAAGAATGTAAGGAAGGTTATCCTAAAATTAGATTTAAAATGACAACTTGTTTAAAGTGGGTGCGCTCGCTTTACAAGTTGACACGGATTGCGGTCTGTGATGCATTTTCAAAAATGATTTTTAAATATACAGACTTCGGTCTGTGATGTTCTGCAAGTATGGATGGAGGTTGCGGCCTGTGATCCCGGTTTAAAAGGACATGGGCTGCTCTCTGTGGTTCTTTAAACCAAACAGACTTCGGTCCGTTAGGATGATGTATGGTGCACCAGTACACGGAATAGGCTGGTTGTAGAGCACGGTCGGGATGGTCATGGCCCACTCTACATATGGCCAAGTCGCTAAGGGATGACAGGAGTGCCATCGGCGCCCTCCCTGAGATAGGAGCAGGATGAATAAACAGCCGCCTGGCTAGCGTGCTATTAAGGATTCTCTTCCAAAAGGTATCATGATCACTTGCTAAGTGTCACTACTGGATGGAGAGAAATGCATTTTTTTATGTTTTTCTTTTGAAAAGCCCAAAGATTGGGACATGAAAGTATGTTTTTATGAAAGTTATCCTAAAGAGATTTTTATGAAATGATTACCCTAAAAATAGGGTGTTTTACACAAAAGTGTAAATAACAGGAATGAAAGAAAATATTTTTATGCAAATGCATCTATGAAAATGGTTTCATATTTTATATGTTTGTTTGTTATAAACAAGCCCCAAGACGAGGATTATGAAAAGGATTTATGTGAAACTTGGTTTTGGACATAAGAATGTCCATTTCCAAAGGATTTAAATGGTAAATGTTTATGGACATGAGAATGTCCAATGCTTAAGTATTTTAAAGGAATGTGCTTTAGGACATATGAATGTCCATTGTCAAAAAGTTATGTCAAAAATGTTTTGAGACATGAAATGTCTCTTGGCTAAAGGAGTTTAAGATGAAAAATATTTTTGGACATAGAAATGTCTTTTGCCGAGAAAGGCTTATGTGTATGATGTTTTTAGGACATGATAATGTCCTTCTCTAAAAAGGAGTTATGAGGAAAATGTTTTGGACGTAAAACGTCCACTAATGAAAGATGATTTTATGTAAATGTCTTTGAATATTAGAAATTTTCATATAAGATTAAATGAAATTAATTAAAGAGGGTAAAATGTATTTGTTTTGCCTTAACAAGCCCACACGTAGCTTGTAAATGATTTTAAGAAAGATGTTTTATAAAAATGTTCAAGGATATAGAACTGTCCTTATGAACTAGGATTTTATAATAATGTTTTAGGACATATATATGTCCTCAAGTAAAAAGGTATTCAAGATGTTTAAGAAAATGGTTTTAAAGGAAGTCTTGCCCAAAAAGATAAAATGCTTACTTACTGAGTTGTCACTCACGATTTGTTTTCCCAAACCTTAGACAGGTAGCAGGAAACTCAAGAGGCTGCAAATCTAAGCCATGATAAAAGGTACGTGATGGTAGCCATGTGAGCTATAAGAAATGGGATAACATGAATTAAAGCTCTAAGGTATGTTGTGTGTATGTGGACTTATTTAGAAATCTAAGTCCTATGTGATTCAATGAATGAATGTATGTAAGTATGATGTCTACAATGATTGATTGTATGTAAGTATGGAATGTAAATGTCATTATGGAAAAGCATGATGAGATGCTATGAAATAAAATATGAAAATTTATTACAAGTGTAATGTTGCTTGTATGATGAATGATGTAGAATGTGAAGAAAACGAATGATGATAGAAACAAAAAATATTTGGACGAGTTCCAATTAAGAACCCACCGTGTGATCAGGGCAACAATTCTGATTCACATTTACCAATTAATAAGGTCTTGAGGTAAGGAAGTGACATGTCGGTTTGGGGCGCCACAGAAGTTGGTATCAGAGCATGGATTGGTAAATAGGTGTGGTAAGAAAAGATTTGATATCACAAAGATGATATTTTAGCAAGGATTGACAGATAGACATAGAGGAAATACGGAAAATGATAAAAGAGATAGATTGAAATTATAAGACATATACGATATGTATTGTCTTATACTGTGTGTCAGTATGGCACAAGATATGACTATTTAAGGAAATATAGCCGGTTTGCCATATTTCATAGTGTAGATGGTATATGAAGGAAAAATGATATGAGGTCAGATGAAATAAAGGAGGAAAGGAGAATCTCAGAAAAGACAAAGGATAGAAAGGAATCAGAACAGATGATGGGTTGAATAATGGAACCCTACATAGAGACCGCCCATACCTAAGGTTTTACCATACCTCACATAAGATAGCACAAGACTGTGCTATATGATATATATGTTTAAGGTGCAGAGCTATGGTGGACATATGAAAGGCACCAGGGTACCAACTTTCTAATTGATTACTGGTTTAAGAATTTATAGTTATACTAAATTGACAGATTATGTAAGTATAATCTGTATGTGTAAGGAAAAGCAACCTTACACTATGAAAGGCAAAGATAGAAATGAGAAAGGTAGGAAAAAGAAAGGAATTTCCTTCGATTTTTAATATATTATGTTTGATGTTATGAAAATACAGATGCATTTGATTTTATTCAAATACTAAGTATATATGAAAGAGGAAAGGTCATTGATCTTTCTAGATTATATAATTGACTATGTATAATGATTCTATGATCAGAGATGATCATATTGACCATGTATGATGCAAATGATTTTGTGATAAGATATCATATTGACATAATTTTATATGTTGCATTCTACAACATGTCTAACACCTTCGTTTTTTAACAAGGGAAAGCCAGTTGCAAATTTGAGTCAACAAGAAATAAGAGAAACCAGTAGCAAGTCTAAACGACCAAGAGCAGTGAGATAAGTGAGTCCAAGGGCTCGTTAATGACGGGCAAATATAAATCCTAAGTCAAAAGATTGGAGGTGTTACCGCTATAAGGATACCTCACAGGTACAAAGAGTGGAGGAAAGAATAACTGCAGTTTTAGAATGAGCTATGCAGTAGGCCACTCGAGATTGAGCGGCCCAGATAGTAGAAGTGATACAAAGTCTTTGGGAAAATACCCAACAAGACCAATTAGAAGAAGGTAGAAATGACAGACCGGTACAGGTAATAATTTTTACCTAGTACCCAAACTTTTAAAGGGTTGATAATAGAAAGATAGAAATGAATGAAAAGGTTAATAATGCCTTTCTAGTTTAGTATCCACCTAAGTTCTCAGGTAAGTCAGATTCTATTCAAGACTGAGCAGTGGATGACTGAAACCAAGAACATATTCAAGGTTTGAACATGTAGTCTTATGTGATGACTAAGCATTGAGTGACAATGCTTATGAGTGATAGGAAATCCTAATGGCTATTATGTCATAATTAAAGAAGGTAATTTGGAAGAATTGATAAGAAATATCTTCTAATAAGACACTAGGATATAACACATGTTGGTAATGAACATGTATAATTAGGGCAAGGGTAACTTGACCCTAAAGATTAAGGAACCTGGTGTAGAGAAAGAAAGGAATAAGAAAGGCTAGTTCAACTAAAGCTAATTGCCGCTATTAGTTGATAGGAAATTTCTGCAAATTATTGCAGAAAAATGTAACAAAACATGTCTAGTTAACATGTATGGAAGGAAAAAGGAGATTCCATATATGATACCACAAAAGTTGGTATATCTTAAAAAGGAATGATAGATAAATAAAGAAAAACGAAGGCAAGAATGATTGTTGAAATTCTCTTCAATTCCGATATGATCAGAAGATAGGTACAAGAGAAATTATCTCTCTATGATATTCATAAGAAATGAGATTAGAAGAAAATTCAAAATGAAAAGGACCCTTACTAGTTTATGGAAATTGGAAAGGGAGACAAGGAAGAAAATGTATTAGACTGGTTTAATATTGGTATTCTTATTAAGTAGTCTATGCTAGTATAACTCAGTTGTAGACATTATGAGAGGAGGAGGAATGGATAGCTTAGCAAAAGTGTCTTTTGCTAAGACATGTATGAAACCCTATGTGAGAGCAACTTTTGCTCTATATTATAGAATGAGTGTATTATATTATATGAATGTTATATAAATGATTGCTATGGATTTCAATTTTGTATGAAAGGACGGGTAGCCTAGATCTTACCCTATGATAAGATGAAAAATTTTAAAATTTCTCTATGTATAAGAATAATATTATGCCTCCCATAAGAATAAGAGATGAATGACATAAAGAAAAGGACAATTACAATGAGAAACGCATATGGGAACCGAAAACAGAAAATGGCAGAGACAAGTGATAGGTCTATTAGATCAAAGCTAAAAATGCCACTAAGACAAGTAGCGCAGTGGAAGCGTAGCGATCTATTGAAGTATTGGAAAAGGATGATAAGTTAGCAAATTTATATGAGCTATACCCTGATATTTGAAATGTAATAGGTTTCGGGACGAAACCTGTTATTAAGGGGGAGGATTATGATACCCTGACCCAAATAAGGCATATTTATATGCAATTGACATATAAATATGGATCACGTATGGTTTAGTGGAATTATAAATGATTTTCCTAAGCAATATTGATGATTTATTGCAATTAGGGCAAATGATTATGAATGATCAATATAAGCCGATATGGGTCAATGTGATTAAAGAGGCTTAATGAGGATTAAGTAATGTGAATATATTGAGGATAATTATCTCATGTATTATGGTTTAGCTAATGAAGATTATGATGTTAATTATGGATTAAAAGAGGCAATTGCTAGAAAATCCATAATTCGATGCTGGGAAGGCGGATTAAGATGAAAATTGAAAGGTAAGCACATAATTTTATACTTAATCTCATGGAAAGGTTGGATTATGAAAATAATGATGAAATTAGGGTGAAAATTGATAATCACCATCAAAATTCAAAGATGGATTCAAATGATCATAATTTGAGCTAGAAAAGTCGAATTGAGACGAAATTTGAAATGAATAGTTAAAATTATGAAGATCCATGTAATGAGAGGCTTGGATTAAGAAAATGATGATGGGATATTGGTTGGATGATAATGGGTATATAATTATTGATTTTTACGCACCAAAAAGTAAGTTGTGTTTATGTTAAAGTAAGGTGATTAATTGTATTTTTAATGGAAAAAATGAGGTGTCAAAAGGAGATAATTACACATGAATTTTATGAATTATTTAAAATGATAAAATTCATGATAAAATTCAGTTATTAATGACATGATTTAAAGGCTAATGGATCAGCTCAAAGGAGCATGAAATAGGTGGCATGGAATGGACGTCCAAGTGGGCTGTTTACATGATATTTTTATATTTTTTAAAAGTGTAAATTATGCAATTAAGTAAGGTACAAGACAAGAACGGTTAATGGTATTAATTTGGGATGGATTTTGTGGTATGAAATGCCAAAATACCAAGGCAAATGGACGTGGACAGCAAGGTAGGGGTAATGGACAGCAACATGTAGCTATCAAGTGGTGCATGTTCAAGCAAATTTTGTGATTTTTTATTATTTTTTTAATAAGATAAGTGGACCCCTAAGTAGCCTATTAGCTAGGATGGTTAATAATCCATTAATTAAAGTCGAATGGTGTGGGAAAAAATGACAAAAAGGGTAGCTGAAATGGACGTCCAAACAAGGGGGTAGATTGTGTCTATTAATATATGGATTTTGATGAATTTTTTTTAAAATAATTACTTAATTTAAATGGACCATATTTTTCCATGTCAGCAAAAGGGGATAAACACACATTAATTAGCTGCTAAATAATGTGGCAAGTGGGTCCCACAAAGCTGGAAAATCCAGCTACACTAAGGGTGGCCGTCCGTATGGGTAGGAGAGAGAAAGAGAAAAATTAAATGGGAAAAAATTGTTAGAATTGTACTCCTATAAGGTGTCCTAATTAAATTATAAGTCTTTGGATTTAAAGATAGCTCAGTCATATCTGAAATGCGTACGCAATCCGAGTTCAGGTAGAACTACACTTCTAATTGAGTCATGATGGGAAGGGCTCTATAAATAGAGGAGTCTAGGTCCCTCTCTCACACGTTTACATCACAAGTGGTTCCCATCTACCGCTCGTATCACAGGGAGAAGTGTTGAGGGAGAAGACCTCGTACTCTACTCGGTCTACAGGTGGAATCTACACACATGGATTCAGGTACGCTTCCGCATCACATGATTTCTAATTTATGTATGAATTTTCATCAATCATACCACGTTTACATTTAATTAGAGTCAATACACCATAATACTAGGATCATTGAGACCGGAATAGCTCGATTCATTGAGAATGACGAAAATAGTGGGAGCACAACTCCAGGTAATGTGGAATTTGAGGAGATCAGAGACCTTTCCTCTAGTTCATCACTAATAGATGCAAGAACTGAGATTGTTGATCATAACATGACAGATCAACAACCAGAAATTACTGTTCAGCCCACGGAAGAATCGATCTCAATTCCAAATGTCACTCATTAATATGTTCTACATTATCATATTCATGAAATTTGGAATTGAGATCGATTCTTCCGTGGGCTGCACAGCAATTTTTGGTTGTTGATCTGTCATGTTATGATCAACAATCTCAGTTCTTGCATCTATTAGTGATGAACTAGAGGAAAGGTCTCTGATCTCCACAAATTCCACATTACGTGGAGTTGTGCTCCTACTATTTTCGCCATTCTCAATGAATCGAGCTGTTCCGGTCTCAATGATCCTAGTATTATGGGACGGGCTGTAAAACTTATACCCTTTAGACCATTCTGGATACCCAATAAAAAAACAACTAATAGTCCTTAAGTCTAATTTCTTTTCTTGTGGGTTGAGTATCCTTGCTTCTGTTTGACAACCCTAAATATGCATATGTCTCAGACTGGGTTTCCTGCCTGTCCATAACTCAAATGGAGTTTTAGGAACAGCTTTACTGGGAACTCTGTTGAGGATATACATAGCAGTTTTCAAGGCTTCACTCTACAAGAATAAAGGTAAGGATGAGTTGCTAATCATACTTCTCACCATATCCATGAGAGTACGATTTCTCCTTTCAGCAACACCATTTTGTTGGGGAGTTCCAGGCATCGTATATTGAGGTTCAATACCATTTTCTTCTAGAAATTTAGCAAATGGACCAGGGATTCGACCTAATTGACCATGTTTACCATAATATTCACCGCCCCTGTCAGATCTCACAACTTTAATTTTCCTATCAAATTTCTTTTCTACTAATTCTTTGAATATTTTAAAAGTATTCAAGGAATCAGACTTTTCATGTAATAGGAAAATAAAACTATAACGTGAGAAATCATCAATAAACGTGATAAAGTACTTTTCATCTTCAATACATGATGAGAATGGACCACAAATATCAGTGTGGATCAATTCTAAAAGTCCATTGCTTTTCGTGACACTCTTTTTCTGAGTTTTGATTTGTTTTCCTTTAATACAATCGATACATATGCTAAAATCAGTAAAATCTAGAGTAGGTAATACCCCGTCTTTTACTAATTTTAGCATCCTTTCTTTCGATATATGACCCAACCTTTTATGCCACAACATGGAGGAATTTTCATCAATTATACCACGTTTATTACCAGCACATACATTTAAGGTAGATGAACAATTAATAAATGAGAAATCTGCACTTATTTGGTATAAACCATTTAACAATGTTCCAGTTCCAACTAAAATAGAATCTTTAAATAAAGAAAACTTTGAGTTTGCAAAACTGAAAGAATAACCCATTACATCAAATTTTGGCAAAGAAATTAAATTTCTAGAAATGGATGGAACATAGAAAACATCATGCAGTTCTAAAAAAATGCCCTGTGTCAAGGCGAAGCTTGCAATTTCCTACTGCTTTGACTTTAGACTTGGTCAGATTGCCCATTAAGATAGATGACTCATGCGGTTTTGGGTTGCGGGTTGAATGGAATGCATGTAAAGAGTTTGAAAAATGAATAGCAGCATCAGAGTCAATACACCATAAATTAGAGGATACATTTATGAAATTGGTTTCAAGGCAAACATGTACATAATTGTTACCTTTCTTTTCGAACCAACTCTTCCGCTTCAGATAATCTTTCTTAAAATGTCCTTTCTTTTTACAGAAATGACACTTCTTAGCGGACTTTTTCAATCCATCATCTAAGCCTTTCTTTAATGGGAATTTATTCTTCCCTTTTCCTTTCTTTGACTTGTACTGCTTAGAAGTCGATGTGAAATAGACAGTCATTAATCCATCCTGCTTTAATCTCTCTTCCTCTTGTACACACATGGATATTAATTCATTTAAAGTCCATTTGTCCTTTTGTGTGTTATAGGAGATTTTGAATTGTGAAAACTGAGATGGAAGAGAGTTTAAGACAAATATAACTAGGAAAGAGTCAGAGATTTTCATCCCTAGTTCATTAAGTTTCCCAGCTATATTTGACATTTTCATTATGTGCTTTCGCACTCCACAAATGCCATCATATTTCATTGAAGTCAATTTGTTAGTGAGCATTCCAGCCAATGCTTTATCTGACCCACTGAATTTTTCCTTAGTTGAGTCTAGATAAGTTTTGGCACTTTCATTTTCAGGGTCAGACATCCTAAGGTGATAAGTAATTGCTCATGCCAATCAGAGTAATTTGATCCATTCAGTATCGGGATATTAGACAGATGAGATTGAGGAACAGGAGCCATAGCTGTAAAAAAATGATTAAGCTCACATTACCATTATGATTCAGATAAAATATTATGTAACAATTCCATTAACATTAATTAATCATAGCTAAAATTTAAAATTTAATCACACAAACAATAATACATGATTATATTCAATAATGCTATGATAAATAATAATATTCAATAATTAATTATGAATACACAAAGTCAAGAAATCCCACCTTCGGGTAGAAAATTTTTCACGTTTATGCAGTTCTAGTTAATTAAAGAATATTATATTATAGTTAATCGAATAAGGAGACCTGCTATTTCAGATGACTAAATTATATATTTGGAAGAATGTATTGATGATCCTTGTATTGAAAATGATCCATTGACATTCAAAGAACCCATTAATAGTGAAAAGTCTGAATTATGGATCAATGCTATGAAAGATGAATTGGAATCCATGTTTCAAAACAAAGTTTGGGATCTTGTTACGTTGCCTAAAGGGAGCAAACCTGTTAGTTGTAAATGGATATTCAAAACCAAACGGGACCCTAAGGGTAATGTAGAAAGGTATAAGGCCAGACTTATTGCCAAAGGATTCACACAAATAGAAGACATTGATTATAAAGAGACATTTTCACCCATCTCTAGAAAAGACTCATTCAAAATTATTATGGCATTAGTGGCTTATTTTGACTTAGAGTTACACCAAATAGATGTAAAGACGGCATTCTTGAATGGGGATTTAGAAGAGGAGGTATACATGATGCAACCTGAAGGATTTGAAATGGAAGGAAATGATACATTAGTATGCAAATTAAAGAAATCTATATATGGACTTAAACAAGCTTCCCGAAAGTGGTATTTAAAGTTCAACAAAGTTATCACTTCCTTTGGATTTACAGAAAACATTGGTGACCAATGTATATATCTAAAGTTGAGTGGGAGAAAGTTTATATTTCTGATTCTATATGTAGATGATATTTTGCTTGCTACTAATGATTTAGGTCTTTTACATAACACTAAAAGTTTTCTTTCTGAACATTTTGATATGAAAGATATGGGTGAGGCATCATGTGTCATAGGAATTGAGGTTCATCGAAATAGGCCTAAAAGACTTTTAGGGTTATCACAGAGGGCGTATATCAATAAAATTTTAGAAAGATTCCAAATGTCCAATTGCTCATCATGTGAAGTGCCAATCTTTAAAGGTCAAAAATATGGTCTGCATTAGTGTCCACAGAATGAGATTGAGAAATAGGAAATGAGATCCATCCCATATGCTTCTGCTCTTGGGAGCATGATGTATGCGCAAGTTTGCACACGTCCTGACATCAGTTATGCAATGAGATTACTTGGAAGATATCAAAGCAATCCAGGAATGGAACATTGGAAAGCAGTAAAGAAAGTAATGCGATATCTCCAAGGAACTAAAGATTATGAGCTCACATATGCAAAAACTGATCAATTAGAAGTGATCGGTTACACAGATTCAGATTATGCTGGTTGTACAGACAGCAGAAGATCCACATCAGGCTATGTTTTCCTATTAGCCGGTGGAGTAGTTTCATGGAAGAGTGGGAGACAAAATCATGTAGTCGACTCTACCATGGAAGATGAATTTGTCGACTGTCATGAAGCATCCTCACATGCACTTTGGTTGAGGAAATTTATCTCAGAGCTTAAAATTATGGATTCTATCTCTAGGCCTCTGAGAATCAGTTGTGACAATTCATCAGCGATTAGCTTCTCCAATTATAGAAGAATTACTGGCGCTAACAAGCATATTGATGCTAAATTTATGTCAGTACAAGAAAGGATTAATGATCATCTGATATCGATTAGTTTTGTTGGTACTGCTGACATGATTACTGATCCCATGACTAAGGCCCTGGCGCCTAAGGTCTTCTCTAGACATGTAAGAAATATAGGTCTTGTTATGTGGGACAATTATTGATGTAATCGATAAATTTTGAGATCTCATGTTGGATGATTATTTTCTTTTGTTTCATTATGATATTTTGTTGACAATTTTATATGATTTGGAAACAAAAGATTTTATCTATTTGATATTAATGTGGGACATTAAAATCACATAATTGTAAATCTGCCATTAAGAACTTAGTTAAGTAAGTTTGTTAATATCGTGATGCATGGAAGGAAGTATGTTTATATTGCATATAACCGCCATGATCCATGTTGACAAATTTTCTTAACTTAAGTATTAAAGTTGGATTGCGTATGTAATGACTAGGACATGTTTTTCAAATGAGTGCACTCGTCCGGTAATTTTTCAAATGTTAAATCCAAGGATTGTATTTTAAGTATAATTTTCTTTTCTTTCTTAATTTTATTTTAATTAGGCCAAGTGGGAGAATTTTAGAATTGTACTCCTATAAGTTGTCCTAATTAAATTATAAGTCTTTGGATTTAAAGATAGCTCAGTCATATCTGAAATGCGTACGCAATCCGAGTTCAGGTAGAACTACACTTCTAATTGAGTCATGATGGGAAGGGCTCTATAAATAGAGGAGTCTAGGTCCCTCTCTCACACGTTTACATCACAAGTGGTTCTCATCTACCGCTCGTATCACAGGGAGAAGTGTTGAGGGAGAAGACCTCGTACTCTATTCGGTCTACAGGTGGAATCTACACACATGGATTCAGGTACGCTTCCGCATCACATGATTTCTAACAAAAATATGCAACCAAGGCAGTGAACTTATTCAAGCAGCAAGAAAGGGAGAAAAAAAGGAGAAAAGGAAAAATGGGAAGAAAGAAGAAGAAACCAAGCTTGCTAAGTGGAATTCAAGTATGACTCAATTCAAGTAAGTATACTTATCTTGAATCTTCTTAAATTCACAAAATAAATTTCTTTTTGGATTGGATATCATGATTAGATTATGAATCATGATTTAATGGATTATATATGTTGGGTATAAGAATTATGAACAAATGATTAAAGGTTTTTGCATATCTATTGAAATTATATGCAAATACGGGAGCAAAATCTAGAAGAAATGAGATATAAATTCAAAATATGAACGAAATAGTAAATTAATGAATTTTATCATGTAAATTTTTTTGAAAACTCATGATATAGTGATTAAGGAGATACCTACTTTTCAGCTCAAAAGGGTAAGCAAGATGGAAATTAAAAATATGAGAAAATAAACTTGAACAAGGTCAAAAGGGTGTCAGGATCAGTTGCACAAAATGATTTTTAGTAATTTTTACACAAGGTATTTCAAGCTGAATATTTTATATGATCTGGTATATATCATGAGTAACACTTAACAAAAATACAAATTAGTTTTTGAAAGCTATAAATATACCTAATAATTAACGTGATTAGAGCTGTCTGAAAATTGATGCTTCTGTCCAGCAGAGTAAAAATACCAAAATAAATATAAATACTTAATATCTTGTGCTGAAAATATTTATTTTGGTTAGATAATTAAGTTATTAGGTATTATATAAATTTTAGATTTAAAAGCCTCGATTTGATTATGATTCAAAAATTAAAGAGATCAGTGCATCTAATTTCAATATTATGGATAGATTGAGGAATAAATCAAATTAAATGTTAAATTCCAGATTTTTGGGATGGAATTTAAATTAAAATGGGGTATAAACAAGTATCATAAGTGATTATGAGAATTTAACCTATTATAGATGGGTTTTAGAAAGGATGGAACTTAGGGTTACGTATAAGACCCCGATTTCCATGTTTTGATGTGGAAGATGATAAATGGATTATGTGAAGCGTTAAAATGAAAAAATGCATAAAGATATGATTAGAACACGTGGATTAGGTTGCTGTTTTAGTAAATAGTCATAATTTCAAATTTTGAGGTTATTATCTGTTACCTAAGTTAGCAACTAAGTGCTTAAAATGAGCACTGATGTGTGAAAAATAAAAACTATGTTAAAAATGATAAATGGAGGTAATGAGCCTCCAAATAATGGTTTAATGAATTATTATTATATTTATGTAAGATTACTCTACATAAGGGTATTAAAATAAATGAATGGATGATTGATATGTATAAGCTATGTGCTAAGTATGAGTACCCTACTTGAAGGACAAGTGGGTCAAGCTAAGTCCAAATGAATTTATGTAGGTTAGAAAACCTAAGGGATTTATGTATTTGAAGTTGATGTGAATAAATAAAATATTATTTTCATTTATTTAAGCAAAAGCAAAGGAAAAGAATGGAAGAAGTGGATTATGGTGATCTCAGGTAAGCAAGCGAACTTTTCAAATTATGGATTTTTCTCTATATATTGAAATGATGATTATGTCAAAGTTTTTATGATTATGTTTTAACGAATGGGCAAGCACAAGTTTTGAAAATGTCAGCTTTAATGAAAGGTCGTAAGTTTGGAACAGGATGACTTTAATGAAAAGCCTTAAAGTTTGCTTCATGGGAAGCAAGCGACAGTTTTTAAGATAAATAATTTATCACAAGTGTTGCCAAGGTTGGGAATGCTTTATGTTAATGGAATTTAGAAATTTTCTTATGAGTAAACAAGTTCTCCATGACGATTGATTTAAAGGATTTTATTGATTTATACCGATGGTTTTAGGAATTTTCGTTTAAGTAAGCAAGTTCTTTATGATGTTGTTTCAAATGTATTTTATAAGAAAAAGAAATTTTTGTTGTTTTTTACAAAGTAATTTTTAGCAGATAAGATTTGGTATTCTCTTATGATGTTTTATTATAAATAGCTAAGTTTATGAAAGAAAAAGAAAAAGTGATTTAATTTATGGAAAAAAATAGATTTTTTATGTTATGATAATTAAATATAAACGATGATTTGGACAAAGTCCATACATTTTGAAATGATATTCGAAAAGTGTTGATTTCCTTTAGATAAGAAAATCAATGATGAAAATGTCTTCAAAAATATTTATACGAATGTTGTTGAATGGGATTTAAGGTTGACCAACCTAATAGGTGATTTCATAAAATATTTTAGTTCAGGTTGTTAAATGGCTTGCAAAAGACTGTGCAATTCCCCTTTATGTAAAAATAATATAATATATATGTGGACAATAATTTAATTTTTAGGTTGTGGAGAAGTGGATGGTATAATTGCATAACTTTTGTAAGCAAAAGGCCCTGAAATGAAAACCAAGAAAATATTAGAGAAATATATGGTTTATTTTTGAAAATACAAAAGTTTCGAAATTCTTTTATTATAAGGGTTTTTAAGATGTATTGTTTCTCAAACATTTCAAATGTTTATCAAAATATTTTACTCAAAATATTTCTAAAAGAATTTAAGGAAGGTCATCCTAAAATTAGATTTCAAATGACAACTTGTTTAAAGTGGGTGCGCTCGCTTTACAAGTTGACACGGACTGCTGTCTGTGATGCGTTTTCAAAAATGATTTTTAAAGATACAGACTTCGGTCTGTGATGTTTTGTAAATATGGATGCAAGCTGCTGTCTGTGAACCCAGTTTAAAAGGACATGGGCTACGCTCTGTGGTTCTTTAAACCAAACGGACTGCAGTCCGTCAGGATGATGTATGGTGTATCAGTACACGGAATAGGTCAGTTGTAGAGCACGGTCGAATGGCCGGGGCCCACTCTATATATGGGTAAGTCGCTAAGGGATGACAGGAGTGCCAGCGGCGCCCTCCCTGAGATGGGTGCAGGATGAATGAACAGCCGCCTGGCTAGTGTGCTGTTAAGGATTCTCTTCCAAAAGGTAGCATGATCACTTACTAAGTTTCACTACTGGATAGAGAGAAATGCATTTGCTTATGTTTTTCTTTTGAAAAGCCCAAAGATTGGGAGATGAAAGTATGTTTGTATGAAAGTTATCCTAAAAGGATTTTTTGAAATGATTACCCTAAAAATAGGGTGTTTTACACAAATGTGTAAATAACAGGAATCAAAGAAAATATTTTTATGCAAATGCATCTATGAAAATTGTGTATGTATTTTATATGCCTTGTTTGTTATAAACAAGCCCCAAGACGGGGATTATGAAAAGGATTTATGTGAAACTTGGTTTTCGACATAAGAATGTCCATTTCTAAAGGATTTAAATGGTAAATGTTTATGCACATGAGAATGTCCAATGTTCAAGTATTTTAAAGGAATGTGTTTTACGACATATGAATGCCCATTGTCAAAAAGTTATGTTAAAAATATTTTGAGACATTAAATGTCTCTTGGCTAAAGGAGTTTAAGATGAAAAATATTTTTGGACATAGAAATGTCTTTTGCCGAGAAAGGCTTATGTGTATGATGTTTTTAGGACATGATAATGTCCTTCTCTAAAAAGGAGTTATGAGGAAAATGTTTTGGATGTAAAATGTGGCACCCCAACTGAGACGTTACTTTCTTACCTTAAGACCTTATTGATTGGTAAATGTAAATCAGGATTGTTGCCCCGATTACGCGGCGGGTTCTTATTGGATATTTATCCACTTAATCCTAACTCCTTAGGATTTTATATCATCTCATACATTGAATTTCCATCAAATGCCATTTTAAGCCATTATATCGTTTGAGAATTACACATCTCATCTCATAATGTTCATACTTAATCATGTCATGATAAATCATCCTTAACAATTGAGCATAATAAATTTTCACCAATCCATAGGCATAAAATATAGCATAATTCTTCTACAATATTGAATAACAATTTAATGTCATCATTCATATAACCATTCAACCCTTAGGTTCATATACAGGTTGTACTCATGGAAATTCATTCATCCTTGAATCTCCACCTGTGCTACTTGCCTCCTTCCTTTTTTCACCTGTCTATGGGTTTGGAAAACAAAACGTAAGTTGAAATTCAACTCAATAAGCTAGCTGTATATTTTTCAGGCAATTCATTTCGAAAACAACATTCTTTAAAAATATTTCCCTCCATTCAGTACAGACACTTAGCAACTGATCAACTACCTGCGGAGCATAAACTTTTTCATAAACCTTTCATAAACATTTCATGAAAAACCATTCACGTAAACCGTTCATAATGTGAAACCCCAACCTAAGTAGGATTCAATGTATGCATTGAACATTTACATGTGATTTATATATGATTAAATGAAAATTTTGGATGTTCTTGTGATTTTGTAGTTAGGGTTAAGGATTAGCAATAATGATTCGATTAATCATTATGAGCTGATATGGGACAATGAGATTAAAGTAAATTGTTGATGATTGAAATATACCAATGTATCATGGATAATTATCTTAAATTATTTGATATGAATTATGAGAATTTAAAGGATAATTATCAAGTTAAGTGGAAAAATACTAGAAAATTCATAATTCAACACCTGTAAGGCGGATTTAAGTGAAATTTGAAAGGAAAGTAGATGGTGATGGTATTGATATTATGGGATTATTAGATTATGAAAATCCTTGATGAAATTAGTGTAATGATTTATTGATTATATTTCAAATCTAACTGTTAACTTTAAACGGCCATAACTTGAGCTAGGAAAAACGGATTGAGATGAAATTTGAAACGGTTGAATGAAATTATGTGATTAAAATTTTGAAAGGTTTAGATTAAGAATATTATGTTAGTAAAATACTTGAATTGGAAAAGGTGTGTATAGTTGACTTTTACACCTCAAAAGTACCGTGCATTAATGGCTAGAGTACATGGATTTAATGCAGATTTTTAATGGAAAAATATTTATCAAATGCAGCTTAATTTCAGGGTGTTTTATGCATTATTATAAAATGCAAAAATCCCAGCATTATCCCTGCAATGGACGTCCATATTTATGGGGCTAAGAGTGCTCAAAGTGAGCATAGGTGAGGTGGCAATGAATGGACGTCCAAGGTGCTGCTGCTGGATTTTCTATCATTTTTTTATTTTATAATTTATGCACTTACATAGCTGACATGTTGGGACACATAAATATGCATTTATTCATGTGAAAATCCCTGCAAAAAAATCATGAACAGCCGTTGCTCATTGAAGGTTGAAACGTGGACAACATGGTCTTGCATATGGACGTGCAAGGTGTTCCTGCTGCAATTTTTGCTGATTTTTTATGCCAAATTATTGGATAAACTAAATGCTAATTAAGTGTATAATTTACCCTCAAATTAAGGTTATTAAAATTTTGAAAAAAAATCTTGAAATGGACAGCAATGTGGACGTGGCAAGTGGACAGCTTGATTGTGTCTATCTTGAACAGATTTTTGGCTTTAAAAATTATGATAAAAATATTTTTACATGGCTGTCATTTACCTAGCACATTAAGGCATAAATATGAATTTAATAGCTATGGAAAATCAGCTGAAAGTGGGGTCCACAGCTGGAGCAATCCAGCCTTATAAAAGGGGTGCACGGCCATATGAAAATGAGATGTTGAGAAAATTTTCTAAGTGCCAAAATACATTCTCCCCTCAATAGCAACCCACATCCAAGGCTTAGGCCAGCAAGGAGGAAGAAAAGGGAAGATAAAAAAAGGAAAAAGAAAGGGAAATAGGAGGAGAAGATTAGCACAAGTGATTAGGGTTTGAACTTCATCAAACAAGTAAGTGTATTGGATGAGTTGAGCTTTTGATTTTAAGTTTTAAAATCCAAATTTTTGGATATGAATTTGATGCATGAAGTTTCCTTAAATAGTGGTTCAACATGCTATTTGATCAAATATGGGATGAGTATTAAGATTTACCTATGAATTTCAATGGTTTATGTGGTTGAAATGGAGATTGGAGTGGATTATGAGTTGAAAACTCAACATGATAAATCCTAAATTCAAATGATAAGTTGCTGTATTGGATTAGTGTCATGTTTAGGCTATGAATCATGTTTTAATGAATTATTTATGTGTATTTAAGATTAAGATATGAATTTTAGAAAAAATGAAATTCAAAGTGATGTATGTGACCCAATTTTTCCATTTTTATGCTAGAAATGATATGGAAATGAGATTAAATGATTTATGGAAGTTATGTAGGGTAAAATATCCTAGGGTTAGGGTACTATTGATGCCCAAAAGGATTTAGGAAGAAAAGCCCCAAATCTGATTTTATGAATTTTATGAAAAGGTGTCCAAATGGGGTGAAAATGGTACCCGAAATGGGTGAGTAAGTTACTGTATGGAAACCATTTAATTATGGGATTCAAATATTTTTTAATACCCTAGATTTGGGTTAGTAAATGTTGGATTAATTGCTGAAAATTCGGAATTATAAAACTGTTTAGGGTTAAGTACCGAAAGACACGTTGAAAGTATGAAAAATGGGTTCCAAAGTTGCTGTTTTGGAAACCTATGATTAGTGGATTAAAATTCCATAAAATACCCTAATTAAAGTGTTAATTAAGGTGTTAATCATGCTGAATAAGGGACTAAGTTGCTGATTTGGAAAATTTTATGAAATGCATCATATGTGTGATGTGAAGTGAGTATATGTGGATGATGAACATGCATAAGTGGTAAATGGCCAATGAAAATTGATGTTGTGCAAAAATGTATGAAAATATGATAAATTTCATGAATATATTGTTGTTTAGATGCATGATGTTAATCTCAAATTTTGAGATTAATTAATGAGGCTTAAGGCAACAACATGTGCTTAAAATGAGCACCGATGTGTAAAATTTTTGAAAAATAAGTGAAGAATGGTATAAGGAAGGTAATGAGCCATTAAATGATGATTATTGAATGATTATTAAGTGATGAATGATTACCCTACTTATGGGATTAAATGTGATGTGTAATAGCCCATGTAATGCACAAGTATTTGTTATATGGGCATAACGACTTGAGAAGTCGAAAAAAGTGTGTATGTTAATGAAAATGGGTTAGAAAACTAAGTTGAATGTAAGAAAAATAAATATATGAATGTTATATCATTCTCATGTAGGCAAGGGCAAAGAAAAGGCAGATTTAGAAAGCTAACGTGAGACAGGTAAGCAAGCAGCTTTCTAAATGATGCTTTCTTTCATTTTCATTACAAGGTATTTAAGGATGGTCATTCCTTCATCTCAATGTGTTATGAAGTATTACTTCAATTATGATAATGAATTGCTTACTGTTTCGTAATTATTCAGGAAAAGTGATGATGTATGGATTTGAAACGATGTTTCATTGAAATAATGTTTAAATAAGGATGGTGCAAAAAATTTTCTTTATGAGAATGACAAGTTCCATGTGTAAGATGTCGAGATAACTAAAAGACATGCATTGAATAGAAATCAAGTAGGCTAGTCGGGGTAGTAAGTAGACAAGGAGTTCCCCTTGACATTGCCAAGTCAGAAGGTCCGGCGCCAAGGATGGAAAGGATCATGTCATGGAAAAATGTTCCCCGTGGTAGCGTACCCTCACATGAAAGATAATGTCATGATGCATTTGCACATCCAATTATGTATGAAAAGTTTATGAAAGTTTTATAAAAAGGTTTCTACTCCGTAGGTAGTTGATCACTTGATAAGTGTTTCTACTGAAGGGAGAAAAATGCTTTTAATAAATATGCCTTCAAAATGTGTTGCCTGAAAAATATATCGCCTTCTTATTGACTTTCGACTCACATTTTCATTTTCCAAACCCCTAGACAGATGAAAGAAGACACCCGACAAAGAAGTAAGAGCTAACCATTGAAGAAATGGAAAGTTTCATGTTTGTGAAAACTTATGTTCGATGTGTTGGAAACATGTGGAAAATAAGCCAAGTCTATGTTTTGATGATTAACAAATCAATTTGAGTAAGTTTTGGTTACTAACGTGTTTGTGGAAATGATTAAAGGATATACAAGTGAAGAAAATGAAGCATGACAAGTCAAGTCGATTTCCAAGTTGACTCAGGCTTTGACTTAGGCCAAGTCGATTCCCAAATCGACTCAAGAAGTAACTTCAAAGCGTCGTTTTTGTCCAGAGTTGAAATTGAGAAGCAAAGCTGCCGAAGTTGCATCCCAAGTCAACTCCGCATGCGACTTGGGTGAAGTCGCAGACCAAGTCGACTCCAGCTTCGACTTCGAGGCGTCATTTTCATCCAGAGTTGAAATCGGGGACGAGAGCTGCCGAAGTCGCATCCCAAGTCGACTTCGCATGCGACTTGGGTGAAGTCGAGGACCAAGTCGACTCCAGCTTCGACTTCAGTGCGGAAATTGCCAAACGAGTTAACTCAATGATAGATTTGAGTAAAGGTGAAGATCAAGACGACTCAAATAAGGATCAAATGAAGATAAAATGAAGATCAAAGCAAGCAGGGCTACATGAATCCATCATGTTGGATCATGAACACTTACTCGGACATTTTCCATGCATTCCAAGATTCAAGTACTCAAGAACTCAAGAAAAGGAATCCAATGTTTTCAAAGTAAATAATCATACAGTCTTCCAAAGAGGTATAAATCAAGAGAATAACATCAATATAAAGAAAATCAAGTGATTAAAGTCATCTCCGAAGATTTCAAGTTCAACTAGCAAGCTGAAGAAGTGAAGTCGCACCCGAAGTCGACTTCACCTACGACTTGGGTCAAGTCGAGGACCAAGTCGACCCAGACTGGAACTTGAAGAAGCAGCGGACAGGCGAAGTCCCACCCGAAGTCGACTCCATTTGCGACTTGGGTAAGTCGCACTCGAAGTCGACTCCACCTGCGACTTGGGTCGCAAAGGTCGGAAAATTTCCGAATGTTGGTGCATTAAATATGCGCCACCTACTTCCAAACGTTCGGATTCCCTCGCAAATTATATAAGGCATTCAATATGAACGAGGAGGGTAGCTGAGAATTCGTTGATTGAGCATAACTCTCATCTTTAAGAGCTTTCAGTGATCAAGCCAACATTTAGAAGAAGAACCTTGCTTCCAAACTACCAAGAGCTGCTTGCTGAATCATTAAGCTTACGTTACAAGTTTTTCTCTGCGCCAAATCTGTCTCTACACAACAGTAACGTGTAGAAACTCTCTTTTGTTATTTCTTGTTGTATTGAACTTGATTTAGTTTGGATAACTAAGATCAAGTGTAAGCAAAGTAGTGTGTGATTGGAGTGGAACTCGTCACCTACTTGTGCTGTGAATTGTTGATGCCCCCTAGAGCTGGAATCTAGAAGAGAGCAGTGGCTGTAGTTGTATTTGTGAAATACAATAGTGGAACCCAAGTCACAAGAGGTGTGAGCTTGGAAGAGTGGAGTAGGGAGGTTGCCCGAACCACTATAAAAACCTTGCTTGTTGATTTTTATTTCTGCTCTCTACACTATATTGCTTTCCATTTTGTTTCTTCATAAAGGGGACTAGATTAATCCGGGGTAAAGTTTCTGTTTAAGTCGAAAAATTTTAAATACCCAATTCACCCCTCCCCTCTTGGGTAATTGCCATCAACGCGGGACAAACAAGATGGTTGTAAAATAATTTGATGTTTTATGTTGACATCTATAGATGATATTTGCAGTGACATCTGATTTATGAGATGATTTGAAATATATTATGAAAATCATGTCTATTTATGATATTATTGGATGGGAATGAACTAAATATGCATGAGATGGAAAATAGAAGGAAATAAATACCTAAGAAAACATATTTAATTGGATAAATATCTAATAGAACCCACTGTGTGACAGGGCAACATTCCTGATCAAGTTTACCAGTCAATAGATCCCGAGGTAAGGTTGTGACGCTCTGGCTGGGCACCACAGAAGATGGTATCAGAGCATGGACTGGTAAATAGGCGTGAAAAAGTTTAAGTGTAATGATTAAATATGATTTTATGATGATTACATAAGTGATTATCATGATATAATGGATGATATATAATGATACATTGCAAAATAGTTGCAATATGTATTTCTTTTATATATAATATAGATAATTCTGTTATATTTGAATAGATGACTGATAAAGGGAAAAGGATCATGAGTTTTGAGGAATTGAAGAAAGAAATGGATGAGAAAAGAGACAAAAGGCATAGGAAAATGTCAATAGATGGTTAGCCTCCCAGTAGGACATAAACCCCTATCCACTAGTTTCTCTAGGGTCTTCCCATAGGTGTCCTCCACCCCATATGCAAAATAGCTATCTGGAGAGGCCTAATGTTGAGGAGTCTAGCAGTCGGGCTCCTAGAACTGAAGTTCTATCGGCATCTCGCCGTGAGTTTTTAGGGACCTCTCGGACTTCCACAGACTTTATACATCCACTGGATATCCAGCGATTTTGGGATAATACTCCAGCACCCATACCTCCCAACCTAGGACAATGGTATAGATTTGAATATGGGTACACTCAATTTCGATATGGGATGAGTTGGGAAAGTATACAACAAAGGGAGAAAGAGATGGCCCCCTTCATCGCGGAAGGTCGTGCATGAGGATTCATAGGCTCACCTACTCCTATTCCTCGCCCTGATGAGGTTATAATACATGTAGACAAGAGTACTGGTGATCTATTTACACTCAGTGACCCTTTAAGATACCTCGCACCAGTCGGGGATGAAGAAGATGAAAATAATGAAAGTGATAGTAGTGATGACGGTAGCAATGGTGATAATGATGGCGGAGAGGAAAACAATCCTACCTTGTCAGATACTAGCACTATCACTGAGGAATTTACCCAGATGTCGCCTAGGCGTAAGCGTTATCGCTACTTAAGGAGGGGACCGGGCCGATGATTTTTCTTATTTTTATAAACATGAATATGTATAGTTATGAAATGATGACACTTCGTTATGATGGAATGTGTATACGATTATGATTAATACATGTAAGTGTGATGTATGTGACATATGTGTATTATCCTTTGTTAAATTAACAATTATGGCTTGTGAATGAATAGTTGTTGATATGGAATGAATGAATGACTGTGAATATTTATAATAATGACAGTAGTGATGTTTATGATGATAGATAATAACACATAATCGTGATTCTGTGAATTGGCTACTAATTATATGATGATGAGATGCATATGTTATGACCAAACCCTAACTATGAATGAAGGTTATGTGCTTTTGATATACAAAAAAAGCATTATGGTTGATACAAGGTCAAGGGTTAGAAAGAATAAGGGAAAGGAAGTTGCTACAAAAGTTCCCAGCCAACATGAGGTTGGAGAAACTATTAGACCTAAGAGGGGTAGACCAAAGTCACATGGGCAAGATCCAAGAACTCATCAAAGATGAGAAAACTTAAGCCTAGAAAGAAATATGGAAGAGAAACTTGAGCCTAGACAGGCTAGATTGATTGAAGAAAGAGTAGTTCTGGCAGTAAAGGAAGTCATGCAACAAGCTACTCAAGACTGGGCAGCCCAAGCCGTAAATATTATCCAAGGCTTGTGGGAAAGGACCCAGCAAGGACAGATGGGAAACACTGAAAGAGAAGGACCCGCTCTAAACGGCTAATCTGACCCCTACAATGGCACTTACAAGAGACGAGGATCAGTTGATGGAAGAAGATAGAAGAGCTATCAATGCATTCCTCACTCAACGACCTCCTAAATTTTAAGGAGTACCTTCCAGTGGGAATACAAAGCCGAAAGGTGATTGAATTTGAAAGACTGTATCAAGGAAGGAGGTCTGTCACGGAGTATGCTACCAAGTTCAATGCCTTGGTAAGGTATGTTCCTTGGATTGCTAACGTGCCAGAAAACAAGGCACAAAGATTTCAATAGGGATTGAATTCATAACTAAGGGAGTGCCTTGCACCTTTATTAATTAAGGACTACGCATCATGCGTAGAAAGGGCAAGAGCATTGGAGATCGAGGCATCGAGAACTTTGGAGATGAAGGAAGGAGAAAATGTATTTAGACTAGGTAGTAAGAAAGAGGGAAAGGGACAGAAAAGAGTAAGAAAGGAGGGATGGAAAAAGGTAAAAGTACCTTTAAGAGGAATAATTCTCTGTTATGTAAAAAGTGTCAAAAGCATCACCAAGGTGAATGTTTGAAAGGGTCAATCAGATGCTATAAGTGTGGACAAATGGGTCATATAGCCAAGGAGTGTGGCAAGGGAGAGACAAAAATAGTGAAATGCTATGTTTGTAACCAGATTGGACACATAGCTCTAAATTGTCCAAACAAGGCACAACATCGCAAGGACGTGGAGAAGCCGCACAACCAAGGCTAATAGGAACAGCTAATCGACCAGCTACCTCTACGAACCCGGTACGTGTGCATGCTCTAATTCAAATAGAGACACGGGAGCAAGAGGATGAAGTGGTTACAGGTATGGATTAAATTTAGAGAGTTTGGCAATGGCCTTGTTTGATTTCGATGATAATCATTTAATCATAAATTGCCAATATGTAACCACACATGCATTACCTGTAGAGGAAACCGATAAAATAATACAGGTGGAATTCTTTATATGTAGGTTAGCTATGGTTAATTAAATACAGATGATATGATTGATTAGGATAAGATTCCTAGATTATAAAGTACAAAAATTTCGAATAGAAAAATTAAATATGTTAATGTTCAATGGAACAAATACTCTGAAAGCAAGAATATTTGGGAACTAAGGGAAGAAGTAAAAAAGAAATACCCAATTATTTAAAGAATAGACAGTTTCGGTACGAAACTTGTTATAAGGGGGGAGGATTGTGAAATCCCAACCTAAGTAGGATTCAATGTATGCATTGAACATTTACATGTGATTTGTATATGATTAAATGGAATTTTTGGATGTTCTTATGATTTTGTAATTAGGATTAAGGATTAGCAATAATGATTCGATTAATCATTATGAGCTGATATGGGACAATGAGATTAAAGTAAATTTTTGGTGATTGAAATATACCAATGTATCATGGATAATTATCTTAAATTATTTGATATGAATTATGAGAATTTAAAGGATAATTATCAAGTTAAGTGGAAAAATACTAGAAAATTCATAACTCAACACCTGTAAGGCAGATTTAAGTGAAATTTGAAAGGGAAGTAGATGGTGATGGGCTTGATATTATGGGATTATTGGGTTATGAAAATCCTTCATTAAATTAGTGTAATGATTTATTGATTATATTTCAAATCCAACCGTTAATTTCAAACGGCCATAACTTGAGCTAGGAAAAACGAATTGAGATGAAATTTGAAATGGTTGAATGAAATTATGAGATTAACATTTTGGAATGTTTAGATTAAGAATATTATTTTGGCAAAATACCTGAATTGGAAAAGGTGTGTATAGTTGACTTTTACACCTCAAAAGTACCGTGCATTAATGGCTGGAGTACATGGATTTAATGCAGATTTTTAATGGCAAAATATGTGTCAAATGCAGCTTAATTTCAGGGTGTTTTATGCATTATTATAAAATGCAAAAATCCAAGCATTATCCCGGCAATGGACGTCCACATTTATGGGGCTAAGAGTGCTCAAAGTGAGCATAGGTGAGGTGGCAATGCATGGACGTCCAAGGTACTGCTACTGGATTTTTTATTTAAAAATTTATGCACATACATAGCTGACATGTTTGGACACATAAATATGCATTTATTCATGTGAAAATCCCTGCAAAAAAATCATGAACAACAACTGCTCATTGAAGGTTGAAACGTGGACAGCATGGTCTTGCATATGGACGTGCAAGGTGTTGCTGCTGCAATTTTTGCTGATTTGTTTTATGCCAAATTAATGGATAAACTAAATGCTAATTAAGTGTATAATTTACCCTCAAATTAAGGTTATTAAAATTTGAAAAAAATCTAGAAATGGACAACAATGTGGACGTGGCAAGTGGAAAGCTCGATTGTGTCTATCTTGAAAAGATTTTTGGCTTTAAAAATTATGATAAAAATATTTTTACATGGCTGTCATTTACCCAGCACATTAAGGGATAAATATGCATATAATAGCTATGGAAAATCAGCTGCAAGTGGGGTTTCAGACCTGATTTGTGCGTTAGTTCGAGAGATTAGGCTTAGTTTGCATTCATTTATTTTAATTTTTATTCGCTTTGCATTTTAGGAGCATTATTTAGTTTTTAGGCATTTTTAGCATTATTTAGGCATTTTTAGTTCATTTATTTAGTTTTTCCATCTTTTGCAGGAAGGACGGGACATATGAAGGCAAAGCGGGCGAGTCGAATGCGGATTGAGGCAAGTCAGAGGCAGGTGGATGGCGCCTAGGTGCCACCCTACGTGCCTTGGCCATTTTCAGCACAAACTGAGAATACAACATGACTTCCAGTGAGTTGGCCCTTAGGCGCCACTTCATCTACATGCAAGCCAAGTTCAGAAGTTGTTGAAGCCACAAGTCAGGCATGCCTCCAGGGAGTTGGCGCCTAGGCGCCAGGCATGATCAGTCACAAGTTGTCAAGGAGAAGCTCTAAGCAAGAAGAGTCCATGGAGTTGGCGCCTAGGCGCCAAAGCATGGATTTCTAGGGTTTACAAAAAGTGTCCAAGTTACCCAGCACATAGAGAGTTGGCGCCTAGGCGCCAATACGCATCCGTTCGTGCAAACTTCAGTGCGTAAGCTGCGCAAAAGGACTTTATAAATAGTTTCTAGGGGTTCGTGCACAAGCAAGAAGAAGAGGAGGAAGCCGATGGACGAACTAGAGAGCAAGAGAAAGAGGAAATCAAGATCAAAGCCCGGATTGAAGAGAGGAATCAACCCCGTTGGTGGAAACCGCTGAAAAACAGTTTTCTCTTATTCTTTCCAATTTTCTTTCTCTACTTTCATAGATACTTTCCATAAGGATGTATTGGATGTTAAGATCATGACTTTGAACTAAACCTCCATTAGATGGATAGTTAGGATGATTTGAATTCTAAACTATATTGTTTCTTGGTTCTTAGAATATTCAGGAAGGAATATTTTATTTTATATATGATTGTGTATGATTTACCTTTGCATGTGTGGATTTAATGCTTTTTACAAGATTAGCTACTTTGTAAGATGATTTAATTGCTTGATTTAGGGTTTGTTTGGGAATAGATAAAACTTTTGATGAAAAGTTGTAGAGAGTAAAAGTTGTCAAATGATGTGATATGATAGGGGTAATGATGATGAATAAATAGGATAAAGTTGAAATAGATAGGTTAGTTGTGTTGGTAGTTGTGTAGAAATGATTGAAAAGTAGGGTAGTTGTATAGAAAAATGTGAAAAAATGATTAAAAAATAGGATTGTTGTGGAGAGTGAAAAATTTTAGATTGAAAAGTTTTAACTTGACAACTTCTCCTTATTACCAAACACACCCTTATCCTTGGAAGAGGAAGATCTCTGCTAAATCATGTGCAAGGCATAGGTTTCTACCTTTGTGTAAGGGGAGTTTGATGCGCACCAAGTGCTTGTCGTTAAAAGCACTGTGATCACCAGTTTAATTTAAATTAACCGAAACACATTAAAGCTACTACTATGCGGGTGATAGTGTAGAATAACGGTGAGTCGGGTCGAATCCACAGAGAGGCGATATAGCTTTGAATTATTTTTAAGAAAAATAGAGGGTATAGAGAAGATAGAGAAAGAAGTCAGAGAAAAAGGAAAGAAATTAGAGGAATAAGAGAGAAGAGAGAGAGACGTTCGAGAGAGAGAGAGAAGAAGAAATTAGATAGATAAGAGAGAAGAGAGAGAAAGAGACGTTGGAGAGAGAAGAAAAGAGAAAATAGAAGAAATTAGAGAGAGAGAGAGAAATTAGAAAGAGAGAAAAGATTAGAAGAGTTGGAGATAAAAGAAAGGGAGAAAATAAGCTAAAAGAAATTATAATTAACTAACAACTTAATTAAAACTATTCTAAGGAAGCAATAAAAGCTATGAAATTCAACTATTAAAACAGGAAAGAGAATTACATTAAATTTAATCTAAAAATTACAAAGCATAAAATAAAGCAGTAAATCTAATCTAAAAATTAAAACTACAAATTAAAGATTACCAACTACGAAGCACTATAAATCATAAAGTAACAAAATAAAATTTACATCACCCAAATATGAAGAGCGAATCTCCACTTTATGGGAATTTTATTGCTTGGCCCCACCTCCTTACTAGGGGTCCCACGAGATGGGGGGTCCCACGAGATAGGTCCCATCCAAGGGAGAGGATTGCTTGGTTATGATTGGGTGTTGGTGGAGGGACCCATGCTTTTATTAGTGTTGGGTAGCCCTCTTTCCATTTAAAAAATTCGATGTGGGATTTCTGCTTAGACGACACTGTAGCTACCCTTTTCCATTTGTCGTAGCCTTGCCTTCTGCTATGGTTGATGCTGGTGGCTGGATTTCGTTTTTGCTGCTAAAATCCGATAAAATGGAGGGGCTATTAATAATGCTACCTTGATCAATCTTTGGAGGTTTGAAAAGGGGCTGCAGGGGCGATGCTAAGATTTATGTCTGTATGTCAGACTTAATCAGTAGGTTTGAGCGGCAGAAATGGACGTCGTGAAATGGGAGCATTGAAGTTTTTGGATTCGTGAATTAACAGAGGGGTTTCTCAGATTTTTTGGTGTTGCTGAAATGGGTTTACCTATATTTCGAAGAGTTGCTGATTGAGAAATTTCGGGCAGATGGGATGCTGAAATTGGGGTTAAGGTCGGTGTTGTTGAGTTAGAAGGCAGCCATGAGTTTGGGGTTGTCAATTGGTTCGGTAGCTTGGAGGTGGCTTCTTCTTGGCTGCTCAGTGGAGTATGGGACGAGAGAAGAAGATGCGACACAACAGAGCAACGAGAAAGCAAGAAGCGAGTGCTGGTGATCGTGGATTGGGTAGCGAGAGCTGAGGTACTGGGGGAGCAGATAACTTGCTGAAGTTTTCTGGTGCCAAGGTTGCCGATCACTTCTAGATTTTGATCGATGTTGCTAGTTTGAATAGCTGCTGAATGTGAAATGCCATTTTTCTGGAGCTGTCAGATTAATACCGGTGAACGACAGTCGGAATTAGGCGTGGCTGCTTGGAGGGCTGTTGGCAGGTTGCGTTTTCACCAAAGCTTGGCTGGATTCAAAGGCTTTTGAACTGTTGTTTGAAATTACGGCATTGCATTCTTATGGCCGGTAATCGTGGAATAGAGGCAATGAGACGCTAAAATAGCAAGCCTGCATTTTCTGCCACTGAATTAATGGAGTTGCTGCAGGACAGTGGAGTGAGCTGTTGCAGAAGTGATGGATTTGTTTGATTCCGTGGCTGGAACAGAGATGCTATTTAGTGGCGAGCTCGATTTGCCGTTGACATTATGCTTGTTGATTTCTTCAGTGAAGTCATGGCTGCTGGGTCAAAATTTTTTTTTGGTTTGATTTTTCTAGTTGTCCTTGTCGCCGGATAAAGCAAGATGGGTTGGGGAAGATGGATGGTGCCGAGCTTGGGGAAAACGGAGCTGGAAGGTAAGGAATGGCTGCTGGTACTGAATGGCTTGGATGGACGGCATTGATGGATTTTTCTGCAGTGAATGGGTTCTGAAAATGGTATAGTTGCTTTGGTTGCCAGAAGTGATTGCGAGAGAAGAAAATGAGAGGAGCAGCTGGAGTTTTCGTTGCTTTTTGCGACCCGCAAATGGAGATGCTAAAGATTAATCTGGCTGGAATGCAGGGATGGTTTCTGCTTGGTGGAGATTGGTGGCCAGAAATAAGTGTTGTATGTTTGATGCATAGGATGTCACCGGTTTTGGGGAAGATGGTGGAGCGGCTTAAATCAACGACTTGGGCGTGCTATAATCGGAGAGAAGACCGAAAGCTTGCTTCGATTGCTTGATGGTCGACTTGGAGAAGACGGGAAGCTCGCTGCCGTTTTGGGGAAGATGGAGCACCATAACAGGTGCTCCAGTGGTGCATGAAATTCCGGTGTTCCTGCAATGTATTTTAAGTACGAATTTCATTGATAAATAATTTCGATATTATCATCTTAATTTTAATTCATCTAAATATGATAGTCTGCTTTATTCCCCGTATTTTAAAATATAGTTATAGTTATATATTTATGATTTTTCCAATTAAATACTTTTATAAATTTGCCCAAATTATATTAACAGGCTAATACATATTTCAATGTTAAAATCTTCTAACTTATTGGTTCATAATTTTATATTTTCAAAGATATTGCCAAATGACCCGTATTATAGCAGAATTAAAGTTTTATGAAAAATGTAATGTTTACAAAATTTTACATAAAATCTGCCTTTAATTAACGTTTTACGCTCAAAAAGTGTGAATTTAATATAAAATTACCTGAAAATTTTTAGACTTATCAGAGTTGTTTAACGGATAGGAATATACCGTTAAATCTTGTGTAGTCATTATATAGGTTATAGACTTATCAATTTCACTTTATTTAATGGCATGGGAACATAGCAATTAAATAGGGTGTAATTAGCTTTATATAATGTTGAAAGACATATATAAAGATATATGAACTTGGGCTAGTAAATCCATATGCGATCTAATTAAAAAGAACCAAAACAATATAGTTTAGATTCAAGGATTCAGAGCTATCCATCTGCCATTCCTAATCAGAAAACCCGTTTAAAGTGTCCAGTAGTCTCATAATCTTCACTCTGATTTCTCATTGCAATCGTTAGTTTAGTTAAAGCATAAACCCAGAATTTTCCATTCATTGAAAGCAGTTTAACTAATCAATAATTCCGGTTAACAATTACTCGTGGGAACGATACTTTACTCACTCTTTATTACTTGACACGGCACGTATACTTGCGTAAATAGCAAGCACTTTAATTGACATATACGCAGCTCGTCAAGTTTTTGGCGCCATTGTCGGGGAATTATTTAGCCAATTATTTTTAGTTTTATTGCTTTCTTGTATGATTTTGTAGAGTAGTTTATTTTCATAATTTCTTTTTCTGCTAGTTCAATTTCATTGGTTTTTGCAGAGTTATCTCGTATTGCATGCGCCGAGGCAGAGCCAGTAAGGAGATTATTATTCCTTTTGATCCGAAACCCGAACAAACCTATTTGAGAAGGCGTCGCAAGAGCCAGGAGGCTAGGAACCAACAACATATGATGGAGCGCATCGAGAATCAGGATGAAAATGTTCATGCAAATCAACAGGAAAATCAAAGGATTGAGATCCCAAATCATCCACCTTAAGATGATTTGGACCAACCCATTTGGGATGTGATTGCGCTTGGTCAGAATGCAGTTCAAACTAGCATTGCACCTCCCCCGATCGACACCAACAACTTCGAGATCAAGCCGATGATTTTCCAGATGCTTCAGTCTATTGGGTAGTTCGGAGGTCTAGCATCTGAAGACCCGCACTGCCATTTGCAGAATTTCCTGCAGATCATGAACACATTCAAGCAGAACGGAGTCTCCGACGAGGCAATGCGTCTTCGAACTTTTCCATTTTCTCTGCGTGATCGAGCTTCTAAGTGGCTAGACTCTTTGCCATCGAACTCCGTCAACACATGGAATGACTTAGCTCAGAAATTCCTAGAGAAATACTTCCTGCCTGCCAAGTTAGCCAAGCTGAGGATGGATATAGTCTCATTTAAGCAACATGGAGAGGAGACCCTATCAGAGGCGTGGGATCGCTTCAAAGACTTGCTCCGAAAATGCCCGCATCATGGAATTCAGCCGTGGGTCCAAATTCAGATTTTTTATAATGGTCTCCAGGATTCCACCTGTCATATGGTGGATTCTTCATCAAATGGTTCTCTGCTACGGAAAAATTATCGGGAATCATACGCCCTACTCGAAAACATGGAGGCCAATACTTATCAACTGTCATCTGACAGGAGCCGAGGTGGGGGTCTACTCCAACTGGATGCGGTTTCATCGATAAAGGCCCACATCGACGCTTTATCTCGGCAAATCCAGAACTTATGTAGGTTAGCCAACATCAGTGCGCTAGGGGCGTCTACACCACAGCAGTCGATAACAGCAGACATTTGCACGTGGTGTGGCTAATTCGGCCATCCCAGTGATGAATGTGCCTCAAATCCGGAGTCCATTAATTACGTGAAAAATTTCCAGAGAAACCCAGCAAATCAGTATGGAAACAACTACAACCCAGGTTGGAGAAATCATCCTATTCTCATGGAATAACCAGACGAGGCCGAATCAGCCACCGGGATTCTCACAACAACCACCGTAGCAACAGCCTGCAAGACCAAAGCAGTTCAATCCACCGCGAGAAGAGAAGAAATCGGATCTGGAAAATCTTTTTATGAAATTCATGCAATCTCAGATCACGACAAATAGGAACTTGGAAGCTCAGATAGGCCAACTGGCCTCAGCCCTGAACAACTGACCTCAAGGTTCATTGCCGAGCGACACCAAGCAAAACCCGAAGGGAAAAGGCAAAGAACAGGTCAAAGCAGTCACATTGCGTAGTGGAAAGTAGTTACCTGATGCAACTCCACCAGAATCGGTAACTAAACCCACTATTCCTCTGATTCAGCAGTTGCAGGAGCTAGAAGAACCAGTTACTACCCAGAAGCAACCAAGCACTGAAATCGCCACGAATCCAAGGCCGCCTCCTCCATTTACTCAGCGATTCGAAAAGACTAAAAAGGAGGGCCAATTCAAGAAGTTCTTAGAGGTATTAAAGCAGTTACACATCAATATACCTCTCGTCGAAGCCTTGGAATAGATGCCTAGCTACGCCAAGTTTATGAAATACGTGCTATCAAACAAAAGGCGGTTGACGGAATTCGAGACGGTGGCGCTAACAGAGGAAACCAGTACGAGGGTGCAAAGGAAGTTGCCTCCAAAACTCAAGGACCCAGGGACTTTCACCATCCCGTGCACGATTTGAGACCAGTACTTTGGGAGAGCCATATGCGACTTGGGAGCCAGTATTAATCTCATGCCCAAGTTCATTTTCAGAAAATTAGGGGAAGCCCGACCTACCATGATGACGCTACAATTGGCGGATCGATCCATCACATATCCTGAAGGCATTATTGAGGATGTCCTTGTCAAGGTGGATAAGTTCATCTTTCCCACCGTTTTTATTATCCTGGATTATGAAGAAGATCGAGATGTGCCAATTATTCTCGGTCGACCCTTCCTCGCATCAGGTAAAGCCATCATCGATGTACAGGCTGGAGAGCTAACCATGCAGGTTCAAAGCGAACACGTTACTTTTAGTGTGTTCAATGTGATGCAGTTACCAAATGACCCAGAGGAATGTTTAATGATCGACATGGTGGACTCGGCAGTTCAAGCTGAATTCCAAATCTCAGCTTTCAAGAACATCTTATAAGCATCGCTGGTTGGGGAAGTTAATGAATCGAATGAAGATTTGGCAGAAATGATACACTTTCTGCAGCAACCTCTGACATTCCCACGATACCCGCAAAATTTTGAATCGTTGGAGCTAAAGTCAGAATCTTTTAAACAATTGAAGTCGTTAATCTAAGAGCCGCCTATTCTGGAGTTGAAACCCTAGCCAAAGCACCTCAGATATGCATTCCTGAGAGCAGAATCCTCACTCCCGGTGATTATTTCTGCTGCGCTTGATCCCGTGCAAGAAGAAAAACTACTCAGAGTGCTCAGAGATCACAAAAGGCCATAGGATGGACCATAGCAGACATCAGAGGCATCAACCCATCCTTTTACATGCACAAGATTCAAGTAGAAGAGAATTCCAGACCATCGATCGAAGCGCAGAGAAGACTGAACCCAATCATGAAAGAAGTGGTCAAAAAGGAGATAATCAAATTCCTAGATGCAGGCGTGATATACCCTATCTACGACAGTTCTCGGGTCAGTCTGGTGCAATGGGTCCCGAAGAAAGGTGGTATGACGGTCGTCTCGAATGAAAACAACGAGCTAATCCCGACTAGAACAGTTACTGGTTGGCGAGTTTGCATGGACTGCCGCAAGCTGAATAAAGCTACCCGAAAGGATCATTTCCCACTTCCATTCATTGATCAGATGCTGGAAAGGTTAGTGGGACGTGAATTCTACTGCTTTTTGGATGGCTATTCAGGTTATCATCAGATTATGATATCACCGGAGGACCAAGAAAAGACCACGTTCACATGTCTGTATTGCACATTCGCTTTTAGGCGAATGCTGTTTGGCCTATGCAATGCTCCAGGCACATTTCAGCGATGTATGATGGCCATTTTCACTAACATGGTGGAGGATTTCTTGGAGGTATTTATGGACGATTTCTCGGTATTCAGGAATTCCTACGATGAATGCCTAACCAACTCATCGAAGATGCTCCAGCGTTGGAGAATACGAACCTGGTTCTTAACTGGGAAAAGTGTCATTTTATGGTACAGGAGGGCATCGTACTTGGTCACAAGGTCTCTAAATAGGGAATTGAAGTGGACAAAGCTAAAATTGAGACGATCGAGAAATTGCCTCCACCTACCTCAGTCAAAGGCATTCATAATTTTTTGGGACATGCGGGGTTCTATAGGCTATTCATAAAAGACTTTTCAAAGATAGTTAAGCCGTTATGTTCGCTGCTCAAGAAGGATACACCATTCAAATTCACCAGCGAATGTATGAAAGCATTTCAGGAGCGGAAAAAGAAACTGGTATCCGCACCAATTATTATTTCTCCAGAATGGAACCTCCCATTCGAATTAATGTGTGATGCAAGCGACTATGCAGTGGGAGCAGTACTGGGACAGCGAAAGAATAAGGTTTTCCATTCCATCTACTACGCTAGCAAAACTTTGAACGAGGCACAAATGAATTACACTACAACCGAAAAGGAATTGCTAGCAGTAGTATTTGCATTTGACAAATTCAGAGCTTATCTGGTGGGCACCAAAGTGATCGTTTACACAAACCATTCATCCATTAAATATCTGATCGAGAAAAAGGATGCAAAACCACAATTGATTCGATGGGTCTTACTGCTACAGGAATTCGAACTCGAAATCAAAGACCGAAAGGGAGCTGAAAATCAGGTCGCTGACCATCTATCCCGCCTCGAAGGACCCCAATTAACTCACGATATGGAGCAGATTCGGGAAGTGTTCTTCGATGAGCAGCTATTCTCTATCTCCCTACGCAATCCACTCTGGTATGCAGACTTCGTTAATTACATCGTCAGCAGAATGTTGCCTCCAGGGTGGAATTCACACCAAAAGAAAAAGTTTCTCCACGATGTTAAATTCTATTTTTGGGATGATCCATATCTGTTCAAGCAATGCCCAGATCAGTTATATCGGAGATGTATTCCAGAGTGTGAATAGGAATCATTATTGCAAAATTTCCATTCATCTCCGTATGGGGGCCACTTCCAAGAAGACAAAACTGCAGCAAAAATACTTCAATCGGGATTCTACTGACCATCTCTATTTAAAGACGTCTATCTTTATGTAAAAAGGTGCGATCAATACCAACGGACAGGTAATATTTCCAAAAGACACGAGATTCCTCTCACTAATATCATTGAAGTAGAAATATTCGATGTCTGCGGTATTGACTTCATGGGCCCATTTATTCCCTCCTTTGGAAACCAATACATTCTGGTTGCTGTTGATTATGTTTCCAAATGGGTAGAAGCGATTCCAACTCAAGCAGGCGATGCTAAAACAGTTCTCAAATTCATCAAGAAGAACATCTTTACTCGTTTTGGCACACCAAAGGTGATCATTAGTGATGGAGGATCCCATTTCTATAACTGGCAGTTCATGGCAATTCTACACAAATACGGCGTGCGCCACAGGATGACGACGACTTATCATCTGCAAGCTAATGGACAGGTTGAGTTGGCCAATAGGGAATTGAAGCAAATTCTAGAGAAAATGATTAGGTCATCTCAAAAAGACTGGTCCGTAAAACTGGACGACGCACTATGGGCATATAGAACTACCTATAAAACTCAGTTTGGAATGTCTCCATACCAACTAGTTTATGGAAAAGTCTGTCATCTGCCGCTGGAGCTAGAGCACAGTGTGTATTGGGCAATTAAAAAAGTAAACCTGTACATGCAACAAGCAGGGGAACACCGATTACTACAACTCAATTAGTTGGACGAATTTCGGATGTAAGCCTATGAAAATGCCAAGATCTATAAAGAAAAGGTGAAGAAATGGCATGATAAAAAGATTCTAATACGAAAATTCGAGCCAGGTCAAAGAGTTTTGCTTTTCAATTCAAGATTGAAACTATTTCTAGGGAAATTCAAATGTAGATGGTCGGGTCCGTTTGTAGTGATAAAGGCAACTGAGCATGGAGTAGTGGAAATATTCAACGAAGCATTCCGGCAATAGTTTTGTCGTGAATGGGCAACGTCTTAAGCATTATATGGGAGATGATTTTCAGCGTTGTAAGGAGGTGGTGGAACTGAAAGAAGATTGAACAGTGAGAACGTCGAGCGAAGGACGATAAACTCAGCGCTGGATAGGAGGCAACCCATCTTTCATTTTCATTTTGATTTTTGTTTACGTTTTTGCTTTTGTAGGAAAAAGAGTTGGAGCTTAGTTTCAAAGAGATCGAGGTCCGAGCCTGCTTCGGACTGTAGTCCCAGCCCCAGCCTGACGACGAGGATGACGAGGACGCAACGGAGTCCGATTCATGAGGGAGTCCCAGTCCTTTCATTTTGTTTTTCTTTTATTTTAATTTTTCTTTTCATTATTAGTTCACTTTAGTTCTTCATGCATTGAGGACAACGCATCTCTCAAGTTGGGGGGGTGTATAATTCTCAAACATAGGTTAGCTTTTTATTTTAATTTTTCATGCTTTATTTTATGTTGCATGTATGTCAATTCCAGCTAATGAAAGTTGTCTTTGTTTCAATCCATCTTATTGTGAAAATGTGCAAGGTTGTGATTAATGTTGACTTAAAATTGAATTCATGAAAGAATGGGCTATTCAAATTAAAAACCAAGTAAAAAAGCAGGTTGAAATTAACATGTGAAAGAATTAAAAGGAATTTCATAATACATTGTTCTAATTCAATCACAGACATATCTTTCAGACCGAGATGATGAAAACTGAACTAAATAAATGCTGACCAAGTACTCTAATGGGTTCAGAAAGGGTATTATTTCACAGGAATTACTCAAACATGTTCAGTACCCCTAACAATGCATTAGAAAAAAATAATAAGGGGGCGGTTGACCTAAGCTGAGTAACCGGGACTTGGCATCGACAAATGACAAGGTTCGCGTAAAAAGCAAAGGAAAATCACTGCAATAACGCTTTTAAAAAAAATTCTTCCTAGATACCCTGAAATATTGTGGCGCCCCCAATCCGAGCGTCACATCCTAAGCCTTAACTCGGGATCGGTATTGACTGGTAAACGTGATCAAGATTGTTGCCCTGTCACACGGCGGGTTTTTAACGAATAATTACTCATTTTAATTATATTTTCATAGAAATTTATTTCCTCATAATTATATCTCAAGTGATAACTATGTCACTTCCATCCACTCAACACACAAAGATGCCAGTAAATCAGAAATATTTCAACATTTTCCTATATTAGATGTCACTGCATGTTATAATCATAGTCTTCCATATGAAAACAACAACTTAGTTACATCCATTTAACATAAATTCTATTATATCGTCAGGACTACAAGAGTTTTTCCTTTTTTCTTAAATAGTATTCAATTTGCTCCTTGGCCGAACCTCTTCATTTACTTGTCTATGGGTTTGCAAAACAAAAACGTGAGTTGAACAATCAATAAGCAAGCATTATTTACATACATTTTCAGGCAAAGCATTTTGCAAAGTTTAACATTTTCTAAAAGCATTTCCCTACATTTAGTAGAGACACTTATCAAGTGATCAACTACCCGCGAGCAGAAATCTTTTTATTCTTAATCATTAAGGAAAGCAACTTTATACCCCCTCGGGGATATTTAATGACAATGCAATGCGTGCATTATGCTCTCTTAGGGTGGAGGCTAGCTAGGCGACCGCCCGTCTTCATCTCCTTCCACACAAGGAGACGCCGCCGGCCCTTGGCCTATATTAGTGACTCGGTAACACCAAAGGGGGACATTCGGTCCGCTTATTCCTTTAAGGTGAACCTTATGTATTGTGCACATGTATTACTGATGACATGCTAGCATGATTCTTCACACATATTCCCATACAACAGAAATTTTCAGAGTTTATAAAACAGTTATGTAAATCAATGTAAATATCTAGCAGACTAAGGAATGGCCATCCTTAAAAATTCAGAAATAAATTCCAAATAACATTTGCTAAATCAAGAAAACAATAAAGACATCATTTACAGATATTTCAAAGAAATTTTAACAAATAAAATTCATTTATAGAATTTACTTGCTTACCTTGTTCGTGAGAGCTTCCTGGATCAACTTTTTCTTTTCCTTTGCCTATTATAGAATAACACAAATTTCATATAAATTCTATTTGCTTACATTCATTTAGTTTTCCAACCCATTTTTATAATTCCTCATGACCCGTTAAGTCTCCAAGTCGGGTATACATTCTTTAAACTCTTACGTATCTCAACTATTCATTACGCTTCATATTTAATTCCCACATATTAATCTCAAAATTAGAGATTATCAATTTAGCAATTCATTTTATGTTTTTCCATGAAATTTTAACATATTTTCACATTTTTATATTTTACATATTGCGTTGCTCATCTTATCATGTATTTGGCTTCACATATATGCGTCTAACCGCGTCTAATTCATACTTTCCTTAAAGTTTTTCAAATCAATAACTCATCCACAATTTCAGCAAGTATATTTAATTCATTCAATGACTAATTATGGAATATTTATGAATTTATAATTTACCACTCCCGGATTTACAAAAACAGCGACTTGGACATCAATTTTTCACACTTTAGAAGCTTCCTTTGATACCTTAATATAAACAGATTTTTGTCTTCATAATTCCAGAAATTTTCCCAAGATTTCTTACCCTAAATTCAATGTATTTTATCCTATTTAAGATCCATATATAATTTAGTTGCAAAACAGCAACATTTCCTACATGTATAGGGTACCCGTTTACACCATTTGGACGTCCACTTTTTGCATCTGTTAAAATCCGAATTTAGTCAGTTTATATGATGCTCTTAATCAAGTCCAAATTGTCTTATATTTAGGGTATTTTACCCTATATTTCATCCATAATTTATTTAAATAATTTCCTTTATCATTTTCTTCATTTAGAAGTAAATTTCGGGTCTTAAATGTTACCACAACTCATTTACCTTCTATATTTCACAACATATGCTAAATTTCAGATATGATCATCACTAAATCATGATTTATCATTTGAACATATTCACTAATTCAAACAGAAACTTAGAAACGAAATTTCAGCATGATTTGGCTAGCATCAACACATGTGTATCTCACCATTCACTTCCTAATCACTTCTAACTTTCAACTTTGTTATATGCTGTAAAATTCCACTAAATTCCTCAAATGAAATCCTCATAATTCTGCATCTAATTTACAGCAAAAAAACATGTTCATGGTTCATGATTTAATTTGGGAAAATTAAGCTAGAATCACTTAAACTAAAACTATCTACTTACTTGTGTTTGAAACCACTTCACTTCTCCTTCTCAAGTCACTTCTTCTTGTAAATTCCTCCCCTTTTTTCTTGGTTTTCTTCCTTGAATTTTTGAGTTTGAAAAGAGTGAGAGGAAGGGTCGTGAGCTGCTGTAAAATGGGAGCACAACTTTTTTTTTCTCCAGGAATTTTTCTAAGTGTTGCTCCTCTCTCTTGGACGTCTCCCATGCTTTATGCATCATGCTGGAAATTTCCAGCTAGTGGGCCCCACATTCCACATCAGCAAATGCTAATTCCAATGCATTCATATCCCCTTGCTGACATGGCAACTTGTGGGCCATTAAAAATATTTTTATCACATTTATAAATCCATTAATTATCTAAAGCATTTAATCAACACAAATCTGTCCATCTGTTGCACGTCCATCATCAGCCACTTTTTCCATTTTTTTTGCAACAAATTTCTCATCAATTAAATGCATACTTACATACCCTATTACCTAAGCTAAATACCCATGCATTTTCCAATTTTTAAAAAATGCAAAAATCACTTTTTCTGGCCATGTGATCGGACTCAATATTGCTGTCCACTTTTTTATTCTCAAAAAACGTCCACTTTTCAGCAATTGTCCTTATCATAATTAATTTTTTTACAGCTCCATTTAATTACCCAATTAATTACCTAATAGTTTAGGCTAATTACAGTCAATTTATGCTTCTAAAAAAAATTATAAACCATGCATTGAGCTGCCAAACCGTCCACATCATTCTGAATGCATGTTGCTGTCCATTTATTCCCCATTCATTTAACGGTCCAGATCAGCCCCTAAAAATCCGATTTTCACTTTTATTTAATGCTAAATTATCCTCATTAATTCCCTGTTGACTTTAAGCATATATTGTATATATAAAAAATTCCAAAAATCCACCCATATAGCTGCTTGGACGTCCATAGCCAGCCCCTTTTTCCATTTTTCATTTTGACCCATTAATTATGCATTTAATTAGAAGATAATTGCTGGGATTTTCTTATTTTTAGTAATTAACATAATACCCTACAATTTACCCTCTCTTGACACCTCAAATTTGTCTTTTTCTATTTATTTATTTTATTCCATTTCATCATAAATTCTATTTACTTTAAGATTTGAAAAGTCAAATATCTCATGCTAATTTCGTGCAAGATTAGTCCCTTAATCATTTTCATGATCAAATCCTTCCTTGATTTCATAATTTTAGCCGTTCATTTTAAATTTCACCTTAATTCGATCTTTCTAGCCCAAGTTATGGCTATTTTAAGCTTTGAACGGTGATGGTCAATTTTCTTCAAAATTTTCATAATATAACTATTCCATGAGATTAAGCATTTAATTATATGCCTCCCCCTCAAATTTCACCTCAATCCGATTTAAGATCACCAAGTTATGAATTTTTCAATATTTTCTCAACTTGTCTCCATAATTAACCTCCTAATAGCCATTGATCATATTTAAAAATGAAATCAAATTTTCCTTAGCATACTAATTATTTATTCATCCTTAATATGATATTTCAATCATAATAACCTACATTATCTTTAATTGGTAAATTTAAGCAACCATTCACATAAATAGCCTGGCTACCATAATCTTAAAAAATTACAACGACCTCAATATAAATACATCATTCATACATAGTTCATCTAATATTATTTACATGACTCCTATACAAGCTAGGGTTTCACAAATATGGTGAGGGGAGCAAAAAAAAAAACAGATCTTTAGATATCCTGAAATAGGGTGAGGAGAATTTTTGCAATAAGTTTGGGGAGAAAAAGAATGTGTAGTGTTAGAAATTGAATTCAGTGACTTGATACCATTTGCTGTGACCAATGTATTCAGCTTAATCCTTGGTTTGCCTGTGCTCATTAACTTTCTAACTAGTTCTCTGATCGAATGGAAGATTAACGTGTTGAATTATGACTTTGCACTATTGAATTTTAGCATCCACATGTAACTTGGTTTGAAAATTAAAATGCATGCCTTGTTTGTATAATGAAGGATTTTTCAAGATGGATTAATCTTGAACTTGTGAAATGGATAAGTGGATTGATCAAAGAATAATAGGAAGCAAACGGAGTTGACAGAGTCTGCATGCATTCATTGATTGATTCATTCATTAGGGTTGCATGTGTTGCTCAACGACTAGCAACATTTAAGTTTGGGGGTGTGATAACTCGTATTTTTATGAGTTATCAATGCCCATTTCAGACCTGATTTGTGCGTTAGTTCGAGAGATTAGGCTTAGTTTGCATTCATTTAGCTTAATTTTCATTCACTTTGCATTTTAGGAGCATTATTTAGTTTTTAGGCATTTTAGCTTTATTTAGGCATTTTTAGTTCATTTATTTAGTTTTTCCATCTTTTGCAGGAAGGATGGGACATATAAAGGCAAAGTGGGCGAGTTGAATGCAGATTGAGGTATGTCCGAGGCAAGTGGATGGCGCCTAGGCGCCACCCTACGTGCCTTGGCCATTTTCAGCACAAACTCAGAATACAACATGACTTCCAGTGAGTTTGTGCAAAAGCGCCACCCAGCGGCGCCCAGGCGCCACTTCATCTACATCCAAGCTAAGTTCAGACGTTGTTGAAGCCACAAGTCAGGCATGCGTCCAGGGAGTTGGCGCCTAGGCGCCAGCAAGGGGTGCCCAGGCGCCAGGCATGATCAGTCACAAGGTGTCAAGGAGAAGCTCCAAGCCAGAAGAGTCCAAGGAGTTGGCGCCTAGGCGCCAAAGCATGGATTTCTAGGGTTTATAGAAAGTGTCCAAGTTGCCCAGCACACAGAGATTGGAGGTAAAGCAATCCTATAAGCCAATTTTCCAACTTTCTCCAATACTTCAAATGGCCCAATATACCTGGGATTCAGCTTACCTCTTTTCCCAAATCTCGTAACCCATTTGAATGGAGTGACTTTGATGAATACATGTTCGCCGACTTGAATATTCAGATCTTTTCTTTTACAATCTATATAACTTTTCTGCCGACTTTGGGGTGTGAGTATGCATTGGTGAATAACTTGTACTTTGTCTGCCATTTTCTGAGACAAATCTGGGGCTAACATCTTTTCTCCAACTTCGTCCCAGTTCAAAGGTGTTCGACATCGACGTCCATACAACGCCTCAAATGGAGCCATTTGAATACTAGCCTGACAGCTGTTATTATATGCAAATTCAGCTATAGATACATATTCATCCCATGAACCGCCAAATTCTAGGGTACACATACGAAGCATATCCTCGATGATCTGATTGACTCGCTCTGTCCGACCATCTTTCTGGGGATGAAATGCGGTACTGAACTTGAGTTGGGTGCCTAGGGTTTCATGTAAACTCTTCCAGAACCGAGATGTGATTGTTGTGTCTCGATCGGAAATTATTGATTTAGGCACTCCATGTAGTCGTACTATTTCTTTATAGTAGACTTTGGCTAACCTTTCAGTTGTATATGTCTTTTTACGAGTATAAAATGAGCAACTTTAGACAATCGATCAACGATTACCGATATAGAATCATTCCCAAGTTGAGTCTTTGGTAGTCCTTCAATGAAATCCATAGTGATATCATCCCATTTCCACTCGGGAACTTCCAAAGATTGTAGTTTTCCAGATACCTTTTGATGATCAGCTTTCACTCTTTGGCAAGTTATGCACTTGCCACATATTTAGCGATCTCTCTTTTCATATTATTCCACCAATATGCTTTCTTGAGTTCCTGATACATTTTAGTACCTCCTGGATGAATGGAAAAGGGGGAAAAATGTGCTTCCTTAAGAATTTGCCCCTTCAACTCAACTGAATTGGGTATCCATAACCAACCCTTATATCGACACATACCTTGCTCATCCACAGAAAATTCTGTCAATCCTTTTCTCTTCATTTTCTCTACATGAGCATATAGATGTGCATATTGTTGCTGTGCAGTTTTAATTTGATCAAACAAAGACGATTGTATGTACATTTGTGATAACCTTGTTTGAACACCAGGGGGACATACAATCAATTCTAACTATCTGATTTCCTGAAGCAAACCTTCCTGCTTTGTGATAAGATGAGCCATACTGACGTTTCTGCTCAATGCGTCGGCTACTACATTTGCCTTTCCTGGATGGTATAATATCTCCAAATCATAATCTTTTAATAATTCTAGCCATCTCCTTTGTCGCATATTCAACTCTTTTTGTGTGAAAATATACTTAAGGCTCTTATGATCTGTATAAATTTCACACCTGGTACCATACAGGTAATGTCTCCATATTTTTAAAGCAAACACCACTGCTGCCAATTCTAAATCATGAGTGGGGTAGTTAACCTCATTGGGCTTCAACTGTCGTGACGCATAGGCTATCACATTACCCTTCTCCATTAATACACAACCCAAACCTTTTCTGGAAGCATCATTGTATGCCACAAAACCATCATTTCCTTCAGGTAAAGTTAAGATTGGTGCTTCCACTAACCGCTGCTTTAACTCCTGGAAACTGCGCTCACATTCCTCAAACCATACATATTTGAATCCTTTGCGAGTTAATTTTGTTAACGGAGCTGATAACTGAGAAAATCCTTCAACAAATCTTCTGTAATACCTTGCTAAGCTAAGAAAACTGCGAATTTCTGTAATGGTCGTTGGCCTTTGCCATTTTAAAATTGCCTCAATCCTTTGAGGATCAACTTGAATTCCATGTTTTGTTATTATGTGACCCAGAAATCCTACTTGTTTCAGCCAAAATTCACACTTCTTTAGCTTAGCATACAATTTCTCTCTTCTTAACCTTTCTAATACCTTACGCAAATGAAATTCATGTTCTTTCTCTATCTTCGAGTAAATCAGAACATCATCAACAAAAACCACCACAAATTGATCAAGATAATCCCAAAACACCCTATTCATCATCTCCATGAATACAGCAGGGGCATTAGTGAGCCCAAATGGCATCACTAAAAATTCATAATGTCCATACCTAGTTCGAAAAGCTGTTTTGTGAACATCGGTTGGACATATTCTCAATTGATGATACCCAGACTGTAAATCAATCTTAGAGAAAGTGGTAGCTCCTTGTAATTGATCAAAAAAATCATCAATTCTAGGCAATGGATATTTATTTTTCACTGTGACCTTATTTAATTCCCGATAATCAATACATAATCTCAAACTTCCATCCTTTTTCTTCACAAATAATACTGGAGCTCCCCATGGTGATACACTAGGTCTGATAAAACCTTTATCTAATAGTTCCTGTATTTGAGTTCTCAGCTCATTCATTTCAGCCGGTGCCATTCTGTATGGGGCTTTTGAAATTGTAGCTGTACCTGGTATGATATCAATAGTCATATCCATTTCCCTTTGCGGAGGTAAAATGGTCAGTTCCTTTGGAATACATCAGGAAATTCCTTAACCACCGAAATTTGATTTATTTCTAACTCCATGCCTTTCTCCACATTAACTGATACCAGATAAGCTTGACATCTTTGACGAATCATCTTGACCACTTTCATAAATGATATTAATATGGTAGTAGTTTCAGGCTGTCTTAGCTTTCCAATGGCTATCTCCCTTTCTGGGGCTTTTTCTAGCTGAACTGTCTTATTTTTACAATCAATAGTAGCTCCCCACTGGCTCAACCAATCCATACCCAATATCACATTAAATTCTGTCATAGGAAGTAGGATCAAGTTGGCTTCTAGAATCAATGATCCTATCCTAATTGGGCATGCTTTGCATATTTGACTAACACTGGCTAACTGATATATAGGGGATTCTACATGAATTATTTCATTAGTTTCCTCTACCGGTAGTGCATGGGTGGCCACAAATTGACATGCTATAAATGAGTGACTTGCACTAGAATCAAACAAAGCAACTGCTGAACTCCCCAAAATATAAACCATACCTGTGACCACCTTCTCTTCCTGCTCCTGAGATTCGGTCCGTGTTAGAGCATGCACATGTATTGGATTTATTTGCTGCTCCTGAGATAGTTCCCTGCTTATTTGCTGTTCCCGGTATCCTGAGTTGTGTAGGTCTTCCATGACCTTGTGATATTTGTGCTTTATTTGGACAATTCGGAGCGATATGTCCTGTTTGATCACAAATATAACATTTAACGATCTTCACTTCCCCCGTTCTACATTCCTTGGCTATATGACCTGCTTGCCCGCATTTATAACACCTATTTGATCCTTTTAAGCATTCGCCTGAATGTCGCCTTTGACATTTTCTACAGAAAGGCGGGAGCTTTTTCTTTGGAGCTCCTTTTCCTCTCTTTACATTTCCCTTCTTACCCCTCTCTTTGCATGATTCAGCTTCCTTTGTTCCAAAACCAAACATTTTTTATCCAAACCTTAATTCCTGTGTTCTTAATGCCTCAATTTCCAATGCTCTTGCCCTTTCAAGACATGAAGCATAATCTTTAATTAACAAGGGAGCGAGGCTTTCTCTGAGATATGGCCTCAGTCCTTGCTGGAATCTTTGTGCCTTATTACTTGACTCATTAGCAATCCAAGGCACATATCGAACTAAGGCATTAAACTTAGTTGCATACTCAGTAATAGACATTCTTCCCTGATATAGCCTTTCAAATTCAATTACTTTCTGACTTTGTAATCCAACAGGAAAATATTCCTTATTGAACTCTTCAACAAATGTTGGCCAAGATACCTCTTCAGATTGTGGCATCGTGACTAACATCGTTTCCCACCACTCATGCGCATCCTTAATTAATAAATGAGTGGCACACAACACTTTCTGTCGATCATTACACGGAGAGATTCTAAATAATTTCTTAATCTCTATTATCCATTGTTCAGCTTGAACCGGATCGGGTTCTCCTGCAAATTTTGGGGGTCTCTAAGCCAAAAATGCATTAATCGCCTTTCTATCAGCTTCCAATAGCTGATTTTCATTTTCTATGGGTGTTGCCATGGGGGTCGGGCCAGCCGTCGGAATGGCTCTATCTTTATCAGTACTGCCCAACTGGGCTTGTTGTGTCCTTTCCCATAATCCTTGAATAATATCCGCTGTCTGCACCGCCCAATCACGAGTAGCCTGCTGCATTGCCTCTTTAATTGCTACCGCTACCCTTTCTTCTATAAGTCGTGCCTGTCGTGCCTCACTTCCTTCTCCTATATTCTGTTCGGGACTTACATTTTCTCGTCTTTGTCGAGTTCTCAAACTTTCCCTGCTAGATTCAGATTCTGGCCTTTTTGGTCTACTAGTTTCCCCAATCTCATGTTGACTAAGGATCTCCTGAGCCACTTCTTTTTCTTTATTTGTTCTCCTTCCTGATCTTGTTTCCACCATGATGCTTTTCTGAATATGTGAAGGTATATAATCTTTCACTCATATTTAAAATTAGATCATCATCATCATCATCATAAATATACATTATCAGCATAAAATTTAAAAATCTATTTGTAAAATCAACATTATAAACATTCATAACCATCCATATTCACAATATTTCATATATTATTCACATTAACACACATATATTATTATACATTCCATATCCCTTAGTTCTTAACATCACACATTATATTACATCATCAAACTCATATTTTACATTCATCATTCCTATATAGAGGTACAACACCTCTTAGCAAAGTCTCATAATCTCATAATTATGCATATTAAAGTTTATAAAACAAAGAAAACTCAGCGTCTACCCACTCTTCTACCAAAGAAATGATATCGCTTATGCCTAGGCGATAACTCGGTAGGTTCCTCTGTAATAGAGCTAGTATCGGACCAAGCATGATTGTTTCCTCCTCCACCATTGTTGTCACTACTATCACTACTGCTCTCACTATCATCACCATTTCCTTCTCCATTTACCACTAGTTCCAGGTATTGTAATGGAGCCGCCATTGAAAACAGTCTTCCCGTACTTCTATCCAAATGGATCATAACTTCACCGGGACGGGGAGTATTTTCAGGGGGCTCTATAAATCCTCGAGCAAGACCCTCTTCAATAAAAGGAGCCATATTTTTTTCTCTTTGACGAATGTTCTCCCAAGTCTTTCCATATCGAAACTGAAGATATCCACCTTCAAATTTATACCATGGTCCAGAAGTAGGAGGTACAGGAGCTGGAGTCTGATCCCAAAACCTCTGCAATTCTTGCGGAGATATGTGATCTGTGGGCGTACTAAGAGTTCCTAAAAATTCTGGATGATAGGCTGGTAAATTCCCAGCTTTAGGAGCCATAGTGCTAGATTCCACAACCTTTGACCTCAACTGAGATTCACTTTGTATATGCAGGGAGGGCTGTTTTGGAGGAAAACCCAGAGGTACTGATGGAAATGAGTGTGATTCTAACCACCTATTCACACTTTCTTCAATTTTTCGTTTCTTTTCTTCCTCCATCTCCTTCCTTAGTTCCTCTGCACTCATTACTCATTTTCCCTTATCAGCCATCTGTTCAAGTATATAACTGCATCAGTTATATATGTAAATGAAGAGAAAATAAAATAAAAATAACATATTGCAAATCATTTTGCAACACATCAGCTTATATCATGATAATGACCTATAAAATTCTCTTAGAGTCATGCATGTCATGTTTTATCCTTAGACCTAAACTTTTTCACGCCTATTTACCAATCCATGCTTTGATACCAAGCTCTGTGGCGCCCCCAACCCGAGCGTCACATCCTAAGCCTTACCTCGGGATCGGTATTGACGGGTAAACGTGATCAAGATTGTTGCCCTGTCACACGGTGGGTTTTTAACGAATAATTACTCATTTTAATTATATTTTCATAGAAATTTATTTCCTCATAATTATATCTCAAGTGATAACTATGTCACTTCCATCCACTCAACACACAAAGATGCCAGTAAATCAGAAATATTTCAACATTTTCCTAAATCAGATGTCACTGCATGTTATAATCATAGTCTTCCATATGAAAACAACAACTTAGTTACATTCATTCAACATAAATTTGATTATATCGTCAGGACTACAAGATTTTTTCCTTTTTTCTTAAATAGTATTCAATTTGCTCCTTGGCCGAACCTCTTCATTTACCTGTCTATGGGTTTGCAAAACAAAAACGTGAGTTGAACAATCAATAAGCAAGCATTATTTACATACGTTTTCAGGCAAAGAATTTTGCAAAGTTTAACATTTTCTAAAAGCATTTCTCTCCATTTAGTAGAGACACTTATCAAGTGATCAACTACCTGCGGAGCAGAAATCTTTTTATTCTTAATCATTAAGGAAAGCAACTTTATACCCCCTCGGGGATATTTAATGACAATGCAATGCGTGCATTATGCTCTCTTAGGGTGGAGGCTAGCTAGGCGACCACCCGTCTTCATCTCCTTCCACACAAGGAGACGCCGCCGGCCCTTGGCCTATTTTAGCGACTTAGTAACACCAAAGGGGGACATTCGGTCCACTTATTCCTTCCAAAACCTTGATTTCATAATTTTATCCGTTCATTTAAATTTCACCTTAATTCGATCTTTCTAGCCCAAGTTATGGCTATTTTAAGCATTGAACGGTGATGATCAATTTTCTTCAAAATTTTCATAATATAACTATGCCATGAGATTAAGCATGTAATTATATGCCTCCCCCTCAAATTTCACCTCAATCCGATTTAAGATCACAAAGTTATGAATTTTTCAATATTTTCTCAACTTGTCTCCATAATTAACCTCCTAATAGCCATTGATCATATTTAAAAATGAAATCAAATTTTCCTTAGAATACTAATTATTTATTCATCCTTAATATGATATTTCAATCATAATAACCTACATTATCTTTAATTGGTAAATTTAAGCAACCATTCACATAAATAGCCTGGCTACCATAATCTTAAAAAATTACAACGACCTCAATATAAATACATCATTCATACATAGTTCATCTAATATTATTTACATGACTCCTATACAAGCTAGGGTTTCACAAATATGGTGAGGGGAGCCAAAAAAAAATGGATCTCCAGATATCCTGAAATAGGGTGAGGAGAATTTTTGCAATAAGTTTGGGGAGAAAAAGAATGTGTAGTGTTAGAAATTGAATTCAGTGACTTGATACCATTTGCTGTGACCAATGTATTCAGCTTAATCCTTGGTTTGCCTGTGCTCATTAACTTTCTAACTAGTTCTCTGATCGAATGGAAGATTAACGTGTTGAATTATGACTTTGCACTATTGAATTTTAGCATCCACATGTAACTTGGTTTGAAAATTAAAATGCATGCCTTGTTTGTATAATGAAGGATTTTTCAAGCTGGATTAATCTTGAACTTGTGAAATGGATAAGTGGATTGATCAAAGCATAATAGGAAGCAAACGGAGTTGACAGAGTCTGCATGCATTCATTGATTCATTCATTCATTAGGGCTGCATGTGTTGCTCGACGACTAGCAACATTTAAGTTTGGGGGTGTGATAACTCGTATTTTTACGAGTTATCATGGCCCATTTCAGACCTGATTTGTGCATTAGTTCGAGAGATTAGGCTTAGTCTGCATTCATTTAGCTTAATTTTCATTCGCTTTGCATTTTAGGAGCATTATTTAGTTTTTAGGCCTTTTTAGCTTTATTTAGGCATTTTTAGTTCATTTATTTAGTTTTTCCATCTTTTGCAGGAAGGACAGGACATATAAAGGCAAAGCGGGCGAGTCAAATGCAGATTGAGGCAAGTCCAAGGCATGTGGATAGCGCCTAGGCGCCACCCTACGTGCCTTGGCCATTTTCAGCACAAACTCAAAATACAACATGACTTCCAGTGAGTTTGCGCAAAGGCGCCACTTCATCTACATCCAAGTTAAGTTCAGATGTTGTTGAAGCCACAAGTCAGGCATGCCTCAAGGGAGTTGGTGCCTGGGCGCCAGCAAGGGGCGCCTAGGCGCCAGGCATGATCAGTCACAAGGTGTCAAGGAGAAGCTCCAAGCCAGAAGAGTCCAGGGAGTTGGCGCCTAGGAGCCAAAGCATGGATCTCTAGGGTTTATAGAATGTGTCCAAGTTGCCCAGCACATAGAGATTGATGCCTAGGCGCCAATACGCATCCGTACGCGTAAACTTCAGTGCGTAAGCTGCATAAAGGGACTCTATAAATAGTTTCTAAGGGTTCGCGCGCAAGCAAAAAGAAGAGGAGGAAGCCAAGGGACGAACTAGAGAGCAAGAGAAAGAGGAAATCAAGAACAAAGCACGGATTGAAGAGAGGAATCAACCCCATTGGTGGAAACCGCCGGAAAATAGTTTTCTCTTATTATTTTCAATTTTCTTTCTCTACTTTCTTGGATACTTTCCATAGGGATGTATTGGATGTTAAGATCATGACTTTGAACTAAACCTCCCTTAGATGGATAGTTAGGATGATTTGAATTCTAAACTATATTGTTTCTTGGTTCTTAGAATATTCAGGAAGGAATATTTTATTTTATATATGAGTGTGTATGATTTACCTTGTCATGTGTGGATTTAATGCTTTTTACAATATTAGCTACTGTAAAATGATTTAATTGCTTGATTTATCCTTGGAAGAGGAAGATATCTGCTAGATCCATGTGCAAGGCATAAGTTTCTACATTTGTGTAAGGGGAGTTGTTTAACGGATAGGAATATACCGTTAAACCTTCTGTAGTCATTATACAGGTTATAGACTTATCAATTTCACTTTATTTAATGGCATGGGAACATAACAATTAAATAGGATGTAATTAGTTTTATATAATGTTGGAAGACATATATAAAGATATATGAACTTGGGCTAGTAAATCCATATGCAATCCAATTAAAAGGAACCAAAACAATATAATTTAGATTCAAGGATTCGGAGCTATCTATCTGCCATTCCTAATCAGAAAATCTGTTTAAAGTGTCTAGTAGTCTCATAATCTTCACTCTGATTTCTCATTGCAATCGTTAGTTTAGTTAAATCATAAACCCAGAATTTTCCATTCATTGAAAGCAGTTTAAATAATTAATAATTCCGGTTAACAATTCCTCGTGGGAACGATACTTTACTCACTCTTTATTATTTGACAGGGCACATATACTTGTGTAAATGATGAGTTTTTTAATTGACATATACGCAGCTCGTCAGTCCACAGCTGGAGCAATCCAGCCTTATAAAAGGGGTGCACGTCCATATGAAAATGAGATGTTGAGAAAATTTTCTAAGTGCCAAAATCCATTCTCCCCTCAACAGCAACCCACATCCAAGGATTAGGCCAGCAAGGAGGAAGAAAAGGGCAGAAAAAAAATGAAAACGAAAGAGAAATAGGAGGAGAAGATTAGCACAAGTGATTAGGGTTTGAACTTCATCAAACAAGTAAGTGTATTGGATGAGTTGAGCTTTTGATTTTAAGTTTTAAACTCCAAATTTTTGGATATGAATTTGATGTATGAAGTTTCCTTCAATAGTGGTTCAACTTGCTATTTGATCAATTATGGGATGAGTATTAAGATTTACCTATGAATTTCAATGATTTATGTGGTTGAAATGGAGATTAGAGTGGATTATGAGTTGAAAATTCAACATGATAAATCCTAAATTCAAGTGATAAGTTTCTGTATTGGATTAGTGTCACGTTTAGGCTATGAATAATTTTTTAATGAATTATTTATGTGGATTTAAGCTTAAGATATGAATTTTAGAAAAAATGGAATTCAAAGTGATGTATGTGACCCGATTTTTCCATTTTTATGCTAAAAATGATATGGAAACGAGATTAAATGATTTATGGAATTTATGTAGGGTAAAATACCCTAGGGTTAGGGTACTATGGACGCCCAAAAGGATTTGGAAAGAAAAGACCCAAATCTGATTTTATGAAGTTTATGAAAAGGTGTCCAAATGGGTGAAAACGGTACCCGAAATGGATGAGTAAGTTGCTGTATGGAAACCATTTAATTATGGGATTAAAATATGTGTTAATACCCTAGATTTGGGTTAGGAAATGTTGGATTAATTTTTGAAAATTTGGAATTATAAAACTGTTTAAGGTTAAGTACCGAAAGACACGTTGAAAGTATGAAAAACGGGTTCCAAAGTTGCTGTTTTGGAAACCTATGATTAGTGGATTAAAATTCCATAAAAATACCCTAAATAAAGTTTTAATTAAGGGTGTTAATCATGCTGAATAAGGGACTAAGTTTCTGATTTGGAAAATTTTATAAAATGCATCATATGTGTGATGTGAAGTGAGTATATGTGGAATGATGAACATGCATAAGCGGTAGATGGCCTATGAAAATTGATTTTGTACAAAAATGTATGAAAATATGATAAATTTTGTGAATATATTTTTGTTTAGATGCATGATGTAATCCCAAATTTGAGATTAATTAATGAGGCTTAAGGCAACAACGTGTGCTTAAAATGAGCACCGATGTGTAAAATTTTTGGAAAATAAGTGAAGAATGGTATAAGGAAGGTAATGAGCCATTAAATCATGATTATTGAATGATTATTAAGTGATTGAATGATTACCCTACTTATCGGATTAAATGTGATGTGTGATAGTGTGAAACCCTAACCCAAGTAAGCCATATGTATGCATTGAACATGTATTTGATGATTATTTATGAATCATGGAATTATGAAGGTATTTTATGATTTTTGCTAATTATGGCAATTAGGGTTATGGGTTAGCATTAATGATGTGATTTAAGCATTTTGAGCCCAAATGAGATAATGGGTTTAGAATGAATTATTTGTGATTTAAGTGTGCAATAATATCATGAAAAATCATTTTTCGTGATTTAAAATGAATTATGGAAATAAAGATGGAAATTGTCAAGTGTGAAGGAAAATATTAGAAAATTCATAACTCAACGCCTAAAAGGCGGATTCAAGTGAAATTTGAGATGAAAATTGTTAATATTAGGCTTGGTATTATGGAATGAAAAGATCATGAAAATTCTTGATGAAATCCATGTTTATGGATCTGTTTGGAATGACATGTTATTAATCCAAAAGTTTGGATTTGAATTATGAAGTTTAGGCAACGCTATGTACGTAGAAGAAACACCCGTATGTGTATTTTTGGAAAAAAATGGGAAAAATTGCAAAGTAAGCTTAATAAAGCTATGAATGATGCATATGGAATGAATTTTTATGATATTGGAATAAATACCCTAATTTTAGGGTTATGTGCATGTTATATGTATAGGCTATGATGTGTGATAGCCAAATGTGTGAAAACGGTGCTAATATATGCAAATTAAGCCATATATGTGTATAATGAATTATGAAGGATATATGCTAATGAAAATGGGTTGGAAAACTAAATGGAATGCAATGACAAGAAATATATGAAAAACCATATTATGTTCATGTAGGCAAGGAAAAGAATGGAAGGAAAAGGGATTATGGCGATCTCAGGTAAGCAAGCAAACTTTCTAAAATGCATTTTCTTTCTATGTGATTGATATGATTGAAATGTCTATGTTTATGCTTATGTTTTTACGAATGGGCAAGCACAAGTTTTGAATATGACGGCTTTAATGCAAAGCCATAAGTTTTGAAAAATGATGACTTTAATGAAAAGTCTTAAGGTTTGCTTCATGGGAAGCAAGCGACACTTCTTAAGATAAATAATTTATCCTAAGTGTTGCCAAGGATGGGAATGCTTCATGTTAATGGAATTGAGAAATTTTGCTTAAGAGTAAGCAAGTTCTCTATGCTAATGTTTTAAGGATTTCATGTTTGATATCGATGGTTTTAAGAATTTGCTTTTGAGGAAGCAAGTTCTATATGATATTGTTCAACAGCATTTTATAAGAAAAAGAGAATTTTATCCTTTTTCACAAAATATGTTTGGTAAATGAGTTTTGAGTTATTTCTACAATAACTCGCGATAAACAATGATGAAAAAGATTTATTTTACTAGGTCAAGATAATTCAATATTAAATTACGTTTTGGACATAGTCCACATGTTTTGAAATGATATTTGAACAGTTTTGGTTTCCTTTGGATAAGGAAATCTATGTTGAAAATGTTGGAAAAATGTTTCTACGGATGTGTTGAAAGGGATTTATGGATGACCAACCTCCTATGGTTGATTTCATAAAATGGTTTAATTTCAGGTTGCTTGATGGCATGCAAAAGACTATGCAATTTTCCTCTATGTGAAAATGATTGATATGTGGACAATTATTAAATTTTTAGGTGAAGGACAAGGGGATAGCGTAATTGCATAACTTTTGTAAACAAAAGGTCCTGAAATAGAAACCAAGAAAATATTAGAGAAAAATATGTTTTATTTATGAAAATCCAAAGGATTTGAAATTCTTTTATTAAAAGGATTTTAAGATGTATTATTTCTCAAACATTTCAAATGTTTATCAAAATATTTTACTCAAAACTTTTCTAAAGGAACTTAAGGAAGGTCATCCTAAAACTGGATTTCAAATAACAACTTGTTAAAGTGGGTGCGCTCGCTTACAAGTTGACACGGACTGCGGTCTGTGATGTGTTTTTGAAAATAATTGTTAAATATAGACTTCGGTCTATGATTTTTGTGCATATGGATGCAGGCTGCAGTCTGTGATCCCGGTTTAAAAGAACATGGGTTGCGGCTTGTGGTTCTTCAAACCAAAACGGACTGCGGTTCGTTAGGATAATGTACGGTGCACCGGTACAAGGAATAGGCTGGTTGTAGAGCACGGTTGGGATGACCGGGGCCCACTCTACATAAGGCCAAGTCGCTAAGGGATGGCAGGAGTGCCAGCGGCGCCCTCCCTGAGATGGGAGCAGGATAAGTGAACAGCCGCCTGGCTAGCGTGCTGTTAAGGATTCTCTTCCAAAAGGTAGCATGATCACTTGCTAAGTGTCACTACTGGATGGAGAGAAATGCATTTGCTTATGTTTTATTTCTGAAAAGCCCAAAGATTGGGTTATGAAAATATGATTTTATGAAAGTATCCTAAAGGGATTTCTATGAAATGGTTACCCTAAAAGAAAGGGGGTTTTACACAAAAGTGTAAATAACAAGAATTAAAGGAAATGTGTTTATGCAAATGCATTCATGAAAATGGTTTTCCTTGTTTGCTATAAACAAGCCCCAAGACGGGGAATTATGAAAAAGATTTATGTTCATTTGTAAGAAAGCCTAAATAAAGAATGTTTTTGGACATAAGAATGTCCTTTGCCGAGAAAGGCTTATGTGATTGATGTTTAAGGAATATGAATGTCCATTTCCAATAAGGTTATGTAAATGATGTTTCGAGACATGAAATGTCTCTTGATTTTATGATGGCTTATGCGAATGATGTTTTGAGACATGAAATGTCTCTTGGTTTTATGATGGCTTATGTGAATGATGTTTTGAGACATGAAATGTCTCTTGGCTAAAGGATTTTATGAGGGCTTATGTTAATGATGTTTTGAGACATAAAATGTCTCTTGGCTAAGGAATTTTATGATGGTTTATGTTAATGATGTTTTGAGACATGAGATGTCTCCGTTGCCTAAGTATTTATGTTGTTTTGGACGGAAAATGTCCACTGGCAACCGAATGATTTCATGTAATGGCTATGAACATTAAAAATGTTCATATAAGATTAATGGAAACTCATCATTAAAGGTAAAATGTATATGTTTTGCCTAAACAAGCCCAGGCGCGGCTTGTAAATGATTTTAAGAATGAATGCTTTATGAAAGCATTCAAGGACATGAAATTGTCCTTATAATAAAGGATTTCATGATGGTATTTTAGGACATACGCATGTCCTCAGGAACAAGGTATTCCCAATGTTTATGAAAAAGGTTTTCAAGAAGCCTTGCCCTAAAATGCTTGCTTACTGAGTTGTCACTCACGTTTTGTTTTCCAAACCCTTAGACAGGTACTGAGGAGACTCAGAAGGTTGCGAACCTCAGACATGGAGGAAGGTACGTGATGATAGCCTTGAAGGCTATGAGGAATGAAAAAGCATAAATATGCTAAGGTAAGCTAATGTGTATGTGAACTTAATGAGAATATTAAGTTCTAAAAATGATTCAATGGTTGAATGTATGGATGTAAATTGTGATGCCTAAGTTAAGAAAACTTTCACGGCAGGAAGGCATGAAAAGATACTATGTGTTTATGTATATCCGAACTTAGCTAGAGTTCTAAGTTCCATGTGAATTAATGACTGGATGTATGAAAGTATGATTTATACAGTGATTCAGTGTATAATGACAGGCATGTAAAGATGCTTTGAATGAAATGATGATTTTTATTACAAGTGAAATGTCACAATGTATGATGATTGTTATGTCAAGATTATGAATGATGACAGATGAATAATCGAAAAAAAATTTGGACGTATTCCAATTAAGAACCCGCCGCGTGATCAGGGCAACAATCCTGATTCACATTTACCAATCGATAGATCTTGAGGTAAGGAAGTGACGTCTCGGTTGGGGGCGCCACAGAGCTTGGTATCAGAGCAAGGATTGGTAAACAGGCGTGGTAAGGAGAAAATAAAGGATGATGAAAAGATAGGTCTGATGCCACAGAAGTTGGTATCAGAATATGGATTGGTAATAGGCATGGAAAGCAAAGGCTTGATATCACAAAGATGATATTTCAGCAAAGATTGATTGACAAATATAGAAGAAAAATGGATTTTAAATGATGCAAGAAATAGATTGTGACTATAAGACACATACGATATGTATTGTCTTATATTGTGTGTCATTGTGACATAAGGATATGGTTAATTAAGGAAGTGTAGCTGGTCTCTATGTATCATGAAGTAGATGGTATACGAAGGAAAAATGATATGAGGACAATGAGATGAAGTAGGAGATAAGAGAGTTTAAGAAAAGACAAAGGATAGAAGAGAATGAGAACAGATGATGGGTTATGAAACCCTACACAGAGACCCCCCATACCTAAGGTTGACCACACCTTATCTAAGATAGCACGTGACTGTGCTATATGATACATATGTTTAAGGTACAGTGTCATGGTGACATATGGAAGGCACCAGGGTGCCAACTTTCTAAGTGATATTTAGTCTAGAATTATGTTCATGATAAAATGACAGATTATGCAAATATAATCTGTATGTGTAGGGAAAAGCAACCTTACACTATGAAAGGTAAAGATAAAAATGAGAAAGGTAGGAAAAAGGGAGTTTCTTTTAACTCCTAATGTATGATGTTTGATGTTATGAAAATACAAATGCATTTGATTTTATTCAAGTGCTAAGTGTATATGAAAAAGGAAAGATCATTGATCTTTCTAGATTATATTGTTGACTATGTGTGATGATTTTATGATCAGAAATGATCATGTTGACTATGTGTGATATGAATGAAAATTATAATGAGAAATGCTATTGACATAATGCTATATGTTGCTTTCTACTACATGCTTATTGCCTTTGTTTTGAACAAGGGATAGGCAGTTATTGATATGAGTCAACAAGGAAGAAGAAAAGCAAATAGCAAATCTAAATGATCAGGACAAGTGAGTCCATAAGCTCAGTAACGACGGGTAACTATAAACCCTAAGTCTAAGGACTTGAGGTGTTACCGCAACGAGTAATATCTCACGGGTAGAAAGAGGAAAGAATAACTGCAACTTTAGAAAGACCAGTGCAAGTAGGCCGCCCAAGATTGTGTGGCTTAGATAGAAAGAATAATACAGGGCCTTTGGAAAAATACCCAACAGGACCAATTAGAAGCAGGTGGAAAAGATAAAATGGTATAGGTAATAAATTTTTACCTAGTACCCAAACCCTTAAAGGTTGATAATGATAAGATAGAAGTAAAGGGGAAGGTTATTGATGCCTTTCTAGATCGGTATCCACCTAAGTTCTCAGGTGAATTAGATTTTATTCAGACTGAGTAATGGATGAGTGAACCTAAGAACATGTTCAAGGTTTGAACATGTAGTTAAAATGAAATGTCCAAGCATTGATTGGCAATGCTTACACGAAATAGGAAACCCTAAATGGCTATTATGCCATAATCACATGAAGGTAATTTGGAAGAATTTGTTAAGAAATGTCTTCCAATAGAACATCAGGATATACCACATGTTGGTAATTAACATGTATAGTCAGGGCAAGGATACATTGCCACTGAAAATTAAAGAACCTGGTGTAAGAAAAGAAATGAATAAGAAAGGTTAACTTAACTGATAGTTATAACTGACAGAAAATTTCTGCAAATTATTGCAGAAAGGTGTAGCAAACTATGCCTAGTTAACATGCATAGAAGGAAAAGAAGATTACACATATGATACCACAAAAGTTGATATTTATCATAGCAAGAGAGGGTAGATAAAATGAAGGAAAATAAAGGCAATAATGATTGCCAAAATGCTTCTCAATCCCAATGCGATTGAAAGATAGATACGAGAGAAATGATTTCTCTATTATATCTATAAGAAATGAGGTTAGGAAAATTTGAAAATGATAAGGACGCTTACTAGTTTATGGAAAACTAGAAAGGGAACTGAAGAAGAAAATATTTTAGACTGGTTTAGTACCGGTATTCCTAATGGATAGTCTACGATGGTAAAATCTAATGGTAGACATTATGAGAGGAGAAGGAATGGATAACTTGGCAAAAGTGACTTTTGCTAAGATATGTATGAAATTTTATGTATGAAACTCCATACGAGAGTAACTTTTGGTCTATATGAGAGCGACTTCTGCTCTATGTTATAGAATGAATATATTATGTATAATGATATGTGAAAATGATGGCTATAGATTTTTATGAATGAATGGGTTAGCAAAGGTGTCTTTGCTAAAATGTATATGAAATTGTATGTGAGAGCATTTTTACTCTTTTGCTATGGAAATGAAGATATTCATATTATATGAATTGTATGTATAACAAGGGAAATGATGGCCATAGATCTTTATTTGATATGTTGGAATGGGTAACTTAAGACTTACCCTATGATAAGATGGGAAATGATGCAATCTCTTTATGTATAAAGGAAAATAGTGTGAAATGACACAAATGAAGGGCAAATGTCAATGAAAAACCCATGTGTGAACAAGGAATAATAGAGACAAGTGATGGGTATGTTCGACCAAGGCTAAAAAAGCTACTAAGACAGAGTAGCGCAGTGGAAGCGTAATGAGCCATTGGAATATTAGAAATGATAATAAGTTAGTAAGTTATATGAGCCCTACCCCGATATATGAAATGTAATAGGTTTCGGGACGAAACCTGTTATAAGGGGGGAGGATTGTGAAACCCTAACCCAAGTAAGCCATATGTATGCATTGAACATGTATTTGATGATTATTTATGAATCATGGAATTATGAAGGTATTTTATGATTTTTGCTAATTATGGCAATTAGGGTTATGGGTTAGCATTAATGATGTGATTTAAGCATTTTGAGCCCAAATGAGATAATGGGTTTAGAATGAATTATTTGTGATTTAAGTGTGCAATAATATCATGAAAAATCATTTTTCGTGATTTAAAATGAATTATGGAAATAAAGATGGAAATTGTCAAGTGTGAAGGAAAATATTAGAAAATTCATAACTCAACGCCTAAAAGGCGGATTCAAGTGAAATTTGAGATGAAAATTGTTAATATTAGGCTTGGTATTATGGAATGAAAAGATCATGAAAATTCTTGATGAAATCCATGTTTATGGATCTGTTTGGAATGACATGTTATTAATCCAAAAGTTTGGATTTGAATTATGAAGTTTAGGCAACGCTATGTACGTAGAAGAAACACCCGTATGTGTATTTTTGGAAAAAAATGGGAAAAATTGCAAAGTAAGATTAATAAAGCTATGAATGATGCATATGGAATGAATTTTTATGATATTGGAATAAATACCCTAATTTTAGGGTTATGTGCATGTTATATGTATAGGCTATGATGTGTGATAGCCAAATGTGTGAAAACGGTGCTAATATATGCAAATTAAGCCATATATGTGTATGATGAATTATGAAGGATATATGCTAATGAAAATGAGTTGGAAAACTAAATGGAATGCAATGACAAGAAATATATGAAAAACCATATTATGTTCATGTAGGCAAGGAAAAGAATGGAAGGAAAAGGGATTATGGCGATCTCAGGTAAGCAAGCAAACTTTCTAAAATGCATTTTCTTTCTATGTGATTGATATGATTGAAATGTCTATGTTTATGCTTATGTTTTTACGAATGGGCAAGCACAAGTTTTGAATATGACGGCTTTAATGCAAAGCCATAAGTTTTGAAAAATGATGACTTTAATGAAAAGTCTTAAGGTTTGCTTCATGGGAAGCAAGCGACACTTCTTAAGATAAATAATTTATCCTAAGTGTTGCCAAGGATGGGAATGCTTCATGTTAATGGAATTGAGAAATTTTGCTTAAGAGTAAGCAAGTTCTCTATGCTAATGTTTTAAGGATTTCATGTTTGATATCGATGGTTTTAAGAATTTGCTTTTGAGGAAGCAAGTTCTATATGATATTGTTCAACAGCATTTTATAAGAAAAAGAGAATTTTATCCTTTTTCACAAAATATGTTTGGTAAATGAGTTTTGAGTTATTTCTACAATAACTCGCGATAAACAATGATGAAAAAGATTTGTTTTACTAGGTCAAGATAATTCAATATTAAATTACGTTTTGGACATAGTCCACATGTTTTGAAATGATATTTGAACAGTTTTGGTTTCCTTTGGATAAGGAAATCTATGTTGAAAATGTTGGAAAAATGTTTCTACGGATGTGTTGAAAGGGATTTATGGATGACCAACCTCCTATGGTTGATTTCATAAAATGGTTTAATTTCAGGTTGCTTGATGGCATGCAAAAGACTATGCAATTTTCCTCTATGTGAAAATGATTGATATGTGGACAATTATTAAATTTTTAGGTGAAGGACAAGGGGATAGCGTAATTGCATAACTTTTGTAAACAAAAGGTCCTGAAATAGAAACCAAGAAAATATTAGAGAAAAATATGTTTTATTTATGAAAATCCAAAGGATTTGAAATTCTTTTATTAAAAGGATTTTAAGATGTATTATTTCTCAAACATTTCAAATGTTTATCAAAATATTTTACTCAAAACTTTTCTAAAGGAACTTAAGGAAGGTCATCCTAAAACTGGATTTCAAATAACAACTTGTTAAAGTGGGTGCGCTCGCTTACAAGTTGACACGGACTGCGGTCTGTGATGTGTTTTTGAAAATAATTGTTAAATATAGACTTCGGTCTATGATTTTTGTGCATATGGATGCAGGCTGCAGTCTGTGATCCCGGTTTAAAAGAACATGGGTTGCGGCTTGTGGTTCTTCAAACCAAAACGGACTGCGGTTCGTTAGGATAATGTACGGTGCACCGGTACAAGGAATAGGCTGGTTGTAGAGCACGGTTGGGATGACCGGGGCCCACTCTACATAAGGCCAAGTCGCTAAGGGATGGCAGGAGTGCCAGCGGCGCCCTCCCTGAGATGGGAGCAGGATAAGTGAACAGCCGCCTGGCTAGCGTGCTGTTAAGGATTCTCTTCCAAAAGGTAGCATGATCACTTGCTAAGTGTCACTACTGGATGGAGAGAAATTCATTTGCTTATGTTTTATTTCTGAAAAGCCCAAAGATTGGGTTATGAAAATATGATTTTATGAAAGTATCCTAAAGGGATTTCTATGAAATGGTTACCCTAAAAGAAAGGGGGTTTTACACAAAAGTGTAAATAACAAGAATTAAAGGAAATGTGTTTATGCAAATGCATTCATGAAAATGGTTTTCCTTGTTTGCTATAAACAAGCCCCAAGACGGGGAATTATGAAAAGGATTTATGTTCATTTGTAAGAAAGCCTAAATAAAGAATGTTTTTGGACATAAGAATGTCCTTTGCCGAGAAAGGCTTATGTGATTGATGTTTAAGGAATATGAATGTCCATTTCCAATAAGGTTATGTAAATGATGTTTCGAGACATGAAATGTCTCTTGATTTTATGATGGCTTATGCGAATGATGTTTTGAGACATGAAATGTCTCTTGGTTTTATGATGGCTTATGTGAATGATGTTTTGAGACATGAAATGTCTCTTGGCTAAAGGATTTTATGAGGGCTTATGTTAATGATGTTTTGAGACATAAAATGTCTCTTGGCTAAGAAATTTTATGATGGTTTATGTTAATGATGTTTTGAGACATGAGATGTCTCCGTTGCCTAAGTATTTATGTTGTTTTGGACGGAAAATGTCCACTGGCAACCGAATGATTTCATGTAATGGCTATGAACATTAAAAATGTTCATATAAGATTAATGGAAACTCATCATTAAAGGTAAAATGTATATGTTTTGCCTAAACAAGCCCAGGCGCGGCTTGTAAATTATTTTAAGAATGAATGCTTTATGAAAGCATTCAAGGACATGAAATTGTCCTTATAATAAAGGATTTCATGATGGTATTTTAGGACATACGCATGTCCTCAGGAACAAGGTATTCCCAATGTTTATGAAAAAGGTTTTCAAGAAGCCTTGCCCTAAAATGCTTGCTTACTGAGTTGTCACTCACGTTTTGTTTTCCAAACCCTTAGACAGGTACTGAGGAGACTCAGAAGGTTGCGAACCTCAGACATGGAGGAAGGTACGTGATGATAGCCTTGAAGGCTATGAGGAATGAAAAAGCATAAATATGCTAAGGTAAGCTAATGTGTATGTGAACTTAATGAGAATATTAAGTTCTAAAAATGATTCAATGGTTGAATGTATGGATGTAAATTGTGATGCCTAAGTTAAGCAAACTTTCACGGCAGGAAGGCATGAAAAGATACTATGTGTTTATGTATATCCGAACTTAGCTAGAGTTCTAAGTTCCATGTGAATTAATGACTGGATGTATGAAAGTATGATTTATACAGTGATTCAGTGTATAATGACAGGCATGTAAAGATGCTTTGAATGAAATGATGATTTTTATTACAAGTGAAATGTCACAATGTATGATGATTGTTATGTCAAGATTATGAATGATGACAGATGAATAATCGAAAAAAAATTTGGATGTATTCCAATTAAGAACCCGCCGCGTGATCAGGGCAACAATCCTGATTCACATTTACCAATCGATAGATCTTGAGGTAAGGAAGTGACGTCTCGGTTGAGGGCGTCACAGATAGCCCATGTAATGCACAAGTATGTGCTATATGGGCATAACGACTTAAGAAGTCGAATGAATTATGTATGTTAATGAAAATGGGTTGGAAAACTAAGTTGAATGCAAGCAAAAGAAATATATGAATGTTATATCATTCTCATGTAGGCAAGGGCAAAGAAAAGGCGAATTCAGAAAGGTAACGTGAGACAGGTAAGCAAGCAGCTTTCTAAATGATGCTTTCTTTCATTTTCATTACAAGGTATTTAAGGATGGTCATTCCTTTATCTCAATGTGTTATGAAGTATTACTTCAATTATGATAATGAATTTCTTACTATTTCGCAATTATTCATGAAAAGTGATGATGTATGGATTTGAAACGATGTTTCATTACAATAATGTTCAAAAAGGGATAGTGCAAAGAATTCTCTTTATGAGAATGACAAGTTCCAAGTGTGAGATGCCAGGGTAACTAAAAGACATGCATGGAATGGAAATCAAGTAGGCTAGTCGAGGTAGTAAGTGGACAAGGAGTCCCCCTTGACGTAGCCAAGTCGGAAGGTCCGGCGCCAAGGAGGGAAAGGATCATTTCATGGAAAAATGTTCCCCGTGGTAGCGTACCCTCATATTAAAGATAACGTCATGATGCATTTGCACATCCAATTATGTGTAAAAAGTTTATGAAAGTTTTATAAAAAGGTTTCTACTCCGTATGTAGTTGATCACTCGATAAGTGTCTCTACTGAAGGGAGAAAAATTCTTTCAAATAAATATGCCTTCAAAATGTGTTGTGATAATTGGAAATTAATAGTATATTATGTGGGCATTTTATACCAATTTTATGGGGAATTATTTGAGTTCAATATGAAATTTGGTTTAAAATGTGATTTTTGCATCAATTGGGTGTTGAACATGAATTTTAAGATATTTAATAACTTTTATAATCTTTCGGCTTGAAATTTCATTCCATTCTTTTGTCTAAAGGAATTCGGACAAGAAGAAACAGGGAACACTTAAGAGCACGATGGATGGAAGAAAAGAGAAACCAAAGCAAGCAAGGGTGTCGGCGCCTAGGCGCCGTACAGTGGCACTCAGGCGCCACCCTACAGGCCCATGCCAAAATCTCTAACACTACATTTCAGTCTGCTCCCAGAGAGTTGGCGCCTAGGCGCCACTTCACCAACGTGTTGAAAAGTTCGAAAGGGTTTTGGGGATCACAAGGTAAAATCACATCCAGGGAGTTGGCGCCTAGGTGCCCATGGGCGCCAAGGTGCCAAGCAGGGGTAGCTACAAAAGTTGAGAAGAAGCTCCAGGCAGGGTCAGTTCAGAGAGTTGGCGCCTAGGCGCCAGTGCAAAAATTTCTAGGATTTCCAGAATGTGTCCAATTTTCTCAGCACACAGAGAGTTGGCGCCAAGGCACCAGCTAGGGGCGCCTAGGCTTCAATACGCAGACCTACGTACGATTGCGAGCGGCTGGCTCATTTTAAGGGATATATAAAAACCCTTTGAGGGTTCCGGAGATGGAGAGATAATTTTTCGAAGGAGAAGAGATTAGAGAATTCTTAGAGAGAGAGGTGGAGAGCACAGGCGAGAAGAGGACCGACGAGTTGCATGGGGCGATCGACACATCATCGGAGTTCCAAACTAATAAGATTTTCTTTTCTTTGCTTTTTATTGTCTTGTTTAAGCTGGAATATTATGTTAATTCTCTTTTGGACTTGAACATGCTAGGCTAAACCCTTAATCTAGGGTTTAGGATGTAGCATGCGTACAATGTAGCATGGTGTGGATGTTAATTTATTTATGATGGATATTGTTGTTAATTTAATATCTTGTGATTTAATGCTTGCTTGGTGTGAAGGCCTGCACTTTGGCAATGATTCCCATATATTAGGTGATGGAACCAAGAGGTGGAAATCTAATATACGATAATCAAGATATTAAACCTGGAAATCTAAGACCATGAGAATAGGCATGATGACCTTGAGGAATTCCATGAACAAACCATAGAACTTAATGGATTTTAATTAACTTAATCCCATGAGAATAGGTGGTTAAGAAGATTAGAGTACACCTTGTAAGGTTTCGAGAGAGGTGCAAGGATAAATTAAGGATTGTTCTCCTTTAACAAACAATATCCGGATTAAATAATTATACGACTACCCGTTCAAAAGATGCATGTGAAATTCTAGACCCTAGATACTCACACTCTCGTTTTCTCCACTCATTTTAATTTCTATTTTATTTTCTCTTCCCAATTTTCTGTTTCTTTTCCATTTAATTTATTACATCCTCTTTCAACTTTTCTAATCCATTTAATCCGACGAGAAAGTGTTTAAAAGCATAATTTTTAGTCCTGAATTCCCTGTGGATCGATATTTTATATACTACAAGTATTTTGGCGCCGTTGCTGGGGAATTCGGCGTTACTTTAAGTTTTGTTTTTTTTAAATACTTTCTTTGTTCTTTTCTTTTCTTTATTTATTCTTTTTCTTTTATTGTATCTTCTTCTTTCCTCTAAATTAGCTAGTGAATCTTTGTATGCACCCACATACACGAAGTTTCGTAAAACAACTAGCTGAAAAACTCTTTGTTGCTGACCTTGAAATTGAATGTTCTTTTAAGAGAAGAATTCGTGAGTATAAACAGTAACAAAATCCTGAAGACACTATGGCAGAATACAACAATCCAAACCCGCCACATCAAGACCAGGAGGAAGGCCCGGCTGAGAACAATGCTCCTCCAAGAAGGGTAACTCTTAGTGATCGGAACCGCCCGAACCCTCATGGATTCCGATCATGCATAGTTGAACCAAAGATCGATGGAAGAGATTTTGAACTAAATCCCGGTCTCATCCGGATGGTTCAACAGGACCAACTTGCAGGACTACCCTCTGAAAACCCAACCGTTCACATCACTAAGTTCCTGCAGTTGTGCAGCAAGATCAGGGTGCAAAATATCCCACGTGAGGTAATCCGTCTGCAACATTTCCCATTTTCTCTACGCGACAGGGCAAGCGAGTGGTTCTATTCTATGCTGCCCGATACTTTCAATACATGGGACGAGCTCTCTACTGCTTTCCTGGAAAAATTCTTTCCACCCAATAAAACTAAGAAAATCAGAGACGAGATCAATCAGTTCGTCCAAAAAGATGGGGAAACCCTATATGATGCATGGGAGAGAATGAAAGATCTGTAGCGCAAGTGTCCACATCATGGCATCTCACAGGGTGATATTATTGAAAACTTTTTCAATGGACTCGATCGACCTAGTCGAAGCACCGTCAATTCAGCCGCTAGTGGCCGATTCATGCGAATCGTTGACGAGGAGGCTCTCGAGCTTCTCGATGACTTGGCGCTTTATGATTCTCAATATGGCGACATCCGAGGACCCTCTCGGTGAGATAATGTGTATGATATTGAGTCTGTAAATTCTCTTCATGCTAAAATTGATCAAATTTTGCAGCAGAAGAAACAGGAACCCACGGATCAGAAGGCATCTTCTTCTTGGCACATTTCATGTGAGATCTGTGGAGTTTCACACTACACATCTGAGTGTAGTTTTGCTATACAGGACACCACAAGCGAGCGAGCCAATGCAATCAACAACCAGTATGACACGCGCACTCATAGTAACCCGTACTAAAACACTTACAACCCTGAATGGAGGAACCACCCCAATTTCTCTTGGACAAACCAGTCAAACACCCAAAATTATGCTCAAAATAATATGCCACCTGGTTTCCTTAGAAAACCACAGAACCATCCTTCATATCAATCCCAACAAGCCTTACCTGCACCACCTCAAGCCCAACCCACTGAGTCCATGCTCGAAAATATCATTCTAATGCTCAAGAAAAATGATGAAAGAATGGATCAAATGCAAACCCACATCAAGTTGCTTGAAAATCAAATTGCTCAGAATGCCACCTCCTCATCCCAAAGAAACCAGGGCAAACTCCCTAGCCAACCTGAGGTAAATCCTAGGGAACAAGTGCAGGCAGTTACCTTGCGAAGTGGAAAGCAGTTCGACCCACCTCAAATGGTCACAGAAAAGGATGCTGAGCAAGAAAAGAAGCAAGAAGAGCAGCCACAATCAGAACCAGTGGTGGAGAAGCCATATGTACCACCACCTCCTTACAAGCCTCCTCTCCCCTTCCCACAAAGGCAACGACAGGCTAAGCTCCAAAAGCAGTTCGATAAATTTGTTTCTACTCTCAAGAACCTGTCAATCAACATGCCTTTCATTGACATGCTTTCCCAAATGCCAGCTTTTGCAAAATTTCTCAAGGACATGCTTTCCAACAAAAGAAAACTCGAGGAATACAGAACTATTGCACTCACTGAGGAGTGCAGCGCTATTTTGCAGAACAAGTTACCTGAGGAGCTAAAGGACCCTAGAAGCTTTTCCATTCCATGTGCTCTTAGGAATGTCTAAATCAGCAGAGCGCTATGTGATCTCGGAGCTAGTGTAAGTCTGATCCCACTCTCCATCTGTAAAAAGCTGAACATGGGTGATCCAAAACCAACGTCTATGTCTCTCCAATTGGCCGATCGATCAATTAAATTCCTAGTTGGTATTCTTGAAGACGTTCCCTTAAAAGTCGGCAAATTGTTCATCCCAGTCGACTTTGTAGTCCTCGACATGGAGGAGGATCGCCAAATCCTATTCATTCTCGGACGACCTTTCTTAGCCACTGCTAGAGCCATCATAGACGTCAAGAATGGTCGACTCTCATTGACAGTTGGAGATGAAAAGATTGAATTTAATCTTTCTGAGGGAACAAAGCACCTATCAACCGATGACTCTTGCCTGCGGGTTGACGTCATCAACCCATTGCCGATCGAAGAAAAAGATGACCCGATTGAGGTATGTATCATTCAGAGTGCAACTGTTGAAAATGATAACCCTGAACTGTCTACTTGTGCAGCTCTCTTGGATGGAAGCCCTTTTATCTCACCTGCTGCTGACTCATCTCCCGGGAAACTGGACATAGACCTCAATTCTGTTCCCTCGACAAAAACAAAGGAAGAAGCACCAAAGGTAGAACTCAAACCTCTTCCTAAAAATCTTAGGTATGCATTTCTTGGTCCAAATGATACTTATCCAGTCATAATCAATGCAAATCTTTCCTAATCCCAATCTGATGAACTATTATCTGAACTAAGAAAGCATAGGACGACAATTGGATACTGCATTAATGACCTACCTGGTATTAGTACTTCTCTATGCATGCACAGAATCATGCTTATCTAACCTGTCTAAGGTTTTACAGAGGAGCGAAGAAACCAACTTGGTTTTGAACTGGGAAAAATGTCATTTGATGGTGCAAGAAGGAATTGTATTAGGCCATTTAGTTTCAAGCAGAGGTATTGAAGTTGATCGGGCGAAAATAGAGGTCATTGAAAAATTACCACAAACTAATTCGGTCAAAGGAATTCGAAGTTTTCTGGGAAATGCCGGCTTCTATCGACATTTCATCAAAGATTTTTCTAAGATTGCTGAGCCACTGACTAACCTGCTAAACCAAGATGTAAAATTTGATTTTTCTGATGACTGTCTAAAGTTGTTCTGCAGGTTAAAAGAATCTTTGACCACCGCCCCAATTATACAGCCACCTGATTGGAGCTTACCATTTGAGATCATGTGCGATGCAAGTGACCATGCGATTGGGGCAGTTTTGGGTTAACGAAAGGATAATAAGCCAGTAGTGATCTACTATGCAAGCAAAACCCTTAATGATGCTCAAGTCAACTATGTAACCACTGAAAAAGAATTGCTAGCTGTTGTGTTCGCTATTGATAAAAAAATTTCTTATCTTGTAGGATCAAAGGTGATTGTTTACACAGACCGCGCAGCCATTCGCTATCTAATTGCTAAGAAAGATGCCAAACCAAGGTTGATTCGTTGGATCCTGCTGTTATAAGAATTTGACCTTGAAATTCGAGACAAGAAAAGCACAGAGAATGTGGTAGTTGATTATCTGTCTAGACTACCAGCAAATGAGGAAAGTAATCTATCCAAAGATGAGCAAATCAATGAGGATTTCCCCGATGAGCGACTGCTTGCACTCAAGGAAATACCAATGCCCTGGTATGGAGACATTCTTAATTATTTAGTCTGTCAAGAAATCCCATCCAATTTCAACTATCAATAGAAAAAGAGATTCATGGCGGACGTGAAATACTACATATGGGAGGACCCATACCTATATAAGAGATGCGGTGACGGTCTGATTCGTCGATGTGTACCAAACGAGGAAATCCAAAGCATTCTTTATCACTGTCATTCTTCACCTTATGGTGGACAAATGGGTCCCACCAAAACTGTAGCAAAAGTCCTACAATCAGGTTTCTTTTGGCCCACTTTATTCAAAGATGCTCGATCTTTTACACTAACTTGTGATAGGTGCCAAAGAACAGGAAACATCTCAAAGAGAAACGAGATGTCACACACAAACATTTTAGAGGTCGAACCGTTCTATGTCTGGGGCATGGATTTCATGGGACCTTTTCCATCCTCATTCAACAACCAGTACATACTGCTTACGGTTGACTACGTAACTAGATGGGTGGAGGCGATTGCTTCTCCAACAAATGACTCACAGGTGGTTGCCAAATTCTTAAAACGCAACATCTTTACCAGATTTGGTGTACCACGAGCAATCATAAGTGACGGAGGAAGCCACTTCTGTAACAAGCAAATGGAGCAACTGCTCAAGAAATATGGAGTCACACATAAGATCGCCACCCCATACCACCCACAAACAAGTGGTCAGGCTGAAATGTCGAACCGCGAGATTAAACACATACTTGAGAAGACGGTATCCCAATCACGGCGAGATTCAACTCGCCAAAATAGGGAAGTTAACATCTCAAATCTTTTACAATCTCTCTTTATTTTGACGACATGATTTACATTGAGGACAATGTCGATTTTAAGTGTGGGGGTAAATGCATTGCATTAATTTTCTTTGAATTCCTCCACTACCCTGATGATGATATTTTTTGTCATAATTTTTGAATATTTTGGGTAAATCATGTCGTTGGACTGATCGAGACCCTATTTTGAACTCTTGTATGTCTTATAAGCAAACCATATTTGGAATTTCAAAATATTTGAGTGAAAAAAAAAGAAAAAAAAACATCTGAACCATAGTGAGAGGTTAAATTTGTTTTGAACATGTACTCTTTGAAAATACTTGGATTTTTGTCTTGAATCACTTGATGAAACTGATATACCTAGGATGCTTTCTTTCAAAATCAGAGTAATCCTTTCTAATTTATCAAAGGTTGTTTGTAATACACACAATTGTCATCCAAAAAGGTAGTTTTTCCGATATACATAAAAAAAAATTCAAAGGACAAAACTCAATCTAACCAATTCATGGTGGACATGATTAAGGCATTTTCTTCATGATGAGCCTATCTGTGAAAGTATAATAGTTGTTTACCCCCATTAAACTTGGACTTCAATTTTTTCTAAACCTCAATTCCCACCTAGTTGAACCAACTTTGACATTGAATTTTGAGCTGAAAAGTAAAATGGGAATAAGGTTTAACCTCACGGCTTGTGCAATTAATGAAAATAACTTCCTAGATACCCTAAAATATGGTGAGGGGAGTTATCTGTTAAAAAAAAGACTTCCTAGATACCCTGAAATATGGTGAGGGGAGTTATTGCCGGACTTAGTTCAAAAAAAAAAAGAAAAAAGAAAAAAGAGCTAAACCAAGGATAAGAATAGGCTTGGAATAGAATAAAAGCACTAAGTGTGGGGTAACATTATTTCCCGCTATAAAATTAGGCTCAAAGCCATGTGGAGATGGTTTAAATTCTGAGAATGTTCAAAACTTTATCTCTTGTGCCAAACTTGGCCATTGTCCTATGAAGTCCTTATGATCCTATGAATTGGCTAATTGAGTTGGCAGAGAAGATTTAAAATTTTGATGAGGTGTATATGAGGTACTTTGACTGATATTTTTTGCATTACTACCATTACTTGAATTATTGAATGTGTGCATTAAATAACCAGATAAAAGGGGAAGATGCCTGATAGTTAGGAGTTTATTGCGGGAGTTTTTGAACTCTTAATAATTAAAATCAAAATGGGCGAAAGAGTACACAGTATTAGTCATGTGAGAAGGGATTGTCGACTGAGATTTTCAAAGAGTATCATGCTTCAAAAAAAAATTTAGTTTAATACTCTCACTAAATGGGTGGCTAAGCATTTGTTTTCGCTTTTCGGTCAAAGTTTTGAGACTTTGCAATGTGTTATTGAATTCCTTTGTTTTTGCTTGAGGACAAACAAAAGTTTAAGTGTGCGGGTATTTGATAATTGGAAATTAACAGTATATTATGTGGGCATTTTATACCAATTTTATGGTGAATTATTTGAGTTCAATATGAAATTTGGTTTAAAATGTGATTTTTGCATCAATTGGGTGTTGAACATGAATTTTAAGATATTTAATAACTTTTATAATCTTTCGGCTTGAAATTTCATTTCATTCTTTTGCCTAAGGGAATTCGGACAAGAAGAAACAGGGAGCACTTAAGAGCACGATGGATGGAAGAAAAGAGAAACCAAAGCAAGCAAGGGTGTCGGCGCCTAAGCGCCGAACAGTGGCGCCCAGGCGCCACCCTACAGGCCCATGCCAGAATCTCTAACACCACATTTCAGTCTGCTCCCAGAGAGTTGGTGCCTAGGTGGCAGCAAGGGGCGCCATTTCACCAACGTGCTGAAAAGTCCGAAAGGGTTTTGGGGATCACAAGGTAAAATCACATTCAGGGAGTTGGCGCCTAGGCGCCACCCATGGGCGCCCAGGCGCCAAGCCGGGGTAGCTATAAAAGTTGAGGAGAAGCTCCAGGCAGCGACAGTCCAGAGAGTTGGCGCCTAGGCGCCAATGCAAAAATTTCTAGGGTTTCCAGAATGTGTCCAAATTGCTCAGCACACAGAGAGTTGGCGCCTAGGCGCCAATACGCAGACCTGCGTATGATTGCGAGCGGATGGCTCATTTTAAGGGATATATAAAAACCCTTTGAGGGTTCTGGAGGTGGGGAGATAATTTTTCGAAGGAGAAGAGATTAGAGAATTCTTGGAGAGAGAGAGAGAGAGGTGGAGATCACAGGCAAGAAGAGGACCGACGAGTTGCGTGGCGCGATCGACACATCATCGGAGCTCCAAACCAATAAGTTTTTCTTTGCTTTTTATTGTCTTGTTTAAGATGAGATATTATGTTAATTCTCTTTTGGACTTGAACATGCTAGGCTAAACCCTTAATCTAGGGTTTAGGATGTAGCATGCGTACAATGTAGCGTGGTGTGGATGTTAATTTATTTATGATGGATATTGTTGTTAATTTAATATCTTGTGATTTAATGCTTGCTTGGTGTGAAGGCCTGCACTTTGGCAATGATTCCCATATATTAGGTGATGGAACTGAGAGGTGGAAATCTAATATACGATACTGAAGATATTAAACCTGGAAATCTAAGACCATGAGAATAGGCATGATGACCATGAAGAATTCCATGAACAAACCACAAAACTTAATGGATTCTAATTAACTTAATCCCATGAGAATAGGTGGTTAAGAAGATTGGAGTACGCCTTGTAGGTTTCGAGAGAAGGTGCAAGGATAAATTAGGGATTGTTCTCCTTTAACAAACAATATCCGGATTAAATAATTATACCACTACCCATTACAAAAGACGCATGTGAAATTCTAGACCCTAGATACTCACACTCTCGTTTTCTCCACTTATTTTAATTTCTATTTTATTTTCTCTTCTTAAATTTCTGTTTCTTTTCCATTTAATTTACTACATCCTCTTTCAACTTTTCTAATCAATTTAATCCAACGAGAAAGTGTTTAAAAGAAGAATTTTTAGTCCCGAATTCCCTGTGGATCGATATTTTATATACTACAATCTACGACCCATCCACTTGCGGTGAGATTGCGAACATGTTGCCTGAAAAATATATCACTTGCTTATTGATTTTCGACTCACGTTTTCATTTTCCAAACCCCTAGACAGGTGAAAGAAGAGATCCGACAAAGGAGCAAGAGCTGACCATTGAAGAAATGGAAAAACATTATAAATTTCATATTTGTGAAAACTTATGTTAGATGGTTGTAAAATAATTTGATGTTTTATGTTGACATCTATGGATGATATATGCAGTGACATCTGATTTATGAGATGATTTGAAATATATTATGAAAATCATGTCTAGTTATGACATTATTGGATGGAAATGAACTAAATATGCATGAGATGGAAAAAGAGAAGGAAATAAATACCTAAGAAAACATATTTAATTGATAAATATCCAATAGAACTCGCCGTGTGACAGGGCAACAATCTGGATCACGTTTACCAGTCGATAGATCCCGAGGTAAGGTTGTGACGCTCGGGCTGAGGCGCCACACGTAAATCCCAGTTTTTGGGCATTTCATAAACATTGGATGTGCAAATTCAACATTTCCATTCATGACATTATCCTTCATGTGACGGTACACTAGCACGGGGAACATTCTTTTATAGAATGATCCTTTTCATCATTGGCGCCGAACCTACCGACTTGGCAACATCAAGGGGGACTCCTTGCCCACTTACTATCTCGACTAGCCTACCTTGCTGGTCCTTTCCGACTTGGCAACATCAAGGGGGACTCCTTGTCCACTTACTGCCTCGACTAGCTGTGGCACCCCAAACCCGAGCGTCACATCTTGAGCCTTACCTCGGGATCATATTGATTGGTAAACGTGATCAGGATTGTTGCCCTGTCATATGGCGGGTTTTAACGAATATTTATCCAATTAAATATATTTACATAAGAGTTTAATTTCTCATAATTCCACTTCGTGTGCACCTAAGTCATTTCCAACCAATCATCACATAAGAAGGCATGCTGATCAAAAACATTTCATCATTTACATAAATCAGATGACACTGCATGTATTAACCATAGTCATCAACATAAAACATTCAAATAGCTACATCCATTTAACATGAGTTTGTCATAACATAGAAGTGCTAAATTTTTTCCGTTGCTTTATCAAGCTTGCACTTGCTCCTTCGTCATGACCTGTCCTTCACCTGTCTTTGGGTTTGGAAAAAAAAATTGTGAGTCGAAACTCAATAAGCAAGATATTTTCATTTTACAGGAAAATCATTTCAGGCAACATTTTTCATTTAAAATCATCTTGGAAAGCGACTTATACCTTTTAAAAAGGTATATCTTGAAAACATAAAATCCTGTACCCATCACGAATACATTATGCATAATGCCATATAAAATCATGAACATATACATCATATTTCCCTTAGGATGGAAGCTAGATAGGCGACCATCCGTCCATGTCATCTCCCATTTCAGAGAGGGCGCCGCTGGCCTTGGGCCTATATTAGCGACTTGGCCACACCAAGGGGGCACAATCGGCCCGCTTATACCCTTCAGGTGGACCTAGTACCTTGCGCACATGAACTTTTTCATAAATCTATCTTTAACATGCTAGCATGATTTTGTATTCATAAACTTGGAATCACATCGTTTTTCATAACATTTATCAATGGAAATTTCATAAAGTCATATTGGAGTAAAAGCATCATTTCAACACAAATTAACTAAGGAATGACCATTATTAAATGCCTCTAAAACAGTTTCAATATTTACATCAAACAGTTAGTACAAAAGTCATATTTATTTAAAGCAATTTAGAAAAGCAAAAAACATTTAGATATTTTTCTTACTTACCTGCGTTCCTTAGCTTTCCGACTCAGCCTTTTCTTTGCCTTTGCCTACATGGGAATAATATAATTTTTCATGTATTTCTTTTCCTCGTATCTCATTTAGTTTTCCAACCCATTTTCATTAACATATATCATTTATATGACTTCTCAAGTCATTATGCATACACTTAGCATATACTTGCACATTTCATTGGTTGATACATAACATATTCAATCCCATAATTAGGGTAACTATTCAACCATATAATAATCATTCAATACTTATTATTTATAGGTTCATTAACCTTGATTTGCTATTTTTCCACTCTTTTCCAAAATTCACCCATCGGTGCCCGTTTTAGCACTCGTTATCGCCTTAGGCTTCATTAATCAATTCCAAAATTTGGAATTGCATCATGAAATTATAAACAGATATATAATCATGAATTTCATCATATTTTCATACATTTTTGCACAAAATTATATTTCACAAGTCACTCATCACCCATGCATATCTATCCATTCACATGCGCCCATTTGGCAACACATACATGATGCATTTCATAAAATTTTCTAAGACAGAAACTTGGTCACGAATTCAGCATAATAATTATCCTTAATTACCACTGCATTTAGGATATTTTTATGGGATTTAAATCCACTTATCATAGGTTCCGAAAACAGCAATTTTGGAACCCGTTTTTCACCCATTTAAAGTGTCTTTTGACACATAACCCCAAGCAGTTTAATAAATCCGCATTTTCAGAAAATAATTCCAATTTTCCTAATCCTAATTTTTGGAATTAACACATGTTTAACATTCATAAATTCAAACCTCTCAAAACAGCAAGTTGCTTACCCGTTTCGGGTCCCGTTTCCACTTCGTTTAAACATAGTTTCATAAATCCTTAAAAATCAATTTTTGAGCTTATTTTCCCAAATACTTTTGGGAATCAATAATACCCTAAACCTAGGATATTTTACCCTACATAGCATTAACAAATCATGTGAACCCATTTCCATAGCATTTTTAACCTAAAAATGAAGAATTCGGGTCGTAAATGTCGCTTTGCATTCCATGTTTTCTAAAATTCATGATTTAAGCTCAAATCAATATATTCTTTGCATTAATACATGATTCATAACCTAATCATATCGTTCATTCAAAACAAAAACTTGACATGGGAATTCAAGATTTAACAAGTTGAGTTTTCCACTCAATACACACTCTAAACTTCATTTTCAACATCTAAAACATGGAAATCCATTCATAAATCTTAATACCAATCCCATATCCAATCAAAGGCATGTTGAATCATCATTTAGGAATTCTTTAAGCATCAATTTCATATTCAAATTTTGGAGTTTAAAACTCAAGATAAGCAACTCAAAACAACATATACACTTACTTGGTTTATGCACTCCAAACCTTAATCACTTGAGAGAGTTTTCTCCAACAAATTTCCCTTATTTTTCCCTTTCTTTCACTTCTATTTTCTTCTTCCTTTGCTGGACAAAAATGGACATGAGAGCTGTTGTTGTGCTAGGGATGAAATTCCAGCACTTAGAAATTTTTCCAAAGTTCATTCTATATGGACGTGTATGGCTTATATAGTGCTGGATATGATCCAGCTGTGGGCCCCACTTGCTGGTTTTCTTCCACACTTTTTAATGCTTGGTTATCCCCCTTCATGTTCTGGCTATTTTACAGCCAAGTAAAATTGCTTTTTACTATTTTTGAAAAATCCAAAAACCTGCTTTCATCTTGACCGTCCAGCTGCCTCCACTATCATGTCCATTGCTGCCTTTATTTTCCAGCATTTTTTTCATGTTTTAATAATTTCCATTTTAGGGTAAATCATATACTTAATTACCCTTTAGTTCATGCATAAATTTGGCATTAAAAAAATAGAAACAATTGCAGAAATCAGCACATCATGCACGTCCAATTTCCCACCAAGCTGTCCATGTTTTTTCCTCTCAATGCTACTGCATTTAATAATTTTTTTGCAGAGAATTTTGCAAGATTGAATGCATATTCTTATGGCCCTACATGTCAGTTGCATAAGTACATATTTTATAAAATAAAAAAAATCAAAATAAACAGCAAGGGCAGCCCATGGACGTTCCCATCTTGCCGCCTTACCTATGCCCATTTTGCACATTTTGTAGCTTCATCATGGTGGACATTTATTGCTGGATAATTCTTGAATTTTCATGTTTTATAATATTTCATAAAATACCCTCAAAATATGCTGCATTTGACAGCTCATTTTTCCATTAAAATTATGCAATTATTTCATGTACTCTAGCATTAAATGAATGGTACTCTTGAGGTGCTAAAGTCAACAATGCATACCTTTTTGAATGCAGGTATTTTCCCAACATAATATGCTTAATCTAAGCCTTCCAAAATGTGCATCTCATGATTTCATTCAACCGTTTCAAATTTCATCTCAATTCGATTTTCCTAGCTCAAGTTATAGCCATTTAAAGTTAACGATTGAAATAGAGATGTGATCAATGAATCATTATACTCATTTTATCAAGAATTTTCATAACCCAATAATTCCATAATACCAAGCCAAACATCATCAACTACCATTTCAAATTTCACTTGAATCCGCCTTATGGGCGTTGCGTTATGAATTTTCTAAAGTTTTTCCATAAACTTGTCAATTATCACACAAATGCTCATAATTCATATTAAATGAATTAAAGTGATTTTTCATGATGTATTTGCACATTTCAATCAACAAAAATTTACTCTAAACACATTATCCCATATTAGCTCAAAATGATTAATCACATCATTACTAATAATCCTTAACCCTAATTGCAGTAATTAACAAAATCACATAAATCATTCATAATTCAATAATTCATATATAAATGTCATAAACATGATCAATGCATACATATGGGGTTCTATATAGGTTGGGTTTCACACTAGCCTACTTGACTTCCATTCCATGCATGACCTTAAGTCACCCCGGCATTATATACTTCTTACACATGATATCTTGTCATTCTCATGTAGAGAATTCTTTGCACCATCCCTTTTAAACATTGTTTCAAAGAAACATCGTATAAATTCATACTTCATCATCTTTCACAAACATTTGCGAAATGGTAAGCAAATCACTTATTTCAATAGAAATAACATTTCAATACACATTTAGACAAAGAATGACCATCCTTAAACAACTTGGAAAGCATTTAAAACAAAACTCATTTAGAAAGCTGCTTGCTTACCTGCTTCGCCTGAGCTTTTCTTATCTCTTATCTCTTTGCCTTTGCCTATACATATAAGAATGACATTGCATTCATAACATTTTTATTTGCTTGTTTTGTTTTCCAACCCATAATCCATTAACATACATAACCCACTTGAATTCCAAGTCGGGTATACATACATTGCACTCACTTGTGCATCATACCAGCCATTTCATATTGTGTTTTAAACCCATATTTAAGGTAAACACATAATTATCATTCACATCTCAACATATGGGGATTTATATCTCCCAGTAACCATTTTTCCAACGTCAATGCTTATTCTAAGCATATAAGTGACGTTTTAAGCTTCATAACTTAATCTCAAAATTTGAGATAATTCAACCATCATTCATACAGAAAAATCCTTATGCATTTCATCACATATTCATGCATTTCTGCATTTTAGCAGTTCATATAAACCATTTACCACATATCCATACTTAGCCTTCCACATACACTCACCATCTTACAACACATAACTTGGGTATTTCTTAAAATTTCTTAACACAGAAACTTTTACCCATTTTCATCATCATTAAACCCCTTAATTAACATTTAATTTAGGTTCTAATTTTGAATTTTCAATCCATTCATCATAGGGTTCAAAAACAGCAACGTTAGGGCCCTTTTTCATCCTTTCAACGCCTCTTTCAATACTTAAATCTTAAAAGATTTATAATCCTTAAATTACAGAAATTAATCATTCTTTTCTTAACCTAAATTTAGGGTATTATCACATATTTAAAATCCATAATTCGTTGGCATCCATAACAGCAACATCTTCATACATATTGGGTATCCATTTGACCCATTTTGACATGTCCAAACATATGTCCATAAAATCAGATTTAGGGATAATATTTTCAAACCCTTTTAGACACTCAAAGAACCTTAAACATAGGGTATTTTACCCTCCATAACATTCATAAATCATTTCATTACAATCAGCAACCAAAATCATGTGAAAATCATCCATTTTGGCCCCCATTTGGATGTCTCATATACATACCCTAAAAAATCAGATTTAGGGCAAAATCATCCAGCCCACTTTGGCCATCCAAAAGGTCCTTAATTTAGATTAATTTACCCTAAAATTCATCCATAAACAATTTAAGCACTTCATTTTATCATTTTTAACCAAAAAATGGAGAAATTAGGTCATTTCTTGAAACTTAGGGTTTCATATTTGCTAAAATCATCAACCAATGCTTAAATCATCATATGTAATTCAAAATAACATGAATTGCATCAGAATCAACATGCTTAAATCATACAAAAACTTAGTTTAGGGTTTTGAGATTTTCCAAGTTGTCTTTCATCTCAAAATTCAACCTAAACTTTCATTTTCACTCTCTTGAACTCTTGATTTCATTTAAATCTTTCAAAAATCATTCAACACCAATATCAAGGCATTATAACTCATGCTTTAAGATTTTTTTGATGAACCATATTCATGGCTCATGATTTGAGAGAAGAAACTTAGGATTAAAGCATCCAAAACTTGAAATATACTTACTCGATTCTAGGAAACTTTGAATCCAAGCTTCCCTATATTGGTTTCTCCTCTTTCCTTCCTTCTTTTCCTCTTTTTTCTTCTTCTTTTTCTTTCTTTTCCTCCCCCTTGATCATTCTCAAGGCTGCTGCCTTTGTTTGGGGGTTTTCTCCTTGAGATTCTTCTCTCTCTAACCTCTCCAAGTGGAACGTCCATATGCCCCTTATATGCCCTTCATTTTCCAGATTTTTGGGCCCACTTTGCCACCTCATTTGGAGGGTCATTAATGGATATTTTATCCCTTGATGTGTTGGCTAACTCATAACCAAGTAAAATAGACATTTATCTTATATAAAAATCACCAAATCAAAGTATTTAAATGAGCTACTTAGCTCCTCCCCAAGAGGACGTCCACATGGCTGCCTTCCATGGCTTCCTTGCCCACTAAGTCTCCTTTAATTTATGAGCATTTACATGCCTCTCTCCCTTAGCATAGCTAGGTTTTGACTTAGTTTTAAAAAATCAAAAAAATCCAAGTGTATGACCCCTTGGACGTCCACCATGTGCCACCTTTCAAGCTTCCTTGAGGTAACCTCATTAGCCCTTTAATTCAAGCATTAATGCATGAGATTTATCATGGATTTTGTGATTTAAGATAATTCACAAAATCAAGCTCAAAAACCACATTTGACACCTCATATGGAGCATTTACTCAAGCCATTAAACTACTTGCTTTTTAATAAATGTTATGATACTTTTGGTGCACAAAGTCAATGCTACTCGCCTTTTTCTGATTAAGCACTTTCCCATGGTAATTAGCTTAATCCAATCCATCCATACCATTGTGAAACCCTACCCATATAGGACCCATTGTTGGTCCCGAGTTAATGGCAATTACCCAAGAGGGGAGGGGTGAATTGGGTTCTTATAAAATTCTTTGATAAAATAAAAACTTAACCCCTTGAAAGTTTAATCCCCTTGATTGATGAAATGAAATGGAAAGCAATATAATGTAGAGAGCAGAAATATAAATCAAGCACACAAGATTTTTATAGTGGTTCGAGCAACCTCCCTACTCCACTCTTCCAAGCTCACACTCCTTGTGACTTGGGTTCCACTATTGTATTCCTCAAATACAATTAGAGCCACTGCTCTCTTCTAGATTCCAGCTCTAGGGGGCTTCAACAAATCTCAGCACAAGTAGGTGATGAGTTCCACTCCAATCACACACTACTTTGCTTACACTTGATCTTAGTTCCTCAAACTAAATCAAGTTTAATACAAATCAAATGAAATAACAAAAGAATCTACACGTTACAGTCGTGTAGAAGCAATTTGGCGCAGAGAAGAACTGCTAGTATTGGCTTTGAAGATTCAGAAGTTGAACTCTTGCAGTTTGAAGCAAAGTTCTTCTCTTTTGATTGGCTTGATCTATTTGATGCTCTTGAAGATGGGAGTTAAGCACACTTAGTGATTTTTCAGCTTCTTCCTCGTCCACAATGACTGCCTTTTATAATTTTGGAGGGAATCCGAACGTTTAAAGGTAGGTGGCGCGCATTAAATGCGCCAACGTTCGAATAATTTCCGACCGTTGCGACCCAAGTCGCAGGCGGAGTCGACTTCGGGTGCGGAATTCGCCCAAGTCGCAGATGGAGTCGACTTCGGGTGCGACTTCGCCTTTCCGTAGCGTCTTCAAGTTCCAGGTTGGGTCGACTTGGGCATCGACTTGACCCAAGTCGCAGGTGGAGTCGACTTCGGTGTGCGACTTCACTTCATCAGTTATCTTCTTGAAAACTTGGAATGCTTTAGTTTGGTTGGACTCCTTCATGCCTTTTGTTGTTCTCTTGCATTTTTCATTTCCTTTTGAATCATTGTCTTCATTTTAGATCGCTTTCATTAGCTCCATGTTTTGTAAGCCTTTGAACCCATGAGTCTTGAATCATGTAATCTTGTACAACTTCTTGGTTGAGTTTATGCATCTTGCTTGGACTTGGATTAGTCCTCAAATGTTTCAGTTTGAGCATCTAGGTTGCCTTGATCTTCATCTTCATACAAATTTGTCTTGAAAATAGTTAACTCAGCTTGTCTTCTGAAATATCCCCTCTGCCCGATCGAAGTCGATGCTGGAGTCGACTTCGGGTGCGACTTCACCTCAAGTCGCAAGTGGAGTCGACTTGGGGTGCGACTTCGGTACTTCGGGGTCTTGACTTCAACTCTGGAAGGTTTTGTCATGTTGAAGTCGATGCTGGAGTCGACTTGGTCTGCGACTTCGACCCAAGTCGCATGCGAAGTCGACCTCGTTTGCGACTTCGGCAGTTCAGCTTCCCATTTTCAACTCTGGAAGGATTTGGCGCATTGAAATCGATGTTGGAGTCGACTTGGGGATCGACTTGGCCTTCCATGCTCTATTTTCTTCAAATGTATATCCCTTAAACACTTCCACAAACATGTTAGTAGCCAAGACTTACTCAAATTGATTGTTAATCATCAAAACATAGATTTAGCTTATTTTCCACGTATTTCCAACAATCTCCCCCTTTTTGATGATTGACAAAACCGATTTGAGTGTATACCTTTCAATTTCTTAAAAACATGCTAATATTCATGCAATCAATCAAGTTGAAACATTTATCCAGAAAACTTTAAAAACAATCATAAAAGCTTGTACTCATAAAAGCTTATACTCGAAAATCCCGATCTCTTGAACCATTTAGACTCAAATCATTTAGACTCAAATCCCAATCTCTTCTCCCCCTTTTTGTCAATATATCAAAAAGTTAGAGGGTAAAGAAAGAGACAGGTGGGTTTGCTCCCCCTAAACAAGTGCTCTCCCTCAGTTTGTGCTAGTTTAATTCAATCATTCCCATGTCATTTCTAATCTTATAAAATGCATCTTTTGCTAGAGGCTTTGTGAATATATCAGCAACTTGATCTTCTGTTCTTACATATACCAAACATATGTCATGATTTTCTACATGTTCTCTAATAAAATGGTGTCGAAGGTCTATATGTTTGGTCCTAGAATGCAATACTAGATTTTTGGTTAGACATATGGCACTAGTATTATCACATCTAATGGGTATATCTTTAAAATCCATGCCATAGTCCCTAAGTTGCTGTTTCATCCAAAGTAATTGGGCACAACAGCTCCCGGTGGCAATGTATTCGGCTTCTGCCGTAGATAGAGCAACACTAGTTTGTTTTCTTGAAAACCATGAAACCAACATGTTTCTAAGAAATTGACATGTTCCACTAGTGCTTTTTCTATCTACTTTTAAACCGGCAAAATCCGCATCCGAGTAGCCGATTAGATCAAAATTAGAGCCCTTTGGATACCAAAGTCCTAAATTGGTAGTGTCAACTAAGTATCTGAAAATTCTTTTCACAGCTACCAAGTGTGATTCTTTTGGACATGATTGAAATCTAGAGCACATGCACACACTAAACAATATATCAGGCCTAGAAGCAGTTAAATACAATAGAGAACCTATCATGCTTCTATACAATTTTAAGTCAATTGTTTTTCCTTTCTCATCTTTGTCGATTTTGATTGTTGAGCTCATAGGCATGTTTGCCCCTTTGCTATTCTCCATGCCAAACTTCTTCAACATTTCTTTGACATACTTGGACTGGTTAATGAAAATTCCTTCATTTAGTTGCTTGATTTATAGTCTAAGGAAGAAATTTAGCTCCCCCATCATACTCATGTCAAATTCTTTCTACATAAGCTCAGAAAATTCTTGACAAAGAGTCTCATTAGTAGCACCGAAAAAAATATCATCAACATAAATTTGAATAATCAATATATCCTTTTCTTTGTATTTGATAAATAAAGTGGTGTCTACCTTTCCCTTTTGAAAGTCATGATCAATCAGAAATTTGCTTAATCTATCATACCAAGCCCTTGGAGCTTGTTTTAATCCATATAATGCTTTAGTTAATTTGTATACAAATTGAGATTGATCTTTTTCCTCAAATCCAGGTGGTTGTTCTACATACACCTCTTCATTTATATATCCATTCATAAATGCACTTTTAACATCCATTTGAAACAATTTAAAGTTCATGTGAGATGCAAAAGCTAATAAGATGCGAATTGCTTCCAATCTAGCAACCGGGGCATAGGATTCCTCAAAATCGATTCCTTCTTCTTGTGAGTATCCTTTTGCCACAAGTCTAGCTTTGTTTCTCACTACAAGTCCACTTTCATCTAATTTGTTCCTAAAGACCCACTTGGTACCAATAACAGTATAATCATTTGGTCTAGGAACAAGGTGCCAAACTTGGTTTCTTTCAAATTGATTTAGCTCTTCTTGCATTGCTATAATCCAGTTTTCATCATCAAGAGCTTGACCAATATTGGATGGTTCAATCTTAGATACAAAGGCGTATTGTCCACAAACATTTTGCTTTGACCTTCTAGTTTTTACACCTTCATATACATTCCCTATAACTTGTTCAATTGGATGGGCATGTTTGAATTTTAAATCAGTTGGAGGTTTGTAAGAATTATTACCTTCACTTACCCTTTCCTCCAAGGAATCTTCTTGCTTTTCCACATGCAGTTTTTCTAGACTACTTGCTATATCATCTGCATCACTTAAATCATCTTTTCTTTTGAAGTATGGGTTAGTTTCATCAAAAACAACATGTATGGACTCTTCTACAACTTGGTTTCATTTATTGAATACTCTGTATGCTTTGCTATTTGATGAGTAACCAAGGAATATTGCCTTATCACTTTTAGCATCTAGTTTTCGCAAGTTGGTTTTTCCATTGTTCAAAACATAGCATGTGCATCCAAAAGCATGAAAATAAGAGATATTTAACTTTTTTCCTTTCCATAGCTCATATGGGGTATTTTTCAAGATTGCTCTAATGGTTACTCGATTTAAAACATGACAAGCTGTACTTACAGCTTCACCCCAAAATTTCTTGGATAATTTGCTCTCATTTAGCATTGTTCTAGCCATCTCTTGTATAGTTCTATTTTTCCTTTCAACCACTCCATTTTGTTGTGGAGTTCTTGGTGCAGAGAATGTGTGATGAATCCCTTTTTCATTACATAATTCTATGAATCGTTTATTTTCAAATTCACCACCATGATCACTTCTTATAGTCATAATAGTACTTTATTTTTCATTTTGCACCAAATTAACAAAAGTTGCAAACATAGAGAAGGCTTCATCTTTGCTAGCTAAGAGAATTATCCATGTGAATCTTGAAAAATCATCAACTATTACAAACACATATTTCTTTCCACCAATTGTTAGAATGTCGGATGGCCCATATAGATCCATGTGTAGCAATTCAAGTGGCCTAGTGGTGGAGATTTCCTTTTTGGTAGAGAAAGGTATTTTAGGTTGTTTTGATAATTGACATGCCTTGCAAATTTTGTCTTTGTCATATTTCAACTTTGGCAAGCCTTTTACCAAACTCTTCTTCCATAGGGTCTTTATATTTCCCATGTTTATATGTCCAAGCCTTTTATGCCAAACCCATGGATCATTATCAATGGCCATTAGACATTGACCATCTAGTTCATCAAGTGAAACCAAATATACATTTCCATGTCTTTTTCCACTAAACATGATATGTTCTCCATCAAATACATTACATATAGATGATTCAAACACAACCTTGTATCATTTGTCACATAATTGACTAATGCTCATTAGATTGTGCTTGAGTCCTTCAACAAACAAAACATCTTCCATGCATGCATTTGAAATACTATATATGTTTTCTTTACCTTTAATTTTACCTTTCTCATTATTACCAAAGGCAACCGTTCCATCGTTGCAAGGCTTAAGTTTATGAAATAAACTTCTTTCTCCGGTCATATGCCTTGAACAACCGCTATCCATGAACCACACGTTGTTTGCCTTTGCCTTGAAACATATCTGAAAAATAAACAAGTAGATCTTATCTCTTTGGTACCCATTTTATGGGTCCATTTGGGTTAGTAATATGATTCAATCTTTGTTGCTCTAACTTAGAAAGCCCAAATCTTGTGTTTCTTGGAACCCAAACTAATTTTGCACCATGGTCATACAGTTTCTTAAAGTTACATTTATAAGCTTTATGACCCATTTTATTGCAAAAGTTGTAAGCCATTGGTAATCTAGGAGTAGGCCTCCAAGTATGTAATGGTTCAAACGTTGGCCTTCTAGTCCACATACCATTTTTCCTTTTTGGCTTTTATATAGGTGCAGTTTTGGTTTGATTGTTCCCAAGTATTGGCACATTCGATTTGCCACTTTCTTTTTGCTCAAATGTACAATATCCAAGACCTCTTTTATTTGTTTGAGCGGTCATGTTCAGAAACATCTTTACATTTTTTCCTGGATTAGAGAACTTTGCTAATGATTCATTTAAGGATTCGTTCTCCTTTTTCAGTTTCTCTACTTCTTTCAAAAGCAATTCATTTTCATCTTTCAATTTTGATGATCTTTCAGCTAGTTTTCCATTTACAATAATGACGGAGTTACATTGTTGTCTCTTCAATGACAACTTGTTTCCTAACTTTTTGATTTCCTCATATAATAAATCATATGCAAGTTGTAGTTCTTCTAATTCAGCACATTTGAGGCATTCTTGAAAAGAAGAATAACTAGATTGAGAATGACAAAGTTTGGAATTTACCTCTTCATTGCTTGTGCACTTTGTTGAGATGGTTTGTTCTTCCAAAACTTCCGTTGTGTTCAAACACAACAAATCTTCTTCTTGCTCAATCCGCGCCATGCAGCATATTCTTGCACAATTTGCCGCTTCAAAATCATCGGTTGAGGAGCTGCTTGTTGATGAAGTTTCTTCATTGACGTACATGCCTCTTCCCTTTGGCCTTTGGTATTTTCTGGTTTCATGTCTTTCCCTTCTTTCTTGTTGATCTTTTAATTTCTCTTCCGGCGTAGGACATTGAGCTTGCATATGTCCCATACCGCCGCATCTATAGCACTTTGTTGGCTCCTTCTTCTTCTCTCTTCGTGGTCTTTCTTTGAAGTCTTTGAAGTTTCTTTCTTTTCGCACAAACTTTCGAAATTTGCCAGTGAGTAGTGCTATATCTTCATCATCGTTGTGAGATGAGGAGGTAGATTCTTCTGAGTTGTGGGTGGCCTTTAGTGTAATAGCTTTCTTCCCTTTGTGATTTTCTTCATTTCTTTTCTTAATTAGCTCATGTGACATTAGTGAGCTAATAAGGTCTTCTAGCTTCAATGTGTTCAAGTCCTTTGCTTCTTCTATTGCAGTAATTTTCAGAGTCCATGATTCGGGTAGCGCCCTTAGAATCTTCATGTCCTGCTCCGATTCAGAAATTGTTTTTCCAAGACCTTTCAAAGCATTAGTAATTTTAGAGAATCTAGCAAACATTTCAGAAATATTTTCTATATCTAGCATTCTAAAGCTTTCCAACTCTCCAATCAAAATATTTCTCCTTGTCCCTTGGACTTGAGAAGTTCCTTCATATATAGATGTTAAAGTATCACATATTTCTTTTGCGGTTAAACAAGAGGATACTCTATCATATTCAGAAGCCGTAAGAGCACAAAATAGTGAGTTCATAGCTTTAGCATTGCTCTTAACAGTTCTTACTTCCTCTTCGGTCCATTTGGAAGCTCTTTCATCAATAGGCAAGGTTACACCATCTTGGATTGCAATCCAAAAGTCCATATCTGTAGCCATGATGAGTTGCTTCATACGAAGCTTCCAATAGCCAAAATTGTTCCCATCAAACAATGGTGGCCTAGTAAATGATTGGTCTTCGGCAAATGCGGGAACGGAAGTCGATTGGGATGCCATATTAATAGATCTCTTTGGTTTAACTCAAAGACCTGCTCTGATACCACTTGTTGGTCCCGAGTTAATGACAATTACCTAAGAGGGGAGGGGTGAATTGGGTTCTTATAAAATTCTTTGGTAAATTAAAAACTTAACCCCTTGAAAGTTTAATCCCCTTGATTGATGAAATGAAATGGAAAGCAATATAATGTAGAAAGCATAAATATAAATCAAGCACACAAGATTTTTATAGTGGTTCGGGCAACCTCCCTACTCCACTCTTCCAAGCTCACACTCCTTGTGACTTGGGTTCCACTATTGTATTCCTCAAATACAATTAGAGCCACTGCTCTCTTCTAGATTCCAGCTCTAGGGGGCTTCAACAAATCTCAGCACAAGTAGGTGATGAGTTCCACTCCAATCACACACTACTTTGCTTACACTTGATCTTAGTTCCTCAAACTAAATCAAGTTTAATACAATCAAATGAAATAACAAAAGAATCTACACGTTACAGTTGTGTAGAAGCAATTTGGCGCTAAGAAGAACTCGTAGTATTGGCTTTGAAGATTCAGAAGTTGAGCTCTTGCAGTTTGAAGCAAAGTTCTTCTTCTTTTGATTGGCTTGATCTATTTGATGCTCTTGAAGATGGGAGTTAAGCACACTTAGTGATTTTCAGCTTCTTCCCTCGTCCACAATGACTGCCTTTTATAATTTTGGAGGGAATCCGAACGTTTGAAGGTAGGTGGCGCGCATTAAATGTGCCAACGTTCGAATAATTTCCGACCGTTGCGACCCAAGTCGCAGGCGGAGTCGACTTCGGGTGCGAATTCGCCCAAGTCGCAGATGGAGTCGACTTCGGGTGCGACTTCGCCTTTCCGTAGCGTCTTCAAGTTCCAGGTTGGGTCGACTTGGGCATCGACTTGACCCAAGTCGCAGGTGGAGTCGACTTCGGTGTGCGACTTCACTTCATCAGTTATCTTCTTGAAAACTTGGAATGCTTTAGTTTGCTTGGACTCATCATTTTCCATTATTTAAAATGAATTATGGGAATTATTATGGTAATTGCAAGTTTAATGGAAAAACATTGAAAAATTCATAACTCAAAGCCTGTAAGGCGGATTCAAGTGAAATTTGAAATGGAAATCATTAATGTTGGTCTTGATATTATGGAATAAATGGGTTATGAAAATTCTTGATGAAATGAGAATTATCATTTATTGATCATATTTCAATTTCAACCGTTAACTTTAAACGGCTATAACGGGAGCTAGGAAACTCAAATTGAGATGAAATTTGAAACGGTTGAATGAAATTTTGAGACATTTATTTTGAATGGCTTGGATTAAGTATGAAATGTTAGGAAAATACCTGCATTGAAAAATGTGAGCATGGTTGACTAAATGCACCTCAAAAGTAAGTTTCCATTAATGCTAGAGTACCAAGTATAAATGCATGATGGGAATGGAATTTGAGGTGGCAATTGCAGGAAATTCCTTGGGGATTTTGTGCAAATATTTGAAATTCATATATGTGAGAATTATCCATCCATTTAATACATGATATGATGAAGCTACAAGAGCATAGCCAAGGTGGCAATAAGGGGACGTCCAAGGGGCTATTTGGTGCTTATTTGTGATTTTTATATTTTTAAAAAATGCATATAAGTTGTTGGGATGCAAGAAAATGATATGTTCATAAAATAATGGAGATTTTCAGCAATAAAAAATTTGAAAAAGGCAGGTACATACAGCTGAAAACGTCTACAGCTTATGGTGATGGAAAATTTGATTGTATGTGCTAAGTTGCTGCAATTTTTTGCTAAATTTATTTACATAAAATTAATGCATGAATTAATGGGTAATTAATTGTACAATTTACCCTTAAATTAGGGTTGAAAAAAAATGAAAATGGATGCAAAAATGGCAGCCATGGACATGCAAGTTGGAATGCATGGACGGCTTGGATTTTTGGAGCAGATTTTCATTTTTGTAAAATGGTAAAACCGGATTTTACTTGGCTATAAATGTGCCACCACATATGGTAGATAAGGGAGCATTTAAGGAGTGTGGAAATGCACTACCAATTGCCCCCCACAGCTGGAAAAATTCCAGCTCTTATAAGGCATGCACGTAACTTGGAGGAGGGTTTGGAAATTGCTAAGTGTTGTGATTTTTCACCCCAAAGCCACCACCAGCTGCTCACGTCCCATATAACCAGAAAAAAGAGGAAGGAAATCAAGGATAAAAGAAGGAGAAATTGAGAAGAAAAGCATCTCAAAGATTTAGGGATTGAGTTGGCTCAAAACCAAGTAAGTATGTGTTTGGTTTTAAGTTGCTTAACTTGAGTTTTAAACTCAAAACTTGGAAATGAAAAGGATTCTTAAAGGATCTGTAAAATGGTATTTTAACATGCTTTTGCATGAATATGGAATGGATATTAAGTTTTATGTATGAATTTTCAAGTTAAGATTGATGAAAGTGAAGTTATGCATGTGTATTAAGTGGAAAATCCAAGTTGATAAACCCTAAATCTCCAAGACAAGTTGCTGTTTTGGTTTGATGATTTGATTAAGTTATAAATCATGTATCCATGCAATATATATGATGGTTTATGCTTAAGTGATGAATTTTTGAAGTTATGAAATGCAAAGTGTTGATTTTGACCTAATTTTTATGTTTATATGCTAAAAATGTTATGAAAATGAACTTGCATGTTTTATGCATGTTATGTAGGTTAAAATAACCTAAATTTAAGGTATTATGGATGCCAAAAATATTTGGGAAAAATAAACCCTAAAACTGATTTTTATGATTTTCATGAAAGAACGTCAAACCGACGTTTAACAGGACTCAAAACGTGTGGGTAACTTGCTGTTTTGAGAAATTATAATGATAGATGTTATATATGTGTTTAATCCCTAAATATGGATTAGGAAAAATGGATTTAATTTCTGAAATTTCGGAATTATATGACTGCATAGGGTTATGTGTTAAAAGACACGTAAAACGGGTGAAAAACGGGTTCCAAACTTGCTGTTTTGGAAACCTAGGTTGAATGGATTTAAATCCCTAAAAATGCCTTGAATGCAGTGGTAATTAAGGGTAATTAAACCCCTGAAAAATGGATTAAATTTCTTAGAGCAACGTTTATGAAATGCATAAAGTATATGTGCTAAATGGGCTTATGTGAAGGGATAAAGGTAAATGGGTGATGAAGGTTTTATGAAAAATGATTTTATGAAAAATGCATGAAAATGAGATAAATTCCATGATTATACATCTGTTTTGAATGTGGGATGATTTATTTCAAATCTTGAAATTTGTTTAAGGAAGCCTAAGGCAATAACATGCGCTAACGCAAGCACCGATGTGCGTATTGTGGAAAAAATGGATGAATGGTAAAGTGAGCTTAATGAACCTATGTATGATGGTTATTGAATGAATTTTTTTTATTTAAAATGAATACCCAGTGTATGAGTTTATACATGTTATGATATATGGTAGCCGAGAAAATGTGTATAAAATGTGATGATATGTGCAAAATGAGCTATGTATGTGTATGATGACTTATGAAGTCAAATAAATGATGTATGTATATGGAATGGGTTGGAAAACTAAATGAAATATGAGAAAAATAAATATATGAAAAATCATATTATTCTCATATAGGCAAAGGCAAAGAAAAAGTGGTGAAGGAAAGCTAAGGAATTCAGGTAAACAAGGAAATTTTCTAACGGATTTTTGTTTTTCTAAATTGTTTCCATAAATGAAATTTTTGCTTTAACCTGTTTGATGAAACTATGGACATTGTTTCTAATGTGTTTAAGGATGGCCATCCCTTAGCAAAATGATGTTGAAATGATATTTTGCTTCAAATGCAATGTTATGAAATCTTTCTTTGATAAATGCTATGGAAAAATGATGTGATTCCATGTTTCTGATTGAAAAATCATGCTAGCATGTTAAAGATGAATTTATGCAAAAGTTCATATGCACAGGATACTAAGTCCACTTGAAGGGTATAAGCGGACCGATTGTCCCCCCTTGGTGTGGCCAAGTCGCTTGAGACAGGCCTAAGGTCGGCAGCGCCCTCTATAAAATGGGAGTTAACGTGACGGATGGTCGCCTGGCTAGCTTCCATCCGAAGGGAGAAACGGTATACATGTTCATGTTTTCATATGGCATATTGCATATGGAACCCGTGATGGGTACAAGATTTCATGCTTTTAAGATATACCTTTAGATAAGGTATAGATTGCTTTCCAATATGATTTTGAATGCAAAATGTTGCCTGAAATGATTTGCCTGTAAAATGCAAATAGCTTGCTTATTGAGTTTCGACTCACGATTTTGTTTTCCAACCCCAAAGACAGGTGAAGGACAGGTCATGGCAAAGGAGCAAGTTCCAGCTTAAGGAATCCATGGAAAAAACTTATGAAACTCATGTTATGAAACTTATGTGAAATGGTTGTAAATTATATGTAGTGCTTTATGTTGAATAGATGTAATCTATTTGAATGTCTTATATGATGACTGCGATATATACATGCAGTGACATCTGATTTAGACAAAAAATGAAATGTCGCTTGAATCGCATGTTTGTATATGATAAATGGATCGAAATGACTTAGATATGTCTAAGATTGAGATTATGAGAACTTGATTTGTTATATGGACTTCCAAATGATTATAATTAATGGGATAAATATCTGATAAAACCCGCCGTGTGACAGGGCAACAATCCTGATCACGTTTACCATTCAATACGATCCCGAGGTAAGGCTCAGGATGTGACGCTCGGGTTTGGGGCGCCACAGAGCTTGGTATCAGAGCATGGATTGGTAAATAGGCATGGAAAATTTCTAAGTATAGGAAATTGATAGAATATAAAGAGTTATGCATGATTACACATGAATATATATGATTACTCATAACGATGTGATGTATTAGTTGTGATTAAATGATGCTCATATATGATTATAACATGATGAAATGCATGCTAGATGATGAAATAGACATGTTCATGTGATGATTAGGTATGCTTCTAACATGAAGAAATGCATGCCATATGATAATGAATTATTGTTGCAATGCAATTTGATTGCTATGTCTACACAGATGGCGGATAGAGGAAAGAGGATGATGAGTGCGGAGGAGTTACGAAGGGAAAGAGAGGAAGAGGATAGGAGACAGAGAAGAGAGGAAAATATGAATCGATGGTGAGAATTACAGCCCGACAATGCATCGTTTCCATCAGTCCCCCCTAAATTTTCACCAATACGCATACATGATCACACTAAGGGAAGCTACTATGACTCCTCAAGTCAACATGCACAAGATCTAGGAGAGCCCTCCCGTTATAAACCTAGGGCACGAGTGTTACCAGGCACCTACCTTGGCATTCCCCGGGATCCCCCTGTTCCAACCGACAGAGTAGATCCACAAGACCTACAGAACTTTTGGGATAAGACACAGGCACCTATACCTCCCGATGCTGGTCCATGGTACAGATTTGTTGATGGATGTGTCCAGTTTCATTATGGAGCATCTTGGGAGAGACTCCATCAATGGGTAGTGGACATGGCCCTCTATATAAAAAGGCATCGTGCCGATGGAGTCATCGAAGTACCTGCTGGCCCTAAACTTGATGAGGTAATGCTCTATATAATGGAGAATACAGGAGAAATTGTTCGATTGGTTGAGGTCAATGATGATGTTGACCCGATGGAATTCCTCGAACCATTTGAGGAAGAAGAAGAGGAGGAGGAAGAGGATGAAGTAGAGGAGGAAGTCGAGGAAGAAATAGTGGAGTTTGTGGAAGATGATGAGGATGAGGATAAGGATGATGATGATAGTGACGATGAGGTTCAGGCATAGTCCAACACTAGCACTATCACAGAGGCACCCTCATAAGTTTCACGTAGACGTAGACGTCGAGGGAGAGGTGCAGGAGGACGATGAACTTATTTGCTCTGATTTTCTTTAAACAATTGTGTATATATAAGTGTGGTGATGATCATGTGGTGTATGTATAATTATGGTTGGATGACTCTATGGTTTCTATGGTAAACTGATATGCATGCAGGTGTGAAATGGGTATGTTAAGTTGAATATATACATAAGCGTGACTTACTATTGTATGTACTAACTATGAATATGGTGTATGTGAATGAATATGCTAATATGCTGAACTTCTAATGTTCTAGATGTGTATGAATGAATGAACATGAGCTGAACGGTGTGATATATTATGATTGAATAGAATGATTGTGACAATGTGATGATGAGATGCATATGCAATGATTTAATATTAAATGAAACTGAAATGCGTATGCAATGATTCCATGATGATTATCAATGAAATGTGTATATAATGATTTAATGCTAATTGAAAATGAAAAGTGTCTATTATATTTCCAGATTAAAACAATGGTGGAAACGAGAGCAGGAGTAAGGAAAAATAAAGGAAAAGAGGTAGAAACAGAGGTTCCAAGCCGACACGAAGTTGGCGAATCTAGCCGACCTAAAAGGGGAAGGCCGGTGACACAGAATCAAAGGAACCAACAACGACGGAATGATGTAAGCCCTGAACGGAATATGGAAGAGGAAACTGAGTCGAGGCAGAATTGTGAAACCCCGACCGTATACGCGTCATTTCGACCGTATACACGTCATTTCAATAATTGTAATTTTGTAATTATTTTATGAATAAATGAAAATTCATGAATTATATTGATGGATATGTGTATTGGAGATTGAAATAATGCAATTAGGAATTTAACCCCGTGAATAGTGCACATAAATAGTAACCGGGGAATAAGACACGTGATTAAGAGTTAATCACTTGGATCAACTTAATCACAAAAAGACAAAATAGAGATTTAATCACTACAAGACAAAATAGAAATTCTTTTGGATATTTTAATCCAAATTTTGATTTTTGTGGAAAAATAGAAAAAATTCATAAATTGCAATCCGGGCGTCGGAATTCGATGAAATTTTTTATGGATAGTTAAAAATTCATGATGGACATGATGAATGGGTTAAGATTTGATGAAAATCAAAAATCAAAGGTCAAGATTGAACGTCAAAATAAGATCAAAAAAAGGTAGCCAACTTTTAATAAAAGCTACTTTTGACTTTTAAAATAAAATAAATAAATAAAAACAAAAAATTAAATGCAATGGCTGCTGCTACAGGGATGTTGCAGGGGGAGCAGCTGGAAAATTTGACCAAAATCAATGGTCAAAATTCATCCTAATCAAAGATCAATGGCTAGGATTAATTTAGCTTAATTTAATTAATTTTAAAAATTAAAAAATAGGTAGAAAATTAGGGCTGCTATAGGGGGGCTGGAGCAGGCCTAGGGTGGCTTCTCTTGGCTCAAGGCATCTTTGGAAATTAGAAAAAAAACACATTTTGCAATTTTACACCTTGAGCTAGAAGGGGTAAAATGCAAATTCATGAAATTTGAAGCACTATAAATAGGGGAGCATGCCTTGGATGAATTCACAGCCATCCCAAGCTCAAAAATCAATTGAGCAACTTCATTTTCCATCCCCACACGTTTTAGCCTTGAAGAATAGAAGGTTGGAGAGAGAAAGTGTGAGAAAAAGAGGCGTATCTCAACTTCGGGTAAGTGATTTCTACCCAAATTTCTTTTGGATGTTAAGTAGGTTAAAAATATGCTTAGATAATTCCTAATCATGAGAAAATAAATATAGATATAATTTTTAAATGAAATTATGCCAAAACATCAAAAATTCAGAGCGAAGATAAGGTATTCGGGAAGATAGCATATGATATGTGAAAATAATGCTCCAAAATTGATAAATGATGATTTGGGATGTATGATTATGATAAATATGATGTTTGAATGATGATATATTAATTTCATAATTTTTGGAATTAAGGATTATGCTTAAGTGAATTTATATTGATTTTTAGTATATGGAGAAAATGATTTTTTTGGCCAAGTAAATGATGATAAATTCAAAATGTATAAAATGTCCTATGATATATTAGGCATAAGGTATGTCATGGTATTTTTTATTTTTGGAACCCATGAACAGTAACCACGTCTCTGTGAATAGTAACTCGGATGAACAGTAATATGCTACATTGATTTTGCTACAGTAAACAGCGTGATTTTGAAGAAAATTTGAGATTAATATTTAAATATAAGGATGGAAATTTTGAGAAACCTATGGATAAAAATATCCATATAAAGAAATAATGCCCAAATATTATAGAGCATGCATGGGAAACAGCTTTAATAGAAGAAATGAAAATATCCTTTCTCCTTGAATAGGAAAAGGGAAAGAGAAGGTCAAAGACACCCACTAAGAAGGTAAGCAAGTTATATGTTTTGCAAATTATTTCCAAAATGCTTGAAATTGTTTGCAAGTTGGTTTACGAAATTTATTTAAGGTTGGCCATACTTATAACTGCTTTACATGAACTGAAGTTCGTTTTGTGAAATTGTTTATTAAATGCTTTTTATGAAATTGTTTATGATTTGCAAATATCATGTCGACATGTGTATGTGAATGAGCATGTGTACGAGGAATAGCCCTTAGTCGAGGTAGTAAGCGGATCGGATGTCCCCCTCGCTATTGCCAAGTCGCTTAATAGGCCCAGGCCGGCGGCGACCTCCCTAAAATGGGAGCATGTATGGGATGGGCGCCTAGCTAGCGTCGCATGCAAAGGAATGTTATGTATGCATTGCATTTGCATTTTATGAAATGCATGAAAATGATTGAAAAATTATGTATGACTTGCTTACTGAGTATTATTACTCAACCATGCTTTTTCAACAACAGACAGGAAATGATGTTGAAGGCAGCATGCCAAGTGTTATGTAGTTTTTGATATAAATGATGTTTATGTAAACTTTATGTAAAGTCAACGATAATAATTTCGAGATGGAAAGGAATATTTTTATTCCAATGAAGATGTTTATGGAATATTTTTTGATCATAACTGTGTTATGTATTTCAAATTCGATGAATGATAGGAATTTTCCATATATTGATGAGAAAAAAAAATCCTGCCGTGTGATCAGGGCAACAATCTTGAGTCACGTTTACCAATCAAAAAGATCCTGGAGTAAGGCTTCTAGGCACCTCAGTTTGGGGCGCCACAAGAATAGACTCATGGAAGAAAGAGTGGCTGCAGCGGTGGAAAAAGCAATGCTGTAGGCCACTAGGGATTGGGCGGCACAGACTGCCGACATTATACAAGGATTACGGGAAAGAACCCAACAAGCTAAGTTAGGAAATGCAGAGAGAGAATGACCTACTCCTATGACGGACCCCGTTGCCACACCGGCACCGCTAAGGGATGAAAATCAGCTGATGGAAGCTGATAGAAGAGCCATAAATGCCTTTCTAGCACAGCGGCCTCCGAAATTTGCTGGAGAACCAGACCCGGTCCAAGCAGAGCAATGGTTGACGGAGATTAAGAAATTTTTCAGGATATCTCCGTGCAACGACCGTCAGAAAGTACTGTGTGCCACCCATTTGTTAGCAAAGGACGCACACGAATGGTGGGAGACAATGTTAATCATAATGCCACGACCCGAAGAAGTGTCTTGGCAAACATTTGTGGAAGAATTTAATAAAGAATACCTCCTGGTGGGTTTGCAGAGTCAAAAAGTGATAGAATTTGAAAAATTATATCAAAGGAGGATGACGGTCACTGAGTATGCTACAAGGTTTAATGCTCTGGTCAGATATGTCCCTTTGATCGCAAATGTGCCACAAAATAACGCACAGAGATTTCAACAAGGGTTGAGGCCATATCTGCGGGAAAGCCTTGCACCTCTGCTGATAAAGGACTACGCTTCAAGCCTTGAGAGAGCAAGGGCTTTAGAAATTGAGGCCTTGAGAACCCAAGAATTAAGATAGGGTTCAAAGTCATTCACTACGGGTTTTAAGGAACTGGAAACCGGGAAAGAGAAAGCTAGAAAAGGCAACTTAAAGAAGGGAAAAAGGAATTCAAAAGAAGAAAAGCTCGTCATTGTGTAAGAAATGTCAAAGGCGACATACAGGCGAGTGTTTAAAAGGCTCGAATCGGTGTTACAAATGTGGAAAGACGGGTCACATTGCTAAGGAGTGTAGGCCAGGAGAAGCAAAGGTGGTTAAGTGTTATATATGTGATCAAGTGGGTCACATAGCCACTAACTGCCCAACTAAGGCACAGTCATCTCAAGGACGTGGAAGACCTGCTCAACTTAGGATACCTGGAGCGACAAGTAAGCAGGGAACTTCTACGAATCCGGTGCATGTGCATGCCTTAACCCGAACAGAATCTCAAGAACAAGAAGAAAAGGTGGTTATAGGTACGGTTTATATTCTAGGGAATATGGCAGTAGCTTTGTTTGATTCTGGTGCCACCCATTCATTCATAGCATGCCAATATGTGACCACCCATGCACTACCGGTAGAGGAGACCAATCAGGTTATATATGTAGAATCTCTAATCTATAGGTTAGCAAGTACTAGCTAAGTATGCAAAGCCTGCCCAATTAGGATAGGATCATTGATTCTAGAAGCTGATTTGATCCTATTGCCTATGACTGAGTTCGACGTGATATTGGGTATGGATTGGCTAAGCCAATGGGGTGCGACTATAGACTGTAAGAATAAGAAAGTACAATTTGAAGCAACTCCAGGAAGGGAGATTGCCATTGGAAAATTAAGGCAACCTGACAGTTCAAGTATACTGATATCATCTATGAAAGCTGTTAGAATGATTTGACAAAAGTGTCAAACTTACTTGGTGTCTATAAATGTAGATAAAGGCATGGAGGTAGAAATTAATCAAATACCTGTGGTTAGAGAATTTCCGGATGTATTTCCAAAGGAATTAACCACATTGCCTCCACAAAGGGAAATGGATATGACGATTGATGTAATGCCGGATACAGCTCCGATTTCTAAAACCCCATATAGAATGGCGCCAGCTGAGATGAATGAATTAAGGGCACAAATATAGAAGCTGTTGGACAAAGGTTTTATTAGACCAAGTGTATCCCCTTGGGGAGCTCCGGTTCTATTTGTAAGGAAAAAGGACAGAAGCTTGAGGTAATGTATTGACTACCGAGAGCTGAATAAGGTCAAAATAAAGAATAAATATTCATTGCCCAGGATCAATGATCTGTTTGATCAGTTACAAGGAGCAACGGCTTTCTCCATGATTGATCTACAGTCAGGATACCATCAGTTAAGAATAAGTCCGACTGATACTCATAAAACGGCATTTCGAACCAGGTATGGACATTATGAGTTTCTGATAATGCCTTTCGGACTTACTAATGCCCCTGCTGTATTCATGGACATGATGAATAGGGTTTTTCGGGACTATTTAGATCAATTTGTGGTTGTTTTTATTGATGATGTCCTGATCTACTCTAAAATGGAGAAAGAACATGATGACCATCTGCGAAGGGTCTTAGAAAGGCTAAGGAAAGAGAAATTGTATGCCAAAATGAAGAAATGTGAGTTTTGGCTGAAACAAATATGATTTCTCGGACATATAATATCTGAAAAGGGTATTCAAGTTGATCCTCAAAAGATTGAGGCGATTTTGAAATGGCCAAGGCTGACGACCATTACAGAAATTCGAAGCTTCTTAGGGTTGGCCGGCTATTACAGGAGGTTTGTCGAAGGGTTTTCACAATTGTCAGCCCCGTTAACCAAGTTGACTCGTAAGGGAGTCAGGTATGTATGGTCTAAGGAATGCGAGCGCAGCTTTCAGGAGTTGAAACAACAGTTAGTAGAAGCACCCATTCTAACCCTACCCGAAGGAAATGAAGGGTTTGTGGTTTATAATGATGCATCAAGAAAAGGATTGGGTTGTGTTTTGATGCAAAGGGGTAAGGTGATAGCTTATGCGTCACGACAACTAAAACCCAATGAGGTAAGCTACCCCACGCATGATTTAGAGTTAGCTACGGTGGTATTTGCCTTGAAAATATGGAGACATTACCTATATCGTGCAAGATGTGAGATTTATACTGATCATAAGAGCTTCAAGTATATTTTCACTCAAAAGGAGTTGAACATGAGACAGAGGAGATGGCTCGAGTTATTGAAAGATTATGATTTGGAAATTTTATACTATCCAGGTAAGGCAAATGTGGTAGCTGATGCATTGAGCCGAAATGTCAGATTAACGCATCTTATCACTTAGGAGAAAGGACTACTTAAGGAGATAGAGCAAATGGAATTGATTGTATGTTCACCAGGAGTCCAAGTCCGACTATCACAACTACACATACAATCATCACTTTTCGAACAGATCAAAGTTACATAGAAAAAGGACACAGACCTACATACACATGTTGAGAAAATGAAGAGAAAGGGGTTGACAGAATTTACTATAGATGAACAAGGTGTGTACAGGTACAAGGGTCGCCTTTGCATACCTAACATAATTGAATTGAAGGAACAGATTCTTAAGGAAGCACATTTTTTGCCATTTTCTATTCACCCAGGGAGTACCAAGATGTATTAGGATCTCAAGAAAGCATATTGGTGGAATAATATGAAGAGAGAGATCGCTGAATATGTGGCTAAGTGTCTAACTTGCCAACGGGTGAAGGCGGATCACAAGAAAATACCTGGTAAGCTACAGTCCTTAGAAATTCCTGAATGAAAGTGGGACGATATCACAATGGACTTTATTGAAGGATTACCTAGAACCCAAGAAGGAAATGATTCTATATGGGTAATCGTGGATAGGTTATCAAGAGTCGCACACTTCTTACCTATCAGAAGGAATTATACAACCGAAAAGCTAGCTAAGGTTTATTATAAAGAGGTTGTACGATTACATGGAGTGCCAAAATCGATTACCTTGGATCGAGATGCGACATTTACATCAAGGTTTTGGAAAAGTTTGCACGAAACCTTAGGCACCCAACTCAAGTTCAGTACAACTTTTCATCCTCAAACCGATGGACAAACGGAGCGGGTGAACCAAGTTATTGAAGATATGCTCCGTATTGTACCTTAGAGTTTGGAGGATCATGATATGAGTATATCTCAATTGCAGAATTCGCATATACAATAGTTATCAAGCTAGCATCCAAATACCTCCATTTGAGGCATTATATGGTTGACGGTGTCGAACGCCATTGAACTGGGATGAAGTTGGAGAGAATCGATTAGCCCCAGACTTATCTCAACGAATGGCAGACAAGGTGAGAACAATTCGCCAGTGTATACTCACAGCCCAGAGTCGGTAAAAGAGTTACACAGATTGCAAAAGAAGGGATTTGAATATCCAAGTCGGCGAACATGTGTTTATAAAGGTTACGCCATTCAAAGGGGTTACAAGGTTTGGGAAAAGGGGAAAACTGAATCCCATGTACATTGGACCATTTGAAGTTTTGGAAAACGTTGGGAAACTAGCATATCAGGTAGCCTTGCCCCCAGCGCTAGCCCTAGTTCACAATGTCTTTCATATATCGATGCTTAGGAAATATGTCCCAGACCCAACAAATGTATTAGTGGCTGAAAATTTGCCGATTCAAGATTATCTAAACTATGAAGAAAGGCCAGTGAGGATCTTCAATCACAAGGTACAAAAGCTTCTGAATCGGGAAATTGAGTACGTGAAGGTGCAATGGAACCGGTATTCCTAAAATGAAGCCACTTGGGAATTAAAGGAAGAAGTGGAACGAAAGTACCCCCATCTATTTAAAGATAGTTTCAAGACGAAACCTGTTATAAGGGGGGAGGATTGTGAAACCCTAACCCATGTAGGACCCATGTGTATGCATCAATCATGTATATGATGTTCATTTGTGAATTATGGAATTATGAAGGTATTTTATGAATTTTGCTAATTATTGCAATTAGGGTTTTGAAATAGCAATAATGATGTGATTAATCATTTTGAGCTAAAATGATACAATGGATTTAGAATAAATCATTTTTGATTTAAATGTGCAAATATATCATGGAAAATCATTTTCCATTATTTAAAATGAATTATGGGAATTATTATGATAATTGCAAGTTTAATGGAAAAATATTGAAAAATTCATAACTCAACGCCTGTAAGGCGGATTCAAGTGAAATTTGAAATGAAAATCATTAATGTTGGGCTTGATATTATGGAATAAATGGGTTATGAAAATTCTTGATGAAATGAGAATTATGATTTATCGATCACATTTCAATTTCAACCGTTAACTTTAAACGGCTATAACGAGAGCTAGGAAACTCGGATTGAGATGAAATTTGAAACGGTTAAATGATATTGTGAGATGTTTATTTTGAATGGATTCAATTAAGCATGAAATTTTAGAAAAATACCTGCATTGAAAAAGGTGAGCATGGTTGACTAAATGCACCTCAAAAGTAACTTTCCATTAATGCTAGAGTACCAAGTATAAATGTATGATGGGAATGGAATTTGAGGTGGAAATTGCAGGCCATTCCTTGGGGATTTTGTGCAAATATTTGAAATGCATATATGTGAGAATTATCCATCCATTTAATGCATGATATGATGAAGCTACAAGAGCATAGCCAAGGTGGCAATAAGGGGACGTCCAAGGGGCTGTTTGGTGCTTATTTGTGATTTTTATATTTTTTAAAAAATGCATATAAGTTTCTGGGATGCAAGGACATGATATGTGCATACAATAATGAAGATTTTCAGCAACCAAAAAATTGAAAAAGGCAGGTACATACAGATGAAAACGTGGACAGCTTATGGTAATGGAAAATGTGATTGTATGTGCTAAGTTGCTGCAATTTTTGCTAAATTTATTTACATAAAATTAATTCATGAATTAATGGGTAATTAATTGTACAATTTACCCTTAAATTAGGGTTGAAAAAAAAATTAAAAATGGATGCAAAAATGGGCAGCCATGGACGTGTAAGTTGGAATGCATGGACGGCTTGGATTTTTGGAGCATATTTTCATTTTTGTAAAATGGTAAAACCAGATTTTACTTGGCTGTAAATGTGCCACCACATGTGGTAGATAAGGGAGCATTTAAGGAGTGTGGAAATGCACTACCAAGTGGGCCCCATAGCTTGAAAAATTTCAGCTCTTATAAGGCATGCACGTAACTTGGAGGAGGGGTTGGAAATTGCTAACTGTTGTGATTTTTCACCCCAAAGCCACCACCAGCTGCTCACGTCCCATATACCCAGAAAAAAGAGGAAGAAAATCAAGGAGACAAGAAGGAGAAATTGAGAAGAAAAGCATCTCAAAGAATTAGGGATTGAGTTAGCTCAAAACCAAGTATGTGTTTGGTTTTAAGTTGCTTAACTTGAGTTTTAAACTCAAAACTTGGAAATGAAAAGGATTCTTAAAGGATCTGTAAAATGGTATTTTAACATGCTTTTGCATGAATATGGAATGGATATTAAGTTTTATGTATGAATTTTCAAGTTAAGATTGATGAAAGTGAAGTTATGCATGTGTATTAAGTGGAAAATCCAAGTTGATAAACCCTAAATCTTCAAGACAAGTTGCTGTTTTTGTTTGATGATGTGATTAAGTTATAAATAATGTATCCATGCAATATATATGATGGTTTATGCTTAAGTGATGAATTTTTGAAGTTATGAAATGCAAAGTGTTGATTTTGACCTAATTTCTATGTTTATATGCTAAAAATGTTATGAAAATGGACTTACATGTTTTAAGAGTGTTATTTAGGGTAAAATACCCTATATTTAAGGTATTATGTATGCCCAAAATATTTGGGAAAAAGAAACCTTAAAACTGATTTTTATTATTTTCATGAAAGAACGTCAAACCGATGTGAAACGGGACTCAAAACGTGTGGGTAACTTGCTGTTTTGAGAAATGATAATGCATGGATGTTATATATTTATTTAATCCATAAATATTTTTTAAGAAAAATGGATTTAATTTCTGAAATTTCGGAATTATATGACTGCATAGGGTTATGTGTCAAAAGACACGTAAAACGGGTGAAAAACGGGTTCCAAACATGCTGTTTTGGAAACCTAGGTTGAATGGATTTAAATCCCATAAAAATAACTTGAATGAAGTGGTAATTAAGGGTAATTAAACCCCTGAAAAATGGATTAAATTTCTGAGTTAGCAAAGTTTATGAAATGCATTAAGTATATGTGCTAAATGGGCTTATGTGAAGGGATAAAAGTAAATGGGTGATGAAGGTTTTATGAAAAATGATTTTATGCAAAAATGCATGAAAATGAGATTAATTCCATGATTACACATCTGTTTTGAATGTGGGATGATTTATTTCAAATCTTGAAATTTGTTTAAGGAAGCCTACGGCAATAACATGCGCTAACGCAAGCACCGATGTGTATATTGTGGAAAAAATGGATGAATGGAAAAGTGAGCTTAATGAACCTATGTATGATGGTTATTGAATACATTTTTTTTTATTTAAAATGAATACCCAGTGTATGAGGTTATACATGTTATGATATATGGTAGCCGAGGAAATGTGTATAAAATGTGCTGATATGTGCAAAATGAGCTATGTATGTGCATGGTGACTTATGAAGTTAAATAAATGATTTATGTATATAGAATGGGTTGGAAAACTAAATGAAATATGAGAAAAATAAATATATGAAAAATCATATTATTCTCATATAGGCAAAGGCAAAGAAAAAGTGGTGAAGGAAAGCTAAGGAATTCAGGTAAGCAAGCAAATTTTCTAACGGATTTTTGTTTTTCTAAATTGTTTCCATAAATGCAATTTTTGCTTTAACCTGTTTGATGAAACTATGAAAATTATTTCTAATGTGTTTAAGGATGGTCATCCCTTAGCAAAACGATGTTGAAATGATATTTTGCTTCAAATGCAATGTTATGAAATCTTTCTTTGATAAATGCTATGAAAAAATTATGTGACTCAAAGTTTCTGATTGAAAAATCATACTAGCATGTTAAAGGTGGATTTATGAAAAAGTTCATGTGCACAGGATACTAGGTCCACTTGAAGGGTATAAGCAAACCGATTGTTCCCCCTAGGTGTGGCCAAGTCGCTTGAGACAGGCCTAAGGCCGGCGGCGCCCTCTATAAAATGGGAGTTAACGTGACGGATGGTCGCCTGGCTAGCTTCCATCCGAAGGGAGAAATGGTATACATGTTCATGTTTTCATATGGCATATTGCATATGGAACCCGTGATGGGTACAAGATTTCATGCTTTTAAGATATACCTTTAGATAAGGTATAGATTGCTTTCCAATGTGATTTTGAATGCAAAATGTTGTTTGAAATGATTTTCCTGTAAAATGCAAATAGCTTGCTTATTGAGTTTCGACTCACGATTTTGTTTTCCAAACTCAAAAACAGGTGAAGGACAGGTCATGGCAAAGGAGCAAGTGCCGGCTTAAGGAATCCATGGAAAAAACTTATGAAACTCATGTTATGAAACTTATGTGAAATGGTTGTAAACTATATGCAGTGCTTTATGTTGAATAGATGTAATCTATTTGAATGTCTTATATGATGACTGTGATATATACATGCAGTGACATCTGATTTAGGCAAAAAATAAAATGTCTCTTGAATCGCATGTTTGTATATGATAAATGGATCGAAATGACTTAGATATGTCTAAGATTGAGTTATGAGAACTTGATTTGTTATATGGACTTCCATATGATTATAATTAATGGGGTAAATATCCGATAAAACTTGCCGTGTGACAGAGCAACAATCCTGATCTCGTTTACCAATCAATACAATTCCGAGGTAAGGCTCAGGATTTGACACTCGGGTTTGGGGTACCACAACCATAGATTTTATAATTTTATTCCATCGTTTCAAATTTCATCTCAAACCGACGTTTCTACGTCAAGTTATGAACCTTTGAAATTTTCCTTGAAGTGTGAGATTGAAAATAAATAATTATCACCTTAATCTCTTCATTTGTGCCTTAATCCAATCCCCTTATAAGGTTGAGTACAAAATCATGAGATTGCCTTTAAAATTTCATCTCGTTTTGCTTTGTAGGCGTAAAGTTATGAATTTTCTATGATTTTCCAACATAATTCCATAATTTCCATTTTAATTTCCATGCATTTTAATCTCCATTAATTATATCAAGGAAATTAAAATAAATATTCATGCCACATTTGCATTTTCTAATCCTCATTAAGCTCATTTGGTCATCTTGACTTATATTGGGCTTTGACCATTCTTAATTGCAAACCCTAATTGCAAAATATCATTAAATCATAAAAATCATGAGTCATCCATAATTCATTTAAATAACACATGTATCATACTTATAGACCAAATTGGGTCTGGGTATCACATAAAACGTCCACTAATGAAAGATGATTTTATGTAATTATCTTTGAACATTAGAAATGTTCATATAAGATTAAAGAAAATTAATTAAAGAGGGTAAAATGCATATGTTTTGCCTTAACAAGCCCACACGTGGCTTGTAAATGATTTTAAGAAAGATGTTTTATGAAAATGTTCAAGGATATGGAACTGTCCTTATGAACAAGGATTTTATGATAATATTTTAGGACATATATATGTCCTCAAGTAAAAAGGTATTCAAGATGTTTAAGAAAAAAGTTTTAAAGGAAGTCTTGCCCTAAAAGATAAAATGCTTGCTTACTGAGTTGTCACTCACAATTTGTTTTCCCAAACCTTAGACAGGTAGCAGGAAACTCAAGAGGCTGCAAATTTAATCCATGAAGAAAGGCATGTGATGGTAGCCATGTGGGCTATAAGAAATGGGATAGCATGAATTAAAGCTCTAAGGTATGTTGATGTGTATATGGACTTATTTAGAAATCTAAGTCTTATGTGATTCAATGAATGAATGCATGTATATATGATGTGTACAATGATTGATTGTATGTAAGTATGGAATGTAATGTCATTATAGAAAAGCATGATGAGATGCTATGAAATAGAATATGAAATTTTATTACAAGTGTAATGTCGTTTGTATGATGAATGATGTAGAATGTGAAGAAAATGAATGATGATAGAAAAAAAATATTTGGACGAGTTTCAATTAAGAACCCGCCACGTGATCAGGGCAACAATCCTGATTCACATTTACCAATCAATAAGGTCTTGAGGTAAGGAAGTGACGTCTCAGTTTGGGGTGCCACAAGTTGGAAGCCAAAATTCAGAAAAGTTACTGAAGAATAGTGGTGCCGCGGCGCCCCAACATGGATCCCCGGCGCCATGAGGACGATCCCAAAAAACACGGAGTGCGCAAGTGGCGCCCCGACGCTGGGTCATGGACAGCACGACCCGGATGAGCTTATAAGGCTCGGGTTAGGGTTCTAAACCCTAAACCCCGAGCCCCGACACCGTTTTCTTCCCCCTTTTCATTCCCAAACCTAAGCAACTTGATTCCAATCCCTTTCAACTCCATTCCAACTCCATTTCATCCTCAATCTCATCCCTATTCATTCCTCTCCATTTTCCATTTCATTTCCATCTTTTCCCCTTTCTTTGATTTCACTCAAATCCACCCAAAATCAAGTTTTTCAACACTAAATCCTAAGCCCCATTCATTACACCCATCTCCTATCCATTTCCCCTCCATCTGGCATCCATTTCAAGCCCTATTTCATTCTCCACTTCCGACCGGTGCCGGTTTTCGAAGCCAGCAGAGCGGCGCCTAGGCGCCACTCATCCCACGTCGCGACGCCAGTGCAGAAAGTCTTCGGTTTCAAAATTCGAAGTTGCAAAGCTCTTGGGGTAATTTTTCTTGTCTTTTGGTGTGATCTAATTGTTTTGCAAGCTGCTTGGTGTTGGTTTACTGCAACGTTCGAGTTTGGATTGAGATTTGGTGGTTGGACGGAGGATTTGAGTTCAGTTTGGAGTTCTTGGGGATTGCCTATTTGAGATTGGCTGTGGATTGCTGTTCTGGTGATTGATTGATATATATTGGAGACATGGCCTCCTCATCCTCTGCCAAATGGAAGAAAACTCAAGATCCTGTTGAGTTTGATGCTAACCACTTCGTGTTCGCTCGAGCTTTCAAGCGGTACACAAATTCACTGCAGAAGCGCCACCTAATTCCGGAGAGGGAAATAAAGATCGACTCATTCATTGACAATTTCATCAACACCTTGAACGCCTAGGGTAGGCAAAAGTTCTTGGCGCAGCCACAGCCCGCTATTGTACCGGTGATAAAGGAATTCTATGCTAATGTTGTGGAGCACAAGCAAGGCAGGATCAAGGTTCGTGGCAAGATCGTCCCATTCCACCCTGTGGCAATCAACTCTTTCTATGGGGCACCCACTTTTGATTGTCCAGATCAATACGAGGCCTTTCTAGAGGGAGAGGACAGAGACATCAATACCATCACGAGGCATTTCTGTGAACGGCCACCCACTTGATGGTAGGGCAACTGCGAAACCCCAATCTTAGACACGTGTATAAAACCCTAGGGTTGTAAACCGTAGGTAATATACATTCATGGGTATGAAATTATGTGGAAATAGAGGTTAAAATAATTATTTATGAAATTCGGATGAATAGTGCACGTGAATAGTAATCCTAGGATTAAGACACGTGATTAAGAGTTAATCACTTGGATTAACCTAATCACAAAAAGACAAAAAGGATATTTAATCACTACAAGATAATAGCAATTCTTTTTGTTATTTTAATCCAAATTTGGATTTTAGTGAAAAAATAAAGAAAAATTCATAATTTGCAATCCAGGCGTCGGATTTCGATGAAATTTTTTATGAATGGTTAAAAATTCATGATGAACATGATGAATGGGTTAAGATATGATGAAAATCACAAATCAAGGGTCAAGATGAAACGTCAAATGGAGATCAAAAAGTAAATTATCTTTTTCATTTAATACCATTTGACTTTTATTAAATATAAATAATTAAAAAATAAAAAAATAAATGAACAGAAGCTATGGCAGGGACGTGCAGGGGATAGTTGGGGAATATTGACCAAAATCAATGGTCAAAATTCATCCTCATCAATGATCAATGGCTAAGATTTAATTAGCCTAAATTAAATAATTTTAATAAATAAAAAAATCTAGAAAAATAGGGCTGCCATAGGGGGGCTGGAGCCACTGTAGGGTGGGCTGCACAAGGCTCCATGCACCTTTTTGAAATTATAAAAAAATACATTTGCAATTGAACACCTTGAGCAAGGGGGGTAAAATCCAATTTGATGAAAAATCAAGCACTATAAATAGTGGCCAAGGGGGACCGTCCAAAGCACAAAAAACCCAGCTCCATTTGAGCATTTTTCACCCCCCCACCACGTTTTAGCCTTGAGGAGAAAGAAGAGGAGAAAGTTAGAGAGAGAAAGTGTGAGAAAAAGAGAGATATCTCCACGTTGGGTAAGTGATTTCTATCCAAATTTCTTTTGGATGTTAAGTAGGGTAAAACCATGCTTAGATAATGCCTAAGCATGAGAAAATAAGTATAGTTATAATGCTTAATCGAAATTACGCCAAAACATCAAAAATTTGGAGCAAAGATAGAGCATTCGGGAAGATAGCATATGATATGTGTAAACAATGCTCCAAAATTGATAAATGATGATTTGGGATGTATGATTGTGAGAAATATGATGTTGCAATGATGATATGTTAATTTCATGATTTTTGAAATTAAGGATTATGCTTAAGTGAAATTATGTTAATGTTTAGTATATGGAGAAAATGATTTATTTGGCCACGTAAATGATGATCAATTCAAAATTTATGAATTTTTCCACGATATACTAAACATAAGCTACGTCATGGTATTTTTTATTTTTGGAACCCATGCACAGTCACCCACATTGTTGTGAACAGTAACCTCGGGGGTGAACAGTAATGTGAACAGTACCAATGAACAGTGATCGTGAACAGTAATTTGCTACAGTGAAATGAAATAGTAACTATGAACAGTAAACAACATGATTTTGGGAAAAATTGAGATTTATTTTTATATTTTATGAGAATATATGAATGGAATTTTTAAAGGATTTATGGATAAAAATCCATGTAATGAGGTAATGACCAAGTATTTATAATGGGATAACCTCTATAGGAATGAGGTAAAAAATGATTATAAAGCATGCATGGGAAGCAATCTAAGACATGAAATGATATAGATAAAATATCATTTTTTGTATAGGAAAAGGAAAAGAAAAGATGGAGGACACAGACTGAGGAGGTAAGCAAGCTATATGATTTCTAAAATATTTCTAAATGATTGTAAATTGTTTACTCACATGTTTTCTGAATTATATTTAAGGATGGTCATTCCTATAATGCTTTACATGAAATGATTGCTAATCGCTTGTTAAATTATTTTCTAAATGATTTATTAAGTTTTTATGGAGCATGTCATGCCGGCATATGTATGTATGAACATGGTGCACAAGGAATAGTCTTTGGTGGAGGTAATAAGCGGATCAGAGGGTCCCCCTTCACTATTGCCAAATTGCAAGGGCTGTGTGCCAGCGGCGTCCTCCCAGAGGTTGGAGGCACAAGGAAAGTCATTCATGAATGAATGCATTGCATTCTCATGAAATGCATGAAAGGGTTTCTGTCCTATTGGTAATTGATCACTTGGTAAGTGTCTCCTACCAAATAGCGAGAAATGCATTTGAATAAAAGGAAAATGTTTACTTGCCAAAGAAAAAGGCTTGCTTACTGAGTATTATTACTCATATGTGTTTTCAAAATGACAAACAGGCTATGGAGCTGACTCATAAAGGATGCCAAGTAGAAATGACCTGCAAATTTAATTACAGTTCTATGTATGCGTCCAAAGGGACAAATGTATGATAATCATGTTGAAATCATGTTTTATGAATATTACAAACAGGATTGTACTTATGTGAATTATTTCAATAAAAAGAAGATACGAATGATTTTATGATGATATGGATGAGTCTATTATGAATAAAGTGTATGCTTATGTGATGAAAGAAAAAGAAAAAGAAAAAAATTGGACGAGATTCAATTAAGTACACGCCGCGTGATCAGGGCAACAATCCTGAGTCACATTTACCAATCGACAAGATCCCGGAGTAAGGCCTATGTGGACGCCTCAGTTCGGGGCGCCACAGAAATTGGTATCAGAGCAAGGATTGGTAAATAGGCGGAAGAAGGAGAAAATAAAGGATGATGAAAGAATAGGTCTGATACCACAAAAGCAGTATTGGAGCAAGGCTTGGTAAATAGGAGTGGAAAGAGAAAAATTAAGAATGGTGATAGAAAAAGAATAATATCACAGAAGTTAGGAATAGAGCATGGATTGATAAATAGGCATGAAAAGAAAGAACTAATGTCTAGATCTACATGTTTAAGAGGTTATGATACTTCTATGATATTGATATGAAATGATATATATGTGAGAAACATTTATAGATGTGTGTGACATATATGCTTGAATATGAATAATGTTGTGAATATTATAAATGTTAGTATTATAAGAATGTTATGATACTAACCAAAGTTTTGTGCATATATATAAAGCAAAAATGCCAACTACAAGAGCCGGAGTTAGGCTGAATAAAGGGAAGGCACTAATAGGAGAATCTGTTAGCCAACCCGAAGTAGGAGAAACCAGTAAACGGACCAAAAGGTCCGAGTCAAAAGGTCAAATGTCAAGGACCCATCAACGACGGGAAGAGGCTAGCTCTGAATTCCATGTAGAAAGGAGAGCTAACCAAGAAAGGCAAATAGAAGAAAGGATAACTGCAGCCGTGGAAAAGGCGATGCAGCAATAGGCAACCCAGGCCGCTGGTATAATACAAAGTATGTGGGAGAGAAATCGGCAGGCCCCACCACAAGGCGATAATGGGGGAACACCTGGCCCATCGGTCAACCCTAATTTTTCTAGAAGAATGGAGGATAGCCTCCTAGAGGCTGATAAAAAGGCTATCAATGCCTTCCTTGACCAACGACCCCCTAAGTTTGCTGGAGAACCAGACCTCATCATTGCGGAACAATGGATCATGGAGATCAAAAAGTTATTTAGAATCTCGCCCTGCAATGATCAACAAAAGGTCTTATGTGCTACCCACCTGCTGGTTAAAGATGTTTATGAATAGTGGGAAACATTGATGGTTACTATGCCACACCCAGAACAGATCACGTGGCAAGAATTTTTAGACGAATTTAATAAAGAGTATCTTCTAGTAGGCTTGTAGAGCCAAAAAGTGATAGAGTTTGAGAAACTCTACTAAGGCAAAATGACGGTGACTGATTATGCAATAAGATTCAATGCCTTTGTTAGGTATGTACCATGGATCGCCAATGTGCTAGAAAATAAGGCACAGAGGTTCCAACGTGGGCTGAGACCCCAATTAAGGGAGGGACTAGCCCCATTACTAATAAGAGATTATGCCTCTAGTATAGAAAGAGCTAGGGCATTAGAAATGGAGTTCATGAGGACACAGGAGCTTAGGAAAGTTCAAGAGCAATTCTTCTCGGCTCCCAAGGAAAATGGGGCCAAGAAAAGGAAAAATGAGAAGACAATGGATGGAAAGGAGGAATCCAGTTCCAAGGGAAAGAGTACCTCACCTTGCAAAGCTTGCCATAAGCACTACTTTGGCAAATGCCTCCAAGGATTGAGGAAATGTTTTAAGTGTGGTCGAGCAGGACATGGCTCAGGAATGCAGAATGACCAAGTGCTTCATATGTGGCCAAGTCGGGCATACATCATTCAACTGCCCAAACAAACCACAGGAAGCTCCAACTCGAGGAAGGTTGGACCAGCAGAAAGCCCCCGCCATAGCCAACAGCCCTGTGCGTATCCAAGCCCTAACCGGGATGGAATCTCAAGAAATAGAGGACAAAGTGGTTACAGGTATGATTTAAATTTCAGAAAATTCACTATTTAATACAAAGTGTTAAGCATTTATTGAAATCATACCAGTACATAGCCACACACGCACTATGGGTGGAGAAAACCAGTAGTACCATGAATCCCCAGGATATAAAATGGCAAGTAAGAACAAGTATTCAAGGCATGATAAGCATGATGACATTTAATCCTATGATAGAAATTGAAGCTAAATAGATGAGGTGCAATGATGAAGGGAATTGTTTGAAATCTCAATACATTTGAAGATAGGCAAGAAAAAGGAAGGATTTCCTTCATATGAATTAGCAAAAGTGAGAAAAGGCTAATACGCTTTTGAATATAGATGACTAATTACGCAGAAAAAGCGTACTAGAATATTTGAAGGGCAAAAGGTTTCGGGACGAAACCTATTGTAAGGGGGGGAGGATTGTAAAACCCCGATCTTAGACACGTGTATAAAACCCTAGGTAATATATTCGGAAAATGTACATTCATGGGTATGAAATTATGTGGAAATAGAGGTTAAAATAATTATTTATGAAATTCGGATGAATAGTGCACGTGAATAGTAACCCTGGGATTAGGACACGTGATTAAGAGTTACTCACTTGGATTAACCTAATCACAAAAAGACAAAAAGGTGATTTAATCACTACAAGACAAAATAGCAATTCTTTTTGTTATTTTAATCCAAATTTGGATTTTAGTGAAAAAATAAAGAAAAATTCATAATTTGCAATCCGAGCGTCGGATTTCGATGAAATTTTTTATGGATGGTTAAAAATTCATGATGAACATGATGAATGGGTTAAGATGTGATGAAAATTACAAATCAAGGGTCAAAATGAAACGTCAAATGAAGATAAAAAAGTAACTTATCTTTTTCATTTAATACCATTTGACTTTTATTAAATATAAATAATTAAAAAATAATAAATAATAAATGAACAGAAGCTATGGAAGGGACATGCAGGGGGTAGTTGGGGAATATTGACCAAAATCAATGGTCAAAATTCATCCTCATCAATGATCAATGGCTAATATTTAATTAGCCTAAATTAAATAAATTTAAAAAATAAAAAATTTAGAAAAATAGTGCTGCCATAGGGGGCTAGAGCAGCTGTAGGGCAGGCTTCACCAGGCTCCATGCATCTTTTTGAAATTAGAAAAAAACACGTTTGCAATTTAACACCTTGAGGAAGGGGGTAAAATCTAATTTTATGAAAAATCAAGCCTTATAAATAGGGGCCATGGGAGGACGTCCAAAGCACAGCAAACCCAGCTCCATTTGAGCATTTTTCACCCCCCACCATGTTTTAGCCTTGAGGAGAAAGAAGAGGAGAAAGTTAGAGAGAAAAAGTGTGAGAAAAAGAGAGATATCTCCACGTCGGGTAAGTGATTTCTATCCAAATTTCTTTTGGATGTTATGTAGGGTTAAATCATGCTTAGATAATGTCTAAGCATGAGAAAATAAGTATAGTTATAATTCTTAATCGGAATTATGCCAAAACATCAAAGATTTGGAGCAAAGATAGAGCATTCAGGAAGATAACATATGATGCGTGTAAATAATGCTCCAAAATTGATAAATGATGATTTTGGATGTATTATTGTGATAATTATAATGTTGGAATGATGATATATTAATTTCATGATTTTTGGAATTAAGGATTATGCTTAAGTGAAATTATGTGGATTCTTAGTATATGGAGAAAATGATTTATTTGGCCAAGAAAATGATGATGAATTCAAAATTTATAAATTTTCTCATGATATACAAAACATAAGCTATGTCATGGTATTTTTTATTTTTGGAAAAAAATGTCAATTTTTGGAACCCATGCACAGTAACCACGGTGCTGTGAACAGTAACCTTGGGTGAACAGTAAACTTGAACAGTGATCGTGAACAGTAATTTGCTACAGTAAACAGCGTGATTTTGGGTAAAATTGAAATTTATTTTTATATTTTATGAGAATATATGAATGGAATTTTTAAAGGATTTATGGATAAAAATCCATGTAATGAGGTAATGACCAAGTATTTATAATGGGATAACCTCTATAGGAATAAGGTAATAAATGATTATAAAGCATGCATGGGAAGCAATTTAAGACATGAAATGATATAGATAAAATATCACTTTTTGTATAGAAAAAGAAAAGGAAAAGGTGGAGGACACAGACTGAGGAGGTAAGCAAGCTATATGCTTTCTAAAATATTTCTAAAAGATTGCAAATTGTTTACTCACATGTTTTATGAATTATATTTAAGGATGGTCATACCTATAATGCTTTACATGAAATGATTGCTAATTGCTTGTTAAATTATTTTTTAAATGATTTATCAAGTTTTATGGAGCATGTCATGCCGGCATATGTATGTATGAACATAGTGCACAAGAAAGAGGCTTTGGTGGAGGTAATAAGCGGATCAGAGGGTCCCCCTTCACTATTGCCAAGTCGCGAGGGTTGTGTGCCAGCGGCGTCCTCCCAGAGGTTGGAGGCACAAGGAAAGTCATGCATTAATGAATGCATTGCATTCTCATGAAATGCTTGAAAGGGTTTCTGTCCTATTGGTAATTGATCACTTGATAAGTGTCTCCTACCAAATAGGGAGAAATGCATTTGAATGAAAGGAAAATGTTTACTTGCCAAAGAAAAATGCTTGCTTACTGAGTATTATTACTCATATGTGTTTTCAAAATGACAAACAGGCTATGGAGCTGACTCATAAAGGATGGCAAGTATAAATGACCTGCAAATTTAATTGCAGTTCTATGTATGCGTCCAAAGGGACAAATGTATGATAATCATGTTGAAGTCATGTTTTATGAATATTACAAATAGGATTGTATTCATGTGAATTATTTCAATAAAAAGAAGATATGAATAATTTTATGATGATATGGATGAGTCTATTATGAATAAAGTGTATGCTTATGTGATGAAAGAAAAAGAAAGAGAAAAAAATTGGATGAAATCCAATTAAGTTAGTTGTGCAGAGATTACTAATCTAGGTTCATTCATATTCATATATGTCTTCCAACACATACAAACCTAACCAAGTTTTAGTCATGTGCTATGTTCCCATGCTGTGGCGCCCCGAACCGAGACGTCACTTCCTTACCTCAAGATCTATCGATTGGTAAATGTGAATCAGGATTGTTGCCCTGATCACGCGGCGGGTTTTTAATTTGAATATGTCCAGAATTTTTTTCGATTATTCATCTGTCATCATTCATAATCTTGACATGACAATCGTCATACATTGCGACATTTCACTTGTAATAAAAATCATCATTTCATTCATAGCACCTTTATATGCCTGTCGTTATACACTGAATCATTGTATAAATCATACTTTCATACATTCAGTCATTAATTCACATGGAACTTAGAACTCTAGCTAAGTTCGGATATACATAAACACATAGCATCTTTTCTTGCCTTTCTACGCTGAAAGTTTCCTTGACTTAAGCTTCACATTTTACATATGTACATCCATACCTTCAACCATTGAATCATATATAGAACTTAATATTCTCATTAAGTTCACATACACATTAGCTTACCTTAGCATATTTATGCTTTTCCATTCCTCATAGCCTTCAAGGCTATCATCATGTACCTTCCTCCATGTCTGAGGTTTGCAACCTTCTGAGTCTCCTCAGTACCTGTCTAAGGGTTTGGAAAACAAAACGTGAGTGACAACTCAGTAAGCAAGCATTTTAGGGCAAGGCTTCTTGAAAACCTTTTTCATAAACATTGGGAATACCTTGTTCCTGAGGACATGCATATGTCCTAAAATACCATCATGAAATCCTTTATTATAAGGACAATTTCAAGTCCTTGAATGCTTTCATAAAGCATTCATTCTTAAAATCATTTACAAGCCGCGCCTGGGCTTGTTTAGGCAAAACATATACATTTTACCTTTAATGATGAGTTTCCATTAATTCTTATATGAACATTTTTAATGTTCATAGCCATTACATGAAATCATTCGATTGCCAGTGGACATTTTCTGTCCAAAACAACATAAATACTTAGGCAACGGAGACATCTCATGTCTCAAAACATCATTAACATAAACCATCATAAAATTCCTTAGCCCAGAGACATTTTATGTCTCAAAATATCATTAACATAAGCCCTCATAAAATCCTTTAGCCAAGAGACATTTCATGTCTCAAAACATCATTCACATAAGCCATCATAAAATCAAGAGACATTTCATGTCTCAAAACATCATTCGCATAAGCCATCATAAAATCAAAAGACATTTCATGTCTCAAAACATCATTCGCATAAGCCATCATAAAATCAAGAGACATTTCATGTCTCAAAACATCCTTTACATAACCTTATTGGCAATGGACATTCATATGTCCTTAAACATCAATCACATAAGCCATTCTCGGCAAAGGACATTCTCATGTCCAAAAACATTCTTTATTTAGGCTCTCTTACAAATGAACATAAATCCTTTTCATAATTCCCCGTCTTGGGGCTTGTTTATAGCAAACAAGGAAAACCATTTTCATGAATGCATTTGCATAAACACATTTCCTTTAATTCTTGTTATTTACACTTTTGTGTAAAACCCCCTTTCTTTTAGGGTAACCATTTCATAGAAATCCCTTTAGGATACTTTCATAAAATCATATTTTCATAACCCAATCTTTGGGCTTTTCAGAAATAAAACATAAGCAAATGCATTTCTCTCCATCCAGTAGTGACACTTAGCAAGTGATCATGCTACCTTTTGGAAGAGAATCCTTAATAGCACGCTAGCCAGGCGGCTGTTCACTTATCCTGCTCCCATCTCAGGGAGGGCGCCGCTGGCACTCTTGCCATCCCTTAGCGACTTGGCCTTATGTAGAGTGGGCCCCAGTCATCCCAACCGTGCTCTACAACCAGCCTATTCCTTGTACCGGTGCACCGTACGTTATCCTGACGAACCACAGTCCGTTTTGGTTTGAAGAACCACAGACCGCAGCCCATGTTCTTTTAAACCGGGATCACAGACCGCAGTCTGCATCCATATGCACAAAAATCTTAGACCGAAGTCTATATTTAACAATTATTTTCAAAAACACATCACAGACCGCAGTCTGTGTCAACTCATAAGCGAGCGCACCCACTTTAACAAGTTGTTATTTGAAATCCAGTTTTAGGATGACCTTCCTTAAATTCCTTTAGAAAAGTTTTGAGTAAAATATTTTGATAAACATTTGAAATGTTTGAGAAACAATACATCTTAAAATCCTTTCAATAAAAGAATTTCAAATCCTTTGAATTTTCATAAATAAATCATATTTTCCTCTAATATTTTCTTGGTTTCTATTTCAGGATCTTTTGTTTACAAAAGTTATGCAATTATGCTATCCCCTTGTCCTTCACCTAAAAAATTTAATAATTGTCCACATATTAATCATTTTTACATAGAGGAAAATTGCATAGTCTTTTGCATGCCATCAAGCAACCTGAAATTAAACCATTTTATGAAATCAATCATAGGAGGTTGGTCATCCATAAATCCCTTTCAACACATCCGTAGAAACATTTTTTCAACATTTTCAAGATAGATTTCCTTATCCAAAGGAAACCAAAACTGTTCAAATATCATTTCAAAACATGTGGACTATGTCCAAAACGTAATTTAATATTGAATTATCTTGACCTAGTAAAACAAATCTTTTTCATCATTGTTTATCGCGAGTTATTGTAGAAATAACTCAAAACTCATTTACCAAACATATTTTGTGAAAAAGGGTAAAATTCCCTTTTTCTTATAAAACGCTGTTGAACCATATCATATAGAACTTGCTTCCTCAAAAGCAACTTCTTAAAACCATCGAGATCAAACATGAAATCCTTAAAACATTAGCATAGAGAACTTGCTTACTCTTAAGCAAAATTTCTCAATTCCATTAGCATGAAGCATTCCCATCCTTGGCAACACTTAGGATAAGTTATTTATCTTAAGAAGTGTCGCTTGCTTCCCATGAAGCAAACCTCAAGACTTTTATTAAAGTCATAATTTTTCAAAACTTATGGCTTTGCATTAAAGCCGACATATTCAAAACTTGTGCTTGCCCATTCGTAAAAACATAAACATAGACAATTCAATCATATCAATCACATAGAAAGAAAATGCATTTTAGAAAGTTTGCTTGCTTACCTGAGATCGTCATAATCCCTTTTCCTTCCATTCTTTTCCTTGCCTACATGAACATAATATGGTTTTTCATACATTTCTTGTCATTGCATTCCATTTAGTTTTCCAACCCATTTTCATTAGCATATATCCTTCATAATTCATCATACACATATATGGCTTAATTTGCATATATTAGCACCGTTTTCACACATTTGGCTATCACACATCATAGCCTATACATATAACATGCACGTAACCATAAAATTAGGGTATTAATTCCAGTATCATAAAAATTCATTCCATATGCATCATTCATAGCTTTATTAAGCTTACTTTGCAATTTTTCCTATTTTTTCCAAAAATACACATACGGGTGTTTCTTCTACGTACATAGCATTGCCTAAACTTCATAATTCAAATCCAAACTTTTGGATTAATAACATATCATTCCAAACAGATCCATAAACATGGATTTCATCTCATTTTCATGCATTTTTGCATAAAATCATTTTTTCATAAGTCATTCATCACCCGTTTATCATTATCCCTCCACATAAGCTCATTTAGCACTTAAACATGATGCATTTCTTAAAATTTCTTAACTCAGAAATTTAACCCATTTTCCAGCGGGTTAATTTCCACTTTAATACCACTTTACTTAAGGTATTTTTATGAAGTTTAAATCCATTTTTCATAGGTTTCCAAAACAGTTAGTTTGGAACCCACTTTTAACCCGTTTAACGTGTCCTTTGACACATAACCTTAGGTCATTATATAAATCCGAAATTTCAGCATATAATCTCACTTTTCTTGATCCATATTTAATGATTTAACACATAAATCAATTTGGATCAGTTATACATAGGTTTCATATTTCTTTTTGATTTCTTTCTCAAACTAACCACATATGCTGAAATCAGGCGTGCTGAAATCTTAAAATATTGAATTAATATCAAATAAAGTATTTTTTATCTTAAATTTCTACCATAACTTAATAACTTCATAAATTAACTTTCATGAAATTTTCAGTACGAAATATTAACATTACATATTTATTTGGGGATTTTTACCTTGATGAACAGTAAACTCCATTTCCAGTCGGCCTGAATGACGTTATTTATGGGGTCTATTTACACCCATAAAAACCTAATTTTTAATTTTTTCCTGTTATCCTAAATATGTCTTGTACATCCTGTAAAATTTTCAGCCGGAAAACCCTTGTATAAAATGTATTAAAAATCCTTTTCTACAGCTGATCCTGTAACCCGTTTTACCCTGTTTGGGCTAATATTCACGGATTTTTAATTTCCAACATACATATCATTTTAATCTGAAAATTGGTTCTTTCCTTAATCATAGCATGAGTATTGTTCTCAAAAATTTTCATGCCAAAAATCATCCATTTACTGTTCCGACCATAATTTAATTTTCAATATCATATACTTACTTGAATTTGAGTGGATTCAATCCAAAATTGAAAGGCTTGCTTTCCTCCACTTCTCCTCTTTCTTTCTTCCTCTTTTTCCCTTGACTTCCCTTGGTTTTTCTTCTCCTTTGCTGGAAAAAAATCGTGGCTTGCTGTTGCTTGGAGAAGAAGAATTTCAGTACTTGGAAATTTCCAATTCTCCACACCTATTGACGTGCTTGACTTGCTGGGGCTGCATTTTCTCCAGCTGTGGGCCCCACTTGCTGGGCAATTTCCACACCATTGAATGCATGGATATCCCCTTTATGTGCTGGTAAACTCACAGCCACATAAAATTGCATTTTTCCATTTTTTAAAAATCCACAAATCTGCCCTCATCTTGACCGCACACTTGTCTCCATTACCCGTCACTTGCTGCTGCCCAATTTTCCAGCCATTTTTCTCCATTTTTAAAATTCCAATATGTGGGTAATTTAGACACCTAATTACCCCTTAATTCATGTATTAATTTGGTGTTTAAAAATTAATAAAAATTATTGCAGCAGCATCAAACATGGGACGTCATTTGCATACACAAGCTGTCCATTTTTCCACCTTTCATGGGCAGCTGCAAATCACGAATTTCCTTGGATTTTTTTCACATAATTAAATGCTTATTTATACATCCCAACATGTTAGCCATATAAACACATCATTTATAAAATAAAAATTGCTCAAAAATCCAATAATGTCATCACTTGGACGTCCATATCTCCTATGCTCTTTTTGAGCACTTATAGCTTCATTAATTATGAACATTCATTGCTGGGATTTTATTTGGATATTTGCATTTTATATTAATGCATAAAATACCTTAGAAATGGCCTGCACTTGACACCTCAAATGTCATTAAATTTATGCACTCATGCTTTGTACTCTAGCATTAAATGTAGAGTACTTTTGAGGTGCATTAGTCAACCATGCTCACCTTTTTCAATTCAGGTATTTTCCCAACATGTCATGCATAATCCAAACCATTCCAAATAAATATCTCACCATTTCATTCAACAGTTTCAAATTTCAACTCAATCCGAGTTTTCTAGCTCCCGATATAGCCGTTTGAAATTAACGGTTGAAATGAGCATATACTTAAAAAAAATTCAAAATTCTCATTTCATCAAGAATTTTCATAATCTTTTCATTCCATAATACCAAGCCTAATATTAACAATCTTAATTTCAAATTTCACTTGAATTCGCCTTTTAGGCGTTGAGTTATGAATTTTCTAATATTTTCCTTCATACTTGACAATTTCCATCATTATTTCCATAATTCATTTTAAATCACGAAAAATGATTTTTCATGATATTATTGCACACTTAAATCACAAATAATTCATTCTAAACCCATTATCTCATTTAGGCTCAAAATGCTTAATCACATCATTAATGCTAACCCATAACCCTGATTGCCATAATTAGCAAAAATCATAAAATACCTTCATAATTTCATAATTCATAAATAATCATCAAATACATGTTCAATACATACATATGGCTTACTTGGGTTAGGGTTTCACACATGCATACAAGTAAAACAAGGTTGATAACCATATAACCTAATCGAGATTACACAGGGTTAATAGGTATATTCCTATCCATATTAACATCTAACACAACATGAGCTAGAATACCTGTGCCTTATATATAGATCTCATTCAAATCCCACTTTTCCAAGCATGAATCTGGATATTAGATCAATCCACAAGGTTGCAAAGCTTGCAAACGCATTAAACATAATATATAAAGGTAATCTCAAGCAACATATGTCACAACACAACTATATTATTAATTCAAGCATAAGAAAACCAAATATCATAAGCTATGAATTCAAATCCTACATATCTCCCACCATAGGAAGGTTCAGCCCAAAAACATGACTTCAATTGCCATTAAAATCGAGTTTACAATCATCCCAAGCAAGGAGAATAACAAATAGGTAGAGATAGATGAGAAGAGGAGATGGAACTCAATGGATTTTGCGATGATGGCTTGGATCTCCACTTGCTCTTCTTTCCTTCCTTGAAGCTTTGGTTTCCTCCTTTTTTCCATAGCAACTACTCCCTATTTTGGTCTCTCTTGTATGGCCTCCGGAACTCCTTTGCATGCAGCCCTAGGTTTCTATTTATAATGGGTAGCTTGCGCAGCACGTGTGTAGAAATCCGTGCGCGTACGGATGCGTAGTGGCACCTAGGTGTCAACTCCCTGTATACTGGGTAACTTGGAAACCTTTCTGGAAATCCTAGGACTTCATGCCTTTGTGCTTAAGCACCCCTAACTGGCGCCTAGGCGCCAACTCCCTGGAAGCTACTAGTTGCTGGATTGTGTTGGAGTTATGGCAAGGGCATGTAAGTTGGCGCCTGGGCGCCATTCACTTACCTCGTGACTTGGTTTTGACTTGCATCCGCTTTGCCTGCATCGCTTGTAATTCGTCCGTCCTTCCTATAAAAATTACATAAACTAAATAAATGGACTAAAAATGCCTAATTTATGCTAAAAATGCATAAAAACTAAATAATGCTCCTAAAATGCAAAGCAAGTGAAAATTAAGCTAAATGGATGCAAACTATGCCTAATCTCTTGGACTAACGCACAAATATAATCTAAAATGGGTCATGATAACTCGCATTTTTATGAGTTATCACTCGCCGCGTGATCAGGGCAACAATCCTGAGTCACATTTACCAATCGACAAGATCTCAGAGTAAGGCCTATGTGGACGCCTCGGTTCGGGGCGCCACAGCAACTCACGTCCTTCAAGCGCGGCGACATGATGTATGAAGGGAAGATGTTTTTCTACTTCGTATCTGCCAGATGGTTGCCGTCAACCCACATGAGCGAGGTCACGATGGACAGGGCACTCCTAATGCATGCCATCTACCCTGGGATGACGATTGATGTGGGGAGACTCATATACCACCAGATCTGTGCTAATGCGACAACTCCTCGGGGTAGTTACTGGTTCCCGTCCCTGATCACAGGGCTATGCAAAAGGGTGAGAGTATGGTGGGAGGTGACTGAAGAAGTCTTGAACTACCAAGCCATCATCGATGATCTGTCCTTCTGCATTCAGCCCTGAGTCTGTACTGCCACTACTCGTCCCATGGCAGCACCACCTACGGGACCCTCATCTCAGCCACCATCCACCATTGAGAGGCTGACTAACCTGGAGAACTTGATGGTGGCTCAAGCCAGGTTTCTGTAGCAGTCCAATCGGGTGATGGAGGCCCACTTTTGTCGGCTGATGGAGGAACGCCACATTGACGAGATGACTCTACCTCCATTCCCATCGACGCCTCCTGTATTCCGAGCCTATTTTGGTTAGTCGTCCCAACAACGGGGTGGCGAGAGCGAGGACGATGACGCGACTGAATCCAATGCATGAGGGAGTTCCAGTCCTTTCTATTTTTTTATTTCATTTTGTATTTCCTTTTTTTAGATTCAATTTAGTTTCATTCATTGAGGGCAATGCATCTCTCAAGTTTGGGGGGGTATACTCGGTCATAGGTTTGTTTTCCATATTTTGTTTAGATTGTATTTATGTCAACTTCTGCTGATGGAAGTTATCTTGTTTCAATCCATTTTGATGAAAATGTGCAAGGTTGAGAAAAATTTTGACTCGAAATTGAATTCATGAAAAATTTGACAATTCATATTAAGGACTATGTGTAAAAGCAAGTTGCAAGTGACATGTGAATGAATCAAAAGAATTTCATAGTACATTATTCTAATTCAATTACATATTAATTTTTGCACTGAAATGATAATAACTGAGTTAAATGAATGTTAACCAAGTGCTTTAAGGGAATTAATGGGTTCAGAAATGGTAATACTTCACAAAAAATTTTCTTGCATGTTCAGTATCCCTACCAAGTTAGCAGAATAATAAAAGGGGGTGATTGACCTAAGCTAAGTAACCGGGACTTGGCATCAACAAATGTCAAGGTTCGCGTAAAAAAAAGAAAAAGAAAATAACAATAATAATTCTTTAAAAATCAAAACTCTCCCCAGATACCCTGAAATATGATGAGGGAAGCAAAAAAAAAACAGATCACCAGATATCCTGAAATATGGTGAGGAGAGTTTTGCAATAAGTTTGGGGGGGAAAGAATGTGTAGTTGTGCAAAATGGAATCCAGTGAATGATTACCATGTTCTTTGACTAGTTAGTTCAGCTTAAACCTTGGTTCACCTATTTGTATGGATTTTCTAACCAGTTTAGTTTGATCAAGAGAAAGATTAGCATGATGAAATTACTACTCTGTATTAGAAATTTTGTCAACTACATGTAACTTGGTTTGCGAATGAAAAATGAATATGCATGTCCTGTTTTGGGAAATGGATGATTTTTTAACTTTAGATTATTCGTGATCTTGTTGAATAGAGAGATGGATTGTTAGAAGCATAAAGGGAATCAAGTTGAGTTGACAGAGTCCAATTTCATTTGTTCATTCATTCATTCATTGTGTTTGCATTTGTTGCTCGAAGATTAGCAACATTTAAGTTTGGGGGTGTGATAACTCATGAAAATGCGAGTTATCGTGGCCCATTTCAGACTATTTTTACATGTTAGTCTAAGAGATGAGGTTTAGTTTTCATCCATTTAATTGAATTTTCACTCGCTTTGTATTTTAGGAGCATTATGCAGTTTTTATGAATTTTTAGCATAAATTAGGCATTTTTAGTTCATTTATTTAATTCATTCATTTTTTGCAGGAAGGACGGACAATTACAGGCATACAAGCGAGTCAAATGCAGAACAGAGCCAAGTAAAGAAGCAAGTAAGCTGGCGCCCAAGCACTGACTAGTGGCACCTTGGCGCCACCTTACATGCCTTAGCCAGAATTTCTAACCCTCAAACGGCAGAAATCTTCTAGTAAGTTGGCGCCCAGGCACCGACGTGGGGCGCCTAAGCGCCACTTCACTAGCATACAAGCATTCCAGAGAGTTTTCGGGTCACTAAGCTTCCAGGGAGTCGGTGCTCAGGCGCCGGCTTGGGGCGCCAAGGCATGGGTTTGCAGGGCCTCTCGAGGAGCTCTAAGTCATAAAGCGCCGACGAGGGGCTCCTAGGCGCCACGACACAAGTATGTAGGGCATATGAAGGGTTTCTAAGTTACACAGCACACAGGGAGTTGACGCTCAGGCGCCATGGCAAATCCGCATGCGTGGGTTTCTGCATGTGCACTGCGCAAGCTGATCGGTTTAAATAGTGTGGCGCTCCAAATTAAGACGTCACCTCCTTACCTCAAGATCTTATTGATTAGTAAATGTGAATCAGGATTGTTGTCCTGATCACGCGGCTGGTTCTTAATTGAATTTCGTCCAATTTTTTTTTATATCTAACATCATTCATATCTTTACATTTGTGAAACCCCGATTTTAGGAATGTGTATGAAACCCTAGAGTTATAAACCCTAGGTAATGTAATGATATTTATATGAAATATATATTAATGATAGTTTGCAATATATGACATTGGAGGATTAAATAGCTAATTATGGAATGTTAATTTGGATGAATAGTAAACATGAATAGTGAAACATGAATAGCAAATGGGGGATTAAAGAATATGTTAAGTTAATCACTTTGGATTAACTTAATCATAAAAGACAAAAAAGAAAGCTTCCCACTAAAGGACAAAAGTGATTTTTGGATTAAAATATTAAGTTTCGGATTTTTATGGATTTTTATATAGAAAACATAGAAAAATTCATAATTTGCAATCCGGACGTCGGATTGAGGTGAAATTTTTTATGGATGGCCAAAATCTTATGATGAACATGATGAGTGATCCAAGATCTATAAAAAAATTATGGATTAAGGGTCAAGATTTAACGTCATTTGAGGATCAAAAAATAAATGTACTGTTTTCATTAATTATCTTTGACTTTTGGATTAAATTTAATTAATTAAAAATGAAAATAATTAATGCAAAATCGGCACAAATGCCAAGGAGGGCAGGGGTGTGAAAGGGGGAGGACTTTTGGGGCCAAAATCCAATGGCCTAAAATCATCCTCATCAAGAATCAACGATTGAGATTTAATTAGCTTAAAATAGTTAATTTTAATAAATCAAAAATTATTAATTAAATAGGCTAGCTAGGGTGGTGTGAACAGTATCTAGGGGGCTGCACATTGCTCAAGACAAATCATGAAAATTGGAAAAAAATATTTAGAATTAAATACATTGGGAAATGGGGTAAATTATAATTTAATGAAAAATGAAAAACTATAAATAGGGGGTGCTATGAACGACCAAAGGCACTCCAAACCAGCTCCAAGCTTGAAAAATTTAAGCCTTCCCACCCGAAATTCGTTCCAAGCCATTAGAGAGAGAAGGAGAAAAGGAGCCAAGTAGAAAGAGAATTCTCCAATTGAGGTAAGGGGATTCTTTCCAAATTTCTTTTGAAATTCAAGTAGAGTAAAACCTTTCTTAGATAATGAATAAGAATAAGAAAATAAGTATAGCTATGCTGCTTAATTTGAATTATGTCAAAATATCAAAAATTTGGAGCACAAATAGAGCATTCAGGAAGATCGTGTATAAAATGAGTAAATAATGCTCCAATATTGCTAAATGATGATTTGGGATGAATATTCATTATAATTATGATGTTGAAATAATGATATATTAATTTCAAGATTTTTGGATTTATAGATTATGCTTAAGTGAAATTATGTTGATTTTCAGTATATGGAGAAAATGATTTATTTAGGCAAGTTAATGATGATGAATTCAAAATTCATGAATTTTTCCACGATATACTAACTAAGAGCTATGTCATGGTTTTTTTTATTGTCCGAAAAAAATGTCAATTTTTGGAACCCATGAACAGTACCCAACTCACTGTGAACAGTAACCCGGATGAACAGTAACCATGAATGGTAAACAGTGTAAATTAAGTAAAAATAAGATTGATATTTATAAGGAATGATATTAGTTCTATAAAGCATTAGGGTAAAAAAACCTCATAGGGAGTAGAAACCTAATAACTTTTAAGTTTAACCTCTATAGGAAGTATGGAAGGTCATAAATGATTATGACACATACATATAAAGTGTAAAATATCCTTTTCACTTGTATAGGAAAAAAAAAGAAAGGATAAATGAGTCAGATTGAAGCAAAGCAATGGCAAGCAAGCAAAATTTTTAAAATGATTTTATATATTTTTATATTACAACCATGAAAATTGTCGAAATTGCTTTATCATAAGCAAATCCTTATGAAAATGAGGAGAAATATAGAAATGGTTGCATTATGAAGGAGAAAGGAAAATTTTTATTTTTAAAATAATATTTGGTTTTATCGAACGAATTTGAAATGATTTATTAAAATGTTTTGAAAGGGATTTAAGAAGGCCAACCGATAATCGATTTGAATGACGACTTTTTTTAAAAAGTAATGACCGAAGGATCATACAAGCTTACCTTCATATAGAAGTAACCCATGTGGCATGTGGATAAAGAATCTGATATGATATGAAAAATGAATTATGTGTTTGTATATCCTTTGTTCATGAAAAACCTAGAAATAGGAAGAAAAATGTTTACAGAGTCTTTTGTTTTCAAATATTAAAATGTTTTTCAAAATTGTTCTACCGATCAAAAATTATTTATAAACATTTTAGCAATGTTTCGAATTTACTATTTCCTAAATGGTTCCTTCAAATATTTTAAATGATTTAGAAATGTGTTATTTAAATGTTTATAAAATTATTTAAGGTTGGTCATCCTTACAAAATATTTTTATTAACTTGTTAACTTGGGTTGTGCCAAGTTTTTAAGTTATAAAAAGGAATATAAGCCAAGGTCTGTACTATTTTGGAATGATATGCTAGCATTAAGTTTTGAAAAGGAAAAGTCACAGACTAGGGTCTGTGGAGTTTTATAAAAGCATGATAGCATAAGAATGTGAAGAAAGGAATGTGCACATGAGTTATGTACTACGTCTACTGTAGAGGATATGCAGACCGAACGCGGTTGCGAGATGGGCCCCCTCTACATAGGCTAAGTTGCTTCAAAAGGCGAAATACCGGCGGCGCCCTCCCTAAAATGGGAGAAGGAACGGATAGCCGCCCAGCTAGCGGGCTATCTAATGAAAGGGTTTCTCTCCTAAGGAGGAAAGGGTGATCACTTGGTAAGTGTCACCTACCAGACGGACAGAAACGTATTGCATGATGCATATGCTTGTTTTGAAAAGGTTTTATGAAAAATGTTTTAAGGACATGAGAATGTCCTTGGAGAAAGGAAGTTTTATGAAAAATATTTTTATGTCCATGAAAAAGAGGTTTACATGTTAAGTTTGGAAGCATACGTTTTATGAAAGGTTTTATGAAAAGGTTTCTATTCCATTGGTAGTTGATCACTTGCTATGTGTCTCCTATCGAATGGAGAGAAATGCATTTACGAATGGTTTACGTGAATGGTTTACATGAATAATTTTCATGAATGGTTTATGAAAAGTTTCCATGAATGGTTTATGAAAAGGTTTCTGTTCCGTTGGTAGTTGATCACTTGGTAAGTGTCTTATATCGAATTGAGAGAAATGCATTTAAATGAAAGAAAAATGCTTGCTTATTGAATTTCAACTCATCTTTTGTTTTCACAACCTCAGACAGGTGTAGGGAAAGTCAAGAGATAAAATACATGTATTGCTAAAGGAAAAGAGGAATCTACAAAGATTAGTAGATTTTCGTACAAATAAATGCTCTAATGGGATATGGCGAAAAAGACATAGGTTGTATGAAAATTATGAAATTATGAATAATATGAGAAGTTGATGATTTATGATGATATGGATAAGTCCATTATGAATGATGATAAGTATATGTTTATGTGATAAAAGAAAAGAAAAAGAAATGAAATTTTTTTTTGGACGAGATCCAATTAAGAACCCGCCACGTGAACAGGGCAACAATCCTGAGTCACGTTTACCAATCGATAAGATCTTGGAGTAAGGTTATGACGCTCGGGTTGGGGCGCCACAGATGTTGGTTTCAGAGCAAGGATTGGTAAATAGGCGGGAGAAGGAGAAACTAAAGGATGATGAAATGATAGGTCTGATACCACATAAGATTGTATCAAAGCATGGACTGGTAAATAGGCGTGGAAAAGTCTAAGTATGATGATTTAAGCAATATAAAGAGATATACATGATTTTATGATAATTTGATGTGTGATTATCATGATGAAATGCATGATATATGATTATGATTAAAGAGAAAGATTGGAATCATAGAACATGTATGATATATGTTGTCTTTAACTATGTCTAATTATGATGCTATGATATGGTCATTTAAGGAAATGTAGATGAATTGCTATGTTTCATAATGTATATGGTATGTGAAGGAAGAATGATAAAGAGACCAGGTGAGATGAAAAAGAGGTAAGGAGAGGCTGAGAAAAGACAAATGATAGAAAGGAATAAAAACAAATGATGGGTTGAATGGATGCTTTGATAATGAGCATGATATGATTAGTTCTGATAATATAACTATCTCTAAGGATTTTGAATGGATAAAATGTATGCATGAGATATGATAACTATGTTTATGAGATTAGATCATATGTCTATGTGACAAGATGATAAGTATGTAATTGAGATGATAGCTATGAGATGAGATGAAATCTATGTGAATAGATGATAAGCTATATCTATGTGATATGATAGGTATGATACCACAAAAGTTGATATATCATAACAAGGAATAGTAGATAAATAAAGAAAAATGAAGGCAAGAATGATTCCCAGAATTCTTTTCAATTCCGATGTGATTGAAAGATAGGTATGAGAGAGATAATTTCTCTATGATGTTCATAAGAAACGAGATTAGAAAGAATGATAAGAACCCTTACTAGTTTATGGGAACAGAAAACAAGAGACAATAGTGACAAGTGATAGGTCTATTGGACCAAGGCTAAAAATGCCACTAAGACAGAGTAGCGTGGTGGAAGCGTAGTGAGGCATTGAAGTATTGGAGAAAGATAATAAGATTAGCTATTTTATATGAGCTATACCCCCGATAATTGAAATGTAATAGGTTTCGGGACGAAACCTATTGTAGGGGGTGATTGTGAAATCTCGATTTTAGGAACGTGTATAAAACCTAGAGTTATAAATCCTAGGTAATGTAATGACATTTATATGAAATATATATTAATGATAGTTTGCAATATATGGCATTGGAGGATTAAATAGCTAATTATAGAATGTTAATTCGGATGAATAGTAAATGTGAATAGTAAACATGGGATTAAGGAATATGTTAAGTTTTTGGATTAACTTAATCATAAAAGACAAAAAAGGAAGCTTCCCACTGAAGGACAAAAGTGCTTTTTGGATTAAAATATTAATGTTCGGATTTTTATAGATTTTTGTATAGAAAGCATAGAAAAATTCATAATTTGCAATCCGGAAGTCGGATTGAGGTGAAATTTTTTATGGATGGCCAAAATCTTATGATGAACATGATGAGTGATCCAAGATCTATAAAAAATCATGGATTAAGGGTCAAGATTTAACGTCATTTGAGGATCAAAAAGCAAATTTACTTTTTCATTAATTACCTTTGACTTTTGGATTAAATTTCATTAATTAAAAATCAAAATAATTAATGCAAAATCATCACGAATGCCAAGGAGGTCAGGGGAGAGCAAGGGGGAGGACGTTTGGGGCCAAAATCCAATAGCCTAAAATCATCCTCATCAAGAATCAACGGTTGAGATTTAATTAGCTTAAAATAATTAATTTTAATAAATCAAAAATTATTAATTAAATAGGCTAGCTAGGGTGGAATGAACAGTAGCTAGGGGGCTGCACATTGCTCAAGACAAATCATGGAAATTGGAAAAAAATGTTTAGAATTAAATACCTTAAGCAAGGGGGTAAATTATAATTTAATGAAAAATAAAAAACTATAAATAGAGGGTGCTATGAACGACAAAAGGCACTCCAAACCAGCTCCAAGCTTGAAAAAGTCAAGCCTTCCCACCCCAAATTCGTTCCAAGAGATCAGAGAGAGAAGGAGAGAAGGAAAGGGAGAGAAGGAGCCAAGTAGAAAGAGAATTCTCCACTTGAGGTAAGGGGATTCTTTTTAAATTTCTTTTGGATGTTAAGTAGAATAAAACCATGCTTAGATAATGAATAAGCAACAGAAAATTAGTATAGCTATGCTGCTTAATTTGAGTTATGTCAAAATATCAAAAATTTGGAGCACAAATAGAGCATTCAGAAAGATCATGTATAAAATGAGTAAATAATGCTCCAATATTGCTAAATGATGATTTGAGATGAATATTTATGATAATTATGATGTTGAAATAATGATATATTAATTTTATTATTTTTGAATTTATGGATTATGCTTAAGTGAAATTATGTTGATTTTCAGTATATGGAGAAAATGATTTATTTAGCCAAGTTAATGATGATGAATTCAAAATTCATGAATTTTTCCATGATATACTAACTAAGAGCTATGTCATGGTTGTTGGTCCCGAGTTGATGGCAATTACCCAAGAGGGGAGGGGTGAATTGGGTATTTAAAATTTTAAACTTTAATTAGAGATTTTACCCCGGTTTAGTTTAATCCGCTTTAATAAAATAAATAGAAAGCAATAAAATAATGAAAATAAAAATGAAAAATAGTAGACAAGATTTATAGTGGTTCGGGCAACCTTCCCTACTTCACTCTTCCAAGCTTACACTCTCTTGTGACTTGGGTTCCACTATGTATTCCGCGAATACAACTAGAGTCTCTACTCTCTTCTAGATTCTAGCTCTAGGAGGCATATACAACCAGAGCCTCCGCTCTCTTCTAGATTCTAGCTCTAGGTGGCGTATACAACAAATAGCACAAGTAGGTGACGAGTTCCACTCCAATCACAACGCTACTTTGCTATAGCTTGGTTTGAAACACGAAAATCAAACCAAGCACCAAAAACCAAATAATAAGATGAAATAGAAAAAAACTACACTTTACAGATTTGTGTAGTAAGTTCCAGCTCGAGGAAGAATCTGTAGAAGCAACGAATCATTTTGCGTTGAAGCAAACAACAACTTTGAAGCTAGTTCTTCCTTTGAAAGTGTATAGATCACTCAATTGTAGAGAAAAGTGGATTGAAACTCTTAGTAGCACTTCTTTCCTCTTTTTCAGCTCTTACTTATATGTTTCCACGTTTGTTTGAGTGTCTATATATAGAAGAGGGAGAATTTTGAACGTTATAGAGTTGGTTGGCACGTAATAAATGTTCTAACGTTCAAAAATTAGAACGTTATTTCGCCAAGTCGCACGTGGAGTCGACTTCGTGTGCGACTTCACCCAAGTCTCATGCTGGAGTCGACTTCGGGTGCGACTTCGGCTATGCTTTAGTTTCCAAGTCTATCTTCTGGGTTGACTTGGTCTGAGACTTGGCCCCAAGTCGATCTTGGAGTCGACTTCGGGAGCGACTTGGGTTTTCTCTCTTGCCAAGTCTGCTTAATCATTCTTGAAATGTCTCTTGCTTGCTTAAGTTCTTCTTCATAAGTGTTCTTCTTTTGATTTTCAATACTTGGAGTTCATTTGTATAAAAGTTCTTTAGCTTTATGTCTAGAGAACTTGAAAATCTTGAATCTTTGTGTGCATGAACAAGTCCAATATATATATTTCGATTTGAATGGTTGAATTCATGTATCTTGCTTTCTTTGGACTTGGATTAATCTTCATATATTCCAAGTCGAATATTTAAGTCGACTTGGTCTTCAACTTGACTCAAGTCTAACTTGAAGTCGACTTATTCCCCGACTTAACTCCTGAAATTTCTGCCGTCTAATTGAAGTCGATGACTTCATGTTTGACTTCGGCAGCTCTGCCACCCAATTTCAACTTTGGAAGGAAAGTGTCATATGAAGTCGATACTGGAGTCGACTTGGTCTACGACTTCGCCCAAGTCGCTGTTGGTCCCGAGTTAATGGCAATTACCAAAGAGGGGAGGGGTGAATTGGATATTTTAAAATTTTCAACTTAAACAAAAACTTTACCCTGGATTAATCTAATCCCCTTTATGAAGAAACAAATGGAAAGTAATATAGTGCAGAGAGTAGAAATAAAAATCAACAAGCAAGATTTTTATAGTGGTTCGGGCAACCTTCCCTACTCCACTCTTCCAAGCTCACACCTCTTGTGACTTAGGTTCCACTATGTATTTCACAAATACAACTAGAGCCACTGCTCTCTTCTAGATTCCAGCTCTAGGGGGCATCAACAATACACAGCACAAGTAGGTGACGAGTTCCACTCCAATCACACACTACTTTGCTTACACTTGATCTTAGTTACCCAAACTAAATCAAGTTCAATACAACAAGAAAAATTAAAAGAGAGTTTCTACACGTTACTATTGTGTAGAGGCAGATTTGGCGCGGAGAAGAACTTGTAGCGTAGACTTAATGATTCAGCAAGCAGCTCTTGGCAGTTTGGAAGTAAAGTTCTTCTTCTAGATGTTGGCTAGATCACTTAATGCTCTTAGAGATGGGAGTTATGCTCATTCAATGAATTCTCAGCTACCCTCCACGTTCATATTGAATGCCTTATATAATTTGCGAGGGAATCCGAACATTTGGAAGTAGGTGGCGCGCATTTAATGCGCCAGCATTCGAAAAATTTCTGACCGTTGCGACCCAAGTCGAGGTGGAGTCGACTTCGGGTGCGACTTCGCCCAAGTCGCAGATGGAGTCGACTTCGGGTGCGACTTCGACTGTCCGCATCTTCTTCAAGTTCCAGTCTAGGTCGACTTGGTCCTCAACTTGACCCAAGTCGCAGGTGAAGTCGACTTCGGGTGCGACTTCACTTCTTCAGCTTGCTAGTTGAACTTGAAATCTTTAGAGATGACTTTGATCACTTGATTTTCTTCATATTGATTATTCTTCCATTTATTTATAATTCTTGGAGCTTAGTATAATCATCCTAGTTTGTAAAACTTTAAGCTCTATATCTTGAGATCTTGAATACTTGAATCTTAGAGTGCCTAATGATGTCCAAATGTGTGTTCATAATCCAATATGATGGATTCATGCAACCCTGCTTGCTTTGGTCTTCATTTTATCTTCATTTGATCCAAGTCGATTATCTTCACTTGAGTATAGCACTCAGTCGTTTTGATCTGCAAGTTCCGCGCTGAAGTCGAAGCTGGAATCGACTTGGTTTGCGACTTCACTCAAGTCGCATGCGGATTCGACTTGGGATGTGACTTCAACAGCTCTCATCGCCGATTTCAACTCTGGACGAAAAACGATGCCTCGAAGTCGCTACTGGAGTCGACTTGGTCTACGACTTCACCTCAAGTCGCAAGTGAAGTCGACTTGGGATGTGACTTCGGCAGCTCTCATTCTTGATTTCAACTCTGGAAGGAAATGACGTTTTGAAGTCGCTGCTGGAGTCGACTTGGGGATCGACTTGGGCTAAGTCGATGCCTGAGTCGACTTGGAAATCGACTTGACTTGCCATGCTTCATATTCTTCATTTTTGTAACCTTTAATCATTTCCACAAACATGTTAGTGACCAAAACTTGCTCAAATTGATTTGTTAATCATCAAAACATAGACTTGGCTTATTTTTCTCATATTTCCAACAGTCGCAAGTGGAGTCGACTTCATCTGCGACTTCGGCACATTTTGCTCCCAATTTTAACGCTGGACGGAGGACGTCTCTTGAAGTCGAAGATGGAGTCGACTTGAGAAATCGACTTGGCCCAAGTCGATATTTGAGTCGACGTGGGTTGCGGCTTGACCTGTTCTATTTTGTATTTTTCATTTTTATAACCTTAAACATTGCACAAAACATATTAGTAGCTAAGACTTTACTCAAATTATGTTGTTAATCATCAAAACTCATACTTTGGATATTTTGCATTTGATTTCAATAATTGTTTCCAACAATCTCTCCCTTTTTGATGATTGACAAAACCAATTTGAGTTTGTACCTTTCAATATGTCATTTAGAAAAATTTTAGAACAAACATAAGTTATTTGCATTTTGATCTTAGTGACATTGTCATATATATTTCATTTTCAATAAGTTGAATCTTGAACAATCATCTTAAAATGGAACATTAGTAATCAAAACAAAACTCAAGTAATCAGAGCATAATTCAAGTATAACTTTTGCATAAGTAATCAGAGCATAAGCAATCTTTTCATTTTTTAAAAATTTTATGCAAGTTTCAAAAGTAAAATAAAACCTATATACAAGTTACCCAACCAAAAAAGTAAACTCAAAACTACTAAAAACTCTCAAACTTCTCCCCCTTTTTTTCAATCGAGCAAATAGGGGTCGACTCGAAGAGCTTTGGTGAACTGGAACGCATAGATAGGATATGGAGTCAGGCGAACGGGTCGAATGAGAGCTGAGGAGTAAAAAGATGAGACTGGGGCCGGTGTGGGATCTCGATGAACTGATCAAGTATCAAATGGATCAAGCTCAGGGATACTCTGATGACAACGGCTTCCGGATGCTAAGTGATATCGGATGGTCCAGAGTTCCCTATCCATGCGATCCTGTCAAGAATGCATATCCATGATAGCATGTAGGACCTCGGCGATCTGACTGGTCATCCGGTCCTCTAGCTGCTCCAGGTGCTCTCGAAGGGCCTGAACTGAAGTATCCCGAGATGATGGCTGTGATGCTATATCTGGAATCTCTGAGCCACGAGGTGAATACGATCCGTGTGAGGCAGGTGATGTCGATGCCTCATGAACATCCTGGGGTGGAGCAGGCTGCTCCTCTGGAGGTGACGGGGGCTGCTCCCCCTGTCCCTGTGCATCCCCGGCCTCGTCTTGAGCCGGTGAACCCATTTCTTCTTGAACTCTGAGCTGATTCACATTGATCTTCATTCTTTGAATCAGTGCTTTATTGATTGCATTCGTCGTCTTTAACACTTCGAATGACTCTCCTTCGATATCAACTTCAAAATGTTCTAGAATCTTAGTGATCCAAGTGCCATAAGGCAAAACCCCTTGTGGGTTGTCTTTCCTAGAACTCAGTGCTTCGATGAATAATCGTGGGAGGCTCACTTTGATCCGGTTCACTATTTTCCACAAGATTCTTGCCTCCTGTGGATTTAGCTGGTTCCTTCCGCCACCCTTTTGATAGATGCAGTGGGCGATGAGTAGGCATAGGACTCGTAGCCTTGGGGATAAGTCCATATAGTGTAGGAACTTGATCCCTAGATGATATTTATTGCTCCGGGTGAGCTGATTGTAGATCTGATCAAGTGTAAGATCTGCTGGGATTGGCTCATCCTCATGTGGAACTTCTAGAATTTGCCTTATGTTCATTATTGCCTGATCCAGATTTGGGGTTACACCAATACCAAAGAACATATCAACTCCCTTTACAAAGGTACCAAAATATTCTTCATCCCATAAGTAGTAAAAGATCCTGGTCAGATCAGGATAAACCCTTTCATCCTCTTTCAGTAGTTTGGTCCATCCTTAAAAATCTAACAACTCTTCAATATCAGATTCATAATCATTCAGAAACTTAAAGTCAATGATCTTTGGGATGAATACCTTCCGCTCATAGAAGGATTTGTAAAACCGGCTATGCTGCAGTTCTGTTTTGAAGTATGTGGTCGGCATCTTCAAGACTTGGGCTTTAGGATCCTTGGCTCCCTTCTTTCTGGCCCCAGATTGCGTGCTTTGAGAGGTCTAAGGTTGTTCTTCCCTAGCAGCCATTGTTGATGGAGTTCCGGCTTGGAAACGGACTCTGCGGCCTGTGGAGGTTGAAGGCTCTTCCCGAGCTCGCTTCAAGGGGGTTCGTTGCCTTCTAGGTATGTCCTCCTCAGTTTGGGAGTTAGTTTGTTTGGGAATTGGCTTCAATGATGGTTTAGACACTGCCAATTTTGGCAATCTAGCTTTGGGTGCCATTGATTTGGTTTTTGAAATGGGATATTCAATTGGAGTTTTTGAGATGCAACTAACTGAAATGAAGACCGAAAGCTGGAGGTTTTTGAAATGGAGTTTGAAAAATGGAGGATTTCAAAACAGAAGGAAGGTTGAAACTTCAGAGTACTGCTTTAGAGAGGTCAGAGACTGATGGAAAGAAAATGAGAGCCTGCTTTAGAGAGGACTACTTTAGAGAGGTCTTTCGAGAGAGAGAGAGAGGGAGAGAGAGAGAGAGACCGGACAGATACGGAACTGTGAGAGATGAGAGGGAGATATTTGGAGAGAAGGGAGGAGATGAAGATTGCCAGAGAGAAAGATGAGAGAAAGAGAGCTGGGATGCCGGAAACAAAGAGGAAATGGGTGTAGACGGCTGCCGGCTCGAGAGAAAATGTGAGGGAAGAAGAGAAAAGGAAAAAAGAAAGAAGAAGAAGTCCAACGGTCGCGCGCTGGAGTCAACTTTGCCCTAGGCGAAGTCGACTTCACCCATGCAGAGTCGACTTCGCCTCTGTAGTGGCGCCAACTTCGCATTTTGACGTCGACTTCACTGAAGTCGACGTGGGTGTTTATGGAGTCGACTTGGCTCATCGACTTGGTCTTTTCTAAGTCCAATTTTCTCTTCTAATTGTTTCTAATTTAGCTCGATCATCCCCATATCATTCCTAATTTTGTAAAATGATTCCTTTGCTAAAGGTTTGGTAAAAATATCTGCAATTTGATCATCAGTTTTCACGTATTCTAAACAAACATTATGATTTTCAACATATTCACGGATAAAATGATGTCTTATATCTATATGTTTGGTTCTAGAATGCAAGACTGGATTTTTAGTTAAACAAATTGTACTTGTATTGTCACATTTAATTGGAATGTTATAATAATCAATACCATAGTCTTTCAATTGTTGTTTCATCCAAAGTAGTTGGTCACAACAACTCTCAGCGGCTATATATTCAGCTTCCGCCGTAGATAGAGCAACACTAGTTTGTTTCCTTGAATACCATGAAACCAAGATGTTTCCAAGGAATGGACATGTTCCACTAGTACTCTTTCTATCTACTTTGTAACCGGCAAAATCCGCATCCGAGTAGCCGATTAAATCAAACGTTGACCCCTTTGGATACCAAAGTCCAAGATTAGTGGTATTTATCAAATATTTAAAAATTCTTTTTACAGCCAATAGATGTGATTCTTTAGGACATGCTTGGAATCTAGAACACATACAAACACTGAAAAGAATATCCGATCTAGAAGCCGTTAAATATAACAACGATCCTATCATACTTCTATAAAGCTTTTGATCGATACATTTACCGTTTTCGTCCGTGTCGATCTTGATTGTTGAACTCATTGGAGTATTTGCTCCTTTGCTAGTTTGCATTCAAAATTTCTTTAGCATTTCCTTGATGTACTTGGACTGATTTATGAATATTCCTTTGACTTGTTGCTTGATTTGCAGTCCAAGGAATAAATTTAATTCTCCCATCATGCTCATTTCGAATTCGCTCTGCATAATCTTAGAAAATTCTTGGCACAGACTTTCGTCAGTAGCACCAAATATTATATCATCTACATAAATTTGCACAATTAAAATATTTTTAGTTTTATACTTGATGAATAAGGTAGTGTCAACCTTTCCTCTTTAGAATTCATGATCAATCAAAAATTTATTTAACCTTTCATACCAAGCTCGTGGAGCTTGTTTTAGTCCATATAATGCTTTGGTTAATTTATAAACATATTTTGATTGATTCTTTTCTTCAAATCCAGGGGTTTGTTCAACATATACTTCTTCATTCAAGAATCCATTCGAAAATGCACTTTTCACATCCATTTGAAACAATTTGAAACTCATGTGAGAAGCAAATGCTAGTAAAATGCGTATGGTTTCTAATCTAGCCGTGGGTGCATATGATTCTTCAAAATCAATCCCTTCTTCCTGGGAATACCCTTTGGCTACTAGTCTGGCTTTGTTTCTTATTACAAGTTTTCTTTCGTCTAATTTGTTCCAAAATACCCATTTGGTACCAATAATGGTGTAATCATTTGTTCTAGGAACTAAATGCCATACATTTTTTCTTTTCAATTGATTTAGCTCTTCTTGCATTGCAATAACCCAGTTTTCATCATTAAGAGCTTGTTCAATAGTGGTTGGTTCAATTTTTGACACAAATGCATATTGTCCACAAATATTTTGTTTTGATCTCCTAGTTTTTACTCCTTCATAAATATTTCCAATGACTTGCTCAATTGGATGGGCATTTTTGAATTTCAAATCAATTGGAGGTTTGTAGGAGTCATTACCTTCACTTACCTCTTCCTCCATGGGATTTTCTAGCTTGAGCTCGGTTTCCTTTTGTTGTTCTTATTTTTTTGCTTTTGTATCATCTACATCACTTAGTTCATCCTCCTTTCTCGGAGTTTGGTTAAATTCATCAAAAACAACATGTATTGATTCTTCCACTATTTGATTTCTTTTGTTGAAAATCCCATATGCTTTGCTATTTGATTAATAACCAAGGAAAATAGCTTCATCACTTTTGACATCTAATTTTTCCAAATTTTTTTTTCCATTATTTAACACATAACAAGTACATCTAAAAGTATGGAAATATGATATGTTCGGTTTTCTGCCTTTCCAAAGTTCATATGGGGTCTTTTTCAATATTACTTTAATGGTAACTCGGTTTAATACATGACAAGCTGTACTTACAGCTTCACCCCAAAATCTTTTGGAAAATTTACTCTCATTTAGCATAGTTCTAGCCATTTCTTGTATTGTCCGGTTTTTCCTTTCAACAACTCCATTTTGTTGAGGAGTTTTTGGTGCAGAAAATGTATGGTGAATTCTTTTTTCATTGCAAAATTCTATGAATCGATTATTTTCAAATTTACCACCATGATCACTTCTAATGGAAATAATTGAACTTTGTTTTTCATTTTGCACCAAATTTGAAAACGTGACAAATATAGAAAATGCTTCATCTTTGCTAGCTAAGAGTATAATCTAAGTAAATCTTGAAAAATCATCAACAATTACATACACGTACTTTTTCCCACAAAGAGTTAAAATATCCGATGGCCCATAAAGATCCATATGTAACAATTCAAGTGGTCTAGTTGTTGAAATTTCCTTTTTGGTGGAAAATGGCATTTTGGGTTGTTTAGATAGTTGACAAGCTTTGCAAATCTTATCTTTGTCATATTTGAGCTTTGGTAACCCTTGTACTAGATTTTTTTTCCACAATATTTTAATATTTGACATATTTATATGCCCAAGCCTTGTATATCATATCCATGGATCATTTTCTATGGCTATTGGACATTTTCCCTCTAGTTCATCAAGGCAAACCAAATATACATTTCCATGTCTTTTGCCACTAAATACTATGTGTTCATCATCAAAAACATTGCATATAGAGGATTCAAATACAACTTTATATCCTTTATCACATAATTGACTAATACTCATTAGGTTGTGTTTAAGTCCTTCAACAAATAGTACATCCTCAATACATGCATTTGAAATACCATAAACATTTTCTTTACCTTTTATTTTACCTTTTTCATTATTTCCAAAGGCTACTGTTCCTTCATTGCATGAGCTAATCTTATGGAACAGTTCTTTTTCTCCTGTCATATGTCTTGAGTAGCCATTATCCATAAACCATATATTATTGGCCTTACCTCTATGACAAACCTGCAAGAATTAAGTCAAGTGGAGCTCATCCTTTTGGTACCTATTTTATGGGTCCATTTGGGTTAGTTAACCATTGGAGTCTATGTTGATCTACCTTTGAAGCTATAAATCCAATGCTTTTCGGCATCCAAACCAATTTTGCACCAAGGTTTTGTAATTTTCTTAATTTGCATTAATAAACCTTGTGTCCCAACTTGTTGCAATAATTACAAGCTCACGGGAGTCTAAAAATAGGAAGCCGTTTGGTATTTGTTCCTCGGTTGGTCTTTTGGTCCAAACTACTTGATTTATCTTATGTTTAGTATAAATGGGTTTGGCGTTGTTTCTCGGAGCATTAGATTTCTCTTGCTTAAATGTATTATACCCAAGTCCTTTCTTACAAGTTTGAGTTGTCATTTTCAAGAACATTTTCACATTTTCTCCTGGATTAAAAAACTTGACAAGCGATTCATTTAATGATTTACTTTCCTTTTTGAGTTTCTCTAACTCAATTTCCAAGGTATTCTTTTCACTTTTTAATTTATCTATATTTTCAGCAAGTTTACCATTCACAATTATTACTGCATCACATTGTCTTTTCTTTATTGTAAACTTGTTTCCTAATTTCTTTATTTCCTCATATAATAAATCATAGGCTTGTTGAAGTTCTTCCAATTCAGCACATTTGAGGCATTCATTTGTAGAAGAGAAAATTGAAAAAGATTTTTATTTAGAGGTTACCTCTTGACTACTTGTGCAGTTCGTTGAAGTAGCTTGATCCTCCAAGATTCCGTTGCTGCAAAACACATGTCGGAATTTTCCATGCAACAAATTCTTGCGCAATCTGCTTCGCATTCTTCACTTGAAAAGCTACATGTTGTAGATTCCTCTTCATTTACGTACATGCCTCTTCCTTTGTTTCTTTGAAATTTTCTGTTGTCGCCTCGATCTTTTCTTTGCCCCTTTGCTTTTTCTTCGGGCATTGGGCATTGGGCTTGCATGTGCCCCGAACCACCACACCGATAACATTTTGTTGATTCTTTCTTTTTCTCTTTAGAATTTCTTTCTTTAAAGTTTCTGAAATTTCTACCTTTCCTTACAAATTTTCTGAACCGTTTTGTAAGTAAGGCAATTTCATCATCGTTTTGTGATGATGAGGTGGTGTCATCTGAGTCTTGTGCAGCTTTCAAGGCGATGGCTCTTTTGCCTGTGGTGATCCTCGTTTCTTTTCTTGATTAGGTCTCATGTGACATTAACGAGCTAATAAGATCTTCCAACTTTAATGTGTTTAAATCCTTGGCTTCTTCTATTGCCGTGATTTTTGGAGTCCATGATTTGGGTAGTGCCCTTAGAATCTTCATAACCTGTTCAGATTCAGAAATTGCCTTTCCTAGCCCTTTCAAGGCGTTAGTAATCTTGGAAAATCTAGCAAACATTTCAGAAATATTTTCTGTTTCTAACATTCTAAAGTTTTCTAATTCTCCAATCAAAATATTTCTCCTTGTCCCTTGGACTTGAGAAGTTCCTTCATAGATAGATGTTAGTGGATCCCATATCTCTTTGGCAGTCACACAAGAGGATACTCTATCATATTCGGAAGTAGTAAGAGCACAAAATAATGAATTCATAGCCTTGGCGTTGCTCTTGACAATTTTCACTTCCTCATTGGTCCATTTGGAAGCTCTTTCATCAATAGGCAAAGTCACACCGTCTTGGATTGCAATCTAAGAGTTCATATCTGTAGCCATGATGAGTTGTTTCATACGTAGCTTCCAATATCCAAAATTGTTCCCATCAAACAATGGTGGCCTAGTAAAGGATTGGCCTTCAGCAAACGCGGGAATGGAAGTGGATTGGGATGCCATATCAAAAGATCTCTTTGGTAGAACTCAAAGACCAGCTCTGATACCACTTGTTGGTCCCGAGTTGATGGCAATTACCCAAGAGGGGAGGGGTGAATTGGGTATTTAAAATTTTAAACTTTAATTAGAGATTTTACTTCGATTTAGTTTAATCCTCTTTAATAAAACAAATAGAAAACAATAAGATAATGAAAGTGAAAATGAAAAACAATAGATAAGATTTATAGTGGTTCGGGCAACCTTCCCTACTCCACTCTTCCAAGCTTACACTCCCTTATGACTTGGGTTCCACTATGTATTCCGCGAATACAACTAGAGTCTCTACTCTCTTCTAGATTCTAGCTCTATGGGGCATAAACAACCAGAGCCTCTACTCTCTTCTAGATTCTATCTCTAGGGGGCGTATACAACAAATAGCACAAGTAGGTGACGAGTTCCACTCCAATCACAACGCTACTTTGCTATAGCTTGGTTTAAAATAAAAAAATCAAACCAAGCACCAAAAACCAAATAATAACATGAAATAGAAGAAATCTACACTTTACAGATTTGTGTAGCAAGTTCCAGCTCAAGGAAGAATCTGTAAAAGCAACGAATCGTTTTGCGTTGAAGCAAACAGCAACTTTGAAGCTAGTTCTTCCTTTGAAAGTGTATAGATCACTCAATTGTAGAGAAAAGTGGATTGAAACTCTTAGTAGCAGTTCTTTTCGCTTTTTCAGCTCTTACTTGTATGTTTCCACGTTTGCTTGAGTGTCTATATATAGAAGAGGGAGAATTTTGAATGTTATAGAGTTGGTTGGCGCGTAATAAATGTTCTAACGTTCAAAAATTCGAACGTTATTTCTCCAAGTCGCAGGTGGAGTCGACTTCGTGTGCGACTTCACCCAAGTCGCATGCTGGAGTCGACTTTTGGATGCGACTTCGGCTATGCTTTAGTTTTCAAGTCTGTCTTCTGGGTCGACTTGGTCTAAGACTTGGCCCCAAGTCGATCTTGGAGTCGACTTCGGGTGCAACTTGGCTTTTCTCTCTTGCCAAGTCTACTTAATCATTCTTGAAATGTCTCTTGCTTGCTTAAGTTCTTCTTCATAAGTGTTCTTCTTTTCATTTTCAATACTTGGAGTTCATTTGTATAAAAGTTCTTTAGCTTTATGTCTAGAGAACTTGAAAAGCTTGAATCTTTGTGTGCATGAACAAGTCCAATATATAAATTTTGATTTGAATGGTTAAATTCATGTATCTTGCTTGCTTTGGACTTGGATTAATCTTCATATATTTCAAGTTGAATATTTAAGTCGACTTGGTCTTCAACTTGACTCAAGTCTAACTTGAAGTCGACTTATTCCCCGACTTGACTCCTGAAATTTCTGCCGTCTGATCGAAGTCGATGCTGGAGTCGACTTCATGTGCGACTTCGGCAGCTTTGCTACCCAATTTCAACTCTGGAAGGAAAGTGTCATATGAAGTCGATACTGGAGTCGACTTGGTCTGCGACTTCGCCCAAGTCGCAAGTGGAGTCGACTTCGGCACATTTTTCTCCCAATTTCAACGCTGGACGGAGGACGTCTCTTGAAGTCGAAGATGGAGTCGACTTGGCCCAAGTCGATGTTTGAGTCAACCTGGGTTGTGACTTGACCTGTTCTGTTTTGTATTTTTTATTTTTATAACCTTAAACATTGCACAAAACATATTAGTAGCTAAGACTTTACTCAAATTATGTTGTTAATCATCAAAACTCATACTTTGGATATTTTGCATTTGATTTCAACAATTGTTTCCAACATTGGTTTTTTTTATTGTTGGAAAAAATGTCAATTTTTGGAACCCATGAACAGTACCCAACTCGCTGTGAACAGTAATCGTGAACAGTAATTATGAACAGTTCCATGAACAGTAACCATGAACAGTAACAGTGTAAATTAAGTAAAAATAAGATTGATATTTATCATGAATGATATTAGTTCTATAAAGCATTAGGGTAAAAAAACCCATAGGCAGTAGAAACCTAATAACTTTTAGATTTAACCTCTATAGGAAGCATGGAAGGTCATAAATGATTATGACACATATATGATAAAGTGTAAAATATCCTTTTCACTTGTATAGGAAAAGGACAAGAAAGGATAAATGAGTCAGATTGAAGCAAAGCAAAGGTAAGCAAGAAAACTTTTTGAAAATGATTTTATATATTTTTATATTGCAACCATGAAAAATGTCGAAATTGCTTTATTATAAGCAAATCCTTATGAAAATTAGGAGAAATGTAGAAATGGTTGCATTATGAAGGAGAAAGGAAAATTTTGATTTTCAAAATAATATTTGGTTTTATCGAACGAAATTGAAATGATTTATTAAAATATTTTGAAAGGGATTTAAGGAAGGCCAACCGATAATCAATTTGAATGACGACTTTTTTTTAAAAAAGTAATGACCGAAGGATCATACAAGCTTACCTTCACCTTCATATAGAAGTAACCCATGTGACATGTGGATAAAGAATATGATATGATATGAAAAATGAATTATGTGTTTGTATATCCTTTGTTTATGAAAAACCTAGAAATGGGAAGAAAAATGTTTACAAAGTCTTTTGTTTTCAAATATTAAAATATTTTTCAAAATTGTTCTACCGATCAAAAATTATTTATAAACATTTTAGCAATGTTTCGAATTTACTATTTCCCAAATGTTTCCTTGAAATATTTTAAATGATTTAGAAATGTGTTATTTAAATGTTTATAAAATTATTTACGGTTGGTCATCCTTACAAAATATTTTTGTTAACTTGTTAACTTGGGCTGTGCCAAGTTTTTAAGTTATAAAAAGGAATACAGGCCAAGGTCTGTACTATTTTGGAATGATATGCTAGCATTAAGTTTTGAAAAGGAAAAGTCACAGATTAGGGTCTGCGGAGTTTTATAAAAGCATGCTAGCATAAGAATGTGAAGAAAGGAATGTGCACATGAGTTATGTATTAGGTCTACTGTAGAGGATATGTAGACCGAACGCGGTTGCGAGATGGGCCCCCTCTACATAGGCCAAGTCGCTTCAGAAGGCGAAATACCGGCGGCGCCCTCCCTGAAATGGGAGAAGGAACGGATAGCCGCCCAGCTAGAGGGCTATCTAATGAAAGGGTTTCTCTCTTAAGGAGGAAAGGGTGGTCACTTGGTAAGTGTCACCTACCAGACGGACAGAAACGTATTGCATGATGCATATGCTTGTTTTGAAAAGGTTTTATGGAAAATGTTTTAAGGACATGTGAATGTCCTTGGAGAAAGGAAGTTTTATGAAAAATATTTTTATGTCCATGAAAAAGAGGTTTACATGTTAAGTTTGCAAGCATATGTTTTATGAAAGGTTTTATGAAAAGGTTTCTATTCCATTGGTAGTTGATCACTTGTGAAGTGTCTCCTATCGAATGGAGAGAAATGCATTTACGAATGGTTTACGTGAATGGTTTACATGAATGATTTGTTGGTCCCGAGTTAACGGCAAATACCCAAGAGGGGAGGGGTGAATTGGGTAATTAAATTTTTTCAACTTAAACAGAAACTTTACCCTGGCTTAGTTCAATCCCTTTCAATGAAACAAAAGGAAAGCAATAAGATAATAAGGGCTGAAATAAATCAATGGACAAGATTTATAATGGTTCGGGCAACCTTCTCTACTACACTCTTCCAAGCTCACACCTCTTGTGACTTGGGTTCCACTATGTATTTCACAAATACAACTAGAGCCACTGCACTCTTCTAGATTCCAGCTCTAGGGGGCATCAACAACTTACGGTACAAGTAGGTGATGAGTTCCACTCCAATCACACACTACTTTGCTTGCACTTGATCTTAGTTACCCAAACTAAATCAAGTTCAATACAACAGGAAAATATAAAAGAAAGTTTCTACACATTACTGGTGTGTAGAGGTAGATTTGGCGCAGAGAAGAACTTGTAAAGTAGTCTGAAAGATTCAACGAGCAGCTCTTGGCAATTTGAAAGGAAGGTTCTTCTTCTAGATATTGGCTTGATCACTTAATGCTCTTAGAGATGAGAGTTGTGCTCAATCAATGATATTTCAGCTACCCTCCACGTTCATATTGAATGTCTTATATAAATGGCGAGGGAATCCGAACGTTTGGAAGTAGGTGGCGTGCATTTAATGTGCCAACGTTTGAAAATTTTCCGACCGTTGCGACTCAAGTCACAACTGGAGTCGACTTTGGGTGTGACTTCGCCCAAGTCGCAGATGAAGTCGACTTCGGGTGCGACTTCGGCTGTGCTCAGGCTGTTCAAGTTCTTCCTCGGGTCGACTTGGTCCTGGACTTGACCCAAGTCGCAGGTGAAGTTGACTTCGGGTGCGACTTCACTTTCTGTGCCTGCTTGATGAACTTGAAATCCTTGGAGATGACTTTGGTTACTTAAATTTCTTCAAAATAATGTACTTCCCTTGATTTATGTCATTTGAAACTCAATATATTCATCCAAACTTGATGTCCTTTAGCTCCGTGACTTGTAAACTTTGAATCCTTGAATCTTGGAGTACATGAAGTGTGTGGTCTTGATTTTCCATGATGAATACATGCAACTTTCTTTGCTTTGGACTTGATTTGATCTTCATTTGGCCTAAGTCGAATATTTGAGTCTACTTGGTCTTCAATTTTACTCAAGTCGAGCATTGAGTCGACTTGGTCTGCGACTTAGCTCTTCAAAACACGTGCAGTCAGTCTGAAGTCGAAGCTGGAGTCGACTTGGTCTGCGACTGTGAAACCCCGATCTTAGACACATATATGAAACCCTAGGGTTGTAAACCCTAGGTAATATATTAATAAAATATATATTCATGAGTATGAAAAATATGAGGGAATAAAGTTTAAAATAATTATTTATGGAATTCAGATGAATAGTGCACGTGAATAGTAAAACGTGAATAGTAAATGTGGGATTAAGAAATATGTTAAGTTAATCACTTTGGATTAACTTAATCACAAAAAGACAAAAAAGGAAGCTTCCCACAAAAGGACAAAATAGCAACTTTTTGATTTATTTAGTATTTTCGGATTTTTATGGATTTTTGTGAAGAAAATGAAGAAAAATTCATATCTTGCAATCCGGACGTCGGATTGGGATGAAATTTTTATGGATGGCCAAAATATGATGATGAACATGATAAGTGGTCCAAGATTGATCAAAAATCATGAATTAAGGGTCAAGATTAAACGTCATTTGAAGATCAAAAAGTAGCTTTACTTTTTCATTAATTAGTATTTGACTTTGGATTAATTTTAATTAATTAAATGGATAAATAATTAATGAAAAGCTGCTATGGCTGCTGGAGCTTGGACTTTTGGGGCCAAATCCAATGGCCCAAAATCAATCTTATCAAAAATCAATGGCTAGGATTAATTTAGCCTAAATTTATTAATTTTAAAAAATAAAAAATAGGAAAAAATAGGGCTTCCATAGGGGGACTGGAGCAGGCCTAGGGTGGGCTGCACAAGGCTCCACGAACCTTTTGGAAATTAGAAAAAAATACATTTATAATTTAATACCTTGAGCAAGAGGGGGTAAATTCCAAATTCATAAAAAATCAAGCCCTATAAATAGGGGCCAAGGGGTGAACGTACAAGGCACTCCCAAGCTTGAGCAAGAGCTCATTTTCCACCCCCAAATTCGTTTTAAGAGAGAAAGAGGAGGTTAGAGAGAGAAAGGGCAAGTTGGAGGACATATTTTCCACTTCGGGTAAGTGACTTCTTCTCAAATTTCTTTTGGATGTTAAGTAGAGTAAAATCATGTTTAGATAATGCCTAAGCATGAGAAAATAAGTAAGGTTATAATGCCAAAGTAGAATTATGCCGAAACATCGAAAATTTGGAGCGAAGATAGAGCATTCGGGAAAATCATGTATGATATATGGAAATAATGCTCCAAATTTGATAAATGATGATTTGGGATGTATGATTATGATAAATATGATGTTGGAATGATGATATATTAACTTCATGATTTTTGGAATTAAGGATTATGCTTAAGTGAATTTATGATGATTTTTAGTATTTGGAAAAAATGATTTCTTTCATCGAGTAAATGATGATAAAATCAAAATGTATGAAATGTCCTATGATATACTAGAAATAAGGTATCTCATTGTATTTTTTATTTTTGGAAAGAATATCAATTTTTGGAACCCATGAACAGTAACTACGTCTCTGTGAACAGTAACCTCGGGTGAACAGTAACGTGAACAGCGATGACGAATAGTAATATGCTACAGTTACATGAACAGTAATTATGAACAGTGAACAGCGTATTTTGGAAAAAATTGAGATTTATTTTTGTATAATTATGAGGATATATGGATGGAATTTTTAAAGGATTTATGGATAAAAATTCATATAAATGAGTAATGACCAAGTATTTATAAAAGAAAAACCTCTATAAAAATGAGGTAATATGTGATCGTAAAGCATGCATGGGAAGCAAGCTAAGACATGGAACAGATAGATAAAATATCAAATTTTCTTGTATAGGAAAATGAAAGGAAAGGATAAAGGAGTCAGGTTGAAGCAAAGCAAAGGTAAGCAAGCACAACTTTGAAAATGTGATTTTATTACTTCATTGTAAGCAAGCAAACCCCTTTGAAAATATGATTTTATTCTCAAGTATTTATGAAATGTGTTTTAAGGATGGTCATTCCTATAATGTTTTGAAATGATGAATGTTTATGAGTTTTTATGAAAAGTCATGCCGGCATATTAATATCATGTGATGTTCATGGACATGTGCACATGTATGATGTATAAGGAAGAGGCTTTTGTGGAGGTAGAAAGCGGAACAGAGGGTCCCCCTTCACTATTGCCGAGTTGTATGGGCTGTGTGCCGACGGCGTCCTCCCCAGAGGTGGAGGCAAAGGAATATTATGTGTGAATGAAATGCATTGCATTTTCATACATAGATTGAAAAGAAAAGCATGGATTTGAAATGATGTTTTTAAATGAATTGTGCAAATAATTCTCTACATGAGAATGACAAGCCACCTGGTGTAAGAGGTATATAATGCCGGGATAATCAAAAGTCATGCATGTAGGAACCATGTAGGCGTCAAGAGGAAGAGAGGTTCCCCTTGATGAGGCCAAGTCGGAGATAACCGGCGTATTGGACCATGCTATGTGAGATGTTCCCTGGGCTAGCGTACCCACACACAAAGGTTTATGTCAGGAATGGAAAGAAAGTATTTGCACACATGGATTTGAAAAGATATTTTTAAGGGATGATGCAAATAATCCTCTACATGAGAATGACAAGTAACCTGGTGTAAGAGGTATATAATGCCTGGAAAATCAAGAGTCATGCATGTAGGAACCATGTAGGCGTCAAGAGGAAGAGAGGTTCCTTTTGATGAGGCCAAGTCGGAGACAGCCGGCGTATTGGACCATGTTATGTGAGATGTTCCCTGGGCTAGCGTACCCGCACACGAAGGTTTATGTCAGGAGTGGAAAGGAAGCATTTGCACATCCAATGTTTATGAAAAGGTTTCTATTCCATTGATAGTTGATCACTTGCTAAGTGTCTCCTATCAAATGGAGAGAAATGCATTTACAAATGGTTTACATGAAAGGTTTTTATGAATGATTTATGAAAGGTTTCAAAAAATGGTTTACGAAAAGGTTTCTATTCCGTTGGTAGTTGATCACTTGATAAGTGTCTTCTATCGAATGGAGAGGAATGCATTTAAAATGAAAAATGCTTGCTTATTGAGTTTCGACTCATGTTTTGTTTTCCCAACCTCAGACAGGTGTAGGGAAAGCCAAGAAATGAAGGACATGTGTTGCTGAAGGAAAAGAGGAATCTACAAAGGTTAGTAGATTTTTGTATGAATAGATTCCCTAATGGGATATGATGAAAAAGACATAGGTTGTATGAAATTATGAAGTGATGAATAATATGAGAAATTGATGATTTATGATGTTATGGATAAGTCCATTATGAATGATGATGAGTATATGTTTATATGATGAAAGAAAATGAAAAAAAAATTGGACGAGATCCAATTAAGTACCCGCCGCGTGATCAGGGCAACAATCCTGATTCACAGTTACCAATCGACAAGATCTTGGAGTAAGGACAAATGTGACGCCTCGGTTCGGGGCGCCACAGAAATTAACATCAGAGCAAGGATTGGTAAATAGGCGGGAGAAGGAGAAAATAAAGGATGTTGAAAGGATAGGTCTGATACCACAGAAGATGGTATCAGAGCAAGGATTGGTAAATAGGCGTGTAAAGAGAAAAGTTATGGGTGATAGGAAAGGTGTAATACCACGGAAGTTGGTATTAGAATATGAATTTATAGATGGGCAAAGATAATATCTATATCTATATGAAGAGACAAGAATGGTATCATAGCAAGAAATGATAGATAAAAAGAGTGAATGAAGAAATGAAATGAAAATCATGATATTTGTATATCATGAATTGTCTCCCATGATTTGGAATGTCATGGATGAAGGAAGGAAAGGAATTGTTTGGGATTCTTTTCAATCCCAATGTATTTTGGAAGATAGGCAAGAGAGGAGTTTCCTCTATGATGAGTAAATAAGGAAGAAAGTAAGATGAAAGTAAAGATAACCTAATTAGTCTAGCCTTAGTATTTTCACTATGCAATGTGTATGTATTAAGGGAATTTAGCAAAAGTCTCTTTTGACTTTTGAAAGATTAATGACTAGAAGATATTTTGATGCAAAGATGATTCTTTGCTATAAAATCAAATTTATTTGCACATGCATGTCATGTGTATATGAAATGAAAAGTGGTTAATACTAACCTCTTTATGAGATATGATGCTATGACTATTTGATGATTAATGATCAATGATTGATGATATGATAAGTTGGAAAATATGAAAGTTGCACAGCAGAAGTGTGATGGATTATTTCAAGTAAGACAGGTTTCGGGACGAAACCTATTGTAAGGGGGGAGGATTGTGAAACCCCGATCTTAGACACATATATGAAACCCTAAGGTTGTAAACCCTAGGTAATATATTAATAAAATATATATTCATGAGTATGGAAAATATGTGGGAATAAAGGTTAAAATAATTATTTATGGAATTCAGATGAATAGTGCATGTGAATAGTGAAACGTGAATAGTAAATGTGGGATTAAGAAATATGTTAAGTTAATCACTTTGGATTAACTTGATCACAAAAAGACAAAAAAGGAAGCTTCCCACAAAAGGACAAAATAGCAACTTCTTGATTTATTTAGTATTTTCGGATTTTTATGGATTTTTGTGAAGAAAATGAAGAAAAATTCATATCTTGCAATCCGGACGTCGGATTGAGATGAAATTTTTTATGGATGGCCAAAATATGATGATAAACATGATAAGTGGTCCAAGATTGATCAAAAATTATGAATTAAGGGTCAAGATTAAACGTCATTTGAAGATCAAAAAGTAGCTTTACTTTTTCATTAATTAGTATTTGACTTTGGATTAATTTTAATTAATTAAATGGATAAATAATTAATGAAAAGCTGCTATGGCTACTGGAGCTTGGACTTTTGGGGCCAAATCCAATGGCCCAAAATCAATCTTATCAAAAATCAATGGCTAGGATTAATTTAGCCTAAATTAATTAATTTTAAAAAATAAAAAAATAGGAAAAAATAGGGCTGCCATAGGGGGGCAGGAGCAGGCCTAGGGTGGGCTGCACAAGGCTCCATGCACCTTTTGGAAATTAGAAAAAAATACATTTATAATTTAATACCTTGAGCAAGAGGGGGTAAATTCTAAATTCATGAAAAATCAAGCCCTATAAATAGGGGCCAAGGGGTGAACGTCCAAGGCACTCCCAAGCTTGGGCAAGAGCTAATTTTCCACCCCCAAATTCGTTTTAAGAGAGAAAGAGGAGGTTAGAGAGAGAAAGGGCAAGTTGGAGGAGATATTTTCCACTTCGGGTAAGTGACTTCTTCTCAAATTTCTTTTGGATGTTAAGTAGAGTAAAATCATGTTTAGATAATGCCTAAGAATGAGAAAATAATTAAGGTTATAATGCCAAAGTAGAATTATGCCGAAACATCGAAAATTTGGAGCGAAGATAGAGCATTCGGGAAAATCATGTATGATATATGGAAATAATGCTCCAAATTCGATAAATGATGATTTGGGATGTATGATTATGATAAATATGATGTTGGAATGATGATATATTAATTTCATGATTTTTGGAATTAAGGATTATGCTTAAGTGAATTTATGATGATTTTTAGTAGATGGAAAAAATGATTTTTTTCATCGAGTAAATGATGATAAAATCAAAATGTATGAAATTTCCTATGATATACTAGACATAAGGTATGTCATGGTATTTTTTATTTTTGGAAAGAATATCAATTTTTGGAACCCATGAACAGTAACTACGTCTCTGTGAACAGTAACCTCGGATGAACAGTAACGTGAACAGCGATGACGAATAGTAATATGCTACAGTGACATGAACAGTAATTATGAACAGTGAACAGCCCAAGTCGGAGACAGCCGGCGTATTGGACCATGTTATGTGAGATGTTCCCTGGGCTAGCGTACCCGCACACGAAGGTTTATGTCAGGAGTGGAAAGGAAGCATTTGCACATCCAATGTTTATGAAAAGGTTTCTATTCCATTGATAGTTGATCACTTGCTAAGTGTCTCCTATCAAATGGAGAGAAATGCATTTACAAATGGTTTACATGAAAGGTTTTTATGAATGATTTATGAAAGGTTTCAAAAAATGGTTTACGAAAAGGTTTCTATTCCGTTGGTAGTTGATCACTTGATAAGTGTCTTCTATCGAATGGAGAGGAATGCATTTAAAATGAAAAATGCTTGCTTATTGAGTTTCGACTCATGTTTTGTTTTCCCAACCTCAGACAGGTGTAGGGAAAGCCAAGAAATAAAGGACATGTGTTGCTGAAGGAAAAGAGGAATCTACAAAGGTTAGTAGATTTTTGTATGAATAGATTCCCTAATTGGATATGATGAAAAAGACATAGGTTGTATGAAATTATGAAGTGATGAATAATATGAGAAATTGATGTTTATGATGTTATGGATAAGTCCATTATGAATGATGATGAGTATATGTTTATATGATGAAAGAAAATGAAAAAGAAATGAAAAAAAATTACCCGCCGCGTGATCAGGGCAACAATCCTGATTCACACTTACCAATCGACAAGATCTTGGAGTAAGGACAAATGTGACGCCTCAGTTCGGGGCGCCACAGCGACTTCACCCAAGTCGCATGCGGAGCCGACTTGGGATGCGACTTCGGCAGCTCTTTTTCTCGATTTCAACTCTAGACAGAAAATCACATTTGAAGTTGATGCTAGAGTCGACTTAGTCTGCGACTTCACCCAAGTCGCATGCGGAGTCGACTTTGTTTGCGACTTCGGCAGCTTTGCTCCCCGATTTTAACGCTGGACGAAAAATGTCACTTGAAGTCGCTGCTGGAGTCGAATTGGGGATCGACTTGGCCTAAGTCGATGCCTGAGTCGACTTGGGGATCGACTTTACTTGTCATGCTTCATTTTCTTCATTTTTATATTCTTTAATCATCTTCATAAACATGTTAGTAACCAAAACTTACTCAAATTGATTTGTTAATCATCAAAACATAGACTTGGCTTATTTTCCACATGTTTCCAACAATCTCCCCCTTTTTGATGATTGACAAAACCGATTTGAGTGTATACCTTTCAATGGCTTTAAAACATACTATTTTATCTTGTTTTGGTATCTTTAGAATAATCACTGGTCTTTTGCATTTTGAAATTTAACATACATATCTCTTTCTCATCATTTACATATTTCTCAAACTTTTCATATGCAAGCTTATGTATAATCTACCCAACTCAAATCCTAATTTATTCTCCCACTTTTTGTCAATTGATCAAAAATAAAGATAGAGCGGGTTAATCTTTTGAGAATGGCGGGGGCTGCTCCACCTGAACCTGTGCTCCCCCTCAGCTTATGCTTTTCTAGGTTAATTCAATCATCCTCATATCATTTCTAATTTTATAAAATAGTTCTTTTGCTAGAGGTTTGGTAAAAATATCTGCGATTTGATCTTCTGTTTTCACATATTCCAAACATATATCATGATTTTGTACATGTTCTCTGATAAAATGATAACTTAGGTCTATATGCTTGGTCCTAGAATGAAATATTGGATTTTTAGTTCAATATATTGCATTAGTATTATCACACCTAATAGGTATATCTTTAAAATTCATGCCATAGTCCCTAAGTTGTTGCTTCATCCAAAGCAATTGGGCACAACAGCTCCCGACGGCAATGTATTCGGCTTCCGCCATAGATAGAGCAACACTAGTTTGTTTCCTTGAATACCATGAAATCAACATGTTTATAAGGAATTGAGATGTTCCACTAGTACTTTTTCTATCTACTTTTTATCCGGCAAAATCCGCATCCGAGTAGCCGATTAGATCAAAAGTTGACCCTTTTGGATACCATAGTCCAAGATTAGTGGTATTTATTAAATATTTAAAAATTCTTTTTACAGCCAATAAATGTGATTCTTTAGGACATGCTTGAAATCTAGAACACATACAAACACTGAAAAGAATATCCGGTCTAGAAGCAGTTAGATATAACAAAGAACCTATCATACTTCTATATAGCTTTTGATCAATACATTTAGCATTTTCATCCGTGTCAATCATGATTGTTGAACTCATTGGAGTGTTTTCTCCTTTGCTATTTTCCATGCCAAACTTTTTCAACATTTTCTTGACATATTTGGACTGATTGATGAAGATTCCTTCACTTAGTTGCTTAATTTGTAGTCCAAGGAAGAAGTTTAGCTCCCCCATCATACTCATTTCAAATTCCTTTTGCATAAGCTCAAAAAATTCTTGACAAAGGATCTCATTAGTAGCACCAAAAATAATATCATCTACATAAATTAGAATAATCAAGATATCTTTTTCTTTATACTTGATAAACAAAGTGATGTCTACCTTTCCTTTTTGGAAGTCATGATTAATAAAAAATTTGCTCAATCTTTCATACCAAGCCCTTGGAGCTTGTTTTAATCCATATAGTGCTTTGGTTAATTTGTATATAAATTTAGATTGATCCTTCTCTTCAAATTCAGGTGGTTGTTCAACATACACCTCTTCATTTATATACCCATTCAAAAATGCACTTTTAACATCCATTTGAAACAACTTAAAGTTCATGTGAGATGCAAAAGCTAGTAAAAAGCGAATGACCTCTAATCTAGCAACCGGAGCATAGGATTCCTCAAAGTCTATTCCTTCTTCTTGTGAGTATCCTTTTGCCACAAGTCTAGCTTTGTTTCTCACCACAAGTCTACTTTCATCTAATTTGTTCCTAAAGACCCATTTTATGTCAATGACAATACAGTCTTTTGGTCTTGGAACAAGATGCCAAACTTGGTTTCTATCAAATCAATTTAATTCCTCTTGCATTGTTATGATCCAGTTTTCATCATCAAGAGCTTGGTCAATAGTGGATGGTTCAATTTTGGATACAAAGGCGTATTGTCCACAAATATTTTGTTTTGACCTTCTAGTCTTAACACCTTCATAAATATTGCCTATAACTTGCTCAATTGGATGGGCATTTTTGAACTTTAAATCAGTTGGAGGTTTATAGGAATTATTACCTTCACTTACCCTTTCCTCCGTGGATTCTTCTTGCTTTTCCACGTGCAATTTTTCAAGGTTACTTGTGACATCATCCGCTTCACTTAAATCATCTTTTCTTTTGGAGCATGGATTAAATTCATCAAAAACAACATGTATTGACTCTTCTACAACTTGGTTTCGTTTATTGAAGACTCTATATGCTTTGCTATTTGATGAGTAACCAAGGAATATTGCCTCATCACTCTTACCATCCAGTTTTCCCAAGTTGGTTTTTCAATTGTTCAAAACATAACATGTGCAACCAAAAGCATGAAAATATGAAATATTTAGTTTTCTACCTTTCCATAGCTCATATGAGGTCTTTTTCAAGATTGCTCTAATCGTAACTCGGTTCAACACATGACAAACTGTACTTACAGCTTCACCCCAAAATTTCTTGGATAATTTGCTCTCATTTAGCATTGTTCTAGTCATCTCTTGTATGGTTCTATTTTTCTTTTCAACCACTCCATTTTGTTGTAGAGTTCTTGGTGCGAAAAATGTGTGGTGAATTTCTTTTTCATTACATAATTCTATGAATCGTTTATTTTCAAACTCACCACCATGATCACTTCTAATGGTCATAATAGTACTTTATTTTTCATTTTGCACCAAGTTTATAAAAGTTGCAAACATAGAGAAGGCTTCATTTTTGCTAGCTAAGAGAATTACCCATGTGAATCTTGAAAAATCATCAACTATTACAAACTTTACTTCTTTTCACTAATGGTTAAAATGTTGGATGGCCCATATAGATCCATGTGTAGCAATTCAAGTGGCCTAGTGGTGGAAACTCCTTTTTGGTAGAGAAAGACATTTTAGTTTGTTTTGACAATTGACATGCCTTGCAAATTTTATCTTTGTCATATTTCAATTTTGGCAATCCTTCCACCAAACTCTTTTTCCATAGGGTCTTAATATTTGTCATGTTTATATGCCCAAGCCTCTTATGCCAAACCCATGGATTATTGTCAATGGTCATTAGACGTTGACCATCTAGTTCATCAATTGAAACCAAATATACATTTTCATATCTTTTTCCGCTAAACATGATATGTTCTCTATCAAATACATTGCATATAGATGATTCAAACACAACCTTGTATCCTTTGTCACATAATTGGCTAATACTTATTAGATTGTGCTTGAGTGACGAGCTGCGTATATGTCTATTAAATTGCTCGCTATTTACGCAAGTATACGTGTCGTGTCAAGTAATAAAGTGTGAGTAGAGTATCGTTCCCATGAGGATTGTGTTAAACGGATTAGCACCTTAAATCTCAATTGTCTAAGTGAATTTGTAAAAGGAATGAGATTTGGTTTCAAAGAATTGAATTGAATTAAACTAAACTAAGCAAAGCAGTGAATGACCAGAGTGGTGTGGATGTTGCTGATATTGCCTTGAGATGATTAAGATAGGTGGGAATATGAACTCATTGAATCATAGCTATGTTATTTGGTTCCAATTAAGTTAATTGTGCAGAGATTACTAATCTAGGTTCATTCATATTCATATATGTCTTCCAACACATACAAACCTAACCAAGTTTTAGTCATGTGCTATGTTCTCATGTATACAAGTAAAACAAGGTTGATAACCATATAACCTAATCAAGATTACACAGGGTTAATAGGTATATTCCTATCAATATTAACATCAACACAACATGAGTTAGAATACCTGTGCCTTATACATGAATCTCATTCAAATCACACTTTTCCAAGCATGAATCTGAATATTAGATCAATCCACAAGGTTGCAAAGCTTGTAAATGCATTAAGCACGATATATAAAGGTAATCTCAAGCAACATAAGTCACAGCAAAACTATATTATTTATTCAAGCATAAGAAAACCAAATGTCATAAACTATGAATTCAAATCCTACATATCTCCCACCATAAGAAGGTTCAGCCCATAAACATGACTTCAATTCTCATTGAAATCGAGTTTATAATCATCCCAAGCAAGGAGAATAACAAACGGGTAGAGATAGATGAGAAGAGGAGATGAAACTCAATGGATTTTGCGGTGATGGCTTGGATCTGCACTTGCTCTTCTCTCCTTCCTTGAAGCTTTGTTTTCCTCCTTTTCTCCACAGCAACTACTTCCTATTTTGGTCTCTCCTCTATGGCCTCTGGAACTCCTTTGCACGCAGCCCTAGGTTTCTATTTGTAATGGGTAGCTTGCGCAGCACATGTACAGAAATCCGCGCTCGTATGGATGTGTATTGGCGCCTAGGCGCCAACTCTCTGGAGCTGCGTAACTTAGAAACCTTTCTGGAAACCCTAGGACTTCATGCCTTGGCGCCTGGGCACCAACTATCTGGAGGCATTTTCCTGTGTGAGTGCTGGAACTTCTGGCTAGGCATGTAGGCGCCAACTCCTTGCCTCTGAATGCCTCAGCTTGCATTCGACTCGTCCACTTTGCCTTCGTGTGTCCTGTCCTTCCTACAAAAAATGGAAAAACTAAATAAATAAACTAAAAATGCCTAAATAATTTCTAAAATTGCCTAAAAACTAATTAGTGCTCCTAAAATGCAAAGCGGATGAAAAATAAGCTAAAAGAGTGAAAATTAAGCCTAATCTGTCGAACTAACACACAAATTAAGTCTAGAATGGACCATGATAACTCGTAAAAATACGAGTTATCATACCCCCAAACTTAAATGTTGCTAGTCCTTGAGCAACACATGCAAACAAAATGAATGAATGAATTTGAACTCCGTCAACTCAACCTGCTTCCCATTGTGTTTCTATCAATCCATTTCTCTATTCAACAAGATCAAGAATAACGCAAACTTGAAAAATCATCCATTTCTCAAAAAAGGACATGCATATTCATTTATCATTTGCGAACCAAGTCACATGTAGATGATAGTAATCCTAGTACAAAGTGATAATTCAACATGCTAATTTCCTCTTGATCAAAAGAAACTTGTTAGAAAATCAATACAAAACAGGTGAACCAAGGTTTAAGCTGAACTGACTGGTCAAAGAACATGGTAATCATTCACTGGATTCCGTTTTGCCTGACTGCACATTCTTTCCTCCCCCAAACTTATTGCAAAACTCTCCTCACCATATTTCAGGATATCTAGAGATCTTTTTTTTTGGCTCCCCTCACCATATTTTAGGGTATCTGGGAAAATTTTTCTTTTTAAAGTGTTCTTACTGTGATTTTCCTTTGCTTTTTTACGCGAACCTTGACATTTGTTGATGCCAAGTCCCAGTTACTTAGCTTAGGCCAATCATTCCCTTTTTTTGTTCTAATAACTTGGTAGGGATACTGAACATGCAAGAAATTTTATTGTGAAGTATTACCATTTCTGAGATCATTAATTCCCTTAAAGCACGTGGTTCACATTTGTTTGACTCAATTCTTATCATTTTAGTTGAAAAGATTAACATAAAATTGAATTATAACAATGTATTATGAGATTCTCATGATTCATTCACATGTTACTTGCAAATTTCCTTAACACATAGTCCTTAGCCTGAATTTTTGATTTTTCATGAAATCGATTTCAAGTTAAAGTTTTTCTCAAACTTGCACATATTTCATCAAAATGGATTGAAACAAGATAATTTTCATAGGAAAAATTTGACATGATATGCAATCTAAACAAAACATGGAAAACAAACCTACGACCGAGAATTATACACTCCCCCAAACTTGAGAGATGCATTGTCCTCAATGCAAGCAATTATATGAAACCTACATGATCATAGACCGAGAAATAAATACAAAAAGAATATAAAATGGAAAAGGCTGCCATTAGATTCTCCAAGTTGGTCAGCCTCACATTGGTTGAGGAGCACAATATTGAAAAGTGCACTGCAAGCTTAACCATCTAAGTCTTTACACCCCAAATTTAATTCAAACAAGCTCTTCTTGGGCAATCCAACTCGAATTTCAAGCCATATTATTGATACCCCAAGTGTAGTTCATAAACTCCTCCCCCACTACTTTAAACTCTTAGTCACAACAAATTAATGGAACAGCTGAACCAAAAAGTTACCCACAAGCAACACATCCACATGCCCGCAAATATATGAAAAACATGAACCACCCACTTGCACACCTTTTATTTAAAGTAATAAAATTGGTGATTCACTAAAAGTAGTAAAACGAATTGCGTAGAACTTCAACGACCCAAAATATGCAAAGATGGAGGATTTTCATATTGAAAATGATATCAACTAAGCAAACCATGGTTTTCATCTCGACGGGCATGAAAAATGCTTTCCGTTGCTATGTGGTAGCTCCCGTAACTCCTCCGGGATCAAAAGTTATGGCCAATTGAAATTGGCATGCTGAAAACTCGTGTTTTGCTGTTTTTTATGCTGGCAGGGGGGTGGTGCCGGTGCGCCAAAAATTAGGGCCTAGGCGCCAACTTGCTGACTCAAAACTTGCAACATGTCATTTTCTTGAAAAATATGGTGCCGGGGTGCCGGAATATGGCATCGGGGCGCCATTTCTCTGATCCCAACTTGCTATAACATGTTCTTTTGCGGAACTTGGTGCCGGGCACCAAAAATTGAGGCTGGGACCTCACTCCAACTGCATTGTCTTGTCTTGAATGATGAATATAAACTTGAAAATCCTTGATTCCATCATTTATCAACTTGAAAGTGGATTGAAAGTCCATATTTGAGCATGATAATCCTGTCGTTCCTTGCCTTGGGAGATGACTACTTTATTCTTGAAAAAAAAATCAAAAAGTGTAATGGGTTGCCTCCCATTCAGCGCTAAATTTATCGTCTTCAGCCCGACGTCCCATTATGATTAGCCAATTCCCGCTTTATCGAACTTCCTTCCATGCGGATTATGCACTGGAAGTTCAGATCTCTTCTTAGCCTCTTCAAATGGATCAGTTAGCCTCCTTTCATGAATTTCATAGAGACTATAGAAAAGGTTTTCAGGGTCTTGAATAAATGATGGCTTCAAGATACTGCTTTCCAAGGCTCTACATTGATCATTTAAGTATTGTTGCACCTGAATTTCAGGAAGACAACTTAGAGGCATGTTGATATGATAATTTTCAATTTTCTCCACTATATCAACCTCTATTTCTTCACCAATTTTCTCTTCTACTTCTTGGCTTTCCATTAGCTGGGCTAATTGTTCAAGAATGAATTGAGGTACAGGTTGCTCTATCACATTGGTTGATGTATCTTCATTAATGCCTGGAGTGACTTCGCAGCCCTATTCCAACTCATTTTCTTCTGCAATTTCTTCAATATGACTGGAAGACGGCTCTTGATGCTTACATTGGATTGCGATAGCCAATTGCTCCACCTATTTCTGCATGTTCTCATTAAATTGCATCTGGCTCTTCATGAATTGCATGAACATGTCCTCCAAAGATAACTTGCTTTCAGGTAGTGATGGCTCCTCAAACTCCTGTGCTTGACAATCGAAAGACATCATGTTCTCTGAGTGCGGGTCTCCATAGTTGTCTCGTGCATCATTTGAATGATCAAGATAGCCCATGGATGCTGAGTAATACACGCATTGATTGAGTAAATGTCCCTCGCCTCCACACAAATTGCAATAAGTTGAATAAAATTTATCCATATCCTGCATTTGATTGTCAAAACCTACAAATTGAGCTAGAGGTGCCCATGTATTGTCATACTAATGGAAACCCATTATGTTTGGTATTGGAAATTCTGCATTCTGCCAATGGTAAGCATTTGAAGCCATTGAAAATTGCAGTGAAAAGACCCCTGAAATAAACTTTTATCAAAAACAAAGAAAGAAAAGAAAAACTATGTATAATATGTACACATTCACAGAAGATAATTGAAATTTTCAGGTACTAAGTTTAAATCAATCCCCGGCAATGACCCCAAAAACTTGACGAGCTGCGTATATGTCTATTAAATTGCTCGCTATTTACGCAAGTATACGTGCCGTGTCAAGTAATAAAGTGTGAGTAGAGTATCGTTCCCACGAGGATTGTGTTAAACGGATTAGCACCTTAAATCTCAATTGTCTAAGTGAATTAGTAAAAGGAATGAGATTTGGTTTCAAAGAATTGAATTGAATTAAACTAAACTAAGCAAAGCAGTAAATGACCAGAGTGGTGTGGACGTTGCTAATATTGCCTTGAGATGATTAAGATAGGTGGGAATATGAACTCATTGAATCATAGCTATATTATTTGGTTCGAATTAAGTTAATTGTGCAGAGATTACTAATCTAGGTTCATTCATATTCATATATGTCTTCCAACACATACAAACCTAATCAAGTTTTAGTCATGTGCTATTTTCCATGCATACAAGTAAAACGAGGTTGATAACCATATAACCTAATCAAGATTACATAGGGTTAATAGGTATATTCCTATCAATATTAACATCTAGCACAACATGAGTTAGAATACCTGTGCCTTATACATGGATCTCATTCAAATCCCACTTTTCCTAGCATGAATCTGAATATTAGATCAATCCACAAGGTTGCAAAGTTTGTAAACGCATTAAGCACGATATATAAGGGTAATCTCAAGCAACATAAGTCACAGCAAAACTATATTATTTATTCAAGCATAAGAAAACCAAATATCATAAACTATGAATTCAAATCCTACATATCTCCCACCATAGGAAGGTTCAGCCCATAAATATGACTTCAATTCCCATTGAAATCGAGTTTATAATCATCCCAAGCAAGGAAATAACAAACAGGTAGAGATAGATGAGAAGAGGAGATGAAACTCAATGGATTTTGCGGTGATGGCTTGGATCTGCACTTGCTCTTCTCTCCTTCCTTGAAGCTTTGTTTTCCTCCTTTTCTCCACAGCAACTACTTCCTATTTTGGTCTCTCCTCTATGGCCTCTGGAACTCCTTTGCACGCAGCCCTAGGTTTCTATTTGTAATGGGTAGCTTGCGCAGCACATGTACAGAAATCCGCGCTCGTATGGATGTGTATTGGCGCCTAGGCGCCAACTCTCTGGAGCTGCGTAACTTAGAAACCTTTCTGGAAACCCTAGGACTTCATGCCTTGGCTCCTGGGCGCAGCACATGTACAGAAATCCGCGCGCGTATGGATGTGTATTGGCGCCTAGGCGCCAACTCTCTGGAGCTGCGTAACTTAGAAACCTTTCTGGAAACCCTAGGACTTCATGCCTTGGCTCCTGGGCGCCAACTCTTTGGAGGCATTTTCCTGTGTGAGTGCTGGAACTTCTTGCTAGGCATGTAGGGTGGCGCCTAGGCGCCAACTCCCTGCCTCTGAATGCCTCAGCTTGCATTCAACTCGTCTGCTTTGCCTTCGTGTGTCCTGTCCTTCCTACAAAAAATGGAAAAACTAAATAAATAAACTAAAAATGCCTAAATAATGCCAAAATTGCCTAAAAACTAATTAACGCTCCTAAAATGCAAAGCGGATGAAAATTAAGCTAAAAGAGTGAAAATTAAGCCTAATCTCTCGAACTAACACACAAATTAAGTCTGGAATGGGCCATGATTCTTGGGTCCCGAATAGATGGCAAAACCCAAGAGGGGAGGGGTGAATTGGGTTCTTAAAAATTTCTTCAGTAACTTATCCCCTTGTGAGTTCAATCCCCTTAAATGAAGAAACAAAATGGAGAGCAAAGCAATATAGAATAAAATAGACGCAGATTTTTATAGTGGTTAGGGCAACCTCCCTACTCCACTCTTCCAAGCTCACACACCTTGTGATTTGGGTTCCACTATTACATTCCACGAATACAATTAGAGCCTCTTGCTCGCTTTTAGATTCTAGCTCTAGGGGGCATCAACAACTAGAGCCTCTTGCTCTCTTCTAGATTCTAGCTCTAGGGGGCATATAACACTTAGCACAAGTAGGTGATGAGTCACACTCCAATCACACACTACTTTGTTACCACTTGATCTTAGCTACGCAAGCTAAATCAAGTTCAACACAAACAAGTAAACAAAGAAAGAAAACTACACTTTACAGATGTGTAGCAACACTTTAGCGCAGAGAAGAACTTGAAGAATAGGCTTTGAAGATTCAGACGATGAGCTTTTTGCAGTTTGAAGCAGAGTTCTTCTTCTTTGAGTGGCTTGATCTCTTTAGAGCTCTTGAATGTAGTAGTTAAGCACACTTAATGATTCTCAGCTACTTCCCTCGTCCACCATGAATGCTATTTATAATTTTGGAGGGAATCCGAACGTTAGAAGGTAGGTGGCGCGCATTTAATGCGCCAACGTTCGAATTAATTCCGACCGTTGCGACCCAAGTCTCATGTGGAGTCGACTTGGTCTGCGACTTGGCTTCCAAGTCGCACCTGGAGTCGACTTCGTGTGCGACTCCAGTTCTTCAGATTTCCAAGTCCGAGTCTGGGTCAACTTGGCCTTCAGTCCTCAACTCAAGTCGATCCTGGAGTCGACTTGGGTTGCGACTTGGTGTGGTCTTTTGCAAGAACACCTTGATCTTCTTGAACTGGCTTGTACTTTGTTAAATTGGTCTTCATGACTTGGATATTTCTTCATTTAGAATAAGCGTGAAGATTAGCTTTGGACTTGATAGACTTGATTTGAACTTTGAATATAAATCTTAGCTTTTGATCTTCAAGAAACTTCAGTTGCTTTTTGAGAATGAACTTTGCATCTTATTTGGATTTGATAAATTCCAAATGGATCCTTGGAATAAGATTGAAACTTCAATCTTCAAGTCTGAACTCCTCAAGTCGAAGTTGGAGTCGACCTCGTCTGCGACTTCGCCCAAGTCGCACCTGGAGTCGACTTCGCCTGCGACTTCGTCATGTCCGTTTCCACTTTTTCAACTCTGGATGCTTGAAGTCGATGCTGGAGTCGACTTCGTCTGCGACTTGGTTTCCTAAGTCGCACCTGGAGTCGACTTGGCCTGCGACTTCACTTGTTCTTCTCCCCTTTTCAGCTCTGGACAGATTTGACTTCTTGAAGTCGATCTTGGAGTCGACTTGGTATACGACTTGGCTTCCATACTTGATTTTCTTCAAATGAATATTCCTTAAACAATTCCACAAACTTGTTAGTAGCCAAGACTTACTCAAATTTAGTTTGTTAATCATCAAAACATAGATTTAGCTAGTTTTCCACATATTTCCAACAATCTCCCCCTTTTTGATGATTGACAAAACCGATTTGAGTGTATACCTTTCAATTGCTTAAAATATCATGTTCATTATGCATTTTGAAATCATACTTAAACTCATGCAATCATTTAACATATGCTCATGCAATCCTTCAATATTTAACACATATTCAAACTCTTCTCCCCAATCATATCCTACTCTTTTAATCATTAAGACTTCTACTCAATTTTTTTTTCAACTCAAATACTCTTCTTCTCCTTAAATCTCTCTCCCCCTTTTTGTCAATATATCAAAAAGATTAGAGGGTATTCAAAGAGATAGGTGGGTTAGCTCCCCCTAAATGGGTGCTCCCCCTCAATTTATGCTTTAAGTGAGTTCAAGCATTCCCATGTCATTTCTAAGCTTATAAAATGCTTCTTTTGCTAGGGGCTTAGTGAATATATCTGCAACTTGATCCTCAGTTCTTACATATACCAAACATATGTCATGATTTTCTACATGTTCTCTAATGAAATGATGTCTAAGGTCTATATATTTGGTCCTAGAATGCAAGACTGGATTCTTGGTTAGACATATGGCACTGGTATTATCACATTTGATAGGTATATCTTTGAAATCCATGCCATAGTCCCTAAGTTGCTGTTTCATCCAAAGTAATTGGGCACAACAGCTCCCGGCGGCAATATATTCGGCTTCCGCCGTAGATAGAGCAACACTAGTTTGTTTTCTTGAAAACCATGAAACCAACATGCTTCCAAGAAACTGACATGTTCCACTAGTGCTTTTTCTATCTACTTTGTAACCAGCAAAATCCGCATCCGAGTAGCCGATTAGATCAAAATTAGAGCCCTTTGGATACCATAGTCCTAAATTGGTAGTGTCTACTAGATATCTAAAAATTCTTTTCACAGCTACCAAGTGTGATTCTTTTGGGCATGATTGAAATCTAGAGCACATACACACACTAAACAAAATGTCTGGCCTAGAAGCAGTTAAATACAATAAGGAACCTATCATGCTTCTATACAATTTTATATCAACTAATTTTCCCTTTTCATCTTTGTCCATTTTGATTGTGGAGCTCATGGGCGTGTTTGCTCCTTTGCTGTTCTCCATGCCAAACTTCTTGAGCATCTCCTTGATGTATTTGGACTGGTTTATGAAGATTCCTTCATTTAGTTGCTTGATTTGCAGTCCAAGGAAGAAATTGAGCTCTCCCATCATGCTCATCTCAAATTCTTTCTGCATGAGCTCAGAAAATTCTTGGCAAAGAGTTTCATTAGTAGCACCAAAAATAATATCATCAACATAAATTTGAATGATTAATATATCCTTTCCATTGTACTTAATAAACAGAGTGGTGTCTACCTTTCCCTTTTGAAAGTTATGATCAATCAAAAACTTGCTTAGTCTATCATACCAAGCCCTTGGAGCTTGTTTTAATCCATATAATGCTTTGGTTAATTTGTAAACATACTTTGATTGATCCTTTTCTTCAAATCCAGGTGGTTGCTCAACATACACCTCTTCATTTATATAACCATTCAGAAATGCACTTTTGACATCCATTTGAAACAATTTAAAGTTCATGTGAGATGCAAAAGCTAGTAAGATGCGAATTGCCTCTAATCTAGCAACCGGGGCATAGGATTCTTCAAAATCTATTCCTTCTTCTTGTGAGTACCCCTTTGCCACAAGTCTAGCTTTGTTTCTCACTACTAGTCCACTTTCATCTAATTTGTTCTTAAAGACCCACTTGGTGCCAATAACAATACAGTCATTCGGTCTAGGAACAAGGTGCCAAACTTGATTTCTTTCAAATTGATTTAGCTCTTCTTGCATTGCTATAATCCAGTTTTCATCATCAAGAGCTTGTTCAATATTAGAAGGTTCAATCTTGGATACAAAAGCATATTGTCCACACACATTTTGCTTTGACCTTCTAGTTTTTACACCTTCATACACATTCCCTATAATTTGTTCAATTGGATGTGCATGATTGAATTTTAAATCAGTTGGAGGTTTATAGGCATTGTTACCTTCACTTACCCTTTCCTCCATGGATTCTTCTTGCTTTTCCACATGCAATTTTTCAAGATTGCTTGTTATGTCATCTGCATCACTTAGATCATCTTTTCTTTTAAAGCATGTATTAGTTTCATCAAACATAACATGTATGGATTCTTCTACAACTTGGTTTCGTTTATTGAAAACTCTATATGCTTTGCTATTTGATGAATAACCAAGGAATATTGCTTCATCACTTTTAGCATCAAGTTTTCCCAAGTTGGTTTTTCCATTGTTCAGAACATAACATGTGCATCCAAAAGCATGAAAATAAGATATGTTTGGTTTCCTTCCTTTCCATAGCTCATATGGGGTCTTTTTCAAGATTGCTCTAATGGTAACTCGATTTAAAACATGACAAGCTGTGCTTACAGCTTCACCCCAAAATTTCTTAGATAATTTGCTCTCATTTAGCAATGTTCTAGCCATCTCTTGTATAGTTCTGTTTTTCCTTTCAACTACTCCATTTTGTTGTGGAGTCCTTGGTGCAGAAAATGTGTGATGAATTCCTTTTTTATTACATAATTCTGTGAATCGTTTGTGTTGGTCCCGAGTTGATGGCTAAACCCAAGAGGGGAGGGGTGAATTGGGTTCTTTAAAATTTCTTTGATAATCTCAAAGATCTTAACCCCTTGAAAAAGTTAATCCCCTTTTTAAAGCGAATGGAGAGCAAATAAGATAAAGCAGTAAAAATAAGTAGAACACAAGATTTATAGTGGTTCGGGCAAACCTTCCCTACTCCACTCTTCCAAGCTCACACTCCGTTGTGACTTGGGTTCCACTATGTATTCCACGAATACACTTAGAGTCACCACTCTCTTCTAGATTCAAAGCTCTAGGGGGCATACACAACTTAGAGCCACTTGCTCTCTTCTAGATTCAAAGCTCTAGGGGGCATATACAACTAGAGCCACTTGCTCTCTTCTAGATTCAAAGCTCTAGGGGGCATATACAACTACTTGCACAAGTAGGTGATGAGTCTCACTCCAATCACACCCTACTTTGCATATACTTGATCTTAGCTACCCAAGCTAAATCAAGATTTATACAACAAGACAATGAAATAAATGAAACTACACTTTACAGATTTGTGTAGGCAGATTTAGCATGAGGAAGAAGTTGTAGAAGCAGCTTTGGATGAATATTGATGAAGGCACTAGCAACTTGAAGCTTTCTTCTTCCTTAGAATGTATACGAACCACTCAGAAATGGAGAAAAGCAAATAGGATTACTTTCTAGATCTTCTTTTCTCTCTTTGGACTTTGTAGAGTATATAGTAGTGTCTTGTAATGTTCTTGTATATCTTTCACGTTCATTTGAGGGTCCTTTTATAGAGGGAAGAAAATATGAACGTTGTGGAGGTGGTTGGTGCGCAATAAATGAACTCCAACGTTCGAAAATTTGAACGTTATACCCAAGTCGAAGATGGAGTCGACTTGGCTTGCGACTTGGCAACCCAAGTCGCATCTGGAGTCGACTTCGTCTGCGACTCTAGTTCCTCCAATTTCCCAAGTCTGAGTTTTAGTCGACTTGGTTTCAGACTTCGACTCAAGTCGAACCTGAAGTCGACTTAGCCTGCGACTTGGCTCGGGTTTTGCTGAAGCTGCTTTGTTCTTCAAGATTCGGCTTGATCCTTGCAAAGCTTTTGAGCTGTTTGAGTCCTTGCATGATATATGCTTGTTCCTCGCTTAGTCTTGGACTCACTTGGTCTCCATAACTTGGGTGTTGCCTTATTTGAATAAGCTTGAACTTTTGCCTTGGCTTGATAGACTTGATTTGAACATTGAATATGAATCTTAGCTTTGATCTTCTTGTGAATGAACTTTTCATCTCATTTGGGTTTGAACAAGTTCAATATGATCCTTGGAATAAACTTGAAACTTCAATCTTCAAGTCTAAAATCCTCAAGTCGAAGTTGGAGTCGACCTTGTCTGCGACTTGACCCAAGTCGCACCTGGAGTCGACTTCGTTTGCGACTTGGTCAGCTTCGTGCCCCCAAAATCAACGCTGGACATTTTCTTTTGTTTGAAGTCGATGCTGGAGTCGACTTCGTCTGCGACTTGACTTCCAAGTCGCAAGTGGAGTCGACTTGACCTGCGACTTCACCTGTTGCATTTTGGGATTCATTCTCAAGTCGATATTTGAGTCGACTTTTGGATCGACTTCACCCAAGTCGAAGTCCAAGTCGACTTGAAGATCGACTTGACCTCTTTGCTTACCTTAAACATTTAGCAAATATATTAGTACCTTTTATATACTCAAATTAGTTCTTGTTAATCATCGAAACTCAAGATTTGGTCAATTTTTATTGTTTTAAACATTGTTTCCAACAATCTCCCCCTTTTTGATGATTGACAAAACTTCATTTGAGTTGATACCTTTCAAGCATTAATCATGTTCATATGAAAAACAGAGCATTTGTCATATAGGTCAGAGCTTTTTGAAATTTCAACTATTATATCATTTTGGCATATTGGATATCTTTCAAGCAAATCATTTTCAAGCAAATCATGTTGAATACTTTATAACATATTGAGCAAACATAACATTCATCAATAGCATATATATGTATCAAGTTTCATGCAACACAAAACAAAAATGAAACCTAGATACAAAACTACCCAACCCAAAAGAAAATTTTACTCAACTCACCTATTCAACTCACCTATTCTATCTCCCCCTTTTTGTCAAACTATCAAAAATCTATCAAAAATCGATCAACTTTTAATGATTTTGTGAATTGAAATTGAGAGATCGGATATAAGATTGGTTTGATGGGACGATTTTGGGCAGATGAGTAGATGGAGATATCATGATCGGGAGATGCTGCTTTATGAACTGAACCCGATTCGTATGGATCGAGTTCGGGCATAGGCCTCTTCTTGTGACGTCCGGAGGCGAGGTGATATTTGATGGTACGCAGTTCCCGATCCATGTGATCTTGTCGGGAATGCATATCAGTGATAGCATTCAGCACACCGGTCACTAGGCTAGTCATCCTATCTTCTTGATGACCCATAGCTTCCAAGATCTCGTTTTTGAGGCTTTGAAGTGCAGCCATTTGATCTGAAGTAGGCGGCACGCGTTCGGGTGCAACGGATCCTTGAGGAGAATGTGATCCGTGTGACAGAGGAGATGCAGGCCGTTCAGGCGATGCCTCGGGAGCTTGCTCCCCCTCAGCTTGTGCATTGTCCTCTTGTTCTCGGACTGGCTCGCCAAGCTTCTCTCGGATGCGATCATCCCTAAACTGCTCCAAATTGATTTTCATGCGTTGGAGCAAAGCCTTGTTGATAGCGTTGGTCGTCTTGGGGACTTCAAATGGTTCCCCGTCAATGTCGAGCTCAACCCGCTCAAAAATCTTGGTGATCCAAGATCCATAAGGTAACACGCCTCTCGGATTGTCTTTCCTGGATGCTAAGGCTTCTAGGAATAGTCTGGGAAGACTGATCTTGACTTTGTTCACTAATTTCCACAAGATCATTGCTTCTTGTGGATTCAATTGATTCCTTCCGCCTCCTTTTGGCAAAATACAGTGGGCGATCAATAGACGGATAACCCTGAGTCTGGGAGAAAGATCCATGTAATGTAGGAATTTTGTGCCTGCATGGTACTTGTTGCTTTTGGTTAACTCATTGTAGATCTTGTCCATAGTCAGATCCTTGGGAAGCCTCTCTTCATCAAAAGGTACTTGAAGAATATTTCCAATTCTTCTCAAGGCTTCATCTTGATCTGGATAGTTGCTACTCCCAAAATTTATTTCAGTGCCTTTGACATAAGTGCAAAACTTGGTGTCGTCCCATAAATAATAAAACTGTCTTGTGAGATCAGGATAGATCCGTTCATCGGATTTGAATAGTTGTATCCATCCTTGAAAATCCAACAACTCTTCTATGTCGAACTCATAGTCGTTGAGGAACTTGAAATCTATGATCTTAGGAATGAATACCTTTCGTTCATAGAAGTTTCTGTAGAAGCGACTATGCTGTAGCTCTGTCCTGAAATAAGTAGTGGGCATTTTTAGAACTTGCCCCTTCTTGATAGGAATCTTCGAAGAATACGAGCTTTCAGGTTGGCTTTCTGATCGTGGGGCTTTATCAGTTGACTGGGTTGTTGTCTGGAATCGAACCCGTCTACCCGTCGAGGTTGATGGTTCCTCTCTAACTCGTTTGGATGGAGTCCTTGCTCTTCTAGGAATATCTTCCTCTGTGGAGGATTGGGATGGCCTAGGCACTGGCCGTTGGCTTGGCTTTTTGACTGCTAGTTTAGGAGTTTTAGCTTTTGGAGCCATTGAAATTGGAATTTTAGTGACTGAAGAATATGAAATAGAGAGTGCTTTAGAGCTGTGAGAGGGAGAGCTGAGAGAGTTAGGAGAGAAAGAAAGCTGAGAAGACTGAGAGGAGAGAGAGTGAGAGCCAAGGGTGTGAAATCGTGGAAGATGGAGAGACCGCGGCTTGCCGGGAGTGACAGCGGATCGCCGGAGGGGGAGAAAACTGTCGCCGAGAGAGAGAGAGAGAGAAAAAACAGAGGATTCGGAGGAAAAATGGGAGGAAAGGAAGAAGAAAGAGAAGAAAAAGGGAGAAGTTCGCGGAAGTCGGACGGTCGCGCGCGGAGTCGACTTTGCCCTAGGCGAAGTCGACTTCGGTCCCTCGGAGTCGACTTCGCTATTGAAGCGGAGTCGACTTCGCTCCTGTGGAGTCGACTTCGCTCCTGAAGCGGAGTCGACTTCACTTTCCCAAGTCGACTTGGCGGAGTCGACTTGGCTCCCATGGAGTCGACTTGACCCATCAGATTTGCCTTTTCAAATTTTGGTTTCTTGTTTTATTTTTCCTAATTTAGCTCTATCATCCCCATATCATTCCTAATTTTATAAAATGATTCTTTGGCTAATGGTTTGGTAAAGATATCAGCAATTTGGTCTTCTGTTTTCACATATTCTAAGCACACATCATGATTTTCAACATGTTCACGAATAAAATGATGTCTCACATCAATATGTTTGGTTCTAGAATGCAATACAGGATTTTTAGTCAAACAAATTGCACTTGTATTATCACATCTAATAGGTGTATCAACATAATCAATACCATAATCTTTTAATTGCTGTTTCATCCAAAGTAATTGGGCACAACAACTACCGGCGGCTATGTATTCGGCTTCCGCAGTAGATAGAGCAACACTTGTTTGTTTTCTTGAATACCATGAAACCAACATATGTCCAAGAAATTGACAAGTTCCACTAGTACTTTTTCTATCTACTTTGTATCCGGCAAAATCTGCATCCGAATAGCCGATTAGATCAAAGGTTGACCCCTTTGGATACCATAGTCCAAGGTTTGTAGTTTTTATTAGATATTTAAAAATTCTTTTTACAGCAAGTAGATGTGATTCTTTGGGACATGCTTGAAATCTAGAGCACATACAAACACTAAATAAGATATCGGGTCTAGAAGCAGTTAAATAAAGCAAAGTTCCTATCATGCTCCTATAAAGCTTTTGATCGATACTTTTACCGTTTTCATCCGTGTCGATTTTGATTGTTGAGCTCATTGGAGTGTTTGCCCCTTTGCTATTCTGCATTCCAAATTTCTTGAGCATCTCTTTGACATACTTGGACTGGTTCAGAAATATTCCTTCACTTTGTTGCTTGATTTGTAGTCCAAGGAAGAAATTTAATTCTCCCATCATGCTCATTTCGAATTCATTCTGCATAATCTTAGAAAATTCTTGGCATAGATTTTCGTCAGTGGCACCAAAGATTATGTCATCTACATAAATTTGTACAATTAAAATATTGCTATTTTTATATTTGATGAACAAAGTAGTGTCTACTTTCCCTCTTTGAAATTTATGATCAATCAAGAATTTGTTCAACCTTTCATACCAAGCTCTTGGAGCTTGTTTTAATCCATATAGTGCTTTGGTCAATTTATACACATATTTTGATTGATCCTTATCTTCAAAACCAGGAGGTTGTTCAACATATACTTCTTCATTCAAATAGCCATTCAAAAATGCACTCTTCACATCCATTTGGAACAATTTGAAATTCATATGTGAGGCGAATGCTAATAAGATACGTATGACTTCTAATCTAGCCACGGGTGCATACGATTCTTCAAAATCAATCCCTTCTTCTTGGGAATACCCTTTGGCTACTAATCTTGCCTTGTTTCTAATTACAAGACCGCTTTCGTCTAATTTGTTCCTAAATACCCATTTTGTACCAATGACTGTATGATTGTTTGGTCTAGGAACTAAATGCCATACATTGTTTCTTTCGAATTGATTTAGCTCTTCTTGCATTGAAATAACCCAATGTTCATCATTAAGAGCTTGTTCAATGGTATTTGGTTCAATTTTCGATACAAACGCATATTGGCCATAAACGTTTTGTTTTGATCTTCTAGTTTTTACTCCTTCATATATGTTTCCAATAACTTGTTCAATTGGATGGGCATTTTTGAACTTTAAATTAGTTGGAGGTTTGTAAGAGTCATTACCTTCACTTACCTCTTCCTCCTCTGGATTTCCTGGCTTGAGCTCGAGTTCCTTTGGTTGTTCTTTGCTTTTTGTCTCATCTGCATCACTTAGTTCATCCTCCTTTCTCGGAGTTTGGTTAAATTCATCAAATACAACATGTATGGATTCTTCTACAACTTGGTTTCGTTTGTTGAATACTCTATATGCTTTGCTATTTGATGAATAACCAAGGAATATACCCTCATTGCTTTTTGCATCTAATTTGCCCAAATTGGTTTTTCCATTGTTTAAAACATAACATGTACATCCAAAAGCATGAAAATATGAGATATTTGGTTTTCTTCCTTTCTATAGTTCATATGGGGTCTTTTTCAAGATTGCTCGAATGGTAACTCGGTTCAAAACATGACAAGCTGTACTCACAGCTTCACCCCAAAATTTCTTGGATAGATTGCTCTCATTTAGCATAGTTCTAGCCATCTCTTGTATAGTTCTATTTTTCCTTTCTACTACTCCATTTTGTTGTGGAGTTCTTGGTGCAGAAAATGTGTGGTGAATTCCTTTTTCATTGCAAAATTCCATGAATCGTTTGTTTTCGAATTCGCCACCATGATCGCTTCTTATGGTCACAATAGTACTTTGTTTTTCATTTTGCACCAAATTTACAAAAGTTGCAAACATAGAGAAGGCTTCATCTTTACTAGCTAAGAGAATTATCCATGTGAATCTTGAAAAATCATCAACTATGACAAATACATATTTCTTTCCACCAATGGTTAGAATGTCGGATGGCCCGTATAGATCCATATGTAGTAATTCCAGTGGCTTAGTGGTGGAAATTTCCTTTTTGGTAGAGAAAGGCATCTTGGGTTGTTTTGATAATTGACATGCCTTGCAAATCTTGTCTTTGTCATATTTCAGTTTTGGTAATCCTTCTACCAAATTCTTTTTCCATAGGGTCTTTATATTTCCCATGTTTACATGTCCAAGCCTTTTATGCCAAACCCATGGATCATTATCAATGGCCATGAGACATTGACCATTCAATTCATCAAGTGAAACCAAATAAACATTTCCATGTCTTTTACCACTAAACATGATATGTTCTCCATCAAATACATTACATATAGATGATTTAAACACAACTTTATATCCTTTATCACATAATTGGCTAATACTCATTAAATTGTGTTTGAGTCCTTCAACAAATAAAACATCTTCCATGCATGCATTTGAGGTACTAAGTATATTTCCTTTACCTTTAATTTTACCTTTTTCATTATTTCCAAAGGCAACCATTCCATCGTTGCAAGGCTTAAGTTTATGAAACAAACTTCTTTCACCGGTCATATGCCTTGAACATCCGCTATCCATGAACCATTCATTGTTTGCCTTTGCCTTAAAACATGTCTGAAAAATAAGGAAATAAATCTTATCTTTTTGGTACCCATTTTATGGGTCCATTTGGGTTAGTAATAGAATCTAATCTAAGTTGATCTAACTTTGAAAGCCCAAATCTTGTGTTTCTTGGAACCCAAACTAATTTAGCACCATGGTCATATAGTTTCTTAAAATTACATTTGTAAGTTTTATGACCCATCTTATTGCAGAAATTACAAGCCAAAGGTAATCTTGGAGTAGGTCTCCAAGCATACAAAGGTTCAATCATTGGTCTTCTAGTCCACTTAAAATTTTTCTTTTGTGGCTTGTATATAGATGCAGATTTAGTTTGATATTTCTCAAGTAATTTCACATTTGATTTGCTACTTTCTCCTTGCTCAAATGTATGATACCCAAGACCTCTTTTATGTGTTTGGGAGGTCATATTCAAAAACATTTTGACGCTTTCTCCTGGATTAGAGAACTTGGCTAATGATTCATTTAATGATTTGTTCTCCTTTTTTAGCAAATCATTTTCTTCTGCAAGTTTACCATTTATAATTATTACTGCATCACATTGTTTTTTCTTTATTGTAAACTTGCTTCCTAATTTCTTCATTTCTTCATATAAAGAATCATATGCCATTTGTAGCTCATCTAATTCAGCACATTTGAGGCATTCATGAGAGGAAGAATAACTTGAATTAGGAAGAGAGAATTTGGAACTTACCTCTTCATTGCTTGTGCATTTTTTTGAGGTAGTTTGTTCTCCTTGCTCGATTTGTGCCATACAGCAAATTCTTGCACATTCTTCCGCTTCGATTTCGTCGGTCGAGGAGCTACTCGTTGTAGATTCCTCGTCATTCACGTACATGCCTCTTCCTTTATATTTCTGAAATCTTCTATTGTCCCCTCGATCCTTTCTTTGTTCTTTTGCCTTAATTTCTTCGGGAGTTGGACATTGGGCTTGCATATGTCCCGAACCGCCGCATCGGTAGCACTTGGTTGATTCTTTCTTCTTCTCTCGGGGAGTTCTTTCTTTGAAGCTTCTGAAATTTTTGCCTTTCCTCACAAATTTTCTAAATCGTTTTGTGAGTAGAGCAATCTCGTCGTCATTTTGAGAAGAAGATGTGTCATCGATGTCTTGTGCGGCTTTTAAGGCAATTGCTCTTTTGCCCCTGTGTTGATCTTCATTCCTTTTCTTAATTAGCTCATGTGACATAAGTGAGCTAATTAAGTTTTCAAGCTTCAGCGTGTTGATGTCTTTGGCTTCTTCAATTGCAGTGATCTTTGGAGTCCATGATTCGGGTAGAGCTCTTAAAATCTTCATGACCTGCTCAGATTCAGATATTTCTTTTCCAAGACCTTTTAAAGCATTAGTAATCTTAGAGAATCTAGCAAACATTTCAGAAATATTTTCTGTTTCTAGCATTCTAAAGTTCTCTAGTTCTCCAATCAAAATATTCCTTCTCGTCCCTTGGACTTGAGAAGTTCCTTCGTAGATAGAGGTTAGTGTATCCCATATCTCTTTGGCGGTTAAGCAAGAGGATACTCTATCATACTCAGAAGCAGTGAGAGCACAAAATAAGGAGTTCATAGCTTTGGCATTGCTCTTCACTATTCTTACTTCCTCATCGGTCCATTTGGAAGCTCTTTCATCGGTAGGCAAGGTTACTCCATCTTGGATAGCAATCCAAGAGTCCATGTCGGTAGCCATGATGAGTTGCTTCATACGAAGCTTCCAATATCCAAAATTATTCCCATCAAACAATGGTGGCCTTGTAAAGGATTGGCCTTCAGCAAATGCGGGAACGGAAGTAGATTGGGATGCCATTTCAATAAGATCTCTTTGATAAACTCAAAGACCTGCTCTGATACCACTTGTTGGTCCCGAGTTGATGGCTAAACCCAAGAGGGGAGGGGTGAATTGGGTTCTTTAAAATTTCTTTGATAATCTCAAAGATCTTAACCCCTTGAAAAAGTTAATCCCCTTTTTAAAGCGAATGGAGAGCAAATAAGATAAAGCAGTAAAAATAAGTAGAACACAAGATTTATAGTGGTTCGGGCAAACCTTCCCTACTCCACTCTTCCAAGCTCACACTCCGTTGTGACTTGGGTTCCACTATGTATTCCACGAATACACTTAGAGTCACCACTCTCTTCTAGATTCAAAGCTCTAGGGGGCATACACAACTTAGAGCCACTTGCTCTCTTCTAGATTCAAAGCTCTAGGGGGCATATACAACTAGAGCCACTTGCTCTCTTCTAGATTCAAAGCTCTAGGGGGCATATACAACTACTTGCACAAGTAGGTGATGAGTCTCACTCCAATCACACCCTACTTTGCATATACTTGATCTTAGCTACCCAAGCTAAATCAAGATTTATACAACAAGACAATGAAATAAATGAAACTACACTTTACAGATTTGTGTAGGCAGATTTAGCATGAGGAAGAAGTTGTAGAAGCAGCTTTGGATGAATATTGATGAAGGCGCTAGCAACTTGAAGCTTTCTTCTTCCTTAGAATGTATACGAACCACTCAGAAATGGAGAAAAGCAAATAGGATTCCTTTCTAGATCTTCTTTTCTCTCTTTGGACTTTGTAGAGTATATAGTAGTGTCTTGTAATGTTCTTGTATATCTTTCACGTTCATTTGAGGGTCCTTTTATAGAGGGAAGAAAATATGAACGTTGTGGAGGTGGTTGGTGCGCAATAAATGAACTCCAACGTTCGAAAATTTGAACGTTATACCCAAGTCGAAGATGGAGTCGACTTGGCTTGCGACTTGGCAACCCAAGTCGCATCTGGAGTCGACTTCGTCTGCGACTCTAGTTCCTCCAATTTCCCAAGTCTGAGTTTTAGTCGACTTGGTTTCAGACTTCGACTCAAGTCGAACCTGAAGTCGACTTAGCCTGCGACTTGGCTCGGGTTTTGCTGAAGCTGCTTTGTTCTTCAAGATTCGGCTTGATCCTTGCAAAGCTTTTGAGCTGTTTGAGTCCTTGCATGATATATGCTTGTTCCTCGCTTAGTCTTGGACTCACTTGGTCTCCATAACTTGGGTGTTGCCTTATTTGAATAAGCTTGAACTTTTGCCTTGGCTTGATAGACTTGATTTGAACATTGAATATGAATCTTAGCTTTGATCTTCTTGTGAATGAACTTTTCATCTCATTTGGGTTTGAACAAGTTCAATATGATCCTTGGAATAAACTTGAAACTTCAATCTTCAAGTCTAAAATCCTCAAGTCGAAGTTGGAGTCGACCTTGTCTGCGACTTGACCCAAGTCGCACCTGGAGTCGACTTCGTTTGCGACTTGGTCAGCTTCGTGCCCCCAAAATCAACGCTGGACATTTTCTTTTGTTTGAAGTCGATGCTGGAGTCGACTTCGTCTGCGACTTGACTTCCAAGTCGCAAGTGGAGTCGACTTGACCTGCGACTTCACCTGTTGCATTTTGGGATTCATTCTCAAGTCGATATTTGAGTCGACTTTTGGATCGACTTCACCCAAGTCGAAGTCCAAGTCGACTTGAAGATCGACTTGACCTCTTTGCTTACCTTAAACATTTAGCAAATATATTAGTACCTTTTATATACTCAAATTAGTTCTTGTTAATCATCGAAACTCAAGATTTGGTCAATTTTTATTGTTTTAAACATTGTTTCCAACAGTTTGTTCTCAAATTCACCACCATGGTCACTCTTTATACATAAAATGGTATTCTGTTTTTCATTTTCCACCAAGTTTACAAAAGTTGAAAACATAGAGAAAGCTTCATCTTTGCTAGCTAAAAGAATTATCCATGTAAATCTTGAAAAGTCATCAACAATCACAAATACATATTTCTTTCCACCAATGGTTAATATGTCGGATGGCCCATATAGATCCATGTGTAGCAATTCAAGCGGCCTAGTGGTGGAAATCTCCTTTTTGGTAGAGAAAGGCATCTTTGGTTGTTTAGATAATTGACATGCCTTACATATTTTGTCTTTGTCATATTTCAACTTAGGCAAGCCTTCTACCAAACTCTTTTTCCATAGGGTTTTTATATTTCTCATGTTTATGTGTCCAAGCCTTTTATGCCAAACCCATGGATCATTATCAATTGCCATTAGACATTGACCATCTAGTTCATCAAGTGAAACCAAATATATATTTCCATGTCTTTTTCCACTAAACATGATATGTTCATCATCAAATACATTGCATATAGATGATTCAAACACAATCTTATATCCTTTATCACATAATTGGCTAATGCTCATTAAGTTATGCTTGAGTCCTTCAACAAACAAAACATCCTCCATGCATGCATTTGAGCTACTGTAAATATTTCATTTACCTTTGATTTTACCTTTCTCATTATTACCAAAGGCAACCGTTCCGTCGTTGCAAGGCTTAAGTTTGTGAAACAGATTTCTTTCTCCAGTCATGTGCCTTGAACAACCGCTATCCATGAACCATACATTATTTGCCTTTGCCTTTAAACAAATCTGAAAAGTAAACAAATAATCCTTATCTTTTTGGTACCCATTTTATGGGTCCATTTGGGTTAGTAACATTATTCAACCTTTGTTGCTTCAACTTAGAAAGTCCAGATCTTGTGTTCCTTGGAACCCAAACTAGTTTTGCACCATAATCAAACAATCTCTTAAAGTTACACTTGTAAACTTTATGACCCATTTTGTTGCAAAAGTTGCAAGCCATTGGTAATCTAGGAGTAGGCCTCCAAGTATATTTTGGTTCAAATGTTGGTCTTTTAGTCCACATAACATTTCTCCTTTGTGGCTTGTATATAGGTGCAATTTTGGTTTGATGTTTTCCAAGTGTTGGCACATTAGATTTACCACTTTCATTTTGCTCAAATCTATAATAACCAAGACCTCTTTTGTTTGTTTGAGCAGTCATGTTCAGAAACATCTTTACACTTTCTCCTGGATTAGAGAACTTTGCTAATGATTCATTTAAGGATTTGTTCTCCTTTTTCAGTTTCTCTACTTCTTTCAACAATGATTCATTTTCTTCTTTCAGTTTTGTTGATTTTTCAGCTAGTTTTCCATTTTCAATAATAATAAAATTGCATTGTTGTTTCTTTGAGGACAACTTGTTTCCTAACTTTTTGATTTCCTCATATAATGAATCATAGGCAGTTTGTAGTTCTTCTAATTCAGCACATTTGATGCAATTTTGAAAAGAAGAATAACTTGATTGAGAATAGCAAGGTTTGGAAGTTACCTCATCATTGCTTGTACATTTGGTTGAGGTGGATTGTTCTTCCAAAACTTCAGTCGTGTTTAAGCATAGCAAGTCCTCTTCTTGCTCGATTCGTGCCATGCAGCATATTCTTGCACAGTTGGCTGCATCATTGTCGTCGGTTGAAGAGCTGCATGTTGATGAAGTTTCCTCGTTGACGAACATGCCTCTTCCTCTTGGCCTTTGGTATTTTCTTCTTTCATGATTCTCCTTTGGCCTTTCTTCCGGTGTAGGACATTGAGCTTGCATATGTCCTACGCCCCCACATCGGTAGCATTTTGTGACCTCCTTCTTCTTTTCTTTTTGTGGTCTTTCTTTGAAGTCTTTAAGGTTCTTTTCTTTTCTCACAAATTTTCGAAACTTGTGAGTAAGAAGTGCAATATCTTCATCACCATTGTTAGACGAGGAGGTAGACTCATCTGAGTTGCGTGCCGCTTTTAATGCAATGATTTTCTTCCCTTTATGATTCTCTTCGTTTCTTCTCTTAATTAGCTCATGTGACATTAGTGAGCTAATTAGATCTTCTAGCTTTAGGGTGTTGAGGTCTTTTGCTTCTTCAATAGCTGTAATCTTTGGAGTCCATGAATCCGGTAGAGCTCTCAATATCTTCATAACCTGTTCGGATTCAGAAATAGCTTTTCCAAGACCTTTGAGAGCATTAGTAATCTTAGAAAATCTTGCAAACATTTCAGAAATATTTTCAGTGTCTAGCATTCTAAAACTTTCCAACTCTCCTATCAAAATATTTCTCCTAGTCCCTTGGACTTGGGAGGTTCCTTCATAAATGGATGTTAGAGTATCCCATATCTCTTTTGCAGTCAAACAAGAAGATACTCTATCATACTCCGAAGCCGTAAGAGCACAAAATAAAGAATTCATTGCCTTGGCATTGCTCTTGACGGTTCTAACTTCCTCTTCGGTCCACTTGGAAGCTCTTTCATCTATAGGCAAGATTACACCGTCTTGGATTGCAATCCAAGAGTCCATATCGGTAGCCATGATGAGTTGCTTCATACGAAGCTTCCAATAGCCAAAGTTGTTCCCATCAAACAACGGTGGCCTTGTAAGAGATTGGCCCTCGGCAAAAGCGGGAACGGAAGTAGATTGGGATGCCATGATAATGGATCTCTTTGATTCAAGTCAAAGACCTGCTCTGATACCACTTGTTGGGTCCCGAATAGATGGCAAAACCCAAGAGGGGAGGGGTGAATTGGGTTCTTAAAAATTTCTTCAGTAACTTATCCCCTTGTGAGTTCAATCCCCTTAAATGAAGAAACAAAATGGAGAGCAAAGCAATATAGAATAAAATAGACGCAGATTTTTATAGTGGTTCGGGCAACCTCCCTACTCCACTCTTCCAAGCTCACACACCTTGTGACTTGGGTTCCACTATTGCATTCCACGAATACAATTAGAGCCTCTTGCTCTCTTCTAGATTTTAGCTCTAGGGGGCATCAACAACTAGAGCCTCTTGCTCTCTTCTAGATTCTAGCTCTAGGGGGCATATAACACTTAGCACAAGTAGGTGATGAGTCACACTCCAATCACACACTACTTTGTTACCACTTGATCTTAGCTACGCAAGCTAAATCAAGTTCAACACAAACAAGTAAACAAAGAAAGAAAACTACACTTTACAGATGTGTAGCAACACTTTAGCGCAGAGAAGAACTTGAAGAATAGGCTTTGAAGATTCAGACGATGAGCTTTTTGCAGTTTGAAGCAGAGTTCTTCTTCTTTGAGTGGCTTGATCTCTTTAGAGCTCTTGAATGTAGTAGTTAAGCACACTTAATGATTCTCAGCTACTTCCCTCGTCCACCATGAATGCTATTTATAATTTTGGAGGGAATCCGAACGTTAGAAGGTAGGTGGCGCGCATTTAATGCGCCAACGTTCGAATTAATTCCGACCGTTGCGACCCAAGTCGCATGTGGAGTCGACTTGGCCTGCGACTTGGCTTCCAAGTCGCACCTGGAGTCGACTTCGTGTGCGACTCCAGTTCTTCAGATTTCCAAGTCCGAGTCTGGGTCAACTTGGCCTTCAGTCCTCAACTCAAGTCGATCCTGGAGTCGACTTGGGTTGCGACTTGGTGTGGTCTTTTGCAAGAACACCTTGATCTTCTTGAACTGGCTTGTACTTTGTTAAATTGGTCTTCATGACTTGGATATTTCTTCATTTAGAATAAGCGTGAAGATTAGCTTTGGACTTGATAGACTTGATTTGAACTTTGAATATAAATCTTAGCTTTTGATCTTCAAGAAACTTCAGTTGCTTTTTGAGAATGAACTTTGCATCTTATTTGGATTTGATAAATTCCAAATGGATCCTTGGAATAAGATTGAAACTTCAATCTTCAAGTCTGAACTCCTCAAGTCGAAGTTGGAGTCGACCTCATCTGCGACTTCGCCCAAGTCGCACCTGGAGTCGACTTCGCCTGCGACTTCGTCATGTCCGTTTCCACTTTTTCAACTCTGGATGCTTGAAGTCGATGCTGGAGTCGACTTCGTCTGCGACTTGGTTTCCTAAGTCGCACCTGGAGTCGACTTGGCCTGCGACTTCACTTGTTCTTCTCCCCTTTTCAGCTCTGGACAGATTTGACTTCTTGAAGTCGATCTTGGAGTCGACTTGGTATACGACTTGGCTTCCATACTTGATTTCTTCAAATGAATATTTCTTAAACAATTCCACAAACTTGTTAGTAGCCAAGACTTACTCAAATTTAGTTTGTTAATCATCAAAACATAGATTTAGCTAGTTTTCCACATATTTCCAACAATCTCCCCCTTTTTGATGATTGACAAAACCGATTTGAGTGTATACCTTTCAATTGCTTAAAATATCATGTTCATTATGCATTTTGAAATCATACTTAAACTCATGCAATCATTTAACATATGCTCATGCAATCCTTCAATATTTAACCCACATTCAAACTCTTCTCCCCAATCATATCCTACTCTTTTAATCATTAAGACTTCTACTCAATTTTTTTTTCAACTCAAATACTCTTCTTCTCCTTAAATCTCTCTCCCCCTTTTTGTCAATATATCAAAAAGATTAGAGGGTATTCAAAGAGATAGGTGGGTTAGCTCCCCCTAAATGGGTGCTCCCCCTCAATTTATGCTTTAAGTGAGTTCAAGCATTCCCATGTCATTTCTAAGCTTATAAAATGCTTCTTTTGCTAGGGGCTTAGTGAATATATCTGCAACTTGATCCTCAGTTCTTACATATACCAAACATATGTCATGATTTTCTACATGTTCTCTAATGAAATGATGTCTAAGGTCTATATATTTGGTCCTAGAATGCAAGACTGGATTCTTGGTTAGACATATGGCACTGGTATTATCACATTTGATAGGTATATCTTTGAAATCCATGCCATAGTCCCTAAGTTGCTGTTTCATCCAAAGTAATTGGGCACAACAGCTCCCGGCGGCAATATATTCGGCTTCCGCCGTAGATAGAGCAACACTAGTTTGTTTTCTTGAAAACCATGAAACCAACATGCTTCCAAGAAACTGACATGTTCCACTAGTGCTTTTTCTATCTACTTTGTAACCAGCAAAATCCGCATCCGAGTAGCCGATTAGATCAAAATTAGAGCCCTTTGGATACCATAGTCCTAAATTGGTAGTGTCTACTAGATATCTAAAAATTCTTTTCACAGCTACCAAGTGTGATTCTTTTGGGCATGATTGAAATCTAGAGCACATACACAAACTAAACAAAATGTCTGGCCTAGAAGCAGTTAAATACAATAAGGAACCTATCATGCTTCTATACAATTTTATATCAACTAATTTTCCCTTTTCATCTTTGTCCATTTTGATTGTGGAGCTCATGGGCGTGTTTGCTCCTTTGCTGTTCTCCATGCCAAACTTCTTGAGCATCTCCTTGATGTATTTGGACTGGTTTATGAAGATTCCTTCATTTAGTTGCTTGATTTGCAGTCCAAGGAAGAAATTGAGCTCTCCCATCATGCTCATCTCAAATTCTTTCTGCATGAGCTCAGAAAATTCTTGGCAAAGAGTTTCATTAGTAGCACCAAAAATAATATCATCAACATAAATTTGAATGATTAATATATCCTTTCCATTGTACTTAATAAACAGAGTGGTGTCTACCTTTCCCTTTTGAAAGTTATGATCAATCAAAAACTTGCTTAGTCTATCATACCAAGCCCTTGGAGCTTGTTTTAATCCATATAATGCTTTGGTTAATTTGTAAACATACTTTGATTGATCCTTTTCTTCAAATCCAGGTGGTTGCTCAACATACACCTCTTCATTTATATAACCATTCAGAAATGCACTTTTGACATCCATTTGAAACAATTTAAAGTTCATGTGAGATGCAAAAGCTAGTAAGATGCGAATTGCCTCTAATCTAGCAACCGGGGCATAGGATTCTTCAAAATCTATTCCTTCTTCTTGTGAGTACCCCTTTGCCACAAGTCTAGCTTTGTTTCTCACTACTAATCCACTTTCATCTAATTTGTTCTTAAAGACCCACTTGGTGCCAATAACAATACAGTCATTCGGTCTAGGAACAAGGTGCCAAACTTGATTTCTTTCAAATTGATTTAGCTCTTCTTGCATTGCTATAATCCAGTTCTCATCATCAAGAGCTTGTTCAATATTAGAAGGTTCAATCTTGGATACAAAAGCATATTGTCCACACACATTTTGCTTTGACCTTCTAGTTTTTACACCTTCATACACATTCCCTATAATTTGTTCAATTGGATGTGCATGATTGAATTTTAAATCAGTTGGAGGTTTATAGGCATTGTTACCTTCACTTACCCTTTCCTCCATGGATTCTTCTTGCTTTTCCACATGCAATTTTTCAAGATTGCTTGTTATGTCATCTGCATCACTTAGATCATCTTTTCTTTTAAAGCATGTATTAGTTTCATCAAACATAACATGTATGGATTCTTCTACAACTTGGTTTCGTTTATTGAAAACTCTATATGCTTTGCTATTTGATGAATAACCAAGGAATATTGCTTCATCACTTTTAGCATCAAGTTTTCCCAAGTTGGTTTTTCCATTGTTCAGAACATAACATGTGCATCCAAAAGCATGAAAATAAGATATGTTTGGTTTCCTTCCTTTCCATAGCTCATATGGGGTCTTTTTCAAGATTGCTCTAATGGTAACTCGATTTAAAACATGACAAGCTGTGCTTACAGCTTCACCCCAAAATTTCTTAGATAATTTGCTCTCATTTAGCAATGTTCTAGCCATCTCTTGTATAGTTCTGTTTTTCCTTTCAACTACTCCATTTTGTTGTGGAGTCCTTGGTGCAGAAAATGTGTGATGAATTCCTTTTTTATTACATAATTCTGTGAATCGTTTGTTCTCAAATTCACCACCATGGTCACTCTTTATACATAAAATGGTATTCTGTTTTTCATTTTCCACCAAGTTTACAAAAGTTGAAAACATAGAGAAAGCTTCATCTTTGCTAGCTAAAAGAATTATCCATGTAAATCTTGAAAAGTCATCAACAATCACAAATACATATTTCTTTCCACCAATGGTTAATATGTCGGATGGCCCATATAGATCCATGTGTAGCAATTCAAGCGGCCTAGTGGTGGAAATCTCCTTTTTGGTAGAGAAAGGCATCTTTGGTTGTTTAGATAATTGACATGCCTTACATATTTTGTCTTTGTCATATTTCAACTTAGGCAAGCCTTCTACCAAACTCTTTTTCCATAGGGTTTTTATATTTCTCATGTTTATGTGTCCAAGCCTTTTATGCCAAACCCATGGATCATTATCAATTGCCATTAGACATTGACCATCTAGTTCATCAAGTGAAACCAAATATATATTTCCATGTCTTTTTCCACTAAACATGATATGTTCATCATCAAATACATTGCATATAGATGATTCAAACACAATCTTATATCCTTTATCACATAATTGGCTAATGCTCATTAAGTTATGCTTGAGTCCTTCAACAAACAAAACATCCTCCATGCATGCATTTGAGCTACTGTAAATATTTCATTTACCTTTGATTTTACCTTTCTCATTATTACCAAAGGCAACCGTTCCGTCGTTGCAAGGCTTAAGTTTGTGAAACAGATTTCTTTCTCCAGTCATGTGCCTTGAACAACCGCTATCCATGAACCATACATTATTTGCCTTTGCCTTTAAACAAATCTGAAAAGTAAACAAATAATCCTTATCTTTTTGGTACCCATTTTATGGGTCCATTTGGGTTAGTAACATTATTCAACCTTTGTTGCTTCAACTTAGAAAGTCCAGATCTTGTGTTCCTTGGAACCCAAACTAGTTTTGCACCATAATCAAACAATCTCTTAAAGTTACACTTGTAAACTTTATGACCCATTTTGTTGCAAAAGTTGCAAGCCATTGGTAATCTAGGAGTAGGCCTCCAAGTATATTTTGGTTCAAATGTTGGTCTTTTAGTCCACATAACATTTCTCCTTTGTGGCTTGTATATAGGTGCAATTTTGGTTTGATGTTTTCCAAGTGTTGGCACATTAGATTTACCACTTTCATTTTGCTCAAATCTATAATAACCAAGACCTCTTTTGTTTGTTTGAGCAGTCATGTTCAGAAACATCTTTACACTTTCTCCTGGATTAGAGAACTTTGCTAATGATTCATTTAAGGATTTGTTCTCCTTTTTCAGTTTCTCTACTTCTTTCAACAATGATTCATTTTCTTCTTTCAGTTTTGTTGATTTTTCAGCTAGTTTTCCATTTTCAATAATAATAAAATTGCATTGTTGTTTCTTTGAGGACAACTTGTTTCCTAACTTTTTGATTTCCTCATATAATGAATCATAGGCAGTTTGTAGTTCTTCTAATTCAGCACATTTGATGCAATTTTGAAAAGAAGAATAACTTGATTGAGAATAGCAAGGTTTGGAAGTTACCTCATCATTGCTTGTACATTTGGTTGAGGTGGATTGTTCTTCCAAAACTTCAGTCGTGTTTAAGCATAGCAAGTCCTCTTCTTGCTCGATTCGTGCCATGCAGCATATTCTTGCACAGTTGGCTGCATCATTGTCGTCGGTTGAAGAGCTGCATGTTGATGAAGTTTCCTCGTTGACGAACATGCCTCTTCCTCTTGGCCTTTGGTATTTTCTTCTTTCATGATTCTCCTTTGGCCTTTCTTCCGGTGTAGGACATTGAGCTTGCATATGTCCTACGCCCCCACATCGGTAGCATTTTGTGACCTCCTTCTTCTTTTCTTTTTGTGGTCTTTCTTTGAAGTCTTTAAGGTTCTTTTCTTTTCTCACAAATTTTCGAAACTTGTGAGTAAGAAGTGCAATATCTTCATCACCATTGTTAGACGAGGAGGTAGACTCATCTGAGTTGCGTGCCGCTTTTAATGCAATGATTTTCTTCCCTTTATGATTCTCTTCGTTTCTTCTCTTAATTAGCTCATGTGACATTAGTGAGCTAATTAGATCTTCTAGCTTTAGGGTGTTGAGGTCTTTTGCTTCTTCAATAGCTGTAATCTTTGGAGTCCATGAATCCGGTAGAGCTCTCAATATCTTCATAACCTGTTCGGATTCAGAAATAGCTTTTCCAAGACCTTTGAGAGCATTAGTAATCTTAGAAAATCTTGCAAACATTTCAGAAATATTTTCAGTGTCTAGCATTCTAAAACTTTCCAACTCTCCTATCAAAATATTTCTCCTAGTCCCTTGGACTTGGGAGGTTCCTTCATAAATGGATGTTAGAGTATCCCATATCTCTTTTGCAGTCAAACAAGAAGATACTCTATCATACTCCGAAGCCGTAAGAGCACAAAATAAAGAATTCATTGCCTTGGCATTGCTCTTGACGGTTCTAACTTCCTCTTCGGTCCACTTGGAAGCTCTTTCATCTATAGGCAAGATTACACCGTCTTGGATTGCAATCCAAGAGTCCATATCGGTAGCCATGATGAGTTGCTTCATACGAAGCTTCCAATAGCCAAAGTTGTTCCCATCAAACAACGGTGGCCTTATAAGAGATTGGCCCTCGGCAAAAGCGGGAACGGAAGTAGATTGGGATGCCATGATAATGGATCTCTTTGATTCAAGTCAAAGACCTGCTCTGATACTACTTGTTGGGTCCCGAATAGATGGCAAAACCCAAGAGGGGAGGGGTGAATTGGGTTCTTAAAAATTTCTTCAGTAACTTATCCCCTTGTGAGTTCAATCCCCTTAAATGAAGAAACAAAATGGAGAGCAAAGCAATATAGAATAAAATAGACGCAGATTTTTATAGTGGTTCGGGCAACCTCCCTACTCCACTCTTCCAAGCTCACACACCTTGTGACTTGGGTTCCACTATTGCATTCCACGAATACAATTAGAGCCTCTTGCTCTCTTCTAGATTTTAGCTCTAGGGGGCATCAACAACTAGAGCCTCTTGCTCTCTTCTAGATTCTAGCTCTAGGGGGCATATAACACTTAGCACAAGTAGGTGATGAGTCACACTCCAATCACACACTACTTTGTTACCACTTGATCTTAGCTACGCAAGCTAAATCAAGTTCAACACAAACAAGTAAACAAAGAAAGAAAACTACACTTTACAGATGTGTAGCAACACTTTAGCGCAGAGAAGAACTTGAAGAATAGGCTTTGAAGATTCAGACGATGAGCTTTTTGCAGTTTGAAGCAGAGTTCTTCTTCTTTGAGTGGCTTGATCTCTTTAGAGCTCTTGAATGTAGTAGTTAAGCACACTTAATGATTCTCAGCTACTTCCCTCGTCCACCATGAATGCTATTTATAATTTTGGAGGGAATCCGAACGTTAGAAGGTAGGTGGCGCGCATTTAATGCGCCAACGTTCGAATTAATTCCGACCGTTGCGACCCAAGTCGCATGTGGAGTCGACTTGGTCTGCGACTTGGCTTCCAAGTCGCACCTGGAGTCGACTTCGTGTGCGACTCCAGTTCTTCAGATTTCCAAGTCCGAGTCTGGGTCAACTTGGCCTTCAGTCCTCAACTCAAGTCGATCCTGGAGTCGACTTGGGTTGCGACTTGGTGTGGTCTTTTGCAAGAACACCTTGATCTTCTTGAACTGGCTTGTACTTTGTTAAATTGGTCTTCATGACTTGGATATTTCTTCATTTAGAATAAGCGTGAAGATTAGCTTTGGACTTGATAGACTTGATTTGAACTTTGAATATAAATCTTAGCTTTTGATCTTCAAGAAACTTCAGTTGCTTTTTGAGAATGAACTTTGCATCTTATTTGGATTTGATAAATTCCAAATGGATCCTTGGAATAAGATTGAAACTTCAATCTTCAAGTCTGAACTCCTCAAGTCGAAGTTGGAGTCGACCTCGTCTGCGACTTCGCCCAAGTCGCACCTGGAGTCGACTTCGCCTGCGACTTCGTCATGTCCGTTTCCACTTTTTCAACTCTGGATGCTTGAAGTCGATGCTGGAGTCGACTTCGTCTGCGACTTGGTTTCCTAAGTCGCACCTGGAGTCGACTTGGCCTGCGACTTCACTTGTTCTTCTCCCCTTTTCAGCTCTGGACAGATTTGACTTCTTGAAGTCGATCTTGGAGTCGACTTGGTATACGACTTGGCTTCCATACTTGATTTTCTTCAAATGAATATTCCTTAAACAATTCCACAAACTTGTTAGTAGCCAAGACTTACTCAAATTTAGTTTGTTAATCATCAAAACATAGATTTAGCTAGTTTTCCACATATTTCCAACAATGATAACTCGGAAAAATACGAGTTATCATTGAGTCCTTCAACAAATAACACATCCTCCATACATGCATTTGAAATACTATAAATGTTTCCTTTACCTTTGATTTTTCCTTTCTCGCTATTTCCAAAGGCAACAGTTCCATCGTTGAAAGGCTTGAGTTTATGAAATAAACTTCTTTCTCCAGTCATATGCCTTGAGAAACGACTATCCATGAACCAAATGTTTCTCGCCTTTGCCTTGAAACGTACCTGAAAAATGTGCAAATAAAGCTTATCTCTTTGGTACCCATTTTATAGGTCCATTTGGGTTAGTAAACTGATTAAATCTTTGTTGTTCTATTCTTGAAAGACAAAATCTTGTGTTTCTTGGAACCCAAACTAATTTTGCACCATGGTCATACATTTTTTTAAAGTTGCATTTGTTGAAAACATGAGGAAAATAAGCCAAGTCTATGTTTTGATGATTAACAAATCAATTTAAGTAAGTTTTGGTCACTAACATGTTTGTGGAAATAATTAAAGGTTATAAAAATGAAGAATATGAAGCATGGCAAGTCAAGTCGATTTCCAAGTTGACTCAGGCATCGACTTAGGCCAAGTCGATCCCCAAGTTGACTCCAGCAGCGACTTCAAAACGTCATTTCCTTCCAGATTTGAAATCAAGAATGAGAGCTACCGAAGTCGCATCCCAAGTCGACTCCGCTTGCGACTTGGGTGAAGTCGCAAACCAAGTCGACTCCAGCTTCGACTTCAATGTGGAACTTGCAGAACAAGTCAACTCAATGCTAGATTCAAGAGAAGATAAAGGCCAAGACGACTCAAACACTCAAATGAAGAATAAAGCAATCAGGGTTACATGAATCAATCATGATGGATTATGAGCATATATTTGGCCATCATTAGTCAATCTAAGATTCATGCGTATATTCAAGATTTCAAAGATTCAATGTTTGCAAGTCAAGGAGCAAAAGGACATCAAGCTAGAATGATCATACAGTGTTCCAAGAGATATAAATCAAGGGAATAACATTAGTATGAAGAAAATGAAGTGATTAAAGTCATCTCTGAAGATTTCAAGTTCATCGAGCAAGTACAGGAAGTGAAGTCGCACCCAAAGTCGACTCACCTGCGACTTGGGTCAAGTCGAGGACCAAGTCGACCCAGACTGGAACTTGAAGAAGTTGCAGAGAGCCGAAGTCGCACCCGAAGTCGACTCCACATGCGACTTGGGTCGCAACGGTTGGAAATTTTTTGAAAGTTGGCGAATTAAATGCATGCCACCTACTTCCAAACGTTCGGATTCCCTCGCAAATTATATAAGGCATTCAATATGAACGTGGAGGGTAGCTGAGAATTCATTGAATAAGCATAACTCCTATCTCTAAGAGCATTAAGTGATCAAGTCAACATCTAGAAGAAGAACTTTACTTCCAAACTGCCAATAGTTGCTTGCTGAATCATTAAGTCAACGCTACAAGTTCTTCTCTGTGCCAAATCTGCCTCTACACATCAGTAACGTGTAGAAACTTTCTTTTAATTTTTCTTGTTGTATTGAACTTGATTTAGTTTGGTTAACTAAGATCAAGTGTAAGTAAAGTAGTGTGTGATTGGAGTGGAACTCGTCACCTACTTGTGCTGTGTATTGTTGATGCCCCCTAGAGTTGGAATCTAGAAGAGAGCAGTGGCTATAGTTGTATTTGTGAAATACATAGTGGAACCCAAGTCACAAGAGGTGTGACCTTAGAAGAGTGGAGTAGGGAAGGTTGCCCGAACCACTATAAAAATCTTGCTTGTTGATATTTATTTCTGCTCTCTGCACTATATTGTTTTCCATTTATTTCTTCATAAAGGGGACTAGATTAATCCGGGGTAAAGTTTCTGTTTAAGTTTAAATTTTTTTAAAATACCCAATTCACCCCTCCCTGTTGGAAACAATAGTTAAAACAAAACAAATTGATCAAAGCATATGTTTTGATGATTAAACAACACAATTTGAGTAAATCTAAGCTACTAACATGTATTGTGCAAAGTTGTATACAAAACAGAACAAGTCAAGTCGCAACCCAAGTCGACTTAGACATCGACTTAGGCGAAGTCGATCCTGAAGTCGACTCCACAAGCAACTTCAAGATGCATTTTTGGACAGCGTTGAAATTGGAGAATTAAACATCTGAAGTCGAAGATGAAATCGACTCCACTTGCGACTTGAGGCCAAGTTGCAGACGAAGTCGACTCCAGTATCGACTTGAAGTTGCACCTTTCTCTCCAGTGTTGATTTTGGGGACAACACATCCGAAGTCGCAGTCGAAGTCGACTCCACTTGCGACTTGAGGCCAAGTCGCAGATGAAGTCGACCCCAAGATCGACTTGAAATTCTCAAGCCCAAGTTGAAGTACAAGTCCATTTCAAGATGAAGACAACTCAAGTTTATGAAGATTAATACAAGCTTAAAGCAAGCAAGGCATGAATGCAAGACTGGATCCCATCAATGTCAATATATCAAAAAGTTAGAGGGTAAAGAAAGAGAAAGGTGGGTGTGCTCCCCCTAAACAGGTGCTCCCCCTCAGTTTGTGCTAGGTTAAATTAATCATTCCCATGTCATTTCTAATCTTATAAAATGCTTCTTTTGCTAGGGGCTTTGTAAATATGTCTGCAACTTGATCCTCTGTTCTTACATATACCAAACATATGTCATGATTTTCTACATGTTCTCTAATGAAATTGTGTCTAAGGTCTATATGTTTGGTCCTAGAATGCAAGACTGGATTCTTGGTTAGACATATGACACTAGTATTATCACATCTGATGGGTATATCTTTAAAATCCATGTCATAGTCCCTAAGTTGCTGTTTCATCCAAAGTAATTGGGCACAACAGCTCCCAGCGGCAATGTATTCGGCTTCCGCCGTAGATAGAGCAACACTAGTTTGTTTTCTTGAAAACCATGAAACCAACATGTTCCCAAGAAATCAACATGTTCCACTAGTGCTTTTTCTATCTACTTTGTAACCGGCAAAATCCGCATCCGAGTAGCCGATTAGATCAAAATTAGAGCCCTTTGGATACCAAAGTCCTATATTGGTAGTGTCTACTAAGTATCTGAAAATTCTTTTCACAGCTACCAAGTGTGATTCTTTTGGCCATGATTGAAATCTAGAGCACATACACACACTAAACAATATATCAGGCCTAGAAGCAGTTAAATATAATAAAGAACCTATCATGCTTCTATATAATTTTAAATCAATTGTTTTTCCTTTCTCATCTTTGTCAATTTTAATTGTTGAGCTCATAGGGGTGTTTGCTCCTTTGCTATTCTCCATGCCAAACTTCTTCAGTATTTCTTTGATATACTTGGACTAGTTAATGAAAATTCCTTCATTTAGTTGCTTGATTTGCAATCCAAGGAAGAAATTCAGCTCTCCCATCATGCTCATCTCAAATTCTTTTTGCATAAGCTCAGAAATTTCTTGACAAAGAGTCGCATTAGTAGCACAAAAAATGATATCATCAACATAAATTTGAATGATCAAAATATCTTTTTCTTTATACTTGATAAACAAAGTGGTGTCTACCTTTCCTTTTTGAAAATCATGATCAATCAAAAATTTGCTTAGTCTATCATACCAAGCCCTTGGAGCTTGTTTTAGTCCATATAATGCTTTGGTTAACTTGTACACAATTTTAGATTGATTTTTTTCCTCAAATCCAGGTGGTTGTTCTACATACACCTCTTCATTTATATAACCATTCAGAAATGCACTTTTGACATTTTGACATCCATTTGAAACAATTTAAAGTTCATGTGAGATGCAGAAGCTAGTAAGATGCGAATTGCCTCTAATCTAGCAACCGGGGCATAGAATTCTTCAAAATCTATTCCTTCTTCTTGTGAGTATCCTTTTGCCACAAGTCTAGCTTTGTTTCTCACTACAAGTCCACTTTCATCTAATTTGTTCCTAAAGACCCACTTGGTGCCAATAACAGTACAATCATTTGGTCTAGGAACAAGGTGCCAAACTTGATTTCTTTCAAATTGATTTAGCTCTTCTTGCATTGCTGTAATCCAGTTTTCATCATCAAGAGCTTGATCAATATTGGATGGTTCAATTTTAGATACAAAGGCGTATTGTCCACAAACATTTTGCTTTGACCTTCTAGTTTTTACACCTTCATACGCATTCCCTATAACTTGTTCAATTGGATGGGCATATTTGAATTTCAAATCAGTTGAAGGTTTATAATTATTACCTTCACTTACCCTTTCCTCCATTGAATCTTCTTGCTTTTCCACATGCAGTTTTTCAAAATTGCTTGTTACATCATCTGCATCACTTAAATCATCTTTTCTTTTGTAGCATGGGTTAGTTTCATCAAAAACAACATGTATGGACTCTTCTACCACTTGGTTTCGTTTATTGAATACTCTATATGCTTTGCTATTTGATGAGTACCCAAGGAATATTGCCTCATCAGTTTTAACATCTAGTTTTTCCAAGTTGGTTTTTCCATTGTTCAAAACATAGCATGTGCATCCAAAAGCATGAAAATAAGAAATATTCGGTTTCCTTCCTTTCCATAGTTCATATGGGGTCTTTTTCAAGATTGCTCTAATGGTAACTCGATTCAAAACATGACAAGCTGTACTCACAGCTTCACCCCAAAATTTCTTGGATAATTTGCTCTCATTTAGCATTGTTCTAGCCATCTCTTGTATAGTTCTGTTTTTCCTTTCAACTACTCCATTTTGTTGTGGAGTTCTTGGTGCAGAAAATGTGTGATGAATTCCTTTTTCATTACATAACTCTATGAATCATTTGTTTTCAAATTCACCACCATGATCACTTCTTATAGTCATAATAGTACTTTGTTTTTCATTTTGCAAGCCATTGGTAATCTAGGAGTAGGCCTCCAAGTATATGATGGTTCAAACGTTGGCCTTCTAGTCCACATAACATTTTTCCTTCTTGGCTTGTATATTGGTGCAGTTTTGGTTTGACATTTCCCAAGTGTTGGCACATTTGATTTGCCACTTCCTTTTTGCTCAAATGTATAATATCCAAGGCCTTTTATATTTGTTTGAGCAGTCATGTTCAAAAATATCTTTACATTTTCTCCAGAATTAGAGAACTTTGCTAATGATTCATTTAATGATTCGTTCTCCTTTTTCAATTTCTCTATCTCTTTTATCAATGATTCATTTTCTTCTTTCAGTTTTGTTGATTTTTCAGCTAGTTTTCCATTTTCAATAATAACGAAGTTACATTGTTGTCTCTTCAATGACAACTTGTTTCCTAGCTTTTTAATTTCTTCATATAATGAATCATAAGCAATTTGCAGTTCTTCTAATTCAGCACATTTGAGGCATTCTTGAAAAGAAGAATAACTTGATTGAGAATAGCAAGGTTTGGAAGTTACCTCTTCATTGCTTGTACATTTTGTTGAGATGGTTTGTTCTTCCAAAACTTCAGTTGTGTTCAAACATAACAAGTCTTCTTCTTGTTCGATCCGTGCCATGCAGCATATTCTTGCACAGTTGCTGTATCGTTATCGTCGATTGAAGAGCTGCTTGTTGATGAAGTCTCTTCATTGACGTACATGCCTCTTCCCTTTGGCCTTTGGTATTTTCTGCCTTCATGTCCTTCCTTCCTCTCTTGATACTCTTCCGGCGTAGGACATTGAGCTTGTATGTGTCCTATCCCGCCGCATTTGTAGCACTTCGTTGGCTCCTTCTTCTTCTCTCTCCGTGTTCTTTCTTTGAAGTCCTTGAAGTTCCTTTCTTTTCTCACAAATTTTCGGAATTTGCGAGTGAGAAGTGCAATATCTTCATTATCATTATGAGACGAGGAGGTAGACTCTTCTGAGTTGTGTGCCGCTTTTAACGCAATGACTTTCTTCCCTTTGTGATTGTCTTCGTTTCTTCTCTTAATTAGCTCATGTGACATTAATGAGCTAATTAGATCTTCTAGCTTTAGTGTATTTAGGTCTTTGGCTTCTTCAATTGCCGTAATCTTTGGAGTCCAAGATTCCGGTAGAGCTCTTAGTATCTTCATAACCTGTTCAGATTCAGAGATAGCCTTTCCAAGACCTTTCGAAGCATTAGTAATCTTAGAAAATCTAGCAAACATTTCAGAAATATTTTCTGTTTCTAGCATTCTAAAGCTTTCCAATTCTCCTATCAAAATATTTCTTCTAGTCCCTTGGACTTGAGAAGTTCCTTCATAAATAGATGTTAAAGTATCCCATATTTCTTTAACGGTTAGGCAAGAGGATACTCTATCATATTCAGAAGCCGTAAGAGCACAAAATAAAGAGTTCATAGCCTTAGCATTGCTCTTGACGGTTCTTACTTCCTCTTCAGTCCATTTGGAAGCTCTTTCATCAATTGGCAAGGTTACACCGTCTTGGATTGCAATCCAAGAGTCCATATCGGTAGCCATAATGAGTTGCTTCATACGAAGCTTCCAATAATCGAAATTGTTCCCATCAAACAATGGTGGCCTAGTAAATGATTGGCCCTCAGCAAAAGCGGGAACGGAAGTAGATTGGGATGCCATGAGATTGGATCTCTTTGGTTTAACTCAAAGACCTGCTTTGATACCACTTGTTGGTCCCGAGTTAATGGCAATTACCCAAGAGGGGAGGGGTGAATTGGGTATTTAAAAATTTATAACTTAAATAGAAACTTTATCCCGGATTAATCTAGTCCCCTTAATGAAGAAACGAAATGGAAAGCAATATAATGTAGAGAGCAGAAATATAAATCAAGCACACAAGATTTTTATAGTGGTTCGGGCAACCTCCCTACTCCACTCTTCCAAGCTCACACTCCTTGTGACTTGGGTTCCACTATTGTATTCTTCAAATACAATTAGAGTCACTGCTATCTTTTAGATTCCAGCTCTAGGGGGCTTCAACACAACACAGCACAAGTAGGTGATGAGTTCCACTCCAATCACACACTACTTTGCTTACACTTGATCTTAGTTCCTCAAACTAAATCAAGTTCAATACAACAAAATGAAATAACAAAAAGGAGTCTACACTTTACAGATGTGTAGAAGCAATTTGGCGCAGAGAAGAACTCGTAATGCAGGCTTTGAAGATTCAGAAATGTAGCTCTTGCAATTTGAAGCAAAGTTCTTCCTCTTTGAATGACTTGATCTCTTTAGAGCTCTTGAATATAGGAGTTAAGCACACTTAATGATTCTCAGCTACTTTCCTCGTCCACAATGAATGCCTTTTATAATTTTGGAGGGAATTCGAACGTTAGAAGGTAGGTGGCGCGCATTAAATGCGCCAACGTTCGAAAATCATCCGACCGTTGCGACCCAAGTCGCAGGCGGAGTCGACTTCGGATGCGACTTCGCCCAAGTCGCAGATGGAGTCAACTTCGGGTGCGACTTCGCCTTCGGTTTGCGACTTCAAGTTTCAGATCGGGTCGACTTGGGCATCGACTTGACCCAAGTCGCAGGTGAAGTCGACTTCGGGTGCGACTTCACCTTGTCAGTTGGCTTTGATGAACTCGAAGACTTTGGAGATTACTTTGTTTTGCTTAGGCTTCTCCATTCCTTCAATTTCTTTGCATTTTTCATATCTTGGATCATTGAGTCTTCTTGCTTTCATTTGCTCCAAGTTTTGCAATCCTTGAATCTATGAGATTTGAATCTTCTTGGTATCTCGAACTTGGATTGGTTGTCATATCATGACTTTCTTCATCTTGAGATAAGCTTGGAGCTTTGCCTTGAACTTGAGAGATTTAAGTTGATCTTGCACCTTTGATTAGGTATTGAAAACACTCAAGTTGATTCTTGAAACTGCATCTTTGATCTTAGAAAAACTCAAGTCGCACTTGGGGTCGACTTCGTCCGCGACTTCGCCCAAGTCGGAACTGGAGTCGACTTCGTTTGCGACTTCAACATTCTTCCATCCCAAATTCAGCTCTGGAGTGATTTTCCCGACTGAAGTCGATGGTGGAGTCGACTTCGTTTGCGACTTGGCTTCCCGAGTCGCAAGTGGAGTCGACTTGGCCTGCGACTTCACTTGTTCTTCTCCCATTTTCAACTCTGGACAGATTTGGCTTCTTGAAGTCGATCTTGGGGTCGACTTGGAGAACGACTTGGCCTTCCATGCTTTATTTTCTTCAAATGTATATGCCTTAAACATTTCCACAAACGTGTTAGTAGCCAAGACTTACTCAAATTGATTTGTTAATCATCAAAATATAGATTTAGCTTATTTTCCACATATTTCCAACAAGAGTATCCTCTTGTTTAACTGCCAAAGAGATATGGGATACACTAACCTCTATCTATGAAGGAACTTCTCAAGTCCAAGGGACAAAGAGAAATATTTTGATTGGAGAATTTGAAAACTTTAGGATGTTAGAAACTGAAAATATTTCTGAAATGTTTGCTAGATTTTCCAAGATTACTAACGCCTTGAAAGGGCTAGGAAAAGCAATTTCTGAATCTGAGCAGGTCATGAAGATTCTGAGGGCACTACCCGAATCATGGACTCCAAAAATCACGGCAATAGAAGAAGTCAAGGACCTTAATACGTTGAAGTTGGAAAATCTTATTAGCTCTTTGATATCACATGAGCTGATCAAGAAAAGAAACGAAGATCACCACAAAGGCAAAAGAGCCATTGCCTTGAGTGCTGCACAAGACTCGGACGACACCACCTCATCTTCTCAAAATGACGATGAAATTGCCTTACTCACAAAACGATTTAGAAAATTTGTAAGGAAAGGCAGAAATTTTAGAAACTTTAAAGAAAGAAATTCCAAAGAGAAAAAGAAAGAAACAACAAAATGTTATCGATGTGGCAGTTCGGGGCACATGCAAGCCCAATGCCCAACGCTCGAAGAAAATAAGGCAAAGGAGCAAAGAAAAGATCGAGGCGACAATAAAAGGTTTCAAAGAAACAAAGGAAGAGGCATGTATGTGAATGAAGAAGAATCTACAACAAATAGCTCCTCAAGTGAAGATGTGAAGCAGATTGCGCAAGAATCTGTTGCATAGCAAATTCCGACATATGCTTTGCAGCCACGGAAATCATGGAGGATGAAGCTACTTCAACGGACTGCACAAGTAGTCAAGAGGTAACCTCCAAATAGAAATCTTTTTCAATTTTTTCTACAAATGAATGTCTCAAATGTGCTGAGTTAGAAGAACTTCAACAAGCCTATGATTCATTATATGAAGAAATAAAGAAACTAGGAAACAAGTTTACAATAAAGAAAAGACAATGTGATGCAGTAATAATTGTAAATGGTAAACTTGCTGAAAAATTAGATAAATTAAAAAATGAAAAGAATATCTTGGAGATTGAGTTAGAGAAACTTAAAAATGAAAATGAATCATTAAACGAATCACTTGCCAAGTTCTCTAATCCAGGAGAAAATGTGAAAATGTTCTTAAAAATGACAACCCAAACTTGTAAGAAAGGACTTGGGTATAATACATTTGAACAAAAGAAATCTAATGCTCTAAGAAATAATGCCAAATCTATTTATACTAAACCTAAGATAAATCAAGTAGTTTGGACCAAAAGACCAACCGAGGAACAAATTACCAATTGGCTCCCTATTTCTAGACTTCCGGGAGCTTGTAATTTTTGCAACAAGTTAGGACACAAGGTCCATCAATGTAAACTAAGAAAACTGCAAAACCTTGGTGCTAAATTGGTTTGGATACCGAAAAGCATTGGATTTATGGCTTCAAAGGTAGATCAACATAAGCTCCAAAGGATAACTAACCCAAACGGACCCATAAAATGGGTACCAAAAGGATGAGCTCCACTCAAATTAATTTTTGCAGGTATGTCTTAAAGCTAAGGCCAATAACGTATGGTTTATGGATAGCGGTTGCTCAAGACATATGACAGGAGAAAAAGGACTATTTCACAAGATCAACCCATGCAATGAAGGAACGGTAGCTTTCGGAAATAATGAAAAAGGTAAAATAAAAGGTAAAGGAAATATCTATGGTATTTCAAATGCATGTATTGAAAATGTTCGATTTGTTGAAGGACTCAAACACAACCTAATGAGTATTAGTCAACTATGTGATAAAGGATATAAAGTTGTATTTGAATCCTCTATATGTAATGTTATTGATGATGACGAGCACATAATATTTAGTGGCAAAAGACATGGAAATGTATATTTGGTTTGCCTTGATGACCTAGAAGGAAAATGTCTAATAGCCATAAAAAATTATCCATGAAAATGGCATACAAGGCTTGGACATATAAATATGTCAAATATTAAAACTTTATGGAAAAAGAATTTGGTACAAGGCTTACCGAAGCTCAAATATGACAAAGACAAGATTTGTAAAGCCTGTCAACTATCTAAACAACCAAAAATGTCATTTTCGACCAAACAGGAAATTTCAACAACTAGACCACTTGAATTGCTACATATGGATCTTTATGGGCCATCAGACATTTTAACTCTTGGTGGGAAAAAGTATGTGTATGTAATTGTGGATGATTTTTCTAGATTTACTTGGATTATACCCTTAGCTAGCAAAGATGAAGCATTTTCAATGTTTGTCTCGTTTTCAACTTTGGTGCAAAATGAAAAACAAAGTTCAATCATTTCCATTAGAAGTGACCATGATGGTGAATTTGAAAATAGTCGATTCATAGAATTTTACAATGAAAAGGGAATTCACCATACATTTTCTGCACCAAGAACTCCTCAACAAAATGGAGTTGTTGAAAGGAAAAATCGGACAATACAAAAAATGGCTAGGACCATGCTAAATGAGAGTAAATTGTCCAAAAGATTTTGGGGTGAAGCTGTAAGTACAGCCTGTCATGTAAGAAACCGAGTTACCATTAGAGCAATATTGAAAAAGACCCCATATGAACTTTGGAAAGGCAGGAAATCAAACATATCATATTTTCATACTTTTGGATGTATTTGTTATGTGTTAAATAATGGAAAAACAAATTTGGGAAACTAGATGCCAAAAGTGATGAAGCTATTTTCTTGGGTTACTCATCAAATAGCAAAGCATATAGAATTTTCAACAAAAGAAATCAAACAATAAAAGAATCAATACATGTTATTTTTGATGAATTTAACCAAACTCCGAGAAAGGAGGATGAACTAAGTGACGCAAATGATACAAAAGCAAAACAACAAGAACAACAAAAGGAAACCGAGCTCAAGCCAGAAAACTCCATGGAGGAAGAGGTAAGTGAAGGTAATGATTCCTACAAATCTCCAATTGATTTAAAGTTCAAAAGTGCCCATCTAAATGAGCAAGTCATTGAAAATATTTATGAAGGAGTAAAAACTAGGAGATCAAAGCAAAATATTTGTGGACAATATGCATTTGTGTCAAAAATTGAACCAACCACTATTGAACAAGCTCTTAATGATGAAAACTGGGTTATTACAATGCAAGAAGAGCTAAATCAATTTGAAAGGAATGATGTATGACATTTAGTTCCTAGACTAAATCGTTATACCATTATTGGTACCAAATGGATATTTAGGAACAAATTGGACGAAAGCGGACTTGTAATTAGAAACAAAGCTAGATTAGTAGCCAAAGGGTATTCCCAGGAAGAAGGGATTGATTTTGAAGAATCATATGCACCTGTGGCTAGATTAGAAGCCATACGCATCTTACTAGCATTTGCTTCTCACATGAATTTCAAATTATTTCAAATGGATGTGAAAAGCGCATTTTTGAATGGATATTTGAATGAAGAAGTATATGTTGAACAACCCCCTAGATTTGAAGAAAAGGATCAATCAAAATATGTTTATAAGCTGACCAAAGCATTATATGGACTAAAAAAAGCCGCATGAGCTTGGTATGAAAGGTTAAATAAATTTTTGATTGATCATAAATTTCAAAGAGGGAAAGTTGATACTACATTATTTATCAAATATAAGAGTAAAAATATTTTAATTGTGCAAATCTATGTAGATGATATAATATTTGGTGCTACTGATGAAACTCTGTGCCAAGAATTTTCTAAGATCATGCAGAGTGAATTTGAAATGAGCATGATGGGAGAACTAAATTTCTTCCTTGGACTGCAAATCAAGCAACAAAGCGAAGGAATATTCTTAAATCAGTCCAAGTACGTCAAAGAAATGCTAAAGAAATTTGGAATGCAAACTACTAAAGGAAAAAATACTCCAATGAGTTCAACAATCAAGATCGACACGGACGAAAATGGTAAATGTATCGATCAAAAGCTTTATAGAAGTATGATAGGATCATTGTTGTATTTAACTGCTTCTAGACCAGACATTCTTTTCAGTGTTTATATGTGTTCTAGATTCCAAGCATGCCCTAAAGAATCACATTTATTGGCTGTAAAAAGAATTTTTAAATATTTGATAAATACCACTAATCTTGGACTATGGTATCCAAAGGGGTCAACATTTGACTTAATCGGCTACTCGGATGCGTATTTTGCCGCTACAAAGTAGATAGAAAAAGTACTAGTGGAACCTGTCAATTTCTTAGAAATATGTTGGTTTCATGGTATTCAAGGAAACAAACTAGTGTTGCTCTATCTACAGCAGAAGCTGAATATATAGCCGCTGGAAGCTGTTGTGCCCAACTACTTTGGATGAAACAATAATTGAAAGACTATGGCATTGATTATTATAATATTCCTATCAGATGTGATAACACAAGTGCCATATGTTTGACAAAAAATCTTGTATTGCATTCTAGAACCAAACATATAGATGTAAGACATCATTTTATTCGAGAACATGTTGAAAATCATGATTTTTGTTTGGAATATGTGAAAACTGAGGATCAAATTGCTGATATATTTATCAAGCCCTTAGCAAAGGAACCATTTTACAAAATTAGAAATGAAATGGGGATGATTGAATTAAATTAGGGAAAATTAGACAGGAAAATCAAATCTGAAAAAAAAAATCAAAATCGATAAGTCAAGTCGACTCCAGTGAAGTCGACTTGGGAAAGTGAAGTTGACTCCGCCTCTGAGGCGAAGTCGACTCCAAGGGATCGAGTCGACTTCGCCTAGGGCAAAGTCGACTCTGCGCGCAACCATCCGCCTTCCCCTTCTTCATCATCTTCTTTCTTTCTTTCTTCTTTCCTCCATTTACTCGCGCACAGCCTTCCTCCTCTCTGGTTCGCTCCCTCTCCATTTCCGGACTCTCTGAAATCTCTCTCTCTCTTTCTTCTCTCCGGCGCACAGCCTTCCTCCCGCGCAAGCTCTTTCTTTCTCTCTCCGCCTCCACCTCCGACTCTCCTCTCTGCTCCAAGATCTCTCTCTCTCACACACACACAGTCTCTCTGCTGTTTGGTTTTTTTCTTCATTAACTCTCTCACTCTCCCTGTCTTCTCCTCTCTCTCTCCCCGTCTCTCTATTCCTCTGCTCTCTTCCATTTCCGTTTCCCATCTTTCTCTGCCATTTTCGTCACTGCCTTCATCTTTCTCTTCTCTCTCAATTTCTCTCTCTGCTTCCTCACTCTCCATCTCTTTCTCTCTAAACCTCAAAACCCAACTCAATGGCTCCAAAGACCATACCTCCCAAGATAGCTGTATCAAAATCCTCTCTTAAACCTGTTCCCAGAAAATCTACATCCCATACATCACATACTGAAGACAATGTGCCTAGGAGACAACGAACCTCCTCAAAGCGAGGTCGGGAAGAACCATCCACTTCCACTGGCCGCCGGGTTCGTTTTCAAATGGGAACTCCGTCAACAACAGCTGGTCATGAGTAACAACCCCAAACCTCACACAGCACTCAATCTGGGGCGAGAAGGAAAGGCAACACAGCTGGCAAAGCTCAAGTGTTGAAAATGCCGACTACGTACTTCAAGACCGAACTCCAGCACAGTCGGTTCTACAAATCCTTCTACGAGCGGAAGGAATTCATTCCCAAAATCATCGATTTTAAGTTTCTGAAAGATTATGGGTCAGATATAGAAGACCTATTGGAATTCCAAGGATGGACCAAGCTGCTAAAAGAAGATGAAAGAGTCTATCCGGATTTAACTAGGATTTTCTAGTACTTGTGGGATGAAGAATACTATGGAAGTTTTGTAAAAGGAGTTGACATGTTCTTTGGCATTGGCATAACTCCGAATTTGGAAGGAGCAATGATAAACATTGGACAGATACTTGAGGTTCCACATGAAGATGAACCACTCCCTGCAGACATCTCACTTGATCAGATATATAATCAGCTCACCCTGGAGCAATAAGTATCATCCAGGGATCAAGTTTCTGCATTACATGGATTTGTCTTCAAGGCTACGGGTTCTACGCCTATTGATAGCCCACTGCATCTATCCTAAGGGCGGAGGAAGAAATCAACTGAACCATCAAGAAGTTGGAATATTATGGAAAATCGTAAACAGGTGTGGAACCCTGACCGTATAAGCGTTATTTTGACCGTATACGCGTCATTTCGACACTTGTAATTTTGAAGATTATTTTATGAATAAATAAAGATTCATGAACCTTATTAATGGACATGTGTATTTGAGGTTGAAATAATGCAATTGGGAATTTAACCCCGTAAATAGTGCACATGAATAGTAAACGTGAATAGTAATAGGGGTTAAGATATATGATTAAGAGTTAATCACTTGGATTAATTTAATCATAAAAGACGAAAAAGGAAGCTTCCCACTACAGGACAAAAATGTTTTTTTTTTGGATTAAAATATGAATTTTCGGATTTTTAATTGATTTTTGAAGAAAATGAAGAAAAATTCATATCTTGCAATCCGGACATCGGATCAAGATGAAATTTTTTATGGGTGGCCAAGATATGATGATGGATATGATGAATGGTCCAAGATTAATCAAGGATCTCGAATTAAGGGTCAAGATTAAATGTCATTTGAAAATGGAAAAAGTAACTTTACTTTTTCATTAATGGCGTTTGACTTTGATTAATTTTAATTAAATAAAATTAATGGAAAGCCTGCAATTGCTGCCGGAGCATGGACTTTTGGGGCATGATCCAATGGCCCATGATCATCCTCATCAAAGATCAATGGCTAGAATTAATTTAGCCTAAATTAATTAATTTTAAAAAAATAAAAAAATAGGTAAAAATAGGGCTGATATAGGGCTTATGGAGCAGGCCTAGGGGGGCTGCACAATGCTCCATGCACCTTTTAAAATTAGAAAAAAACACATTTGCAAATTTACACCTCAAGCAAGAGGGGGTAAATTGCAAATATGTGAAAAATAAAAAAGTATAAATAGGGGGCAGGGGTGGACGTCCAAAGGCACTCCAAGCTTGAGCAATTCAAGCATTCCCACCCCCAAAACACGTTTTGGCCATAGAGAGAGAAGGAGAGAAGGAAGGAAAGAGAAAATGGGAAGGAAATGAGAAGTTCTCCACTTGAGGTAAGCAATTTCTTCTCAAATTTATTTTGGATGTTAACTAGGGTAAAATCATGCTTAGATAATGCCTAAGCATGAGAAAATAAGTATATATATAATGTTTAAATGGAATTATGCCAAAACATCAAAATTTTGGAGCGAAGATAGGGTATTTGGGAAGATAGCATATGATATGTGAAAATAATACTCCAAAATTGATAAATGATAATTTCGGATGTATGATTATGATAAATATGATGTTGGAATAATGATATATTAATTTCATGATTTTTGGAATTAAGGATTATGCTTAAGTGAATTTATGTTGATTTTTAGTATATGAAGAAAATGATTTTTTTTGGCTAAGTAAATGATGATAAATTCAAAATGTATGAAATATCCAATGATATACTAGGCATAAGGTATGGCATTGTATTTTTTATTTTTGGAAAAAATATCAATTTTTGGAACCCATGAACAGTAACCACGTCTCTGTGAACAGTAACTCGGATGAACAGTAATTTTGCTACAGTGATCTGCTACAATAATTTTGCTACAGTAAACAGCGTGATTTTGAAGAAAATTTGAGATTATTATTTAAATATGATGATGAAAATTTTGAAGAACCTATGGATAAAAATATCCACATAAAGAAATAATGCCCAAATAATATAGAACATGCATGGGAAGCAGCTTGAATAGAAGAAATGAAAATATCATTTCTCCTTGAATAGGAAAAGGAAAAGAGAAGGTCGAAGACACCTCCTAAAAAGGTAAGCAAGTTATATATTTTGCAAATTATTTCCAAAATGCTTGAAATTGTTTGCAAGTTGCTTTATGAAATTTATTTAAGGTTGGCCATACCTATAACTGCTTTACATGAACTGAAGTTCGTTTTGTGAAATTATTTATTAAATGCTTTTTATGAAATTGTTTATGATTTGCAAATATCATGCCGGCATGTGTATGTGAATGAGCATGTGCACGAGGAATAGGCCTTAGTCGAGGTAGTAAGCGGACCGGATGTCCCCCTCGCTATTGCCAAGTCGCTTAATAGGCCCAGGCCGGCGGCAACCTCCCTGAAATGGGAGCATGTATGGGATGGGCGCCTAGCTAGCGTCGCATCCAACGGAATGTCATGAATGCTATGTATTCATTGCATTTGCATTTTATGAAATGCATAAAAATGATTGAAAAATTATGAATAGCTTGCTTATTGAGTATTATTACTCACCCATGGTTTTTCAACAACAGACGGGAAAAGATGATGAAGGCAGCATGTAAAATGACATGCAGTTTTGATGAAATATTGTATATGTAAAGACAATGATGATAATTTTGAAATGGAAATGAATATTTCTGTTTTATGAAGCAGTTTTGAGTTATAACTGTGATATGTGAAATATATTTCATGTTAGATGAATGATGGAAATTTTCCATGTATTAATGATTAAAAAAAAAGAAAAAAAAAGAATCCTGCCGTGTGATCAGGGCAACAATCCTGAGTCACGTTTACCAATCAAAACGATCCCAGAGTAAGGCTTCTAGGCACCTTGGTTCGGGGCGCCACAGAAGTTGGTATCAGAGCAAGGATTGGTAAATAGGCGAGAGAAGGAGAAAATAAATGATGTTGAAAGGATAAGTTTGATACCACAGAAGTTGGTATCAGAGCATGGATTGGTAAATAGGCAGAAAAGGAAAGAAATGACTAAGCTAGATTACATGAAATCATGATTATGATTGATTTATTTATTATTGATAAATATTGATGCTATGTTAATAAATGTTTTATGAAGTTGAAAATGCCGCTCACTAGAGCTAAAGCCAGAACTAACAAAGGAAAGGCCCCAATAGAAGAATCAGTTGATCAAACAAGGGGCGAAGACAGTAAAAGAACTTATAGGGCTGAATCCGATGAGCAATCCTCTAGGACCCGCCCACGGCGAGGGGAAAGCCCAAGACCTCAAGTAGAGGTCAACATAGAAAAAAAAATTGTTGCGGCTATCGAAAAAGTTATGCAGCAATGGACAGCCCAGACTGCTGGGTTGTTGCAAGAAATAAGGAACCAATAGGCCCCGCCATCAGGAGGAGACGGGGAAAGACCAAGGCCCTCGGCCAATCCCGGTACATCAAGGAGAGTGGAGGATAGTCTCCTTGAGGCCGACAGAAAGGCTATCAATGCCTTTCTTGCCCAGCGCCCACCTAAGTTTGCAGGGGAACCAGACCCCCTTATTGCAGAACAGTGGATTACAGAAATAAAGAAATTATTCAGGATATCGCCCTGCAATGATCAGCAGAAAGTGTTGTGCGCTACCCACCTGCTGATAAAAGATGCTTATGAATGGTGGGAAACGCTATGGTCACTATGCCACATCCAGAGCAAGTTTCATGGCATGAGTTTTTGGAGGAATTCAATAAAGAATATCTCCCTGTAGGGCTACAGAGCCAGAGGGTGATAGAGTTTGAAAAGCTTTACCAAGGCAGGATGACAGTCACAGAATATGCTACAAAATTCAATGCCTTGGTAAGATATGTTCCTTGGATCGCCAATGTGCCGGAAAATAAGGCACAAAGGTTCCAGAGGGGATTGAGACCCCAACTAAGAGAGGGGTTAGCCCCATTACTAATAAAGGACTATGCCTCTAGCATTGAAAGGGCTAGGGCATTGGAGATGGAGTCTATGAGGACTCAAGAGCTTAGGCAAGCTCAAAAATAATTCTTTTCAGCCTCCAAGGAAGATGAGGCTAATAAAGGAAAAAGGGGAATCGCCGAGAGAAAGAAAATCGGTGACCAGACAAAGAGCACCCCGACTTGCAGTACTTGCCACAAGCGCCATTCAGGCGAATGTTTACAGGGAACGGGAAAATGCTACAAATGTGGCCAAACGGGTCATGTGGCCCGGTACTGCGGGACCGATGAAGCCAAGATAATAAAATGCTTCAACTATGGTCAAGTCGGACACATTTCGCCTAATTTTCCGAATAAGCCACAAGGAGCACAAGCTCGAGGGAGGCCGACCCAGCAAAAAGTCCCCGCCATCATTAATCGACCCGGTACTGTTACCAACCCAGTGCATGTCCAAGCCCTCACCCGAACGGAGTCACAAGAGATGGAGGAAAAAGTGATTACAGGTATGATTTACATTTTGGGAAATTCTGCAGTAGCTTTATTTGATTCTGGAGCTACGCATTCATTTATATCATACCAATTCGTAATCACACACGCACTACGGGTAGAGAAAACTAGTAGTATTATACATGTAGAATCCCCAGTCTATAGATTGGCAAGTATAAATCAAATCTGCAAAGCATGTCCTATCAGGATAGGAACAAAAATATTGGAAGCCGATCTCATCCTATTACCCATGACAGAGTTTGATGTCATATTAGGGATGGATTGGCTAAGTCAATGGGGTGCGACAATTGATTGTAGAAATAAAAAGGTGCAATTTGAAGCACCAAAAGATGAAATAGAGATCGGTAAAATAAGACAGCCAGAAAACACAATAAGGATGGTATCAGCTATGAAAGCAGTTAAGCTGATGCGCCAACAATGTACAGCTTATCTAGTCTCTATAAACACAATAAGAGATGGGGTACCGATGGAACAAATCCCAATGGTAAAGGAATTTCCAGATATTTTTCCAAAAGAGCTATGTAATTTACCACCAGAAAGAGAGATGGATATGGAGATAGAAATTATTCCAGGAACAGCTCCAATATCTAAAGCCCCATATAGGATGGCACCAGCCGAATTGGCTGAGTTGAAAGTACAGATTCAAGATTTATTGAATAAAGGATTTATTAGACCCAGTGCATCACTTTGGGGAGCTCCAGTGTTGTTTGTAAGAAAAAAGGATGGGAGTTTGAGACTCTGTATTGATTACAGAGAATTGAATAAAGTAACAGTAAAAAATAAGTACCCACTCCCAAGAATAGATGATCTTTTTGATCAGTTAAAAGGAGCTTCTACATTTTCAAAAATTGATTTACAGTCAGGTTACCACCAGTTGAGGATATGTCCAAAGGATATCCATAAAACAGCTTTCAGAACAAGATATGGGCATTATGAATTCTTAGTCATGCCATTTGGACTAACGAATGCCCCAGCTGTGTTTATGGATATGATGAACAGAATTTTTTGAGAATTTTTGGATCAATTTGTGGTGGTATTCATTGATGATATATTGATTTATTCAAAGACAGAAGAAGAACATGAGAAGCATTTAAGGATAGTGTTGGAAATTCTTCGAAGGGAGAAATTATATGCTAAATTCAAAAAATGTGAGTTTTGGTTAAAACAAGTAGCCTTTCTCGGCCACATTATATCCGAGGAGGGAGTACAAGTAGATCCTCAAAAGATTGAGGCAATAACAAAGTGGCCACAACCAACAAATATCACGGAAATAAGAAGTTTCCTAGGATTAGCTGGCTACTACAGAAGATTTGTGGAAGGATTCTTACAATTGTCAGCTCCACTCACAAAGCTGACAAGGAAAGGAGTTAGGTATGAATGGACACATGAATGTGAGAATAGCTTCCAGGAATTAAAGAAAAGACTGGTAAAAGCTCCAATTCTAACATTACCTACGGAGAAGGAAGGATTTGTAATCTATAGTGATGCCTCAAAGAAAGGATTAGGATGTGTACTGATGCAAAATGGAAAAGTTATATCATACGCATCCCGGCAACTCAAGCCAAATGAGGTAAACTATCCAACCCATGATTTAGAATTGGCAGCAGTAGTCTTTGCCTTGAAAATTTGGAGACATTATTTATATGGAGTTAAATGTGAGGTCTATACTGATCATAAAAGCCTCAAATATATTTTTACTCAAAAGGAGTTAAATATGAGGCAAAGAAGATGGCTTGAGTTACTAAAGGATTATGACCTCGACATTTTATATCATCCAGGCAAAGCCAATGTAGTAGCCGATGCGCTAAGTAGAAATGTTAGCTTAGCTCATCTCATCACAAAGGAAGAAGGGCTACTACAAGAATTAAGACAATTAGAGCTAATTGTAATCCCACCTGGGGTACAAGTTGGATTGTCTCAATTACAAATCCAGTCGAATTTATTTGAGCAAATTAAAATGACTCCACAAGAAAATAGGGATTTCAAGAATTATGTGGAGAAAATGATTAAGAAAAATCCCAGTGAATACATACAAGATGAACAGGGGATGTACAGATACAGGGGTCGCCTATGTATACCCAATCAAAAGGAAGTAAAGGAACAAATATTGAAAGAAGCACATTTCTCTCCATTTTCGATGCATCCAGGTAGCACCAAGATGTATCAAGACATCAAAAAGATGTATTGGTGGAATAATATGAAAAGAGAGATTGCTGAATATGTGGCTAAGTGCCTAACATGTCAAAGGGTTAAGGCTGATCATTAAAGAACTCCTGGAAAATTACAGTCGCTAGAAATTCCAGAATGGAAATGGGATGATATTATTATGGATTTTATTGAAGGGTTGCCAAGAACCCATAATGGAAATGATGCTATATGGGTCATAGTAGATAGATTATCAAAAGTTGCTCATTTCCTAGCCATAAAGAAAAATTTTACTGCTGAGCGACTGGCTAAAATCTATTATAAGGAGATAGTGAGACTGCATGGAGTACCTAAGTCAATAGTTTCCGATCGAGATTCCAGTTTTACATCTCGATTTTGGAAAAGTTTACATCAAACCTTAGGTACACAGCTAAATTTCAGCACTGCATTTCATCCTCAAACTGATGGGCAGACAGAAAGGGTAAATCAAATAGTAGAGGATATGCTGAGGATGTGCACAGTAGAATTTGGAGGATCGTGGGATGAATATTTGGCTATGGCAGAATTTGCTTATAACAACAGTTATCAAGCAAGTATTCAAATGGCCCCATTTGAAGCTTTATATGGACGGAAATGTAGAACTCCTCTAAACTGGGATGAAGTAGGAGAAAGGAAATTGGCTCCAGACCTCTCAAAGAGAATGGCAGAAAAAGTTCAAGTGATTCGCCAGTGTATACTCACAGCCCAGAGTAGGCAAAAGAGTTACACCGATTGCAAAAGAAGGGATTTAAATATCCAAGTTGGGGATCACGTATTTGTTAAGGTAACACCATTCAAAGGAGTCACCCGGTTTGGAAAGAGGGGAAAATTAAACCCGAGATATGTTGGGCCCTTTGAAGTTTTGGAAAAGATAGGCAATCTAGCCTATAGACTAGCTCTGCCACCAGCCCTCAGTGCCATCCACAAAGTGTTTCACATCTCCATGCTCAGGAAATATGTTTCCGATCCAACCCATGTGTTGATTAGGGGTGTTAATGGTCATAGTCAACCCGTTAACCCGCTCGTTCAACCCGTTAATAAATGGGTTTGGGTTGGGATTTTTGAATAAATGGGTTATGATCCGCCAACCCGTTCAACAATTTAATTAAATAAACGGATTAGGATTGAGGCTTCGCAACCCGTCAACCCGTCCAACCCGTTTATTTAACCCGTTCAACCCGTATAACTCATTTAATATAATATATTATAATATATATGTAATATTTATAACAAGAAGTGACATTAAAGAGATGACTTGAGATTGGAGCTGATATTTTCAAGCCAAAATAAATTAAATTCAGGTATGTTAGCTTCGAATTATTTAATTTATTTAAATTTACAGACTTTATTAAAGATTTTTAGCATGAAAATTAGTAAGAAACACAACCCGTTAACAACCCGTTAATCCGTTTATTAAATAGGTTGTAAATGGGTTAGGGTTGAAGTTTTTTAAATGGGTTAATAAACGGATTAGGGTTGAGATATATTAAATGGGTTAGGTTTAGGATTAGGATCCAACCCATTCAACCCGATCCGTTAACACCCCTAGTGTTGATAGCGGAAAATTTGCCAATACAAGAACACTTGAACTATGAGGAGAGGCCAATCAAGATACTGGATTTCAAGATCAAGAAGCTTCGGAACAGAGAATTTGAGTATGTAAAGGTTCAATGGAATCGATATTCAGAATCCGAAGCCACATGGGAGTTACGGGAAGAAGTTGAAAGAAAGTACCCTCAATTATTCGAAGAAAGATAGGTTTCGGGACTAAACCTATTGTAAGGGGGGGAGAATTGTGGAACCTTGACCGTATACGCGTTATTTTGACCGTATACGCGTCATTTCGACACTTGTAATTTTGAAAATTATTTTATGAATAAATAAAGATTCATGAACCTTATTAATGGACATGTGTATTTGAGGTTGAAATAATGCAATTAGTAATTTAACCCCTAAATAGTGCACGTGAATAGTAAACGTGAATAGTAAACAGGGGTTAAGATATATGATTAAGAGTTAATCACTTGGATTAACTTAATCATAAAAGACAAAAAAGGAAGCTTCCCACTACAGGACAAAAATGCTTTTTTGGATTAAAATATGAATTTTCGGATTTTTAATTGATTTTTGAAGAAAATGAAGAAAAATTCATATCTTGCAATCCGGACATCGGATCAAGATGAAATTTTTTATGGGTGGTCAAGATATGATGATGGATATGATGAATGGTCAAAGATTAATCAAGGATCTCGAATTAAGGGTCAAGATTAAATGTCATTTGAATATGGAAAAAGTAACTTTACTTTTTCATTAATGGCGTTTGACTTTGATTAATTTTAATTAAATAAAATTAATGGAAAGCCTGCAATTGCTGCCGGAGCATGGACTTTTGGGGCATGATCCAATGGCCCATGATCATCCTCATCAAAGATCAATGGCTAGAATTAATTTAGCCTAAATTAATTAATTTTAAAAAAATAAAAAAATAGGTAAAAATAGGGCTGCAATAGGGATGCTGGAGCAGGCCTAGGGGGGCTGCACAATGCTCCATGCACCTTTTAAAATTAGAAAAAAACACATTTGCAAATTTACACCTCAAGCAAGAGGGGGTAAATTGCAAATATGTGAAAAATAAAAAAGTATAAATAGGGGGCAGGGGTGGACGTCCAAAGGCACTCCAAGCTTGAGCAATTCAAGCATTCCCACCCCCAAAACACGTTTTGGCCATAGAGAGAGAAGGAGAGAAGGAAGGAAAGAGAAAATGGGAAGGAAATGAGAAGTTCTCCACTTGAGGTAAGCAATTTCTTCTCAAATTTATTTTGGATGTTAACTAGGGTAAAATTATGCTTAGATAATTCCTAAGCATGAGAAAATAATTCTAGATATAATGTTTAAATGGAATTATGCCAAAACATCAAAAATTTGAAGCGAAGATAGGGTATTTGGGAAGATAGCATATGATATGTGAAAATAATGCTCCAAAATTGATAAATGATTATTTGGGATGTATGATTATGATAAATATGATGTTGGAATAATGATATATTAATTTCATGATTTTTGGAATTAAGGATTATGCTTAAGTGAATTTATGTTGATTTTTAGTATATGAAGAAAATGATTTTTTTTGGCTAAGTAAATGATGATAAATTCAAAATGTATGAAATATCCAATGATATACTAGGCATAAGGTATGGCATAGTATTTTTTATTTTTGGAAAAAATATCAATTTTTGGAACCCATGAACAGTAACCACGTCTCTGTGAACAGTAACTCGGATGAACAGTAATTTTGCTACAGTGATCTGCTACAATAATTTTGCTACAGTAAACAGCGTGATTTTGAAGAAAATTTGAGATTATTATTTAAATATGATGATGAAAATTTTGAAGAACCTATGGATAAAAATATCCACATAAAGAAATAATGCCCAAATAATATAGAACATGCATGGGAAGCAGCTTGAATAGAAGAAATGAAAATATCATTTCTCCTTGAATAGGAAAAGGAAAAGAGAAGGTCGAAGACACCTCCTAAAAAGGTAAGCAAGTTATATATTTTGCAAATTATTTCCAAAATGCTTGAAATTGTTTGCAAGTTGCTTTATGAAATTTATTTAAGGTTGGCCATACCTATAACTGCTTTACATGAACTGAAGTTCGTTTTGTGAAATTATTTATTAAATGCTTTTTATGAAATTGTTTATGATTTGCAAATATCATGCCGGCATGTGTATGTGAATGAGCATGTGCACGAGGAATAGGCCTTAGTCGAGGTAGTAAGCGGACCGGATGTCCCCCTCGCTATTGCCAAGTCGCTTAATAGGCCCAGGCCGGCGGCGACCTCCCTGAAATGGGAGCATGTATGGGATGAGCGCCTAGCTAGCGTCGCATCCAACGGAAAAATTATGAAATGCATGAAAATGATTGAAAAATTATGAATAGCTTGCTTACTGAGTATTATTACTCACCCATGGTTTTTCAACAACAGACGGGAAAAGATGATGAAGGCAGCATGTAAAATGACATGCATTTTTGATGAAATATTGTATATGTAAAGACAATGATGATAATTTTGAAATGGAAATGAATATTTCTGTTTTATGAAGCAGTTTTGAGTTATAACTGTGATATGTGAAATATATTTCATGTTAGATGAATGATGGAAATTTTCCATGTATTAATGATAAAAAAAAAGAAAAAAAAGAATCCTGCCGTGTGATCAGGGCAACAATCCTGAATCACGTTTACCAATCAAAATGATCCCGGAGTAAGGCTTCTAGGCACCTCGGTTCGGGGCGCCACAACAGGGTAAAAGTCAATCTTCCCCGTTTATTCATTGAAGCCCTTAGCTGTAGAAAGGACAATCCACGGGGAGTTCTACCCTACGGTACCTGGATCACGAAGATCCTCGAGCATTTTGAAGTGGATATTGAAGGCGAGCCCTTTGAAGTACTGAAATCCACAAACGCAATCAACAAAGCATTGATCTAGAGAATGAAGATCAATGTACCTGACCTAAGGGTCGAAGCAGAAGCTCCAGAAGAGGCTGGACGAGCACTTACTGAGGGGGAGCAGCCCCCAGAAGCCCAACGGATCCACCACAGGATATACCTGAGGAGCCAGTCTCTCCCATGTCACATGGATCATACTCTCCACGAGGATTAGCCACTCCAGATCCAGCACCACAACCATCATCTCTGGAGATAACTTTGCAAACCATTCGAGATGAAATGGCTCAACAGGAAAACAGAGTTACAAGTCTCATCTCTAGGGTCCTCACAGCCATCATGGACATGCATTCCCGACAGGACCGTATGGATCAGGAATTGCGGACTATACGCTACCATTTAGCATCCGGGCGTCATCGTAATTGGCCCATACCCGAACTAGATCCGTTTGAATCCGAATCAGTTCATCGAGATCCTACCCCAGCACCCGTTTCATCCTTCTACTCATCTGCCCATGTCCGACCTGTCAAACCTACTCAACCTTCATATCCCATTTCCAAATTTCAATTCACCAAATCTTTGGTAATTGAATCTCATTTTGAGTGATTGACAAAAAGGGGGAGATAGGATAGAGTTTTTGAGTGAATATTAGGACATGACATAGAATTTTATTTGGATTGGGTAGCTTGTATATAGGTTTTATTTTGCTTTGCATTGTAATCTATATGAATCATGTGTTGGAAACAATGACTCAAAACAAAATTGACCAAAGTGTAAGTTTTGATGATTAACAAGAACTAATTTGAGGTTAAAAAGAATACTAATAAGTTTGCCAAGTGTTTAAGGAAAGCAAAGAAACCAAGTCGATCACCAAGTCGACTCGGACTTCGACTTGGTGCGAAGTCGATACCCAAGTCGACTTCGCTAGGGACTTGGAATGGCCACAGGTGGACAGATTTGAAAATGGAAGGACTGACAGGCGAAGTCGCAAGTCAAGTCGACTCCACTTGCGACTTGGGTAGTCAAGTCGCAGACGAAGTCGACTTCGGAATCGACCTCAAACGACCAAAAGTGTCCAGCGCTGAAATCTGGTTCACGAACATGGCGAAGTCGCAGACGAAGTCGACTCCATGTGCGACTTGGGCGAAGTCGCAGACCAAGTCGACTCCAACTTCGACTTGAGGATTCCAGACTTGAAGTTTGTATTTCCAAGCTTATCCAAAAGCTCAAATTGAGAATAATCAAATCCAAAAAGGATGCAAGGACCATTTTCAAGAACAACTCAAGGTTCTCGAAGATCAAAGCAAGGATTCAAGATCAACATCAAATCAAGTCTATCAAGTCAACCACAAGTTCTCAAGCTTATTCAAAAGAAACAACACTCAAGACATAATGACCAAACAGAACAAAATTCAAGTCATTCAAAATGTTTCAAAGCCAAAGCCAAATTCAGGAATAAGCCCCAAAATCTCTAAAATGATTTACAGGTATGAGTTCAGAATGACAATGATTCAAAGAAAGAAAACCAAGGATGAAAAAGCAGATCAAAAGAAGCTCAAAGCATTTCCAGCAAAAGTCGAGTCAAGTCGCAAGTCAAGTCGACTTCAGGATCGACTTGAGTCGAAGTCCAAAGCCAAGTCGACCAAAGACTCAGACTTGGAATCTGGAAGAACTGGAGTCGCAGGCCAAGTCGACTCCAAGTGCGACTTGGAAGCCAAGTCGCAGGCCAAGTCGACTCCATCTTCGACTTGGAGTATAACGTTCGAATTTTTGAACGTTGGAGTTCATTTATTGCGCGCCAACCACTCCTACAACGTTCCAATCTTCCTCACTCTATAAAAAGACATTCAAATGAACGTGAGAAGATACAATACACACTACACTAAGGATCATAGAGAGAAAAGAAGTGCAAGAAAGACTTTCAAATCCCTTTTCTCCATATTTGAGTGATTCAAAGGAAGAAAGAGCTTCAAACTGCAAGTTGCTTCAACGATCATCATCCAAGCTGCCTTTGATTTCTTCCTCGAGCTCAATCTGCCTACACAAATCTGTAAAGTGTAGTTTTTGCTTATTTTCATTATCTTGTTGTATTAAACTTGATTTAGCTTGAGTTGCTAAGATCAAGTGTATGCAAAGTAGAGTGTGATTGGAGTGAGACTCGTCACCTACTTGTGCATTGAGTTGTTACGCCCCCTAGAGCTAGAATCTAGAAGAGAGCAAGTGGCTCTAAGTTGTATATGCCCCCTAGAGCTTTGAATCTAGAAGAGAGCGGTGACTCTCTGTGTATTCAAGGAATACATAGTGGATCCCAAGTCACAACGGAGAGTGAGCTTGGAAGAGTGGAGTAGGGAAGGTTTGCCCGAACCACTATAAATCTTGTGTTCTGTTTTCTATTACTGCTTTATTTTAATTGCTCACCATTAGCCTTCATAAGGGGATTAATTTTTGAAAGGGGTTAAGTCTTTGATTTACCAAAGATTTTTTTTAAAGAACCCAATTCACCCCTCCCCTCTTGGGTTTAGCCATCAACTCGGGACCAACAAGTGGTATCAGAGCAGGTCTTTGAGTTCACCAAAGAGATCTTATTGAAATGGCATCCCAATCTACTTCCGTTCCCGCATTTGCTGAAGGCCAATCCTTTACAAGGCCACCGTTGTTTGATGGGAACAATTTTGGGTATTGGAAGCTTCGAATGAAGCAACTCATCATGGCTACCGACATGGACTCTTGGATTGCTATCCAAGATGGAGTAACATTGCCTACTGATGAACGAGCTTCCAAATGGACCGATGAGGAAGTAAGAATAGTGAAGAGCAACGCCAAAGCTATGAACTCCTTATTTTGTGCTCTCACTGCTTCTGAGTATGATAGAGTATCCTCTTGCTTAACCGCCAAAGAGATATGGGATACACTAACCTCTATCTATGAAGGAACTTCTCAAGTCCAAGGGACGAGAAAAAATATTTTGATTGGAGAACTAGAGAATTTTAGAATGCTAGAAACAGAAAATATTTCTGAAATGTTTGCTAGATTCTCTAAGATTACTAATGCTTTAAAAGGTCTTGGAAAAGCAATATCTGAATCTGAGCAGGTCATGAAGATTTTAAGAGCTCTACCCGAATCATGGACCCCAAAGATCACTGCAATTGAAGAAGCTAAGGACCTTAATACTCTAAAGCTTGAAGACTTGATTAGCTCACTCATGTCACATGAGCTAATCAAAAGAAGAAATGAAGATCAACACAGGGGCAAAAGAGCAATTGCCTTAAAAGCCGCACAAGACACCGATGACACATCTTCTTCTCAAGACGACAATGAAATTGCCCTACTCACAAAACGGTTCAAAAAATTTGTGAGAAAAGGCAAAAATTTCAGAAGTTTCAAAGAAAGAACTCCCAGAGAGAAGAAGAAAGAATCAACCAAGTGCTACCGATGCGGCGGTTCGGGACATATGCAGGCTCAATGTCCAACTCCCGAAGAAAACAAGGCAAAAGAACAAAGAAAGGATCGAGGGGACAATAGAAGATTCCAGAAATACAAAGGAAGAGGCATGTACGTGAATGATGAAGATTCTACGACAAGTAGCTCCTCAGCCGACGACATAGAGGCGGAAGAATGTGCAAGAATTTGCTGCATGGCACAAATCGAGCAAGGAGAACAAATTACCTCAACAAAAGACACAAGCAATGAAGAGGTAAGCTCTAAACTCTCTCTTTCTGAATCAAGTTATTCTTCCTTTCAAGAGTGCCTCAAATGTACTGAATTAGATGAACTACAAACTGCATATGATTCATTATATGAAGAAATGAAGAAATTAGGAAGCAAGTTTACAATTAAGAAAAAACAATGTGATGCAACAATAATTGTAAATGGTAAACTTGCAGAAAGATTAGACAAATTGAAAGATGAAAATGAATTGCTGAAAATGGAGAACAAATCATTAAATGAATCATTAGCTAAGTTCTCTAATCCAGGAGAAAGTGTTAAAATGTTTCTGAATATGACCTCCCAAACACATAAAAGAGGTCTTGGGTATCATACATTTGAGCATGGAGAAAGTAGCAAATCAAATGTGCAAACACTTGAGAAATATCAAACTAAAGCTGCATCTTTTTACAAGCCACAAAAGAAAAACTTTAAGTGGACTAGAAGACCAATGATTGAACCTTTGCATGCTTGGAGACCTACTCCAAGATTACCTATGGCTTGTAATTTCTGCAACAAGATGGGTCATAAAACTTACAAATGTAACTTTAAGAAATTATATGACCATGGTGCTAAATTAGTTTGGGTTCCAAGAAACACAAGATTTGGGTTTTCCAAGTTAGATCAACTTAGATTGGATTTTATTACTAACCCAAATGGACCCATAAAATGGGTACCAAGGAGATAAGATTTATTTGTTTATTTTTCAGACATGTTTTAAGGCAAAGGCAAACAATGAATGGTTCATGGATAGCGGTTGCTCAAGGCATATGACCGGTGAAAGAAGCTTGTTTCACAAACTTAAGCCTTGCAACGATGGAATGGTTGCCTTTGGCAATAATGAAAAAGGTAAGATTAAAGGTAAAGGAAATATACATAGTATTTCAAATGCGTGCATGGAAGATGTTTTGTTTGTTGAAGGACTCAAACACAATTTAATGAGTATTAGCCAATTATGTGATAAGGGATACAAAGTTGTGTTTGAATCATCTATATGTAATGTATTTGATGGAGAACATATCATGTTTAGCGGCAAAAGACATGGAAATGTTTATTTGGTTTCACTTGATGAATTAGATGGTCAATGTCTAATGGCCATTGATAACGATCCATGGGTTTGGCACAAGAGGCTTGGACATATAAACATGGGCAACATAAAGACCCTATGGAAAAAGAGTTTGGTAGAGGGATTACCAAAATTAAAATATGACAAAGACAAGATTTGCAAGGCATGTCAATTATCTAAACAACCAAAGATGCCTTTCTCTACCAAAAAGGAAATTTCCACCACTAGGCCACTTGAACTACTACACATGGATCTATACGGGCCATCCGACATTCTAACCATTGGTGGAAAGAAATATGTATTTGTCATAGTTGATGATTTTTCAAGATTCACATGAATAATTCTCTTAGCTAGTAAAGATGAAGCCTTCTCTATGTTTGCAACTTTTGTGAATTTGGTGCAAAATGAAAAACAAAGTACTATTGTGACCATAAGAAGCGATCATGGTGGCGAATTCGAAAATAAGCGATTCATGGAACTTTGTAATGAAAAAGGAATTCACCACACATTTTCTGCACCAAGAACTCCACAACAAAATGGAGTAGTTGAAAGGAAAAATAGAACTATACAAGAGATGGCTAGAACTATGCTAAATGAGAGCAATCTATCTAAGAAATTTTGGGGTGAAGCTGTGAGTACAGCTTGTCATGTTTTGAACCGAGTTACCATTCGAGCAATCTTGAAAAAGACCCCATATGAACTATGGAAAGGAAGGAAACCAAATATCTCATACTTTCATGCTTTTGGATGTACTTGTTATGTTTTGAAGAATGGAAAAACCAATTTGGGCAAATTAGATGCCAAAAGCGATGAGGCTATATTCCTTGGTTATTCATCAAATAGCAAAGCATATAGAGTATTCAACAAACGAAACCAAGTTGTAGAAGAATCCATACATGTTATATTTGATGAAATTAACCAAAGTCCGAGAAAGGAGGATGAACTAAGTGATGCAGATGAGACAAAAAGCAAAGAACAACCAAAGGAACTTGAGCTCAAGCCAGAAAATCTAGTGGAGGAAGAGGTAAGTGAAGGTAATAACTCTTACAAACCTCAAACTGATTTAAAGTTCAAAAATGCCCATCCAATTGAACAAGTTATTGGAAATATATATGAAGGAGTAAAAACTAGAAGATCAAAACAAAACGTTTATGGCCAATATGCGTTTGTATCGAAAATTGAACCAAATACCATTGAACAAGCTCTTAATGATGAAAATTGGGTTATTGCAATGCAAGAAGAGCTAAATCAATTCGAAAGAAACAATGTATGGCATTTAGTTCCTAGACCAAACACTCATACCGTCATTGGTACCAAATGGGTATTTAGGAACAAATTAGACGAAAGCGGTCTTGTAATTAGAAACAAGGCAAGATTAGTAGCCAAAGGGTATTCCCAAGAAGAAGGAATTGATTTTGAAGAATCATATGCACCCGTGGCTAGATTAGAAGCCATACGTATCCTACTAGCATTTGCTTCTCATATGAACTTCAAATTGTTTCAAATGGATGTAAAAAGCGCATTTTTGAATGGTTATTTGAATGAAGAAGTATATGTTGAACAACCCCCTGGTTTTGAAGAAAAGGATCAATCAAAGTTTGTTTATAAATTAACCAAAGCATTATATGGACTAAAACAAGCACCAAGAGCTTGGTATGAAAGGTTAAATAGATTCTTGATTGATCATGAGTTTCAAAGAGGGAAAGTAGACACTACTTTATTCATCAAGTACAAAAATAAAAATATTTTGATTGTACAGATTTATGTGGATGACATAATATTCGGTGCTACTGACGAAAATCTTTGTCAAGAATTTTCTAAGATAATGCAGAGCGAGTTCGAAATGAGCATGATGGGAGAATTAAATTTCTTCCTTGGACTTCAAATAAAGCAACAAAATGAAGGAATATTTCTAAACCAGTCCAAATATGTCAAAGAAATGCTCAAGAAATTTGGAATGCAAAATAGCAAAGGAGCAAACACTCCAATGAGTTCGACAATCAAGATCGACACGGACGAAAACGGTAAAAGTATCGATCAAAAGCTTTATAGAAGCATGATAGGATCCTTGTTATATTTAACTGCTTCTAGACCCGATATCTTGTTCAGTGTTTGTATGTGTTCTAGATTTCAAGCATGTCCAAAAGAATCACATCTACTTGCTGTAAAAAGAATTTTTAAGTATTTGATAAAAACTGCCAATCTTGGACTATGGTATCCAAAGGAGACAACCTTTGATCTAATCGGCTATTCGGATGCAGATTTTGCCGGTTATAAAGTAGATAGAAAGAGTACTAGTGGAACTTGTCAGTTTCTTGGACATATGTTGGTTTCATGGTATTCAAGAAAACAAACAAGTGTTGCCCTATCTACTGCAGAAGCCGAATACATAGCCGCCGGTAGTTGCTGTGCCCAGTTACTTTGGATGAAACAACAGTTGAAAGATTATGGTATTGATTATGTTGATATTCCTATTAGATGTGATAATACAAGTGCAATTTGTTTAACTAAAAATCCTGTACTGCATTCAAGAACCAAGCATATTGATGTGAGACATCACTTTATTCGTGAACATGTTGAGAATCATGATGTATGCTTAGAATATGTGAAAACAGAAGACCAAATTGCTGATATCTTTACCAAACCATTAGCCAAAGAATCATTTTATAAAATTAGGAATGATATGGGGATGATAGAGCTAAATTAGGAAAATTAAGATTTGGAAAAGGCAAATCTGATGGGTCAAGTCGACTCCATGGGAGCCAAGTCGACTCCGCCAAGTCGACTTGGGAAAGTGAAGTCGACTCCGCTTCAGGAGCGAAGTCGACTCCACAGGAGCGAAGTCGACTCCGCGTCGATAGCGAAGTCGACTCCAGAGTGTCGAAGTCGACTTCGCCTAGGGCAAAGTCGACTCCGCGCGCGACGGTTCGCATTCGGCCGTCTTCTTCTTTCCTTCTTCTTCTTCCCTCTCTCTCATTTTCCCGCGTCATCTCTCCATCTTTTCCTCTCATTTCCTCTCTCTCTCCCCGGCGCACGTTTTCTCCGGCAAGATCCCCCATCTTCGGCAAATCTCCGGCAAAACTCTCCTCCCGGTTCTCTTTCTTTACTATTTCTTTCTTTCTCTCTGTTCCTTCTTCCTTTTTCCCATTTTCTTTCTTTCCCACAAAAAACCCATCTCCGGCAAATCTCCGGTATATCCTCTCCCATTTTCGAATCCCGCTTCTCCTCTCTCCCGGCAACATCTATTCTCTCTTTCTTTCTCTAAAACGTTCTCCCCTCTCTCTCTGTCTTCATCTCCATTTCCTCTCTCAAAAACCCCAAAGTTCTAATCCCAAAATGGCACCAAAGAGAGCCGTGTCTAAACCATACCCCAAAAGGATTGCCACTCAACCTACATCTCACACAGAAGAAGAAGTTCCTAGACGATCTAGGACTCCATCTAAAAGAGCCAGAGAAGAACCATCGACTTCGACTGGGAGACGGGTGCGATTCCAAACCACTCAATCATCCGATCGAGCACCTAGTCAACAACAAGCCCAAACCTCACAGAGTACACAATCTGGAGCAAGCAAAAGGGGTACTCCGGCTAGGAAAACTCAAGTATTGAAGATGCCTACCACTTACTTCCAAACCGAACTCCAGCACAGTCGTTTTTACAAAAGCTTCTATGAACGGAAGGTATTTATACCCAAGATTATAGATTTCAAATTTTTGAAAGATTATGAATCCGATATAGAAGATCTATTGGATTTTCAAGGATGGACCAAGTTGCTAAAAGAGGATGAAAAGGTTTATCCAGATCTTACTCGGATTTTCTATTATCTATGGGATGAAGAAAAATATGCAACTTTTGTCAAGGGAGTAGAAATCAATCTTGGAATTGGGATAACTCCAAGCAAGAAGGGAGCAAGGATTGATTTAGGAGAAATATTTGGAGTCCCATATGTGAATGAGCCTTTACCAGAAGATCTCACAATGGATAAAATGTATAACCAGCTCACTCGGAGCAACAAGTATCATCCGGGAATTAGATTTATTCGATACATGGATCTATCACCCAGGCTACGGGTACTCAGACTTCTAATTGCCCACTGCATATACCCAAAAGGCGGGGGAAGAAATCAAGTAAATCCACAAGAAGCTGAAATATTATGGAAAGTGGCAAACAAAGTTAGGGTAAGCTTACCTAAGTTATTTCTTGAAGCCCTAGCATCCAGAAAGGAAAATCCACGAGGAGTCCTCCCATATGGCACCTGGATCACAAAAATCCTTGAACATTACAAAGTGGATATTGAAGGTGAGCCTTTCGAAGTACTCAAAACCACAAATGCCATTAACAAAGCACTCATCCAAAGAATGAAGATCAATGTGCTTCAACTTAGACCGGAAGCTCCAGAAGAAGAGCGAGACGACGATGCACAAGCTGAGGGGGAGCAACCTCCCATAGCATCACCGGCACGGGCCGCTTCTCCACCATCGCACGGATCCTACTCTCCACAAGGGTCTGCTGCAAGAGAACGGGTGCCTCCAACCTCCTCTGAGGAGGTCACCCTAAAGGAATTAAAGGAAGAAATAGTTGCAATGAGGGCAGAAATGGATTACAAAGAAGACCGGATGACAAGTCTTGTCACCGGCGTTCTAAATGCGCTCGAGGATATGCACTCCCGGCAAGACAGAATCGAGCGGGAAATGCGGACTATCCGCTACCATCTTGCCTCAGGCCGACATAAGAAGAGACCCATGCCTGAACTCGATCCCTACGAGTCGGGTTCAGTTCATAGAGAGGCAACTCCCGATCACGCTTCTCTTGTCTACTCCTCGGCCCACCATTGTCCCATCAAACCTATTCCATATCAAATCTCTCAATTTCAGTTTATCAAATCGTTATTTTTGCTTGATTGACAAAAAGGGGGAGAAAAGATCGGTTTAAGAGTTAGAGTTTCTTTTCGTTTTGGGTTGGGTAACTTGTATCTAGGTTTCATATTGTTTTTCATTGCATTTTGTAAAAATGAAACAGATATACATGAAAGATGTTTTATGCTTGACATGAATATTTTGAGTGAATTATGAAAATAATGCTCTGTCATGAATATGTATATGCTCTGCTTTCTATGGTAATATGTTTGAATGCTCTGTTTTTTACATGAACTTGCTTAAATACTCAAAAAGGTATCAACTCAAATGTAGTTTTGTCAATCATCAAAAAGGGGGAGATTGTTGGAAACAATGACTCAAAACAAAATTGACCAAAGTGTAAGTTTTGATGATTAACAAGAACTAATTTGAGGTTAAAAAGAATACTAATAAGTTTGCCAAGTGTTTAAGGAAAGCAAAGAAACCAAGTCGATCACCAAGTCGACTCGGACTTCGACTTGGTGCGAAGTCGATACCCAAGTCGACTTCGCTAGGGACTTGGAATGGCCACAGGTGGACAGATTTGAAAATGGAAGGACTGACAGGCGAAGTCGCAAGTCAAGTCGACTCCACTTGCGACTTGGGTAGTCAAGTCGCAGACGAAGTCGACTTCGGAATCGACCTCAAACGACCAAAAGTGTCCAGCGCTGAAATCTGGTTCACGAACATGGCGAAGTCGCAGACGAAGTCGACTCCATGTGCGACTTGGGCGAAGTCGCAGACCAAGTCGACTCCAACTTCGACTTGAGGATTCCAGACTTGAAGTTTGTATTTCCAAGCTTATCCAAAAGCTCAAATTGAGAATAATCAAATCCAAAAAGGATGCAAGGACCATTTTCAAGAACAACTCAAGGTTCTCGAAGATCAAAGCAAGGATTCAAGATCAACATCAAATCAAGTCTATCAAGTCAACCACAAGTTCTCAAGCTTATTCAAAAGAAACAACACTCAAGACATAATGACCAAACAGAACAAAATTCAAGTCATTCAAAATGTTTCAAAGCCAAAGCCAAATTCAGGAATAAGCCCCAAAATCTCTAAAATGATTTACAGGTATGAGTTCAGAATGACAATGATTCAAAGAAAGAAAACCAAGGATGAAAAAGCAGATCAAAAGAAGCTCAAAGCATTTCCAGCAAAAGTCGAGTCAAGTCGCAAGTCAAGTCGACTTCAGGATCGACTTGAGTCGAAGTCCAAAGCCAAGTCGACCAAAGACTCAGACTTGGAATCTGGAAGAACTGGAGTCGCAGGCCAAGTCGACTCCAAGTGCGACTTGGAAGCCAAGTCGCAGGCCAAGTCGACTCCATCTTCGACTTGGAGTATAACGTTCGAATTTTTGAACGTTGGAGTTCATTTATTGCGCGCCAACCACTCCTACAACGTTCCAATCTTCCTCACTCTATAAAAAGACATTCAAATGAACGTGAGAAGATACAATACACACTACACTAAGGATCATAGAGAGAAAAGAAGTGCAAGAAAGACTTTCAAATCCCTTTTCTCCATATTTGAGTGATTCAAAGGAAGAAAGAGCTTCAAACTGCAAGTTGCTTCAACGATCATCATCCAAGCTGCCTTTGATTTCTTCCTCGAGCTCAATCTGCCTACACAAATCTGTAAAGTGTAGTTTTTGCTTATTTTCATTATCTTGTTGTATTAAACTTGATTTAGCTTGAGTTGCTAAGATCAAGTGTATGCAAAGTAGAGTGTGATTGGAGTGAGACTCGTCACCTACTTGTGCATTGAGTTGTTACGCCCCCTAGAGCTAGAATCTAGAAGAGAGCAAGTGGCTCTAAGTTGTATATGCCCCCTAGAGCTTTGAATCTAGAAGAGAGCGGTGACTCTCTGTGTATTCAAGGAATACATAGTGGATCCCAAGTCACAACGGAGAGTGAGCTTGGAAGAGTGGAGTAGGGAAGGTTTGCCCGAACCACTATAAATCTTGTGTTCTGTTTTCTATTACTGCTTTATTTTAATTGCTCACCATTAGCCTTCATAAGGGGATTAATTTTTGAAAGGGGTTAAGTCTTTGATTTACCAAAGATTTTTTTTAAAGAACCCAATTCACCCCTCCCCTCTTGGGTTTAGCCATCAACTCGGGACCAACATCATGATGATATGAAATATGTTTTATGCTCTAATATTTGTTTCATGCTCTATTTGAAAGATATTTGATGCTCTGTTTTGAAAGTTATATAAATATGATTTTCTTGAAAGTTACAAACTCAAATTAGTTTTGTCAATCATCAAAAAGGGGGAGATTGTTGGAAACAATAGTTAAAAAAAACAAATTGACCAAAGCATATGTTTTGATGATTAAACAACACAATTTGAGTAAATCTAAGCTACTAACATGTATTGTGCAAAGTTGTATACAAAACAGAACAAGTCAAGTCGCAACCCAAGTCGACTTAGACATCGACTTAGGCGAAGTCGATCCTGAAGTCGACTCCACAAGCAACTTCAAGATGCATTTTTGGACAGCGTTCAAATTGGGGAATTAAACATCTAAAGTCGAAGATGAAGTCGACTCCACTTGCGACTTGAGGCCAAGTTGCAGAAGAAGTCGACTCCAGTATCGACTTGAAGTTGCACCTTTCTCTCCAGCGTTGATTTTGGGGACAACACATCCGAAGTCGCAGTCGAAGTCGACTCCACTTGCGACTTGAGGCCAAGTCGCAGATGAAGTCGACCCCAAGATCGACTTGAAATTCTCAAGCCCAAGTTGAAGTACAAGTCCATTTCAAGATGAAGACAACTCAAGTTTATGAAGATTAATACAAGCTTAAAGCAAGCAAGGCATATGAATTCATTCCAAATAAAAGATGATTTGTCCATACAAGATTCAAGTTCTCCAAGTTCACAAGATTTGAAGCAAATCCAAGCCTTTAGTATTGAAGGACAAGAAAAAGGAAGGAGTTAAGCAAGCAAGAATTATATCAACAAAGATCAAACTGATTTGGTACAAAGAAATAGTCAAGTCGCACCCCAAGTCGACTCCAAGATCGACTTGAGGCCAAGTCTGAAACCAAGTCGACCCAGAAGACAGACTTGGTAGCTGAAGAACAGCCGAAGTCGCACTCGAAGTCGACTCCAGCATGTGACTTGGGCGAAGTCGCAGACGAAGTTGACTCCATCTGCGACTTGGAGACGTAACGTTCGAATTTTTTAACATTGGAACATTTATTACGCGCCAACCAACTCTATAACGATCAAAATCTTCCCTCATCTATATATAAACACTCAAGCAAACGTGGATATACACAACATAGAGCCTAAAGAGAGGAAAAAAGTGCTAGTAAGAGCTTTCATTCGCTTTTCTCTACAATTTAGTGATCTATACACTTTCAAAGGAAGAACAAGCTTCAAAGTTGCAGTTTGCTTCAAGGAAATACAATTAGTTGCTTCTACAGATTCTTCCTCAAGCTGAAACTTACTACAAAACTCAGTAAAGTGTAGATCTCCTTTATTTTCACATTATTATTTGTTTTTAGTGCTTGGTTTGAGTTTGGTGATTCAAACCAAGACATTGCAAGTAGAGTTGTGATTGGAGTGTAACTCATCACCTACTTGTGTTGATTGTATATGCCCCCTAGATCTTGAATCTAGAAGAGAGCAGAGGCTCTGATTGTATATGCCCCCTAGAGCTAGAATCTAGAAGAGAGCGGAGACTCTAGTTGTATTCGCGGAATACATAGTGGAACCCAAGTCACAAGGGTGTTTGAGCTTGGAAGAGTGGAGTAGGGAAAGGTTGCCCGAACCACTATAAATCTTGTCTACTATTTTTCTTTATTGCTTTCATTATCTTATTGCTTTCTATTTGTTACAATCTAAGGGATTAAAACTCTAAAGGGTTTAAGTTTTGATTTACAAAAGAATTTTTCAAGAACCCAATTCATCTCTCCCCTCTTGGGTTTTGCCATAAACTCGGGACTAATACTCCCCTCTTGGGTATTTGCCATTAACTCGGGACCAGCAACATTTATAAATGTTGTGACCCATCTTATTGCAAAAGTTGTAAGTCATTGTTAATTTAGGAGTTGGCCTCCAAGTATGTAGTAGTTCAAATGTTGGCCTTCTAGTCCAAATTACTTGTTTCCCTTTTAGTTTGTAAATAGATGTAGCTTTAGCTTGATTTTTCCAAGGTTTTGATACATTTGATTTGTTACTTTCTCGTTGCTCAAATGTGGAGTATCCAAGACCTCTTCTGTTGTTTTGAGAGGTCATGTTCAGAAACATTTTCACACTTTCTCTTGGATTAGAGAACTTAGTTAATGATTTATTTAAGGATTCATTCTCCTTTTTCAATTTTTTCACTTCTTTCAATAGCAGTTCATTTTCTTCTTTCAGTTTTGTTGTTCTTTCTACTAGTTTTCCATTTACAATAATAATGAAATTACATTGTTGTCTCTTTAATGATAACTTGTTTCCTAGTTTTTCGATTTCCTCATATAATGAATCATATGCATGTTGTAATTCTTCTAATTCAACACATTTGAGACATTCTTGAATAGAAGAATGAGTAGATTGATAATAGCAAAATTTGGAAGTTACCTCTTCATTACTTGTGCATTTTGTTGAGGTGGTTTTCTCTTCCAAAACTTCCGTTGTGTTCAAAGTTTCTTCATGCTCAATCCGTGCCATGCAGCATATTCTTGCGCAATTTGCTGCTTCAAAATCATCGGTTGAGGAGCTACTTGTTGATGAAGTTTCTTCATTCACGTACATTCCTCTTCCCTTAGGCTTTTGAAATTTTTGACTTTCATATATTTCCTTCTTTTCATGATGATCCTTTGATCTTTCTTCCGGTGTAGGACATTATGTTTGCATATGTCCCATACCACCGCATCTATAACACTTTGTAACCTCCTTTTTCTCTTTTCGAGGTCTCTCTTTGAAATCTTTGAAGTTCTTTTCTTTACTTACAAACTTTTGAAATTTGCGAGTTAATAGAGCAATGTCTTCATCATCGTTGTGAGATGAGGAGGTGGACTCATCCGAGTTATGAGTGACTTTAAGCGCAATTGCTCTTTTTCCTTTGTGGTGATCTTCATTTCTTTTCTTGATTAGCTCATGTGACATTAATGAGCTAATAAGGTCTTCTAGCTTTAATGTGTTTAAGTCCTTGACTTCTTCTATTGCAGTAATCTTGAGAGTCCAAGATTCCGGTAGAGCTCTTAGGATCTTCATGACCTGTTCAGATTCGGAGATAGCTTTTCCAAGACCTTTCAAAGCATTAGTAATTTTAGAGAATCTAGCAAACATTTCAGAAATATTTTCTATTTCTAGCATTTTAAAGCTTTCCAATTCTCCAATCAAAATATTTCTCCTTGTCCCTTGGACTTGAGAAGTTCCTTCATAGATAGATGTTAATGTATCCCATATCTCTTTTGCAGTTAAACAAGAGGATACTCTATCATATTCAGAAGTAGTAAGAGCACAAAACAGTGAATTCATAGCTTTAGCGTTCCTCTTAACAGTTTTTACTTCCTCATCGGTCCATTTGGAAGCTCTTTCATCAGTAGGCAAGGTTACACCGTCTTGGATTACAATCCAAGAGTCCATATCTGTAGCCATGATGAGTTATTTCATACGTAGCTTCCAATAGCCAAAATTGTTCCCATCAAACAATGGTGGCCTAGTAAAAGATTGGCCTTCGGCAAATGCGAGAACGAAAGTACATTGAGATGTCAGATCAAAAGATCTCTTTGGTAAAGCTCAAAGACCTGCTCTAATACCACTTGTTGGTCCCGAGTTAATGGCAAATACCCAAGAGGGGAGGGGTGAATTGGGTAATTAAAATTTTTCAACTTAAACAGAAACTTTACCCTGGCTTAGTTCAATCCCCTTCAATGAAAGAAAAGGAAAGCAATAAGATAATAAGGGTTGAAATAAATCAATGGACAAGATTTATAGTGTTCAGGCAACCTTCCCTACTCCACTCTTCCAAGCTCACACATCTTCTGACTTGGTTCCATTATGTATTTCACAAATACAACTAAAGCCACTACACTCTTCTAGATTCCAGCTCTAGGGGGCATCAACAACTTACAGTACAAGTAGGTGACGAGTTCCACTCCAATCACACACTACTTTTCTTACACTTGATCTTAGTTACCCAAACTAAATCAAGTTCAATACAACAGGAAAATATAAAAGAAAGTTTCTACACGTTACTGGTGTGTAGAGGCAGATTTGGTGTAGAGAAGAACTTGTAAAGTAGTCTGAAAGATTCATCGAGTAGCTCTTGGCAGTTTGAAAGGAAGGTTATTCTTCTAGATATTGGCTTAATCACTTAATGCTCTTAGAGATGAGAGTTGTGCTCAATCAATGATATTTCAGCTACCCTCCACGTTCATATTGAATGCCTTATATAAATGGCGAGGGAATCCGAACGTTTGGAAGTAGGTGGCGCCCATTTAATGCGCCAATGTTCAAAAAAAATTCGACCGTTGCGACCCTAGTCGCAGCTAGAATCAACTTCGGGTGCGACTTTGCCCAAGTCGGAGATGGAGTTGACTTCGGGTGCGACTTCGGCTATGCTCAGGCTGTTCAATATCTTCCTCTGGTCGACTTGGTCCTGGACTTGACCCAAGTCGCAGGTGAAGTCAACTTCGGGTGCGACTTCACTTTCTGTGCTTACTTGATGAACTTGAAATCCTTGGGGATGACTTTGGTTACTTAAATTTCTTCAAAATAATGTACTTCCCTTGATTTATGTCATTTGAAACTCAGTATATTCATCCTAGCTGGATGTCCTTTAGCTCCGTGACTTGTAAACTTTGAATCCTTGAATCTCGGAGTACATGAAGTGTGTGATCTTGATTTTCCATGATGAATACATGCAACTTTGTTTGCTTTGGACTTGATTTGATCTTCATTTGGCCTAAGTCGAATATTTGAGTCTACTTGGTCTTCAATTTTACTCAAGTCGAGCATTGAGTCGACTTGGTCTGCGACTTAGCTCTTCGAAACACGTGCAGTCAGTCAGAAGTCGAAGCTGGAGTCGACTTGGTCTGCGACTTCACCCAAGTCGCATGCGGAGTCGACTTGGAATGCGACTTCGGCAGCTCTTGTCCTCGATTTCAACTCTGGACAGAAAATCACGTTTGAAGTCGATGCTGGAGTCGACTTGGTCTGCGACTTCACCCTAGTCGCATGCAGAGTCGACTTCGTTTGCGACTTCGGCAGCTTTGCTCCCCGATTTCAACGTTGGACGAAAAATGCCACTTGAAGTCGCTGCTGGAGTCGACTTGGGGATCGACTTGGCCTCAGTCGATGACTGAGTCGACTTGGGGATCGACTTTACTTGGCATGCTTCATTTTCTTCATTTTTATATCCTTTAATCATCTTCACAAACATGTTAGTAACCAAAACTTACTCAAATTGATTTGTTAATCATCAAAACATAGACTTGGCTTATTTTCCACATGTTTCCAACATGATTTTCATGAATGGTTTATGAAAAGTTTCCATGAATGATTTATGAAAAGGTTTCTGTTCCGTTGGTAGTTGATCACTTGGTAAGTGTCTTCTATCGAATGGAGAGAAATGCATTTAAATGAAAGAAAAATGCTTGTTTATTGAGTTTCGACTCATGTTTTGTTTTCCCAACCTCAGACAGGTGTAGGGAAAGCCAAGAGATAAAAGACATGTATTGCTAAAGGAAAAGAGGAATCTACAAAGGTTAGTAGATTTTTGTATGAATAAATGCCCTAATGGGATATGGCAAAAAAGACATAAATTGTATGAAAATTATGAAGTTATGAATAATATGAGAAGTTGATGATTTATGATGATATGGATAAGTCCATTATGAATGATGATGAGTATATGTTTATGTGATGAAAGAAAAGAAAAAGAAATGAAAAAAAATTAGATGAGATCCAATTAAGAACCCGCCGCATGATCAGGGCAACAATTCTGAGTCACGTTTACCAATTGATAAGATCTTAGAGTAAGGTTGTGATGCTCGGGCTGGGGCGCCACAATATTCCACATTATTCATCATACAAGCGGAGATACACTTGTAATAAAACTTCATATTTCATTTCATAGCATCACATCATGCTTTTCTACAATACAAGTCTTCTTGACTTAATCTTGACATTCTACATTGATACATACATACAGTCCTTCATTGAATCACGTAAGACTTAAAATTCTAAATAAGTCGACATATACCTTAGGATTTTAATCCATGCTATCCCATTCCTTATAGCCTTCATGGCTATCATCACGTACCTTTCTTCATTGCTTAGATTTGCATCCTACTGAGTTTTCCAGTACCTGTCTAAGGTTTGGGAAAACAAAACATGAGTGACAACGCAGTAAGCAAGCATTTTATCATTAGGGCAAGACTTCCTTAAAAACCTTTTCTTAAACATCTTGAACACCTTTTTACTTGAGGACATTTATATGTCCTTAAAACATTGACATGAAATCCTTTGCTCATGAGGACAATTCCATGTCCTTGAACATTTTCATAAACATTCATTCTTAAAATCATTTACAAGCCACATCTATGCTTGTTAAGGCAAAATAATGCGTTTTACCCTCCTTAAGTAATTTTCTTTAGTATTGTGTGAACATTTCTAATGTTCCCAAAACATTTACATGAAATCATCTTTTGCCAGTAGACATTTCATGTCCAAAACACTTTTCTCATAAATCATTTTTAGAGAAGGACATTCTTATGTCCCAAAATATCATGCACATAAGCCTATTTCGGCAAGAGACATTTCTATGTCCAAAATCATTTTTCATCTTAAGTTCTTTTAGCCAAGGGACATCTGATGTCCCAAAACATTTGTGATGTTACTTTCTTTGGCAATGGACATTCATATGTCCATAAACACTTTTCATTTAGGCTCTTTAGTAAAGGACATTCTTATGTCCAAAATAAATTTCATATAAACCCTTTTCATAACCTCGTCTTGGGGCTTCTTTATAGTCAACAAGACATATAAAATACATAAACCATTTTCATAAATGCATTTGCATAAAAAAATTTCCCTTCATCCTTATTATTTACACTTTTGTGTAAAACACTTTATCTTTAGGGTAACCATTTCATAAAAATCCTTTTAGGATAACTTTTCATAAAAATGCTTTCACATCCCAATCTTTGGGCTTTTCAAAAGCAAAACATAAGCAAATGAAATTCTCCCCATACAGTAGTGACACTTAGCAAGTGATCATTCTACCTTTTGGAAGAGAATCCTTAACAGCACGCTAGCCAGACGGCTGTTCCTTTATCCTACTCCCATCTCTGGGAGGGCGCCTCTGGCACTCCTGTCATCCCTTAGTGACTTGTGTTGGTCCCGAGTTGATGGCAGTTATCCAAGAGGGGAGGAGTGAATTGGGTATTTAAAAATTTACAACTTAAACAGAAACTCTACCTCGGATTAATTTAGTCCCCTTTATGAAGAAACAAAATGAGAGCAATAATGTAAAGAGCAGAAACAAAAATGAACACACAAAATTTTATAGTGGTTCGGGCAACCTCCCTACTCCACTCTTCCAAGCTCACACCCCTTGTGACTTGGGTTCCACTATGTATTCCACGAATACAACTAGAGTCTCCACTTTTTTTTAGATTTTAGCTCTAGGGGGCATATATAACCAGAGCCTCTGCTCTCTTCTAAATTATAGCTCTAGGGGGCATCAACAATACACAGTACAAGTAGGTGACGAGTTCCACTCCAATCACACACTACTTTGCTTACACTTGTTCTTAGCTACCCAAGCTAAAATAAGATCAATACAGCAAGTAATAACAAAAGAAAGTTTCTACACGTTACTGTTGTGTAGACGCAGATTTGGTGCAGAGAAGAACTTGTAGTGTAGGCTTAGAGATTCAGCAAGCAGCTCTTGGCAGTTTGGAAGCAAAGTTCTTCTTCTCAATGTTGGCTTGATCACTTAATGCTCTTGAAGATAGGAGTTATGCACTCTTAATGAATTCTCAGCTCTCCTCCTCGTTCATATTGAATGCCTTTTATAATTGTGGAGAGAATCCGAACGTTTGGGGGTAGGTGGCGCGCATTTAATGCGCCAACGTTCAAAAATTTTCCGACCGTTGCGACCCAAGTCGCAGGTGGAGTCGACTTCGGGTGCGACTTCGCCCAAGTCGCAGATGGAGTCAACTTCGGGTGTGACTTCACCTGTTCGTTGCTTCTTCAAGTTCCAGTCTAGGTCGACTTGGTCCTCGACTTGACCCAAGTCGCAGGTGGAGTCGACTTCGGGTGCAACTTCACCTCGACAGCTTGCTTGATGAACTTGAAATCCTTGGAATGCTTTGCTTGCTTGAGTTACTTCATGTTCGGTTGTTTCTTCCTTGATTTATATCTCTTTGGACCACTGTGTTATCATTCTAGCTTGATGTCCTTTAGCTCCATGAATCTCTTGCATTCATGCATCTTGCTTTCTTTGGACTTGGATTAGTCTTCATATGTTCCAAGTCGAACATCGAAGTCGACTTGATATTCAACTTGACTCAAGTTCTACCTTGAAATTGATCTAATCCCCGATTTGGCTTCTGGAGTTTCTGCCCTGTCCAACTGAAGTTGATACTGGAGTCAACTTGGTCTGCGACTTCACCCAAGTCGCATGCGGAGTCGACTTCGTCTCCGACTTCGGCAGCTCTGCTCCTCGATTTCAACTCTGGACGGAAATGACGCTTCAAAGTCGATGCTGGAGTCGACTTGGTCTGTGACTTCACCCAAGTCACATGCGGAGTCAACTTCGTTTACGACTTCGGCATCTCTTGTTATCGGTTTCAACTCTGGACGAAAATGGCGTCTTGAAGTTGCTGCTGGAGTCGACTTGGGGATCGACTTGGCCTAAGTCGATGCCTGAGTCGACTTGGAAATCGACTTGACTTGCCATGCTTCATATTCTTCAAATTTATAACCTTAAGTCATTTCCACAAACATATTAGTAACCAAAACTTACTCAAATTGATTTGTTAATCATCAAAACATAGACTTGACTTATTTTCCACGTATTTTCAACAACTTGGCCTTATGTAGAGTGGGCCCCAGTCATCCCGATCGTGCTCTACAACTGGCCTATTCCTTATACTGGTGCACCATACATCATCCTGACAGACCGCAATCCGTTTGGTTTAAAGTATCACAGACCGCAACCCGTGTCCTTTTAAACCGGGATCACAGACCGTAGCCTGCATCCATACTTGAAAAACATTATAGACCGAAGTCTGTATTTAAAAAAATTCATTTTGAAAAACATATCACAGACCGGAGTCCGTGTCAACTTATAAAGCGAGCGCACCCACTTTAAACAAGCTGTCGTTTGAAATCTAATTTTAGGATGACCTTCCTTAAATTCTTTTAGAACCATTTTGAGTAAAATATTTTGATAAGCATTTGAAATGTTTGAAAAACCATACATCTTAAAACCCTTATAAAATAACTCCAAAACTTTTAGATTTTCAAAAATAAACCATGTATTTTTCTAATATTTTCTTAGTTTCCATTTCAAGACCTTTCGCTTACAAAAGTTATGCAATTATACCATCCCATTCTCAACCACCTTAAAATCAAATTATTGTCCACATATCTATCTTATCATTTTTACATAGAGAGGGTCTTGCATAATCTTTTGCATGCCATTTAGCAACCCGAAATCAAACCATTTTATGAAATTAACATATGAGGTTGGTCATCCTTAAATCCCTTTCAACATATCCGTATAAACATTTTTCAAGACATTTTCAACCTAGATTTTCTTATCTAAAGGAAATCAAAACTTTTCGAATACCATTTTAAAACATATGGACTATGTCTAAATCATCATTTATTATTTAATTATTATGACTTAGCAAAACCAATCTTTTTCATAAATCAATTTTCCTTTTTCTTTTTTGTTCATAAACATAATTGTTTATCATAAATTATTGTAAAAATAACACAAAACTTATTTACAAACAATGCTTTGTGAAAAAGGGTAAAATTCTCTTTTTCTTATAAAATACTTTTGAAACAACATCATAAAGAACTTGCTTGTTTATAAGCAAATTCTTAAAAACTATCGGCATAAAACATAAAATTCTTTAAAATTATCATCATGGAGAACTTGCTTACTCATAAGCAAATTTCTCACTTCCATTAACATAAAGCATTGCCAACCCATGACAACACTTGTGATAAATTCTTTATCTTAAAAACATGTTTGCTTGCTTTCCATGAAGCAAACATTGAGGCTTTTCCTTAAAGTCATCCTTTTCTAAAACTTACGACTTTTCATTAAAGCCGTTATTTTCAAAACTTGTGGTTTTTCATTAAAGTCATCATTTTCAAAACTTGTGCTTGCTCATTCGTTAAAACATAATCATAAATATTTCAATCATATCATTCACATAGAAAGAAAAACAGCATTTTAGAAAGTTCGCTTGCTTATCTGAGATCGCCATAATCCTTTTCTTCCATTCTTTTCCTTGCCTTTGCCTAGATAAATGAAAATAAAATTTCATTTATTCACATAAATCTTAAATGCTTACATCCCTTAGGTTTTCTAACCTATATAAATCCATCTAGCTTAACCCACTTGTCTTTCAAGTTGGGTATTCATACTTAGCAACAAAGCCTATACATATCACTCATCCATTCATTCATTTTAATACCCTTATGTAGGGTAAGCTTACATAAATATAATAATCATTTATTAAATCATTATTTGGAGGTTTATTACCTCCATTTATCATTTTTATCATATTTTTCACTTTTCATACGTCGGTGCTTATTTTAAGCACTTAATTGATAGCTTAGGCATTATATAATAATCTCAAATTTTGAGATTATCATTATTTGTCAAAAAAATACCTAATACACATTTTTCATCACTTATTTATGAATTTTTTCTTTTTAAAAACTTACATAAATCATTTACCATTTTCTCATGTCTATCTCTCCACATACGTCCATTTCTCAACACATAGATTATGTGTTTCTTAAAAATTTTCAATACAAAAACTTGAGTCCTTAATCAGCATGATTAAACCCCTTAATTAACATATAATTTAGGGTTTAATTTTTGGATTTTAATCCATTCATCATAGGGTTCCAAAACAGCAACATTAGAACCCGTTTTTCATCATTCAATGTCTCTTTGGATACTTAATTCAAAACAGTTTTCTAATCCATAAATTCCAGAAATTAATCATGCTTTTATTAACTCAAATTTAGGTTATTAACACATATTTAAATTTTATAATTCATTTGCTCGCATAAAAGCAACATTTTTACACATTTTTGGTATCCATTTGACCCGTTTTGGCGTGTCCAAACATATGTCCATAAAATCAGATTTAGGGCTAATCTTTTTAAATCCTTTTGGATACTTAAAGTACCTTAAACATGAGTTATTTTACCCTCCATAACATCCCTAAATCTTTTGGGATCATTCACATATCATTTTTAACATAAAAACATGAAAATCAGGTCATACGTGTAACCCTAATTCATATCCTTTCTAAAATTCATAACTTAAGCCCAAATCAACATATGTAATTCATTAAATCATGAATCATTATGTAATCATAATTAAACATCAAAACAGCAACATCACATAGGGTTTAAGAAAATTTCAGTTATGATTTTCAACCCATAATCAAGGGGTATACTTACATGTATTGGATCAAACTTGGACTCCATTTTTCCTAGCTTGGTTCCTCTTCTTTCTTCCCATTTTTCCTTCTCTTTTTCTCCCTTCCATGCTGCTGGAATAAAGGAACGTGCACTGCTGGAATTAGGAGCTTTGCTCCTTAGAAAATTTTTTCTCTCCAACCTTTGACCCTTTGGACGTGCACTCATGTATATGCTGGATTTTCCAGCCTTGTGGGTACTACTTGCCACATCATTTAGCAGCTAATTAAATACATATTTATCCCTTTAATGATATGTAAAAATGTGGTCCATTTAAATTTGATAATTATCTTTAAAAAATCATCAAAAATCCATATCATTAATGGATATCAAGCTGTCCACACTTCAATGTCAATTGCAGCAGCCCTTTTGCACGATTTTCTCACCTAATTATACTTTAATTAATAGGTATTTAATTTTCCTAGGTAATATCCTACTTAGGGGTCCACTTAGCTTATTAAAAGAATCATAAAAAATCTCATTGCAGCCTTGAATGTGCACAACTTTTGGAACCTACCTTGCTGTCCACATAATGGAGTTATCATTGACTTTTTGGCATTTTCTTGCCACACAATCAACCCCAAATCACATCCACTAACCACCCTATCTTCCTAGGTCATTTAAATACACATTTTGCATTTTTTAAAAATTAAAAAAAAAATCACATATATAGCCCCTTTCACATCCATGTGTGGGTCACCTCCTCTACCTCACTTGAGCTAACCATTTAGCTCCTTAAATTAATTCATTAATCACTTGATATTATCATGGATTTTATCATTTTAAATAATTCATAAAATCCATGTGTAATTACCTCCTTTTGACACCTCATTTTTTCCTTTTAAAAATATAATTATTTATCTTAACTTTAACTTAAATGCTAGTTGCTTTATGGGTGTAAAAAGTCAAAGATATACACCCATTTTCGTGAAACCATTATCCCATCATCATTAGCTTAATCCAAGCCTTTCATTACATTCATCTCATAATTTTAAAAGTTCATTTCAAATTTTGCCTTAATCCGACTTTTCGAGCTCTAGTTATGATCATTTAAAACCATCTTTGAACTTTGGATGGTGATGATCGATTTTCATCCTAATTTCATCATTATTTTCATAACCCAACCTTTCCATAATATTAAGCACAAAATTATGTGCTTACCTTTCAATTTTCATCTTAATCTGCCTTCCCGACGTCGAATTAGGAATTTTCTAGCAATTGCCACCTTTAATCCATAATTATCAACATAATCTCCATTATTTAAACCATAATATATGAGATAATTATCCTCAATACATTCTCATTCCCTAATCCTCATTAAGCCTCTTTAATCACATTGACCCATATAGGCTTATATTGATCATTCATAATCACTTGCCTAATTGCAATAAATCATCAATATTGCAATGAAAATCGTTCATAATTCTACTAAATCATACATGATTCATTTATATATGCCAAATGCGTATATGTAAGCCTTACTTGGGTCTGGGTATCACAAATAGAAACCTAGGGATCCATGTGCAGGAGGGAGAGAGCCGACGGAATAGATACACAGAGAAAGAACAAAACCGGTTTCAAGAGCGGATGGAAGAGGAGATTCGATCCTGTTGGTAGAAACTCCGAGGATTCAGTTTTCTCTTCATCTTTCTATTTCCTTTTCTCCATTTTCCTGGATACTTTCATTATATATGTAAAGGATTTTTATCCCATGTCTTTGAGTTGAACTTCCATTAGATGGATAGTTAGGATGAATTGATACCTAAACTATATTGTCTTGGTTCTTTAAGTTTCAGGAATGAATATTTGATTTCTATATGATTGTGCGATGTGGATTTACCCTTGCATATGATGTTTAATGTTTTTTACAAGATTAGCTACCTTGAAAGATGATTTAATCGCAGGATTAATCCTTGGAAAAGGAAAATCTCTGCTAGATCCATGTGTAGGGCATAGGTTTTCTCTTTGTTAAGGGGAGTTGTTTAATGGATAAAAATATACCGTTAAACCCAATGTAGTCATGAACAAGTTATGAACTTATCAATTCCATTTTATTTAATGGCATGGGAACATAGCAATTGAATAGGGTGTAATTAGCTTTATATGTGTTGGAAGATATATATATAAGGATTATTGAACTTGGACTAGTAAATCTCTGCACAATCTAATGAAAAGGAACCAATGCGATATAGTTTAGATTCAAGGACTCCCAACTATCCATCTATCATCCCCAATCGATAACTTCCTTCTAGCATTCCAGTTGTCCCATGAACTCTTTTCTATTTCTTTATTGCATCTGATATTTTTTAGTTTTAATTATGAAATCCCAATTTTCTACTCAACGAAAGCAACTGAACTAATTAATAATTTTAGTTAGATCATATCCTCGTTGGAACGATACTCAACTCACTCTTTATTACTTTATCGGCACGTATATTTGCGTTAAAATGAGCATTTTAATTATATATATACGCAACTCGTCAATAGCATTGCATTCTTAACAATTCATTTTCTTGTATTCACTTAGTTTTCACATATAATCAACTTGAATTTTAAAGTCGGACATACACACACAATATTCACTTGTGCATCATACCATCCATTCCATATTTCATTTTAAACCCATATTTAGGTTAAACACATAATAATCATTTGTTAATCAACATGTGGAGGTTTATTCCTCCCATTTAACATTTTTCATCTATTTTTCATTCTTCCTACGTCAATGCTCATTTTAAGCACATAAGTGACGTTTTAAGCTTCATAACTTAATCTCAAAATTTGAGATAATTCAATAATCATCAATACCACAATTTTAGTATGCATTTCATCACATATTCATGCATTTTTGCATTTTAGAAATTTCACATGAGTCATATATCATCCATTCATACATACGTTTTACATACGTTCAACTTACAACACATATATTATGTGTCTCTTAAAATTTCTTAACACGAAAACTTACATCCAATTTCAACATCATTAAACCCCTTAATTAACATATAATTTAGGGTCTAATTTTGGAATTTTAATTCATTTATCATTGGGTTCCAAAACAGCCATGTTAGGACCCGTTTTTCAACCTTTCAATGCCCGCTTTCAAGACTTAAATTTTAACAGATTTTTAAACCATAATTTCCAGAAACTAAACATGCTTTTCTTAATCAAAATTTAGGGTATTATCATATATTTACAATCTACAATTTAGTTGCTTCTAAAACAACAGCATTTCAAGCATGTAGGGTACTCCTTTTTATTATTTTGACGTGTCCATACATATGTCCTTAAAAATCAGTTTTAGGGCAAAACGTTTCAAGCCCTTTTGGAAATTCAAAGTACCTTAATCCTAGGGTAATTTACCCTTTAAAACATTCATGAATTAATCATTTATAAACAGCAACAAATTCCATATGTAAGGTACCGTTTTGGCCCCCATTTGGACGTTCCATACATGTACCCTAAAAAATCAGATTTAGGACTTCCTCATTCAACCCACTTAGGACATCCAAAGGGTCCTTAATTTAGGGTACTTTACCCTACAATTCATCCATAAACCATTTAAGCTCTTCTTTACATCATTTTTAACACAAAAAAAAAGAAAAATCAGGGAATACTTAAAATCCTAAGTTCCATTTTTGCTAAAATCATGCAATCCGGACGTCGGATTAAGATGAAATTTTTTATGGATGGCCAAAATATGATGATGGACATGATGAATGGTCCAAGATTGATCAAAAAATATGAATTAAGGGTCAAGATTAAACGTCATTTGAAGATAAAAAAGGTAACCTACTTTTCATTAATTATAATTTGACTTTTGGGTTATTTTTAATTAATTAAAAATCAAAAAATTAAATGCATATCTGCAAGGAGCAGCTGGGATGTGGACATGCATGGATTTTTGAGCCAAAATCCAATGACCTAAAATCATCCTCATCAAGAATCAACGGTTGAGATTTAATTAGCTTAAAAATATGATTTTTAATAAATCAAAAATTATTAATTAAATAGGCTAGCTGGGGTGGTGTGAACAGTAGCTAGGGTGGCTGCACATTGCTCAAGGGTTTCTTTTAAATTGCTTGGAAATTTCCTTGGCAAAAATATTTATAATTTAGTCCAAATTCAAGGGGGTAAATTCTAAATATGTGAAAAATGCAAGACTATAAATAGGGGCATGGGGTGAACGAACAAAGCACACGAACCCAGCTTATTTGAGCATTTCCAACCCCCACCCACAGTTCAAGCCTTGAGGAGTAAAGGAGAGAAGGTTAGAGAGAGAAAGTGAGAAGAGAAGGAGGATATCTTCACTTAAGGTGAGTGAATTCTTCTCAAATTTCTTTTGGATGATAAGTAGGGTAAAACCATGCTTAGATAATTCCTAATCATGAGAAAATAAGTATGGTTATAATGCCAAAGTAGAATTATGCCAAAACATCAAAAATTTGGAGCAATAATAGAACATTCGGGAAGATAACATATGATATGTGTAAATAATGCTCCAATATTGATAGATGATAATTTGGAATGAATTTTTATGATACTTATGATGTTGGAATGATGATATATTAATCTCATAATTTTTGGATTTAAGGATTATGCTTAAGTGAAATTATGATGAATTTTAATATATGGAGAAAATGATTTATTTGGCCAAGTAAATGATGATAAATTTAAAATTCATGAATTTTCCTATGATATACTAACTAAGAGCTATATCATGGTATTTTTTATTTTTGGAAAAAATGTCAATTTTTGGAATCCATGAATAGTAACCAACACGCTGTGAACAATAATCTCGGATGAACAGTAACCTGCTACAATAAACGTGAACAGTAACCATGAACAGTGAACAGCGTGATTTTGGGAAAAATTGAGATTTATTTTTTAGGATATATGGATGGAATTTTTAAAGGATTTATGGATAAAAATCTATATAAATGGGTAATGACCAAGTATCTTTATAAGATTAACCTCTATGGGAATGAGGTAATGAATGGTTATAAAGCAAACATTGAAAGCAACCTAAGACATGGAATGGATGGATAAAATATCCATTTTCCTTGTATAGGGAAAAAGGAAGGAGAAGGTTGAGGACACCAACTGAGAAGGTAAGCAAGCAAACCCTTTTGAAAATATGTTTTATTCTCAAGTATTTATGAATGTGTTTAAGGGTGGTCATTCCTATAATGTTTCGAAATGATGAATTTTTCTGAGTTTTTATGAAAAGTCGTGTCGGCATATTGATATCATGTGATGTTCATGGACATGTGCACATGTATGATGCATAATGAAGAGGCTTTGGTGAAGGAAGTAGGATCGGGGATCCCTCTTCACCATTGCCAAGTCGCAAGGGCTGTGTGTCGGCGGTGTCCTCCCAAGAGGTGGGGGCACAAGGAAGAGGCTTTAGTGGAGGTAGAAAGTGGATCAGAGGATCCCCCTTCACTATTGCCGAGTCGTATGGGCTGTGTGCCGGCGGCGTCTGTTGGGTCCCGAATAGATGGCAAAACCCAAGAGGGGAGGGGTGAATTGGGTTCTTAAAAATTTCTTTTGGTAACTTAAAAACTTAACCCCTTGTAGAATTAATCCCCTTTAATGAAGAAACTGAATGGAAAGCAAAGTAATAAAGAGAGCAAAAATAAAAGCAAGTAGACAAGGATTTTATAGTGGTTCGGGCAACCTCCCTACTCCACTCTTCCAAGCTCACACACCTTGTGACTTGGGTTCCACTATTGTATTCTCTCAATACAATTAGAGCCTCTTGCTCTCTTCTAGATTCAAAGCTCTAGGGGCATCAACAACTAGAGCCACTTGCTCTCTTCTAGATTCTAGCTCTAGGGGGCATCAACAACTAGCACAAGTAGGTGATGAGTCACACTCCAATCACACACTACTTTGCTATCACTTGATCTTAGCTACCCAAGCTAAATCAAGTTCAATACAAACAAATAATCAATGAAAGAAATCTACACTTTACAGATGTGTAGAAGCAGTTTGGCGCAGAGAAGAACTTGTGGCAGGCTTTGAAGAATCTGAAGTGAAGCTCTTGCAGTTTTGAAATGTAGTTCTTCCTTCTTGATTGGCTTGAATCACTTAATGCTCTGGTAGATAGGAGTTATGCTCACTTAATATTTTTCAACTACTTCCCTCGTCCACATTAACTCCCTTTTATAATTTTGGAGGGAATCCGAACGTTAGAAGGTAGGTGGCGCGCATTTAATGTGCCAACGTTCGAATTAATTCCGACCGTTGCGACCCAAGTCGCAGGTGGAGTCGACTTCGGGTGCGACTTCACCCAAGTCGCAGATGAAGTCGACTTCGGGTGCGACTTCGCGAACTTCGGTCTTCAGTTTCAACGCTGGAAGGTTTCGCCCACTTGAAGTCGATCATGAAGTCGACTTGGCTTTGCGACTTCACTCAAGTCTCAGATGGGGTCGACTTGGCCTTGCGACTTCACTGTCATGATGTTCTTGAACATTTGTGAATCTTGAAAATCTTGACTTTGATTCATCTTGAATCTTGACTCATGTAATCTTAGATATCTTCTTGATTTGAATGATTGAGTTTATGCTTCTTGCTTGTACTTGGATTTGTCTTCAAATGTTTCAGCTTGAGTATCTATGTTGCCTTGATCTTCATCTTCATTTAGTTTGACTTGAAATCAAGTAATCCAAAACTTGTCATTTGAAGTTTTCCGTCTGCCTGAGCGAAGTCGATGTCTGAGTCGACTTCGGCTGCGACTTCACCTCAAGTCGCACGTGGAGTCGACTTGGGGTGCGACTTCGGCATTCTGCTGTTTCGAATTCAACTCTGGAAGGATTTGCTCGACTGAAGTCGATGGTGAGGTCGACTTCGTTTGCGACTTGGCTACCCAAGTCGCAGGTGGAGTCGACTTGGCCTGCGACTTCACCTTCCCTTCTTCCGTTTTCAACTCTGGACAGTTCTGCATGTTTGAAGTCGATCTTGGAGTCGACTTGGGGAACGACTTGACCTTCCAACTTGATTTTCTTCAAATGTATATTCTTTAAGACATTTCACAAACTTGTTAGTAGCTAAGACTTTCTCAAATTGATTTGTTAATCATCAAAACATAGATTTAGCTAGTTTTTCTCATGTTTCCAACAGCGTCCTCCCAAGAGGTGGAGGCAAAGGAATGTTATGTGTGAATGAATGCATTGCATTGTCATACATGGATTGAAAAGGAAGCATGGATTTGAAAATGATATTTTTAAGGGATTGTGCAAATAATTTTCTACATGAGAATGACAAGTCACCTGGTGTAAGAGGTATATAATGCCAGGGAAATCAAAAGTCATGCTTATAGGAGACCATGTAGGCGTGAAGAGGAAGAGAGGTTCCCCTTGATGAGGCCAAGTCGGAGAGAGCCGGCGTATTGGACCATGCTATGTGAGATGTTCCCCGGGCTAGCGTACTCGTACACGAAGGTTTATGTCAGGAACGGAAAGAAAACATTTGCACATCCAATGTTTATGAAATGATTTTTATGAAAAGGTTTCTATTCCATTGATAGTTGATCACTTGCTAAGTGTCTCCTATCGAATGGAGATAAATGCATTTATGAATGGTTTACATGAATGGTTTACAAGAATGATTTTCACAAATGATTTATGAAAGATTTCCAAAAATGGTTTATGAAAAGGTTTCTATTCCGTTGGTAGTTGATCACTTGGTAACTGTCTTCTATCGAATAGAGAGAAATGCATTTAAATGAAAGAAAAATGCTTGCTTATTGAGTTTCGACTCATATTCTGTTTTTCCAACCTCAGACAGGTGTAGGGAAAGCTAAGAGATGAAGGGCATGTGTTGCTAAAGGAAAAGAGATAATCTACAAAGGTTAGTAGATTTTTGTATGAATAGATGCCCTAATGGGATATGATGAAAAAGGACATAGGTTGTATGAAATTATGAAGTTATAAATAATATGAGAAGTTGATGATTTATGATGATATGGATAAGTCCATTATGAATGATGAATGGTGTGGAATGCAAAGACATGAAATGATGATGGATAAAAAAAATAAAAATTGGACGAGTCCAATTAAGTACCTGCAGCGTGATTAGGGCAACAATCCTGAGTCACGTTTACCAATCGACAAGATCCCGGAGTAAGGACTATGTGGACATCTCGGTTCGAGGCGCCACATTACCTTTTGAATTTTATCTCATTCCGCCTTATAGGCGTCAAGTTATGAATTTTCCACGATTTCCAACATAATTCCTTAATTTTCATTTTAAATTTCATTACTTAAATCATGAAAATTAAAATAAATATTCATGTCACATTAGCATATCCTAATCCTCATTAAGCCTCTTTAGTCATCTTGACTCACATTGGGTTATGGCGATTAATCTTAATCACCATTCTTAATTGCAACCATAATTGCAAAATTCATCAATTCATGAAAATAATCCATAAATCAATCAATTCATATATAAATCATAATTAAACCTTAAACGCACTTATATGAGTCCTACTTGTTTCTGGGTATTATAGAACCCAAGCTTTTGAGGAAAGGTATGAGATGGTATTCATGTGTGTGCTATTAGCTATGTGTATGGAATGGCATGACTGAAATTTTTAAGAAACGATAATGTATGTGAACGTATTGAAAGTCCTAAGTTCTATGTGAATTGATTCTTGAATGTATGTATACAAGTATGGGTGTTGAATATTGGATAATGAATGAATTTTATATGGCTATGGCATGACTAGGTTGATAAAACCAAGGATGTAAGAGAATAAGATGAAAATTTTATGAATGGCATATATAGTTGATGACAACTGCCAGAGGATGAGTTTATGAAAAAGTTATAAATAAGTTAACGATCTTGGAGTAAGACTCAGGTTATGACGTCTCGAGTTGGGGGAGCCACAAAAGGACCACATATATGTCAAAATCAACCTATGGCAATCCTAGATATCCACAACTAATTCATCAATTACACATGACAACAAAAACTAATTAAATTATAATTATTTTCATCATTCACATCTCAGCAGAAGTAAAATGCACATTTACAATTCTCAAATACATTAATAAGACCTCAATAGGTCGTACATCTATGACTCATTTCTAATATACAAATACATCTCACAACTAATCATACGGTATACATCATATCTCACATATGCCTGGGCCTTAAATAACTATAACCCAAAGCTAACATGACTTATACCTAGAACATTCTGCATCAACTTGAGGACATAGCTTATATCTAAGTGTCTGCAATATTAGTCCTACTAAAAGCATCAAAAACAAACATGTGAGTTGAGAACATCAATAAGCAGGCGTGATCAGTAAAAATAATGACAAATTCATACCAAATTCATCATATGTCAAGACACCACATGCAATGCAAAAACCAGACTCTCACTAGCCCCACACAATCATGTCATGCCACAAGCACACACATGAAACCAAACCAACATTATGTCTATCAAATGTCATGAATAACCCTATCATCATGTCAATAAAGAGCCATGAACAACCCTATGCAAACCATGCATATGCAACGCTCATGCCATGTGCATCATGCTCACGTTAAAACTATGTCGCATGCTCATTTCAAACATGCATGATCGGTTTATAAAAACCATGCAAAAATATATAGCTAACGAAACTAAATCATTTTCAAAGGGCATAACTCCAAATCAAATCAAAAATCAATATGTAGCATGGAAAATCCATCATCGAATCATCTTGGAATCTATCCAAACATGTAAACCTAGCCAATGGATTGTTCATCCATTTACCTCACATTCATTCATCCAAACCAAGCCTCTATTACCATCTCAACATGGGAATTACACAGTTCCGAAATCTATCCAACTATATGCTCAAGCACAAGTTCAAACCTCCATTTCAAAATATATAACTCATGCACATCAAGCCCAACATGAGTTCTCTTTCAAATTATTCATTCTTTCACTTGTCCGAAACATGCTCAATGTATCATTTACATTCACAAAGTCTTAGATGCTCATTTGTACATCATTCCCACACACTTAGCCTCACTTAGGCATTTCATTGAACACATAATGGGCGTTATATAGAAATTATGCCCAAATCACTCAAAATCCATGGGATTCCACCAAATATATCATAATATCATATAAAATCACTTCTAACTAATTTCATTTAATCATTTACACGTACTTTTATCAAAACTCCCAATTTCTAATCTCTCAAAAATCTCTACATTAGCCTTAAATCATGAAAATCCAACCACATCATTCAACAAAAGTCAACGCACACAAATAAACATCAGAAAACATCATTTTCAACTCAAATCCATCATTTATTTTTTTAAAAAAACAACCTACTTACTTTAAATTTATTTTTCTCAAAGGATCTCAAAAATGTCCTAAGCTCCAAGCTTTCCTTCTTGATTCTCAAGCTCTCTTGATGCAAAACCACGTGGAATCAAGCACTTTTGAGTGATTTTCCACAGGGATAGAGAGCTAGGCCATGGGGAGGAAGAAGGGAAAGAAATGGGGCTCCCCATTTAAAATAGAGTCTTACATGGTTTGACCCATGTGGGCCCATAAATAGCCCCTTTTCAGCTATCTTACACCATTTTGCCCATAATTTTCTCTAGACAACTCTGATTGAGATGATTATTTTTTATTTGGATTTCTAACTTTAAGTACTATCTCTCCACAAATTTCAGCTCAAAATTTCATTACCACAAAATTTGGCATATATTTTACTACGAAGCTTTACTGACAACTTTCACACATTCACAAGATAAGTGGTTATAACACGTCAAAACATTTCCAAAACTAACTCAAATTTTCACATGCATCTTTTATCATCATAATATCTCATTTACATAATTTATTGACTCAAAATATGTCTTATCCAAAATTTAACCCATCAACTCAACTCTTTAGCTGTTTTAGCTTTGTAACAAGTCTCATCAACCCAAATGATATATATCTCCTCTAATACTTTCAGAATCACTTCTCACACATCACATATACATCTAGCATCTCATACATGCTAGAAATTATCATGTTCCATGCCATTTTCAAATTTTCACTCATTAAGTTCATTACTTACCGAATTTTCATTATTAGTCTCAAATGACTCCAATCTCGAAATTATCACTCCAAATTTATTCCCAAACATCACAAACACATTTTAATCATTTATAGGATCATTCTCATAAAAATTATGGCTCTAATTAATGATTCTCTATCCTTTTCATTATCGTAGTTCTTTTAGGTTTAACTACACAATTAGGCCTATTTCTTTCATTCTATCGAATCTCTCATTAAGGTTGACTCATAACTGTGGGAATAAAAGGCAAATTAAGCACAATTCATGTTTTGATGATTAACAACTCAATTTGATAATATTTTGGGTACTAACATGGTTTGTTAAACATAGTTAAAGGCTAAAAACTAAAAACTTAGAATTCAGAACATAGCAGACCAAGTCGCAAGGCCAAGTCGACTTAGTCATCGACTTGAACGAAGTCGATATCCAAGTCGACCTCAAGATCGACTTCAAGTGGGCAAAACCTTCCAGCGTTGAATTTGGGAACCAAGACAAGTGAAGTCGCAGTCCAAGTCGACTCCACCTGCTACTTGGGTGAAGTCGCAGACCCAAGTCGACTCCACTATCGACTTCAGGTGATCAATTCCTTCTAGCGTTGAAATTGGGCACAAAGACAGGCGAAGTCGCAGTCGAAGTCGACTCCACATGCAACTTGGGTGAAGTCACATTCCCAAGTCGACTCCGCAATGCAACTTGAGTGAAGTTGAACCCCAAGTCGACCCAGCCATCCGACTTGAGTCAAGTTGAAGACTAAGACAGTTCAGACAAGCAAATACTCATGACATAATTATTCAAGCTGGTATATTATTAAAGGGTAGATTATTAATTACATCTTTGGACTGCAAACTCAAGGAAGGAAAATCATTTTAAGATCAAGGTCTTGAAGATAAAGTTTTGAAAAGAGGATGAATATGCCAAGTTTCAAGACTAAGCTTTTAAGATTAAGGGTATTATTGGAAGAACAAGATATGAGATGAATAACGAGCAATAAGGATCACTTTCAAAAGAATCCAAGTTCCAAATATGCATAAAGAAAATGAAGTCACACCCGAAGTTGACTTCACCTGCGCTTGGGTCAAGTCGAAGACCAAGTCGACCTAAAATGGAACTTGAAGCTTTCCTAGAGACCGAAGTCGCAACCGAAGTCGACTCCAGTCTGAGACTTCGGTGAAGTCACATCCGAAGTCGACTCCATATGCGACTTGCTTCGCAACGGTCGAAAAAATTTGAACGTTGGCACATTAAATGCGTGCCACCTACCTCCAAACGTTCGAATTTACTCTACCATTATAAAAGAGCATTCAAGAGGACGTGCTAGAGGTTAGAGAAGAATTCATTGTGTTCACCTTCCACCCTCTCTAAGCATTAACTGATCTACACCAACTTCAAGTGAAGAACTTGCTTCAACTTGCTAAAAGCTACATCACTGATCAAATCATTCTCTTAGCAAGTTCTTCCATGAGCTGAAATCTGCCTACACAACTTGTAAAGTGTAGTTTACTTTATTTGATCCATTATTTGTATTTGACACTTGATTTGATATTGGAGATTGGAACCAAGTGAAAGCAAAGTAGTATTGTGACTTGAGTGTGACTCGTCACCTACTTGTGCTATGTTTTGTGCAAGCCCCCTAGAGCTGGAATCTAGAAGAGAGCTGCTGCTCTAATTATATTTGACAATACATTAGTGGAACCTAAGTCACAATGGGTGTGAGCTTGCAAGAGTAGAATAGGGAAGGTTGTCCGAACCACTATAAAAACTATGTCTACTGCTGTGGCTTGCTTATTTGCTTTTATTGCTTTGTTTCTCTCCATATTCTCTGTTTGTTTCATTAAAGGGATTAAACTAAACAGGGGGAAAGTTTCTGTTTAAGTGAAAATTTTAAAATACCCAATTCACTCCTCCTCTCTTGGATAATTGCCTTAAACTCACGACCAACAATAACCATACATAGTCATTCTAAACACGATTGGCATCTCACCCATGCCAAACTTATTTCAAAATGAATTAACTCTAAATAATGCTCTTATCTAGTTCAAAGTCCACAGATAAGGATCAACTCTCAAACATTTATCATTTAATTAAATTAAGGTTTTCTACATATCCAAAATCATCTACAAATATATGCAAATCCATCCCGAGCTTTTATCAGGCTATCTTTTCAAAAAAATTCCATCCTTTTCTCAATAAATAGAATTGCACATTTAGCACAACTTTGTGTAATCTTTTACATATTCAACCCTTATTTATGTTGGTCTTGAGTTTATGGCAAAACCCATTAGGGGAGGAGTGAAGTAGGTTCTTGAAAATTTTTTTGGTATATTAAAGTTAACCTCTTGTGAGTTTAATCCCCTTGATGAAACGTCCTAAGAGATAGAATGAGAGGGTGCAAATAGAATATAAAATACAAACAATCAAACCACACAATAGACAACAAAATAGAGTGATTCGGGCAACCTTCCCTACTCCACTCTTCTAAACACACACTTGTTGTGCCTTGGGTTCCACTATTGTATATTCAACATAATCTAAATCACTCGCTCTCTTCTAGATTCTAATTCTAAGAGGCATATACAATAATCAATTGTTGGTGAGACCACCTCCAACTAACCAATTCTAATCTATTGGTGAGATAAACTCAAACCAACTAAGCAAAACTGGTTAGTGAGACAAATTCAAACCTGTTGGAAATATGTGGAAAACTAGCTAAATCTATGTTTTGATGATTAACAAATCAATTTGAGTAAGTCTTGGCTACTAACAAGTTTGTGGAAATGTTTAAGGAATAACCATTTGAAGAAAAACAAGTATGGAAGGCCAAGTCGTTCCCCAAGTCGACTTCAAGATCGACTTCAAATGTGCAGAACTGTCCAGAGTTGAAAACGGAAGACAGGAAGGTGAAGTCGCAGGCCAAGTCGACTCCACCTGCGATTTGGGTAGCCAAGTCGCAAACGAAGTCGACCTCACCATCGACTTCAGTCGAGCAAAACCTTCCAGAGTCGACGTTCAGAACACAACGTGCCGAAGTCGCACCCCAAGTCGACTCCATGTGCGACTTGAGGTGAAGTCGCAGCCGAAGTCGACTCAGACATCGACTTCGCTCAGGCAGACGGAAAACTTCAAATGACAAGTTCTGGATTACTTGATTTCAAGCTAAACTAAATGAAGATGAAGATCAAGGCAACATAGATACTCAAGCTGAAACATTTGAAGACAAATCCAAGTACAAGCAAGAAGCATAAACTCAATCATTCAAATCAAGAAGATATCTAAGATTACATGAGTCAAGATTCAAGATGAATCAAAGTCAAGATTTTCAAGATTCACAAATGTTCAAGAACATCATGACAGTGAAGTCGCAAGGCCAAGTCGACCCCATCTGAGACTTGAGTGAAGTCGCAAAGCCAAGTCGACTTCATGATCGACTTCAGAACGGGCGAAACCTTCCAGCGTTGAAACTGAAGACCGAAGTTCGCGAAGTCGCACCCGAAGTCGACTTCATCTGCGACTTGGGCGAAGTCGCACCCGAAGTCGACTCCACCTGCGACTTGGATCACAACGGTCGGAATTTATTCGAACGTTGGCGTATTAAATGCGCGCCACCTACCTTCTAACGTTCGGATTCCCTCCAAAATTATAAATAGCATTCATGGTGGACGAGGGAAGGAGCTGAGAATCATTAAGTGTGCATAACTACTATATTCAAGAGCTCTAAAGAGATCAAGCCATTCAAGGAGGAAGAACTTCACTTCAAGTTGCAAGAGCTATATTTCAGAATCTTCAAAGCCATTACAACAAGTTCTTCTCTGCGCCAAAACTGCTACTACACAATTGTAAAGTGTAGTTTTCTTATTGTTTCATTTGTTTGTGTTGAACTTGATTTAGTTTGAGGAACTAAGATCAAGTGTAAGCAAAGTAGTGTGTGATTGGAGTGTAACTCATCACCTACTTGTGCTGTAATTTGTTGATGCCCCCTAGAGCTAGAATCTAGAAGAGAGCAGTGGCTCTAATTGTATTGAGAGAATACAATAGTGGAACCCAAGTCACAAGGAGTGTGAGCTTGGAAGAGTGGAGTAGGGAGGTTGCCCGAACCACTATAAAAATCTTGTGTGTTTGATTTATTTATCTGCTCTCTACATTATATTGCTTTCCATTTCGTTTCTTCACAAAGGGAACTAGATTAATCCGGGGTAAAGCTTTTGTTTAAGTTGTAAATTTTAAATTACCCAATTCACCCCTCCCCTCTTGGGTTTTGCCATCAAACTCGGGACCAACAAAACCAACCCCTGTTTTGTTTCTTTTTGAATCCAATCTCCAACACCGATCCAAGACAATAATCCAAAATAAAATAAACAAAAGAGAATTTACACTTCATAACGTGTAATCAATCAGCTCTGAAAGCTCCTTGTTATGTGATAAGTCTAAAATTTTTCTGGTAATTTCATATTAAATTCACACCGTTAAGTATTAAAACATTAATTAAATGCATATTTTAAGTGAAATTTTATGAAAATCATATTTTTGATAAAATCTTTAATTTTGCTATAAAATGGGTCATTTTGCAACATTCTTGAAAATATAAAATTATGACTCAATTTTAATGTTGAAATGTGTATTAGTTTATTAATATAATTTGGGCAAATTTATAAAATCATTTAATTGGAAAATCATAAATATATATCTATAATTATATTTTAAAATATTAGGAACAAAGTAAAGTATTATATTTAGATAAAATAAATTAAAGGATAAAACTAAGATGATATATGAAATTATCAAAGCATTAATATTTAAATTCGTATACATCGCAGTGTACAGGCGTCCGTGTACCACCGCCGGAGCACCATATTCTGGTGCTCCATCTTCCCCAAAACGGCAGCCACGATTCCAGCCGTAAACCAAGGCAAACTCGAAACCAAGCAATCCAGCCCGTCCCCTTCTTCTCTTCCACCGAAATCCCATCTTCTTCAACCGGCGGCAGCATTGCCATTGCAAAGCCAGGCAACCACAAATTTTGCTGTCCGCACGATCTGCATCGCCTGCCTGCTTCTCCAGCACACCGAACAGCTCCAGCGTTCATTATTTTCGATCCATTGCAACAGCAACACACCCTCCATCTTCACGTGCTATGCATATTTCAAGTAGCCAACAGAAGGCAGCGTGGATACCAAGTGTAGCCAAAGGGAAAAGAATCCCACATCGAAAGCCAGAATGGAGTGGAGGGCCCCTCACACGTCTATAAAATAAGGCCTTCACTCATCCCAAAGACACCCCATACCCCACACACAACCCCTTGGGTGGGACCCATCTTGTGGGACCTCGTAGCAAGTGGGTGGGTCCCATTTTGTGGGACCCGTAGCGAGGAGGTGGGGCAAAGCAATAAAAATTCTATTACGTGGAGATTTTGCTCTCCATATTCGGGTGATGTAAATTTTATGCTTTGTAGTTATTACTTTTTAATTTGTAGTTTTAATTTTTAGATTAGATTTACTGCTTTATTTTATGCTTTGTAATTTTTAGATTAAATTTAATGTAATTTGCTTTCATGCTTTAATAGTTGAATTTCATAGCTTTTATTGCTTTCTTAGAATAGTTTTAATTAAGTTGTTAGCTAATTTCTTTTAGCTTCTTGTCTCACTTTCTTTTCTCTCCAATTTCTTCTATTTTCTCTTTTTCTCTCTCTTCTTTTCTCTCTTCTTTCTCTAATTTCTTCTATTTTCTTTCTCTCTCTTCTTTTCTCTCTCTTCTCTCTTTCTCTCTCTAATTTCTTCTTCTCTCTCTCTCTAACGTCTCTCTCTCCTCTCTCTTAATTTCTTTCCTTTTCTTTCTCTCTCTTCTATTTCTCTCTCTTCTTTTCTCTTTCTTCTTTCTCTCTCTAATTTCTTCTAATTTCTCTTTTCTTTTCTCTCTCCAACGTCTCTCTTCTTTCTCTCTCTTCTCTCTTCTCTCTTCTCTCTTCTCTCTTCTCTCTTTCTCTCTCTTCTCTCTTTCTCTCTCTAATTTCTTCTTCTCTCTCTTTCTAACGTCTTTCTCTCCTCTCTCTTAATTTCTTTCCTTTTCTTTCTCTCTCTTCTTTTCTCTTTCTTCTTTCTCTCTCTAATTTCTTATAATTTCTCTTTTCTTTTCTCTCTCCAACGTCTCTCTTCTTTCTCTCTCTTCTCTCTTCTCTCTTCTCTCTTCTCTCTTTCTCTCTCTTCTCTCTTCTGTCTTCTCTCTTCTCTCTTTCTCTCTCTTCTCTCTTCTCTCTTCTCTCTTTCTCTCTCTTCTCTCTTCTCTCTTCTCTCTTTCTCTTTCTCTCTCTTCTCTATACCCTCTCTTTCTCTTAAAAACAATTCAAAACTACATCGCCTCTCTGTGGATTCGACCCGACTCACCGTTATTCTACACTATCACCCGTATAGTGGTAGCTTTAATGTGTTTCGGTTAATTTTAATTAAACTGGTGATCACAGTGCTCTTAACGACAAGCACTTGGTACGCATCAAGTTTTTGGCGCCGTTGCCGGGGAGGCGTATTGAGGTTTGAATTGTTTTATTAGTTGCTTTAAATTTCCTTTATTTACTTTCAATAGTATAATCTTTACTGCTTTATTTACCTGCTTTCTTTACTTATTGGACTTGAACTTTAGATTACCAATTTCAATTCTTTCCTGCTTTAAAAAAAAAAAACTAAAATTAAAGAATGGACATGAACTTTATTGATCAGCAGTTAGGTAAGTTAGAAGAATTAAACCAAAAGATTAATGATATACTTGCCTATCAAAACTCAAACAGTTCATTCTTAAATACATCGTTTCCTTTTCCAACAACACATTCTAATGAGACTCAATTTTTACCATTTCAAGAACAAATTCAAAATTTTCATGAGTTCCCTACACCTAATTACAATTCATTTTCACATACATATAACTCAGAATGGATGAGTTGTCCTAATACTTCTTGGACAAACCAACAAATGCAACCCTACCCTCCATATCTACAAACCCAGTGGCCACCTGAGCAAAGTCAATTTTCAAATTATCAATATCAATCTAATCATTATAAAAATACATATGGGCCACCTACATATCCTGAAGAAAATTTTTCATCACCTCAACCTCTTAACCAATCTCTTCATCAAACATATAATTATAATGAGGAAATTGAAGAACTAAAAAATATTTTTCTCAATGGCTTTCAAACCATAGAAAATAAATTTTCAGAGTGCCTAAATCGAGTTGAACATTATAAAAATATGTATTTACACTCGAATCCCCCACAAGAGGACTTTGAAAAATTTTCATCAAATCAAGTAGATTATCAACAATCTCCTCACTTAGATGACTTAGAGGGAGGATTCGAAAGATTAGATCAACAATTCCTTTCCGACCAACAATCATTTTCTATGACGACAGTTCATGCAGATCATACTAACCAAATTGATAATCTAATTGATTACTCGAATTTTCAAATTCAATTAAATTCAATACCATTAGAAAATTCATATTTTGAAAATGACTTAGCATTTCCAAATGCTTTCGAAGCTGAATCACTTAACAAACAGAAGCTAGGTCAAAAGAAAGAGAATTTGAAAATAAATGATGAATATATTGATACATTATGTGGAGAGGAACCTAATGAATCAACGATCACTCCAGTAAATCATTTTGATTATCAAACTCAATCAGATCAATTACTATCAGAAAATCTATTATCTGAAAATTTGGTAATAATTACAACATTATGTAGTGATGGTTTCTCAGATCATAAACTTAATGAGAATTCCTCTCTTCATAATCAAGAAAATATTATAGAGAATAATGGAAAATTAATTGAGGAGATTGATGATCATAGCCAAATTGATGATGCGGTGAGAAATAAAGAATTTATTGAGGATAAGTTGGGGGGAGGTGAAAATGAAATTATTAATGAAAATTTTGAAAAATACATACCTTTTAGTTCAAGTACTTTTAAAGATGAGCTCATTAGCATAGATGAATTAATGAAAAAGGAAGAGATGATTCAAATGTTTAAACAGGTTCAAATTAAAATTTCACTCTTTGATGTTATTCAATATATTCCAAATTATAATCAATTTCTCAAAGAGCGTTGTATTCAAACGGAACCTTGTTTAACCCAAAATAAAATCATGCTCCAATTAGGTAATAGTTCAATAAATAATTTAGATCAAATTGAAGAATGCTACCTATTGGACATCATTGATAACTCATTAATCTTTACAAATCTTGAGCATGAATATATGAAAATGATAAATAATCTACATAGTGTTAAAAAATTTTACAGAGCAGGAATTGGATGATATGAATTGTCATGTCTGGCTGAAGATGTAAAACTTAGCACTGGTTGGGAGGCAACCCAACATGTATATATATCTCTTTGTTTTTTCTTTTTGTAGGTGAAAGTTGCAGCAATTTAATCAAATCATTACACCCCAGGTTGTCTCTTTTCTTGCTATCTTATTTTTATAAATTTATATTTTGTGCATGTTTATTAAAGATAGCAATGTTTAAAGAAATTAATTATTTCTAAAAAATATATATTTCTAAAAAAAAAAAACTTAATTAATTATTAAATATATATATATAGAAAATATTAAAGAAACATAGAGATAAATTAAATTGCACTTGCTATGCTTGGTAGTAAGTGAAGAAGAAAACTGTAATTAGTTATATTTGTAAAAATATTTTCATGGTGTTTTTAAAATTTTATTAGCACTAACTGCAGTTACACAACAATGAACCATGTGGGTACCATGATAATATAGTTTTTTTTCTCTCATCCAAGCAAGTAATCTTTAATATCATTGCAATTGATAGTTGTTAGTTAAAAAAAAAAAATTGTAAATCCCCAGATATCCTGAAATATGGTGAGTGGAAAATAAAAATAAAAAAAAATAAAAAAAATGAAAAAAAAATGAAAAAAAATGAAAAAAGAAAAGAAAAAGAAAATCCCTAGATATCCTGAAATATGGTGAGGGGAAGAAAAAAAGAATGTGTTGAAAAAAAAAAAAAAATTTAACTGTCACTATCATAATTTTGATGTGAATATTACTTAGATTGGATGAGTTGAAAATAACTTATTTATTCAAATGCTCATTTGTTCATTGATACACGTATACACGTGCTATACTCTTTTATGCATCATGAGATGTTTTTACTCATGTTCGCTAAAGAAAAGTTTCTTCTAAAGCTTACTATCATCATTAGCAATGCACCTAGATTTTTATAAAATTAATAGTACACCATAAAAAATATATATATATATTAAACTATTTCCATTGCTAAGGGACTAGCAATGTTTAAGTTGGGGGGTGTGATAAGTCTAAAATTTTTCTGGTAATTTCATATTAAATTCACACCGTTAAGTATTAAAACATTAATTAAATGCATATTTTAAGTGAAATTTTATGAAAATCATATTTTTGATAAAATCTTTAATTTTGCTATAAAATGGGTCATTTTGTAACATTCTTGAAAATATAAAATTATGACTCAATTTTAATGTTGAAATGTGTATTAGTTTATTAATATAATTTGGGCAAATTTATAAAATCATTTAATTGGAAAATCATAAATATATATCTATAATTATATTTTAAAATATTAGGAACAAAGTAAAGTATTATATTTAGATAAAATAAATTAAAGGATAAAACTAAGATGATATATGAAATTATCAAAGCATTAATATTTAAATTCGTATACATCGCATGTGTACAGGCGTCCGTGTACCACCGCCGGAGCACCATATTCCGGTGCTCCATCTTCCCCAAAACGGCAGCCATGGCAGCCACGATTCCAGCCGTAAACCAAGGCAAACTCGAAACCAAGCAATCCAGCCCGTCCCCTTCTTCTCTTCCACCGAAATCCCATCTTCTTCAACCGGCGGCAGCATTGCCATTGCAAAGCCAGGCAACCACAAATTTTGCTGTCCGCACGATCTGCATCGCCTGCCTGCTTCTCCAGCACACCGAACAGCTCCAGCGTTCATTATTTTCGATCCATTGCAACAGCAACACACCCTCCATCTTCACGTGCTATGCATATTTCAAGTAGCCAACAGAAGGCAGCGTGGATACCAAGTGTAGCCAAAGGGAAAAGAATCCCACATCGAAAGCCAGAATGGAGTGGAGGGCCCCTCACACGTCTATAAAATAAGGCCTTCACTCATCCCAAAGACACCCCATACCCCACACACAACCCCTTGGGTGGGACCCATCTTGTGGGACCCCGTAGCAAGTGGGTGGGACCCATCTTGTGGGACCCCGTAGCAAGTGGGTGGGTCCCATTTTGTGGGACTCTTAGCAAGGAGGTGGGGCAAAGCAATAAAAATTCTATTACGTGGAGATTTTGCTCTCCATATTCGGGTGATGTAAATTTTATGCTTTGTAGTTATTACTTTTTAATTTGTAGTTTTAATTTTTAGATTAGATTTACTGCTTTATTTTATGCTTTGTAATTTTTAGATTAAATTTAATGTAATTCTCTTTCCTGCTTTAATAGTTGAATTTCATAGCTTTTATTGCTTTCTTAGAATAGTTTTAATTAAATTGTTAGCTAATTTCTTTTAGCTTCTTGTCTCACTTTCTTTTCTCTCCAATTTCTTCTATTTTCTCTTTTTCTCTCTCTTCTTTTCTCTCTTCTTTCTCTCTCTAATTTCTTCTATTTTCTTTCTCTCTCTAATTTCTTCTATTTTCTTTCTCTCTCTTCTCTTTCTCCCTTCTCTCTTTCTCTCTCTTCTTTTCTCTCTCTTTTCTCTTTCTCTCTCTAATTTCTTCTTCTTCTCTCTCTCTCTAGAGTCTCTCTCTCCTCTCTCTTAATTTCTTTCCTTTTCTTTCTCTCTCTTCTATTTCTCTCTCTTCTTTTCTCTTTCTTCTTTCTCTCTCTAATTTCTTCTAATTTCTCTTTTCTTTTCTCTCTCCAACGTCTCTCTTCTTTCTCTCTCTTCTTTTCTCTCTCTTCTCTCTTTCTCTCTCTAATTTCTTCTTCTCTCTCTCTCTAACGTCTCTCTCTCCTCTCTCTTAATTTCTTTCCTTTTCTTTCTCTCTCTTCTATTTCTCTCTCTTCTTTTCTCTTTCTTCTTTATCTCTCTAATTTCTTCTAATCTCTCTTCTCTCTTTCTCTCTCCGACGTCTCTCTTCTCTCTTCTCTCTTTCTCTTTCCTCTCTTCTCTCTTCTCTCTTTCTCTTTCTCTCTCTTCTCTATACCCTCTCTTTCTCTTAAAAACAATTCAAAACTACATCGCCTCTCTGTGGATTCGACCCGACTCACCGTTATTCTACACTATCACCCGTATAGTGGTAGCTTTAATGTGTTTCGGTTAATTTTAATTAAACTGGTGATCACAGTGCTCTTAACGACAAGCACTTGGTACACATCATTATGTAAAAAGATGATCTTGTAAGCTTACTTAAAGTAGTAGCACTTAAAGTTGATAATTGGTGATTCATAATATATTTTGTAGATATTTTATACCAATTTGGTGGGTAAATAATTGAGTTTAATGTAAAATTTGATTTAAAGGATGTTTTTGCAAAAATGTAAATATTAATTTCAAGTGATTTACATAATTTCATGATCTTTTGGCTTGAAATTATATTTTTATTTGATGCTATAAAATCAAACGTGTCTGATATTTGAGAATGAAATTAAAAATATTTATTGCTATGGAAATAAATAGGTTCGAGATATATCTGATGTATATTTATTAACCATTAAAACACGTTTGGAAGAATTTTAATTAATAGTTAAACTTTTATTTTGCAAGTATTTATCTCAGCCGTCCATTTATATGAAAGTTATGAAAAAAATCAACTTCATTAATCTCCATCAAATCCAGCGACCCAAGGGTTTAATTTCACATTGAGGGTCCCCCATCAAGTCACGTGACCTGCTGCCCATATTAATCCACCGTCCAGACCAATTGGCAAAATCCCGGCTGTGGGCCCCACAAAAATATCCAGGCCATAATGAAACCAAACTAGATCATGCCCGTCTATGCTAATCAGCCGCATGACTGCCCTTGATCATGGAGATCAGAAGACATCCAACCATCCATTAGATTTTTAACCAGCCGTTCACGTCCATATTTTTTTAGAAAATTCCAAATCAGCTCTAATTGAACCATCCAGGCTGTACAAAAATCCAGATCCAGCTGCCCATCCAACCGTTCAATGTGATCCAAGCAACCATTTAGTCAAATGATTTTTGTATGCATTCCACTTCCTAATATTACCATCCATTCGTATGCACCACTTAAGATCAACCGTCCACTTTTATCCAAGCCGTCAATTACCCAGCAGATCAGGACCAAATCAATGCACCACCCCATCTTCACTATCCATATATCCAGTCATCCAATTTATATCAATTAGATCAAGCACTGCCGAAGCATGACATGCAGATCCATTCAACAGTCAGAAATAATCACCACTTATCTATGCACGGAATTGAATTGGATACGTCAACATTGCACAACAGAATTTTAACGTTAGAAGCCTGGAAGGATTAAGAGGGGGGTTACGCAACCTTGAAGAGAGCTGCCACACCCTTATAAATAGGGGAGGAGATTTTCAGCAAAGGGGGGAGAAATCACGAGAGAGAAATTAAGGAGAGAATTCAGAGAAGAGAAGGTAGAGAGCATCAGGCAAGAGGCAGAGTGGTGAGTTGCATGGAGCAGCCGACACACTATCGGGGCTTCCAACCAATAAGTTTTTCTTTCTCTTTTTCTTTTTAATTTTAATTACCTTGTTTAAGATGAATTTGAATTTTAATTTTATTTTAAACTTAAACATGTTCGGCTAAGTCCTAAATCTAGGGTTTAGGATGTAGTAGGCTTACAATGTAGCGTATTTTATGATTTTAATTTATTTATGATGGATATTGTTGTCAATTTAATATCTTGTGATTTTAATACTTGCTTTATACATGGGCTTGTACTTTAGCAATGAATCATATATGCGAGGTGATGGAACTGAGAGGGAAGGTACAAGGATAAATTAGGGTTTGTTCTCCTTTAACAAACAATATCCGGATCAATAATTACACCATTACCCACTACAAAAGACGCATGTGAAACCATAAATCCCAAGTACTTGCATCCTTGTTTTCTACTACCTATTCTAGTTTTCAATTTTATTTTCTCTTCCCACTTATCTATTTTTTATTCTATATCATTTACTATATGTTCTTTATATTCGACACAAAAGAGTTTAAAAGCACAATCTATAGTCCCGAATTTTCTATGGATCGATAATTGGTATACTACAATCTATGACTCGTGAACTTGCGGTGATATTGCAAACAGAAGCTTCAATATTTGTTCAAATGATGTCAATAATCTTGAATGTTGGAAGGTGTAAGATCATCTTTTATTTTTCTCTTCTCTTCACATCCATACTTCAATGATATTTATAGTGGAGAAGAAGATCTAACTATTGGAGTGGTGGTTAGCATGCATTTAATGCTCCAACATTTGAGTTTTCAGCCGTTATAACTTGAAGTCACAAGCGGATTCGACTTGGGATGAGTGGTATCGACTTAAGAGTAAGTGAAGTCAACTTGGGTTGCAACTTCGCTTTGGCTAGAACTTGCAGTCTATTTTTTTGCCTTTGAAGTCGCAGGCAAAGTCGACTTGGGTCGAGGCTTCACCCAAGTTGCAAGTGAAGTTGACTTGGATTGAGATTTCACTTTGTTGTCTATCCGAAGTTGCAGGCGAAGTTGGCTGTGGAAATTCACCTAAGTCGCAAGTGAAGTCGATTTGCGTTGAAACTTTATTTTGCTGAACTTGCTATATATGGACATGACCTCTTGAAACTTAAATTATTTCACATTTTCATTTTCACACATAATTGGAGATAAAATATCTGAGCATACTTAGACAAAGTTATTAGATCCTTTTTAATGATATTTCAATTATTTATTAATCATCAAAATTAAATTAATCTTTCTTAAAGAAATCATATGATCAATAGTTTCATCAAAATTTTACTATTATCTAGCTTCTCAAGTTATATTATACATATCATTGTCCATTTATATAGTTGCAAATTCCAAGACATCACAAATAAGTTTAAATCAAGGCTCAACTTTGAGTCCTTAAATTTTTACTTTAGTAATAGATTAAATTATTAAACATCTATAAGAAGAAGTATCTTGGTGCATGTTATTTGTAAATGACATTGTTCTAATAGATGAAACTATAGAAGGACTAATTTATAATTGAATAGGCGAATAGATGCATTGGAATCTAATAGTTTTAGAATTAGTCACACAATAATTGAATACATGAAATGAAATTTTAATAATAATGAGAACTTGGATAAAGAAGCAATTAAGATTTTAAATAAAGTAATAACAAGAACTAACCACTTCTGATACCAAGGATCACTAATTCAAGAGAAAGGGAAATTGCAAAAGATATAATATGTAGAATTCATATAGGATGGAAGAAATGACGAAGCGCATCAGGAATTTTATGTAATCATTGAGTTCCGATTACATTAAAAGAAATTTTTTATAATGCATTTAAACCCGCTATGCTTTATAGGGTAGAATATTAGATAGTTAAAGAACAACATACACATATAATGAACGTAACAAAAATAAGAATATTAAGGTGGATGAGTGATAAAACAAGAAAAGATAAAATTAAGAATGAAATAATTCAAGAAAATTTAAAAATGAGGCCAATATATAATAAAATAAGGGAAAACAAATTAAAATGATTTGGTAATATTAAACGGAGTCCTGAAATGACATTGGTCAGGAGGGGTGTGGCGCCCCCGACCCGAGGCTCCACATAGTCCTTACTCCGGGGTCGAAAAGGGTTGGTAAACGTGACTCAGGATTGTTGCCCTGATCACACGGAAATTTATATATATATATATATATATAATCACATCAATACAGATAACATTTTCATTCATTCAACTTGAAAAGCATTTCCCATATCATAGTCTTAACTATTGTCTTTACATTATCAGAGTCATAATGATTGTCTTTACAGAAAAATCGTCATATACACCATTTACATATAATTCTGCATTCTCTCACATATTCCATACAGGTTGTACTACCTCAACTTAATTGTTTTCATCAACGTTCAACATAACATTGATCATACTATAAATTCTTCTTCTTCTTTTCACACATGCAAAGAAATGTAAACATCTTGACATTCTTTTTATACCTGTCCTTCTCCATGGGTCATCTCCATTTACCTGACTAAATTTTTGAAAAACAAAACATCAGTACTAATACTCAGTAAGCAAGTCTTTTCCTTTTGTAAGTGAACATTTTTCATTTCCTTTTTGTGCATAATATGAAAATGCAAATGCATTCAATGCATACATGACATTTTTCCAAATGGATCGCTAGCTAGGCGTCCACTACTTGATCTTGCTCCCATTTCAGGGAGGGCGCCGCCGGCCACAGCCTGTATTAGCGACTTGGTCACGCTAGAGGAGGACATCCGGTCCAATTACACCTCTCTCGTAACCTAATCCTCGTGCACCATGATCATTCACATTCACATGCTGGCATAACATTTATAAATCATAAACTTTTCATAAAAACAGTTAACAAGTAGTTAGTAATCATTTCATGTAAAGCATTATAGGAATGACCATCCTTAAATATATTTTATAAATCATGTGAGCAAACAATTTGCAAGCATTTAGAAATATTTTAGAAAGCATGTAACTTGCTTACTTGCGTAGTCAACTTGTACCTTCCACTTTTCCCTTTCCTTTTCCTACACAAATGAAAAGGACCATTTTTTTTTTCATATAAACATAATATCCCATGCTTGCACATTTCTACTATTAACTCCGAATCTATCTTAGGGTTTTCTAACCCATGTGTGTTTCATATCAACTTTGACCCATTTCTACCTTTAGTTCAATATTGTCATCACCCTGTTCCAATTCACTTATGTTTACCATCTCTCTCTTATCAATTCCATCCTTAACACTTGTTTTCTTTCCTTTAGTCAACTTCTCAAGGCAATTGCTTATGAACTTCCTAAGTCATTTGATGTCACCAATTCAAATAAGCCGTTTATCTTTCTTTTTCCATAAATTCAATATAATTATCTTCTAACCACATTTTCATATTTGGCTAATACCAACCACTCTTATCCTCATTTGGTTGAACTTGTTTCAAGGTCTAACCATTCCATTTATTTTGACATCATTATTTAAGGGTTAATTTTCCAAATCCTACTTAGGATTTGTAACACTTAGCTAAATCCAACATCTTGGATTTTAGCATTTTATACTTAGTATATATTTCCTATAATTGACATATTATTTGAGAAAATCTCTCAAGATATTTGCTTAAGGGTAAGGGCTTATAATTTGGGTCTATACTTTTTATAATTTTTGTAATTTCCCTCAAACAGCCCTATATATTACATTTTACCCTCATTTATATTAAAATCATATCTTAGGTACTTAATCACTTACTTAGTGATCATAAATTTGTACCTTTTTTGTAAACCTTGTTTACACATTATAATGAAAATAAATTCCATTTAAAATTTCTGGAACTTATTATTAAATTCAAAAACAGCCTTTGTTTTCTTATTTTCACTAAGTTTCATCTTCTTATTTACCCATTAATTCCATATACATATTATAACAGAAGTTATTAATCATTATTGCTATCCTTAATCTTTTATTACACTCTTTCCTAACATATATATTAATTTGGATCACTTTTACTTAGTTTTCATATTTATTTTTTTATTATTTCTCAAACTGTCCTCATTTGCTGAAATCAGACGTACTGATTTCTTTAAATCTTGATTTGTAATCAAATCACGGTATTTAATTCTGAAATTTCTTTCATACATCTATAATTACAAGAATTAACCATCATAAAAATTTCAGGATGAAATATTAACATTTTATATTTATTTTGACATTTTCAATGTGCTGGACACTGTTGTGAAATCAGGAGCAGCCTTAATCACGTTATTTTTAAACCATACTTATGTCATTCACAAATCATTTTTTATTTTTCCCGAGTGATAATAATGATACCGTTTACATCATATCAAAAATTGAGATCAAAAATCCATCTAAAACAAATATTAAAAATCATTTACTACAGCCGATCTTGTCACCCATTTTACCCTGTTTAAGTTAATTGTCTCGGATTTTCAATTTGGAAACTGCTTAATATTTTAAGCTAGAAATTTGGTCGTTCCTTAATGATAATATAATGAGCTTGTAAAAAACTTTTCATGGCAAAAATCATTCATTTACTAGCTCTTTCATATTTTTGTTTCTAACACGACATAACCTCCAGATTTGAAATAACAATTAAGATTAACCTATTCTTCCTTTATTTAATCATGATTATAACAGAAATAAAAATCTGTTTTAAACGTCACTTATACTCAATATTTTCAAGCCATATATTAAACATGATTTTAACAGAAATTAAAATCTGTGAATTCAACATAAAATCAAATAGGGTATATTTTCAGTAAAATATTCATCATAGTAACATTCAGCAAGATATTTAACAAAATTTCTGAATTATGAATTTCAAAACCAAAATAATAAATACATAAATCTATTTGGAACGGTAATGATCATCCATGCATTTTTATACATGCTGTTTAAAAAAATTTAACGTGCAACATTTCAGAATTGAATTTGATTCTGAAATCATTTTTTTTCAGAAATATTAACGTTCAGCATTTAATATTCAAAACCAGAATTATATACGTATAAATCTGTTTGGGCATTGTATGCTCATACCCACTTATTAATTATTTCAGTACTTGAAATCTTATTTATTTAATGATAAATCAAACTGAATTATATTGAGTTAATTCAAATCATGGTAAAACCATGCTGAATTAATGAAAGTCATGCTGTATTAATTAAATAATATGAAAATCATGCCGATATTAAAATCTGCTTGAATTTGGTATTTAAATCATGCATCCAGAAATTTATTCATCATATTAATTTACCATTGGTAGAATACCTAAATAAACTTTAATAGAAAATCAAATGACCATTTCGGAAAAGAATATTTAGACGTGAAATAAAAGGAAGCCTGTCGAATACCTTGCTTGTACCGTTGCTTGGTGCTTGGCTTAAAAAAAAAAAAACATCTTTTAAATGCTGCTGCCCGTCCAAAATGCCACTGCCCCTTCATTTAACGTCCAACAATGCATTGCAGCAATAGCGTCGAGCAACCCCTTTTTATACATTCCCTTAAGCGGTTTTATCATGGTTTACTTTAACCAAACCTTAGTCCACCGTTTAACTATACTACAGGTGTTGAATTTAAAAAATTCAGCAACTATAAATTAATTTGCTATTCCTAAATAGTGGTCCACGTAATTACATGCATAGCCCATTTGCTGCCAGCGTGACTTTTCTCATGCAAATTTTTTTTTTTTTAAATCGGAAATCCCATCATTAATAAATTAAATCTTAACTTCCTATATTCACACTTATATGTTATGAAAATTTTTCTTATTAATATATATCCAATTGCTCACAAAATGTACATTTTAGAATTTTGAAAAAAATTTCTTTTTTTATTTTAATTAACTAATTCATATTTGGATAAAAATCTCTCTTTTAAAATTTTGGAGACATATTTTTCAAAATTTCATTCCTTCATTAAATTGGGCATATTAAAATAGGATTACCCATAAAATTTCACCTCAATTGGAGTAAAGTACATATTTTAACTTAATCAAAATCATATTTTGGCATAAAATTTTATTTTAAAAACTTGTAGACATATTTTTCAAAATTTAATCCATTCATTATGTAAGGTATATTAAAATAGGCTTGCTCCAAAAGTTTCATCTCAAACAGACTTATATATGCCAAGATATTAATTAACTAAATAATTATATAAAAAAATTTAAAATATCAAGGTTTACGTCCATTGCGGTGGAATTTATTACTTTTGGCACGTTTTTTAATACATTCAAGTTTAACTATTTAGACAACTATTTTTCATAATCTTATCCGTCTAGATTAGAGAGCACATAATTTAGTACTTTCTATTAAATTTTTATATGATTCCGAGTTATGCATGTTTAGATCTAATGAAAACAGTGAAGATGAATATAAGCCCTTAATTAGAGCCCCTAATTAGCCAAAAATTTTCCATTTATTTTTATTTTTCCATAAGGTCAGTGAATTTAAACAGTTTAACTTTGTATAATTCAGAATCTTGAAATTCCTTTCCGAAAAATTTATAATAATTCATTTTCATATCTAATCTTTATGAAATCATAAATTACCCTTTATTATCTTATAAATTCCAAATATAACCTTTGTAGACTTCAATTAAGTTTCCTTTTTGTCTCCACTCTTGTCAAAATTACCAATCAATCATCTTTTCTAAATTTATAATTTAATCTCACTTTTGTAAAATTATAATTTGGTCTTTGCGTGATTATTGCTAATCCCACTTTACTTAATCATTTTTCCACTAATTTTCATTTCCCATATGGGTTACACTTGAGCCCTTCATTTTATCAGATTTTTGATTTTATCCTTAGACGATTTCAAGCTATATTTATTAAGCTTAAAATTCGGGATTTCACAAGGGGAGAATCTATCCAAGTAGAAGTTGATATAAGAATGAGAGGAAGACCTCAAAAAATATGGATGAAATAATTAAATAAGATTTAAAAATATGACAAATTACTAAAAGTTTAGTCTCAAATCATCAAAAATGGTACAACAGGATCCATGCATCCGACCCTACCTAGGTGAAAAATGGCTTAGCTGATGATGATGGCCTCATGGTTTGCCAAAAATTGGATGTGTATCACTTTCCATGAATGAACATTAAAATTTTTTTGGGTAAAAAAAAAGAAGATGAAAGTAACCTGCTATAGAGAAGAATTGTAACGTTGATGTGCATTCAACCATCGTCCTCTATAGAGCCGGCGAGCCTCCACCTCCACCTCCACCTCCAATGCCGCTAAAACTATTGAATCTGAGGAAAAATCTGGACAAACACCACTCAGCTATTGTTATCAAACATCCTCATCCATGATGGCTCAAACCATCTCTGATTGTTGTGGCTACCCTTCGATCTCTAAATTGAGCCCCAACTTCTGCTAATAACATCGTCATTCCTAACTTTTACCGACAACGACAATTCTAGCTCCAAAGGTTTCGACTAATGAACTGCATCTTCTTTACACTGTTAACTGTGATCGACAATGGCAGTCATGTGGATGACTTAGATTTGACGTTCAAAGACCCCTGGCATCGGATTGAAGATGAGTCCTTTTTTGCTAATCGCCGGCATCGATGTCTTTCCCTCTTCATCAGATTGCAAATGGTGGATGCTTAGTCAAAGGAGATGAATATGATGGGGAAAATGATGCCCGAGATAACAATGATGTGAGCTAATAGCTGTACAAGAGACATAGAGGAACATTTTTGTTCTTTTGAAAAAATTTAATCACCATCCATGTTTTGTGATACATCCTTACTTTTTAAATATTATGCAGGTACGAATGCAATTTTTTCAAAAGTTGGAATACGCTTGCAATTTCGCCAACCTATATAGGTGTGGATGCAAAAACTTTTTTTTATTTTTTTAGTTATATAGAGTGGCTTATTGAAACTTATATCATTTAAAAACTGGTTTTTTATCGAAATTAAGCATACATTTACAACAGTTTGAATGTTTTAAATAAGGTCATTAAATTATTGAACTAGTTCTTTTTAAAAAGTCAAAATAACCATAGATGAAGCTAAATGTACCCAGGTGGTAACGGTGCATTTAACATATTTTTTATTTTTAAATTTTTTTTATATATCCATTAATTTAAATGTATTTAACATGTATGTCAAGTTTTACTAATTTTGGAGATTTTTAAATATTTTTTAAAATTTTGAAAATCAGTGAAAATTATTATAATGCCACTGGTTTTTAAAAATAAAAATATCTAAAATGATAAAACTTGATGCAAGTGTTAAATACACTTAGATTAACAGCTGTATAAAAAATTTTTGAAAAAATAAAAAAATTAATTAAAGCACTCAAATGCACTGTATCCGTACGCAAGGAACAGACTCCCTTGGAAAATGAAAACGGGGCTCTCATTCTCTTCCAAGTCTCAGCCGATTGCTCTGGGTGGCGGTTTTCATACCTAGGATGTTTGGTAATTTATAAAACTTTTGATGAAAAGTTTTGGAGAGTAAAAGTTGTCAAATGATGTGATATGATACGAGCAATGATGAATAGTAAAGAGGATAAAGTTAAAATAGATAGGTTAGTTGTATGGATAGTTGTGTAGAAATGATTGAAAAGTAGGGTAGTTGTATATAAAAATGTGAAAAAATGATTAAAATGTATGATAGTTGTAGAGAGTGAAAAGTTTTAATTTGACATTTTCTATTAATTGTCAAACACACCCCTAACCTACGTCACTACTTCTCCACAGTTTTAGTCGTTTTGCCCAGCGTTTACCAGTTCTCATTAATTTTTTTAAGTATTCTAATTAATTAACCGCCTGCTTAATTTCTCACGGGACTTCAAAGAAATTTGTGCCATTGTAGGTTGGGTTATAACCACCCGGCATGAACCTTGGGGCTTCAGGGCTTAGAATTTAATTAATTGTTTTTTATTTGACAGGATTTTAATATTGTAAATTATCTAAACTAGTCTCGGTCCGTAGCATACCCATTTGTAGCATTTATTTTTTAATCATTTTTTTGTAATATGTTTAATGGGCTGCACTTCACGGCATGGAGTTCCCACAAACATATGAGCTGTAAACACACTGTTTTGCCGCTCTTGATGACGAGGTTAAAGCTTCGGATAATTCAGAAGTATATCCATGAATTTTAATCATAATTTTTTATATGTAAATGTATTTTCAAAAATTCATTTCATATTCTCAAAATTTTTCCAAAATTCTTTTTACCACCAATTCTAATTAATATCTGTCAGCTCTTTTTAAATTTCTATATTTTTATTTTTAGGGTGTGTTTGGAAAATGATAAAACTTTCGGATAAAATAATTTTAGTATAAAAGTTTTTAAATTTAAAGAAAATGATATGATATGATAGAGATAATGATGAATAGTAAAAAAAGAATAAAGTCAATTAATTGTGCGGGTGGTTGTATATAAATAATTGAAAAATTAGTAGTTGTATAGAAATATGTAAAAAATAATTATAAATAAGATAAATATGGAGAGTGAAAAGTTTTTTATTTAAAAGTTTTTTCACCTAAAAATTCTTGGACGAAAAGTTTTTCATTAAAATTTTTTGAATTTAAAGAAAAATGTAATATAATAAGGACAATAATAAAGAACAAAGAAAATATAATTAAAATAGATAGGTTTGTTATGCGAATATTACAAATGATTAAAAAGTATGGTAGTTATAAAAAATTCTAAAAAATAGAATAAAAATAAGATAATTATGAAAAGTGAAAAATTTTAGCTTAATATTTTTACTTATTGCAAACACAAACTCGATATTTTCGAAACGCAAATTTTACGCATCCGTACCCTCCTTCATATGCACTGCCAGCTACGTTTGCTACCGTTGAGAAAAGCGGCAGAGGAAGTCGGAAGGGTGGATGCAGATATAGGATCTACGAGTTAGGATCATTTAAGCAGCCACCTCCATTTCCCCCCAAAACGGCATCATCATCCGTGAAAATTGACCGATTGCAGCTCCCCATTATCATATTCGGCCAGTTGACGTGCTAGCAGGGGCGCTCGCCACATCTAACGATGACAGCCGGCGATGGCAGTTTGCTAATGCCAAATTCCATGGTGGCGATCGGTGCCGGAGTTGCCGAATTTGGCAAGGATGACCAGGTAGATGGGGTATCATTACTCAATTCTAGGGTTGTTGACCACCCTACTGTGGCGACAAATTTGGATCGGTTATGTTTCACTAAATTTAATAATTAATGTTTCATTCAATAATATCTAAAAATGTAATTACAAATATTCATTGTATTAATAGGAAGAATTCCCATTAATTTATTAGAAGCCAACAAACAAAATAAATAAATAAAATAAACTAAACTGTCTATGCTGTATCATCTTAGCCCATTATCCAGCATTATTGACATGATGGTCCCGTCTCTCCTTAAATTTAAATTACTCAGTAATAAGTTAAATAACTGATGCAAACCAAGTGCTTGTCGTTAAGAGCACTGTGATCATCAGTTTAATTAAAATTAACCGAAACACATTAAAGCTACCACTATACGGGTGATAGTGTAGAATAACGGTGAGTCGGGTCGAATCCACAGAGAGGCGATGTAGTTTTGAATTGTTTTTAAGAGAAAGAGAGGGTATAGAGAAGAGAGATAGAGAAATGAAAGAAAAAGAAAAGAAATTAAAGGAGTAAGAGAGAGGAGAGAAAGAGAAGAGAGAGAGAGTCGTTAGAGAGAGAAGAGAGAGAAAGAAATCGGAGAATAGGAGAGAGGAGAGAGAAAGAAATTAGAGAGAAAGGAGAGGAGAGAGAAGGAGACGTTAGAGAGAGAAGAAAAGAAAAATTAGAAGAAATTAGAGAGAGAAAGAGATGAGAGAAAGAGAAGAGAGAGAGAGAGAAAAAGAAAAAAAAAAGAAATTGCAATTAACTAAAAATTAAATCTAAACTAGGACAGTAATTAAAAGACTACGGAAGCAAAATTTAATCTACGAAAACAGGAATGAAAATTGCATTAAACTTAAAAAAATTACAATGCATAAAACGGTAAATCTACACTGAATATCACAACTACAAAGCATAAATTTATTACCTCATTTCTTGCTTGAAAACCACTCTTTTTGATGAGCAATACAAGCCCTTGAAATTTTTCCCGCTCGGCAAGGGTCCCACCTCAATGGGTCCCACTTCAAGTGATGGGAGAGAGAGTTGTGTGTGTTGTTGGGATGAGTGAAGGCCCTTTTATAGAGTGTGGAAGGGGCCCTCACTCCTTGGTCGAATCCGATGTGGGATTCATTTCGTTGCCCGCACTAACTGCCTTTTCTTTGCTTCTCCATTTGCTTATACACATGGCGTGGACCACTTAGCTCGTTGCTTGGGGTCTTTTCAACGGCTTTGAATGGTTGAATTTTTCCGGTGAATCCTGGTATGCCCGCTTGATGCTGTCATTTGCGGTCCTTTGTGCAAAGGTTGGCAAGCTTCTGCATTTTCGAACTTCCAAAGGCAGAAAACTTCTCAGAACTTGAAAGTGTTGCTGATCAGCGGTGTGGAATCCATGGCTGCTGGTTTTTTCAATTTCAGTTTTTACATTCGGTGATTGAAGCTTGAATGGAGGGTGTGACTTTTCTTCCCTGCTGCTACTCAAATCGATGGAGGTGGGCAGTTGCTGCTATTCATCAAAATCCATGGCTGCCGGTTCTGCGGGAACAGAGATGCTGGCCGATGATGGAAGATACAGCGGTGGGTTTTGGTTGAAAGGGCTGCTCGATCTTTTGAGCTTGCTGCTATGGAATTGGGGGTAATTTTTATGGCTGCCGGAATTGCTGAAATTAAAAGGGGGCATTGGCTAAATTTTTCTGCCGTGACTGGATTCGCAGGTTTGGATGGATTTGGGGAAGACGGCGGAGTTTTCCAGCTGCAGAAAATCGGGCAGGCGAATGAGCTGCTGCTACTTGTTGCCGATGCTTCAGACGAACTTGGAGAAAGAGGCGCCATGGCTGCTGTTTTGGGGAAGGTGGAGCAAACCCACGAAGGTGAGAGGCAAATGGTACAGCAGGAGCGTTTGCCGGGCACGAATGGCAGATGGGTTTATCTCCCGTTGAGCAGTTGCGAGGCAGTGAGAGCTTTCGGGGCAGAGTTTAACTGCTTCGTGCCTTGCGGCGGCCGGTCGTTCGAGGATTGGGTTCTTGGAGATACAAGGGCTGATGACGATGGAAGAAATTGGGGCCGGTCCTAGCTTGGTGCGGCAGATTTCTGGTTCGTGGATGAATCGCGGCTGGTTGGTTTGCTGCTCGATGCTCGGTTTTTCCATGGCTTCCGTTCGTGGCTGCTTGATTTGGGCGTGATGGAGCACCAGAATATGGTGCTCCGGTGGCGCACAATTGCGTGTGCTTATGCAGCGTAAAATACGAGTTTAAATATCATTTTTTTAGTAAATAATTTCAATAATGACACGTATCTTCTTAGTTTAATCTTCTAATTTATTTTATCTAAATATAATATTTTACTTTGTTTAAAATATAATTATAGTTATATATTTATGATTTTTCCAATTAAATGATTTTATAAATTTGCCCAAATTATATTAATAAGCTAATACACATTTCAACATTAAAATTGAGTCATAATTTTATATTTTCAAGAATGTTGCAAAATGACCCATTTTATAGTAAAATTAAAGATTCTATCAAAAATATGATTTTCATAAATTCCTCTTAAAACATGCATTTAATTAATGTTTTAATATTTAATGGTTTGCATTTAATATGAAATTAAATAAAAAATTTTAGACTTATCAATAACTCAGTAAGTAAGAAATAAACCATACGTATATAATGGTGTATAACATCATGAAATACCATAGAAAATGCACCAACCACTGGTCCAATGTATGAGGTTATCCATACTTCTCACAATAGCGCGAACTCAAGACCTTTTGAGGTATAATATATAGTCCACAAAGGACTATGCCACAACCCATCAAGGTAATAACAAACTGTCCACGAAAGGACAATCCAAAGTAGCATTCTATCATGTATAGGATGTTGGAAACATGAGGAAAATAAGCCAAGTCTATGTTTTGATGATTAACAAATCAATTTGAGTAAGTTTTGGTCACTAACATGTTTGTGGAAATGATTAAAGGTTATAAAAATGAAGAATATGAAGCATGGCAAGTCAAGTCGATTTCCAAGTCGACTTAGGCCAAGTCGATCCCCAAGTCGACTCCAGCAGCGACTTCAAAACATCATTTTCTTCCAGAGTTGAAATAAAAAATGAGAGCTGCCGAAGTCGCATCCCAAGTCGACTCCGCTTGCGACTTGAGGTGAAGTCGCTGACCAAGGCGACTCCAGTAGCGACTTCGAGGCGTCGTTTTTCGTCTAGAGTTGAAATCGGGGACGAGAGCTGCCGAAGTCGCATCCCAAGTCGACTCCGCATGCGACTTGGGTGAAGTCGCAAACCAAGTCGACTCCAGCTTCGACTTCAGTGCGGAACTTGCACAACAAGTCAACTCAATGCTAGATTCAAGAGAAGATAAAGGCCAAGACAACTCAAACACTCAAATGAAGAATAAAGCAAGCAGGGTTGCATGAATCCATCATGTTGAATCATAAACACATACTGGACCATCTTCTATACACTCCAAGATGCAAGACTCAAGACATGGAATCAAGTGTTTCAAGATAGAAGAATCATAAAAGAGTCTTAAGTATTATAAAATGGTGGAAGAACAATCAAACATGAAGAAATTCAAGCAAGCAAGACATTCCAAAGAATTTCAAGTTCATCAAGCAAGCTGAGGAAGTGAAGTCACACCTGAAGTCGACTTCACCTGTGACTTGAGTCAAGTCGAGGACCAAGTCGACCCAGAATGGAACTTGAAGAAGTTGCGGAGAGCCGAAGTCACAACCGTAGTCGACTCCATCTGTGACTTGGGCAAAGTCGCACCCAAAGTCGACTCCACCTGCGACTTGGGTCACAACGGTCGAAAATTTTTCGAACATTGGCGCATTAAATGCGCGCCACCTACTTCCAAACGTTCGGATTCCCTCGCAAATTATATAAGGCATTCAATATGAACGAGGAGGGCAGCTGAGAATTCATTGAATGAGCATAACTCTCATCTCTAAGAGCATTAAGTGATCAAGCCAACATCTAGAACAAGAACTTTGCTTCAAAACTTCCAAGAGCAGCTTGCTGAATCATTAAGCCAACGCTACAAGTTCTTCTTTGCACCAAATCTGCCTCTACACATCAGTAACGTGTAGAAACTCTCTTTTATTTTTTTTATTGTTGTATTGAACTTGATTTAGTTTGGGTAACTAAGATCAAGTATAAGCAAAGTAGTGTGTGATTGGAGTGGAACTTGTCACCTACTTGTGCTGTGTATTGTTGATGCCCCTTAGAGCTGGAATCTAGAAGAGAGCAGTGGCTCTAGTTGTATTTGTGAAATACATAGTGGAACCCAAGTCACAAGAGGTGTGAGCTTGGAAGAGTGGAGTAGGGAAGGTTGCCCGAACCACTATAAAAATTTTGCTTGTTGATTTTTATTTCTGCTCTCTGCACTATATTGCTTTCCATTTGTTTCTTCATAAAGGGGGCTAGATTAATCCGGGGTAAAGTTTCTGTTTAAGTTGAAAAATTTTAAATACCCAATTCACCCTCCCCTCTTGGGTAATTGCCATTAATTCGGGACCAACAAGTGGTATCAGAGCAGGTCTTTGAGTTTTACCAAAGAGATCTCTTGATATGGCATCCCAATCGACTTCCGTTACCGCATTTGCCGAAGGCCAATCTTTTACTAGGCCACCAATGTTTGATGGGAACAACTTCGACTATTGGAAGCTACGTATGAAACAACTCATCATGGCTACAGATATGGACTCTTGGATTGCAATCCAAGACGATGTAACCTTGCCTATTGATGAAAGAGCTTCCAAGTGGACCGATGAGGAAGTAAGAACTGTTAAAAGCAACGCTAAAGCTATGAACTCACTATTTTGTGCTCTTACCGCTTCCGAATATGATAGAGTATCCTCTTGTCTAACTGCAAAAGAAATATGGGATACATTAACATCTATCTATGAAGGAACTTCTCAAGTCCAAGGGATAAGGAGAAATATTTTGATTGGAGAGTTGGAAAACTTTAGAATGTTAGAAACAGAAAATATTTCTGAAATGTTTGCTAGATTCTCTAAAATTACTAATTCTTTGAAAGGTCTTGGAAAAGCAATTTCTGAATCGGAGCAGGTCATGAAGATTCTAAGGGCGCTACCCGAATCATGGACTCCAAAAATTACTGCAATAGAAGAAGCCAAGGACCTAAACACATTGAAGCTAGAAGATCTTATTAGCTCATTAATGTCACATGAGCTGATCAAGAAAAGAAATGAAGATCACCACAAAGGAAAGAAAGCAATTGCACTAAAAGTCACTCATAACACGGATGAGTCCACCTCCTCATCCCACAACGATGATGAAGACATTGCATTGTTAACTCGGAGATTTTGAAAGTTCGTAAGGAGAGAAAAGAACTTTAAAGATTTCAAAGAGTGACCACAAAAAGAGAAGAAGGAGGCTACAAAGTGCTATAGATGCGGTGGTATGGGACATATGCAAGCTCAATGTCCTACACCGGAAGAAAGATCAAAGGATCATCAAGAAAGGAAGGAAAGATATGAAAGCCGAAAATTCCAAAGGCCCAAGGGAAGAGGAATGTACGTAAATGAAGAAACTTCATCAACAAGTAGCTCCTCAACCGATGATTTTGAAGCAGCAAATTGTGCAAGAATTTGCTGCATGGCTCGGATTGAACATGAAGAAGCTTTGAACACAATGAAAGTTTTGGAAGAGCAAACCACCTCAACAAAATGCACAAGTAATGAAGAGGTAACTTCCAAATTTTGTCATTCTCAATCTACTTATTCTTCTATTCAACAATGTCTCAAATGTGCTGAATTAGAGGAGCTACAACATGCATATGATTCATTATATGAGGAAATCAAAAACTAGAAAAAAAGTTATCACTAAAGAGACAACAATGCAATTCCATTATTATTATAAATGGAAAACTAGCACAAAATACAACAAAACTGAAAGAAGAAAATGAACTACTATTGAAAGAAGTGGAAAAATTTAAAAAGGAGAATGAATCCTTAAATGAATCATTAACAAAGTTCTCTAATCCAGGAGAAAGTGTGAAGATGTTTCTCAACATGACCTCTCAAAAATAATAAAAGAGGTCTTGGATACTCCACATTTGAGCAAGGAGAAAGTAGCAAATTAAGTGTGCCAAAACTTAGGAAAAATCAAGCTAAAACTGCACCTATTTACAAGCCCAAAGGGAAACATACCATTTGGACTAGAAGGCCAACTTTTGAACCACTACATACTTGGAGGCCTACTCCTAGATTACTAATGACTTGCAATTTTTGCAACAAGATGGGTCACAAAATTCATAGATGCAACTTTAAGAAATTGTATGACCATGGTGCAAAATTAGTTTGGGTTCCAAGAAACACAAGATTTAGACTTTCAAGAATAGAACAACAAAGATTAAATCAGTTTACTAACCCAAATGGACCCATAAAATGGGTACCAAAGAGATAAGATTTATTTGCTCATTTTTCAGGTATGTTTCAAGGAAAAGGCAAGCAACGTTTGGTTCATGGATAGTGGTTGCTCAAGGCATATGACTGGAGAAAGAAGTTTATTTCATAAACTCAAGCCTTGCAAAGATGGAACTGTTACCTTTGGAAATAATGAGAAAGGTAAAATCAAAGGTAAAGGAAACATTTATAGTATTTCAAATGCATGTATGGAAGATGTATTATTTGTTGAAGGACTCAAGCATAATTTAATAAGTATTAGCCAATTATGTGACAAAAGATACAAGGTTGTATTTGAATCATCTATATGCAATGTGTTTGATGGAGAACATATCATGTTTAGCGGAAAAAGACATGGAAATGTTTATTTGATTTCACTTGATGAACTTGATGGTCAATGTCTAATGGCCATTGACAATGATCCATAGGTTTGGCATAAGAGGATTGGGCATATAAACATGACAAACATAAAGACCCTATGGAAGAAGAGTTTGGTAGAAGGATTGACAAAATTGAAATATGACAAAGATAAAATTTGCAAGGCATGTCAATTGTCAAAACAACCTAAAATGCCTTTCTCCACCAAAAAGGAGATTTCCACCACTAGCCAACTTGAATTGCTACACATGGATCTATATGGGCCATCCGACATTTTAACCATTGGTGGAAAGAACTGTGTTTGTAATAGTTGATGATTTTCAAGATTCACATGGGTAATTCTCTTAGCTAGCAAAGATGAAGCCTTCTCTATGTTTGCAACTTTTGTAAACTTGGTGCAAAATAAAGAACAAAGTACCATTATGACCATTAGAAGTGACCATGATGGTGAGTTTGAAAATAAATTATTCATAGAATTATGTAATGAAAAAGAATTCACCACACATTTTCCGCACCAAGAACTCCACAACAAAATGAAGTGGTTGAAAGGAAAAATAGAACCATACAAGAAATGGCTAGAACAATGCTAAATGAGAGTAAATTATCTAAGAAATTTTGGGGTGAAGCTGTAAGTACAGCTTGTCATGTGTTGAACCGAGTTACCATTAGAGTAATCTTGAAAAAGACCCCATATGAGCTATGGAAAGGTAGAAAACCAAATATTTCATATTTTCATGCCTTTGGTTGCACATGTTATGTTTTGAATAATGAAAAAACCAACTTGGGAAAAATGGATGCTAAGAGTGATGAGGTAATATTCCTTGGATACTCATCAAATAGCAAAGCATATAGAACCTTCAATAAAAGGAACTAAGTTGTAGAAGAATCAATACATGTTGTTTTTGATGAATTTAATCCATGGCACAAAAGAAAAGATGATTTAAGTGATACAGATGATATAACAAGTAATCTTGAAAAATTGCATGTGGAGAAGCAAGAAGATTCCATGGAGGAAAGGGTAAGTGAAGGTAATAATTCTTATAAACCTTCAACTGATTTAAAGTTCAAAAATGTCCATCCAATTGAACAAGTTATAGGAAATGTCTATGAATGTGTAAAGACTAGAAGGTCAAAATAAAATATTTATGGACAATACGCCTTTGTATCCAAAATCGAACCATCTGCTATTGACCAATCTCTTAATGATGAAAATTGGATCATAGCAATGCAAGAAGAGCTAAATCAGTTTGAAAGAAACCAAGTTTAGCATATTGTTCAAAGACCAAAAGACTGTATTGTCATTGGTACAAAATGGGTCTTTAGGAACAAATTAGATGAAAGTGGACTTATGGTAAGAAACAAAGCTAGACTGTAGCAAAAGGATATTGACAAGAAGAAGGAATAGACTTTGAGGAATCCTATGCCCCGGTTGCTAGATTAGAGGTCATTCGCATTTTATTAGCTTTTGCATCTCACATGAACTTCAAGTTGTTTCAAATGGATGTTAAAAGTGCATTCTTGAATGGGTATATAAATGAAGAGGTGTATGTTGAAAAACCACCTGGATTTGAGGAGAAAGATCAAACTAAATTCGTATACAAATTAACCAAAGCATTATATGGATTAAAACAAGCTCCAATATGAAAGATTAAGCAAATTTTTGATTGATCATGACTTCCAAAAGGGAAAGGTAGACACCACTTTGTTTATCAAGTACAAAGAAAAAGATATCTTGATTATTCAAATTTATGTTGATGACATTATTTTTGGTGCTACTAATGAGATTCTTTGTCAAGAATTTTCTGAGCTTATGCAGAAAGAATTTGAGATGAGTATGATGGGGAGCTGAATTTCTTCCTTGAACTACAAATTAAGCAATCAAGTGAAGGGATCTTCATAAACCAGTCCAAGTATATCAAAGAAATGTTAAAGAAGTTTGGCATGGAAAATAACAAAGGGGCAAACACGCCTATGAGCTCAACCATTAAAATCGACAAAGACGAGAAAGGCAAACAAGTTGATTTAAAATTATATAGAAGCATGATAGGTTCTTTATTATATTTAACTGCTTCTAGGCCCGATATACTGTTTAGTGTATGTATGTGCTCTAGATTTCAATCATGTCCAAAAGAATCACACTTGGTAGCTGTAAAAAGAATTTTCAGATATTTAGTAGATACTACCAACATAGGACTTTGGTATCCAAAGGGTTCCAATTTTGATCTAATCTGCTACTCGGACATGGATTTTGTCGGTTACAAGGTAGATAGTAAAAGCACTAGTGGAACATGTCAGTTTCTTGGAAACATGTTGGTTTCATGGTTTTCAAGAAAATAAACTAGTGTTGCTCTATCCACCGCGAAAGCCGAATATATTGCCGCCGGGAGCTGTTGTGCCCAATTGCTTTGGATGAAACAACAACTTAGGGATTATGGTATGAATTCTAGAGATATACCTTTTAGATGTGATAATACAAGTGCAATATGCTTAACTAAAAATCCATTACTGCATTCTAGGACAAAGCATATAGACCTTAGCCATCATTTTATTAGAGAACATGTAGAAAATCATGTATATGTTTGGAATATGTGAGAACAGAAGATCAAATTGCAGATATTTTTACCAAACCTCTAGCAAAAGAACCATTTTATAAAATTAGAAATGATATGGGAATGTTTGAATTAACTTAGAAAAGCACAAGATGAGGGGGAGCACAGGTTCAGGGGGTGCAGCCCCGCCATTCTCAAAGGATTAACCCGCTCCATCTCTATTTTTTGATAAATTGACAAAAAGGGGGAGAAGAGATTAGGATTTGAGTCTCGGTCTTAAATGAATGATTTTAATTTATGATGTATTGAAAGTGAAATATGTGTGTTAAACTCATGTTTTTAACTTGTGATTTATTGGAAATGAAAATGTTAAATTTCAAAATGCACAAATAGTATGTTTTAAAGACATTGAAAGGTATACACTCAAATCAGTTTTGTCAATCATCAAAAAGGGGGAGATTGTTGGAAACATGATGAAAATAAGCCAAGTCTATGTTTTGATGATTAACAAATCAATTTGAGTAAGTTTTGGTCACTAACATGTTTGTGGAAATGATTAAAGGTTATAAAAATAAAGAATATGAAGCATGGCAAGTCAAGTCGATTTCCAAGTCGACTCAGGCATCGACTTAGGCCAAGTCGATCCCCAAGTCGACTCCAGCAGCGACTTCAAAACATCATTTTCTTCCAGAGTTGAAATAAAAAATGAGAGTTGCCGAAGTCGCATCCCAAGTCGACTCCGCTTGCGACTTGAGGTGAAGTCGCAGACCAAGTCAACTCCAGTAGCGACTTCGAGGCATCGTTTTTAGTCCAGAGTTGAAATCGGGGACGAGAGCTGCCGAAGTCGCATCCCAAGTCGACTCCGCATGCGACTTGGGTGAAGTTGCAAACCAAGTCGACTCCAGCTTCGACTTCAGTGTGGAACTTGCACAACAAGTCAACTCAATGCTAGATTCAAGAGAAGATAAAGGCCAAGACAACTCAAACACTCAAATGAAGAATAAAGCAAGCAGGGTTGCATGAATCATTCATGTTGAATCATAAACACATACTCGAACATCTTCTATACACTCCAAGATGCAAGACTCAAGACATGGAATCAAGTGTTTCAAGATAGAAGAATCATAAAAGAGTCTTAAGTAATATAAAATGGTGGAAGAACAATCAAACATGAAGAAATTCAAGCAAGCAAGGCATTCCAATGAATTTGCACCTGAAGTCGACTTCACCTGCGACTTGGATCAAGTCGAGGACCTATTCGACCTAGACTGGAACTTGAAGAAGTTGCGGAGAGCCGAAGTCGCACCCGAAGTCGACACCATCTGCGACTTAGGCGAAGTCGCACCCTAAGTCGACTCCACCTACGACTTGGGTCGCAACGGTTGGAAATTTTTCGCACCACCTACTTCCAAACGTTCGAATTCCCTCGCAAATTATATAAGGCATTCAATTTGAACAAGGAGGGTAGCTGAGAATTCATTGAATGAGCATAACTCCCATCTCTAAGAGCATTAAGTGATCAAGCCAACATCTAGAAGAAAAACTTTGCTTCCAAACTGCCAAGAGATGCTTGCTGAATCATTAAGCCTACGCTACAAGTTCTTCTCTACGCCAAATCTGCCTCTACACATCAGTAACGTGTAGAAACTCTCTTTTATTTTTTTTATTGTTGTATTGAACTTGATTTAGTTTGGGTAACTAAGATCAAGTGTAAGCAAAGTAGTGTGTGATTGAAGTGGAACTCGTCACCTACTTGTGCTGTGTATTGTTGATGCCCCTTAGAGCTGGAATCTAGAAGAGAGCAGTGGCTCTAGTTGTATTTGTGAAATACATAGTGGAACCCAAGTCACAAGAGGTGTGATCTTGGAAGAGTGGAGTAGGGAAGGTTGCCCGAACCACTATAAAAAAATTTCTTGTTGATTTTTATTTCTGCTCTCTGCACTATATTGCTTTCCATTTGTTTCTTCATAAAGGGGACTAGATTAATCCGGGGTAAAGTTTCTGTTTAAGTTGAAAAATTTTGAATACCCAATTCACCCTTCCCCTCTTGGGTAATTGTCATTAACTCGGGACCAACATAGGACCTACTAATGAAATAAATAAAAATGAACACATATATCACCGGGGTCCTACATATGAAATTCCGTTCCACTTTGCAATAATCATGACGCATTACACACACCACTCCCACTTAAGCATCATAATAATTATCTTAAACTAATTAAATATTTTACCAAATAAAATATTTTTCATCCACATTCAATTGGGTGAACCATCTAACTGAATTTAATTAAATAAATTCAAGAAAAAACTTCCATCATAAATAAGAAGTAGCCAAAATATCAAAGTGAGCAATTACAAATATTCTGCATAGGATAACATGCTATTTCCATTTTCTAATATCCAGACACAAGTAGGACTCATATAGATGCATTTGACCTATAATTGTGATTCATGTGTGATTTGATTGATTTACGAATGATTTTTATGATTTAATGATATTTTGCAATTAGGGTTATGATTAAGAATGATGATTAAGATTAATCATTGTAGCCCAATGTGAGTCAATATGACTAAAGTGGCTTAATAAGGATTGAAAAATATTAATGTGTCATGAATAATTATTATAATTATCATGATTTGATTAATGGAAATTAGAATGATAAATACGGAATAAAGTGAAAAATGCTAGGAAATTCATAACTTGACGCTTATACAGCAGATTGAGATGAAATTTGAAAGGTAAGCACAATATTTTGTACCCAATCTTATGGATGGATTGGATTATGGAAATTATGATGCGATTAGGATGATATTATTTATTTAAATCCAAAAATTAATTTCAAATGACTATAACTTGTGATAGAAAAGTCGTTTTGAAAAGAAATTTGAAATGAATGGATAAAACTATATGTTGAAGATTATGTAATGGTTCAATTAAGCTAATTATTATAAGAATATGCTTAATCACAAAAGGACAAAGTGACTTTGACTTTTGTACTAAAAAATAACAAGCATTTAAGAAAAAGCAAGGAGCTTAACAACTTGGTTTAATGCTCAAGATGAGTGTCAACCAAGGGTGATTTAGGCTTAATTTTATGAGTTATCCTAAATTACAAAATTCATGATAAATCCCATGTATTAATGCTTGAGTTAAAGGGGCTAATAGCTAGCCTCAAGGAGGCTTGAAAGGTGGCTCAAGGTGTGGACGTCCAAGGGGCCATGTACTTGGATTTTTTTGATTTTTTACACTCAAGTCAAAACCTAGCTCATCTAAATGAGAGGGGGTATGCAATTGCACTTAAATTTAAGTTGAATTGGTGGCCAAGAAAGCCATAAGAGCTTGCCATGTGGACGTCCAAGGGGAGGAGGCTAAGTAGCTCACTTACGAGCTAAAGATTTGATATTTATAAATATGATAATTAGTCCTTTTACTTAGATGTGAATGTGCCAACTCATCAATGGATAAGTGGGTCATAAATTACCCTATCCATGATGTGGCAAGTGGGTCCCACAAGATGGTTAAAAAAATATCAAAATATATATGGGAGCAAGCATAGGAACGTCCACTTTGGGTAAAAAATCAAAGGGGAGAAAAACTCCAAAGAAGGAAGCCCTTGGACGTGCCCAAGACCAACAAGAAAAGAAGGAAAAAAGAGGAGAAAAAGAGGGGAAAAAATGGGAGGAAAGAAAGGAATTCAAGCTAGGAAAGTTTGGATTCAAGTTTCTTAAGAAACAAGTTAGTATACTTTGAGTTTTGAATCATCTAAACCCAAGTTTTGTACCTCTAATTATGGGTCATGAATATGATTCATAAAGAACCCTTAAAGGATGATTTATGATGCCTTTGATTAGGATATTGAATGAGGATTGAATGATATGTACGAAATCAAGGGTTCAAGAGGGAGAAATTGGAAGCTAGGGTTGATTTTGGGTAAAGAACCTATCTTGAATTTTCTTAAATCTCTGAGATAAGTTTCTGTTTTGTTTAAACACCATGATTAGCATATGATTCATGTTCTTATGAATTTTACATGTTGACTTGGGCATAAGCTAAGGATTTTAGAAAGGATGGAACTTAGGATTAAGGATTTGACCTGATTTGCACTTTTTATGTTAAATATAATGCACGGATTAGCCTAAATGATATATGGATGAATTGTAGGGTAAAGTACCCTAAATTAAGGATCCTTTGGACATCCTGCATGGGGTAGGAATGATTGCCCTAAATCAGATTTTTTGGGTAGGAGAGGTTGCTGTTTTGTAAATAATTAATTATGGATGTTTTAGATGGTAAAATACCCTAGGAATAGGGTACTTTGGACAACCAAAATAATTTGGGAAGGTATGCCCTAAATCTGATTTTTAAGGGTATGCAAAGGGATGTCCAAAGAGGGGTGCAAAAGGTAACTGAAACATGTGTGGAAGTTGCTGTTTTGGGAGCAACCAATTCATGGATTTTAAAGATATGATATTACCTAAATTTGGGATAAGAAAAACATTATCAATTGCTGGAATTTATGGATTAAAAATCTGTTTTGATTTAAGTATCAAAAAGACGTTGAAAGTGTGCAAACAGGTCCTATAGTTGCTATTTTGGAACCCAATGATCAATGAATTAAAATTCCAATGAATAAATCCTAAATTATATGTTAATTAAGGGGTTTAATCATGCTGAATTAGGATACAAGTTGCTGTTTTGAAAAATTTTAAGAAGCACATAAAATATATATTGTAAGATGAGTATACGTGGAAGGATATGTATGAACATGCTAAAATGCAAAAATGCATAAAATTATGATAGAAGGTATGTTTCTGTTTCTTTTTTTATGATTATTGATAATCTCATATTTTAAGATTAATATATTGTAACACCCCATTCCTAGAAATACTCAAGAACTAGTAAATGGGTGCTACACAACCTAAGAAAAATTCAGCAGCATCTTCCCATAACATACAAGGGGTAATATGAAATACATGACCTGATATTCATAAACCTTTCAATCTGTAACATTCAATCCTATATTTATATACTTGCATCTTCATAAAATAAGGACATTCATATAGAAGAAAAATCATTAAATATTACCCTTACACATCAAGCAAATATAATGATCATGCATATGTGCTTCCACCGGGATTATAATCCAATCCGAAATACCAAATACATTATAATTGTCAAAATGAATCCGCCTAAATAATTGTCTACATATATGATTATCAAAAAGAGCATAAATCTAAAAGAACTGAAATTTCCATATTGTGCTATGGTCTCTCATGTTTGATCTTCAACTTGTCCCATCTTTAAGTTCCCCACCCGGCCTGTGATCTAAAGGCACAATAACAAACGATATGAGTCTAAATAGACCCAGCAAGTAGATAGTGGTTAGCACAAATTGAAAATATGTATAATGATGGATACTCATATAGTGATGAAGCTAATACATATGGGTCCAATACCCACTCCCAAGATCGTATGCATATAACCACATATAAATTGAACAACACAATCAATCATCTACTCATGTCCATCAAGGGCCATGAACAACCCTCTCCTCATGTCAATCAGGGGCCATGAACAACCCTTTTACCACCAACCATTTGAAATAACACATCATACTTAACAGACAAGGAAACATGTCACAAACCACGCATACAACATCAACACAATTCAAATTCAACATATAAATCTGTCACACAAGCATTTTATCAAACACATGATAGGTGCAAAATGAAAGAACCTTCGGTTCATACTCTCGTTTGGGGCAAATCAATTCGCATCACATTTCGACAATATAAAAACTGCTAAGAAGTCTTTTACATCATAGAATCGTACATTCAAAGCAAATTCCCCATGAACCCTAACTTTTACGAACCCTATGCCTCATACCATGGAGTTTTCAGGCGCTACACATTCCTCCAGTCTCACATCACGTTTAACATAAAATTTCATCACTAAATCGAGAAGGGGCGACATCTACTTACCTTGACCGTGATTTCTCCCAAAACAGCGACCCTAGATGTGGATTGCAGAGATTCGGAGCCTCAGAGCTTCCCGGACTAGGATCTATGACCTTCAAGGAAGTTGGTATAGTTTTCTTCAAGAGATCCACGGGTGGTTCGAACTGAGCGGAAGAGAAAGAAGAGGAGGAGCGAAGAACCAGAAGAGGAGAAGAAGAAAACACAGTCGGGCGTGAAATGGGAAAATGAAGCCCTAGAGCGTGGGCCGCTCATGTTAATTAAACCCATTGAGTCGGGTCGGGGCATGGGTTGGGTCCAGTCACAATTAGTAATTTAATTTCCCGCTCCTACAACTTAATAATTAAAAATTTCTCCGGGGACGCTGCCCCCTTGACCCCCGCGACCTGACCGGTCAGGTCGAACCCCCTACCTACTCTGCGAAGGGGAAAAAAATAGTTACAGTGCTCAACAATGACACACTAATCATACACATTTAAATTTATACTCAGTGTGCTAAGATCATAATACATGCATATATGCACTATATGTCCCCTAGATACCATATTCATATATGTTATGCATCCATTAACATTATAAACTCCTAGTGGCATGTTCATAAATTATCTCATAAATAGAAAAGGGTTATAATGAAAATAAAATAAAATAAAATACTTGGTCCTTACATATATAGAGCCTATGACGTTGAATATGTGCTTAAAATGAGCACCGACATATGAAATGCGAAAAATAAATGAAAAATAATAAATGGGAGGTATGAACCCCCATATGATGATTAATGAATGAATATTATGTGTATGAATGAATACCCTACATATGGGTTTAAAACATGATATAGAATGGATGGTATGATGCACAAGTATGTACTATGTATGTGTAGCCGACTTGGAATTTAAGTGGGATGTGCATGTAATGAATTATGGGTTGAAAAATTAAGTGTATGCAAGAACATGAAACTTTTATGAATGCAATATCATTCTTATGTGTATAGGTAAAGGCAAAGAGAAAGTAGATTCGAAAGCCAAGGCGAAACAGGTAAGCAAGTAGCTTTCGAAATAATTTTGTTTTATCAAATTATAAAAAGATGTTTTCAACGATGTTATAACTACTCGAATGATTTAGCAGATGATTGATTTAATTTCTTTCTAAGACGTTTAAGGATTGTCATTCCTTTATCTCAATATGTATTGAAATAATATTTCCATTATGTTAAATGATTTGTACAATGCTTTCTCAATTGTTTATGACAACAGATGAAACATGAATTTATGAATGAAAAATCATGCTAGCATGTGAAAAACGATGTTTATGAAAGGTTCATGTGCACAAAGCAAGAGGTCTACCTCAAAGGTGTAAGCGAACCGATTGTCCCCCTTTGGCGCAGCCAAGTCGCTAAGATAGGCCTAGGGCTGGCGACGCCTCCTTGGAATTGGAGAGAAGTTGGAGATGGATGGTTGCCTAGCTAGCTTCCATCCTGTGATGTCATGTTTAAAAATAATACATTGCATTTTTTATAATATACCCATGACGGGTATAAGGAGCATGTTTTCATGATATACCCTCAAGAGGGTATAATGTTTGCTTTCCAAGATGTTTTAAATGAAAACATTGCCTGCAAAATGAATTGCGTAAAAACCTTATAGCTTGCTTTTTGAGTTTCGACTCACGTTTTGTTTTTCAAACCCAAAGATAAGTGATAGGAAGCACAAGGCAAGGAGCACCGGTTGAACTTTGAATATTGATGAATTTTTAAGAATGCATGCATATGAATTTGTGAATGAATGGTTGTATGATGAGCTTATGTGACTATGTTGATGCGTATATGAAATATATTTCATGATATGTGACTATAGATGAAGAAAATTTTTTATGGACAAATACTAAAGTATGATTTATCATATTATGATTGAATATGAGTTTTATGATATAATATTGGTATATTCAGATGTTATAATAGCCTAAAAGACACTTGATGGAAATTAGAATTTGTTAAATGACATAAACTCCTAAGGAGTAAAGATTAAGTGGATAATTATCCAATAAATCCCGCCGTATGACAGGGCAACAATCCTGATCACGTTTACCAATCAATACGGTCCCGGAGTAAGGCTAATGATGTGACACTCGGGTTAGGGCTCCACGGAAGTTGGTATCAGAGCATGAATTGGTAAATAGGCATGGAAAAATTACCATGTATGAAAATAAATGACATATGATGCTAGATATATGATTTTATGGTGAGTTATGTATGATTATGATTATTTGCATTATAATGTTTTGAATATAGCTGACATGCTGTGTTTAATTGTAGGTGGAAGACAAAGGAAAGAGGATTATGAGTGTTGAAGAACTTAGAAGGGAAATGGAGGAGGAGGAACGTAAATGAAGGTTAGAGGAAAATATGAATAGTTGGTGGAGATCCCAGGAAAATGCAACAAATTTTTCACCAGTTCCTCCAAGGTTTCAGCCTAGGCACCCTCCATCACAAGCTCGAAGAAACTATTATGTTGACCCCCATCAACATAGGCAAAGTCTAGAGGAGTCCACGAGTCAGGCTCCTAGAGCGGAGGTTTCTACAACACCACGTTCTGAGCTCCCGATGAACCCACGGGTCCCCACTAATTATATACATGCATAAGATCTCTAAAATTTTTGGGATCAGACCCCAGCACCTATACCCCCAAACCTAGGTTTGTGGTACAGGTTTGCTAACGGATGTGTACAGTTTCAACACGGGGTAAGTTGGGAAAGGATACGTCCAAGGGAAAAGGAGGTGGCCATCGCCATAAAGCAGCGTCGTGCCGAGGGAATCCTAGAAATACCCATTCCAGTAGGCCTCGATGAAGTTGTTATTCATATAGCAAGAAGTGATGGTGAACCCATCCAATTTGACAATGATAATAATAATGATAATGATAACGATGACGAGGACCCTATGAATTCCTCGAACCTGAGGAGGAGGAGGGAGAGGGTGAAAGTGATGAAGAGGATGACGATGACGATGATAATGATGATGGTGGGGAGGATAATGTTCTCGCATGATTTGACACTAGCACTATTACCGAGGAACCCACAAAAGTCCCGCCTAGTCGTAGGCATTATTTAAGGAGGGGTCCTGGTAGGAGATGATGGATTTTCATTACTTTTATGAAAATTTGTATATTATGGTTTGACGACACTTTGGTTGATTATGATGGTTTGATATGTGACACGTATGTATATATGTGTGCTATGCCATAATATGTTGAGACTTTGGTCCATGGATAGAATGTTTGATGATATGAATGATGTGAATAGTTATGATGATATAACTATATTCAAGAGTTTTAAATACATGAAATGAATGAATGGGTATGAATGTTTATGATTGATGAATAATGAAATAGGACATGATTATGATTGTGTGACCTGGCTATATTAAATTAACTGTATGATGATGATATACGTATGTGACAACCAACCCTAACAATGAGTGAAAGTTATGTGTTTTTTATATATTCAAAAAAAGAACTATGGTGGACACAAGGTCAAGAGTGAGAAAGAATATGGGAAAAAAATTGCTACTGAAGAAGGACCCAGCCAACACGAGGTTGGGTAGGCCCAAAAGAACTAGACTGGAACAAGGTGGGAAAAACTTAAGGACTCGTCAAAGATGAGAAGATGTAATCCTAGGACCGAATAGGGAAGAAGAACAGGAATCAAGGTAGGCCCGTATAATTGAGGAAAGGGTTACTTCGGTAGTAAAAGAAGTCATGCACCAAGCTACTCGAGACTGGGCAGCCCAAGCCGCAGATATTATTCAAGGCTTATGGGAAAGAACCCAGCAAGGCCAATTGGGAAGTGCCGAAAAAGAAGGACCCATTCCAACGGCTAACCCGACTCCCCCGATGGCACCCACAGGAGATGGGAACCTATTAATGGAGGTAGATAGAAAGGCTATAAATGCATTCCTAGCTCAATGACCTCCCAAGTTCACTGGAGAACCCGACCCCGTGCAAGCCGAGCAATGGATGACGGAGATTCGAAAGTTGTTTAGGATATCTCCATGCAATGACAGGTAGAAAGTGTCGTGTGCCACTCATCTATTGGCAAAGGACGCCCATGAGTGGTGGGAAACCATGCTAATCACTATGCCGCACCCAAAGGAGTTATCATGGCAGACATTTGTCAAAGAATTTAATAAGGAGTATCTCCCGGTGGGACTATAAAGCCAAAAAGTGTTTGAGTTTGAAAGACTTTACGAAGGGAGAATGTCTGCTACGGAATACACCACCAAGTTCAATGCCTTGGTGAGGTATGTGCCTTGGATTGCAAATGTGCCAGAAAATAAGGCACAAAGATTTCAACAGGGATTAAGGCCATACCTCAGGGAAAGCCTGGCCCCTCTACTAATCAAGGATTATGCGTCAAGTTTAGAAAGGGCAAGTGTTTTGAAAGTCGAGGCGATGAGAATCCAAGTGTGGCGCCCCAGCCCGAGCGTCACATCCTTACCTCAAGATCTATCGATTGGTAAATGTGAATTAGGATTGTTGCCATGATCACGCGGCGGGTTCTTATTGGATATTCATCCACTTAATCCTAATTCCTTAGGATTTTATATCATTTATACTTTCAATTTCTATCAAATGACATTTTAAGCCATTATAACATTTCAAAATTACACATGTCATCTCATAATCTTCATACATAATCATATCAGCATATTTCATGCCTTAGCATTTACCCATAAAAAATTTTCGCCAATCCATAAGCATAAAATATAATATAATCCTTCTACAACAATGAATAACAATTTTCATAACATAATTCATATACAACATTAAACAATTATTTAATTTCATGATTCAAATAACCATTTAACCCTTAGGTTCATACACAGGTAGCTCATGGAAATTCGTTCATCATTGAATCTCCACCTATGCTCCTTGCTTCCTTTCTTTCACCTGTTCATGAGTTTGGAAAACAAGACGTGAGTTGAAATTCAACTCAATAAGCAAGCTGTATATTTTTCAGTCAAATTCATTTTTGAAGGCAACATTCTTTAAAAATATTTCTCTCCATTCAGTAGAGACACTTAGGAAGTGATCAACTACCTGTGGAGAAGAAACTTTTTCATTAAACATTTATGAAACCATCATGTAAACCATTCCTAAATCCCAGTTTTTGGGCATTTCATTAACATTGGATGTGCAAATGCATCATTTCCATTCATGACATTATCCTTCATGTGACAGCACGCTAGCTCGTGGAACATTCTTTCATAGCATGGTCCTTTCCATCCTTGGCACCGGACCTACCAACTTGGCAACGTCAAGGGGGACTCCTTGTCCACTTACTACCTCGATTAGTCTACCTCGCCGGTCCTTTCCGACTTGACCACGTCAAGGGGGACTCCTTGTCCACTTACTACCTCGATTAGTCTACCTCTCCGGTCCTTTCCGACTTGACCACGTCAAGGGGGACTCCTTGTCCACTTACTACCTCGACTAGCCTGCTTGACTTCCATTCCATACATGACCTTTAGTCACCCCAACATTATATACCTCTTACACATGATATCTTGTCATTCTCATGTAGAGAATTCTTTGCACCATCCCTTTTAAATATTGTTTCAAAGAAACATCATATAAATCCATACTTCATCATCTTTCATAAAAATTTGCGAAACATAGACAAGGAATGACCATCCTTAAATATCCTCGAAAGTATTCAAAATAAAACTCATTTAGAAAACTGCTTGCTTAGCTTTCCATCTCGCTTATCTCTTTGCCTTTGACTATACATATAAGAATAACATAACATTCATATACTTTCCATTTGCTTGCATTCAACTTAGTTTTCCAACCCATTTCAATTAACATTCATAACCCACTTGAATTCCAAGTCGGGTGTACGTGCACATCATAACTTATGCATCATACCATTCATTTCGCCATATGGTTAATACCCATATTTAGGGTATCATTCCCATATACTATAACACATTCCTTAGTCATTCATTAGACATTATATGGAAGTTTATTACTTTCATTTATCATTTTTCACATATTTTTCACATTTTTCACGTTGTGCTCATTCTTAAACACTTAGTTGATGTCATAACCATCAAATATTAATCTTAAAATTTGAGATTATCATTATTTATTTAAACAGAAACATGATCCACATTTTTCATGCATTTTTTCATTTTAATATCTCATACAAACCATTCATCATTTATTCATGCTTAGCTCTTCATATATGTCCATTTCACAACACATAATTCATGTGTTTCTCAAAAAAATTTTAACATAGAAACTTGAGTCCTTAATCAGCATGATTAAACCCCTAAATTAACATATAATTTAGGTTTTAATTTCGGAAATTTAATCCATTCATCCTAGGGTTCCAAAATAGCAACTTTTGGACTCGTTTTTCATCCTTTCAACGCCTGTTTTGACACTTAATTCAAAACAGATTTCTAATCACTTAATCTCAGAAATTAATCATGATTTTATTAAAACAAATTTAGGGTATTAAAACATATTTAAATTTCAAAATTCGTTTCATTCCATAACAGCAACTTCCATACACGTTTTGGGTATCCATTTGACCCGCTTTGACGTGTCCAATCATATGCCCATAAAATCAGATTTAGGGCTAATCATTTGAAACCCTTTTGGACACTTAAAGTACCTCAAACATGGGATATTTTACCCTCCATAACATCCCTAAATCTTTTGGGCTCATTCACATATCATTTTCAACTTATAATCATGGAAATCGGGTCATATATGAAACCCTAACTTTCATTCTTTCTAAAATTCATAAATTAAGCTCAAATAAACATATGTAATTCATCAAATCATAAATCATCATGTAATCATTATAACTCATTAAAACAGCAACATCATATGCGGGTTTAAAGAAATTTCATCCATGATTATCAACCCGTTTTCAACCCTAATCGCCATTTCCAATCTCTTGAACCCATGCTTCCATTCTTTTCATTCAAACCTTAATCAATACCCTAATCAAGGGAATCGTGAATCATTCTTTAAGGGTTCAATATGAATCAAATCCATGACCCATAAGTTGAGGTGAAAAACTTAAGATTGAAGCACTCAAATCATAGGGTATACTTACATGAATTGAGTCGTACTTGAACTCCACTTTACTAGCTTGAATCCTTCTTATTTCTTCCCCTTTTTCCTTCTATTTTTCTCCTTTTTTTCTTGCTTTCCTTGCTTCTGGAACATGGGGTCGTGCACATCTGGGATTAGGGGCTTTTGCCCCTTGAAAATTTTCTCTCTCAATACCTTTACACATGTGGACGTCCATGCATATGTAGGCCCCTGATTTTCCACATTTTTGGTCCCACTTGCCACCTCATTTAAAAGGTAATTTAATACATGTTTATCCCCTTTGATGACATGTCAAAACATGCTCCAAGTAATTTACAAATTACTTAAATAAAATCCATCAAAAATCCATGCATTGATGAATCTCAAATCTGTCCACCATTGACGTCCACTTTTCAGCAGCCTTTTTCCATTTTTTCCACAACGAATTTAATTTTAATTTATGGGTATTTAATCACCCTAGATACTAGCATACGTAGGGGCCACTTAGCATATTAAAAAAATCATGAAAAAAATCGGATTTCAGCCTTGGACATCCACCCTTTTCTTGCTCCATGTTGCTGTCCATGCATTCAACGTCCCATATGCAGCTGCCTTTTGCATTTTTTCCACAAAAATGCAGCTTTATTTGATGGCCATTTAATTACCCTAGTAATTAGCTTTCTTAGCTGTCCATTTGGCATTTAAAAACAATCACAAAAAAATCCAAGAGCTGCCTTCACCGTCCACCTCTCTCCCTTGCTCCAAATCTGTCCACTTGATGATCACATGGATATGGCCTTGATTTGTCACCTTTGGCCACGATTTTCAACCCCATTTAATTACTCATTTTTTAACCTTGATTCCTAGTTGACTTGGGTGTGGATTTTATAATTAAAAAAAAAATCAAAAACCCACTTTTTGGAGCTCATAGCCGTCCACTCTATGCTTCTCCCTTAAGCTAGCCATTAGCTCCCTAATTCCCATATTAATGCAGGGGATTTTCCATGGATTTTATCATTTTAGAAAATACACAAAATCCACTTGTAATCACCTCCTTTTCCCACCTCATTTTTGCCACTAATTATTTAATTAATCACTTTAACTTTAACATAAATGAGAGCTACTTTATGGTGCACAAAAGTCAAAGGTGCTCCACCTTTCTTCATGCAACTATGATCCCATCATTATTAGATTAATCCAAGCCTCTCATTGCATTGCTTTTATGATTTTAACCGTCCATTTCAAATTTCATCTCAATCCGACTTTTCTTGCTCAAGTTATGATCATTTAAAGTCATCCTTGGATTTTAGATGGTAATGACCAATTTCCGCCCAAATCTCATTAACGTTTTCATAAGGTTGAGCACGAAATTATGTGCTTTCCTTTCAATTTTTATCTTAATCCGCCTTACCGGCGTCGAATTATGAATTTTCTAGCATTTGCTACCTTAAATCCATAATTATCTATATAATCTCCATCAATTAAACCATAATATATGAGGAATTCTCCTCAAAATATTCACATTTCCTAATATTCATTAAGCATCTTTAATCACATTGTCCCATATCGGCTTATGTTGATCATTCATAATCACTTGCCCTAATTGCAATAAATCATCAATATTGCTTAGGAAAATATTCATAATTCATCTAAATCATACATGAATCATATGTATATGCCAAATGCATACATATAAGCCTTACTTGGGTCCGGGTATCACAATCATTTCCCCCTTATAACAGGTTTCGTCCCGAAACCGTCTATCCTTTAAACATTTGGGGGTATTTCCTTTCTACTTCTTCCTTTTAGCTCCCATGTAGCTTTGCTTTCGGAATACTGATTCCTTTGAACCTCAACATATTTAAATTTTTTTCTATTCCGAAGCTTTTGTACTTTATGATCTAGTATCCTTATCCTCATCAATCGTATAATTCATACTTAGTTAACCTTAACTAACCTGTATACAGGGAATTCCACCTGTATTATTTTATTGATTTCCTCTACAGGTAGTGCATGCGTGGTTACATATTGGCAATCTTTGAATAAATGATTATCACTAAAATCAAACAAAATTATTGCCAAGCTTTCTGAAATTTAATCCATACATGTAACCACCTCATCCTCTTGCTCCCGTGACTCCATGCACATGTACCAGGTTCGTAGAGGTAACCTATCAGTTAGCTGCTCCTATTAACCTTGGCCGTGCGGCTTTTTCACGTCCTTGCGACACTTGTGCTTTGCCAATTCACATAGTCACAATCATGTGATATTATCCATTATCATAAACATTACTACTATCATCATCATATATCATGCATTTCATCATGATAATCACATATTTAATCATCATAAAATCATGTATATCTCATTATGATGATTCAATCATTATACTTAGGCTTTTCCATGCCTATTTACCAGTCCATGTTCTGATACCGTCTTCTGTGGTATCATACCTATCCTTTCATCATCCTTTATTTTCTCCTTGCCACGCCTGTTTACCAATCCTTGCTCTGATACCATTCACTGTGGCGCCCCAGCCCGAGCGTCACATCCTTACCTTAAGATCTATCGATTGGTAAATGTGAATCAGGATTGTTGCCCTGATCATGCGGCGGGTTCTTATTGGATATTCATCCACTTAATCCTAATTCCTTAGGATTTTATATCATTTACACTTTCAATTTCCATCAAATGCCATTTTAGGCCATTATATTATTTCAAAATTACACACGTCATCTCATAATCTTCATACTTAATCATATTAGCATATTTCATGACTTAGCATTTACCCATATAAAATTTTTGCCAATCCATTGGCATAAAACATAACATAATCCTTCTACAACATTGAATAACAATTTTCATAACATAATTCATATACAACATTAAACAACTATTTATGTCATCATTCATATAACCATTTAACCCTTAGGTTCATACACAGGTAGCTCATGGAAATTCGTTCATCTTTGAATCTCCACCTATGCTCTTTGCTTCCTTTCTTTCACCTATCTATGAGTTTTGAAAATAAGACGTGAGTTGAAATTTAACTCAATAAGCAAGCTGTATATTTTTCAGGCAAATTCATTTTTGAAGGCAACATTCATTAAAAATATTTCTCTCCATTCAGTAGAGACACTTAGCAAGTGATCAACTACGTGCGGAGCAGAAACTTTTTCATAAAACATTCATGAAACCATTCATGTAAATCATTCGTAAATCCCAGTTTTTGGGCATTTCATAAACATTGGATGTGCAAATGCATCATTTCCATTCATGATATTATCCTTCATGTGACGGTACGCTAGCTCGGGAAATATTCTTTCATAGCATGATCCTTTCCATCCTTGGCGTCGGACATACCGACTTTGCAATGTCAAGGGAGACTCCTTGTCCACTTACTACCTCGACTAGCCTACCTCGCCGGTCCTTTTCGATTTGGCCACGTTAAGGGGGACTCCTTGTCCACTTACTACCTCGACTATCCTGCTTGACTTCCATTCCATGCATGACCTTTAGTCACCCCGGCATTATATACCTTTTACACATGATATCTTGTCATTCTCATGTAGAGAATTCTTTGCACCATACCTTTTAAACATTGTTTCAAAGAAACATCGTATAAATCCATACTTCATTATCTTTCATAAATACTTGCGAAACCGTAAGCAACATTTCAATACACATTTAGACAAGGAATGACCATCCTTAAATATCTTAGAAAGCATTCAAAATAAAACTCATTTAGAAAGCTGCTTGCTTACCTTGCTTGCTTAGCTTTCCGTCTCGCTTATCTCTTTGCCTTTGCCTATACATATAAGAATGATATAGCATTCATATACTTTCTATTTTCTTGCATTCAACTTAGTTTTCTAACCCATTTCCATTAACATTCATAACCCACTTGAATTCCAAGTCGGGTGTACGTGCACATCATAACTTATGCATCATACTATTCATTTCACCATATGGTTAATACCCATATTTAGGGTATCATTCACATATACCATAACACATTCCTTAGTCATTCATTAGACATCATATGGAAGTTTATTACTTCCACTTATCATTTTTCACATATTTTTCACATTTTGCACATTGTGCTCATTCTTAAGCACTTAGTTGATGTCATAACCCTCAAATATTAATCTCAAAATTTGAGATTATCATTATTTATCTAAACAGAAACATTATCCATGTTTTTCATCATATTTTTCATGCATTCTTGCATTTTAATATCTCACATTAACCATTCATCATTTATTCATTCTTATCTCTTCATATATGTTCATTTCACAACGCATAATTCATGTGTTTCTTAAAAAATTTTCAACACAGAAACTTGAGTCCTTAATCAGCATGATTAAACCCCTTAATTAACATATAATTTAGGGTTTAATTTCAGAATTTTAATCCATTCATCCTAGGGTTCAAAAATACCAACTTTTGGACCCGTTTTTCATCCTTTCAACGCCTGTTTTGACACTTAATTCAAAACAGATTTGTAATCACTTAATCCCAGAAATTAATCATGTTTTTCTTAACCCAACTTTAGGGTATTAACACATATTTAAACTCCAAAATTCTTTTCATTCCATAACAGCAACTTCCATACACATTTTGGGTATCCATTTGACCCGTTTTGACGTGTCCAATCATATGCCCATAAAATTGGATTTAGGGATAATATTTTCAAACACTTTTGGACACTCAAAGTACCTTAAACATGGAATATTTTACCCTCCATAACATCCCTAAGTCGTTTGGGCTCATTCACATATCATTTTTAACATATAATCAAGGAAATTGGGTCATATATGAAACCCTAACTTTCATTCTTTCTAAAATTCATAACTTAAGCTCAAATCAACATAGTAATTAATCAAATCATAAATAATCATGTAATCATTATAACGTATTAGAACAACAACATCATATGCGGGTTTAAGGAAATTTCATCCATGATTATCAACTCGTTTTCAACCCTAATCACCATTTCCAACCTCTTGAACCCATGCTTCCATTCTTTTCATTCAAACCTTAATCAATACCCTAATCAAGGGAATCGTGAATCATTCTTTAAGGGTTCAATATGAATCAAATCCATGACCCATAAGTTGGGGTGAAAAACTTAAGATTGAAGCACTCAAATCATAGGGTATACTTATATGAATTGAGTCGTACTTGAACTCCACTTTACTAGCTTGAATCCTTCTTATTTCTTCCCCTTTTTCCTTCTCTTTTTCTCCTTTTTTTGCTTGCTTTCCTTGCTGCTGGAATGTGGGGTCGTGCACAGCTGGGATTAGGGGCTTTTGCCCCTTGAAAATTTTCTCTCTCAATACCTTTACACATGGGGACGTCCATCCTTATGTAGGCCCCTGATTTTCCAGATTATTGGGCCCACTTGCCACCTCATTTAGAGGGTAATTTAATAAATTTTTATCCCCTTTGATGACATGTCAAAATATGGTCCAAGTAATTTACAAATTACTTAAATAAAATCCATCAAAAATCCATGCATTGATGAATCTCAAATCTGTCCACCATTGACGTCCACTTTTCAGCAGCCTTTTTCCATTTTTTCCACAACTAATTTAACTTTAATTTATGGGTATTTAATCACCCTAGATAATAGCATACTTAGGGGCCACTTAGCATATTAAAAAAATCATAAAAAATTGGATTTCAGCCTTGGACATCCACCCTTTTCTTGCTCCGTGTTGTTGTTCATGCATTCAACGTCCCATATGCAGCTGCCTTTTGCATTTTTTTCCACAAACATGGAGCTTTATTTGATGGCCATTTAATTACCATAGTAATTAGATTTCTTTTCTGTCCATTTGGAATTTAACAAAAATCACAAAAAAATCCAAAAGCTTCCTTGACCGTCCACCTCTCTCCCTTGCTCCAAATCTGTCCACTTGATGATCACATGCATATGACCTTGATTTATCACCTTTGGCCATAATTTTCAACCCCATTTAATTACTCATTTATTAAACGTGATTCCTAGTTGACTTGGGTGTGGATTTTATAATTAAAAAAAAATCAAAAATCCACTTTTTGGAGCTCATAGCCGTCCACTCTATGCCTCCTCTATGCTTCTCCCTTAAGCTAGCCATTAGCTCCTTAATTCCCATATTAATGCAGGGGATTTTCCATGGATTTTGTCATTTTATAAAATACACAAAATCCACTTGTAATCACCTCCTTTTGCCACTAATTATTTAATTAATCACTTTAACTTTAACATAAATGAGAGCTACTTTATGGTGCACAAAAGTCAAAGGTGGTCCACCTTTTTTGTGCAACCATGATTCCATAATTTTATCTTAATCCAAGCCTCTCATTGCATTAATTTCTTTATTTTAACCGTCAATTTCAAATTTCATCTCAATCCGACTTTTGTAGCTCAAGTTACGATCATTTAAAGTCATCCTTGGATTTTGAATGGTAATGACCAATTTCTGGCCAAATATCATCAAAATTTTCATAATTCATCATTTTCATAAGGTTGAGCACGAAATTATGTGCTTTCCTTTCAATTTTCATCTTAATCCGCCTTCCCGGCGTCGAATTACGGATTTTCTAGCATTTGCTACCTTCAATCCATAATTATCTACATAATCTCCATTAATTAAACCATAATATATGAGGTAATTATCCTCAAAATATTCATATTTTATAATCTTCATTAAGCCTCTTTAATCACATTATCTCATATTGGCTTATATTGATCATTCCTAATCACTTGCCCTAATTGCAATAAATCATCAATATTGCTTAGGAAAATCATTCATAATTCATATAAATCATACATGATTCATATGTATGTTCCAAATGCATATACATAAGCCTTACTTGGGTCCAGGTATCACTCCAAGAGTTATGGCAAGGACTAAGATTATTTAGCCTGGGGGTGAAGGAAACAGAAACGGGGAAGGAAAAGCTAAGAAGGGAGGCGTGAGGAGAGGAAAAGGAGCTCCAAAGAAGAAAAGCCCGCCAGTTTGCAGGAAATGTGAACTTTTGCTTGTCCTCAAGCAAATACAAAAAGGATTCAAGAACAGATTGCAAAATTTCAAAACTTTGAGCAAAAATAGAAATAAATTTCTAGGCCATCATCAAAACTAATGAGAGTATTAAAATTTTTTAAACATGATACTCATTGAAAATCTCAGTCAACAATCCCTTCTCATATGACTAATTCTGCATACCTTGTCACCTAATTTGTTTTCAAAGTGTTAAAACTCCCGCAATAAACTCTTAATTATCAAATATCTTCCCCATTTTATTTAGTTATTCAATATACACATTCAAAATTCAAGTGATGGTAGTAGTGCAGAAAATATTAGTTAAATTACCTCATATACATTTCATCAAATTTTTGCATTTAAATTTATTCTACCAACTCAATTTACCAATTCATAGGATCATAAGAACTTAGTAGGACAACGGTTAGGTTTGACACAAAAAATAAAATTTTAAAAATTGAACCGTCTCTGCATGACTTGAGCCTCATTTTACAACAGGAATTAATGCTACCCCCACACTTACTGCTTTTATTCTTTTTCAAGCCTGTTCTTATCCTTGGTTTATTTCCACCCTCTTTTTTATTTATTATTTTTTTAACCAAGTCCGGCAATAATTTCCTCACCATATTTCAGGGTATCTAGGAAGTCATTATTTGCACAACCAGGAGATATTATTCCCTGTTTAACTTTTCAGCTCAGAATTCAATTTCAAAGTTGGTTCAATGAAGTGGGAATTGTGGTTTAGGAAAAATTTAAGTTCAGGCTCAATAGGGGTAAACAACCGTTATACTTCCAAATATAGGCTCATCATAAAAAAATTGCCTTAATCATGTCCATGAATTGGTTTAATAGAGTTTTGGCTTTGGAAATTTCTTCTACCAGAATAAAATTTTTCATGTATATGGGAAAAACTACCTTCTTAGATGACAATTGTGTATATTAGAAAAACTTTTGATAAATTAGAGAAGATTACTCTGATTTTGAAAGAAAACAAGATCGGTTCCTAGGTATATCAGTTTCATCAAGTGATACGGGACAAACACCCAAGTATTTTCAACAAGTACATGTTCAAAATAAATTTAACATCTCGTTAAGCATCAACTTTTCCTAACTCAAAGATGTCGAAATTTCACGTATGGTTTGCTTTCAAGGCATAGAAGAGTTCAAAGTGGGGTCTAAGATTACCTTTTATGCAAGAATTTTCCAAAGTTTTTTTTAACAACAATATAAACATCAGGGTAGTGAAAGAAATATTAGAGAAAATTAATGCAATGCATTCACCCCCACACTTGAAATTGACATTGTCCGCAATGAAAATTGTGCTATCAAAATAAAGGGAGTAATTGTAAAAATTTGAGATGTTGACTTCCCTGTTTTGGCTAGTTGAAAATAACCAATAAAGCTCAAAATTTTAAAAAAAATATCAAAATTCTAAAGAGAAACTAAAAGAAAAAATTAAAACTAAAACATCCCTGATAGAAAAAGAAAAAGTTCGGGTTGCCTCCCGAAAAGCGCTTGGTTTAAAGTCATCAACCTGACTGCAGATCTTCAATTGAGTGGCGTGGTTTTGCAGAAGGAGTGAATGACTCCTATTGGAATGTGATCTCCTAAGAAGTAGGGTTTGAGACGCTGCCCATTGACTTTGAATGCTCCCGTCTTTTCACTCCATATTTCAATAGCTCCATGAGAAAATACTTGTAATACTTTGAATGGTCCCGACCACCTCGACTTTAATTTTCCTAGAAATAATTTAAAACGAGAATTAAAAAGCAACACCATGTCATTAGCTTTGATTACATTCTGCCGAATGTGTTTGTCATGCCAAAATTTTGCCTTTTCCTTATACATCTTTGAATTTTCATAGGCGTCGAGCCAAATCTCCTCGAGTTCATCAAGCTGTAGTAGATGCCTTTCTCCTGCAGATTTCATATCAAAATTTAAAAAATTGATTGCCCAGTATGCTTTGTGTTTCAGCTGTACAGGCAAGTGGCATGATTTTTCATATACCAGTCTGAAAGGTGTTGTTCCAATCGGAGTCTTGAATGCAGTGCGGTATGCCCAAAGAGCATCATCGAGTTGCCTTGACCAATCTCGTCGTGATTGGGATACTGTCTTCTCAAGTATCTATTTAATCTCGCGGTTTGAGATTTCAGCCTGACCACTTGTTTGTGGGTGGTATGGGGTGGCGATTTTATTTGTGACCCCTTATTTCTTGAGGAGTTGCTCCATTTGCTTGTTACATAAGTGGCTTCCTCCGTCACTTATGATTGCTCGTGGTACACCAAATCTGGTAAAAATGTTGCGTTTTAAGAATTTGGCGACCACCCGTGAATCATTTGTTGGAGAAGCGATTACCTCCACCCATCTAGTTACGTAATCAACCACCAGAAGTATGTACTGGTTGTTGAATGAGGATGGGAAAGGTCCCATGAAATCCATGCCCCAGACATCGAACGGTTCGACCTCGAGAATGCTTGTGAATGGCATCTCATTTCTGTTCGAAATGTTTCCTGTCCTTTGGCACCTGTCACAGGTTAGTGTAAAAGATCGAGCATCTTTGAACAAAGTGGGCCAGAAGAAACCTGAATGTAGGACTTTTGCTGCTGTTTTGGGGGACCCATGTATCCACCATATGGTGAAGAATGACAGTGGTAAAGGATGCTTTGGATTTCTTCGTTTGGTACACACATCGGTGAATCAGACTGTCGTCGCATCTCTTGTAAAGGTATGGGTCCTCCCATATATAGTATTTTACGTCCGCCATGAATCTCTTTTTCTGTTGATAGCTGAAATTGGGTGAAATTTCTTTACAGACCAAGTAATTAACAATGTCTCCATACCATGACATTGACGCTTCTTTAAGTGCAAGCAGGGATTCATCGGGAAATTCCTCATTAATTTGCTCATCAATTTTCTCAGTTGATGGTAGTCTCGACAGATGATCAGCTACCACATTCTCTATGCCTTTTTTGTCTCGGATTTCAAGGTCAAATTCTTGTAATAGCAAAATCCAGCGAATCAACCTTGGTTTATCATCTTTCTTGGCAATTAGATAGTGAATGACTGAGTGGTCTGTGTAGACAATCACCTTTGACCCTACAAGATAAGAATGAAATTTATCAATAGCGAATACAATAGCTAATAATTCTTTTTCAGTAGTAGCATAGTTGACTTGAGCGTCATCTAGGGTTTTGCTTGCATAATAAATCACCACTGGCTTGTTGTCCTTCCGTTGACCCAAAACCGCCCCAACTGCATGGTCACTTGCATCGCACATGATCTCAAATGGTAGGTTCCAGTCAGGCGGCTATATAATCGGGGCAGTGGTAAAAGCTTCTTTTAACCTGCAAAACGATTTTAAACAGTCATCAGAAAAATTAAATTTTACGTCTTGATTTAGCAGGTTAGTCAGTGGCTTAGAAATTTTGGAAAAATCTTTAATGAAGCGTCAATAGAAATCGGCATGTCCCAGGAAACTCCCAATTCCTTTGACCGAATTGGGTGGCAGTAGTTTTTCAATGACTTCTATTTTAGCCCGGTCAACCTCAATACCTCTGTTTGAGAGTAAATGCCCTAACACAAATCCTTCTTGTACCATGAAATGACATTTTTCCCAATTCAACACCAGGTTGGTTTCTTCGCATCTTTGTAAAACCTTAGATAGGTTAGATAAGCATGATTCAAATGTAGTGTCATAAACAAAAAAATCATCCATAAATACTTCTATTATATGTTCAATGTAATCATAAAATATGGCTATCATGCATCGTTGAAAAGTGGCAGGTGCATTACAAAGACCGAAAGGCATGCGTCTGTATGCAAAAGTGCCGTATGGACAGGTGAAAGTGGTTTTCTCTTGATCCAGTGGGTGACTAGGAATATGAAAATAGCCAGAGTAACCATCCAAATAGCAGAAGTAAGAGTGATTGGTGATGAGATATATTTATATGATTTTTCATATGTAAAAATAAATAAATAAATAAATAAATAATAATAATAATGGATGAGAAAATAAAACAAAAAAAGGGGGTAGACATATATATGATTGACCGGTCAAATGAGGTGACCAAAATAACATATATATGTGATGTGGCCGGGATTACAGTAACATGATAAAATACAATAATAATAAGAATAATAAATAAATAAGTAAAAGGGTGGACAAATTCCCACCAGATACAGCAGATCGGAATTCGGCTAGCGAAAAAAAAAATACAAAGAGAAATGTATATATAATGAAAAAAGAAGGAATTTCAAGTTGCGCCCGGAGCCTCACCAGGATTTAGCTCGAGCTAGCAGATCTAGAAGAGATTAATAATATTGAAATGATTTTATGGTGTTCTAAAAAGAAGCTCTGCAGGCGCGGACGTGGGCGTGGGCGTAGACGCTAGATGCATTGCTTGCATCATTTCAATTTTTGCAGCACATTTTTGGGTTCAAATGGCCTGCGTTCATGGAGATAGTATGTTGGGCACACTTGACTCCCAGGATAGGAATGTGGGGCCGTTGTTTTTCCTAATTGGTGTAAAAGATTTATTAATGTAGCTTAGTTCTGTTGGATTTATGTTTAAATGTCTGCTATTGGTTTGTGATGGCCGAATGCAATGTTCTAAAAGATTTGAGAAAGTTTGATTGGTTTGCTTTCAAGAAAGAAATAGCAAAAATGTATGCATTAGGGAGCAGCGCCCCGGCGCTGGAAAGGCTGGCCACGAAAATGGCTTTTGCAGAGGAAAAAAAAGTTGCGCTGGAGCCTGGAATGATGGACCGCCACAGAGAAGACGAGCTGCGGCAGCTACCGCTTGCCGGTCGAAAGCAAGAACGGCAAAAAAGGCAGCGGCAGATGGGCTTTTGCAGCAGGGGATTAGTTTTCTCAGCAGCAGATGGATTTTCGTAAAACAAGTGTGGCTGGAAGGCGATTTTTAAAATAGGAAGGATGGAAAGCTGCCTGAACGAGAATTTCGATCTGAGCTCAAAGCTGACCGACGACGCGCTGGAGAGATGGCGGAAGCTCTATGGGGTGGTCAAGAACCTGAAGAGGAGGTTCAGGTTCACGGCCAAGCGGTCGGAGGCGGAGGCCATGCGGCGGACGAACCAGGAGAAGTTGAAGGTTGCGGTTTTGGTTTCAAAGGCTGCACATAACTTTATCCATGGACTTACACCAAGTGAGTATGTTGTACCTGAGGAGGTTGTGGCAGCTAGTTTTCAGATTTGTGCAGATGAGCTGGATCAATTGTCGAGGGACATGATATAAAGAAATTGAAAGCACACGGTGGAGTGGAGGGTCTCGCCAACAAATTATCCACGTCTACTACTAATGGACTTTATTCAAAGGGAAACATTCATAGTTGCAACGATTGGTAGAAGTAAAAGCATTCGGAAAATTCGTTGAATGGCCATCCCCTCCTTTGATTTTTGTGCTCGGCTTGCTTTTCCAGCAACATCCAGCTTCACTTCAGCATTCATCTCCAGAGCATAAGAAATCTCCGATCCCCGGGCTGCATGCTTCTTTGCTGCAGGTCGCACCACAACACCACTTTCTCCAGGCTGTTTTGACGAGATGCATTCAGAAATACCTCAGAGAGGTGATGTCAGAGAATTAAAATCCTCAAAGGAAGAAAGAGAAGGCGCGACATCCATGGGTCCTGAACTCCGAGGTATGAGTAAAGAAGGTAACGCTTCTCAGGCACGACACCGATGATTCCAGCAACTGATGGTAACAAGGCAGAGCAAAAATGATAAAAATAATATGTATACATATATGTCAGAATGCCAAGTGGGAAGCGTGCAGCCCGATTTTGAGTAACGCGGGATGACTACCAGGTTCCGCGGAATAATCCCCCGCCACAAGACGTGTCATGAAATGGAGTTCCGCGGTAATCTGATAGTGGTTCCTTACCCGCGGAACTGCATCCCCGGGTCTATAAATAAGACCGCAAAACACCCATCCAGGAGAAAAAAACGGAGGCGACTACGACAAGAGAAGGAAACGGAACTCCGAAGAAAACCCTTTCCGTTTTTCTTCCGATAGAGAACGTAAGTTCTCAAGTTTATTTTTATTTTTATTTTTAAGTAAAAAAATGTTTAATAATAATATATATACGTATATATATTATTTTCAAAAAAATATATACTTTTCCCAATGTGGATACTCCCCGACTGGCAGGTTGAATTGACACACGGGATAAGTATTTTTCTCCTTAAAAATAAAATAAAAAATATATATGTGTATTTTATATATATAAAAATGTATATACATATATATTATTATTTTCAAAAATATATATATATACTTTTCCCAACGTGGATACTCCCCGACTGGCGGGTTGAATTGACACACGGGATAAGTATTTTTCTCCTTAAAAATAAAATAAAAAAATATATATGTGTATTTTATATATATAAAAATGTATATACATATATATTATTATTTTCAAAAATATATATATATATACTTTTCCCAAAGTGGATACTCCCCGACTGGCGGATTGAATTGACACACAGGATAAGTATTTTTCTCCTTAAAAATAAAATAAAAAAATATATATGTGTATTTTATATATATAAAAATGTATATACATATATATATTATTATTTTCAAAAATATATATATATACTTTTCCCAACGTGGATACTCCCCGACTGGCGAGTTGAATTGACACACGGGATAAGTATTTTTCTCCCTAAAAATAAAATAAAAAAATATATGTGTATTTTATATATATATAAATGTATATACATATATATTATTATTTTAAAAAAAAAAATATATATATATATATATATATATAAACTTTTCCCAACGTGGATACTCCCCGACTGGCGGGTTGAATTGACACAAGGGATAAGTATTTTTCTCCTTAAAAATAAAAGAATATATATATATATGTGTATTATATATATATACAAATATATTATTATTTTCAAAAATATATATATATACTTTTCCCAACGTGGATACTTCCCGACTGGCGGGTTGAATTGACACACGGGATAAGTATTTTTCTCCTTAAAAATAAAAAAATATATATATGTGTTATATATATATAAAAATATATATACATATATATTATTATTTTCAAAAATATATATATACTTTTCCCAACGTGGATACTCCCCGACTGGCGGGTTGAATTGACACGCGGGTTAAGTATTTTTATTTATTTATTTATTTTTATATTTTTTTCAAAAAAAAAAAACCATGTTTCCTGCGCACGGTGGGCCACATTATATATATACACGTATATATATAAAACTATGCATTATTATAAAAATATGTAATAATACATATAATATATATAAGGGCCAGGGTCCCGGGACTTCACGGGTGGGTCGTGTAATATATATATATATATATACAAAGCTACGGATTTTTATGATAAAAAAATATATAAAAATATGATATATATATATATGCAGGCCTCGGGAACCCGGCGCCTCACGGGCACGCCTCATTTATATATATATACTTATATATATATTCACGTCTTTTTCTTTATAAAAAAAAATATATGATACATATATATATGCAGGCCTCGGGAACCCGGCGCCCCACGGGCATGCCTCATATATATATATATACTTATATATATTCACGTCCTTTTTTTTATAAAAAAAATATATGATATATATATATGCAGGCCTCGGGAACCCGGCGTCTCACGGGCACGCCTCTCATATATATATATATATACTTATATATATATATAGTCACGTCTTTTTTTTTACAATAAAAAAAAATATGATATATATATATATGCAAGCCTCGGGAACCCGGCGCCTCACGGGCACTTGAAGGCCTGCCAAAGGAGAGAAGCCATTATGTTTACGGTGCTCTGTTTATCCATGCCCAGAGTAAAAAAAAAAAAAGACATCTTTATCAAGAATTTCTTAATCAGTCAATCTGATTTGGTCCAGAAATTCATGATTTTGATGAAAATGCGGGTACAACATTTGCAATTGGAAGTTGAGATAACAGAAGAGTACCTGGCACTACTCTTTCTTGCATTGTTGAGAGCGGCTTCATGAGCCATCTCTTGCACCAGCTTCTCTCACTCCGAGTCCAGCGCGCTCGTAGCCTCGTCCAGTAGCAGGATCGCCGGATTCTTTAGCATTGCTCGAGCAATGGCTATCCTCTATTTCTGTCCACCCGATAGTTGCAATCCTCTCTCCCCAACCTGCACCATGCAATTTCACTAATCTATCACTCATTCACTCCCAAGTCCCCACCAAATATTTCATTTTGCAGCCTTGTATTGCATTCCGTTGCATCTAACACAAAAATCATAATCCCATTTTAATCCCACCAGAAGACTACCATTACCAAATTAGCGGGTAGCTAAGAACAAATTGATTGTATCGTTTGATTGTGGAACTGAACATAGGGTGGATGTAAGGTTGGACTAGGTGTCAAAAAAAAAAAAGGGCCCGAGGATCCCAAGATGAGATATATATGTGTGTATATATATATATGTATACATATAGAAGCCTCGAAAAATATATTATACATTAAAAGGCTTCTAAAAATAAAAAAATATATATCTTAAAGGCCTTCAATATATATATATATAAATATATATATTATTTTCTAAAACACACATATATATGATAAAAGATTTCCAAAAATTAAGATTTTGATTTCTAAAATTATATAGATGTCCCGCGGGCGTCAAAAAATTCAGATTTTGATTTCTAAAATTATATAGATGACCCGCGGGCTTCCAAAAATTAAGATTTTAATTTCTAAAATTATATAGATGTCCCGCAGGCTTCCAAAAATTAAGATTTTGATTTCTAAAATTATATAGATGTCCCGCGGGCTTCCGAAAATTAAGATTTTGATTTCTAAAATTATATAGATGACCCGCGGGCGTCTAAAAATTAAGATTTTGATTTTCAAAATTATATAGATGTCCCGCGGGCGTCCAAAAATTAAGATTTTGATTTCTAAAATTATATAGATGTCCCGCGGGCGTCCAAAAATTAAGATTTTAATTTCTAAAATTATATAGATGTCCCGCGGGCATCCGAAAATTAAGATTTTGATTTTTAAAATTACATAGATGTCCCGCGGGCATCCAAAAATTAAGATTTTGATTTCTAAAATTATATAGATGTCCCGCGGGCGTCCAAAAATTAAGATTTTGATTTCTAAAATTATATAGATGACCCGCGGGCGTCCAAAAATTAAGATTTTGATTTCTAAAATTATATAGATGACCCGCGGGCGTCTAAAAATTAAGATTTTGATTTTCAAAATTATATAGATGTCCCGCGGGCGTCCAAAAATTAAGATTTTGATTTCTAAAATTATATAGATGTCCCGCGGGCGTCCAAAAATTAAGATTTTGATTTCTAAAATTATATAGATGTCCCGCGGGCATCCAAAAATTAAGATTTTGATTTCTAAAATTATATAGATGTCCCGCGGGCATCCAAAAATTAAGATTTTGATTTCTAAAAACATATATGCCCCGCGGGCCTCCAAAAATGAATATTTTATTTTCCAAAAATATATATATATTTGTCCCGCGGGCCCAAAATATATATATATATATATATTTTTTATATACACATACATCTTAGAAGACTTTCAAATATATATATATATATAATTATGTATTTCTCCCCGAGTAAATACTCTCCGGGAAGTGAGCTAAGTTGATATACGGGTGAATGACCTTTTTGCTCAGATCCGAGCCTTAATAGACCTAAAACCTCCAGTAAGCCCAAGGCGGCTCAAAAACCTTCCTACAAACCCACTTGGGTCCAAAATTCCTCAACAAGCCATTTGGGCTCAAGACCCTCAAAAAAGCCCAAGATAGCTCCAAACTCTCCAAAAAAGTCCAAGATGGCTCAAAAATCTCCAATAAGCCAACCCGGCCCCAAAATTCTTCAACCTGAGCCTTAATAGGCCTAGAACTTCCAGCAAGCCCAAGATGACTTAAAATCCTTCAACAAGTCCTCTTGAGCCAAAATCCCTCAACAAGCCCAGTTGGGCCTCAACCTCCTCAAATGGTCAAAGTTGATCCAAAAATACTTTAAAAATCGGTTAATCCATTTCTTGGTAAAACCACCCAATTATTCAATCCAGAGACTGAATGCGGGAGACGCTGGTTTCTTATATAGAAGCTGAAAGCGGGACACGCTGGTCTTCTGTGTAAATCCAGAAGCTAAGAGCGCACTTAGTTTGCTGTGTAGGGTCACTGGCGTAGCCGACGGGCCCCTCGCTAGTTCCCTGACCGAGTCATCGCTGGTCGACTGGCTAAGCGTAAACTCACATTTAAGTCATGGCGCGTGGCGTCGTGTACCTCACATTTAAGTCATGGCGCGTGGCGTCGTGTACCTCACATTTAAGTCATGGCGCGTGGCGTCGTGTACCTCACATTTAAGTCATGGCGCGTGGCGTCGTGTACCTCACATTTAAGTCATGGCGCGTGGCGTCGTGTACCTCATATTTAAGTCATGGCGCATGGCGTCCTGTACCTCATATTTAAGTCATGGCGCGTGGCATCATGAACCTCATATTTAAGACATGGCGCGTGGCGTCATGAACCTCATATTTAGGACATGGCGCGTGGCTTCATGTACCTCACATTCGAGTCACGGCGCGGGGCGAAGTGTACTCATTTATCTTTATATTTTTGTTAGACACGATTTTTCGTGCATTTGTAAAGACATAGAAAGATTTTCTACGCATTTCATCATTATTTCAATAAAAATAGTATTTTTTTTATTGTATTCAGCTCTTTTAATCAAGGATTTTCTTGTTGGAGATGTAAAATCAGAATGTGGAACACAATGCAAAATATTTCTGTGATATACTTTTCGGACTCGGTTAAAGAATTAGATGCTTTAAAATCTTGCTGGGAAATTAGTTAAGCATTTATTTTCAAAGCCGTAGGAAAACAATTATACCTTTAACCAAGTTATGATTTTTCACGAGGCCGGGAACAAATGGTGAACCCGACGTGAAGCATTCTCCCTTCATCTTTAAGAGCTGAAAACTTTGGTCTTTAAATGCTTATTTGATCTCTCGCCGCTAACACTCTAAAGCGCTCCTTTGCAGATCTCATGGCGCATTCGATGGCATTTGGATTTCTGCCTAATGGTGGTTTCGTCATTTCTGAGCCAAACCACATGGATGCGGCTATCCTGCATCACTTTATTCGCGTACCAGAGAAACCGGAACACCGTGTCTATCGACACGTCGACTACTCTCCTGTAGTGATAAAGTGAAGAAGAGATCGATCTGCGCTACTTAAGGAGCCTCTTATTGTTCAAAGCCCTAGGACCACTCCTATTCAACCAACAAAGTCTCTGCAGGCGCCAATCCGAATGGGCCCGCCTGCTTTACAGTCGGACTACGCCAAAAAGTCCGCCCATCGGCTTGCTGCACCAGCCCAACCAGCAGCACAACAGCCTGCAGGACAACCTGTTTTGCAGTCCCACTCCATGAAAAGGTCTGCGAGACAATCTACTGCAACTCGGCTTGTGCCAACTGGCCAACCAGAAGCCAATGTTCCCCGAAAAGGGAGCGAAACTATACCAAATCCTGTTCGATGCACCATCACTCACCAATTTGGTCGGGCTGCCTCAAGGATTGTTGACCTAGCCCCCCGACCTGACCGAGATGACACCTGGGAGCAGAAGAAGTCAAGAAGGCAGGCCAAAATTTCTCAGCTTCATGCTCCATCGGCCGATGAAAGGGATGATCAGTTCAAGCTACAAGGACCTATTATTGTCCAGTCAGGTCTGGGTACCTTGCAATTTGTCATCCCCAATCCGACGCATTCGCCCCATCAGTCAACGGATGCTCCATCTAGCTCACAAGCTAGAGTCAAATCTGCAGGTCACTATGATACTGCCAACATAGTGACGGTTCCTCATCACGTACCAAGGAAATCGAGGAAAAAAGCACACCAGAAAAAGTAATCCGGGAAAACAACTTCCCGTTTAAACTTGAAGGCTTCACCACCACTGCCATCAGGGCCAAGGTATAGGCTTTTTTCACACCCCCGACAAAGGGGTAGGCCGCAGAAGAAGCTACTACAGAACGCTCGCAAATCGAGGGTATCCCAAAAGCCGAGACTCTGTAACAAGTGGCACTATCCTCAAAGACGCCATACAACTTATCCACGTTCGGTGCTCAGACTGATCCCTAATTTTATACACAAAAATCAATTCGCCTCATTGATCAGATTGAGGGAGGATATGACTTATGCGCCTGTCGTGGCCCCGTTCCGAGGAGAGCACCGGATGCCACACCCCAAGAGAGAAGCTAAAAGAAGGAGGCATCTCCTCCAAACGATGGAAGTCAACATGGTGGACCTCACCCAGCCAAGCACTTCAAAAGCTTCAGAGATGTTTGTTGGTCCCGAGTTGATGGCCTAACCCAAGAGGGGAGGGGTGAATTGGGTTCTTTAAAATTTCTTTTGTAAACTTAAAAATCTTAACCCCTTGAAAAGGTTAATCCCCTTTTTAAGCGAATGGAGAGCAAATAAGATAAAGCAGTAGAAATAAGTAGAACACAAGATTTATAGTGGTTCGGGCAAACCTTCCCTACTCCACTCTTCCAAGCTCACACTCCGTTGTGACTTGGGTTCCACTATGTATTCCACGAATACACTTAGAGTCACCGCTCTCTTCTAGATTCAAAGCTCTAGGGGGCATAACAACTAGAGCCACTTGCTCTCTTCTAGATTCAAAGCTCTAGGGGGCATATACAACTAGAGCCACTTGCTCTCTTCTAGATTCAAAGCTCTAGGGGGCATATACAATCACTTGCACAAGTAGGTGATGAGTCTCACTCCAATCACACCCTACTTTGCATATACTTGATCTTAGCTACCCAAGCTAAATCAAGATTTATACAACAAGACAATGAAATAAATGAAACTACACTTTACAGATTTGTGTAGGCAGATTGAGCTCGAGGAAGAAATCAAAGGCAGCTTGGATGATGATCGTTGAAGCAACTTGCAGTTTGAAGCTCTTTCTTCCTTTGAATCACTCAAATATGGAGAAAAGGAATTTGAAAGTCTTTCTTGCACTTCTTTTCTCTCTATGATCCTTAGTGTAGTGTGTATTGTATTTTCTCACGTTCATTTGAATGTCTTTTTATAGAGTGAGAAAGATTGGAACGTTGTAGGAGTGGTTGTCGCGCAATAAATGAACTCCAACGTTCAAAAATTCGAACGTTATACTCCAAGTCGAAGATGGAGTCGACTTGGCCTGCGACTTGGCTTCCAAGTCGCACCTGGAGTCGACTTGGCCTGCGACTCCAGTTCTTCCAGATTCCAAGTCTGAGTCTTTGGTCGACTTGGCTTTGGACTTCGACTCAAGTCGATCCTGAAGTCGACTTGACTTGCGACTTGACTCGACTTTTGCTGGAAATGCTTTGAGCTTCTTTTGATCTGCTTTTTCATCCTTGGTTTTCTTTCTTTTGAATAAGCTTGAGAACTTGTGGTTGACTTGATAGACTTGTTTTGATGTTGATCTTGAATCCTTGCTTTGATCTTCGAGAACCTTGAGTTGTTCTTGAAAATGGTCCTTGCATCCTTTTTGGATTTGATTATTTTCAATTTGATCTTTTGGATAAGCTTGGAAATACAAACTTCAAGTCTGAAGTCGAAGTTGGAGTCGACTTGGTCTGCGACTTCGCCCAAGTCGCACATGGAGTCGACTTCGTCTGCGACTTCGCCATGTTCGTGAACCAGATTTCAGCGCTGGACACTTTTGGTCGTTTGAGGTCGATTCCGAAGTCGACTTCGTCTGCGACTTGACTACCCAAGTCGCAAGTGGAGTCGACTTGACTTGCGACTTCACCTGTCAGTCCTTCCATTTTCAAATCTGTCCACCTGTGGCCATTCCAAGTCCCTAGAGAAGTCGACTTGGGTATCGACTTCGTACCAAGTCGAAGTCCGAGTCGACTTGGTGATCGACTTGGTCTCTTTGCTTTCCTTAAACACTTGGCAAACTTATTAGTATTCTTTTTAACCTCAAATTAGTTCTTGTTAATCATCAAAACTTACACTTTGGTCAATTTTGTTTTGAGTCATTGTTTCCAACAATCTCCCCCTTTTTGATGATTGACAAAACTACATTTGAGTTGATACCTTTTTGAGTATTTAAGCAAGTTCATGTAAAAAACAGAGCATTCAAACATATTACCATAGAAAGCAGAGCATATACATATTCATGACAGAGCATTATTTTCATAATTCACTCAAAATATTCATGTCAAGCATAAAACATCTTTCATGTATATCTGTTTCATTTTTACAAAATGCAATGAAAAACAAAATGAAACCTAGATACAAGTTACCCAACCCAAAACGAAAAGAAACTCTAACTCTTAAACCGATCTTTTCTCCCCCTTTTTGTCAATCAAGCAAAAATAACGATTTGATAAACTGAAATTGAGAGATTTGATATGGAATAGGTTTGATGGGACAATGGTGGGCCGAGGAGTAGACAAGAGAAGCGTGATCGGGAGTTGCCTCTCTATGAACTGATCCCGACTCGTAGGGATCAAGTTCAGGCATGGGTCTCTTCTTATGTCGGCCTGAGGCAAGATGGTAGCGGATAGTCCGCATTTCCCGCTCGATTCTGTCTTGCCGGGAGTGCATATCCTCGAGCGCATTTAGAACGCCGGTGACAAGACTTGTCATCCGGTCTTCTTTGTAATCCATTTCTGCCCTCATTGCAACTATTTCTTCCTTTAATTCCTTTAGGGTGACCTCCTCAGAGGAGGTTGGAGGCACCCGTTCTCTTGCAGCAAACCCTTGTGGAGAGTAGGATCCGTGCGATGGTGGAGAAGCGGCCCGTGCCGGTGATGCTATGGGAGGTTGCTCCCCCTCAGCTTGTGCATCGTCGTCTCGCTCTTCTTCTGGAGCTTCCGGTCTAAGTTGAAGCACATTGATCTTCATTCTTTGGATGAGTGCTTTGTTAATGGCATTTGTGATTTTGAGTACTTCGAAAGGCTCACCTTCAATATCCACTTTGTAATGTTCAAGGATTTTTGTGATCCAGGTGCCATATGGGAGAACTCCTCGTGGATTTTCCTTTCTGGATGCTAGGGCTTCAAGAAATAACTTAGGTAAGCTTACCCTAACTTTGTTTGCCACTTTCCATAATATTTCTGCTTCTTGTGGATTTACTTGATTTCTTCCCCCGCCTTTTGGGTATATGCAGTGGGCAATTAGAAGTCTGAGTACCCGTAGCCTGGGTGATAGATCCATGTATCGAAGAAATCTAATTCCCGGATGATACTTGTTGCTCCGAGTGAGCTGGTTATACATTTTATCCATTGTGAGATCTTCTGGTAAAGGCTCATTCACAAATGGGACTCCAAATATTTCTCCTAAATCAATCCTTGCTCCCTTCTTGCTTGGAGTTATCCCAATTCCAAGTTTGATTTCTACTCCCTTGACAAAAGTTGCATATTTTTCGTCATCCCATAGATAATAGAAAATCCGAGTAAGATCTGGATAAACCTTTTCATCCTCTTTTAGCAACTTGGTCCATCCTTGAAAATCCAATAGATCTTCTATATCGGATTCATAATCTTTCAAAAATTTGAAATCTATAATCTTGGGTATAAATACCTTCCGTTCATAGAAGCTTTTGTAAAAACGACTGTGCTGGAGTTCGGTTTGGAAGTAAGTGGTAGGCATCTTCAATACTTGAGTTTTCCTAGCCGGAGTACCCCTTTTGCTTGCTCCAGATTGTGTACTCTGTGAGGTTTGGGCTTGTTGTTGACTAGGTGCTCGATCGGATGATTGAGTGGTTTGGAATCGCACCCGTCTACCCGTAGAAGTTGATGGTTCTTCTCTGGCCCTTTTTGCCGGTGTCCTAGCTTTCCTAGGAACATCCTCTGCAGTATTGGATGAAGGTTGTGAGGGAACCCGTTTGGGGTATGGTTTTGAGACAGCTTTCTTTGGTGCCATTTGGGATGGTTTGGAGTTGGAATTTGAACTTTTTTTTTTTTTTTTTTTTTTGAGAGAGAGAGGAAATGAGATGAAGCGGTATTTCAGAAATGTAGAGACGGAGGAACTTCTGAGAGGAAAAAAGGAGAAAACTTGAGAGACTAGGGAGAAAGAAAGAGAGTGAGAGAGAGAGCAAGAGAGAAAGGAATAGAGAGAGAGAGAAACGAAGAGGGAGTTACCGGAGCCGGAAATGGAGTTTGCCGGTCGAAGGAGTTTCCGGAGATGAGGAGAAAGAGAGAAAAACAGAGAGAGAGAGAGAGAGAGAGAAGAAAACAGTGAGGGAGAGAGAGAAAAAAGAAACGGAGAGGAAAATCGGAGAGAGAGAAAAGGAAATCGCCGGAAAGGTTAGCCGGAGATGGAGAAGAAAGAAAATCGCCGGAGGGGAGAGGGAAAAGAGAAAAATAGGGAGGCCGGAGAGAAATGAGGAAGAAAAGAGAGAAAAGGGAAGAAAAAGATGAAATGGGCGGCCGAATGTGAATCGTCGCGCGCGGAGTCGACTTTGCCCTAGGCGAAGTCGACTTCGATCCTTCTGGAGTCGACTTCTCCTGGGGCGGAGTCGACTTCGACCCTAACGGAGTCGACTTCGCTTCTGAAGCGGAGTCGACTTAGCGTCCCTGGAGTCGACTTGACTCATCGACTTGATATTTTCCAATTTTAATTTTCTTATTTGTTTTTCCTAGTTTAGCTCTATCATCCCCATATCATTTCTAATCTTATAAAATGAATCCTTGGCTAGAGGTTTGGTAAAAATATCAGCAATTTGGTCTTCTGTTTTCACATATTCTAAGCATACATCATGATTCTCAACATGTTCACGAATAAAGTGATGTCTCACATCAATATGCTTGGTTCTTGAATGCAGTACAGGATTTTTAGTTAAACAAATTGCACTTGTATTATCACATCTAATAGGAATATTAACATAATCAATACCATAATCTTTCAACTGTTGTTTCATCCAAAGTAACTGGGCACAGCAACTACCGGCGGCTATGTATTCGGCTTCCGCAGTAGATAATGCAACACTTGTTTGTTTTCTTGAATGCCATGAAACTAGCATATGTCCAAGAAATTGACAAGTTCCACTGGTACTTTTTCTATCTACTTTATATCCGGCAAAGTCTGCATCCGAATAGCCGATTAGATCAAAGGTTGACCCCTTTGGATACCATAGTCCAAGGTTTGTGGTTTTCATCAAATAAAAAATTCTTTTCACAGCAAGTAGATGTGATTCTTTGGGACATGCTTGAAATCTAGAACACATACAAACACTAAATAAGATATCGGGTCTAGAAGCAGTTAGGTAAAGCAAAGATCCTATCATGCTCCTATAAAGCTTTTGATCGATACTTTTACCGTTTTCATCCGTGTCGATTTTGATTGTTGAGCTCATTGGAGTGTTTGCCCCTTTGCTATTCTGCATTCCAAATTTCTTGAGCATCTCTTTGACATACTTGGACTGGTTCAGAAATATTCCTTCACTTTGTTGCTTGATTTGTAGTCCAAGGAAGAAATTTAATTCTCCCATCATGCTCATTTCGAACTCATTCTGCATTATCTTAGAAAATTCTTGACAAAGATTTTCATCAGTAGCACCGAATATTATGTCATCCACATAAATCTGTACAATCAAAATATTTTTATTTTTGTACTTGATGAATAAAGTAGTGTCTACTTTCCCTCTTTGAAACTCATGATCAATCAAGAATCTATTTAACCTTTCATACCAAGCTCTTGGTGCTTGTTTTAGTCCATATAACGCTTTGGTTAATTTATAAACATACTTTGATTGATCCTTTTCTTCAAAACCAGGGGGTTGTTCAACATATACTTCTTCATTCAAATAACCATTCAAAAATGCGCTTTTTACATCCATTTGAAACAATTTGAAGTTCATATGAGAAGCAAATGCTAGTAGGATGCGTATGGCTTCTAATCTAGCCACGGGTGCATATGATTCTTCAAAATCAATTCCTTCTTCTTGGGAATACCCTTTGGCTACTAATCTTGCCTTGTTTCTAATTACAAGACCGCTTTCGTCTAATTTGTTCCTAAATACCCATTTTGTACCAATGACTGTATGATTGTTTGGTCTAGGAACTAAATGCCATACATTGTTTCTTTCGAATTGATTTAGCTCTTCTTGCATTGAAATAACCCAATTTTCATCATTAAGAGCTTGTTCAATGGTATTTGGTTCAATTTTCGATACAAACGCATATTGGCCATAAACGTTTTGTTTTGATCTTCTAGTTTTTACTCCTTCATATATGTTTCCAATAACTTGTTCAATTGGATGGGCATTTTTAAACTTTAAATCAGTTGGAGGTTTGTAAGATTCATTACCTTCACTTACCTCTTCCTCCTCTGGATTTTCTGGCTTGAGCTCGAGTTCCTTTGGTTGTTCTTTGCCTTTCGTCTCATCTGCATCACTTAGTTCATCCTCCTTTCTCGGAGTTTGGTTAAATTCATCAAATACAACATGTATGGATTCTTCTACAACTTGATTTCGTTTATTGAATACTCTATATGCTTTGCTATTTGATGAATAACCAAGGAATATAGCCTCATCACTTTTGGCATCTAATTTTCCCAAGTTGACTTTTCCATTGTTTAAAACATAACATGTACATCCAAAAACATGAAAATAAGATATATTTGGTTTCCTTCCTTTCCAAAGTTCATATGGAGTCTTTTTCAAGATTGCTCGAATGGTAACACGATTCAAAACATGACAAGCTGTACTCACAGCTTCACCCCAAAATTTCTTGGATAGATTGCTCTCATTTAGCATAGTTCTAGCCATCTCTTGTATAGTTCTATTTTTCCTTTCAACTACTCCATTTTGTTGTGGAGTTCTTGGTGCAGAAAATGTGTGGTGAATTCCTTTTTCATTACAAAATTCCATGAATCGTTTGTTTTCAAATTCGCCACCATGATCGCTTCTTATGGTCACAATAGTACTCTGTTTTTCATTTTGCACCAAATTCACAAAAGTTGCAAACATAGAGAAGGCTTCATCTTTACTAGCTAAGAGAATTATCCAAGTGAATCTTGAAAAATCATCAACTATGACAAATACATATTTCTTTCCACCAATGGTTAGAATGTCGGATGGCCCGTATAGATCCATATGTAGTAATTCAAGTGGCTTTGTGGTGGAAATTTCCTTTTTGGTAGAGAAAGGCATCTTGGGTTGTTTTGATAATTGACATGCCTTGCAAATTTTGTCTTTGTCATATTTCAACTTTGGTAATCCTTCTACCAAATTCTTTTTCCAAAGGGTCTTTATATTTCCCATGTTTACATGTCCAAGCCTTTTATGCCAAACCCATGGATCATTATCAATGGCCATAAGACATTGACCATTCAATTCATCAAGTGAAACCAAATAAACATTTCCATGTCGTTTACCACTAAACATGATATGTTCTCCATCAAATACATTACATATAGATGATTCAAACACAACTTTATATCCTTTATCACATAATTGGCTAATACTCATTAAATTGTGTTTGAGTCCTTCAACAAACAAAACATCTTCCATGCATGCATTTGAGGTACTAAGTATATTTCCTTTACCTTTAATTTTACCTTTTTCATTATTTCCAAAGGCAACCATTCCATCGTTGCAAGGCTTAAGTTTATGAAACAAACTTCTTTCACCGGTCATATGCCTTGAACAACCGCTATCCATGAACCATTCATTGTTTGCCTTTGCCTTAAAACATATCTGAAAAATAAGGAAATAAATCTTATCTTTTTGGTACCCATTTTATGGGTCCATTTGGGTTAGTAATAGAATCTAATCTAAGTTGATCTAACTTTGAAAGCCCAAATCTTGTGTTTCTTGGAACCCAAACTAATTTAACACCATGGTCATATAGTTTCTTAAAATTACATTTGTAAGTTTTATGACCCATCTTATTGCAGAAATTACAAGCCAAAGGTAATCTTGGAGTAGGTTTCCAAGCATGCAAAGGTTCAATCATTGGTCTTCTAGTCCACTTAAAATTTTTCTTTTGTGGCTTGTATATAGATGTATTTTTAGTTTGATTTTTCTCAAGTATTTGTTCATTTGATTTGCTACTTTCTCCTTGCTCAAATGTATGATACCCAAGACCTCTTTTATGTGTTTGGGAGGTCATATTCAGAAACATTTTAACATTTTCTCCTGGATTAGAGAACTTAGCTAATGATTCATTTAATGATTTGTTCTTCATTTTCAGCAATTCAGTTTCATCTTTCAATTTGACTAATCTTTCTGCAAGTTTACCATTTACAATTATTGTTGCATCACATTGTCTCTTCTTAATTGTAAACTTGCTTCCTAATTTCTTCATTTCTTCATATAATGAATCATATGCAGTTTGTAGTTCATCTAATTCAGTACATTTGAGGCATTCATGAGAGGAAGAATAACTTGAATTAGAAAGGGAGAGTTTGGAACTTACCTCTTCATTGCTTGTGTCTTTTGTTGAGGTAATTTGTTCTTCTTGCTCGATTTGTGCCATGCAGCAAATTCTTGCACATTCTTCCGCCTCTATGTCATCGGTTGAGAAGCTACTCGTCGTAGATTCTTCATCATTTACGTACATGCCTCTTCCTTTGTATTTCTGGAATCTTCTATTGTTCCCTCGATCCTTTCTTTGTTCTTTTGCCTTGTTTTCTTCGGGAGTTGGACATTGAGCCTGCATATGTCCCGAACCGCCGCATCGGTAGCACTTGGTTGATTCTTTCTTCTTCTCTTGGGGAGTTCTTTCTTTGAAGCTTCTGAAATTTTTGCCTTTCCTCACAAATTTTCTGAATCGTTTTGTGAGTAGAGCAATCTCGTCGTCATTTTGAGAAGAAGATGTGTCATCGGTGTCTTGTGCGGCTTTTAAGGCAATTGCTCTTTTGCCCCTGTGTTGATCTTCATTCCTTTTCTTAATTAGCTCATGTGACATAAGTGAGCTAATTAAGTTTTCAAGCTTCAGCGTGTTGAGGTCTTTGGCTTCTTCAATTGCAGTGATCTTTGGAGTCCATGATTCGGGTAGAGCTCTTAAAATCTTCATGACCTGCTCAGATTCAGATATTGCTTTTCCAAGACCTTTTAAAGCATTAGTAATCTTAGAGAATCTAGCAAACATTTCAGAAATATTTTCTGTTTCTAGCATTCTAAAGTTCTCTAGTTCTCCAATCAAAATATTCCTTCTCGTCCCTTGGACTTGAGAAGTTCCTTCGTAGATAGAGATTAGTGTATCCCATATCTCTTTGGCGGTTAAGCAAGAGGATACTCTATCATACTCGGAAGCAGTGAGAGCACAAAATAAGGAGTTCATAGCTTTGGCATTGCTCTTCACTATTCTTACTTCCTCATCGGTCCATTTGGAAGCTCGTTCATCGGTAGGCAGTATTACTCCATCTTGGATAGCAATCCAAGAGTCCATATCGGTAGCCATGATGAGTTGCTTCATACGAAGCTTCCAATATCCAAAATTGTTCCCATCAAACAACGGTGGCCTTGTAAAGGATTGGCCTTCAGCAAATGCGGGAACGGAAGTAGATTGGGATGCCATTTCAATAAGATCTCTTTGATAAACTCAAAGACCTGCTCTGATACCACTTGTTGGTCCCGAGTTGATGGCCTAACCCAAGAGGGGAGGGGTGAATTGGGTTCTTTAAAATTTCTTTTGTAAACTTAAAAATCTTAACCCCTTGAAAAGGTTAATCCCCTTTTTAAGCGAATGGAGAGCAAATAAGATAAAGCAGTAGAAATAAGTAGAACACAAGATTTATAGTGGTTCGGGCAAACCTTCCCTACTCCACTCTTCCAAGCTCACACTCCGTTGTGACTTGGGTTCCACTATGTATTCCACGAATACACTTAGAGTCACCGCTCTCTTCTAGATTCAAAGCTCTAGGGGGCATAACAACTAGAGCCACTTGCTCTCTTCTAGATTCAAAGCTCTAGGGGGCATATACAACTAGAGCCACTTGCTCTCTTCTAGATTCAAAGCTCTAGGGGGCATATACAATCACTTGCACAAGTAGGTGATGAGTCTCACTCCAATCACACCCTACTTTGCATATACTTGATCTTAGCTACCCAAGCTAAATCAAGATTTATACAACAAGACAATGAAATAAATGAAACTACACTTTACAGATTTGTGTAGGCAGATTGAGCTCGAGGAAGAAATCAAAGGCAGCTTGGATGATGATCGTTGAAGCAACTTGCAGTTTGAAGCTCTTTCTTCCTTTGAATCACTCAAATATGGAGAAAAGGAATTTGAAAGTCTTTCTTGCACTTCTTTTCTCTCTATGATCCTTAGTGTAGTGTGTATTGTATTTTCTCACGTTCATTTGAATGTCTTTTTATAGAGTGAGAAAGATTGGAACGTTGTAGGAGTGGTTGTCGCGCAATAAATGAACTCCAACGTTCAAAAATTCGAACGTTATACTCCAAGTCGAAGATGGAGTCGACTTGGCCTGCGACTTGGCTTCCAAGTCGCACCTGGAGTCGACTTGGCCTGCGACTCCAGTTCTTCCAGATTCCAAGTCTGAGTCTTTGGTCGACTTGGCTTTGGACTTCGACTCAAGTCGATCCTGAAGTCGACTTGACTTGCGACTTGACTCGACTTTTGCTGGAAATGCTTTGAGCTTCTTTTGATCTGCTTTTTCATCCTTGGTTTTCTTTCTTTTGAATAAGCTTGAGAACTTGTGGTTGACTTGATAGACTTGTTTTGATGTTGATCTTGAATCCTTGCTTTGATCTTCGAGAACCTTGAGTTGTTCTTGAAAATGGTCCTTGCATCCTTTTTGGATTTGATTATTTTCAATTTGATCTTTTGGATAAGCTTGGAAATACAAACTTCAAGTCTGAAGTCGAAGTTGGAGTCGACTTGGTCTGCGACTTCGCCCAAGTCGCACATGGAGTCGACTTCGTCTGCGACTTCGCCATGTTCGTGAACCAGATTTCAGCGCTGGACACTTTTGGTCGTTTGAGGTCGATTCCGAAGTCGACTTCGTCTGCGACTTGACTACCCAAGTCGCAAGTGGAGTCGACTTGACTTGCGACTTCACCTGTCAGTCCTTCCATTTTCAAATCTGTCCACCTGTGGCCATTCCAAGTCCCTAGAGAAGTCGACTTGGGTATCGACTTCGTACCAAGTCGAAGTCCGAGTCGACTTGGTGATCGACTTGGTCTCTTTGCTTTCCTTAAACACTTGGCAAACTTATTAGTATTCTTTTTAACCTCAAATTAGTTCTTGTTAATCATCAAAACTTACACTTTGGTCAATTTTGTTTTGAGTCATTGTTTCCAACAATGTTGACCCGGTCAATGGCAGCCGCAATGCCCATTACGCCACCATTCTGTAGCCTCTCTCATCCTGAAGGTATTAGGGCCGCTCTCCCAAGAGGCCAATTTGAAGTCTCTTACATGGTGGGCGAAGAAGAAGAGGTTCTTACACCCAAGTCTCAGCTCATTCATGATCTCCAGGAGGAAATTAAGCGTATGAAACGGGCCATGGAAACTCCAGACAACAAGACAACAAGTTCCCATCAACCGCCATCACCAAGGAACCGTCAGTCAGTCCATCAGCCCGAGAAACCAACCAGGCAGCGGAGGTCCAGAGGGAGATGAAAATGCAGAATTGGAACAAGGCTTTCCGCAATTCAACAATCTGGGTATCAATACCCCTCGAACTCAAGACGCGCGGGTAAACACACCCCTGGGATCTCCACCCGGGTTTGTCGCGCAAAAGGAGATGGTGCATCAGCTTGTGGCTGAATGCCTTCGTCGCCAGGCACCTCAACTTACTGGGGTCCCTACAACGACAATCAACAGGCCTTATCCCCTAGAGGTTGAAGCAGAGCTGCTACCTAGAGATTTGAAGCCACCAAAGATCCAATTCGATGGGATCGGGAGTGCGTTAAAGCACCTGGCATCTTTCCACTATGCCATGGGCAACTGGGCACACCATTCAAATTTTTATCTTCGAATGTTTCCCAATACTCTTTCTGGTGATGCTTTCCAGTGGTACATATCTCTCCCAACCGGCTCAGTCCAAACATGGGAAGAGATGAAAGAAATGTTCACCTCCCGATTCGTTGATACTACACGAGAAGTACAACTATCGAAATTATCTACCTTGTCCCAAAAGAAGGACGAGTCGGTTGAAGACTACATCACTAGATGGCAAAGGGCCGCTAACCGATGTCAAGCACCCCTCTCTCAAGCAATGAAGGTCAATCTTTGCCGGAATGGCATCAAGACAGAAATTTCGTTGCTGATGAATGAACAATTAAGTACATTTCAGGCCCTAGCTACCGAAGCTTGTCGAAAAGAGTATTTATTATCTCAACAAAAAGCCTAGAAGAAGGAGTCATTCACAACTACTACGTTTAAGAAGAAGAAAACTGGAGAAACCTCTGCAAACACTACAGAGGTTAAGAAGCAGCCGGATAAAGCAAAGCCGTCCGCAAAAGAACAGCCTGCAAAACCCTTCCGAAGAGAAGAAATCCAATACGCCTTCGGGGAAGATGACGTGGAGACGCTATTCCAGCACCTCATGTCAACCGGGCTATTCGAGTTGCCCGCCCCAAAAAGGCCAGAAGAAGTTGGACGTACTTCTCATCAGCGATATCGCAGTTACCACCGATATGTCGGTCACCCCACTAAGAAGTGTTGGGATCTCCAAGCAATATTGCAAGATTATATCGATAAGGGGATTATAAAACTCAGTCCCCCAGCGCAAGCTTCATCAAATGTTGTGACAATTGAGATGACAGAAAAAGGTGATTGGGAAGTGGTTCGAAAACCACCAAGCCTAAGACGGACAAAAAGATGTCTCAAAAATTTATACAGAGAAGACAAAAGAATAAGGGATAAAGTCATTCTCCCTTTCTTCTCAAGGCATTTGAGGCATTCAGTTATTCCATGAGAATCATAAGTATGCATTGCCGCACTTGTTTGATTATTCACTGGCGGTCTGTCAAATGGGGCAAACAGAAGAGTTTGCACTCAGGCACTTTTTTTTTAGCTTGGCCCATGACAGTTGTGCCCTTCTCTGTATCTCCTCGCTTCCCGAAGAAGCATTTGGTTCTTGGGAAGAGTTCGTTGATATGTTTATCCTGAGATTCCACGAATATGAAATAGAGTTCCCTCCAGAGATGATAGAAGTCATGCACCCCCTATCAGGGGAATCTTAATATGACTACATCTTGAGATGGATAAACTGCAGAATAATCAACCAAAAATTAGATAAAGAAGGAATCATGGTTCACCAGTGCATCAAGTCAATGAGTGGGCATTTTCCTGAAATTCCAAAAGTACAGCCATTTTTCTCGGACGTACGGCGAACATTGGCTAAGGACATTCAGGACTCTTCCTCTTGCAACATGGTGCAAGTTGAAGAGGACGTTCTTGCAATCCTTCGATCTGGTCGAATCACACCAGAAAATAAGGGTAAAGCCCCAGCACAAGAAAATCGTACTCTGCCAGAACAGCACATACCAGTCAATCATGGGAAATCCTCAGTAAGCTATGATGTCCTTGAACACTTGAAGCGACTCCCTGCTCGACTCAGTATTTACGATGCCTTGCAGTTGTCGCAAGAAGCCAGGGATGCACTGGTTAATGCTCTGACAGACGAAAATGTCCGTCTTGCTCACCTGGTCAACGCTACTGAATGTGATGAGGTCATTTCGTTCACTGATGAGGATATGTTGCTTGGAGACATTAATCACAACCGACCTTTATATGTCACGAGCAACCTGGCCGGTGAACTGGTTAACAGAATCATGATTGATGCTGGGTCCGCGATTAATATCTGCCCCTTCGAACACTTAGAAGAATCGGAATTTATCCGTCAGCATTAAAAGACACTAGTGTGGTGATTCACGGGTTTAATCAAGGGACTCAAAAGGCCATGGGCCTAATTGAGTTGTAACTAAGCATAGAAGATTTCTGCACGAAAATCTCATGCTTTGTAATTAATGCTCCGACCTCATATAACTTGCTGTTAGGGAGGCCTTGGCTCCACTGCAATAAGATCATCGCATCAACCATACATCAATGCTTCAAGTACTGCAAGGATGGAGTCGAAAAAAGAATTTTTGCTGACCATAAACCATTCACAATGGCAGAATCATTTTACTCTGATGCTAAGTATTATGACTTGGCATCTGCTGTCAACACATCAATGAAAGCAGTTGAAGCAACCACATTAGAAGGTCAGCAGGAGGTATCTCAGGCTCCCCTCATCCCAGTAAGCACAGATATATGCTCGAAGGGTGAGAAGATGGAAGGTCAAGGTCGTGGTCGAGGGAGCGGTCGTGGACGAGGAACGACAGAACCAAGGGCTCAATTTCAAACCAAATTAGAAAATATGAGCCTCGATCCAGTACATCCACTACCGCGACAACGATAGGGGGCAACCATACCACCTCCTACCAGCTATAGCAACACTGCTGCAGGCTCACGGTTCTACCTAGACCTCGAAGTCCTGAAAAAGGTTGCTAAACCGCCTCGAGCCAATTCCCCTAGGTTTGAGGTGGATCTGGAAGCTCTTCGGAGATTCCGGAATCAGGCCAATGAGGAAGCCAAGTCACTTTATTGTGAGAGTGACAGAATGGCCACTGAGGCCGCTCACCAAAATAAAAAATCTAAGGAAACGCTCGATGAGGTTTTAGCAATACTCATGGGGTTTAATGTATCTGCTCCAAGTGTGCAGGAACCTCAAGATGAAAAATTTGCCAAAAAACATTTCATAAAGCAATATGGCAAGGTTTACGGTAGCCCTAACAAATCCTCTTGTATGCCCACCGCTAAGCTCAAGAAATGGGATTTTCATCACTATAGCAGAGAAAGCAAGAAAATTATGGATTTGATGGGATTCTATCCTGATGAAACACATCTATCAGGCCTCGGAAGCGACATCCCTATCCCGTTATCCGAAAGACCCCCTGGTTATCAAAAGGGTAACAAAAGACTCGGCCTTGGGTATGAAGAAGAAGAAGACGGCAACTTCGCCACCACCTACTGCGTCTCCACAAGTGATGACTCTAACAATGATGAAGAGGCATTAATGGAACCAGAGGATGCTCCACCCACAATTGAGGATGGAGGGCAGTCTACTATTGATGTACTTGAGGAATTCAATCTCGGGACTGAGGAGGATCCGAGACCCATTTTTATTGCCAAAAACCTGATCGAAAAAGAAAAGGTGGCATTGAGGCAGCTTTTAAGTGAATTCAAAGATGTTTTTTCTTGGGGGTATTCCGAAATGTCAGGTCTCAACCCCGCTGTTGCAATGCACCATCTACATATTACGCGGGATAAAAAGCCAGTCAAGCAAGCTCCGAGAAGGTTTCGACCAGAGCTCGAAGAACAAATCATCAAAGAAGTTGAAAAACTCATTGATGCTGAATTCATTCGGGAAATCAAATTTCCAAAATGGATTTCTAGCATTGTTCCTGTCAAAAAGAAAAATGGGCAGATCCGCATCTGCGTAGATTTTCGAGATCTAAACGAAGCATGCCCTAAAGATGAATTTTCTCTTCCTTTAACTGATTTGTTAATCGACAGCACAGCTCTGTACGACACATTCTCCTTTATGGATGGATATTCGGGATATAATCAAATCAAGATGGCTCCAGCAGATGAAGCCGCAACAGCATTTCGAACGCCGATGGGTGTCTTTTGCTACAAAGTCATGCCTTTTGGTCTTAAGAATGCCGGCGCAACTTATCAAAGGGCCATGCAAAATATATTTCATGATATGTTACACAAACATGTTGAGTGTTATGTCGATGACCTGGTTGTAAGATCTGAAGGTCACAATAAGCACAAAGAAGATTTGAGATCGGTATTCTTGCGCCTAAGAAAGTATGATCTCAAGATGAATCCTCTCAAATGTGCATTTGGAGTATCATCCGGGAGATTCCTCAGGTTCATAATCCGCCAAAGGGGAATCGAGGTCGATCCACTCAAAACGGAAGCAATTGAAAATATGCCGCCTCCGCGAAACCTCAGAGAACTTAGGAGTTTGCAAGGCCAATTGTCGTATATCCGGCGTTTCATCTCCAACTTGTTCGGCCGATGCCAGCCCTTTCCCAAGTTAATGAGAAAAGATGCGACTTTCTAGTGGGACGCGAAATGCCAACAAGCCTTTGAAGCCATCAAAGAATTGCTGCAAAATCCTCCTGTTTTGACAACTCCAGCAAAAGGAAAGCCGCTCATTCTCTATATTGCTGCCAGCCCACAATCACTGGGGGCATTGCTCGCACAAGAAAATGCCCAAGGCAAAGAACAAGCCACATATTATCTCAGTCGTCGATTATTGCAAGCTGAATGTAATTATTCCTCGATTGAGAAGATTTGTCTAGCATTAGTTTTTGTGGCACAAAAGCTAAGACATTACTTCCTCGCGCATCAAATCATACTTATATCGAAGGCTGATCCCCTCAAGTTCCTGATCACTAGACCAATGCTTTCAGGACGCCTAGCAAAATGGTCACTGCTGCTATCTGAGTTTGATATCAAATATGTGCCACGAAAGGCAGTGAAAGGGCAAGTGTTAGCAGATTTCCTAGCAGCCCATCCACTTGAAGAAGAATTTCCCATCTTAGAAAACCTACCTGATGAGAGGGTTTTTGTGAGGACCAGGTATTTTTATTCTATTTTTATTATAACTTTTCTCTATTTATGAGGTAACTTATGAACATGCTAGTAAGAATTTTACGATATTAATGGATACATAACATACATGGACACGACATTTAGGAGATGTATAGTGCATATGTGCATGTATGATTAGCGTTCCATTGATGGGCACTATGACTATTGTTTCCCTCGCAGAGTAGGTACGGGGTTCGACCTGCCCGGTCAGGTCGCGGGGGTCAAGGGGGCAGCGCCCCTGAAGAAAATTTTAATTATTAAGTCGTATGAGTGGGAGAGTAAATTACTAATTGCAATTAGACCCGATCCATGTTCCGACCCGACCCGATAGGGATTCAGTAATAAAGGAAGCCCGCGCGCGCTAGGGTTCATTTTTCATCCCGCACCCGGCTATCTTCCTTCTTCTTCTCTTTCCGTTCTCTGCGTCTCTCTTCTTTCCCCACCATTCAGTTCGGGCTAGCCACGGATTCATTCAAGGAAGCTCTACCGACTGTTTGAGGATCATCGACTCGAATCGTGGAAGTTCCGAATCTCTCCGTCTAAGTCTGGAGCACTGTTTTTGGGGAAAATTTCGATTCAAGTAAGTAGATGTCGCCCTTCTCGATTTAGTGATGAAATTTTATGTTAAACGCGATGCGAGGCTAGAGGGAATGTATAGCTTCTAACGACTCCATGGTATTAGGCGTAGAGTTCGTAACAGTTAGGGTTCATGGTGAATTTACTTTGAATGCGTGATTTCTATGATGTATAAGACTTCTTAGCAGTTGTTATATTGTTGGAATGTGACGTGAATTGATTTGCCCCAATCGAGAGTATGAATTGAAGGTTCTTTCATTTCGTACCTATCATGTGTTTGATAAAATGCTTGTGTGACAGATCTATGTGTTGTATCTGAATTGTGTTGATGTTGTATGCGTGGTTTGCGATGTGTTTCATTGTCTATTATGTATGATGCGTTATCTCAAATAGTTGGTTGTAAGGGTTGTTCATGGCCCCTGATTGACATGAGGAGAGGGTTGTTCATGGCCCTTGATGGACATGAGTAGATGATTGGTTGTGTTGGTCAATTTGTGTGTATGGTTATATGTATACGATCTTGGGAGTGGGTATTGGATCCATGTGTATTAGCTTCATCACTGTATGAGTATCCATCATTATGCTTATTTGCACTTTGTGCTAACCACTATCTACTTACTGGGTCTATTTAGACTCATATCATTGTTATTGTGGTTTTAGATCGCAGGTCAGAAGGGGAACTTAAGGATGAGACAAGTTGAAGATCAAACATGAGAGACCCTAGCACAATATGTTGATTCCAGTTCTTTTAGACTTGTGCTCTTTTGATAATCATATATGTAGACAATTACTTAGGCGGATTCGTTTTGACAACTATAATGTATTTGGTATTTCAGATTGGATTATAATCCTTGTTTATGCACATATGCATGACTATTATATCTGTTTGTTGTGTAAGGAAAATATGTAATGATTTCCTTCTATATGAATGTTCTTATTATATGAAGATGCAAGTATATAAATAAGATTGAATGTTACAGATGGAAATGTAATGAATATCAGGTCATGTATTCCATATTACCCCTTGTATGTTATGGGGAGATGCTGCCGAATTTTTCTTAGATTGTGTAGCGCCGTTGATTAGTTATTGAGTATTTTTTATAAATGGGGCGTTACAGTTTTCTATGCAAATGATGATCCAATGTGGCAAATGTATTTCGATGGTGCTTCCAAGCCATCCGGAGCTAGTGTCGGAATTGTCATAGTTTCCCCTCATAAAGACTTGTTTCCGCACTCATATTTTCTTGGAAAAAGCGCAACAAATAATGAAGCTGAATATGAGGCTTTGCTCATTGGCATGGAACTTCTTTTGCAATCAGATATTTTATTTGTGCGAATATTTGGGGACTCTGAATTGGTTATTAAACAGTTAAATAATCAATACGAAGTACACCAGCCTCATTTGCAGAAATATTATGACAAAGCTCAAACGTTATTGGCAAAGTTTGAAGTTGTTTCTGTTGAGCACGTTCCTCGGTCAGAAAATATAGTCGCTGATGCATTATCAAAGTTAGCCAGTATCCTCGCTTTCAATGAGCTTGATGACATGACAATTCGAGTACAAAGACTGGAAGATGACGAAGAACTCCAAGTAAATCAAATTGGACGGTGTGTATCCGAGGTAACTATGAGCAATGATGACTGGCACATCCCTATCATCAATTACCTCAAATATGGTATTGAACCAGATGATCCAAATGCGAAAAAGTCACTGAGAAAGACTGTTTTGCGATATACCATGTTTCAAGATGATTTGTATCGGATTGCTTTTGATGGGCTTTGGCTTCGCTGTATTAACTGGAATGATGTCTGTCAAGTTCTTCAAGAGACGCACTCCAGCGAGTGCGACGCCCACCAATCTGGACGTCGTCTTTATCATAGGATCAAAACGTTGGGCTATTATTGGCCCACAATGGTCCAAGACTCCATCAACTTTGCGAAATCCTGTGAAGCCTGCCAAATGCATGGAGATATTTATCATATTCTTGCTTCAATAATGTCTCCAGCACCTATTTCGTGGCCTTTCTGTTGGTGGGGTTTTGATATTGTCGGTCCGATAAACCCGTCATCATCTAAAGGACACTTATATATTTTAGCCGCTACGGATTATTTCTCCAAATGGGCAGAAGCTAAAGCTTACAAGAGAGTCCGAGCACAAGAGGTGGTTGAATTTATCAAGCACAAAATCATCTACCCTTATGGTGTTCCCTATCAAATCACCTCAGATAATGACACACCATTCAAAAATGATAAAGTAAATCAGTTATGCCGAAAGTTTGGAATCAAATAAGTGTTCTCATCGCCTTATTACCCACAAGGGAATGGTCAAGCAGAGGCATTTAACAAAAATATCATTCGAATCCTTAAAAGGACCACTGTGAAAAATAAGCGTGATTGGCACGAGAGGTTACCCGAAGCATTGTGGGCCTACAGAACCACACATCGAACTGCGACGGGAGCAACGCCATATTCATTGCTTTTTGGCGCAGAAGCAGTTTTACTAGTGGAAATTCAATTAGCATCTTTAAGGGTTGCCATCCATATTGGGTTAACTAATGAACAACAAGTCAAACTTCACTTCGACGAGCTCGAGGCACTAGATGAGAAACGAGTTCAAGCACGGCAACGAATCGAACTCTATCAATCTCGGATGGTCGAAGCATACAATAAAGTCGTGAGACATCGCTCATTCAAAAGAGGGGATTTGGTGCTAAAGCTACGCACAGAGCTTATGACCGGGGGCAAACTTACTGGTAAATTTGAGCCTAAATGGGAAGGACCTTACATCATTGAGAGGGTCTATGGAAATGGCACATATGAAGTTATTAATTGCAAAAATCAAGTGAAAGCAACTGTAAATGGGAATTACTTAAAAAGATATTATCCATAAAAGTTACAAAAGGAGTCATACATCAAAATTTTGTAAGAAAATCTCTACAGTCTCCCTTGTAGAAGGAAAGGACTCCTTCAAAACTCGGATAGAGTTCACTACATCAGCAGGAGGAACTGTATACGCCCGCAACTCTTTGACTTTAGCCTCCATAGAAGAAATATCCCAACTCTCTGAATCAATTCTTACTTTGTAGAGGTCAACTTCAGCCTGAAGATCGTTGGAGGTAGAAATCAACGAATTTAGCCTACTTCTATCCACAAAGATATAAGTGACAATACAACGAACCTCGGCCTGTTTGGCCGCTATGGAAGATCGAATCTCCTCGGCAATCATCTTTTTACTTTCCATCTCCTTTGCGACCTGAAAATTACGTTCCTTAAGTTGAGTAAGGCTATCTCTACATTTGGTGAGGTCGACTTCTGCGGACGCTAGATCTTCTGCAGAAACCAAGGGTCGTGCAGCAGCCTCGAGCTACGCCAATGGGCACGCAACTTCTCGAGTGAGAGTATGATGTCACCAAAACCAGAAACGCAGAGTTGGAGCCTATCCAGGACTATGGAAAAATCTTCACAAATATCCAACGCTTCGGTTATATCATCGGGAGAATTCATGTCCCCCAAAGAGGAAACGATGCATCCCTTGAATTGTGCTATTGCGGGCCTCAAGCGTTTGAGATCCCATTGCTCTAACTGCTCCGCCTGATCACCTTGAAAGTTGAAAAGAAATGATGCAAAGGATCCAAGAAGCGATATTTGACATCAGGAAGCTGACAAGCCCCACTTGAGCTCGCGCTAGTGCTAGGACCGGTTGAACTAAAGTGAGGACCACTTGAGCGACCAGGTCCTAAGGCTGAAAAGTATAAGTCAAGATGTCAGAACAGCAAGTTAACTAGGCGAAAAGCTGAAATACAAATACCTGGTGACGTAGGAGAAATAGGTAACGGCTCTATCAGTGTCGAATTCTCCCCGCCATGAGCATCGTCATCAGATACTTCGACAACTAAGGCAGCTGTCAAAAAAAAATGTAAGAGAAGAGAAAAAAAAAGAGAAAAATGGATTTACCTTCAAAATTCATACCCGCGCCTTCTGAGTGATTACGAGGAGCCTCCGAGCGGATTTCCCCTCCCGAACCAGACCCTGAATGAGAAGCTGCCTTCACAGGAGTATCTTGGGCTATAGAAGGAGGAGATTGACATGCCTCGGGAGTCCGAACCCCCAGAAAATCCCTCATGAAGATGTTATCAGAAAATGTAGGCCCACTATCACAAGACCGCATCGGTTGGTCAATCTGACCCATGTTTAGATCTACATGGAAGCCCAAGAGATCACTCAGAACACGGTCGCTAGAGTTCGGTAGCACAGGGGAGTTGTTCTGCGCCTCGGCGCGCATTCCTTTACTCACTTCGTGGTCATTAGAAGGGTTTATGGCGACATTCGGCTCTGCTACAACGACCCCTTCCTCAGATGGTTCGGGTGGCTTGGAAAGGGGATATGACCTTTTATCAGACTCTCCTGGTATATCAACTTTGGAAGCTCTCACAGCTTCTTCTTGCTCTGAGGAATCTTTTCCTTGTGAAGGATATGAAAGTTCAGCAATTGGAGATGAATCCCTCATTTTTCGAATTTTTCGCTTCTTACCACAAGTGTCACGCATTATTAATGATTCTGTAGCCACTGAGTTGGTAGGACGATTGGGAAACCAAAAGCGACTGATTGGCTTTGACATTGTATTCTAAACAAAAAAAAGGGATAGGAAGGCTAAAAGCATAAAAAAAGGGGGGGAAAGAAAAGAGAGAAGAAACATACTCCAAGTCTCCATAGGTTTCGCGTCCTTTTTAGAAGCTGCCTTTTTAGCAGCTTACTCCCATAAAGTCTTCTTGGCTGGCTCGGTGTCACGACGAATATACTCTTTTCCTTCCGCAACCCAGTCAATGCAGTGAAAGCTACAACCGACGATCCCAGGGTAGGCCTTGAAGGAATCGATGTGTTGAACACAAACAGCCTCAGTCTCCTCCACGTCTGGTTCCTTGAAGCGTCTAATCCCAAAGGGCATCACCAAGCCTAGTTCACCCCAACTGGTGGTCAAGTCAAGGGGTTTAAAGGCCCAAAAGTGAGATTTAGGCGCAACATGCTCGACAACTTTCACCGCACAGATGTCATACCAATGAACATAATCTTGAGTTGCCCGGACTCGACGGTCAAATGAAGAAAATTTCAGCTCACAGGAAAACTTAACTCCCTCAAAGCGCGAGCATACCGCGAGCCAGTGAAGAGGTCCGACCCCAACTTCCCTTTGATATCTCGGGATCCGAGGAAGATATGCAGGAACATCCTGATCAAAGCCGAACTGACGAGCAAACCTGTGAGGATAATACGGCTCAACTTCAAAACGAGGACCATCCCTGTAAGCCAAGAGACCTGGTTGAAGCGACAACGCAAAGTCTTTTTCATCAAGGGTCAGTCCATCGGAGGAAGATTTTGTTGACCACTCGCAGGGGGTAACCATACGAAAGAACCTCTCTTCAAAATAACCAGCTTGGGTGAGGAGCCCGGTCATGTCTTCAAAATTATAGCTGGCTAAGTTACGCTTGGCAAATTTCTTCAATATCAAACCCTGAGAAGGAAACTGGGTAACTTCCTCGACTCCATAAATCTCTGGGAAATAAAAACCAAGCCAGCCAAGGAGAAAATGAGCCGGGAAATAAGACATGGCATGCCCGGGGCCTTTCTCATTATATACAATCTGATTTAAACCTTTATAAATATCACACAATACTCGTGGTGCCAAAGAAAAGCGCTTGCCTTGAGCCATCTCGCAAGCCACATGAAGACATGACCATTTTACGAGACCGTAGGCTGAAGAGGAAGGACAAATGACCACGGAGATCCAAAGCCACAAAAAGAGGATAAGCTCGACCTCAGGCTGTACTTGCTGTAGGCACTCAAGAGGAAGCCACAGGCCGCCTTGCCCGCTGGCATGAAACTCAACAATGTTAGAAGGCCAGTTGTCATTAGATACCTGTTGGTCAGAAATCCTTGAGAATAATGCCACCCAGTCTCTTGCTGTGAACTTTTCCTTCTTGGTCGTTTGATATAATTCGTCAAGAAGATCTATTGAAGCAATCGGGTTCTTGTTGAAGGAAGAGTTTGGAGGGGTACACTCATCAAAGGGCAATCCACACACAGGGAGGCCACATATCCCCTTCAGATCCCACAAAGTAATGCTCATCTCTCCAAACGGAAATATGAAAGAGTTAGTCGCTGGTGACCAGAAGCTTACAAAGGCATTGATAATGTGGCGCCCCGAACCGAGGTGCCTAGAAGCCTTACTCCGGGATCATTTTGATTGGTAAACGTGACTCAGGATTGTTGCCCTGATCACACGGCAGGATTTTTTTTTTTCATCAATACATGGAAATTCCCATCATTCATCCAATTTGAAATATATTTCACATAACACAGTTATGATAAAAAACTATTCCATAAACATTTTCATTGGAATAAAAATATTCCCTTTTCATCTCGAAATTATCATCGTTGACTTTACATAAAGTTTACATAAACATCATTTATATCGAAAACTACATAACACTTGGCATGCTGCCTTCATCATCATTTCCTGTCTGTTGTTGAAAAAGCATGGGTGAGTAATAATACTCAGTAAGCAAGCTATACATAATTTTCCAATCATTTTCATGCATTTCATAAAATGAAAATGCAATGCATACATAGCATTCATGACATTCCTTTGGATGCAACGCTAGCTAGGCGCCCATCCCATACATGCTCCCATTTTAGGGAGGTCGCCGCCGGCCTGGGCCTATTAAGCGACTTGGCAATAGCGAGGGGGACATCCGGTCCGCTTACTACCTCGACTAAGGCCTATTCCTCGTGCACATGCTCATTCTCATACACATGTCGGCATGATATTTGCAAATCATAAACAATTTCATAAAAAGTATTTAATTAATAATTTCCCAAAACGAACTTCAGTTCATTTAAAGCAGTTATAGGTATGGCCAACCTCAAATAAATTTCATAAAGCAACTTGCAAACAATTTCAAGCATTTTAGAAATAATTTGCAAAACATATAACTTGCTTACCTTCTTAGGAGGTGTCTTCGACCTTCTCTTTTCCTTTTCCTATTCAAGGACAAAGGATATTTCATTTTCTCTATTTAAGTTGCTTCCCATGTACGCTTTATAATATTTGGGCATTATTTCTTTACATAGATATTTTTGTCCATAAATTCTTCAAAAATTCCATACTTATATTCAAATATTAATTTCCAAAATTTCTCCAAAATCACGCTGTTCACTGTAGCAAAATCACTGTTAATCCTTGGTTACTGTTCATGGGTTTCAAAAATTGATATTTTTTCCAAAATTAAAAAATACCATGACATTCCTTATGCCTAGTATATCATTGGAAATTTCATATATTTTGAATTTATCATCATTTACTTGGCCAAAAAAATCATTTTCTCCATATACTAAAAATCATCATAAATTCACTTAAGCATAATCCTTAATTCTAAAAATCATGAAATTAATATATCATTATTCCAACATCATATTTATCATAATCATACATCCCAAACCATCATTTATCAATTTTGGAGCATTATTTTCACATATCATATGCTATTTTCCCAAATACCCTATCTTTGCTCCAAATTTTTGATATTTTGGCATAATTACATTTAAACATTATATCTATACTTATTTTCTCATGTTTGGGGATTATCTAAGCGTGGTTTTACCTCATCTAACATTCAAAAAAAGTTTGAGGGGAATCCACTTACCTCAAGCGAAGTTATGCCTCTTCTACTCGCCTTTTCTCACTCCAACCTTCGATTCTCTTCTTTCCTTATGGCTAAAACGTGTGGGGATGGAAAATGAAGTTGCTCAAGTGATTTTTGAGCTGGGATGGTTGTGAATTTCGTCCATGGCCTGCTCCTCTATTTATAGGGGTCCATGTTTCATGAATTTGCAATTTACCCCCTCTAGCTTAGGGTGTAAAATTGCAAAGGTGTTTTTTTCTAATTTCCTAAAGGTTCTTAGAGCCTTGTGCAGCCTCCCTATCCTGATCCAGCTGCCCTATTTTGCAGGCCTATTTTTCCTATTTTTTTTATTTTTTATTTAATTAATTTTAAGCTAATTAAATCTAAACCCTTGATTTGTGATTTGGATGAATTTTGACCATTGATTTGGTCATGGTACCCCCCCTGCACGACCTGACATGTTGCTGCATTGCATTTAATTTTTTTAATTTTTATTTATTAATTTTAATTAAAGTCAAATACATAATTAATGAAAAAGTGAAGTTACTTTTTCACTTTGCATTTGACATTTCATCTTGACCTTTAATTTGTGATTTTCATCACATCTTAGCCCATTCTTCATGTCCATCATGAATTTTTAACCATCCATAAAAAATTTCATCGAATTCCGACTTCCGGATTGCAATTTATGAATTTTTTTCTATTTTTCCACAAAAATCCAAATTTGGATTAAAATATCCAAAAGAATTGCTATTTTGTCCTGTAGTGATTAAATCTCTATTTTGTCTTTTATGATTAAGTTAATCCAAGTGATTAACTCTTAATCATACATCTTAACCCCTTGTTTACTATTCACGTTTACTATTCACGTGCACTATTCACGGGATTAAATTTTCAACAGCATTATTACAACCTCAAATACACATGTCCATTAATAAAATTCATAAATTTTCATTTATTCATAAAATAATCTTCAAAATTACAAATGTCGAAATGACGCGTATATGGTCGAAATGACGCGTATACGGTCGGGGTTCCACAGATAATGTTGTTGTCTTTCCAAAAACCTTCTCCGGTGGCTAAGATCGCATCCTTCACACCAGCGGCTGTAAGTACTGCTTCATGACGAGAGACCAAATGTTGTCCCCATTGATTAAAGCCCGGGATGTTACCTAAGCAGCCGCGGTAGACATTCGCACCCTCCTTGCATATAAAAGAGTAGTCTTCTAATTCCTTTTGCAACCAGCGAGGAGTCTCCACGATAAAATTATGAGGATTGCCTAGTGCCCTGGTCGGGAGTAGAAAGCAACCAGAAAAGATCTTGCGAGGATCGGTCGCAGCAACACCTTTTCCAAAGATATAACCTTCTTGACAGTTCAAACGTTCAGTAAAAATCTTCTCTGGAATCATAAAGATCCGAGTAGACCGACCGTTAATGTCCTCCATAAGGTGGCAACGCATGGGGCTGAAATGAGAGGACCCATGTGAACATTCAAAGCATTCACGGCTTGCTAAGGCAGGATACCACCCGAAATAAGAAGAACAGCCTCCACAAGGGCGACCGAAGAAAAGATCGTACTTCTTGGCGCTCTGCGCAGTTTTCTTCTTTGGAATACGCTGCTTTTTCTTAGATGTCATCATTTCTTCGATAGAGATTTTCTTGGAAAACTCATTTTTCCTCGAAGAAGATTTTTGCCTTTTAAACTCCCCACGGGCATACGTAACAACCTTACGCTTCTTCACGAGAAAAGGTGACGTTGGAGGTGTCACAATTGAAACTACTTTTGAAGAAAGAGTCGTGCTATCCTTTGGCTCTTCAAGGAAAGAACGCTTCTTTTTCACCACTGATTTCTCTCTTGGTGAAAGAATAGGAAATTCTGGAGAAGACATTGTCTGCAAATAGATATATATATATATATATATATATATATATATATATATCAAATTCAAAAAAAAAAAGAGAAAAAGGACAAAAAAAAAAGAGAGAAGAGGACTACCGCACGTTACGACCTTGCTACAAAAGTATAAAATTGCTGATTCTTCGGTACCAGCGGTCAAAATGCTCCTCCTCTTAAGAACCAAGCAGTGGCTGTCAAACCTGAAATAAGAAGCCAATAGAACCCGTGAGCGGGCCATTTCAAAAAAAAAAAAAAAAATCCTCATTACGCCATGAGTCAAGAGAAGCCTGTCAGACAACATGTCAGGAATCACGCCTTTACAAGTAGCCCACGACGGCATAATTCCTGAGGGGGCATTTGATGAGATATATTTATATGATTTTTCATATGTAAAAATAAATAAATAAATAAATAAATAAATAAATAATAATAATGGATGAGAAAATAAAACAAAAAAAAGGGGGCAGACATATATATGATTGACCGGTCAAATGAGGCGACCAAAATAACATATATATGTGATGTGGCCGGGATTACAGTAACATGATAAAATACAATAATAATAAGAATAATAAATAAATAAGTAAAAGGGTGGACAAATTCCCACCAGATACAGCAGATCGGAATTAGGCTAGCGAAAAAAAAAATACAAAGAGAAATGTATATATAATGAAAAAAGAAGGAATTTCAAGTTGCGCCCGGAGCCTCACCAGGATTTAGCTCGAGCTAGCAGATCTAGAAGAGATTAATAATATTGAAATGATTTTATGGTGTTCTAAAAAGAAGCTCTGCAGGCGCGGACGTGGGCGTGGGCGTAGACGCTAGCTGCATTGCTTGCATCATTTCAATTTTTGCAGCACATTTTTGGGTTCAAATGGCCTGCGTTCATGGAGATAGTATGTTGGGCACACTTGACTCCCAGGATAGGAATGTGGGGCCGTTGTTTTTCCTAATTGGTGTAAAAGATTTATTAATGTAGCTTAGTTCTGTTGGATTTATGTTTAAATGTCTGCTATTGCTTTGTGATGGCCGAATGCAATGTTTTAAAAGATTTGAGAAAGTTTGATTGGTTTGCTTTCAAGAAAGAAATAGCAAAAATGTATGCATTAGGGAGTAGCGCCCCGGCGCTGGAAAGGCTGGCCACGAAAATGGCTTTTGCAGAGGAAAAAAAAGCTGCGCTGGAGCCTGGAATGATGGACCGCCACAGAGAAGACGAGCTGCGGCAGCTACCGCTTGCCGGTCGAAAGCAAGAACGGCAAAAAAGGCAGCGACAGATGGGTTTTTGCAGCAGGGGATTAGTTTTCTCAGCAGCAGATGGATTTTCGTAAAACAAGTGTGGCTGGAAGGCGATTTTTAAAATAGGAAGGATGGAAAGCTGCCTGAACGAGAATTTCGATCTGAGCTCAAAGCTGACCGACGAGGTGCTGGAGAGATGGCGGAAGCTCTATGGGGTGGTTAAGAACCGGAAGAGGAGGTTCAGGTTCACGGCCAAGCGGTCGGAGGCGGAGGCCATGCGGCGGACGAACCGGGAGAAGTTGAAGGTTGCGGTTTTGGTTTCAAAGGCTGCACTTAACTTTATCCATGGACTTACACCAAGTGAGTATGTTGTACCTGAGGAGGTTGTGGCAGCTAGTTTTCAGATTTGTGCAGATGAGCTGGATCAATTGTCGAGGGACATGATACAAAGAAATTGAAAGCACACGGTGGAGTGGAGGGTTTCGCCAACAAATTATCCACGTCTACTACTAACGGACTTTCTTCAAAGGGAAACATTCATAGTTGCAACGATTGGTAGAAGTAAAAGCATTCGGAAAATTCGTTGAATGGCCATCCTCTCCTTTGATTTTTGTGCTCGGCTTGCTTTTCCAGCAACATCCAGCTTCACTTCAGCATTCATCTCCAGAGCATAAGAAATCTCCGATCCCCGGGCTGCATTCTTCTTTGCTGCAGGTCGCACCACAACACCACTTTCTCCAGGCTGTTTTGACGAGATGCATTCAGAAATACCTCAGAGAGGTGATGTCAGAGAATTAAAATCCTCAAAGGAAGAAAGAGAAGGCGCGACATCCATGAGTCCTGAACTCCGAGGTATGAGTAAAGAAGGTAACGCTTCTCCAGCACGGCACCGATGATTCCAGCAACTGATGGTAACAAGGCAGAGCAAAAATGATAAAAATAATATGTATACATATATGTCAGAATGCCAAGTAGGGGTGCAACTTGGTACCGGGTCGGTCCGAACCCGCCCGACCCGACCCGGTATCAAAACCAAAAATGGGTTTTATTTTTAAGATTTTTTTCAAAATAGACCCGGTTTCAACCCGACCCGTAAAAACCCGAAACCAAAACCGGGTTCGCACCAACCCGGTACCAAAACCCGACCCGGTCCGAACCCGATGTAGTTTATATAATTTTTTCATCAATTATACATGCTTTTTTGTAATATTAATATATATACATGTTTTAGGCATTACTAACTCTAATTCAGACAAATCACCTCTTTCTTCATTATCAAAGCATACTTGAGGTAACTTAATTTCTAGGATGATTTTTTATAATTATTATCTTCTTATTATTAACAGTTACATGTATTTTTTCGTCTCGATTGATGCATATTATTTTCAAATATGTAAATCGAGGAGGAAGAACTTGACATTAGAAATATAGATGAAAATCAAGGGAGAAATTACTTGGAAGTCTTCGAATAGGTTTTTAGTTTTTTTGGAAACTTTGGAGACATGAACTCATTTGAAATTTGAATTTGTTTAAAAGTAGATATAAACTTATTTAAACTTGAGATTTGTTTATATTGTCATTTTAAATTTGGATTGCACTTAAATTAGATTGGAATGTTGAACCATTATGCTTAATGTAGTTAGATTTAGTTACTTTGAATAACTGTTATGTGGATTATATTTTAATTTGAGTCGACATGATAAATCTATTTCATATTATGCTTTCTATTAGTACGAGAAATCTGTTAATTTGAATTTCAGATTATAGTATAAATTTGATTCATATTTTAAGTTTATTGGTATGACAAGTGGTCAATTTTTACTTTAGCAATTTGTATGATAAATATTCAGTTTGAATTCAATTTCAGCAATTTGTACGATAATGTTTAGTTTCAACTACAAAGTTGGTATGATATGTTCATTTTCTATTTGGTATACTTGAGTCATTTCCATTAGCTATTAAATAAAAATGACCAACTAGTCATAAAACTAACTAATTTGTCATTTATTTGTGTCTATAGGGTGTTGAAAAATTGCTTGCAGAGTTCATTCAAAGAATATTGCAGAATTTAGCATGATGTTGCAGAATTCTTTGAAAGTATCTTGTAGAATTCAACGTGAGGCTTGACTTCATAAACACATGTATGTATATTTCAATAATTTTCTTTTAGATTACAACTGAATTTGGAAAAAAAATAGTTTATTGGTAACCCGAATTCAAACCCGAAACCAAACCAAAACCAATGCGAACCCGACCCGAACCCGAATTGCATTCTTAGGGTTTGGGTTTGGGTTTACTCTAACCCGGTTGGCTTAGGGTTTGGGTTCACTCAAACCCGGTATAACCCGACCCGAGTTGCACCCCTAATGCCAAGTGGGAAGTGTGCAGCCCGACTTTGAGTAACGCGGGACGGCTACCAGGTTCCGCGGAATAATCCCCCGCCACAAGACGTGTCATGAAATGGTGTTCCGTGGTAATCTGACAGTGGTTCCTTACCCGCGGAACTGCATCCTCGGGTCTATAAATAAAACCACAAAACACCCATCCAGAGGAGAAAAAAACGGAGGCGACTACGACAACAGAAGGAGACGGAACTCCGAAGAAAACCCTTTCCGTTCTTTCTTCCGATAGAGAACGTAAGTTCTCAAGTTTATTTTTATTTTTATTTTTATTTTTATTTTTAAGTAAAAAAAATGTTTAATAATAATATATGTACGTATATATATTATTTTCAAAAAAAGTATACTTTTCCCAATGTGGATACTCCCCGACTGGCGGGTTGAATTGACACACGGGATAAGTATTTTTCTCCTTAAAAAAAAATAAAAAAAATAAGTGTATTTTATATATATAAAAATGTATATACATATATATTATTATTTTCAAAAATATATATATATATACTTTTCCCAACGTGGATACTCCCCGACTGGCGGGTTGAATTGACACACGGGATAAGTATTTTTCTCCTTAAAAATAAAATAAAAAATATATGTGTATTTTATATATATAAAAATGTATATACATATATATTATTATTTTCAAAATAAAATATATACTTTTCCCAACGTGGATACTCCCCGACTGGCGGGTTGAATTGACACACGGGATAAGTATTTTTCTCCTTAAAAAAAAATAAAAAAAAATAAATGTGTATTTTATATATATAAAAATGTATATACGTATATATTATTATTTTCAAAAATATATATATATACTTTTCCCAACGTGGATACTCCCCGACTGGCGGGTTGAATTGACACACGGGATAAGTATTTTTCTCCTTAAAAATAAAATAAAAAAATATATATGCGTATTTTATATATATAAAAATGTATATACATATATATTATTATTTTCAAAAATATATATATATATACTTTTCCCAACGTGGATACTCCCCGACTGGCGGGTTGAATTGACACACGGGATAAGTATTTTTCTCCCTAAAAATAAAATAAAAAAAAATATATGTGTATTTTATATATATAAAAATGTATATACATATATATTATTATTTTCAAAAATATATATATATATACTTTTCCCAACGTGGATACTCCCCGACTGGCGGGTTGAATTGACACACGGGATAAGTATTTTTCTCCCTAAAAATAAAATAAAAAAAATATATGTGTATTTTATATATATAAAAATGTATATACATATATATTTTTATTTTCAAAAATATATATATATACTTTTCCCAACGTGGATACTCCCCGACTGGCAGGTTGAATTGACACACGGGATAAGTATTTTTCTCCTTAAAAAAAATATATATATATATATATATGTGTATTATATATATATACAAATATATATGCATATATATTATTATTTTCAAAAATATATATACACTTTTCCCAACGTGGATACTCCCCGACTGGCGGGTTGAATTGACACACGGGATAAGTATTTTTCTGCTTAAAAAAAAAATAAAAAAAAATATATGTGTATTATATATATATATACAAATATATATACATATATATTATTATTTTCAAAAATATATATACACACTTTTCCCAACGTGGATACTCCCCGACTGGCGGGTTGAATTGACACACGGGATAAGTATTTTTCTCCTTAAAAATAAAATAAAATAAAAAATATATGTGTATTATGTATATATAAAAATATATATACATATATATTATTATTTTCAAAAATATATATATATACTTTTCCCAACGTGGATACTCCCCGACTGGTGGGTTGAATTGACACGCGGGTTAAGTATTTTTATTTATTTATTTATTTTTATATTGTTTTCAAAAAAAAAAAAACCATGTTTCCTGCGCATGGTGGGCCACATTATATATATACACGTATATATATAAAACTATGCATTATTATAAAAATATGTAATAATACATATAATATAATAAGGGCCAGGGTCCCGGGACTTCACGGGTGGGTCATGTTATATATATATATGTACAAAGCTACGAATTTTTATGATAAAAATATATATATATAAATATGATATATATATATATGCAGGCCTCGGGAACCCGGCGCCTCACGGGCACGCCTCATATATATATATACTTATATATATTCACGTCTTTTTTTTATAAAAAAAAATATATGATACATATATATATGCAGGCCTCGGGATCCCGGCACCCCACGAGCACGCCTCATATATATATATATATACTTATATATATTCACGTCTTTTTTTTTATAAAAAAAATATATGATATATATATATATGCAGGCCTCGGGAACCCGGCGTCTCACGGGCACGCCTCTCATATATATATATATACTTACATATATATATTCACGTCTTTTTTTTTACAATAAAAAAAATATGATATATATATATATGCAAGCCTCGGGAACCCGGCGCCTCACGGGCACTTGAAGGCCTGCCAAAGGAGAGAAGCCATTATGTTTACGGTGCTCTGTTTATCCATGCCCAGAGTAAAAAAAAAGACATCTTTATCAAGAATTTCTTAATCGGTCAATCTGATTTGGTCCAGAAATTCATGATTTTGATGAAAATGCGGGTACAACATTTGCAATTGGAAGTTGAGATAACAGAAGAGTACCTGGCACTACTCTTTCTTGCATTGTTGAGAGCGGCTTCATGAGCCATCTCTTGCACCAGCTTCTCCGACTCCGAGTCCAGAGCGCTCGTAGCCTCGTCCAGTAGCAGGATCGCCGGATTCTTTAGCATTGCTCGAGCAATGGCTATCCTCTGTTTCTGTCCACCCGATAGTTGCAATCCTCTCTCCCCAACCTGCACCATACAATTTTACTAATCTATCACTCATTCACTCCCAAGTCCCCACCAAATATTTCATTTTGCAGCCTTGTATTGCATTTCGTTGCATCTAACACAAAAATCAGAATCCCATTTTAATCCCACCAGAAGACTACCATTACCAAATTAGCGGGTAGCTAAGAACAAATCGATTGTATCGTTTGATTGTGGAACTGAACATAGGGTGGATGTAAGGTTGGACTGGGTGTCCAAAAAAAAAAAAAAAGGGCCCGAGTATCCCAAGATGAGATATATATGTGTGTATATATGTATATGTATACATATAGAAGCCTCAAAAAATATATTATACATTAAAAGGCTTCTAAAAATATAAATATATATATCTTAAAGGCCTTCAAAAAATATATATATATATATAAATATATATTATTTTCTAAAACACACATATATATGATAAAAGACTTCCAAAAATTAAGATTTTGATTTCTAAAATTATATAGATGTCCCGCGGGCGTCCAAAAATTAAGATTTTGATTTCTAAAATTATATAGATGACCCGTGGGCGTCCAAAAATTAAGATTTTGATTTCTAAAATTATATAGATGTCCCGCGGGCGTCCAAAAATTAAGATTTTGATTTCTAAAATTATATAGATGACCCGCGGGCGTCCAAAAATTAAGATTTTGATTTCTAAAATTATATAGATGACCCGCGGGCGTCTAAAAATTAAGATTTTGATTTTCAAAATTATATAGATGTCCCGCGGGCGTCCAAAAATTACGATTTTGATTTCTAAAATTATATAGATGTCCCGCGGGCGTCCAAAAATTAAGATTTTGATTTCTAAAATTATATAGATGTCTCGCGGGCATCCAAAAATTAAGATTTTGATTTCTAAAATTATATAGATGTCCCGCGGGCATCCAAAAATTAAGATTTTGATTTTTAAAATTACATAGATGTCCCGCGGGCATCCAAAAATTAAGATTTTGATTTCTAAAATTATATAGATGACCCGCGGGCATCAAAAAATTAAGATTTTGATTTCTAAAAATAGATAGATGACCCGCGGGCATCCAAAAATTAAGATTTTGTTTTCTAAAAACATATATGCCCCGCGGGCCTCCAAAAATGAATATTTTATTTTCCAAAAAATATATATGTCTCGCGGACCTTCAAAAATATATATATATTTGTCCCGCGGGCCCAAAATATATATATATTTTTTATATACAGATACATCTTAGAAGACTTTCAAATATATATATATAATTATGTATTTCTCCCCGAGTAAATACTCTCTGGGAAGTGAGCTAAGTTGATACACGGGTGAATGACCTCTTTGCTCAGATCCGAGCCTTAATAGACCTAAAACCTCCAGTAAGCCCAAGACGGCTCAAAAACTTTCCTACAAACCCACTTGGGTCCAAATTCCTCCACAAGCCATTTGGGCTCCAGACCCTCAAAAAAGCCCAAGGTAGCTCCAAACTCTCCAAAAAAGTCCAAGATGGCTCAAAAATCTCCAATAACCAAACCGGCCCCAAAATTCTTCAACCTGAGCCTTAATAGGCCTAGAACTTCCAGCAAGCCCAAGATGACTTAAAATCCTTCAACAAGTCCTCTTGAGCCAAAATCCCTCAACAAGCCCAGTTGGGCCTCAACCTCCTCAAATGGTCAAAGTTGACCCAAAAATACTTTAAAAATCGGTTAATCCATTTCTTGGTAAAACCACCCAATTATTCAATCCAGAGACTGAATGCGAGAGACGCTGGTTTCTTATATAGAAGCTGAAAGCGGGACACGCTGGTCTGCTGTGTAAATCCAGAAGCTAAGAGCGCACTTAGTTTGCTGTGTAGGGTCACTGGTGTAGCCGACGGGCCCCTCACTAGTTCCCAAACCGAGTCATCGCTGGTCGACGGGCTAAGCGTAAACTCACATTTAAGTCATGGCGCGTGGCGTCGTGTACCCCACATTTAAGTCATGGCGCGTGGCGTCGTGTACCTCACATTTAAGTCATGGCGCGTGGCGTCGTGTACCTCATATTTAAGACATGGCGCGTGGCGTCATGTACCTCACATTCGAGTCACGGCGCAGGGCGAAGTGTACTCATTTATCTTTATATTTTTGTTAGACACGATTTTTCGCGCATTTGTAAAGACATAGAAAGATTTTCTAAGCATTTCATCATTATTTCAATAAAAATAGCATTTTTTTATTGTATTCAGCTCTTTTAATCAAGGGTTTTCTCGTTGGAGATGTAAAATCAGAATGTGGAACACAATGCAAAATATTTCTGTGATATACTTTTCGGACTCGGTTAAAGAATTAGATGCTTTAAAATCTTGCTGGGAAATTAGTTAAGCATTTATTTTCAAAGCCGCAGGAAAACAATTATACCTTTAACCAAGCTATGATTTTTCACGAGGCCGAAACAAATGATTGGCAAGTCGTTCAAGCATTTCGTCAATGAAAGGCAAAGGAAAATGATCCTTTCGGGTGGCAATATTTAATTTGCGATAATCGATGCACATTCGTCAACCTGTGACTGTCCTCGTGGGTGTAAGTTCATTTTTATCATTTTTTACGATAGTTATACCGCCTTTCTTTGGTACCACATGTACTGGGCTTACCCAACTGCTATCAGAAATAGGGTAGATGATTCCGGCATCAAGAAGTTTTAAAATTTCATTTTTCACCACTTCTTTCATGTTTGGATTCAGACGCCTTTGAGGTTCAATGCTTGTCTTACAATTTTCCTCCATTAGAATTCTGTGCATGCATAAAGAAGGACTAATACCAGGTAGGCCATTAATGCAGTAGCCAATTGCCTTCCTATGTCTTCTTAGTATAGTTAATAGATCATTTGATTGGGATTCGGAAAGATTTACATTGATTATGACTGGATAGGTATCGTTTGAGCCAAGAAATGCATACCTGAGATTTTTAGGAAGAGGTTTGAGTTCTACCTTTGGTGCTTCTTCCTTTGTTTTTGTTGATGGAAAGGAATTGAAGTCTATATCCAGCTTTTCACGAGATGAGTCAGCAGTAGGTGGGATGAAAGGGATTCCACCCAAGAGAGCGGCACAAGTAGATGGTTCAGAGTTATCATTTACAATAGTTGCACTCTGAATGATACATACTTCTATCGGGTCATCCTTTTCTTCGATTGGCAAAGGGTTGATGATGTCGACCCGCAGGCAAGAGTTATCAGTTGATAGGTGCTTTGTTGCTTCAGAAAGATTAAATTCGACCTTTTCATCTCCAACTGTCAGTGAGAGTCAACCATTCTTGACGTCTATGATGGCTCCAGCAGTGGCTAAGAAAGGTCGTCTGAGAATGATTGGGATTTGGCGATCCTCCTCCTTGTCGAGGACCACAAAGTCGACTGGGATGAACAATTTGCCAACTTTCAAGGGAACATCTTCAAGGATGCCGACCAGAAATTTAATTGATCGGTCGGCTAGTTGGAGAGACATAGACGTTTCTTTTGGATCACCCATGTTCAGCTTTTTACAGATGGAGAGTGGGACAGACTTACACTAGCTCCGAGATCACATAGTGCTTTGCTGATTTGGACATTCCCAAGAGCACATGGAATGGAAAAGCTTCCAGGGTCCTTTAGCTTCTCAGGTAGCTTGTTCTGCAAAATAGCGATGCACTCTTCAGTGAGTGAAATGGTTCCGTACTCCTCGAGTTTTTTTTTGTTGGATAGCATGTCCTTGAGAAATTTTGCATAAGCTGGCATTTGGGAAAGCATGTCAATGAAAGGCACATTGATTGACAGGTTCTTGAGAGTAGAAATAAACTTATCGAACTGCTTTTGGAGCTTAGCCTGTCGTTGCCTTTGTGGGAAGGGGAGAGGAGGTTGGTGTTGGTCCCTAGTTGATGGCTAAACCCAAGAGGGGAGGGGTGAATTGGGTTCTTTAAAAAATCTTTGGTAAATCAAAACTTAACCCTTTTCTGAAAATTAATCCCCTTATGAAGGCTAATGGAGGGCAATTAAAAATAAAGTAGTAATAGAAAAAACAAACACAAGATTTATAGTGGTTCGGGCAAACCTTCCCTACTCCACTCTTCCAATCTCACACTCCGTTGTGACTTGGGTTCCACTATGTATTCCTTGAATACACTTAGAGTCACCGCTCTCTTCTAGATTCAAAGCTCTAGGGGGCATATACAACTAGAGCCACTTGCTCTCTTCTAGATTCTAGCTCTAGGGGGCGTAACAACTCAATGCACAAGTAGGTGACGAGTCTCACTCCAATCACACTCTACTTTGCATACACTTGATCTTAGCAACTCAAGCTAAATCAAGTTCAATACAACAAGATGATGAAAATAAGTAAAAACTACACTTTACAGATTTGTGTAGGCAGTTTGAACTCGAGGAAGAAATCAAAGGCAGCTTGGATGATGATTGTTGAGGCAACTTGCAGTTTGAAGCTCTTTCTTCCTTTTGAAAAATCTCAAATATGGAGAAAAGGATTTGAAAATCTTTCTTGAACTTCTTTTCTCTCTATGATCCTTAGAGTAGTGTGTATTGCTCTTCTCTCATGTTCATTTGATTGTCCTTTTATAGAGTAAGAAGGATTGGAACGTTGTGGAAGTTGTTGGCGCGCAATAAATGAACTCCAACGTTCGAAAATTTGAACGTTATACCCAAGTCGAAGATGGAGTCGACTTGGCTTGCGACTTGGCAACCCAAGTCGCATCTGGAGTCGACTTCGTCTGCGACTCCAGTTCCTCCAATTTCCCAAGTCTGAGTTTTAGTCGACTTGGTTTCAGACTTCGACTCAAGTCGAATCTGAAGTCGACTTAGCCTGCGACTTGGCTCGGGTTTTGCTGAAGCTGCTTTGTTCTTCAAGATTCGGCTTGATCCTTGCAAAGCTTTTGAGCTGTTAGAGTCCTTGCATGATATATGCTTGTTCCTCGCTTAGTCTTGGACTCACTTGGTCTCCATAACTTGGGTGTTGCCTTATTTGAATAAGCTTGAACATTTGCCTTGGCTTGATAGACTTGATTTGAACATTGAATATGAATCTTAGCTTTGATCTTCAAGAATCTTAATTTGTTTCCTTGTGAATGAACTTTTCATCTCATTTGGGTTTGAACAAGTTCAATATGATCCTTGGAATAAACTTGAAACTTCAATCTTCAAGTCTAAAATCCTCAAGTCGAAGTTGGAGTCGACCTTGTCTGCGACTTGACCCAAGTCGCACCTGGAGTCGACTTCGTTTGCGACTTGGGCAGCTTCGTGCCCCCAAAATCAACGCTGGACATTTTCTTTTGTTTGAAGTCGATGCTGGAGTCGACTTCGTCTGCGACTTGACTTCCCAAGTCGCAAGTGGAGTCGACTTGACCTGCGACTTCACCTGTTGCATTTTTGGGATTCATTCTCAAGTCGATATTTGAGTCGACTTTGGGATCGACTTCACCCAAGTCGAAGTCCAAGTCGACTTGAAGATCGACTTGACCTCTTTGCTTTCCTTAAACATTTATCAAACACATTAGTACCTTTTATATACTCAAATTAGTTCTTGTTAATCATCGAAACTCAAGATTTGGTCAATTTTTATTGTTTTAAACATTGTTTCCAACAATCTCCCCCTTTTTGATGATTGACAAAACTTCATTTGAGTTGATACCTTTCAAACATTAATCATGTTCATATGTCTTTTTGAAAAACAGAGCATTTGTCATATAGGTCAGAGCTTTTTGAAATTTCAACTATTATATCATTTTGGCATATTGGATACCTTTCAAGCAAATCATTTTCAAGCAAATCATGTTGAATACTTTATAACATATTAAGCAAACATAACATTCATCAATAGCATATATATGTATCAAGTTTCATGCAACACAAAACAAAAATGAAACCTAGATACAAAACTACCCAACCCAAAAGAAAATTTTACTCAACTCACCTATTCTATCTCCCCCTTTTTGTCAAACTATCAAAAATCGATCAACTTTTAATGATTTTGTGAATTGAAATTGAGAGATCGGATATAAGATTGGTTTGATGGGACGATTTTGGGCAGATGAGTAGATGGAGATATCATGATCGGGAGATGCTGCTTTATGAACTGAACCCGATTCGTATGGATCGAGTTCGGGCATAGGCCTCTTCTTGTGACGTCCGGAGGCGAGGTGATATTTGATGGTACGCAGTTCCCGATCCATGTGATCTTGTCGGGAATGCATATCAGTGATAGCATTCAGCACACCGGTCACTAGGCTAGTCATCCTATCTTCTTGATGACCCATAGCTTCCAAGATCTCGTTTTTGAGGCTTTGAAGTGTAGCCATTTGATCTGAAGTAGGCGGCACGCGTTCGGGTGCAACGGATCCTTGAGGAGAATGTGATCCGTGTGACAGAGGAGATGCAGGCCGTTCAGGCGATGCCTCGGGAGCTTGCTCCCCCTCAGCTTGTGCATTGTCCTCTTGTTCTCGGACTGGCTCGCCAAGCTTCTCTCGGATGCGATCATCCCTAAACTGCTCCAAATTGATTTTCATGCGTTGGAGCAAAGCCTTGTTGATAGCGTTGGTCGTCTTGGGGACTTCAAATGGTTCCCCGTCAATGTCGAGCTCAACCCGCTCAAAAATCTTGGTGATCCAAGATCCATAAGGTAACACGCCTCTCGGATTGTCTTTCCTGGATGCTAAGGCTTCTAGGAATAGTCTGGGAAGACTGATCTTGACTTTGTTCACTAATTTCCACAAGATCATTGCTTCTTGTGGATTCAATTGATTCCTTCCGCCTCCTTTTGGCAAAATACAGTGGGCGATCAATAGACGGATAACCCTAAGTCTGGGAGAAAGATCCATGTAATGTAGGAATTTGGTGCCTGCATGGTACTTGTTGCTTTTGGTTAACTCATTGTAGATCTTGTCCATAGTCAGATCCTTGGGAAGCCTCTCTTCATCAAAAGGTACTTGAAGAATATTTCCAATTCTTCTCAAGGCTTCATCTTGATCTGGATAGTTGCTACTCCCAAAATTTATTTCAGTGCCTTTGACATAAGTGCAAAACTTGGTGTTGTCCCATAAATAATAAAACTGTCTTGTGAGATCAGGATAGATCCGTTCATCGGATTTGAATAGTTGTATCCATCCTTGGAAATCCAACAACTCTTCTATGTCGAACTCATAGTCGTTGAGGAACTTGAAATCTATGATCTTAGGAATGAATACCTTTCGTTCATAGAAGTTTCTGTAGAAGCGACTATGCTGTAGCTCTGTCCTGAAATAAGTAGTGGGCATTTTTAGAACTTGCCCCTTCTTGATAGGAATCCTTGAAGAATACGAGCTTTCAGGTTGGCTTTCTGATCGTGGGGCTCTATCAGTTGACTGGGTTGTTGTCTGGAATCGAACCCGTCTACCCGTCGAGGTTGATGGTTCCTCTCTAACTCGTTTGGATGGAGTCCTTGCTCTTCTAGGAATATCTTCCTCTGTGGAGGATTGGGATGGCCTAGGCACTGGCCGTTGGCTTGGCTTTTTGACTGCTAGTTTAGGAGTTTTAGCTTTTGGAGCCATTGAAATTGGAATTTTAGTGACTGAAGAATATGAAATAGAGAATGCTTTAGAGCTGTGAGAGGGAGAGCTTAAAGAGAGAGAGTGAGAGCCAAGGGTGTGAAATCGTGGAAGATGGAGAGACAGCGGCTTGCCGGGAGTGACAGCGGATCACCGGAGGGGGAGAAAACTGTCGCCGAGAGAGAGAGAGAGAGAAAAAAAACAGAGGATTCGGAGGAAAAATGGGAGGAAAGGAAGAAGAAAGAGAAGAAAAGGGAGAAGTTCGTGGAAGTCGGACGGTCGCGCGCGGAGTCGACTTTGCCCTAGGCGAAGTCGACTTCGGTCCCTCGGAGTCGACTTCGTTATTGAAGCGGAGTCGACTTCGCTCCTGTGGAGTCGACTTCGCTCCTGAAGCGGAGTCGACTTCACTTTCCCAAGTCGACTTGGCGGAGTCGACTTGGCTCCCATGGAGTCGACTTGACCCATCAGTTTTGCCTTTTCAAATTTTGGTTTCTTGTTTTATTTTTCCTAATTTAGCTCTATCATCCCCATATCATTCCTAATTTTATAAAATGATTCTTTGGCTAATGGTTTGGTAAAGATATCAGCAATTTGGTCTTCTGTTTTCACATATTCTAAGCATACATCATGATTCTCAACATGCTCACGAATAAAGTGATGTCTCACTTCAATATGCTTGGTTCTTGAATGCAGTACAGGATTCTTAGTTAAACAAATTGCACTTGTATTATCACATCTAATAGGAATATCAACATAATCAATACCATAATCTTTCAACTGTTGTTTCATCCAAAGTAATTGGGCACAACAACTACCGGCGGCTATATATTCGGCTTCTGCAGTAGATAGGGCAACACTTGTTTGTTTTCTTGAATACCATGAAACCAACATATGTCCAAGAAACTGACAAGTTCCACTAGTACTCTTTCTATCTACTTTATAGCCGGCAAAATCTGCATCCGAATAGCCGATTAGATCAAAGGTTGTACCCTTTGGATACCATAGTCCAAGATTGGCAGTTTTTATCAAATACTTAAAAATTCTTTTTACAGCAAGTAGATGTGATTCTTTAGGACATGCTTGAAATCTAGAACACATACAAACACTGAACAAGATATCGGGTCTAGAAGCAGTTAAATATAACAAGGATCCTATCATGCTTCTATAAAGCTTTTGATTGATACTTTTACCGTTTTCGTCCGTGTCGATCTTGATTGTCGAACTCATTGGAGTGTTTGCTTCTTTGCTATTCTGCATTCCAAATTTCTTGAGCATTTCTTTGACATATTTGGACTGGTTTAGAAATATTCCTTCATTTTGTTGCTTGATTTGAAGTCCAAGGAAGAAATTTAATTCTCCCATCATGCTCATCTCAAACTCGCTCTGCATTATCTTAGAAAATTCTTGACAAAGATTTTCGTCAGTAGCACCGAATATTATGTCATCAACATAAATCTGTACAATCAAAATATTTTTATTTTTGTACTTGATGAATAAAGTAGTGTCTACTTTCCCTCTTTGAAACTTATGATCAATCAAGAATGTATTTAACCTTTCATACCAAGCTCTTGGTGCTTGTTTTAGTCCATATAATGCTTTGGTTAATTTATAAACAAACTTTGATTGATCCTTTTCTTCAAAACCAGGGGGTTGTTCAACATATACTTCTTCATTCAAATAACCATTCAAAAATGCGCTTTTTACATCCATTTGAAACAATTTGAAGTTCATATGAGAAGCAAATGCTAGTAGGATGCGTATGGCTTCTAATCTAGCCACGGGTGCATATGATTCTTCAAAATCAATTCCTTCTTCTTGAGAATACCCTTTGGCTACTAATCTTGCCTTGTTTCTTATTACAAGACCGCTTTCGTCTAATTTGTTCCTAAATACCCATTTGGTACCAATGACGGTATGAGTGTTTGGTCTAGGAACTAGATGCCATACATTGTTTCTTTCGAATTGATTTAGCTCTTCTTGCATTGCAATAACCCAATTTTCATCATTAAGAGCTTGTTCAATGGTATTTGGTTCAATTTTCGATACAAACGCATATTGGCCATAAACGTTTTGTTTTGATCTTCTAGTTTTTACTCCTTCATATATATTTCCAATAACTTGTTCAATTGGATGGGCATTTTTGAACTTTAAATCAGTTGGAGGTTTGTAAGAGTCATTACCTTCACTTACTTCTTCCTCCACTAGATTTTCTGGCTTGAGCTCGAGTTCCTTTGATTGTTCTTTGCCTTTTGTCTCATCTGCATCACTTAGTGCATTCTCCTTTCTCGGAGTTTGGTTAATTTCATCAAATACAACATGTATGGATTCTTCTACAACTTGGTTTCGTTTATTGAATACTCTATATGCTTTGCTACTTGATGAATAACCAAGGAATATAGCTTCATCGCTTTTGGCATCTAATTTACCCAAGTTGGCTTTTCCATTGTTCAAAACATAACATGTACATCCAAAAGCATGAAAATATGAGATATTTGGTTTCCTTCCTTTCCACAGTTCATATGGGGTCTTTTTCAAGATTGCTCGAATGGTAACTCGGTTTAAAACATGACAAGCTGTACTCACAGCTTCACCCCAAAATTTCTTGGATAGATTGCTCTCATTTAGCATAGTTCTAGCCATCTCTTGTATAGTTCTATTTTTCCTTTCAACTACTCCATTTTGTTGTGGAGTTCTTGGTGCAGAAAATGTGTGGTGAATTCCTTTCTCATTACAAAGTTCCATGAATCGTTTGTTTTCGAATTCGCCACCATGATCACTTCTTATGGTCACAATAGTACTTTGTTTTTCATTTTGCACCAAATTCACAAAAGTTGCAAACATAGAGAAGGCTTCATCCTTACTAGCTAAGAGAATTATCCATGTGAATCTTGAAAAATCATCAACTATGACAAATACATATTTCTTTCCACCAATGGTTAGAATGTCGGATGGCCCGTATAGATCCATGTGTAGTAGTTCAAGTGGCTTAGTGGTGGAAATTTCCTTTTTGGTAGAGAAAGGCATCTTTGGTTGTTTAGATAATTGACATGCCTTGCAAATCTTGTCTTTGTCATATTTTAATTTTGGTAATCCTTCTACCAAACTCTTTTTCCATAGGGTCTTTATGTTGCCCATGTTTATATGTCCAAGCCTCTTGTGCCAAACCCATGGATCGTTATCAATGGCCATTAGACATTGACCATCTAATTCATCAAGTGAAACCAAATAAACATTTCCATGTCTTTTGCCACTAAACATGATATGTTCTCCATCAAATACATTACATATAGATGATTCAAACACAACTTTGTATCCCTTATCACATAATTGGCTAATACTCATTAAATTGTGTTTGAGTCCTTCAACAAACAAAACATCTTCCTTGCAAGCATTTGAGATACTACGTATATTTCCTTTACCTTTAATCTTACCTTTTTCATTATTGCCAAAGGCAACTATTCCTTCATTGCAAGGCTTAAGTTTATGAAACAAATTTCTTTCACCGGTCATATGCCTTGAGCAACCGCTATCCATGAACCATTCATTATTTGCCTTTGCCTTAAAACATGTCTGAAAAATAAACAAATAATTCTTATCTCCTTGGTACCCATTTTATGGGTCCATTTGGGTTAGTAATATACATCAACCTTTGTTGTTCTAACTTGGAAAGCCCAAATCTTGTGTTTCTTGGAACCCAAACTAACTTTGCACCATGGTCATATAATTTCTTAAAATTGCATTTGTAAGTTTTATGACCCATTTTATTGCAGAAATTACAAGCCATAGGTAATCTTGGAGTAGGCCTCCAAGTATACAATGGTTCAAACGTTGGTCTACTAGTCCACTTAAAGTTTTTCTTTTGTGGCTTGTAAAAAGATGCAACTTTAGTTTGATGTTTCTCAAGTGTTTCCACATTTGATTTGCTACTTTCTCCATGCTCAAATGTATGATACCCGAGACCTCTTTTATGTGTTTGGGAGGTCATATTCAGAAACATTTTGACACTTTCTCCTGGATTAGAGAACTTAGTTAATGATTCATTTAATGATTTGTTCTCCTTTTTCAGCAAATCATTTTCATCTTTCAATTTGTCTAATCTTTCTGCAAGTTTACTATTTACAATTATTGTTGCATCACATTGTCTTTTCTTAATTGTAAACTTGCTTCCTAATTTCTTCATTTCTTCATATAATGAATCATATGCAGTTTGTAGTTCATCTAATTCAGTACATTTGAGGCATTCTTGAAAGGAAGAGTAACTTGATTCAGAAAGGGAGAGTTTAGAGCTTACCTCTTCATTGCTTATGTTTTTTGTTGAGGTGAATTGTTCTCCTTGCTCGATTTGTGCCATGCAGCAAATTCTTGCACATTCTTCCGCCTCTATTTCATCAGTTGAGGAGCTACTTGTCGTAGATTCCTCATCATTCACGTACATGCCTCTTCCTTTATATTTTTGGAATCTTTTGTTGTCCCCTCGATCTTTTCTTTGTTCTTTTGCCTTGTTTTCTTCGGGAGTTGGACATTGAGCTTGCATATGTCCCGAACCGCCGCATCGGTAACACTTGGTTGATTCTCTCTTCTTCTCTCTGGGAGTTCTTTCTTTGAAGCTTCTGAAATTTTTTCCTTTTCTCACAAATTTTCTGAACCGTTTTGTGAGTAGAGCAATTTCATCGTCATCTTGAGAAGAAGATGTGTCATCGGTGTCTTGTGCGGCTTTTAAGGCAATTGCTCTTTTGCCCTTGTGCTGATCTTCATTTCTTCTTTTGATTAGCTCATGTGACATGAGAGAGCTAATTAAGTCTTCAAGTTTTAGTGTGTTAAGGTCCTTGGCTTCTTCTGTTGCAGTGATTTTTGGGGTCCATGATTCGGGTAGAGCTCTTAGAATTTTCATAACCTGCTCAGATTCAGAAATAGCCTTTCCAAGACCTTTTAGAGCATTAGTAATCTTTGAGAACCTAGCAAACATTTCAGAAATATTTTCTGTTTCTAGCATTCTAAAATTCTCTAGATCTCCAATCAAAATATTTCTTCTCGTCCCTTGGACTTGAGAAGTTCCTTCATAGATAGAGGTTAGCGTATCCCAAATCTCTTTGGCGGTTAAACAAGAGGATACTCTATCATATTCAGAAGCAGTGAGAGCACAAAATAAGGAGTTCATAGCTTTGGCGTTGCTCTTCACTATTCTTACTTCCTCATCGGTCCATTTGGAAGCTCGTTCATCGGTAGGCAAAGTTACACCATCTTGGATAGCAATCCAAGAATCCATGTCGGTAGCCATGATGAGTTGCTTCATACGAAGCTTCCAATATCCAAAATTGTTCCCATCAAACAATGGTGGCCTTGTAAAGGATTGGCCTTCAGCAAAAGCGGGAACAGAAGTAGATTGGGATGCCATATTGATAAGATCTCTTTGGTAAACTCAAAGACCTGCTCTGATACCACTTGTTGGTCCCTAGTTGATGGCTAAACCCAAGAGGGGAGGGGTGAATTGGGTTCTTTAAAAAATCTTTGGTAAATCAAAACTTAACCCTTTTCTGAAAATTAATCCCCTTATGAAGGCTAATGGAGGGCAATTAAAAATAAAGTAGTAATAGAAAAAACAAACACAAGATTTATAGTGGTTCGGGCAAACCTTCCCTACTCCACTCTTCCAATCTCACACTCCGTTGTGACTTGGGTTCCACTATGTATTCCTTGAATACACTTAGAGTCACCGCTCTCTTCTAGATTCAAAGCTCTAGGGGGCATATACAACTAGAGCCACTTGCTCTCTTCTAGATTCTAGCTCTAGGGGGCGTAACAACTCAATGCACAAGTAGGTGACGAGTCTCACTCCAATCACACTCTACTTTGCATACACTTGATCTTAGCAACTCAAGCTAAATCAAGTTCAATACAACAAGATGATGAAAATAAGTAAAAACTACACTTTACAGATTTGTGTAGGCAGTTTGAACTCGAGGAAGAAATCAAAGGCAGCTTGGATGATGATTGTTGAGGCAACTTGCAGTTTGAAGCTCTTTCTTCCTTTTGAAAAATCTCAAATATGGAGAAAAGGATTTGAAAATCTTTCTTGAACTTCTTTTCTCTCTATGATCCTTAGAGTAGTGTGTATTGCTCTTCTCTCATGTTCATTTGATTGTCCTTTTATAGAGTAAGAAGGATTGGAACGTTGTGGAAGTTGTTGGCGCGCAATAAATGAACTCCAACGTTCGAAAATTTGAACGTTATACCCAAGTCGAAGATGGAGTCGACTTGGCTTGCGACTTGGCAACCCAAGTCGCATCTGGAGTCGACTTCGTCTGCGACTCCAGTTCCTCCAATTTCCCAAGTCTGAGTTTTAGTCGACTTGGTTTCAGACTTCGACTCAAGTCGAATCTGAAGTCGACTTAGCCTGCGACTTGGCTCGGGTTTTGCTGAAGCTGCTTTGTTCTTCAAGATTCGGCTTGATCCTTGCAAAGCTTTTGAGCTGTTAGAGTCCTTGCATGATATATGCTTGTTCCTCGCTTAGTCTTGGACTCACTTGGTCTCCATAACTTGGGTGTTGCCTTATTTGAATAAGCTTGAACATTTGCCTTGGCTTGATAGACTTGATTTGAACATTGAATATGAATCTTAGCTTTGATCTTCAAGAATCTTAATTTGTTTCCTTGTGAATGAACTTTTCATCTCATTTGGGTTTGAACAAGTTCAATATGATCCTTGGAATAAACTTGAAACTTCAATCTTCAAGTCTAAAATCCTCAAGTCGAAGTTGGAGTCGACCTTGTCTGCGACTTGACCCAAGTCGCACCTGGAGTCGACTTCGTTTGCGACTTGGGCAGCTTCGTGCCCCCAAAATCAACGCTGGACATTTTCTTTTGTTTGAAGTCGATGCTGGAGTCGACTTCGTCTGCGACTTGACTTCCCAAGTCGCAAGTGGAGTCGACTTGACCTGCGACTTCACCTGTTGCATTTTTGGGATTCATTCTCAAGTCGATATTTGAGTCGACTTTGGGATCGACTTCACCCAAGTCGAAGTCCAAGTCGACTTGAAGATCGACTTGACCTCTTTGCTTTCCTTAAACATTTATCAAACACATTAGTACCTTTTATATACTCAAATTAGTTCTTGTTAATCATCGAAACTCAAGATTTGGTCAATTTTTATTGTTTTAAACATTGTTTCCAACAGTTGGTAAGGAGGTGGTGGTACATATGGCTTTTCCACCACTGGTTCTGGTTGTGGCTCCTCTTCTTGCTTCTTTTTCTGCTCGGTATCTTTTTCTGTGACATTTCGAGGTGGGTCGAGTTGCTTTCCACTCCGCAAGGTAACCACCTGCACTTGCTCCCTAAGATTTACTTCAGGTTGGCTAGGGAGTTTGCCCTGTTTCTTTGGGATGAGGTTGTGGCATTCTGAGCAATTTGATTTTCAAGCAACTTGATGTGGGTTTGCATTTGGTCCATTCTTTCATCATTTTTCTTGAGCATTAGAATGATATTTTCAAGCATGGACTCAGTGGGTTGTGCTTGAGGAGGTGCAGGTAAGGCTTGTTGGGTTTGATATGAAGGATGGTTCAGTGGTTTTCTAAGGAAACCAGGTGGCTTATTATTTTGAGCAAAAATTTTGGGTGTTTGACTGGTTTGCCCAAGAAAAATTGGGGTGGTTTCTCCATCCAGGGTTGTAAGTATTAGATTAAGGGTTACCATATGCGCGAGTATCCTATTGGTTGTTGATTACATTAGCTTGCTCACCTGTTGTGTCTTTAATGGAAAAACTACACTCAGTTGTGTAGTGTGAAGCTCCATAAATTTCACATGAGATGTGTCCAGAAGAAGATGCATTCTGGTCCTTGGATTCCTGCTTCTTTTGTTGCAAAATTTTATCAAGTTTTTCATGTATAACATGTATGGATTCGATATCATATACATTTCCTCGTGGAGAGGTTCCTCGGACATCGCCGTACTGAGAATCATAAAGAGCTAAATCATCGAGGAGTTTGAGGACCTCCTCGTCAGTGAGTAGCATGAATCGGCCACCAGCGGCTGGATTGACGGTGCTTCGGCTAGGTCAATCGAGTCTGTTGAAAAAGTTTTCAATAATATCTCCTTGTGAGATACCATGATGAGGGCACTTGCGCCGCAGATCTTTCATCCTCTCCTACGCATCATATAAGGTTTCGCCATCTTTTTGGACGAACCGATTGATCTCGTCTTTGATTTTCTTGGTTTTATTGGGTGGAAAGAATTTTTTCAGGAATGCAGTAGAGAGCTCATCCAATGTGTTAAAAGTGTCCGAGGCATAGAATAAAACCATTCGCTTGCCCTGTCTCGAAGAGAAAATGGGAAAAGATGCAGGCTAATTACCTCGCGTGGAATGTTTTACACCCTGATTGTGTTGCATAATTGCAGGAATTTTGTGATGTGTATAGTTGGGTTTTCAGAGGGAAGTCCTGCAAATTGGTCCTGTTGAACCATCCTAATGAGATCGGGATTTAGTTCAAAATTTCTTCCATCAATCTCTGGTTCGATTATGCAAGATCGGAATCCACGAGGGTTCGGGCTGTTTCGATCGCTAAGTGTCATCCTTCTTGGAAGAGCGTTGTTCTCAGCCTGGCCTTCCTCCTGCTCTTGATGTGGCGGGTTTTGATTGGTGCGTTCTGCCATGGCGTCTTCAGGATATTTTTGCTGCTTGCAATCGCGAATTCTTCTCCTAAAAGAACGTTCAATCTCAGGATCAACAACAAAAAAAATTTCAGCTAGTTGTTTTGCAAAGTTTCGGGTATGTGGGTGCATACAAAGATTAACTAGCTAATTTAGAACAATAAAAAAAATAAAAATAAAGAAAGTATCTAAAAACAAAATTTAAAGCAACCCAGACAACGGCACCAAAATACTTGTTCGCAATCTCACCGCAAGTGCACGGGTCGTAGATTGTGGTATATAAATTATCAATCCATAGGGAATTCAGGACTATAAATTTTGCTTTTAAACGCTTTCGTGTCGGATATGAGGAAAATATAGCAAATAAAATAGAAAAGTGGGGAGGAAATACAGTAAATAAAAGGGAAAGAAAATAAACAAAATGGGAAGAGAAAATTGTAAATTAAAAATGAGTAGAGAAAACGAGAATGCGAGTACCTAGAATTTAGGATTTCACATGCGTCTTGTGCAACGAGTAGTAGTATAATTATTTAATTTGGATATTGTTTGTTAAAGGAGAACAAACCCTAATTTATCCTTGCACCTTCTCTTGAAACCTATAAGGTGTACCCTAATTTTCTTAACCACCTATTCTCATGGGATTAAGTTAATTAGAATCCATTAAGTTCTGTGGTTTGTTCATGTAATTCCTCAAGGTTATCATGCCTACTCTCATGGTCTTAGATTTCCAGGTTTAATATCTTGATTTTCGTATATTAGATTTCCACCTCTCGGTTCCATCACCTAATATATGGAATCATGCCAAAGTACAGGCCCATGTACAAAGCAAGCATAAAAATCACAAGATATTAAATTAACAACAACATCCAAAATAAATGAATTAAAAATCCACACCACGCTACATTGTACGCATGCTACATTCTAAACCCTAGATTTAAAGTTTAGCCAAGAATGTTTAAGTTCAAAATAAAAACAAAATTACAATCCATCTTAAACAAGATAACAAAAATTTAAAAGGGAAAAGATAGAAAAGCTTATTGGTTTGAAGCCCCGATGGTGTGTCGGCTGCTCAACGCAACTCGTCGGTCCACTTTTCTCCCATGCTCTCCACCTTGCTTTCTCTTTCTCTCTCAACTTTCTACTCGTGAATTTTCTCTGCTCCAAATTCAATGTTGGAATTTTCTATCTGCTCTCCAACTGCTCGTTCTCTTTAGAATATTCTGATGATATTCTTTTTTTTCTGCTCTGGGAAAAATTCTCTCCGTTATCATCTGCTCCTGAACTTTGTGGCTGCCTCCTCTTATATAATCGTTTATCTGGGGTCCACATGCAGATGCTGGATTTATGGATGTGATCTTGCTGCTGGAAAATGTTTGAATCACGTGAAATGCTATGCATGGATTTAATGGGTAGCATGGCTTATTCACGTGAGCTGCATTAGAAAATGCTCACATGAATTTTTAATGGATACATGAATGCAAAATGAGCATTAGCTGCTGATTTTTTTATGCATAAAAAAATATGCTATGTGAATGCAAAATGGCAGCTGAATAAATGCACAAACAGGTATTGCAATGGACGTGATGGGCAGCTTGTAGTGCATTTGCTGCTGAAAAAAATGGGCAGCTGATAATGTGACATGCAATTTTGCCGTTGCTGAAATATGAATGGAATGGTTATGGACATTAATATGGAATTTTTGTGGGGTCAACTAAGTGTTGTTGTTGCTATTTTATGGACGTGGGGTCCATGGATTGAAATGCATTATTGTGAATGAGAAATGGATGGATTTAATGGATGAAATGCTGCTGAATGTGATCATGTTGCTGGAATGAATGGCTGGATGTTGTGTTGGACGTGATCAAATGGCTGGACTTGAATTGCAGATCACGTGAATTGCTACTGATAAGGGAAATGGATGGTGGATTTTAATGCAGCTGATTTATGGAATTCACGTGAGTTTTAATTGGGCAGCTTGACGTGATTTTCTGGTGGGTCCTTGTTGGATTTTAATGTGAATGGATGGATGCATTTGAGGGTTAATCTTAGTGGGATCCATGCATGGGCAACAAGTGAATTGCTTGCTAGTCACGTTGCTGATTTTGGATGGCATGATCAAAAAAATCTGGATGGATGGACGTTGGATTTAATGGCTGGTTTGGTTGATTTGGGTGGAACATAATCTTCTGCTGGCCGTTGATTTGCTGGGCCACAAATGGGCAGCTGATCACGTGTAAGCTGTTTGGAGAATGGGATGCAGCATTTGGCTGATTTGTGGGGTCCATCATACGTGAATGCTGCTGCTTATAAATGGACGTGAATGAGCTGTTTGAAGAATGGAATGGCTTTTGCATTGTGGGGTCCACCTTCAATAAATGGGTTCACGTCAATTGCTATGGGTGAAATGGGTGCTGATATTGGTGGGGTCCATGTTCACATTGTTGGTCCCGAGTTAATGGCAAAACCCAAGAGGGGAGGGGTGAATTGGGTATTTAAAAATTTATAACTTAAACAGAAACTTAACCCCAGATTAATCCAGTCCCCTTAATGAAGAAACGAAATGGAAAGCAATATAATGTAGAGAGCAGATAAATAAATCAAACACACAAGATTTTTATAGTGGTTCGGGCAACCTCCCTACTCCACTCTTCCAAGCTCACACTCCTTGTGACTTGGGTTCCACTATTGTATTCTCTCAATACAATTAGAGCCACTGCTCTCTTCTAGATTCCAGCTCTAGGGGGCATATACAACCAGAGCCTCTTGCTCTCTTCTAGATTCCAGCTCTAGGGGGCATCAACAAATTACAGCACAAGTAGGTGATGAGTTACACTCCAATCACACACTACTTTGATTACACTTGATCTTAGTTCCTCAAACTAAATCAAGTTCAACACAGACAAATGAAACAATAGGAAAACTACACTTTACAGTTGTGTAGAAGCAGTTTGGCGCAGAGAAGAACTTGTAGTAATGACTTTGAAGATTCTGAAATATAGCTCTTGCAACTTGAAGCGAAGTTCTTCTTCTTTGAATGGACTTGATCTCTTTAATTCTCTTGAAGATGGTAGTTATGCACACTTAATGATTCTCAGCCCCTTCCCTCGTCCACCATGAATGCTATTTATAATTTTGGAGGGAATCCGAACGTTAGAAGGTAGGTGGCGCGCATTTAATGCGCCAACGTTCGAATAAATTCCGACCGTTGCGACCCAAGTCGCATGTGGAGTTGACTTGGCCTGCGACTTGGCTTCCAAGTCGCACCTGGAGTCGACCTCGTGTGCGACTCCAGTTCTTCAGATTTCCAAGTCCGAGTTTGGGTCAACTTGGCCTTCAGTCTTCAACTCAAGTCGATCCTGGAGTCGACTTGGGTTGCGACTTGGCGTGGTCTTTTGCAAAAACACCTTGATCTTCTTGAACTGGCTTGAACTTTGTAAAATTGGTCTTCATGACTTGGGTATTGCTTCATTTGGAATAAACTTGAAGATTAGCTTTGGACTTGATAGACTTGATTTGAACTTTGAATATGAATCTTAGCTTTTGATCTTCAAGAAACTTCAGTTGCTTTTTGAGAATGAACTTTGTATATTTGGATTTGATAAAGTCCAAATGGATCCTTGAAATAAGCTTGAAACTTCAATCTTCAAGTCTGAACTCCTCAAGTCGAAGTTGGAGTCGACCTCGTCTGCGACTTCGTCCAAGTCGCACCTGGAGTCGACTTCGCCTGCGACTTCGTCATGTCCATTTCCACTTTTTCAACTCTGGATGCTTGAAGTCGATGCTGGAGTCGACTTCGTCTGCGACTTGGTTTCCTAAGTCGCAAGTGGAGTCGACTTAGCCTGCGACTTCACTCGTTCTTCTCCCATTTTCAGCTCTGGACAGTTTGGGCTTTTTGAAGTCGATCTTGGGGTCGACTTGGACTACGACTTGGTCTTCCATGCTTTATTTTCTTCAAGTGTATATGCCTTAAACATTTCTACAAACTTGTTAGTAGCCAAGACTTACTCAAATTGATTTGTTAATCATCAAAACATAGATTTAACTTGTTTTCCACATATTTTCAACAATCTCCCCCTTTTTGATGATTGACAAAACCGATTTGAGTGTATACCTTTCAATAACTTAATAACATGCTCATTTTGCATTTCATACTTATGCTCATGCAATCTTTCAAACATATGGTATTCTTCTCCCCAAACTTATCTACTCTTCTCTTCCTCAAATCCTATTTTTCTCCCCCTTTTTGTCAATAAATCAAAAGATTAAAGGGTAAAGAAAGAGATAGGTGGGATTGCTCCCCCTAAACAGGTGCTCCCCCTAAGTTTATGCTAGCCTAACTCAATCATTCCCATGTCATTTCTAATTTTATAGAATGCTTCTTTGGCTAGGGGTTTTGTGAATATGTCTGCAACTTGATCCTCTGTTCTTACATATACCAAACATATGTCATGATTTTCTACATGTTCTCTAATGAAATGATGTCTGAGGTCTATATGTTTGGTCCTAGAATGCAAGACTGGATTCTTGGTTAGACATATGGCACTGGTATTGTCACATTTAATAGGTATATCTTTAAAATCCATGCCATAGTCCCTAAGTTGCTGTTTCATCCAAAGTAATTGGGCACAACAGCTCCCGGCGGCAATATATTCGGCTTCCGCCGTAGATAGAGCAACACTAGTTTGTTTTCTTGAAAACTATGAAACTATCATGCTTCCAAGAAACTGACATGTTCCACTTGTGCTTTTTCTATCTACTTTGTAACCGGCAAAATTCGCATCCGAGTAGCCGATTAGATCAAAATTAGAGCCTTTTGGATACCAAAGTCCTATATTGGTAGTGTCTACTAAGTACCTGAAAATTCTTTTCACAGCTACCAAGTGTGATTCTTTTGGACATGATTGAAATCTAGAGCACATACACACACTAAACAAGATATCAGGCCTAGAAGCAGTTAAATACAACAAAGATCCTATCATGCTTCTATACATTTTCAAATCAACTATTTTCCTTTTCTCATCTTTGTCAATTTTAATTGTTGAGCTCATAGGGGTGTTTGCTCCTTTGCTATTCTCCATGCCAAACTTCTTCAGCATTTCTCTGATATACTTGGACTGGTTGATGAAAATTCCTTCATTTAATTGCTTGATTTGCAGTCCAAGAAAGAAATTTAGCTCTCCCATCATGCTCATTTCAAATTCTTTCTGCATAAGCTCAGAAAATTCTTGACAAAGAGTTTCATTAGTAGCACCAAAAATGATATCATCAACATAAATTTGAATGATCAATATGTCCTTTTCTTTATACTTGATAAACAAAGTGGTGTCTACCTTTCCTTTTTGAAAATCGTGATCAATCAGAAATTTGCTTAGTCTATCATACCAAGCCCTTGGAGCTTGTTTTAATCCATATAATGCTTTGGTTAGCTTGTATACAAATTTAGATTGATCTTTTTCCTCAAATCCAGGTGGTTGTTCTACATACACCTCTTCATTTATAAAACCATTCAGAAATGCACTTTTGACATCCATTTGAAACAATTTAAAGTTCATGTGAGATGCAAACGCTAGTAAGATGCGAATTGCCTCTAATCTAGCAACCGGGGCATAGGATTCTTCAAAATCTATTCCTTCTTCTTGTGAGTATCCTTTTGCCACAAGTCTAGCTTTGTTTCTCACTACAAGTCCACTTTCATCTAATTTGTTCCTAAAGATCCATTTGGTGCCAATAACAATACAATCGTTTGGTCTAGGAACAAGGTGCCAAACTTGATTTCTTTCAAATTGATTTAGCTCTTCTTGCATTGCTATAATCCAGTTTTCATCATCAAGAGCTTGATCAATATTAGAAGGTTCAATTTTGGATACAAAGGCATATTGTCCACAAACATTTTGCTTTGACCTTCTAGTTTTTACACCTTCATACACATTCCCTATAATTTGTTCAATTGGATGTGCATGTTTGAATTTTAAATCAGATGGAGGTTTATAGGAGTCATTACCTTCACTTACCCTTTCCTCATTGGACTCTTCTTGCTTTTCCACATGCAGCTTTTCAAAGTTTCTTACAATCTCATCTGCATCACTTAAATCATCTCTTCTTTTCAAGCATGGGTTAGTTTCATCAAAAACAACATGTATGGATTCTTCTACAACTTGGTTTCGTTTATTGAATACTCTATATGCTTTGCTATTTGATGAGTACCCAAGGAATATTGACTCATCACTTTTAGCGTCAAGTTTTCCCAAGTTGGTTTTTCCATTGTTCAACACATAACATGTGCATCCAAAGGCATGAAAATGAGAGATATTTGGTTTTCTTCCCTTCCATAGCTCATATGGGGTCTTTTTCAAGATAGCTCTAATGGTAACTCGATTTAAAACATGACAAGCTGTGCTCACAGCTTCACCCCAAAACTTCTTGGATAATTTGCTCTCATTTAGCATTGTTCTAGCCATCTCTTGTATAGTTCTGTTTTTCCTTTCAACTACTCCATTTTGTTGTGGAGTCCTTGGTGCAGAAAATGTGTGATGAATTCCTTTTTCATTACATAATTCTATGAATCGTTTGTTCTCAAATTCACCACCATGGTCAATTCTTATAGACATAATAGTACTTTGTTTTTCATTTTCCACCAAGTTTACAAAAGTTGAAAACATAGAGAAGGCTTCATCTTTGCTAGCTAAGAGAATTATCCATGTGAATCTTGAAAAGTCATCTACAATAACAAATACATATTTCTTTCCACCAATGGTTAAAATGTCGGATGGTCCATATAGATCCATGTGTAGCAATTCAAGTGGCCTTGTGGTGGAAATCTCCCTTTTGGTAGAAAAAGACATCTTTGGTTGTTTAGATAATTGACATGCCTTGCAAATTTTGTCTTTGTCATATTTCAACTTTGGCAAGCCTTCTACCAAATTCTTTTTCCATAGGGTCTTTATGTTTAACATATTCACATGTCCAAGTCTTTTATGCCAAACTCATGGATCATTTTCAATGGCCATTAGACATTGACCATCTAGTTCATCAAGTGAAACCAAATATACATTTCCATGTCTTTTTCCACTAAACATGATATGTTCTCCATCAAATACATTGCACATAGATGATTCAAACACAACCTTATATCCTTTATCACATAATTGGCTAATGCTCATTAGATTGTGCTTGAGTCCTTCAACAAACAAAACATCTTCTATGCATGCATTTGAAATACTGTAAATGGTTCCTTTACCTTTAATTTTACCTTTCTCATTGTTTCCAAAGGCAACCGTTCCATCGTTGCAAGGCTTAAGTTTGTGAAATAAGCTTCTTTCTCCAGTCATGTGCCTTGAACAACCGCTGTCCATGAACCATATATTGTTTGCCTTTGCCTTGAAACAAATCTAAAAAATAAGCAAGTAAATCTTATCTCTTTGGTATCCATTTTATGGGTCCATTTGGGTTAGTAATATTATTCAACCTTTGTTGCTCTAACTTAGAAAGCCCAAATCTTGTGTTCCTTGGAACCCAAACAAATTTAGCACCATGGTCATATAATTTCTTAAAGTTACATTTATAAGTTTTATGACCCATCTTATTGCAAAAGTTACAGGCCATAAGCAATCTTGGAGTAGGCCTCCAAGTATGCAATAGTTCAAGCGTTGGCCTTCTAGTCCACATAACATTTTTCCTTTGTAGCTTGTATCTTGGTGCAGTTTTGGTTTGATATTTCTCAAGTGTTGGCACATTCGATTTGCCACTTTCTTTTTGCTCAAATGTATAATATCCAAGGCCTCTTTTATTTGATTGAGAGGTCATGTTCAGAAACATTTTTATACTTTCTCCTGGATTAGAGAACTTTGCTAATGATTCATTTAATGATTTGTTCTCCTTTTTCAATTTTTCAATCTCATTTTTCAATGATTCATTTTCTTCTTTCAGTTTTGTTGATTTTTCAGCTAGTTTTCCATTTTCAATAATAACAAAGTTACATTGTTGTCTCTTCAATGACAACTTGTTTCCTAGCTTTTTGATTTCCTCATATAACGAATCATATGCAAGTTGTAGTTCATCTAATTCAGCACATTTGAGGCATTCATGAAAAGAAGAATAACTTGATTGAGAATAGCAAGGCTTGGAAGTTACCTCTTCATTGCTTGTGCATTTTGTTGAGGTGGATTGTTCTTCCAAAACTTCAGTTGTGTTTAGGCATAACAAGTCTTCTTCTTGTTCGATCCGTTCCATGCAGCATATTCTTGCGCAATTTGCTGCATCGTTGTTGTCGGTTGAATAGCTACTTGTTGATGAAGTCTCTTCATTGACATACATGCCTCTTCCCTTAGGCTTTCGATACTTTCTTCTTTCATGTCCTTCTCTCCTCTCTTGATAATCCTTTGGTTTTTCTTCCGGTGTAGGACATTGAGTTTGCATATGTCCTACGCCCCCGCATCTATAGCACTTGGTTGGCTCGTTCTTCTTCTCTCTTCGTGGTCTTTCTTTGTAGTCTCTGAAGTTCCTTTCTTTTCTCACAAATTTTCAGAATTTGCGAGTGAGAAGTGCTATGTCTTCATTGTAGTTGTGAGATGAGGAGGAAGATTCTTCTGAGTTGTGGGTGGCTTTTAGTGCAATAGTTTTCTTTCCTTTGTGTTGATCTTCATTTCTTCTCTTGATTAGCTCATGTGACATTAGTGAGCTAATAAGGTCTTCAAGCTTCAATGTGTTCAAGTCCTTTGCTTCTTCTATTGCAGTAATTTTCGGAGTCCATGATTCGGGTAGCGCCCTTAGAATCTTCATGACCTGCTCCGATTCAGAAATTGCTTTTCCAAGACCTTTCAAAGCATTAGTAATTTTAGAGAATCTAGCAAACATTTCAGAAATATTTTCTGTATCTAGCATTCTAAAGTTTTCCAATTCTCCTATCAAAATATTTCTCCTAGTTCCTTGGACTTGAGAGGTTCCTTCATAAATGGATGTTAGAGTATCCCATATTTCTTTAGCGGTTAGACAAGATGATACTCTATCATATTCAGAAGCCGTAAGAGCACAAAATAAAGAGTTCATAGCCTTAGCATTGCTCTTGACGGTTCTTACTTCCTCTTCGTTCCATTTGGAAGCTCTTTCATCAATTGGCAATGTTACACCATCTTGGATAGCAATCCAAGAGTCCATATCTGTAGCCATGATGAGTTGCTTCATACGAAGCTTCCAATAACCAAAGTTGTTCCCATCAAACAATGGTGGCCTTGTAAAAGATTGGCCTTCAGCAAATGCGGGAACGGAAGTAGATTGGGATGCCATGATAATAGATCTCTTTGGTAAAAACTCAAAAACCTGCTCTGATACCACTTGTTGGTCCCGAGTTAATGGCAAAACCCAAGAGGGGAGGGGTGAATTGGGTATTTAAAAATTTATAACTTAAACAGAAACTTAACCCCAGATTAATCCAGTCCCCTTAATGAAGAAACGAAATGGAAAGCAATATAATGTAGAGAGCAGATAAATAAATCAAACACATAAGATTTTTATAGTGGTTCGGGCAACCTCCCTACTCCACTCTTCCAAGCTCACACTCCTTGTGACTTGGGTTCCACTATTGTATTCTCTCAATACAATTAGAGCCACTGCTCTCTTCTAGATTCCAGCTCTAGGGGGCATATACAACCAGAGCCTCTTGCTCTCTTCTAGATTCCAGCTCTAGGGGGCATCAACAAATTACAGCACAAGTAGGTGATGAGTTACACTCCAATCACACACTACTTTGATTACACTTGATCTTAGTTCCTCAAACTAAATCAAGTTCAACACAGACAAATTAAACAATAGGAAAACTACACTTTACAGTTGTGTAGAAGCAGTTTGGCGCAGAGAAGAACTTGTAGTAATGACTTTGAAGATTCTGAAATATAGCTCTTGCAACTTGAAGCGAAGTTCTTCTTCTTTGAATGGACTTGATCTCTTTAATTCTCTTGAAGATGGTAGTTATGCACACTTAATGATTCTCAGCCCCTTCCCTCGTCCACCATGAATGCTATTTATAATTTTGGAGGAAATCCGAACGTTAGAAGGTAGGTGGCGCGCATTTAATGCGCCAACGTTCGAATAAATTCCGACCGTTGCGACCCAAGTCGCATGTGGAGTCGACTTGGCCTGCGACTTGGCTTCCAAGTCGCACCTGGAGTCGACCTCGTGTGCGACTCCAGTTCTTCAGATTTCCAAGTCCGAGTTTGGGTCAACTTAGCCTTCAGTCTTCAACTCAAGTCGATCCTGGAGTCGACTTGGGTTGCGACTTGGCGTGGTCTTTTGCAAAAACACCTTGATCTTCTTGAACTGGCTTGAACTTTGTAAAATTGGTCTTCATGACTTGGGTCTTGCTTCATTTGGAATAAACTTGAAGATTAGCTTTGGACTTGATAGACTTGATTTGAACTTTGAATATGAATCTTAGCTTTTGATCTTCAAGAAACTTCAGTTGCTTTTTGAGAATGAACTTTGTATATTTGGATTTGATAAAGTCCAAATGGATCCTTGAAATAAGCTTGAAACTTCAATCTTCAAGTCTGAACTCCTCAAGTCGAAGTTGGAGTCGACCTCGTCTGCGACTTCGTCCAAGTCGCACCTGGAGTCGACTTCGCCTGCGACTTCGTCATGTCCATTTCCACTTTTTCAACTCTGGATGCTTGAAGTCGATGCTGGAGTCGACTTCGTCTGCGACTTGGTTTCCTAAGTCGCAAGTGGAGTCGACTTGGCCTGCGACTTCACTCGTTCTTCTCCCATTTTCAGCTCTGGACAGTTTGGGCTTTTTGAAGTCGATCTTGGGGTCGACTTGGACTACGACTTGGTCTTCCATGCTTTATTTTCTTCAAGTGTATATGCCTTAAACATTTCCACAAACTTGTTAGTAGCCAAGACTTACTCAAATTGATTTGTTAATCATCAAAACATAGATTTAACTTGTTTTCCACATATTTCCAACACAAATGAATGCTGCTGGACGTGATGAATGCATTGCTGAATTCGTGAATGGTCAAGGCTACTGCTCATTCATGTGATTGCTGGACTTTAATGTATGTTGCAATGATTGATGCGTTCGCTGAATTTTTGTGGGCTCTACAGCATAAATGGGTAACTGCATTTGTTTACGTGAATGGTGTAAGGACCAGGTATTTTATTTTATTTTATTTTATTTTCATTATAACCCTTCTCTATTTATGAGATAACTTATTAACATGCCACTAGGAGTTTATAATGTTAATGGATGCATAACATATATGAATATAGTATCTAGGGAACATATAGTGCATATATGAATGTATTATGATCTTAGCACACTGAGTATAAATTTAAATGTGTATGATTAGTGTGTCATTATTAAGCACTATAATTATTTTTCCCCTTCGCAGAGTAGGTACGGGGTTCGAACCACCCGTGATCTCTTGAGGAAAACTATACCAACTTCCTTGAAGGTCATAGATCCTAGTCTAGGAAGCTCCAAGGCTATGAATCTCTGCAATCCACATCTAGGGTCGCTGTTTTGGGAGAAATCACGGTCAAGGTAAGTAGATGACGCCCCTTCTCGATTTAGTGATGAAATTTTATGTTAAACGCGATGTGAGGCTAGAGGGAATGTGTAGCGCCTGACGACTCCATGGTATTAGGCATAGGGTTCGGAATAGTTAGGGTTCATGGGGAATTTACTTTGAATGTGCGATTTCTATGTTGTAAAAGACTTCTTAACAGTTTTTATATTGTTGAAATGTGACGTGAATTGGTTTGCCCCAATCGAGAGTATGAATCGAAGGTTCTTTCATTTCGCACCTATCATGTGTTTGATAAAATGCTTGTGTGACAGATCTATGTGTTGAATTTGAATTGTGTTGATGTTGTATGCGTGGTTTATGACATGTTTCATTGTCTGTTAAGTATGATGTGTTATCTCAAATAGTTGGTTGTAAGGGTTGTTCATGGCCCCTGATTGACATGAGGAGAGGGTTGTTCATGGCCCTTGATGGACATGAATAGATGATTAGTTGTGTTGTTCAATTTGTGTGTGGTTATATGCATACGATCTTGGGACTGGGTATTGGACTCATATGTATTAGCTTCATCACTATATGAGTATCCATCATTATACTTATTTCCACTTTGTGCTGACCACTATCTACTTACTGGGTCTATTTAGACTCATATCATTTGTTATTGTGCTTTTAGATCACAGGCCAGATGGAGAACTTAAAGATGGGACAAGTTGAAGATCAAACATGATAGACCATAGCACAATATGTTATTTTCAGTTCTTTTAGATTTGTGCTCTTTTTGATAATCATATATGTAGACAATTATTTAGGCGGATTTTCTTTGACAACTAGAATGTATTTGGTATTTCACATTGGATTATAATCCTTATTGATGCACATATGCATGATTATTATATTTGCTTGATGTGTAAGGGAAATATTTAATGATTTTTCTTCTATATGAATGTCCTTATTATATGAAGATGCAAGTATATAAATAGGATTGAATGTTACAGATTGAAATGTTATGAATATCAGGTCATGTATTCCATATTACCCGTTGTATGTTATGGGGAGATGTTACCGAATTTTTCTTAGATTGTGTAGTACTCATTGACTAGTTCTTTAGTAATTCTAGGAATGGGGTGTTACAAATGGGCATTGTGGGGTATTTTGGACGGCTGAATTTTTTAGATGTATTGGACGGTGGAGATTTGTTTGATTGGCCGATGACAAAATGGATGGCTAGGATCTTTGCATGATTTGATCTTGTGGGGCTCACTTGTTGTAATTTTGTTTTCCTGCATAAAAAAAATATTTAAATTATTAATTCGTCAAAATCATTAGTGGGTTATTAAAATTATTTCAAACTCATTTAATTTCATGGCAACAAATAAAATATAATTTCAAGGCAAAAGATTATAAAAATTATTTAAATTGCTCGAAATTAATATTTAATATCTAAAAATTGCAAAACCACATTTTAAACCAAATTTCGTATTAATTTCAATTAATTACCCACAAATTTGGTATAAAATGTCCACAAAATATGTTATTAATTTCCACTTATCAAATTGTCAAAAGTGCTATGTAGGTGAATGTTTAAAAGGATCAAATCGGTGATTTAAATGTGGGCAAACGGGGCATATAGCCAAGGAATGCGGAAAGGGAGAGACAAAGGTCATTCAATGCTACATTTGTGATCAAGTCGGGCACATTGCCCCAAACTGACCAAACAAAGCATAAACTAAGGATAACTGAAACAACTAACAGACAGAGAACCTCTATAAATCCAATTCAAGCACATGCCTTGACTTGAACAGAATCGTAAGAGCAAGAGGAGAAGGTGGTTACAGGTATGGTTTATATCTTATGAAATTCGGCAATAGCTTTGTTTGATTCGAGCGCTAGCCATTCATTCATTGCTTGCCAGTATGTAACCACCCATGCACTACCTGTAGAGGAAACCAACAAGGTAATTCATGTAGAATTCCCTGTCTATAGATTAGCTAGCTCTAGCCAAGTATGTAAAGCGTGCCCAATTAGGATAGGGTCGATGATTTTAGAAGCCGACCTAATCCTACTACCCATGATTGAGTTTGACGTGATACTTGGCATGGATTGGTTAAGCCAATGGGGAGCTACAATTGATTATAAAAATAAGAAAGTGTGATTTGAATCGGCTCCAGATAAGGATGTGACCATTGGAAGGCTAAGGCAGCCTGAGAATTCAACTATACTGATATCTTCTATGAGAGCGGCTAAAATGGTCCGCCAAAAATGGCAAGCATATCTAGTATCAGTAAGTGCAAGAAAAGAAACGGAGGTGGAAATAAATCAAATTCCAGTGGTTAAGGAATTCTTTAATGTTTTTCCAAAGGAATTAATTACTTTACCTCCAGAAAGGGAAATGGACATGACGATAGATATCGTACCAGGCACGACCCCAATATCTAAGGCTCCATATCGAATGACACCAGCTGAAATGAATGAATTGAGAACACAAATATAGGAGCTACTGAATAAAGGCTTTATCAGACCCAGTGTATCACCTTGGGGAGCTCTGGTGCTATTTGTAAGGAAAAAGGATGGGAGTCTTAGATTATGTTTCGATTATAGGGAATTGAACAAGGTTACAGTAAAGAACAAGTACCCATTGCCAAGAATTGATGATTTATTTGATCAATTGAAAGGTGCTACAATATTTTTCAAAATAGACTTATAGTCAAGGTACCATCAGCTGAAGATAAGTCCTACTGATGTTCACAAGACAGCTTTACGAACTAGGTATGGACACTACGAGTTTTTAGTGATGCCTTTCAGGCTCACTAATGCCCCTGTTGTATTCATGGACATGATGAATAGGGTATTTCAGGATTATCTGGACCAACTTATGGTTGTATTTATTGATGATATCCTAATCTACTCAAAGTCAGAAAAGGAGCATGAGGTTCACTTAAGAAGGGTATTGGAAAGGCTAAGAAAAGAGAAATATATGCCAAACTTAAGAAATGTGAATTCTGATTAAAACAAGTGGCATTTCTTGGGCATATAATTTCAGAAAAAGGAGTTCAAGTCGACCCACATAAAATTGAGGCTATATTAAAGTGGCCAAGACCAATAACCATTACAAAAATCAGGAGTTTTTTGGGATTGGCATGCTACTACAGAAGGTTCATTGAAGGTTTTTCACAGTTATCAGCCCCCTTAACTAGGTTGACTCGTAAAGGAGTCAAATATGTATGGTATGAAGAATGTGAGCGAAGTTTCCAAGAATTGAAATAACGATTGATAAAAACATCTATCCTAACCCTACCTGAAGGAAATGAAGGATTTGTGGTTTACAGTGACGCTTCAAGGGAGGGATTGCAATGCGTGTTAATGCAGAAAGGAAAGATGATAGCTTATGCATCATGGCAGTTGAAGCCCAATGAGATAAGCTACCCCACTCACGACTTAGAATTAGCTGCAATGGTGTTTGCCTTGAAAATTTGGAGACACTAACTGTATGGTGCTAGATGTGAGATTTATACAGATCACAAGAGCCTTAAGTATATTTTCACTCAAAAGGAGTTGAACATGAGACAACGGAGATGGCTCGAATTGATAAAGGATTACGATTTGGAGATTTTATACCATCCAGGTAAGGCAAATGTGGTAGCTGATGCATTGAACAGAAATGCTAGCATAGTGCACCTTATCACAAAGGAGGAAGGGTTGCTTCAAAAGATAAGGCAATTGGAACTGATCATATGTCCCCTTAGAGTTCAAGCAAGATTATCATAAATGCACACACAATCTTCCTTATTTGAACAGATCAAGATTGCACAGCAAGAGGATACAGACCTACATGCATACGTGGAAAAGATGAAGAAAAAGGGGTTGAATGAATTTGTTATTGATGATCAAGGTACGTATTGGTATAAGGGTCGCTTATGCATACCTAATCAGGGAAATTGAAGGAGTAGATTCTCAAGGAAGCACATTTCTCGTGCATTTTCTATGCATCTAGGAAGCACTAAGATGTATCAGGATCTCAAAAAAGAATATTGGTGGAATAATATGAAAAGAGATATCGCTAAGTACGTGGCTAAGTGCTTAACTTGTCAATGGGTGAAGGCAGATCACCAACGGATGCAGTGGTGTTTGCCTTGAAAATTTGGAGACACTACCTATATGGTGCTAGATGTGAGATTTATACAGATCACAAGAGCCTTAAGTATATTTTCACTCAAAAGGAGTTAAACATGAGACAACGGAGATGACTCGAATTGCTAAAGGATTACGATTTGCAGATTTTATACCATCCAGGTAAAGCAAATGTGGTAGCTGATACATTGAACAGAAATGCTAGCATAGCACACCTGATCACAAAGGAGGAAGGGTTGCTTCAAGAGATAAGGCAATTGGAACTGATTGTATGTCACCCTGGAGTTCAAGCAAGATTATCATAAATGCACATACAATCTTCCTTATTTGAACAGATCAAGATTGCACAGCAAGAGGATACAGACCTACATGCATACAGGGAAAAGATGAAGAAAAAGGGGTTGAATGGATTTGTTATTGATGATCAAGGTATGTGTCGGTATAATGGTCGCTTATGCATACCTAATTTAGGAGAATTGAATGAATAGATTCTCAAGGAAGCGCATTTCTCACCATTTTCTATGCATCCAGGAAGCACTAAGATATATCAGGATCTCAAGAAAGGATATTGGTGGAATAACATGAAAAGAGAGATCGCTGAGTACGTGGCTAAGTGCTTAACTTGTCAAAGGGTGAAGGCAAATCACCAACGGATGCTTTGAAAGATACAGTCTTTGGAAGTTCCTGAATGGAAGTGGGATGACATTACTATGGATTTCATTGACCACTTTGGATTTTTGATCATAAAGTATAAAAGCTTCGGAATAGAGAAATTAAATATGTTAAGGTTCAATGGAACCGATATTCCAAAAGCGAGACTACTTGGGAACTGAAGGAAAAAGTAGAAAGGAAGTATTCCCAATTATTTCAAAAGTAAATGGTTTTAGGACAAACCCTACTATAAGGGGGGAAGATTGTAATATCCAGACCCAAGTAGGGCTCATATAGATGCATTTGACTTCTAATTATGATTCATATATGATTTGATTGATTTATGAATGATTTTTATGATTTAATAATATTTTGCAATTAGGGTTATGGTTAAGAATGGTGATTAAGATTAATCACCGTAGCCTAATGTGAGTCAATATGACTAAAGTGGCTTAATAAGGATTGAAAAATGTTAACGTGTCATGAATAATTATTTTAATTATCATGATTTGATTAATCAAAATTAGAATGATAAATATGGAATAAAGTGAATAATGCTAGGAAATTCATAACTTTTTTTTTGTAAAACTAGAAAATTCATAACTTGATGCCTATACGGCGGATTGAGATTAAATTTGAAAGGTAAACACAAGATTTTCTGCCCAATCTTATGGATGGATTGGATTATGAAAATTATGATGGGATTAGGATGATAATTATTTATTTTCTTTCCAAATCCAAAAGTTAATTTCAAATGACTATAACTTGAGATAGAAAAGTCATTTTGAGATGAAATTTGAGATGAACGGATAAAACTATATGGTGAATATTATGGAAGGGTTGGATTAAGCTAATTATTATAAGAACATGCTTAATCACAAAAGAACAAAGTGGCTTTGACTTTTGTACGAAAACGTAACAAGCATTTACGAAAAAGCTAGGGACTTAATGGCATGGTTTAATGCTCAAGATGAGGAGTCAACCAATGGTAATTTTATGAATTATACTAAATTACAAAATCCATGATAAATCCCATGCATTAATGCTTGAGTTAAAGGGGCTAATAGCTAGCCTCAAGGAGGCTTGAAAAGTGGTTCAAGGTGTGGACGTCCGACGGGCTGTGTACTTGGATTTTTTTGATTTTCTACGCTCAAGTCAAAACCTAGCTAATCTAAATGAGAGGGGGTATGCAAATGCACTTAAATTGAAGTTGAATTGGTGGCCAAGAAATCCATAAGAGCTTGCCATGTTGAAGTCCAAGGGGAGGAGGCTAAGTAGCTCACTTATGAGCTAGAGATTTGATATTTACAAATATGATAATTAGCCATTTTACTTGGATGTGAATGTGCCAACTCATCAATGGATAAGTGAGTCATAAATTATCCTATCCATGATGTGGCAAGTGGGCCCCACGAGATAGTTAAAAAAATATCAAAATATATATGAGAGTAAGCATAGGAATGTCCACTTTGGGTGAAAAATTAAAGGGGAGAAAAACTCCAAAGAGGGCAGCCCTTGGATGTGCCCAAGAACAGCAAGAAAAGAGGAGAAAAAGAGAAGGAAAAAGGAGAGGAAAAAAAGGGATTCAAGCTAGGAAAGTTTGGATTCAAGTTTCCTTAGAAACAAGTAAGTATACTTTGAGTTTTGAATCATCTAAACCCAAGTTTTCTACCTCTAATTATGGGTCATGAATATAATTCATAAAGAACCCTTAAAGGATGATTTATGATGCCCTTGATTAGAGTATTGAATGAGGACTGAATGATATGTACGAAATGAAGGGTTCAAGAGGGAGAAATTGGAAGCTAGGGTTGATTTTGGGTAAAGAATATATCTTGAATTTTCTTCAATCTCTAAGATAAGTTGCCGTTTTGTTTAAACACCATGATTAGCATATGATTCACGTTCTTATGAATTATACATGTTGACTCGGGCATAAGCTAAGGATTTTAGAAAGGATGGAACTTAGGGTTAAGGATTGGACCCGGATTTCCAGTTTTTATGTTAAATATGATGCATGGATTAGCCTAAATGATATATAGATGAATTGTAGGGTAAAGTAACCTAATTTAAGGACCCTTTGGACGTCCTACATGGGGTAGAAATGATTGCCCTAAGTCCGATTTTTTGGGCATAAGCATAGGAACATCCATATGGGGCGAAATAGGGTACCCTACATGCATGAGATGTTGCTGTTTTGTAAATAATTAAATTATATATTTTTTAGAGGGTAAAATACCCTAAGAATAGAGTACTTTGGATGGCCAAAAGAAGTTGGAAACGTATGCCGTAAATCTGATTTTTAAGGGTATGCAAAGGGATGTCCAAAGAGGGGTGCAAAAGGTACCCAAAACATGTGTGAAAGTTGCTATTTTGGGAGCAACCAATTTATGGATTTTAAAGATACGATATTACCCTAAATTTGGGTTAAGACAAGCATAATTAATTGCTGGAATTTATGGATTAAAAATCTGTTTTGATTTAAGTATCAAAAGAGGCGTTGAAAGCGTGTAAAATGGGTCCTAAAGTTGCTGTTTTGGAACCCAATGATAAATAGATTAAAATTTCATAAATAAACCCTAAATTATATGTTAATTAAATATTTTAATCATTCTGAATTAGGATACAAGTTGCTGTTTTTATAAATTATAAGAAACACATAAGATATGTGTTATAAGATGAGTGTACGTGGAAGGATATGTATGGACAAGTGATAAATGACTTATGTGAATTGCTAAAATGCAAAAATATATAAAATTATAATAAAATTCATTTTTATGTTTCTTTTTTGATGATTATTGATAATCTCAAATTTTAAGATTAATATATAACGCCTAAGACGTCGAATATGTGCTTAAAATGAGCATCGACGTATGAAATGTGAAAAATAGATGAAAAATGATAAACAGGAGGTATGAACCCCCATATGATGATTAATGAATGAATATTATGTGTATGAATGAATACCCTACATATGGGTTTAAAACATAATATGGAATAGATGGTATGATGCACAAGTATGTGCTATGTATGTGTACCCGACTTGGAATTCAAGTGGGATGTGTATGTAATGAATTATTGGTTAGAAAACTAAGTATATGCAAGAAAATAAAAGTTTTATGAATGCGATGTCATTCTTATATGTATAGACAAAGGCAAAGAGAAAGTAGATTCGGAAAGCCACGGCGGAACAGGTAAGCAGCAGGTTTCGAAATGATTTTGTTTTATCAAATTATAAAAAGATGTTGCCAATGATGTTCTAACTTGTGGCACCCCGAACCGCGGCGTCCACATAGTCCTTACTCCAAGATTTTGTTGATTGGTAAACGTGACTAAGGATTGTTGCCCTAATCACACGGCGGGTTCTTAATTGGATCTCGTCCAAATTTTTTTTTCATTTCTTTCTTTTTCATTTCTTTCATCACATAAACGTATACTCATCATCATTCATAATGGACTTATCTATATCATCATAAATCATCAACTTCTCATATTATTCATAACTTTATAATTTCATACAACCTATGTCCTTTTTCATCATATCCCATTAGGGAATCTATTTATACAAAAATCTACTAACCTTTTTAGATTCCGCTTTTCCTTTAGCAACATATGCCCTTCATCGCTTGGCTTTCCCTACACCTGTCTAAGGTTTGGAAAACAAAACATGAGTCGAAACTCAATAAGCAAGCATTTTTCATTTTAAATGCATTCCTCTCCATTCGGTAGAAGACACTTACCAAGTGATCAACTACCAACGGAATAGAAACCTTTTCGTAAACCATTTTTGAAAACTTTTCATAAACCATTCATGTAAACCATTCGTAAATGCATTTCTCTCCGTTCGATAGGAGACACTTAGCAAGTGATCAACTATCAATGGAAGAGAAACCTTTTCATAAAAATTATTTTATAAACATTGGATGTGCAAATGCTTCCTTTCCATTCCTGACATAAACCTTCATATGCGGGTACGCTAGCCCAGGAACATCTCACATAACATGGTCCAAAATGCCGGTTGTCTCCGACTTGGCCTCATCAAGGGGAACCTCTCTCTTCGTCTCGACGCCTACATGGTCTTCTACATGCATGACTTTTGATTTTCCCGGCATTATATACCTCTTACACCTGGTGACTTGTCATTCTCATGTAGAGAATTATTTGCACCATCCCTTAAAAACATCATTTCAAATCAATGCTTTCCTTTTCAATCCATATATGAAAATGCAATGCATTCATTCAAACATAACATTCCTTTGCCTCCACCTCTGGGGAGGACGCCGTCGGCACACAACCCATACGACTAGGAAATAGTGAAGGGGGACCCTCTGATCTGCTTTCTACCTCCACCAAAGCCTCTTCATTATACATCATACATGTGCACATGTCCATGAACATCACATGATATCAATATGCCGGCATGACTTTTCATAAAAACTCATAAACATTCATTATTTCAAAACTTTATAGGAATGACCACCCTTAAATATAATTCATAAAACATGTGAGCAAACAATTTGCAATCATTTAAAAATATTTTAGAAAGCATATAGCTTGCTTTCCTCCTCAGTCTGTGTCCTCTTCCTTTTCCTTTCCTTTTCCTACACAAGAAAAAATGATATTTATCTATATCATTCCATGTCTTAGATTGCTTTCCATGCATGCTTTATAATCATTCGTTACCTCATTCCTATAGAGGTTAATCTTATAAAGATACTTGGTCATTACCTCCTTTTATCAATTTTTATCCATAAATCTTTTAAAAATTCCATCAATATATCCTCATAAAATATAAAAAAAATAAATCTCTATTTTTTTTCAAAATCACGTTGTTCACTGTTCATAGCTACTGTAGTAGATTACTGTTCATAATCACTGTTTATGGGTATTGTTCACGTTTACTGTTCACCCGAGGCTACTGTTCACAGTAATGTGGGTTACTGTTCATGGGTTTCAAAATTTGACATTTTTTCCAAAAATAAAAAATACCATGACATAGCTTATGCTTAGTATATCATTGAAAAATTCATAAAATTTGAATTTATCATCATTAACTTGGCTAAATAAATTATTTTCTCCATGTACTAAAAATCAACATCAATTTACTTAATCATAATCCTTAATTCCAAAAATAATGAAATTAATATATTATCATTCCAACATCATATTTATCATATTCATACATCCCAAATCATCGTTTATCATTTTTGGAGCATTATTTACACATATCATATGCTATCTTCCCGAATGCTCCATCTTTGCTCCAATTTTTTGATGTTTTGGCGCAATTTTAATTAAGCATTATAACTTTACTTATTTTCTCATGCTTAGGAATTATCTAAGCATGATTTTACCCTACTTAACACCTAAAATAAATTTGGGAAGAAATCACTTACTCGACGGGGAGATTTCCCTCTTTTCCTCACACTTTCTCTCTCTAACTTTCTCCTCTTCTTTCTCCTCAAGGCTAAAACGTGGTGGGGGTGAAAAATGCTGAAATGGAGCTGGGATTTCGTGCTCTTGGATGTCCACCCCTGCCTCCTATTTATAGGTACAAAATTAGATTTACCCCCCAGCTTGAGGTATTTAATTATAAAAATATATTTTTTTATAATTTCTAAAAATGCATTGAGCCAAGACCAGCCACCCTAGGCCTACTCCAGCCCCCCTATAGCAGCCCTATTTTCATAATTTTTTTTATTTTTAAAATTATTTAATTTAGGCTAATTAAATCTTAGCCATTGATCTTGGATGAGGATGAATTTAAACCATTGATTTTTGGTCAAATATCCACCCACCCCCTGCCATGCTCCTGCAATAGCTGCTGTTCATTTATTATTTTATTATTTTATTATTATTTATATTTAATAAAATTCAAATGGAATTAAACGAAAAGATAAGCTACTTTTTCCATCCCAAATTACTCTCTTTTGGTTACTACATGTGAATAGAAATACAAGTATAGTAGTCCGTCTAAAAATTCCAACACCTACTCAACTTTCTATAACCACAGTCATAGGTTTCACTATACTTTTAATACAATATAACAACTATTAATTTTTCAAGCTCACCAGCAACTCTCACAAATCTTACTTCTGTATGCCTTATAGAGCTTTAATCCTCTTTTTACTATAAGTGAATAGAATATGTTACAATGCTTTCTATCAAGTAGATTAGTACAACAGTTTAATCATGTTAGAAATTAATGATTTACAACATACCTTATTTAGCGTAAGCAGAAGCGGAAAGATCAAAAGGCTATGTCTCAAACTTTGTCGATCGACCAAATTGAAATTATAAGATTAGAAACCAACCACACCACCACAACCTAGATGCCACTAATCCCTGAAAGGTTTTAGTGAAACTGACCAGGGATATCTCCTATATGCTCTAATATGTGTTTCTCCTAGAGACCTTACACATTTATTACTAGTCTAGGAGGGATACCCAGTAGCTATGCAAGAGCTATCTCACTTCAAGTATGTTTCCATACGCAGTATATCCAAGTGGGACTATATATCCTAGTATGAGTAGGAGTAGGAAACTGTTATGAGTGTATTGGATTTCCAATCGTAATATAATTCTAACATCTCCCGCTCTGTGGCGCCCCGAACCGAGGCGTCACATTTGTCCTTACTCCAAGATCTTATCGATTGGTAAACGTGACTCAAGATTGTTGCCCTGATCACGCGGCGGGTACTTAATTGGATCTCGTCCAATTTTTTTTTTGTTTCTTTTTCTTTTCTTTCATCACATAAACATATACTCATTATCATTCATAATGGACTTATCCATAACATCATAAATCATCAACTTCTCATATTATTCATAACTTCGTAATTTTATACAACCTATACCCTTTTTCATCATATCCCGTTAGGGAATCTATTCATACAAAAATCTACTAACCTTTGTAGATTCTTCTTTTTCCTTTAGCAACTCATGCTCTTCATCTCTTGTCTTTCCCTACACCTGTCTGAGGTTGGAAAAACAAAACATGAGTCGAAACTCAATAAGCAAACATTTTTCATTTTAAATGCATTCCTCTCCATTCGATAGAAGATACTTACCAAGTGATCAACTACCAACGGAATAGAAACCTTTTCGTAAACCATATTTCGAAACCTTTCATAAACCATTCATGTAAATCATTCATAAATGCATTTCTCTCCATTCGATAGGAGACACTTAGCAAGTAATCAACTATCAATGGAATAGAAACCTTTTCATAAACATTGGATGTGCAAATGCTTCCTTTCCACTCCTGAAATAAACCTTCGTGTGCGGGTACGCTAGCTCAGGGAACATCTCACATAACATGGTCCAATACGCCGGCTGTCTCCGACTTGGCCTCATCAAGGGGAACCTCTCTTCCTCTTGACGCCTACATAGTTCTTACATGCATGACTTTTGATTTTTCCAGCATTATATACCCCTTACACCAGGTGACTTGTCATTCTCATGTAGAGAATTATTTGCATCATCCTTTAAAAATATCTTTTCAAATTCATGCTTTCATTTTCAATCCATGTATGAAAATGTAATGCATTCATTCACACATAACATTCTTTTGCCTCCACCTCTGGGGAGGACACCGTCGGCACACAGCCCATACGACTCGGCAATAGTGAAGGGGGACTCTCTGATCCACTTTCTACCTCCACCAAAGCCTCTTCCTTATACATCATACATGTGCACATGTCCATGAACGTCACATGATATCAATATGCCGGCATGACTTTTCATAAAAACTCATAAACATTCATCATTTCAAAACATTATAGGAATGGCCACACTTAAACACATTTCATAAATACTTGGGAATAAAATCACATTTTCAAAAGGGTTTGCTTGCTTACAAATCATCGTTTTCAAAAGGATTGCTTGCTTACAATGAAGCAATAAAATCGTATTTTAAAAAAAGTTTGCTTGCTTACAATAAAGCAATAAAATCATATTTTAAAAAAGTTTGCTTGCTTACCTTTGCTTTGCTTCAACCTGACTCCTTTATCCTTTCCTTTCATTTTCCTATACAAGGAAATTGGATATTTTATTCATCTATTCCATGTCTTAGCTTGCTTCCCATGCATGCTTTACGATCACATATTACGTCATTTTTATAGAAGTTTTCCTTTTATAAATACTTGGTCATTACTCATTTATATGAATTTTTATCCATAAATCCTTTAAAAATTACATCCATATATCCTCATAATTATACAAAAATAAATCTCAATTTTTTCCCAAAATACGTTGTTCACTGTTCATAATTACTGTTCATGTCACTGTAGCAGATTACTGTTCATTATCACTGTTCACGTTTCTGTTCACCCGAGGTTACTGTTCACAGCAACGTGGGTTACTGTTCATGGGTTCCAAAAATTGACATTTTTCCCAAAAATAAAAAATACCATGACATAGCTTATGCTTAGTATATCATGGAAAATTCATGAATTATGAATTTATCATCATTAACTTGGCTAAATAAATCATTTTCTCCATATACTAAAAATCAACATAAATTCACTTAAGCATAATCCTTAATTCCAAAAATCATGAAATTAATATATCATCATTCCAACATCATATTTATTATAATCATACATCCCAAATCATCATTTATCAAATTTGGAGCATTATTTCCACATATCATATATGATTTCCCCGAATGCTCTATCTTTGCTCCAAATTTTCGATGTTTCGGTATGATTCCAATTAAGCATTATAACTTTACTTATTTTCTCATGCTTAGGAATTATCTAAGTATGATTTTACCCTACTTAACATCCAAAATAAATTTGGGAAGAAATTGCTTACCTCAAGTGGAGAACTTCTCATTTCCTTCCCATTTTCTCTTTCCTTCCTTCTCTCCTTCTCTCTCCATGGCCAAAACGTGTTTTGGGGGTGGGAATGCTTGAATTGCTCAAGCTTGGAGTGCCTTTGGACGTCCACCCCTGCCCCCTATTTATATTTTTTGATTTTTCACATATTTGCAATTTACCCCCTCTTGCTTGAGGTGTAAATTTGCAAATGTGTTTTTTTCTAATTTTAAAAGGTGCATGGAGCATTGTACAGCCCCCCTAGGCCTGCTCCAGCAGCCCTATTGCACCCTATTTTTACCTATTTTTTTATTTTTTTAAAATTAATTAATTTAGGCTAAATTAATTCTAGCCATTGATCTTCGATGAGGATGATCATGGGCCATTGGATCATGCCCCAAAAGTCCATGCTCAAGGAGCAATTGCAGGCTTTGCATTAATTTTATTTAATTAAAATTAATCAAAGTCAAATGCCATTAATGAAAAAGTAAAGTTACTTTTTCCCTTTTCAAATGACATTTAATTTTGACCCTTAATTCATGATCCTTGATTAATCTTGGACCATTCATCATATCCATCATCATATCTTGGCCACCCATAAAAAATTTCATCTTGATCCGATGTCTGGATTGCAAGATATGAATTTTTCTTCATTTTCTTCAAAAATCAATTAAAAATCCGAAAATTCATATTTTAATAAAAAAAAACATTTTTGTCCTGTAGTGGGAAACTTCCTTTTTCGTCTTTTATGATTAAGTTAATCCAAAGTGATTAACTTAACATATTTCCTTAATCCCACATTTACTATTCACATTTCACTATTCACGTGACTATTCACGTGCACTATTCATCCGAATTTCCTGCATAAGTATTTTAACCTTCATTTCCATATATTTCATATCCATCAATATATATTTCTCAAATATATTACCTAGGGTTTACAACCCTAGGGTTTTGTACACGTCTCAAAGATCGGGGTTCCACACGCTCGCACATGACGGGTTCCTCAACTAATCTCCCTTTCAAGATCATTCATACTGGCAAATAGGTTGTGCGACCTATGACTACTTGGGAGCTCAAGGCCATGCACCTATTAAGGATACATAACAGCTATAATCCATAATAGAGTTATGTGTATATTCACACATATATGTCTCACTATGCCCCAGACTCATTTTATTACATCAGTCCAAATATACCTAATCCCTCATAAGGTTATACTTGAATTTCTCTCTCATTGCATTATAATCACAATTATGTCCAATCATACGAACTAATTATATAAAAGGACATAATTGGTCGACCAATGAATATAAGCAAGTAATGTAAACAAAATAGTCTTTCTCTCGCACATATATCTCTTAATTATAGACTAGCTATTTTCTTAGGCATGTCCCGCAAAGTTGCATCACCCATGACTTGTAAGCAACATGCTAAGATAACAACAATAGACTACAACCTCAAAATAATATAGTTCAAAGTTAAATAAGGCACAATATTGAAGCTATTATAACCTCAAGGACTCTTATAATGAGGAGATAGGGATTATCAAAAACAAAGAAACTCAAATCACTTCCTTTATTGGTCGCTAAGCGCGTGTGGCATGAAACACGTGCTATGATGGAGAAGCTCCTGACTCATAAGGAGCGTATGTCACTAACTTTTCAACATCATATAGACCTTAGTTCAGTCGCTACCAAGCACCTAACCAGAGTTCTCAAAATGCACGCCCTACTTAGGCGTCGACTGGGACTCGCATCTAGCTTTAACAAAGTCCAAAGGGATGCGAGACTCTAACTACGATCAAGATCTAATAAAATATGACCTCATCTTGATTGTTAATAAAGGTGACAATTATCTTAGTCTCATGTTCACATAGAACACATATTTTACCAAGTTTGTCTCATCTTTGCATGTTCCTAGTGTTGGTCCCGAGTTTATGGCTATTATCCAAGAGGGAAGTGGTGAATTAAGTATTTCAAAATTTTCACTTAAACAGAAATTTTCTCCTTGTTTAATTTAATCCCCTTAATGAAACAAATGAATAATATGGAGAGAAATAAAGCAGTAGAATCAGAAATGCAAACCACAACAATAGGCAACGATTTTATAGTGGTTCGGGCAACCTCTCCTAATCCACTCTTCCAAGCTCACACCCTTTTTGACTTGGGTTCCACTATTGTATTATCAAATACAGCTAAAGTAGCAGCTCTCTTCTAAATTTCAGGTCTAGGAGGCGTGTACAAATCACAGCACAAGTAGGTGACGAGTCACATCAAGTCATAATGCTACTTTGCTTTCACTTGGTTCAAAAAACCAATATCAAACCAAGTAACAGATGCAAATATTGAATTAAATAAAGAAATCTACACTTTACAGATTGTGTTGGCAGGTTTCAGCTCGTGGAAGAACTTGTAGAAGAAATGATTTGATCAGCATTGGAGCATACAGCAAGTTGGAGCTTTGTTCTTCACTTGAAACTTGTGATGATCACTAAATGCTTGCAGAGGATGGTAGTTGGATCTCAATAATTGCTTTCTTTAACCTCTAGCACGTTCACTTGAATGCTTATTTATAATTGTGGAGTAAATTCGAATGTTTGGCGGTAGGTGGCGCGCATTTAATGCGCTAACATTCAAAATTTTCCAACCGTTGCGACCCAAGTCGCATGTGAAGTCGACTTTGGGTGCGACTTTGGTCTCCAGCAAAAACTTCAAGTTCCAATTCAGGTCGACTTGGTCCTGAACTTCACTCAAGTCGCAGGTTAAGTCGACTTTGGGTGCGACTTCACTTTCTGTGTGCACTTGTTAGAACTTGGATTTCTTAAAAGTGATCTTGGTATGTTGATATTCATCACATCTTGTTCTTCCACTGATATTTTTGATCTTGAAAGTTTGTTCTTTGGAACTCAACAGGATCATCTTTTCTTGGAAATTCTTCATGGCTTGTACTTAGAATAATTTGATCTTGGAGTTCATAGATGTAGCCCAATGATTAACCCTTGAGAAATATACAGTTTTGAATGATTAAATTAGACACATTTGCATGTCTGGACTACATATTTCTTCATTCTTACTTAAGTCGAATATCTGGGTTGACTTGGGTTCCAACTTCACTTCAAGTCGCATATGGAGTCCACCTGGGAATGCGACTTCACCCAAGTCGCACATGGAGTCAACTTTGGTTGCGACTTCGCCTATCTTGGTTCCCAAATTCAGTGCTAATTGAGCATCTGAAGTCGATGGTGAGGTCGACTTGGGTCTGCGACTTCACCTAAGTCGTAGATGGAGTCAACTTGGATTACAACTTCACTTGTCTTGATTTCCAATTTCAATGCCAGAAGTTTTGAGCATCTGAAGTCGAAGTAGAGTCAACTTGGGTTTGTGACTTCACCCAAGTCGCAGTTGGGGTCGACTTGAACTGCGACTTCACCTGTCTTGATTTTCAATTTCAACGCTGGAAGTTTTTACACCTTCTAAAGTTGATCTTGAAGTCGACTTGGGTATCGACTTCACTCAAGTTGATGACTAAGTCGACTTGGCTTTGCAACTTGGTATGTCAGGTACTGAATTTTAACTTGCTAGCCTTTAAACAATTTCAACAAGTTATATTAGTACCCAAAATATTCTCAAATTGAGCTGTTAATCATCAAAACACAGTTTGTGCTTAATTTACCATTGATTCCAACAATCTCCCCCTTTTTGATGATTGACAAAACCAATTTCAGTTATACCTTTCATTTACTTAAAACGTTAACATATTATTCCTATTTTGGTACCTTAGAGCATACATAAGTCATTTGCATGAAATCAACATATTATAGTAGATGCATACAAAGCACCAGTTATATTCATTCAACCATTTCAGTTCATCCAAAATAGAACATTTTCATATATAACCAAACATTTTGATACAATGCGAATCAAAGAGATGCAAAATGACCTACATGTGTACAAACTACTCGTCCCATGAAAGTAACCTATCCTAAAAAACTTAAAACTCTCTCCCCCTTTTTGTCAATGAATCAAAAAGGAAATAGGAAAATCGGGATTTTGTGAATTGAAAGACAGAAATTGGATAGGATGATCGACAAGGGGATGGGGTAGGCCTGATGTGGGCAGAGGAATAAAAAGATGACAGAGGCTGGGCGGTGGGTGTAGCTCGCACAGATTCGCTAACAAAAGGATCTAGATCAGGCATTGGGCGAACACGACTGCTTCCCAGTGCAAGTTGATACTTTATAGTTCGTAGTTCGTGATCCATGCGGTCCTGACGAGAATGCATATCCATGATCGCTGTATGGATCCCAACTAGCTGGGATGTAATCCGGTCTTCTATTTGCTCTAAATGCTCTCGGATGGCAGTAACTAAGGTGTCCCAAGTTGATGAATGTGGACACGGATCAGGTATCTGTGAGCCTCTAGGAGAGCATGACCCATGTGATTGGGGCGATGCAGGCTCCGTAGGTACAACTGGTGGTGGAGACGGGGCTGCCTGCTGCTATGGAGACGGAGGGGGCTGCTCCCCCTCAGGATGTGCACCTCCCGCTTCTTCTTGGGCTAGTTGCCCCATTTGTTCCCGAATCCACGCAGCTCGGAATTCCTCCACATTAATTTTCATCCTTTGCAACAGGGCTTTGTTTATCGCATTGGTTGGCTTTAGGACTTCAAACGGCTTGTCGTCAAGATCAAAACCGAGGTAATGTAGTATTCTTATGATCTAAGTTCCATATGGTAGCACGCCTTATGGGTTGTCCTTCTTCGAGGCCAATGCTTCTACAACAATGTAGGCAAGCTAACTTTGACTTGGTTGTCAATTTTCTACAAAATTTCAGCCTCCTGTGGGTTTAGTGGGTTCCGGCCTCCTCCTTTAGGATATATGCAATGGGAGATCAACAACCTTAGAATCCTCAATCTCGAAGACAGATCCATATAATGAAGAAATTTTATCCCAGGGTGATACTTATTGCTCTTAGTTAGCTGATTGTATATTTGTGGGATGGATAACCCTTCGGAAATATTCTCCTCTACTTCAGGAACATCCAAAATATGCGCAATTCTATGGATTACATTGTCCCTGTGAGTTCCATTTCCTATACCTAAGTTTATCTCTTTTCCTTTCACAAAAGTCAGGTAGTACTCCTGATCTCAAAGATAATAGAATACTTGGGTCAGATCTGGGTATACCCTATCATCGGCTTTCAGAAGCCCAGTCCATCTCTGAAAGTCGAGTAGCTCCTCTATACCAAACTCATAGTCTCGCAGGAATTTAAAATCAATAATTTTGGGCAGAAATATCGTACGCTCATAGAAGTGCTTATAAAACCTGCTATGTTGCCGCTCTATTCTGAAATAGGTAGTCGGCATTTTAAGGACCTATGCCTTTTGAGTTGGGGTGCCTTGTCTATTTGCAGTCGATAGCGTCTCGCTGCTAGACCCAGATTTGGAGTTGTCATGCCGGGGTGCCGATGAGGATGGATTGGCCTCACGGAATTGCACACGGCGTCCCATAGATGCGGAGGACTCCTCCCGAACCTGTTTTGATGGGGTTTGTTGTCGGTGGGGTATTCCTTCGCCTATATTCGACCTGGATGGCCTAGATACGACCAATTTGGAAGGCTTTGCGACTGCTTTGGGTGCCATGGGTTGAACTTGAAATGGATTTAAAGGTAATTTAGAAATGGGACCTTTGAGAAAGCGGGTGGACTGCTAAAAATGCACACAAATGCAAGGGGCAATAGCAAGGTCAGCTGATTTTTGCAAGCTTGTGGGAGATTCGTCGGTTGAAAGGTGACTGCCGGTGGAAAATCCAGCCATTTGACAGCAAGGAGTGACATCAGATAGGGAGAAAATGAGAGAGAGAGAGAGAGATTGAGAGAGATAGAGACAATTGTGAGAGGGAGAGAGAGCTGCGAGAGAGAGAAATCCGGAGATGAAGAAATGGATTGAGAGAGAAATCAGAAGTGACAAAGCTGGGGACAAAGGAAAGGAATCGGCGCTGGAAAAAAGGAAAAGAAAAGAGAAGAAAGGAAGAAAAGCAAGAAAGAAGACGACGCAGGAAAACAAAGCGTCGCGCGCTGGAGTCAACTTGCCCTAACCGAAGTCGACTTCGATTTTGTGGGGTCGACTTCGACGAAGTCGACTTGGGATGACTGAAGTCGACTTGGCTCTCCAGACTTGGTTTTTCTAAGATGCTCCCCCTATCATATTATACTTCTAATCAAACTCAATCATACCCATATCATTCCTAATTTGATAAAATAATTCTTTTGCTAAGGGTTCGGTAAAAATATCTGCAATTTGGTCCTCCATTTTCACATATTCTAAGCAAATATCATGATTTTCAACTTGTTCACTAATAAAATGATATCTTATATCTATATGCTTTGTTCTAGAATGCAACACAAGATTTTTGGTTAAACAGATTGCACTTGTATTATCACATCTAATTGGAATATCATGATAATCAACTCTATAATCCTTAAGTTGTTGTTTCATCCAAAGTAATTGGGCACAACAGCTCCCGGCGGCTATATATTCGGCTTCCGCGGTAGATAAAGCAACACTAGTCTGTTTTCTTGAAAACCATGAAATCAACATGTTTCCAAAAAATTGACATGTTCCACTAGTGCTATTTCTATCTACTTTGTAACCAGCAAAATCCGCATCCGAGTAGCCGATTAGATCAAATGTTGACCCCTTTGGATACCATAGTCCTAGATTAGTGGTATTTATCAAATATCTAAAAATTCTTTTTACAGCTATTAAATGTGATTCTTTAGGACATGATTGAAATCTTGAACACATGCAAATACTAAATAAAATATCAGGTCTAGAAGTAGTTAAATATAATAAGGACCCTATCATGCTTCTATATAATTTTTGTTCGACAGATTTACCCTTTTCATCCTTGTCAATCTTGATGGTTGAACTCATTGTGTGTTTGTGCCTTTGTTATTCTGCATTTTGAACTTCTTTAACATTTCCTTGACATACTTGGACTGATTTATGAAAATTCCTTCGGCTTGTTACTTAATTTGCAGCCCGAGGAAGAAGTTCAATTCTTCCATCATACTCATTTCAAATTCACTCTGCATAATCTCAGAAAATTCTTAGCACAGAGTTTCATTAGTAGCACCAAATATCATATCATCTACATAAATTTGAACAATTAAAATATTTTTATCCTTTTACATGATGAACAATGTTGTATGAACCTTTCCTCTTTGAAATTCATGATCAATCAAAAATTTGCTTAACCTTTCATATCAAGCTCGTGGAGCTTATTTTAGTCCGTATAGTGCTTTAGTTAATTTGAAAATATATTTTGATTGATCCTTTTCTTCAAATCTCAAAGGTTGTTCAACATAAACTTCTTCATTCAAATAAGCATTCAAAAATGCACTTTTTACATCCATTTGAAACAGTTTAAAATCCATGTGAGAAGCAAATGCTAGTAAGATACATATGACTTCTAATCTAGCTACAGGAGCATATGATTCTTCAAAATCTATTCCCTCCTCTTGGGAATATCCTTTGACTACTAATCTGGCTTTGTTTCTTACCACAAGTCCACTTTCATCTAATTTATTCCTAAATACCCATTTAGTACCAATAACTGTTTAATCTTTGGGTCTAAGAACTCGATGTCATACATTTTTTCTTTCAAATTGATTTAGCTCTTCTTGCATTGCGGTGATCCAATTTTCATCACTAAGAGCTTGATCAATGGTTGTTAGTTCAATTTTTGACACAAAAGTGAATTCTCCCCAAATATTATGTCTTGATCTTCTAGTTTTTACTCTTTCATAGATATTACCAATGACTTGTTCAATTAGATGGTCATTTTTGAATTTTAAATCAGTTGGTAGTTTGTAAGTATTATTATCTTCATTTACCCTTTCCTCCATGGAATTTTTCTGTTTTGCCTTGGCTTCTCCTTGTTGCTCTTGTTGTTCAGCCTTTGGGTTCTTTGATGCCTCATCTGCATCACTTAATTCATCCTCCTTTCTCGAAGTTTGGTTAAATTCATCAAAAACAACATGTATTGATTCTTCTACTACTTGATTTTTCTTGTTAAAGACTCTATATGCTTTGATATTTGATGAATAACCAAAAAAAATTGCTTCATCACTTTTAGCATCTAATTTTTCTAAATTGGTCTTTCAATTGTTTACCACATAACAAGTACATCCAAAGGCATGGAAATATGATATGTTTGGTTTTCTACCTTTCCAAAGTTCATATGAGGTCTTTTTCAAGATTACTCTAATAGTAACTCGGTTTAATACATGACAAGGTGTACTTACAACTTCACCCCAAAATCTTTTGGAAAATTTACTCTCATTTAGCATAGTTCTAGTCATTTCTTATATTATCCTGTTTTTCCTCTCAACAACCCCATTTTGTTGGGCGGTTCTTGGTACAGAAAATGTATGGTGAATTCCTTTATTATTGCAAAACTCTATAAATTATTTATTTTCAAATTCACCACCATGATCACTTCTAATAGAAATCATTATATTTTATTTTTCATTTTGTACCAAATTTGAAAACGTGACAAACATAGAAAATGCTTCATCTTTGCTAGCTAAGAGTATTATCCATACGAATCTTGAAAAATCATCAACAATTACAAATACATACTTTTTCCCACCAAGGGTTAAAATGTCTGATGGCCCATAAAAATCTATATGCAATAACTCAAGTGGCCTAGTCGTTGGAATTTCCTTTTTGGTGGAAAATGACATCTTGGGTTGCTTGGATAGTTGACAAGCCTTACAAATCTTATCCTTGTTGTATTTAAGCTTTCGTAACCCTTCCACTAGGCTCTTTTTCCACAAAGTTTTAATATTTGGCATATTGATATGCCCAAGCCTTTTATGTCATATCAATGGATCATTTTCTATGGCTATTAGACAATTTCCATCAAGTTCATCTAGGCAAACCAAATATACATTTTCATGTGTTTTGCCACTAAAAATTATGTGTCCATCATCAAATACATTGCATATAGAGGATTCAAATACAACTTTATAACCTTTATCACATAATTGGCTAATACTCATTAAGTTGTGTTTGAGTCCTTCAACGAATAGTACATCTTCAATACATGCATTTGAAATTCCATAAATATTTTCTTTACCTTTGATTATACCTTTTTCATTATTCCCAAATGCAACCGTTCCTTCGCTACACAGTTTGATCCTATGGAACAATCCTTTTTCTCCCGTCATGTGTCTTGAGCAGCCTCTATCCATAAACCACATATTATTCGCCTTTGCTCTAAGAAAAACCTGCAAAAATAGAGTCAAGTGGAGCTTATCTTTTTGGTATCCATTTTACGGGTCCATTTGGGTTAGTTAACCATTGGAATCTACGTTGATCTACCCTTGAAGGCATAAATCCAATGCTCTTAGGTACCCAAACCAATTTTTCACCAAGATTAAGTAATTTTCTCATTTTACATTGATATACCTTGTGCCCCATCTTATTGCAAAAGTTACAAGCTCCCGGGAGTCTTGGAGTGGGAAGTCATGTAGTAGTATGTTCCCAAGTTGGTCTTTTGTTCCAAGCAACATGATTCATTTTTTGTTTAGCATGGATAGGTTTTGCTTGGTTTTTATAAGTCCTTGGAGCATTTGACTTGCTACTTTCTCTCTTCTCAAATGTGGAATACTCAAGTCCTCTCTTATTATTTTGGGCAGTAATATTCAAAAATATTTTGATGCTTTCCCCTAGATTTGAGAACTTAGCAAGTGATTCATTTAATGATTCATTTTTCTTTTTAAGTTTTTCCATCTCTCTTATCAAGGTGTTCTTTTCGTTTATCAAATGATCAACTTTTTCGGCAAGTTTTCCGTTAACAATAATTACTGCATCACATTGTCTTTACATCATTGTGAACTTATTTCCCAATTTCTTTATTTTCTCATATAATGAATCATAGGCTTGTTGTAGTTCTTTCAATTCAGCACATTTGAGGCAATCTATTGCGCAAGAGAAAATAGAAATAGATTTTGACTTAGAGGTTATCTCTTTACTACTCATGCAGTTTTTCGAAGTGGTTTGATCCTCCAAAATTTTCATTGCTGCAAGGCATAGGTTGAAATCTTCTTCCATTGTGGCCATGCAACAAATCCTTGCATAATTTGCGGCCTCGTTTTCTTCATTTGAGAAGTCGAGGTTGTGGATGTCTCTTCGTTGTTGTACATGCCTCTTCCTTTAGCCTTTTGAAATCTTCTATTTTTACCTCGTTCTTTCTTTTCTCTTCGTTCCTTTGACTTGATTTCTTCGGGCGTTGGGCATTGGGCTTACATATGCTCCATACCGCCACACCGAAACACTTTGTAGCCTCCTTTTTTTTCTCCTTTGAATTTCTTTCTTTAAAGCTCTTGAAATTCTTTCCTTTCCTTACAAATTTTTTGAAACGTCTTGTAAGCAAGGCAATCTCCTCATCGTCGTTTTGAGAGGATGAGGTGGAGTCGTCTGAAACTTACGCTGCTTTTAAGGCAATAGTTCTTTTTCCTTTGTGTTGCTCCTCATTTCTCCTCTTGATTACTCATGCGATATGAGTAAGCTTATGAGATCTTCTAGCCATAGCGTCTTCCTCAATAGTCGTGATCTTTGGAGTCCAAGACTCGGGTAGCGCTCTTAAGATTTTCATTACCTGTTCAGATTCAGCAATAGTCTTTCCAAGACCTTTCAAGACATTAGTAATCTTAGAAAATCTAGCAAACATTTCTGAAATATTTTCAGTTTTAAGTATTTTAAAGCTTTCAAACTCTCCAATCAAAATATTCTTCTCGTCCCTTGGACTTGAGAAGTTCCCTTATAGATAGAAGTAAGAGTGTCTCATATTTCTTTAGCGGTTTTGCATGAGGATACTCTATCATACTCGAATGCCGTTAATGCACAAAAGAGAGAATTCATGGCTTTTGCATTGCTTTTAACGGTTCTCACTTTCTCCTCGGACCATGTGGAGGCTCTTTCATCAATAGGCAACACAACACCATCTTGGATAGCAATCCAAGAATCTATATCTGTAGCCATGATTAATTGTTTCATTATCAATTTCCAATAACCGAAGTTACTCCCATCAAATAGAGGTGGCCTTGTGAAAGATTGATCCTCGGCAAATGCAAGGGTGGAAGTTTGTTGGGATGCCATATCTAAGATCTCTTTGATTTAAACTCAAAGACCTGCTCTGATACCACTTGTTGGTCCCGAGTTTATGGCTATTACCCAAGAGAGGATGGGTGAATTTGGTATTTTAGAATTAATACTTAAACAAAAAAAATTTCCCTGTTTAATTTAATCCCCTTAATGAAACAAATAAATAATATGGAGAGAAATAAAGGGTGTGTTTGTTTAGGGCAAAAAAGTGTCAACTAAAACTTTTCCATCTAAAACTTTTCACTCTACATAATTATTCTATTTCTTAATTATTTTTTCACACTTTTCTATACAAAATACCCTAATTTTCAATCATTTTTACACAATTACCCATATAACTAACCTATCTATTTTAACTTTATTCTCTTTACTCCTCATCATTACTCCTATTATATCACATCACTTTCTATTGATTTGACAACTTCTACTCTAAAAACTTTTCATCAAAAGTTTTACCTCCAACCAAACACACCCAAAGTAGTAAAATCAGAAATGCAAACCACAGCAATAGGCAAAGATTTTATAGTGGTTCGGGCAACCTCCCCTACTCCACTCTTCTAAGTTCACACCCTTTGTGACTTGGGTTCCATTATTGTATTATCAAATACAGCTAGAGCAGCAGCTCTCTTCTAAATTTCAGCTCTAGGGGGCGTGTACAAATCACAACACAAGTAGGTGACGAGTCACACTCAAGTCACAATGCTACTTTTCTTTCACTTGGTTCAAAACACTAATATCAAACCAAGTAACAGATACAAATATTGAATCAAATGAAGAAATCTACGCTTTACAGATTGTGTAGGCAGGTTTCAGATCGTGGATGTGAAACCCCAACCTAAGGAGGATTTAATGTGTGCATTGAACATTTACATGTGACTTATATATGATTAAATGGAGTTTTTGGATTTTTTGTGATTTGCTAAATTATGGCAATTAGGACTAAGGATTAGCAATGATGATTCAAGTGATCAGTATGGGACAATGGGATTAGAATAATTGGTTGGTGATTAAAATACACCAATACATCATTATTAATCATTTTAGATTATTTGATATGGACTATGAGAATTTAAAAGGATAATTCTCAAGTTGGTGGAAAAACGTTAGAAAATTCATAACTCAACGCCTGTATGGCGGATTCAAGTGAAATTTGAGATGGAAGTTAATAATGTTGGGCTTGGTATTATGGAATTATTGGATTATGAAAATTATTGATGAAATTAATGTAATAATTTATTGATCATATCTCAAATCCAATCGTTAACTTCAAACAACTATAACTAGAGCTAGGAAAATCGGATTGAGATGAAATTTAAAACGGTTGAATAAAATCATGAGATTAAAATTTTGGAAGGTTTAGATTAAGAATATTATGTTGGAAAAATACCATAATTGGAAAAGGTGTGCATAGTTGACTTTTGCACCTCAAGAGTACCATGCATTAAATGCTAGCGTACATGGAATTAATGCAATTTTTAATGGACCAAATAGGTGTCAAATGTAGGTGCAATACAGGTGCAATTCAGGTTATTTTATGCATATTTATAAAATACAAAAATTTCATGAATTATCCATGTATTGATGTCCACATTTAAGGGGCTAAGGAGAGCTCAAACTAGCATAGACAACGGAGGCAATGCATGGACGTTCAAGAGAGTGTGGTTGCTGGATTTTTTCAATTTTTTATTTTAAAAATTATGCATATATATAGATGACATGTAGAGACACATGAATAGGCATTTAATTATGTGAAAAAAATCTAAGAAAAATCGTTAAATGCAATTGCCTTGAAGGATGAAAAGTGGACAACTTGTTTGCATGCAAATGACGTGCAAATTGATGTGTTGTTCTGCCATTTTTGCTAATTTTTTTCATGCCAAATTAATGATTAATTAAATGATGATTAGGTGTATGATTTACCCTTAAAATGATATTATAAAAAAATAGAAAAAAAATATGAAAATGGGCAGCAGCTATGGACATGCCAAGTGGACAGCTTGGATGGTGAGGATTTGAGCAGATTTTTGCATTTAAAAAAAATGATAAAAATTATTTTACTTGGCTGTCATTTAACCAAGACATTTGGGGGGATAAACATACATTAATTTCTGTGGAAAAAACACCCCAAGTGGGGCCCACAGATGGAGCAAATCCAGCTTATAAAAGGGGTGATCGGTTACATGGATTGAAGTTTGGAGAAAAAATTCTAAGTGCTGAAATTTTCTCCCTCAAGAACAGCAGCTCATGTCCAGCCCTATCCCAGACAAGAAGGAAGAAAAAACAAGGAAAAATAATGGGGAAAAGGAGGGATTACCAATTAATCAAGTAAGTATATGTTAATTTTAATTTTATACTTCAAATCTGAAAGTTATATGATGTTATAAACCAAAATATGAACAAAGTAGTAAAGGAAGGATTTTCACCATGAAAATGTGTTTACAAGCTCATTATATGATTATTAAGGGATGAATAAAATTTTAGATTGAAATATTAATCAGGTTTCAAATTAAAAATCAGAGAAGATCAACCTAAACAGGGTAGAACGGGTGACAGGATCAGCTGTAGTAAATGATTTTTAATAATTTTTGTAGAAGGATTTTTTATATTAAATTTTTATATGATGTGTAAGCTATTATGAAGATAACTCTACCAAAATTAAAATTTATTTTTGGGTGATATTAGTATGGATTATAATTCACGTGATTAAGGCTGACCCTAAACTCACAACACTGTCCAGCACAGTGAAAATTCCAAAATAAATATGTAATGTTAATATTTCGTAATTAAATATTTATTATGGTTAATTCATGTATTTATGTATGATAGAAATTTCATAATTAAATACCTTGATTTGATTATAAATCAAGATTTAGAGATATCAGTACGCCTGATTTCAGCATATGTGGATAGTTTGAGAAAAAAATCAAAAAGAAATATGAAACCTATGTAGAAATGATCTAAATTGATATATATGTTAGTCAAGAGTATAATAATGGATTAAGGGCAGCAAAGGTGATTATTAATTGATGTTATTATATGTATATGGAATTAATGGGTAAATAAGAAGATGGAACTTAGTGCAAATAAGAAGACAAGGGCTGTTTTGGAATTCTATGATTAGTGTATTAAAATACCATAAAAATACCCTAAATAAAGTGTTAATTAAGGGTAATTATCATGCTGAATTAGTGACCAAGTTGCTGACTTGGAAAATTTTACGAAATATATTATGTATGTGTTTCCAAATGGGCATATGTGAAGGGATAGACATGCAAAGGTAGTAAATGACTTATGTAATGTGATTTTGTGCAAAAATGCATGAAAATATAGTTAATTTCATGATTATATAACTATTTAGATTTTCATGATATTAATTTCAAATTTTGAAATTAATTAATGAGGCTTAAGGCAACAACGTGTGCTTAAAAGGAGCACCAATGTGTAAATTTTGGAAAATAAGTGAAAAATAGCTTAAGGAAGGTAATGAGCCATTAAATAATAATTATTGGATGATTATTAAGTGATTGAATGATTATCCTATTATGGGATTAAATGTGATGTGCAATAGCCCATGTAATGCACAAGCATGTGCTATTCGGGCGTAACGACTTGAGAAGTCGAAGGAATTATGTATGTTAATGAAAATGGGTTGGAAAACTGAGTTGAATGCAAGAAAAATAAAGTATATGAATGCTATGTCGTTCTTATATATATAGGTAAAGGTAAAGGGATAAGCGAAACAGAAAGCTAAGCAGGCAAGGTAAGCAAGCAGCTTTGTAAATGGTTTTGGTTTTCATTACAAGGTATTTAAGGATGGTCATTCCTTGTCTATATGAGTATTGAAATGTTTATTTCTAATGAAATAAATGATTGCTTATGGTTTTGCAATTATGCATGAAATGTGTTGAAACATGAGTTTATACGATGTTTCATTTAAATGATGTTTAAAGAGGGATGGTGCAAAGAATTCTCTACATGAGAATGACAAGTTCCATGTGTAAGGGGGTATATGATACCGGAGTGACTAAAAGTCATGCATGGAATGGAAATCAAGTAGGCTAGTCGAGGTAGTAAGTGGACAAGGAGTCCGCCTTGACGTTGCCAAGTCGGTAGGTCCAATGCTAAGGATGGAAAGGATCATGTCATGAAAGAGGGTTCCCCGAGCTAGCGTACCGTCACATGAAGGATAACGTCATCAATGGAAATGATGAATTTGCACATCCAAAGTTTATGAAATGTTTATGGAATATGTATGAATGAGTTATGAAAAGGTTTTTGCTCCACAGGTAGTTGATCACTTGATAAGTGTCTCTACTGAAGGGATAAAAAATTCTTTTAAATAAATATGCCTTCAAAATGAATTGCCTGTAAAATATACAACTTGCTTATTGAGTTTCGACTCACGTTTTCATTTTTCAAACCCATAACCAGGTGAAATAAGAGACCTGGCAAAGGAGCAGTAGCCATCCATTGAAGAAATGGAAAGACAAAATAAGTTTCATGTTTATGAAAACTTATGTTGAATGATTATAAATTTACCTTGATGTTTTATGTTGACATCTATGATGATATATGCAGTGCAACTGATTTATGAGATGGTTTGAAATATATTATGAAAATCATGTCTAGTTATGACATTATTGGATGGAAATGAACTAATTATGCATGAGCTGAGAAATGGAAGGAAATAAATTCCTATGAAAACATAATTAATTGGATAAATATCCGTTAAAACCTGTTGTGTGATAGGGCAACAATCCTGATCATGTTTACCAGTCGAACGATCCTGAGGTAAGGTTGTGACGCTCGGGCTGGGGCGTTACAGTGGAAGAACTTTTAGAAGAAATGATTTGATCAGCATTGGAGCATGCAGCTAGTTGGAGCTTTGTTCTTCACTTGAAACTTGTGTTGATCACTTAATGCTTAGAGAGGATGGTAGTTGGATCACAATAATTGCTTTCTCTAACCTCTAGCACGTTCGAATGCTTATTTATAATGGTGGAGTAAATTCGAACATTTGGTGGTAGGTGGCGCGCATTTAATGCGCCAACATTCGAATTTTTCCGACCGTTGTGACCCAAGTCGCAAGTGAAGTCGACTTCGGGTGCGACTTCACCCAAGTCACATACTAGAGTCGACTTGGGGTGCGACTTCGGTCTCCAGCAAAAACTTCAAGTTCCACTTCAGGTCAACTTGGTCCTGAACTTGACCCAAGTCGCAGGTGAAGTCGACTTCGGGTGCGACTTGTTGGAACTTGGATTTCTTGAAAGTGATCTTGGTATCTTGATATTCATCACATCTTGTTCTTCCACTGATATTCTTGATCATGAAAGTTTGTTCTTTGGAACACAACATGATCATCTTTTCTTGGAGATTTGTCTTCATGTCTTGTACTTAGAATAATTTGATCTTGGAGTTCATAGATGTAGCCCAATGATTAACCCTTGAGAAATATACTGTCTTGAATGATTAAACTAGGCACATTTGCATGTTTGGACTACATATTTCTTCATTTTGACTGAAGTCGAATATCTGGGTCGACTTGGGTTCTAACTTCACTTCAAGTCGCATATGGAGTCAACCTAGGAATGCGACTTCACCCAAGTCGCACATGGAGTCAACTTTGGTTGCGACTTCGCCAGTCTTGGTTTCCAAATTCAGCGCTGAAAGGTTTAAGCATCTGAAGTCATTGGTGAGGTTGACTTGGGTCTGCGACATCACCCAAGTCACAGATGGAGTCGACTTGGACTGCGAGTTCACTTGTCTTGATTTCCAATTTCAACATTGGAAGTTTTGAGCATCTAAAGTTGATAGTGGAGTCGACTTGGGTTTGCGACTTCACCTAAGTCGCAGCTAGAGTCGACTTGAACTGCGACTTCACCTGTCTTGATTTCCAATTTCAACGTTGGAACTTTTTACACCTTCTGAAGTCGATCTTGAAGTCGACTTCACTCAAGTCGATGGCTAAGTCAAACGTTGTTGCTGATGCGCTGAGTAGGAACGTCATTTTAGCGCGTTTAGTCACCAAGGAAGAAGGATTGCTTCAAGAATTGAGGCAAATGGAGATGATTGTATGTCCACCAGGAGTGCAAGTGAGATTATCTCAAATGCAAATTCAATCTACCTTATTCGAGCAAATCAAGAAGGCACAACAACAGGATGAGAATTTAAAGGAATATATAGAGAAAATGAGGCAGAAAAGTCCAGTTGAGTATACTATTTATGATCAGGGTTTATATTGATTCCAAAGTTGGTTGTGTATACTAGACCAAAGTGGATTGAAAAATCAGATATTACAAGAAGCGCATTTCTCTCCTTTTTCAATACATCCCGACAGTACAAAAATGTATCAGGACATCAAAAAGATGTATTGGTGGAACAATATGAAGAGAAAAATTGCTAAGTATGTGGCTAAGTGTTTGACCTGTCAAAAAGTGAAAGCAGACCATCAACGGACTCCAGGAAAGTTACAATCATTAGAAATTTCAGAATGAAAATGGGACGACATCACAATGGATTTTGTCGAGGGATTACCCTGGACTCAACATGGAAGTGATTCCATTTGGGTAATAGTAGATAGGTTGTCCAAGGTAGCTCACTTTCTACCAATAAAAAGGAACTTTTCAGCTGAAAGATTAGCTAAGATATATTATAACAAAATTGTGCGACTCCATGGAGTACCTAAATCCATAGTTTCGGATCGAGATACAAGTTTTACCTCTCGATTTTGAAAGAGTTTACATCAGACCCTAGGTACTCAACTAAAATTTAGCACTGCATTTCATCCTCAAACTGATGGACAAACTGAACGAGTAAATCAAATTATTGAGGATATGCTTCGTATGTGCACTTTAGAGTTTGGAGGATCATGGAATGAATATTTACCAATAGCTGAATTTGCATATAATAATAGCTATCAGGCAAGCATACAAATGGCCCCATTTGAAGCTCTATATGGACGAAAATGTCAAACCCCACTAAATTGGGACGAGATGGGAGAAAGAAAGCTAGCCCCAGACCTATCAAGAAGAATGGAGGAAAAAGTATAGGTGATCCGTCAATGCATACTCACGGCTCAAAGTCGACAGAAAAAGTTATACCGACTGCAAGAGAAGAGATTTAAATATTCAAGTCGGAGACCATGTATTTGTAAAAGTAACGCCATTTAAATGGGTCAAAAGATTTGGGAAGAGAAGTAAATTAAACCCAAGATACATAGGGTCGTTTGAAGTATTGGAGAAAATTGGCAATTTGGCCTATAGGGCAGCCCTAGCATCAGTTCATAATGTTTTTTATATTTCGATACTTAGGAAGTATATAACTGACCCTACCCACATACTAGTTACGGAAAATTTGCCAATTCATGACCACCTAAATTATGAAGAGAGACCAATTAGAATTTTGGACCACAAAGTAAAGAAGCTTCGGAATTGAGAGATTGAGCATGCCAAAATCCAGTGGAACCGATATCCAAAAACCAAAGCTACTTGGGAACTTCGAGAGGAAGTCGAGAGAAAATACCTCCATTTGTTTGAAGTATAGCCGGTTTCGGGACGAAACCTATTATAAGGGATGGAGGATTGTTGAACCCCAAATTTTAAGGTCATGTATAAAACCCTAGGTAATGTATTGACTTCTATATGAAATATATATATGATTTCTGTAATATATGGAGTTAAAGGATCAAATAATTAATTATGAAATATAATTTCAAATGAATAGTAAATATGAATAGTAATCATGTGTTAAGATAAAGCCTTAATCACAAAAGACAAAAAAGGAGGCTCCACACAACAGGACAAATTAGCAATAAAGACAAAAGGAGACTTAATTGGAATTTACAGAAGTTACATTTGAGATTTATAAGGAAATGGAGGGTAATTTATGATTTTATAAAGATTAGATATGAAAAATGAATTTTTACAAATAATTTGGGAAGGAATTTCAAAATTTTGAATAATATCAATTGAAATTGTTTAAATTTACGGACCTTATGGAAAAATAAAAATAAATAGAAAAATTTTGACCCATTAGGAGCTCTAATTAAGGGCTTATATTCATCCTCACTGTTTTCATTAAATCTAAGCATATATAACTTAGATGGACAAGAGAATTTGATAGGAAATATTAAATTGTATGCTCTTTAATCTATACGGAATAGATTATGAAAATTAATTGACGTCCAAAGGATACTTTGTTATTTTTGCATAATTGTTTGTTAATTAATATCTTAATGTGTACATGGCCTTTGAGATGAAATTTTAGGAGCAAGCCTATTTTAATATACCTAATTTAATGAATGGATTAAATTTTGGAAAACATGTTTACAAATTTTAAAATGAAAATTTATGCCAAAATACGATTTAATTAATTAAAAATAAAATAATATTTTTTTTCAAATTCTAAAAGGTGCATTTTGTGGATAATTATATATATAATACAAAAAATTTTATAAGTATAACATTTACGCTAGATTTTTGGATAGCTATACGTAAATAGATATTAAAAAAATAAAATAATATATATATATTCTGTGCTGCCAGCATAAATGGGTAGGGTCAGCTAGCGTAAGGATAATTATATATATATATATAGAGACCCGATCGTGTGCAGTCCGCTGTAAAATGGACCCCACACATGTTAGATTGTAATGAAACTTTATACACTTATTTATCCATATATAAATCATACTTTAGACGGTTTAGATGTTGAAAAAACCACTTTAAACTTGATATTTACATTAAACTATTTTATTACGTTGATTTTGCACCATTTTAAGATGGGGACTATATACATGTTGGATTTGGATGAAAATTGATATGCTATTAAAGTGAACAATTCTAAATACAATGGGTGAGGTGGATTTTCCATTTATGATCAGGTGGGGCCCACAGTGCATGGACTGCACAGTGCAGTCACATGCACTGGAATAAATCCCATATATATGGGAAAATCACGCTGGCAGCACAGAAAGGACGCTGGCAATGGACGGTGGTGCATGGGTAGGAGCTGTCCAACATAAGGATGGGCAACAGTAATTATTTAGTCAACAAAATTTCTTAAGCCAACAGTTGTACTTAATTTATAGCGGTAAACTTGGGTTTACGAACCACGGTTAACCGATCAATACCGTGCATAAATAGATACGTTGTTGGTCGTCAATACACTGTTGAATTTGAAAGGAGAGGCTGGATGGACAAATCTTGCTGAAACGATAGAGAGAAATAAAGTTTGAACGACAACAGTAAATCTGTTGCTAAAGGTGTTGACGGTCCACAAACGGGGACGTTCCAGCAGCAATTAATCCAAGCACATGGTATTATAACAGGTTCTGATTTCACTGCTTCAGGTATTTTAATTTGATATTGGCAATGACACACAACATGATTTCAACATGATTTTAATGCTGCCCCATTCTTGATTAATGTACGGTCCTAATATATGTTAATTCAGAAAATTTAAACTGTTGGACCTGAAAAGAATGCATATACCTATGTTATTTTCATTTTGATGATTTCAGAAGTTTCTTCTAAATATTATACAGAACGATAATTGCTATGATTTTGATATATGTCGTAAAAATATTTTACTGTTCCAAAATAAATGATTTGGTACTGTTTATACCGATTTAACAGCATGATTTTAATATCATTTCAGAAAAAAAAAAGGTTATAAAGTCTTCATGATTTTAATACCGGCATGATTCTCATATCATTAATTCAGTGAAATTTTAATATTGTTTAAATGGTTCAAATGTTAATATATATGATATATATATAACCGTTAATGAATTTAGTGAGATTTTAATGCTGATTAACTAATTCAGCTTTAAATTAAGGTTTCATAGATTGCAAGTATATAATCATATATGTAGGTAACGTCAAAATCAGATTTGGGTATATATGTAAACAACTTACAACGTCCAAATGATAAGTTAATCTTTAATTATTACTCCAAATGTGGAGGTTATGTGACGTTAGAAACCAAAATATGAACGAGATAGTAAACGAAAGAATTTTTCCATGAAAAGTTGTGTACAAGATCATTACATGACGATTAATGGACAAACAAATTTTCAGCTTAAAATATTAAGCAGCTTGCAAATTAAAAATCTGAGATGATTAACTTAAACAGGGTTGAACGGGTGATAGAATCAACTATAGCAAATGATTTTTGATAATTTTTTTAAAATAGAGTTTTGATCTGAAATTTTGATATGATGTACAAGATATCATGATTATCATTCGACCAAAATCAAATATGATTTTTGGTGACATAAGTATGGTTTAAAATTTACATGATTAAGGCTGTTCCTGATTTCACAACACTATCCAGCAGAGTGAAAATGCCAAAATAAATATATAATGTTAATATTTATTGCTGAAATTTTATGAGGGTTAATTCATGTAGTTACTGTTGTATGTACCTTGATTTGATTACAAATCAAGATTTAAAAAATTCAGTACGCTTGATTTCAGTAAACGAGGACAGTTTGAGAAATAATAAAAAAGAAATATGAAAACTAAGTGAAAGTGATCCAAATTGATATTTATGTTAGGAAAGAGTGTAATAAAGGATTAAGGATAGCAAATTGATGTGTATATGGAATTAATGGATATATAAGAAGATGGAACATAGTGAAAGTAAGAAGAGAAGGGCTGTTTTGGAATTTAATACTAAGTTCCAGAAATTTTAAATGAGATATTATAAGAAAATGGTCATTTCTTATTTATATAGGAAAAGGAAAAGAAAAGGTGGAAGGTACAAGCTAATTTTATAGGTAAGCAAGTTATACTTCCAAAATTGATGTTTTTCATCTTGTGTTGCAAATGTGTTATAAATAATTGAATTTGAATATTTTAAATCTTGTTTAAGGATGGTCATTCCTATAACCTTTGAATTGCAAAGAATATTTCTATTTGTTGAAAATTGTTTGCAAATTATTTGTGCAAATTATTTATACATGAAATGGCATGCCAGCATGAGAATGAATGTACATGGTGCACGAGGATTAGGTCATGAGAGAGGTGTAATTGGACCGGTTGTCCTCCCTAGCATGATTGAGTCGCTAATACAGGCTGAGGCCAGCGGCGCCCTCCCTGAAATGGTAGCAGGATCAGGTGATGGTCGCCTGGCTAGCGTTCCATCGTGAGAAATGTCATGTATGCTTGAATGCATTGCATTTTTATATTTATGAAATGCATAGAAAGGAAACGAAAAATGTTTATTTCCAAAATGAAAGGACTTGCTTACTGAGTATTAGTACTCATGTGATGTTTTGCAAAATTATAGACAGGTATGAGACAGACACCGAAGTGAAGAACAGGGCTACATGAGTTACTGTCTTTCTTGTATAAATCTATATGGAATGTTGAATTTTGTAGAGGCAGCCTTGGCTGACTAGGAAACTCCTATTGTATTATATGTGACATGAATGTACAAACAAACAAATTCTAATTACTAGATGTGGAACCAAATAGAAATGGTTTGCTCATTTCATTCTTTTTCAAGCTATGGGTATTAGGTCTGAATAAAAAAAATTCCGCCACGTGACCAGGGCAACAATCCTGTTCACATTTTACCAATCAGAAAGCGATCCCGAAGTAAGGCTCTCCAGCGCCATGGTCGGGGGGCGCCACAGAGCGTGGTATCAGAGCAAATATTGGTAAATAGGTGTGGAAAAAGAAAATGATAAATTTTCATTTATTATAAAACATGTGTTGTCCCATGTATTTATGAATTTGGATGTTTCTTATGATTTTCTTTTGCAAAATACAGCTAAATTGCTATATTTAAAATGTAGATGACTAGCAAAGGCAAGGCAGTTCTAGACCCCGAGATGTTAAGAAGGGAGATGGAGGAGGCCCGGGAAAGGCAAAGGGTAAAAGACAACATAAGCCTATGGTGAGTTTTTGTGGCACCCAAAACCGAGACGTCACTTCCTTACCTCAAGACCTTATTGATTGGTAAATGTAAATCAGGATTGTTGCCCTGATCACACGGTGGGTTCTTAATTGGAACTCGTCCAAATTTTTTTTCCAATTCATTCCTTTTATCTATCATCATTCATTTGATTGCACACTACATCTTTCATCATACAAGCACCATTACATCTGTAATAAAATTTCATAATTCTTTCATAGCATTCATCATGCTTTTCTACAATAACATTTACATTTCATACATACATCCATACAAGAATTGGATCACTTAGAACTTATAATTCTACATAAGTTCATATATACGTCAACTTACCTTGGATCTTTAACCAGGCTATCACATTCCATTCCTTATAGCCCACATGGCTACCATCACGTACCTTTCCTTTATTGCTTAAATTTGCATCATCTTGAGTTTCCCGGTACTTGTCTAAGGTTTGGAAAAACAAAACGTGAGTGACAACTCAGTGACGAGCTGCGTATATGACTATTAAAATGCTCGTTTTACCGTAAGTATACGTACCGATCAAGTAATAAAGAGTGAGTAGAGTATCGTTCCCACGAGGATTGTGTTAAACGGATTAGCACCATAAATCTCAATTCTCTAAGTGAATTGTTAAAAGGAATGAGATTTGGTTTTGAAGAATTGAATTAAACTAACTAAGCAAAGCAATAAATGACCAGTGTGGTGTGGATGTTGCTGAGATTTCCTTGAGATGATTAAGATAGGTGGGAATATGAATTCATTGAATCATAGTTATGTTATTTGGTTCCAATTAAGTTAGTTGTGCAGAGATTACTAATCTAGGTTCATTCATATTCATATATGTCTTCCAACACATACAAACCTAATCAAGTTTTAGTTATGTGCTATGTCCCCATGCATATAAGTAAAACAAGGTTGATAACCACATAACCTAATAGAGATTACACAGGGTTAATAGGTATATTCCTATCCATATTAACATCCAACACAACAAGCGCTAGAATACTTGTGCCTTATGTATGGATCTCATTCAAATTCCACTCTTCCAAGCATGAATTTGAATATTAGATCAATCCACAAGGTTGCAAAGCTTGTAAACGCATTAAGCATGATATATAAGGGTAATCTCAAGCAACATAAGTCACAGCACAACTATATTATTAAGTCTAGCATAAGAAAATCAAATAGCATAGGCTATGAGTTCAAATCCTATATATCTCCCACCATAGGATGGTTTAGCTCATAAACATGACTTTAACTCCCATTAAAATCAAGTTACAACTATCCCAAGCAAAGCGAATAACAAATAGGAAGAGATAGATGAAAAGAAGAGATGAAACTCAATGGATTTGCAATGATAGCTTCGATATCCACTTGATCTTCTCTCCCTCCTTGAAGCTTTGGTTTCTCTCCTTCTCTCCACAGCAGCCACACCCTCTCTACGTCTCTCCTCTTCTATAACTCTAAGTTTCTATTTAGACATAACAGCCTGCGCAGTAAAACTTGCGCGTACGGATGCGTATTGCGCCTAGGCGCCAACTCTCTAGAGCTGCGTAACTTAGAAACCTTTCTGGAAACCCTAAGACTTCATTGCCTTGGCGCCTAGGAGCCCCTGGATGGCGCTTGGGCGCCAACTCTCTGTAAGCTTTGTGACTTGAAAACTTCCCGGAATGCACTATATCCTAGTGAAGTGGCGCCTGGGCGCCAACTCTTTGGAGGCATTTTCCTGTGTGAGTGCTGGAACTTCTGGCTAGACATGTAGGGTGGCGCCTGGGTGCCAGCCTACTTGCTTCTTCACTTGGCTTTGTTCATTCTTTGACTCGCTCGCATGCCTGTAATTCTCCGCCCTTCTTGTAAAAATGAATAAAACTAAATAACTGAGCTAAAAATACCTAATTTATACTAAAAATGCATGAAAACCACATAATGCTCCTAAAATGCAAAGCAAGTGAAAATTTAGCTAAATGGATGCAAACTAAACCTAATCTCTTGGACTAACACGCAAAAATAGTCTGAAATAGGTCATGATAACTCGTATTTTTACGAGTTATCACACCCCTAAACTTAAATATTGGTAGTCCTCGAGCAACACATGCAAACAGAATGAATGAATGAATGAATGAATTTGGACTCCGTCAACTCAACCTGATTCCCATTATACTTGCAATAATCCATCTTTCTATTCAACATGATCGAGAATAATCTAAACTTGAAAAATCATCCATTTCTTAAAATAGGACATGCATTTTCACTTATCATTCGCAAACCAAGTCACATATAGATGATAGTAATCCTAGTACAAAGTGATAATTCAACATGCAAATCTTCCTCTTGATCAAAAGAAACTTGTTAAAAAATCAATACAAAACAGGTGAACCAAGGTTTAAGCAGAACTGACTGGTCAAAGATCATGGTAATCATTCACTGGATTCCATTTTGCCTGACTGCACATTCTTTCCTCCCCCAAACTTATTGCAAAACTCTCCTCACCATATTTCAGGATATCTAGAGATCTCTTTTTTTTATTTTTTTGTTTTTTTTTATGGCACCCCTCACCATATTTCAGGGTATCTGGGGAGAGTTTTCTTTTAAAAGCGTTATTACTGAAATTTTCTTTTGCTTTTTTACGCGAACCTTGACATTTGTTGATGCCAAATCCTAGTTACTTAGCTTAGGTCAATCACCCCCTTTTATTGTTCTGATAACTTGGTAGGGATACTGAACATGCAAGAAAATTTTTATGAAGTATTACCATTTCTGAGACCATTAATTCCCTTAAAGCACGTGGTTCACATTTGTTTAACTCAGTTCTTATCATTTTAGTTGAAAAGATTAGCATGGAATTGAATTATAACAATGTACTATGAGTTTTAGTCCAATTCATTCACATGTTACTTGCAAATTTCCTTAACACATAGTCCTTAGCCTAAATTTCCAATTTCTCATGAAATCAATTTCAAGTTAAAGTTTTTCTCAACCTTGCACATATTTAATCAAAATGGATTGAAACAAGATAATTTTTATACGCAAAATTTAACATGATATGCAATCTAAACAAAACATGAAAAACAAACCTACGACCGATAATTATACACCCCCTAAACTTGAGAGATGCATTGTCCTCAATGCATGCAACTACATGAAACCTACATGATCATAGATTAAGAAATAAATACAAAAAGAATATAAAATGGAAAGGACATGTACTCCCCTAGGCGTCTGATGCGGAGGAGTCGTCATTGTCGCGCTCACTTTCTTCATCAGGTTGATGTGAAGATTGACCAAAATAGTCTCAGAACTCGGGAGGTGTCGATGGGAATGATGGTAAAGCCTTCATATCAATCTGTAGGTCCTCCATGAGTCTTCGAAAGTGTGCCTCCATAACCCGATTGGACAGCTGTAGAAACCGGGCTTGGGCTGCCATTTGATTCTCCAAGTTGGTCAGCCTCACATTGGTTGAGAGAAGTTGCGAGCGACGTCACAAATAGGAAGAAGGAAGAATGAGCAGCACAATATTGAAAAGTGCACTGCAAGCTCAACCGTCCAAGTCTTTACACCCCAAATTTAATTCAAACAAACTCTTCTTGGGCAATCCAACTCGAGTTTCAAGCCATATTATCGATACCACAAGTGCAGTCCATAAACTCCTCCCCCACTACTTTAAACTCTTAATCACAATAAATTAATGGAACAACTTGAACCAAAAGGTTTCCCACAAGCAACACATCCACATGCCCATAAATATATGAAAAATTCAAACCACCCACTTGCACACCTTTTATTTAAAGTAATAAAATTGGTGATTCACTAAAATCATTAAAACGAATTGCGCAGAACTTCAATGGCCCAAAGTATGCAAAGATGGAGGCTTTTCATATTTAAAATGATATCAACTAAGAAAACCATGGTTTTCATCTTGACGGGCTCAAAAAATTCTTTCCGTTGATATGTGGTAGCTCCCGTAACTCCTCCGGGATCAAAAGTTATGGCCAGTTGAAGTTGGCATGCTGAAAAACTCGTGTTTTGCTATTTTTTTTATGCTGGCAGGGGGTGGCGCTGGGGCGCCAACTTGCTGACTCAAAACTTGCAACATGTTATTTTCTTGAAAAATATGGCGCCGGGGCGCCATTTCTCTGATCCCAACTTGCTAGAACATGTTCTTTTGCGAAACTTGGCGCCGGGCACCAAAAATTGAGGTTGGGACTTCACTCCAACTGCATTGTCTTATCTTGAATGATGAATATAAACTTGAAACTCCTTGATTCCATTATTTATTAACTTGAAAATGGATTGAAAGTCCATATTTGAGCATGATAATCCTGTCCTTCCTTGCCTTGGGAGATGACTACTTTATTCTTGAAACAAAAATCACAAAGTGTAATGGGTTGCCTCCCATTCAACGCTAAATTTATCGTCTTCAGCCCGACGTCCCATTATGATTAGCCAATTCCCGCTCTATCGAACTTCCTTCCATGCGTATTGTGAACTGGAAGTTCAGCTCTCTTCTTAGCCTCTTCAAATGGATCAGTTAGCCTCCTTTCTTGAATTTCATAGAGACTATAAAAGAGGTTTTCAGGGTCTTGAACAAATGATGGCTTCAAGATGTTGCTTTCCAAGCTTTGCATTGATCGATTAAGTCTTGTTGCACTTGAATTTCAGGAAGACAAATTAGAGGAGTGTTGATATGATAATTTCCAACTTTTTCCAATATATCAACCTCTATTTCTTTATCGATTTTCTCTTCTGCTTCCTGGCTTTTCATTGGCTCAGTCAATTGTTCTAGAATGAACTGAGGTTCAGGTTGCTCTATCACATTGATTGATATATCTTCATTAATGCTTGGAGTGACTTCGCAACCCTGTTCCAACTCATCTTCTCCTGCAATTTCTTCAATATGACTAGAAGACAGTTCTTGATGCCGACATTGGATTGCGGTAGCCAATCGCTCCACCTATTTCTGCATGTTCTCATTAAATTGCATTTGACTCTTCATGAATTGCAGGAACATGTCCTTCAAAGATAACTTGCTTTTAGGTAGTGATGGCTCCTCAAACTCCTGTGTTTGACAATCGAAAGGCATCATATTCCTCGCTTGCAAATCTCCATGGTAGCCCTGTGTATCATTTGAATGCTCATAATAGCCCACGAACGCTGAATAATACACGCATTGGATTGACAGATGTCCTTCACCTCCACGTAAATCGCAGTAGCTTGAACAAGAATTATCCATTCCTTGCATTTGATAATCAAAACCTGCGAATTGATCTAAGGGTGCCAGTGCGTCATTAAACCCATGGAAACGGTAAGTGCTTGGTGTTGAAAATTCTGCATTTAGCCATTGGTAAGGATTTGAAGCCATTGAAAATTACAAAACAAAGACTCTTGAAATAGTATTTTATCAAAATAAAAGAAAGAAAAGAAAAGCTATGTATAATATATACACATTCACAGAAGACAACTGAAATTATCAAGTACTAAGTTTAAAGTAATCCCCGGGCAACGGCGATAAAAACTTGACGACCTGCGTATATGTCTATTAAAATGCTCGTTTTAACGCAAGTATACGTGTCGATCAAGTAATAAAGAGTGAGTAGAGTATCGTTCCCATGAGGATTGTGTTAAACGGATTAGAACCTTAAATCTCAATTCTCTAAGTGAATTGGTAAAATGAATGAGATTTGGTTTCGAAGAATTGAATTAAACTAACTAAGCAAAGCAGTAAATGACCAGTGTGGTGTGGATGTTGCTGAGATTGCCTTGAGATGATTAAGATAGGTGGGAATATGAATTCATTGAATCATAGTTATGTTATTTGCTTCCAATTAAGTTAGTTGTGCAGAGATTACTAATCTAGGTTCATTCATATTCATATATGTCTTCCAACACATACAAACCTAACCAAGTTTTAGTTATGTGCTATGTTCCCATGCATATAAGTAAAACAAGGTTGATAACCACATAACCTAATAGAGATTACACAGGGTTAATAGGTATATTCCTATCCATATTAACATCCAACACAACAAGCACTAGAATACCTGTGCCTTATATATGGATCTCATTCAAATCCCACTATTCCAAGCATGAATCTGAATATTAGATCAATCCACAAGGTTGCAAAGCTTGTAAACGCATTAAGCATGATATATAAGGGTAATCTCAAGCAACATAAGTCATAACACAACTATATTATTAAGTCTAGCATAAGAAAATCAATAGCATAGGCTATGAGTTCAAATCCTATATGTCTCCCACCATAGGAAGGTTTAGCTCATACACATGACTTTAACTCCCATTAAAATCAAGTTACAACTATCCCAAGCAAAGAGAATAACAAATAGGAAGAGATAGATGAGAAGAAGAGATGAAACTCAATGGATTTGCAATGATAGCTTCGATCTGCACTTGATCTTCTCTCCCTTCTTGAAGCTTTGATTTCTCTCCTTCTCTCCACAGCAGCCACACCCTCTCTACGTCTCTCCTCTTCTGGAACTCTAGGTTTCTATTTAAACATAATAGCCTGCGCAGTAAAACCCACGCGTACGGATGTGTATTGGCGCCAAGGCGCCAACTCTCTAGAGCTGCGTAACTTAGAAACCTTTCTAGAAACCCTAAGACTTCATTGCCTTGGCGCCTGGGCACCAACTCTTTGTAAGCTTTGTGGCTAGGTAGGCTGGCGCCTACCTGCTTCTTCACTTGGCTCTGTTCATTCTTCGACTCGCTCGCATGCCTGTAATTCTCCATCCTTCCTGTAAAAATGAATGAAACTAAATAACTGAGCTAAAAAATCCTAATTTATACTAAAAATGCATGAAAACCACATAATGCTCCTAAAATGCAAAGCAAGTGAAAATTTTGCTCAATGGATGCAAACTAAACCTAATCTCTTGGACTAACACGCAAAAATAGTCTGAAATAGGCCATGATAACTTGTATTTTTACGAGTTATCACTCAGTAAGCAAGCATTTTATGTTTTAATGGCAAGGCTTCCTTAAAAACCTTTTTCTTAAACATCTTGAACACCTTTTTACTTGAGGACATATATATGCCCTAGAACATTATCATAAAATCCTTGTTCATAAGGACAGTTCCATGTCCTTGAACATTCTCATAACACATCATTCTTAAAATCATTCACAAGCCACGTTTGGGCTTGTTAAGGCAAAACATATACGTTTTACCCTCTTTAATTAATTTCCTATAATCTTATATGAACATTTCTAATGGTCAAAGACATTTACATAAAATCATCTTTCATTAGTGGACATTTTACGTCCAAAATATTTTCCTCATAACTCCTTTGGCAAAGGAGGACATTATCATGTCCTGAAAACATCATACACATAAGCCTTTCTCGGCAAAGGACATTTCTATATCCAAAAATATTTTTTTTATCTTAAACTCCTTTAGCCCAGAGACCTTTGATATCTCAAAATACTTTTGACATAACTTTTTGACAATGGACATTCATATGTCCTAAAACACATTCCATCAAAGTACTTAAGCATTGGACATTCTCATGTCCATAAACATGTACCATTCAAATCCTTTGAGATTCAGATAAATCCTTTTAATAATCCCCGTCTTGGGGCTTGTTTATAAAAAACAAGGCATATACAATACATAAACCATTTTCACAGATGCATTTGCACAAAAACATTTCCTTTCATTCCTGTTATTTACACTTTTGTATAAAACACCCTATTTTAGGGTAATCATTTCATAAAAATCCCTTTAGGATAACTTTCATAAAAACATACTTTCATTTCCCAATCTTTGGGCTTTTCAAAAGCAAAACTTAAGCAAATGCATTTCTCTCCATCCAGTAGTGACACTTAGCTAGTGATCATTCTACCTTTTGGAAGAGAATCCATACTTAATAGCATGTTATCCAAGCGTCTGTTCTTTCATCCTGCTCCCATCTCAGGGAGGGTGCCATTGGCCTCCTGTCATCCCTTAGCGACTTGGCCATATGTAGACTGGGCCCCGACCATCCCGACCGTGCTCCACAACCGACCTATTCCGTGTACTGGTGCACCATACATATTCTGATAGACCGTAGTCCGTTTGGTTTAAAATAGCACAGACCGCAGCCCATGACCTTTTAAACTGGAATCACAAACCGCAGCTTGCATTCATACTCACAAATCATTGTAGACCGAAGTCTATATCTTTAAAAATTATTTTCAAAAACACATCACAGACCGCAGTCCGTGTCAACTTGTAAAGCGAGTGTACCCACTTTAAACAAGTTGTTATTTGAAATTTAGTTTCAGGATGACCTTCCTTAAATTCTTTTAAAACCATTTTGAGTAAAATATTTTGATAACATTTGAAATGTTTGAGAAACAATACATCTTAAAAACCCTTATAATAAAAGAATTTCATAACCTTTGGATTTCCAACAATAAACCATATATTTCTCTAATATTTTTTGGGTTTCCATTTCAGGGCCTTTTGCTTACAAAATTTATGCAATTATACTATCCCCTTCTCCACAACCTAAAAAATAAATTATCATCCACATATCTATTATACTATTTTACATAGAGGGGAATTGCACAGTCTTTTGCATGCCATTTAGCAAACTGAGATTAAACCATTTTAAGAAATCACCTATTAGGTTGGTCATCCTTAAACCCCATTAAACAACATTCGTATAAACATTTTTGAAGACATTTTCATCATAGATTTCCTTATCTAAAGGAACTCAAAACTTTTCGAATATCATTTCAAGACGTATGGACTCAGTCCAAACCATCGTTTATATTTAAATAACCTAGAATAGAAAAATTCAATCTTTTTCCATAAATCAAATCACTTTTTCTTTTCTTTCATAAACCTAGCTATTTATCATAACACATCATAAAAAAAACTCAAATCTTATCTACTAAAATTTCTTCAAGAAAAAGAGAAAAATTCCCCTTTTTTATAAAATACTTTGGAAACAACATTATAAAGAACTTGCTTTCTTAAAAGTAAATTCTTAAAACCATCTGCATAAATCAATAGAATCCTTTAAATAATCATCATAGAGAATTTGCTTACTCATAAGTAAATTTCTCAATTCCATTAACATAAAGCATTCCCATCCTTGGCAACACTTGTGATAAATTATTTATCTTAAAAAGTGTCTCTTGCTTCCCATGAAGCAAACCTTAAGACTTTTCATTAAAGTTATCATTTTTCAAAACTTGTGGCTTTGCATTAAAGCCGTCATTTTCAAAACTTATGCTTGCCCATTCGTCAAAACATAATCATAAACATTTCATTCACATATCGTCATATAGAAAGAAAATAATATTTTAGAAAGTTCGCTTGCTTACTTGAGATCGTCATAATCCCTTTCTTCCATTCTTTTCCTTGCCTTTGCCTAGATAAATGAAAATAACATTTCATTTATTTTCATCATCTTCAAATACTTATATTCCTTAGGTTTTCCAACCTACATAAATCCATTTGGATTTACATTACACTAACTTCACCCACTTGTCTTTCAAGTCGGGTGTTCATACGTATCAACATAGCCTATACATCACATTATCCATTCATTCCTTCATTTTTAATACCCTTATGTAGGGTAAATGTTTCAACATATTATAAACTTTTATTTATTCCACATATGGGGGTTCCTTGCCTCCCATTTATCATCTAACATCCCTTTTTTACATTTTTCACATTGGTGCTCATCTAAGGCACCTATTCATGAGTTTGGGCTACTAATCTAAATTTCAAATTTTTGAGATTTTATAATTTTCTCAAAACAGCCCTATACTTCCTCATTTTACCATGTTTTCCTTCCATTTTTGCATCTTAGCTACTCATACATGGTCATCCTCCCTTCTTGCCATCTATACTTCCCATATTTACTCACTTGAACATGCGTATATTATGTGTAATTCAAGTTCATATACAACAGCACTTTGTTTTGACATTTTATCACATTTCCATCCATTTTTGCATTTTATCAAATCTTATTTAGTCATTTCTCATCTTTGTCATACATACCCGTTATGTGCTTCCCATTTCTTACACATAGATTATGTGTTTCTTAATATTTTTCAAAACAACCACTTGTCTCTAATTTCAGCATGATTAAACCCCTTAATTAGCATATAATTTAGGATTTAATTTTTGGATTTTAATCCATTCATCATAGGGTTCCAAAACAGCAACATCAGAACCCGTTTTTCATCATTTCAACGCCTATTTTGACACTTAATTCAAAATTGATTTTTAATCCCTAAATTTCAGCAATTAATCATTATTTTCTTAACCTAAATTTAGGGTATTAACACATGTTTAAAATCTATATATTAGTTGCTTCCAAAACAGCAACTTTCATATACATTTTGGGTACCCTCTGCACCCCTCTTTGAACATCCCTTTGCATATCTTCAAAAAATCATATTTAGGGTAATCTTGTTTACCTTTAATAGGTTAAACCCTCATAATCACTTTTTTATATCCCATTATAAGTCAAATTCCATCACAAAAACCTGGAATTTAACATTTATCTTGATTTATTCCTTAAGTTGTCCATAATGCTGAATTCAGGCACACTGAATTCTCAAAATCTTGAATTAATATCAAATCAAGTCGTTTTGATCTAAAATATCTACCATAATTTAATAACTATATTAATTCATTAAAATAAATATTTACAGAATGAAATATTTATTATTTACATTTATTTTTGTATTTTTACTCTGCTGGACAGCAGTATCCCTTTTCAGACAGCCTGAATCACGTAAATTATGGGGTATATTTATACCCATAAAAACCTAATTTTTGTTTTTTTATTGTGATCATAAATATTTCTTATATATAATGTAAAATTTTTAGACCAAAATTTCTTGTATAAAAATTATTAAAAATCATTTGGTGCAGCTGATCCTGTCACCCGTTCAATCCTGTCCAGTTTGATTTTCCTGGATTTTTTATTTGGAATGTGCTTATCCTTTTAAGCGGAAAATTGGTTTGTTTCTTAATGACCACTTCATGAGTCTTTCCACAAATGTTCATGCTAAAAATCATTCATTAACTATTTATTCCATATTTTCCTTTCCAGGTCCAGATTTACTAAACATGAGTGTAGATTGGATGATATGGGCTGATTAATCCCCAAATTAAACTTTATAAACCAACGTATTTAACTAAGCATCTTTAATCTTTGAAACATGTTCTTTAAGAGGTCTTTTATGACTCAAAAATATGATTGCAAATAAAGAAGAAAACTTGAAAATTGGAAGGCTTAAACTCAACAGGTACCTACCCGATTTCGTCAATTCTTTGTTCCGAACTTCCTAAGCTTGCTACCAAGCCTTGCCTCCCTCTTTTCCTTCTCCTTTTCTTCCTCTTTTTCTCTCCTCCTTGCTGGGTTTGGACGTGCACAGCAGCTGGTCCTTGGAGAATTTTTCTCCGGGTAAATTTCATATATACCCACATAGTTTCATCGATATTGCAGATATACCCACGTAGTTTCACAAATTGCATATTACCCCCACGTAGTTTCATCGAAATTGCGTATTACCCCCACGCCGTTAACTGCCGTTAATAGCTGTCGTTATATTTTTAAAAGTTGACGAAAATGCCCCCATCCATAGTTTCACAAAATTGCATATCACCCCCATGAAGATGAGGGCATTTTCATCATTTTTGAAAATATAACGGCAAATATTAACGACATGGGGGTAATACGTAATTTCGGTGAAACTATGTGGGGGTAATATGCAATTTGTGAAACTACGTAGGTATATCTGCAATATCAATGAAACTATGTGGGTATGTATGAAATTTACCCTTTTTCTCCCCTTAGTTTCCTCTCTTCTCTATCTCTCTCTTGCTATGGACGTCACTTGGGTTGGTTGCTGGAATTTTTCAGCAACTATGTCCCCTTTATTATTCCATTTGAAGTCCACATAAATGTGCACTTATCCCTCGTACACTTGGCTAATTTTCACCCAAGTAAAATTGAGTAATTATCTTAATGAAAAAATCACAAAATCATGCATTAATGGGCCACCTAGCAGTTCACACATGGAACGTCCACCATGCTGCCCTTTAGTTTGGCATTTTATGCCTTAAATACACCTCAATCTACCATACATTAAATGCCCTAGCTCATAGCCCATTTACATGTAATTTTTGGATTTTTAAAAATCCAAAAAATCAGATTTTTTAGAGCTTCGAACGTCCCCTTGCAACTTCCTTTGATTTTGCATTAATTTTTTTTTGTCTTTTTTCCCATAAATGTGTTTCGTCTTGTAGTGATTAAGCAAATTCCATGATAATTAGCTTAATCCATTCCTACCATATCGTTCGTCATATCGTTTTATCCATCTTTCTCAAGTTTCATCTCAAACCGAGTTTTCTAACTCCACTTATGAACACTTGAATTTATCTTTTGGATTTGGTGATAAAAATAATTAATTATCACTTTAATCCTATCATGATTCCCTTAATCCAATCAATTTTCATCGAAATCCTCTTTGTGGACTTCGAATTACGAATTTTCTATCATTTTTCACCTTAATTTCATAATTATATTTTAGTCTCCATAATTTAAATCATGATTATTAACATAATTATTCATGATACATTGTCACCTTTAAATCCTCATTAAGCCCCTTGGGTCATACCGACTTACTTTGGGCTCCGGCGATTAAATATTTAATCACCGTTTCCAATGGAAATCTTAATTCAAAATGTGGCATAATTCACAAAAATCATTCAAAATTCATTTAATACATATATACATCATAATTACATTCCCGATACATACATATGAGTCCTACTTGGGTCCGGGTATCACAGCTTCTCAGCAGGACCTAGGGTTTAGGCCTCCCATACCAGAAGAATTTTTCCATTCACACCCTTCTCTACACATCAGGAGAGAGGAGACCACCAATTCCCACCCTTATGTTCTCCAGGTGAGACCCAACTATGGAAGATCTACTGGTAGAGCTTCCTCACCACAGTATACCCCACAACTTCAACCATACCCACCCTTGGTTATCGAGGAGATCAATGCTGCGGAGCTACATGAGTACTGGGAAAGGATCTTCGCCCCGGTTCCACCAGATGAGGGACCCTGGTATCACCTTGCAGGAGGATTTGTGCAGTTCCGCTATGGGATCAGATGAGAATAATTAGATAGGGAGGAAAGGAAGCACCGTAGACTCCGAGAGGAGGCCCGTGCCCGAGGGGAGGACGTGATGGAGCAGGCACCTGACAAACTACCCGGCAAACGTATACTACGAGCCGTAGATCGTGAAGAAGAACCTACAAGGGAGGAAAGCAAGAATGATGACGATGGCCCTATGGAAGGGACCATCGAAAGTGAGAGTGAGGAGGAGGAAGAGGAACATGTAGATGAGAACCTAGATCCCCCAGCATGGTCCAACACTAGTACTATTACTGAAGAACCCACACAAGTGCCCCCTAGCCATAGGAGGTATATAAGGGGACCAAGGGGTTTCGCAAATAGGTACAGATAAATAATAAGGAGAGTAGGTTTTCTTTTATTCTATATAGTTGTGTATGTATATATGTGAAATAACTTTCTGTATGTTTTAGTTTATGTATGGCTGTGACTGTAAAAATGTTTGATATATAATATAAACCAGTATGTGCATGCATGTTTTGAATATGACTCCTTATATGTATAAATTGACCATGAGGCTATTATAGATTGCCTAATGATTGCTAATGTTATTTCATGTCTGTAAAAAACTAGTATGCCAACTACTAGAGCACGAGCTAGAATGAATAAGGGAAAGGTTGTGGCTGACGAACCCGTAAGTCAGCATGAAGAAGGGGAATCAAGTAAGAGGTCGGAAAGTTTAAACTAAGTGAGCAAAATCTCAGGACTTTTCAACAACCAGAAAATATAAATCCTGATTCAAATATGGGAAGTGAGGCTAATTTAAGTCAAGCAAGACAGATAAGGGAAGGAGTGGCTGCGGCCATAAAAGAAGTCATGCAGCAAGCCACTAGGGAATGGGCAACACAAACAACCAACATAATCCAAGGATTATGGGAAAGAACTCAGCAAGCATAGTCAGGAGGAGGAAGACCAAGTCAGGCAGTAGTTCCTAACCCCGCACCAGCTCTAGTAGGGGATGAGGATAGTATCTTAGAAGCTGACCGAAGGGCCATCAATGCCTTCCTAGCTCAACGTCCCCCTAGATTTACAGGAGAACCTGATCCTGTTCTGGCAGAACAATGGATGACCAAGATGAAAAAGTTATTTAGGATTTCACCTTACAACGAGAATCAAAAGGTCCTGTGTGCCACCCATTTGCTGATAAAAGATGCACACGAATGGTGGGAAACCCTGATGATGACCATTTCCCAGCCAAAACAAGTTACTTGGCAAACATTTGTGGAGGAATTCAACAAGGAGTACCTTCTAGTAGGGCTCCAAAGCCAAAAAGTCATTGAGTTTGAAAAACTCTTGTAAGGCAAGATGTCTATAACAGAGTATGCGACTTAATTCAATGCCTTGGAAAGATATGTACCATGGGTAGCCAATGTGCCAGAGAATAAAGCACAGAGGTTTTCCAGCAACGGCTAAGGCCTTATTTACGAGAAATTTTAGCACCACTTCTACTAAGAGAATACGCCTCCAGTATTGAAAGAGCAAGAGCGTTGGAAGTGGAGGCATTGAGAACACAAGAGTTAAGACAGGGGCAGAAGCAATTCTTTTCTGGCATCAAGGAAAAGGATGCTAAGAAAGGAAATAATAGGAAAGCACCATTGGGGAAAAAGAAACCCAATTTTAGAACAAAGAGGGCCCTAGTTTGTCGAACTTGTCAAAAAAGGCACTATGGTGAATGTCTACAGGGTTCAGACAAGTGCTATAAATGTAGCCAAGCAGGCCACATGGCAAGAGATTGTGGGATAGCTGACGCAAGAATTGTGAAGTGCTTTATTTGCGGCGAAGTAGGACACATATCGCCTAATTGTCCAAATAAACCGCAAGGAGCACCAGCATGTGGGAGGCCCGCGCAGCAAAGGACACCCGCAATCGCCACTTGACAAGGCACTTCAGCAAACTCGGTGCATGTTCAGGCCTTGACTCGTACCGAATCTCAAGACCATGAAAAGAAGGTGGTTACAGGTATGATTTATATTTTTAGAAATTCAGCTGTAGCATTATTTGATTCGGGTGCTACACATTCCTTTATATCATACCAATACGTAACCACACATGTAATGCAAGTAAAAGAAACAAGTAACATAATCCATGTAGAATCACCTGTCTATAGGTTAGCAAGTATCAATCAAATATGTAAGTCATGCCCTATTAGAATAGGATCAAAGATATTAGAGGTCGACCTAATCCTAATACCCGTGACTGAGTTTGATGTGATACTGGGAATGGATTGGCTAAGCAAATGGGGAGCTACAATAAATTGTAAAAATAAGAAAGTACAATTTGAGGCAGCTCCATGTGAAGAAATAATGATTAGTAAGCTAAGGCAACCTGAAACTACTACGATTTTGGTGTCGGCTATGAAAGCGATGAAAATGATTCGTCGACAATGTCAGGCGTACCTCATTTCAGTCAGCACCACTGAAGGAATAGAAGTACAAATTGACCAAATTCCTTTGGTAACAGAATTTTTGGATGTTTTTCCAAAAGAATTGGCTAGTTTACCACTAGAGAGAGAGATGGACATGGAAATTGACATTTTGTCAGGGACATCCCTAGTCTCTAAAGCCCCTTATCATATGACTCCAGTAGAAATGGCTGAACTGAAAACCCAAATTCAAGACTTGTTGAACAAAGATTTTATTAGACCTAGTGTATCACCTTGGGGAGCTTCGGTGCTGTTTGTAAGAAAGAAAGACGGAAGTTTAAGACTCTGTATTGATTATAGAGAATTGAATCGAGTTACTGTAAAAAAAATAGATACCCCCTTCCTAGAATTGATGATTTGTTTGATCAGCTGAAAGGAGCATCTACTTTTTCAAAGATTGATTTGCAATCAGGTTATCACCAGTTGAGGATTAGTCCAAGTAATGTCCATTAAACGACTTTCCGAACTAGGTACGGGCACTATGAATTTTTAGTTATGCCATTTGGATTGATTAATGCCCCGACTGTATTTATGGATATGATGAATAGGATTTTTCGAGAATATTTGGATCAGGTCGTAGTGGTATTTATTGATGATATCTTGATATATTCGAAAATGGAAGAGGAACACCAAGTTCATCTCAAAATGGTGTTGGAAAAACTCATAAGTGAAAAATTATATGCCAAGTTGAAAAAGTTTGAATTTTGGCTAAAGCAGGTAGCTTTCTTAGGGCATATAATCTCGGAAAAAGGAATCCAAGTCGACTCACAGAAAATCAATGCAATAACCAAATGGCCTCAACCAGCAAAACATTACAGAAATCAGAAGCTTCATGGGATTGGCTGGCTATTACAGGAGGTTCGTTGAACGATTTTCGCAATTATCGGCACCATTTACCAAATTAACACGGAAAGGAATTAGGTATATATGGTCAGTAGAGTGCAAAAATACTTTCCAAGAGCTGAAACGAAGATTGATAGAAGTATCCATTTTAACCTTACCCACAGAAGGTGAAGGCTTTGTGATATATAGCGATGCTTCAAGGAAGGGTTTGGGTTGTGTATTGATGCAAGGAGGAAAAGTTATAGCTTACGCGTCTCGGCAACTCAAGCCGAATGAGGTAAATTACCCAACCCATGATCTGGAATTAGCTGAAGTAGTGTTTGCTCTGAAAATTTGGAGACATTACTTGTACGGTGCTAAATGTGACATTTATACTCACCATAAGAGCCTCAAGTATATTTTTACTCAAAAAGAGATTAATATGAGGCAAAGGCGATGACTTGAACTATTAAAGGATTATGATTTCAATATACTATATCATCCAAGCAAGGAAAACATTGTTGCCGATGCGCTGAGTAGGAACGTTAGTCTAGCGCATTTAGTCACCAAGGAAGAAGGATTGCTTCAAGAATTGAGGCAAATGGAGATGATTGTATGTCCACCAGGAGTGCAAGTGAGATTATCTCAAATGCAAATCCAATCCACCTTATTCGAGCAAATCAAGAAGGCACAACAACAGGATGAGAATTTAAAGGAATATATAGAGAAAATGAGGCAGAAAAGTCCAGTTGAGTATACTATTGATGATCAAGGTTTATATCTATTCCAAAGTCGGTTGTGTATACCAGACCAAAGTGGATTGAAAAATCATATATTACAAGAACCGCATTTCTCTCCTTTTTCAATACATCCCGGTAGTACAAAAATGTATCAGGACATCAAAAAGATGTATTGGTGGAACAATATGAAGAGAGAAATTGCTGAGTATGTGCCTAAGTGTTTGACCTATCAAAAAGTGAAAGCAGACCATCAACGGACTCCAGGAAATTTACAATCATTAGAAATTCCAGAATGAAAATGGGATGACATCACAATGGATTTTATCGAAGGATTAACCTAGACTCAACATAGAAGTGATTCCATTTGGGTAATATTAGATAGGTTGTCCTAGGTAGCTCACTTTCTACTAATAAAAAGGAACTTTTCAGCTCAAAGATTAGCTAAGATATATTATAAGGAGATTATGCGACTCGATGGAGTACCTAAATCTATAGTTTCGGGTTGAGATATAAGTTTTACCTCTCGATTTTGGAAGAGTTGACATCAGACCCTAGGTACTCAACTAAAATTTAGCATTGTACTTCATCCTCAAACTGATGGACAAACTGAACAAGTAAATCAAATTGTTGAGGATATGCTTCGTATGTACACTTTAGAGTTTAGAGCATCATGAGATGAATATTTACCAATAGCTGAATTTGCATATAATAATAGGTATCAGGCAAGCATACAAATGGCCCCATTTGAAGCTCTATATGGACGAAAATGTCGAACCCCACTAAATTTGGACGAGATGGGAGACAGAAAGCTAGCCCCGGACCTATCAAGAAGAATGGCAGAAAAAGTATAGGTGATCTGTCACTGCATACTCACGGCTCAAAGTCGATAGAAAAGTTATACCGATCGCAAGAGAAGATATTTAAATATTCAAGTCGAAGACCATGTATTTGTAAAAGTAATGCCATTTAAAGAGGTCACAAGATTTGGGAAGAGAAGTAAATTAAACCCAAGATTTATAGGGTCGTTTGAAGTATTGGAGAAAATTGGCAATTTAGCTTATAGGGTAGCCCAAACCCCAACCCTAGCATCAGTTCGTAATGTTTTTCATATTTCGATGCTTAGGAAGTATGTAGCTGACTCTACCCACATACTAGTTGCAGAAAATTTGCCAATTCATGACCACCTAAATTATAAAGAGAGATCAATTAGAATTTTGGACCACAAAGTAAAGAAACTTCGAAATCGAGAGATTGAGTATGCCAAAATTCAGTGGAACCGATATGGAGAAACCGAAGCTACTTGGGAACTTCGAGAGGAAGTCGAGAGAAAATACCCCCATTTGTTTGAAGTATAGCTAGTTTCGGGACGAAACCTATTATAAGGGAGGGAGGATTGTGAAACCCCATATTTAAAGGTCATGTATAAAACCCTAGGGTCATAAACGCAAGGTAATGTATTGACTTCTATATGAAATAAATATATAATTTTTGTAATATATGGAGTTGAAGGATCAAAAGATGAAAGATAAAACCTTAATCACAAAAGACGAAAAAGGAGGCTCCACACAACAGGACAAAATAGGAATAAAGACAAAATGAGACTTAATTGGAATTTCCAAAAGTTACATTTGAGATTTTTAAGGAAATGGAGGGTAATTTATAATTTTATAAAGATTAGACATGAAAATGAATTTTTACAAATAATTTGGGAAGAAATTTCAAAATTTTGAATTATATCAATTAAAATTATTTAAATTTATGGACCTTATGGAAAAATTTTGACCCATTAGGAGCTCTAATTAAGGGCTTATATTCATCTTCACTGTTTTCATTAAATCTAAGCATATATAACTTAGATGGACAAGAGAATTTGATAGGAAATATTAAATTGTATGCTCTTCAATCTATACGGAATAGATTATGAAAATTAATTGACGTCCAAGGGATACTTTATTATTTTCGTTTAATTGTTTGTTAATTAATATCTTAATGTGTACAAGGCCGTTTGAGATGAAATTTTAGGAGCAAGCCTGTTTTAATATACCCAATTTAACAAATGGATTAAATTTTGGAAAACATGTTTACAAATTTTAAAATAAAATTTTATGCCAAAATACGATTTAATTAATTTAAAATAAAATAATATTTTTTTAAAATTCTGAAAGGTGCATTTTGTGGATAATTATATATATAATAAAAAAGATTATAAGTATAACATTTACACTGAATTTTTGGACAGCTATACGTAAATAGATATTAAAATAATAATAATATATATATGGAAAATCACGCTGGCCGCACAGAAAGGACGCTGGCAATGGACGGTGGTGCATGGATAGGAGCTGTACAACATAAGGATGGGCAGCAGTAATTATTTAGTCAACAAAATTTCTTAAGCCAACAGTTGTACTTAATTTACAGCTGTAAACTTAGGTTTACAAACCACGGTTAACCGATCAAGACCGTGTATAAATAGATATGCTGCTAGTCGTTAATACACTGTTGAATTAGAAAGGAGAGGCTGGACGGACAAATCTTACTGAAACGATAAAGAGAAATAAAGTTTGAACGGCAACAGTAAATCTGTTGCGAAAGGTGTTGACGGTCCACAAACAGGGACGTTCCAGCAGCAATTAATCCAAGCACATGGTATTCCAATAGGTTCTGATTTCACTGCTTCAGGTATTTTAATTTGATATTGGCAATGACATACAACATGATTTCAACATGATTTTAATGCTGCCCCATTCTTGATTAATGCACGGTCCTAATATATGCTAATTCAGAAAACTTAAACTGGTGGACCTTAATAGAATGCATATACCTTTGTTATTTTGATTTTAATGATTTCAGAAGTTTATTCTAAATATTATACAGAACGATATTGCTATGATTTTGATATATGCTGTAAAATATTTTACCATTCCAAAATAAATGATTTGGTACTGTTTATACCGATTTAACAACATGATTTTAATATCATTTCAGCAAAAAAAAAGTTATAAAGTTTTCGTGATTTTAATACCGGTATGATTCTCATATCATTAATTCAGTTAAATTTTAATACTGTTTAAATGATTCAAATGTTAATATATATGATATATATATAACCGTTAATGAATTCAGTGCGATTTTAATGCTGATTAATTAATTCAGCTTTAAATTAAGGTTTTATGATTGCAAGTATATAATCACATATGTAGGCAACGTCAAAATCAGATTTGGGTATATATGTAAACAACTTACAACGTCCAAATGTGGAGGTTATGTGATGTTAGAAACCAAAATATGAACGAGATAGTAAATGAAGGAATTTTTCCATGAAAATTTGTGTACAACATCATTACATGACGATTAAGGAATGAACGAATTTTGAGTTTAAAATATTAAGCCGGTTGCAAATTAAAAATCCGAGAAGATTAACTTAAACAGGGTTGAACGGGTGACAAAATCAGCTGTAGTAAATGATTTTTGATAATTTTTTTAAAATAGTGTTTTGATCTGAAATTTTTATATGATGTAGAAGATATCATGATTATCATTCGACCAAAATCAAATATGATTTTTGGAGGACATAAGTATGGTTTAAAATTTACGTGATCAAGGCTGTTCCTGATTTCACAACACTGTCTAGCATAGTGAAAATGCCAAAATAAGTATATAATGTTAATATTTCTTGCTCAAATTTTATGAGGGATAATTCATGTAGTTACTGTTGTATGTACCTTGATTTGATTACGAATCAAGATTTTAAAAAATCAGTACGCCTAATTTCAGCAAATGAGGACAGTTTGAGAAATAATCAAAAAGAAATATGAAAACTAAGTGAAAGTGATCCAAATTGATATGTATGTTAGGAAAGAGTGTAATAAAGGATTAAGGATAGCAAATTGATGTTATTATATGTATATGGAATTAATGGATAAATAAGAAGATGAAACATAGTGAGAGTAAGAAGAGAATGGCTGTTTTGGAATTTAATAGTAAGTTTCAGAAATTTTAAATGAGATATTATCAGAAAATGGTCCTTTTTTATTTATATAGGAAAACAAAAAGAAAAGGTGGAACGTACAAGCTAATTTTACAGGTAAGCAAGTTATACTTCCAAAATTGATGTTTTTCATCTTATGTTGCAAACGTGTTATAAATAATTGAATTAGGATTTTTTAAATCTTGTTTAAGGATGGTCATTCCTATAATCTTTGAATTGCAAAGAATATTTCTATTTGTTGAAAATTGTTTGCAAATTTTGTGTAAAATTATTTGTACATGAAATGGCATGCCAGCATGAGAATGAATGTACATGGTGCACGAGGATTAGGTCATGAGAGAGGTGTAATTGGATCGGTTGTCCTCCTTTAGCATGACCAAGTCGCTAATGCAGGCTGAGGCCGGCGGTGCCCTCCCTGAAATGGGAGAGGATCAGGTGATGGACGCCGGGCTAGCGTTCCTTCATGAGAAATGTCATGTATGCTTGAATGCATTGCATTTTTATATTTATGAAATGCACAAAAAGGAAACGGAAAATCTTTATTTGCAAAATGAAAGGACTTGCTTACTGAGTATTAGTACTCATGTGATGTTTTTCAAAATTATAGACAGGTATGAGACAGACACCAAAGTGAAGAACAGGGCTACATGAGTTACTGCCTTTCTTGTATAAATCTATATGGAAGGTTGAATTTTATAGAGGCATCCTGGCTGACTAGGAAACTCCTATTGTATTATATGTGACATGAATGTACAAACAGACAAATTCTAATTACCAGATGTGGAATCATATAAAAATGGTTTGCTCATTTCATTCTTTTTCAAGCTATGGGTATTAGGTTTGTGACGAGCTGCGTATATGTCTATTAAATTGCTCGCTATTTACGTAAGTATAGATGTCGTGTCAAGTAATAAAGAGTGAGTAGAGTATCGTTCCTACGAGGAATTGTTAACCGGAATTATTATTTAGCTTAACTGCTTTTGATGGAAGGAAAATTCTGGTTTGGTGATTTAACTAAGCTAACGATCGCAAAAAGAAATCAGAGTAGAGATTATGAGACTACTGGATACTAAAAGCGAGTTTGCTGATTAGGGATGGCAGATGGATAGATCGGAATCCTTGAATCTAAACTATATTGCTCTGGTTCTTGTTAAGTGGATTGCATATGAATTTACTAGCCTAAGTTCATGTATCTCCATATATGTCTTCCAATAGTATATAAAGCTAATTACACCCTATTTAAGTGCTATGTTCTCATGCCATTAAATAAAGTTAAATTGATAAGTTCATAACTTGTATAATGACTACACAGGATTTAACGGTATATTTCTATCCGTTAAACAACTCTCCTTACACAAAGGTCGAAACCTGTGCTTTGCACATGGATCTGGCAAAGATCTCCCTTTTCCAATGGTAAATCAAGCAATTAAATCATCTTACAAGGTAGCTAATCTTGTAAAAGCATTATACTCACACATGCAAAGGTAAATCATACACAACCATGTATATAAGCTTAAATATTCATTCTTGAATATTCTAAGAACCAAGAAACAATATAGTTTAGAATTCAATTCATCCTAACTATCCATCTAATGGAGGTTTAGTTCAAAGACATGATCTTAATAACCACTACATCCATATAAAAAGTATCCATAAAGCAGAGAAAGAAAATTGGAAAGAATAAGAAAAACTGTTTTCCGGCGGTTTCCACTAACAGGACTTGAATTCCTTCTTCAATCTGAGCTTTAATATTGATTCCAGCTTTCTCTTGCATTGTAGTTCATTCTCTGGCTCTCCCCACTTCCCCTCTCCCTCGCGCGCGAACCCTTATGATCTATATATAGAGTCCCCTTTTGCGCAACTTACGCACTGGAATATTCGCATACGGATGCGTATTGGCGCCTAGGCGCCAACTCTCTGTGTGCTGAGCAGTTTAGACACATTCTGGAACCTTAGAAATTTTTGCACTGGCGCCTAGTAGCTGTGGAATCCTAACCGTATACGCGTTGTTTCGACCGTATACGCGTCATTTCGACATTTGTAATTTTGAAGATTATTTTAAGAATAAATAAAGATTCATGAACCTTATTAATGGACATGTGTATTTGAGGTTGAAATAATGCAATTGGGAATTTAACCCCGTAAATAGTGCACGTGAATAGTAAATGTGAGTAGTAAACAGGGGTTAAGATATATGATTAAGAGTTAATCACTTGGATTAACTTAATCATAAAAGACAAAATAGAGATTTAATCACTACAAGACAAAATAGCAATTCTTTTGGATATTTTAATCAAAATTCGGATTTATATGGAAAAATAGAAAAAAATTCATAAATTGCAATCCGGGCGTCGAAATTCGATGAAATTTTTTATGGATGGTTAAAAATTTATGATGAACATAATGAATGGATTAAGATGTGATAAAAATCACAAATCAAAGTTCAAGATTAAACGTCAAATGAAAAATCAAAAAGTAGCATTACTTTAATTAAATGCTACTTTTGACTTTTTACAAAAATTAAATAATAAAAAATAAAAAAATTAAATGAAATGAAGCAATAGCAGGGGGCATGATCAGGGGTATTTATGGCCATTTGACTTTGATCAATGGTTCAAATTCATCCAAATCACAAATCAAGGGTTTAGATTTAATTAGCTTTAAATTAATTAAAAAAAAATAGGAAAAATAGGCCTGAAAAATAGGGCAGCTGGAGCAGTGTAGGGAGGCTGCACAAGGCTCTAAGCACCTTTGGGAAATTAGAAAAAAATACCTTTTCGATTTTACACCCTAAGCTAGAGGGGGTAAATTTCAAATTTATGAAAAATGAACCCCTATAAATAGAGGAGCAGCCCATGAACGAATTCACAACCATCCTAGCTCAAAAAAATCACTTGAGAAATTTCATTTTCCATCCCCACACGTTTTAGCCTTAGGAAAGAGGAGAATCGAAGGTTGGAGTGAGAAAAGGCGAGTAGAAGAGGCATAATTTCGCTTGAGGTAAGTGGACTCCCCTCAAACTTGTTTTGAATGTTAGATGAAGTAAAACCATGCTTAGATAATCTCCAAGCATGAGAAAATAAGTATAGATATAATGTTTAAATGGAATTATGCCAAAACATCAAAAATTTGGAGCAAAGATAGGGTATTTGGGAAAATAGCATATGATATGTGAAAATAATTCTCCAAAATTGATAAATGATGACTTAGGATGTATGATTATGATAAATATGATGTTATAATAATGATATATTAATTTCGTGATTTTTGAGATTAAGGATTTTGCTTAATTGAATTTATGTTAATTTTTAGTATATGGAGAAAATGATTTTTTTGGCCAAGTAAATGATGATAAATTCAAAATGTATGAAATGTCCAATGATATATAAGGCATAATAATATATATCCACATAAAGAGATAATAATATAGAGCATGCATGGGAAGCAGTTTGAATAGAAGAAATGAAAATATCATTTCTCCTTGAATAGGAAAAGGAAAAGAGAAGGTCGAAGACACCTCCTAAAAAGGTAAGCAAGTTATATGTTTTGCTTATTATTTCCAAAATGCTTGAAATTGTTTGCAAGTTGCTTTATGAAATCTATTTAAGGTTGGTCATACCTATAACTGCTTTACATAAACTGAAGTTCGTTTTGTGAAATTATTTATTAAATATTTTTTATGAAATTGTTTATGATTTGCAAATATCATGCCGGCATGTGTATGAGAATGAACATGTGCACGAGGATTAGGCCTTAGTCGAGGTAGTAAGCGGACCGGATGTCCCCCTCGCTATTGCCAAGTCGCTTAATAGGCCCAGGCCGGCGGCGACCTCCCTGAAATGGAAGCATGTATGGGATGGGCGCCTAGCTAGCGTCGCATCCAAAGGAATGTCATGAATGCTATGTATGCATTGCATTTGCATTTTATGAAATGCATGAAAATGATTGAAAAATTATGTATAGCTTGCTTACTGAGTATTATTACTCACCCATGCTTTTTCAACAACAGACAGGAAATGATGATGAAGGCAACATGCCAAGTGTTATGTAGTTTTTTATATAAATGATGTTTATGTAAACTTTATGTAAAATCAACGATGATAATTTTGAGATGGAAAGGAATATTTTTATTCCAATGGAAATGTTTATGAAATAGTTTTTGCTCATAACTGTGTTGTGTGAAATATATTTCAAATTGGATGAATGATGGGAATTTTCCATGTATTGATAAAAAAAATTCCTGCCGTGTGATCAGGGCAACAATCCTGAGTCACGTTTACCAATTAAAATGATCCCGAAGTAAGGCCTCTAGGCACCTCGGTTCGGGGCGTCACAGAAGTTGGTATCAGAGCATGGATTGGTAAATAGGCTGAAAAGGAAAGAAATGACTAAGCTAGAATACATGAAATTATGATTATAATTGATTTATTTATCATTGATGATTATATAGATGGCTGATAAAGGAAAGGCTTCTCTAAGTACACAAGAACTAGAAGAAGAAATGGAACGGGAACGAGCTCAAGAAAGAGTTAACAGGTGGTTAGCCTCTCAAGAAGGTTTAACCCTAAGACCCCCACCTCTCACTTGTTACCAGACACTCTCATATATTAGGGGACCAGAGGCACGTCGCCCAATAATCCCTAGTCATCCACCAGGGTTTCTAGTATTATCTGAAACCCATCAGGCAGAGTCCTCTAACCGGGCACTTGTATCCCCAAACTCACCAGTATATACCCCAACCATCCCATTGCCTAGGCCATCGGTTGTTACCGATTGGGTTGCGGAGGAGGATTTACAGACATATTGGCAAAGGAGGGTAGCTCCAATTCCACCTAACCTAGGACCATGGTTTAGATTTGATGCAGGGTATATCCAATTTCGATATGGAACCCCATGGGCACAGATTGACCGCAGGGAGAAGGAGGCTGCCCAGGCACGTCGGGAAGCTCTGGCCAGGGGAGAGGAAGTAATGGATCAACCCCCTCCAAAACAGCCTGGTGAGGTCATCCTACGAGTCATAGAATTAGAGGTAAGGCCCGAATCCCCACCTCCCGCTCCTCCAGCAAATGATGATGACGGCCCCATAGAATGGTCCGATAGTGAAGAGGAGGACGAGAACCCAGGACCACAAGACTGGTCAGATACCAGTACAATTACTGAGGAACCCACACGGGTACCTTTCAGTCTCAGGAGGTTTTTGAGGATGAGGAGAAGGGACGATAAATGGAATGGGGACCAGGAAGACACAACCACCACCACTACCAAGACTTTTTTTTTTATAAATATGTAAATCTTGATGGAACAAGTACATAAGGCTAAGATAACCTATGTACAAAAGTTTGACTAATGTATAAATGGTTTGCTAATGACATATGATAATATATATGAATTATGTGATCACATGATTATGTGTTAAATTTATATCATGAAAAATATTGATGTTATGTTAATAAATGTTTTATGAAGTTGAAAATGCCGCTCACTAGAGCTAAAGCAAGAGGCAACAAAGGAAGGGCCCTAATAGAGGAATCCGTTGATCAAGCAAGGAGCGAAGCCAACAAAAGAACGTATAGGGCAGAATCTGAGGAACAATCCTCTAGGACCCGCCCACGTCACGAGGAAAGCCCAAGACCTCAATCAGAGGTCAACGTAGAAGAAAGAATTGCTGCGGCTATTGAAAAAGCTATGCAGCAATGGACAGCCCAGACTGCTGGGTTATTGCAAGAAATGAGGAACCAGCAAGCCCCACCATCAAGAGGAGATGGGGAAAGACCAGGGCCCTCGGCCAATCCCGGCACGTCAAGGGGAGTGGAGGATAGTCTCCTTGAGGCCGACAGAAAGGCTATCAATGCCTTTCTTACCAAACGGCCGCCAAAGTTTGCAGGGGAACCTGACCCCCTCATTGCGGAGCAATGGATTACAGAGATTAGGAAATTATTCAGGATATCGCCCTGCAATGATTAGCGGAAAGTGTTGTGCGCTACCCACCTACTGGTAAAAGACGCTTATGAATGGTGGGAAACGCTGATGGTCACAATGCCACATCCGGAGCAAGTTACATGGCAGGAATTTTTGGAGGAATTTAATAAAGAATATCTCCCTGTAGGGCTGCAGAGCCAGAGGGTGATAGAATTTGAGTAACTTTACCAAGGTAGGATGACAGTTACGGAGTATGCCACAAAGTTCAATGCCTTGGTAAGATATGTGCCGTGGATAGCCAGTGTGCCGGAAAACAAGGCACAAAGATTCCAAAGGGGATTGAGACCCCAGTTGAGAGAGGGGTTAGCCCCATTATTGATAAAAGATTATGCCTCTAGCATTGAGAGAGCTAGAGCATTAGAAATGGAGTCTATGAGGACTCAGGAGCTTAGGCAAGCTCAAAAACAATTCTTTACAGCCTCCAAGGAAGGTGAGGCTAATAAAGGAAAAAGGGGATTCGCCGGGAAAAAGAAAATCGGCGACAAGACAAAAAGCACCCCGACTTGCAGAACTTGCCACAAGCACCACTCAGGCAAATGTTACAAGTGTGGACAAACGGGTCATGTGGCTCGGGACTGCGAGACCAATGAAGCTAAAATCATTAAATGCTTCAACTGTGGACAACTCGGACACATTTCGCCCAATTGTCCGAAAAAGCCACAAGGAGCACAAGCTCGAGGGAAGCCGGCCCAGCAAAAAGTCCCCGCCATCGCTAATCAACCCGGTACTGTTACCAACCCAGTGCGTGTCCAAGCCCTCACCCGAACAGAATCACAAGAGATGGAGGAAAAAGTGATTACAGGTATGATTTACATTTTGGGAAATTCTGTAGTAGCTTTATTTGATTCTGGAGCTACGCATTCATTTATATCATACCAATTTGTAATCACACACGCACTTCGGGTAGAGGAAACCAGTAGTACTATACATGTAGAATCCCCAGTATATAGATTGGCAAGTATAAATCAAATCTGCAAAGCATGTCCAATCAGGATAGGAACAAAAATATTGAAAGCTGATCTCATCCTATTACCCATGACAGAGTTTGATGTCATATTAGGGATGGATTGGCTAAGTCAATGGGGTGCGACAATTGATTGTAGAAGTAAAAAGGTGCAATTTGAAGCACCGAAAGATGAAATAGAGATCAGTAAAATAAGACAGCCAGAAAACACAATAAGGATGGTATCAGCTATGAAAGCAGCTAAGCTGATGCGCCAACAATGTACCGCTTATCTGGTCTCTATAAACACAATAAGAGATGGGGTACCTATGGAACAAATCCCAGTGGTAAAGGAATTTCCAGATATTTTTCCAAAAGAGCTATGTAATTTACCACCAGAAAGAGAGATGGATATGGAGATAGAAATTATTCCAGGAACAGCTCCAATATCTAAAGCCCCATATAGGATGGCACCAGCCAAGTTGGCTGAGTTGAAAGTACAAATTCAAGATTTATTAGATAAGGGGTTTATTAGACCCAGTGCATCACCTTGGGGAGCTCCAGTATTATTTGTAAGGAAAAAGGATGGGAGTTTGAGACTCTGTATTGATTACAGAGAATTGAATAAAGTAACAGTAAAAAATAAGTACCCACTCCCAAGAATAGATGATCTTTTTGATTAGTTGAAAGGAGCTTCTACATTTTCAAAAATTGATTTACAGTCAGGTTACCACCAGTTGAGGATATGTCCAAAGGACATCCATAAAACAGCATTCAGAACAAGATATGGGCATTATGAATTCTTAGTCATGCCATTTGGACTAACGAATGCCCTAGCTGTGTTTATGGATATGATGAACAGAATTTTTTGAGAATTTTTAGGTCAATTTGTGGTGGTATTCATTGATGATATATTGATTTATTCAAAGACAAAAGAAGAACATGAGAAGCATTTAAGGATAGTGTTGGAAATTCTTCAAAGGGAGAAATTATATGCTAAATTCAAAAAATGTGAGTTTTGGTAGAAACAGGTAGCCTTTCTCGGCCACATTATATCCGAGAAAGGAATACAAGTAGATCCTCAAAAGATTGAGGCAATAACAAAGTGGCCACAACCAACAAATATCACGAAAATTAGAAGTTTCCTAGGGTTAGCTGGCTACTACAGAAGATTTGTGGAAGGATTCTCACAATTGTCAGCTCCACTCACAAAGCTGACAAGGAAAGGAGTTAGGTATGAATGGACAAAGGAATGTGAGAATAGCTTCCAAGAATTAAAGAAAAGACTGGTAAAAGCTCCAATTCTAACACTACCTACGGAGAAGGAAGGGTTTGTGATCTATAGTGATGCCTCACAGAAAGGATTAGGATGTGTACTGATGCAAAATGGAAAAATTAAATCATATGCATCCCGGCAACTCAAGCCAAATGAGGTAAACTATCCAACCCATGATTTAGAATTGGCAGCAGTAGTCTTTGCCTTGAAAATTTGGAGACATTATTTATATGGAGTTAAATGTGAGGTCTATACTGATCATAAGAGCCTCAAGTACATTTTTACTCAAAAAGAGTTAAATATGAGGCAGAGAAGATAGCTCGAGTTACTAAAGGATTATGACCTCGATATTTTATATCATCCAGGCAAAGCTAATGTAGTAGCCAATGCGCTAAGTAGAAATGTTAGCTTAGCTCATCTCATCACAAAGGAAGAAGGGCTACTACAAGAATTGAGACAATTAGAGCTAATTGTAATCCCACCTGGGGTACAAGTTGGATTGTCTCAATTACAAATCCAGTCAAATTTATTTGAGCAAATTAAAATGACTCAACAAGAAAATGGGGATTTCAAGAATTATGTGGAGAAAATGATTAAGAAAAATCCCAGTGAATACATACAAGATGAACAGGGGATCTATAGATATAGGGGTCGCTTGTGTATACCTGATCAAGAGGAAGTAAAGGAACAAATATTGAAAGAAGCACATTTCTCTCCATTTTCGATGCATCCAGGTAGCACCAAGATGTATCAAGACATCAAAAAGATGTATTGGTGGAATAATATGAAGAGAGAAATTGCTGAATATGTGGCTAAGTGCCTAACATGTCAAAGGGTTAAGGCTGATCATCAGAGAACCCCTGGAAAATTACAGTCGCTAGAAGTCCCAGAATGGAAATGGGATGATATTACTATGGATTTTATCAAAGGGTTGCCAAGAACCCATAATGGAAATGATGCTATATGGGTCATAGTAGATAGATTATCAAAAGTAGCTCATTTCCTAGCCATCAAGAAAAATTTTACTGCTGAGCGACTGGCTAAAATTTATTATAAGGAGATAGTGAGACTGCATGGAGTACCTAAGTCAATAGTTTCCGATCGAGATTCCAGTTTTACATCTCGATTTTGGAAAAGTTTACATCAAACCTTAGGTACGCAACTGAAATTCAGCACAGCATTTCATCCTCAAACTGATGGACAGACAGAAAGGGTAAATCAAATAGTAGAGGATATGCTGAGAATTGCACAGTAGAATTTGGAGGATCATGGGATGAATATTTGGCTATGGCAGAATTTGCTTATAACAACAGTTATCAAGCAAGTATTCAAATGGCCCCATTTGAAGCTTTATATGGACGAAAATGCAGAACTCCTCTAAACTAGGATGAAGTGGGAGAAAGAAAATTGGCTCCAGACCTCTCAAAGAGAATGGCGGAAAAAGTTCAAGTGATTCGCCAGTGTATACTCACAGCCCAGAGCAGGCAAAAGAGTTACACCGATTGCAAAAGAAGGGATTTAAATATCCAAGTTGGGGATCACGTATTTGTTAAGGTAACTCCATTCAAAGGAGTCACCCGGTTTGGAAAGAGGGGAAAATTAAACCTAAGATATGTTGGGCCCTTTGAAGTTTTGGAAAAGATAGGCAATCTAGCCTATAGAATAGCTCTGCCACCAGCCCTCAGTGCCATCCACAATGTGTTTCACATCTTCATGCTCAGGAAATATGTTTCCAATCCAACCCATGTGTTGATAGCAAAAAATTTTTCAATACAAGAACACTTGGACTATGAGGAGAGGCCAATCAAGATACTGGATTTCAAGATCAAGAAGCTTCGGAACAGAGAAATTGAGTATGTAAAGGTTCAATGGAATCGATATTCAGAATCCGAAGCCACATGGGAGTTACGGGAAGAAGTTGAAAGAAAGTAACCTCAATTATTCGAAGAAAGATAGGTTTCGGGAAGAAACCTATTGTAAGGGGAGGAGAATTGTGGAACCCTGACCGTATACGCGTTGTTTCGACCGTATACGCGTCATTTCGACATTTGTAATTTTGAAGATTATTTTATGAATAAATAAAGATTCATGAACCTTATTAATGGACGTGTGTATTTGAGGTTGAAATAATGCAATTAGGAATTTAACCCCGTAAATAGTGCACGTGAATAGTAAGCATGGGTTAAGATATATGATTAAGAGTTAATCACTTGGATTAACTTAATCATCAAAGAAAAAATAGAGATTTAATCACTATAAGACAAAATAGCAATTCTTTTGGATATTTTAATCAAAATTCGGATTTATATGGAAAAATAGAAAAAAATTCATAAATTGCAATCCGGGCGTCGAAATTCGATGAAATTTTTTATGGATGGTTAAAAATTTATGATGAACATAGTGAATGGATTAAGATGTGATAAAAATCACAAATCAAAGGTCAAGATTAAACGTCAAATGAAAAATCAAAAAGTAGCATTACTTTAATTAAATGCTACTTTTGACTTTTTACAAAAATTAAATAATAAAAAATAAAAAAATTAAATGAAATGCAGCAATAGCAGGGGGCGTGAGCAGGGGTATTTATGGCCATTTGACTTTGATCAATGGTTCAAATTCATCCAAATCACAAATCAAGGGTTTAGATTTAATTAGCTTAAAATTAATTAAAAAATAAAATAAATAGGAAAAATAGGCCTGCAAAATAGGGCAGCTGGAGCAGGGTAGGGAGGCTGCACAAGGCTCTAAGCACCTATGGGAAATTAGAAAAAAACACCTTTTCAATTTTACACCCTAAGCTAGAGGGGGTAAATTTCAAATTTATGAAAAATGGACCCCTATAAATAGAGGAGCAGCCCATGAACGAATTCACAACCATCCTAGCTCAAAAATATCACTTGAGCAATTTCATTTACCATCCCCACACATTTTAGCCTTAAGGAAAGAGGAGAATCGAAGGTTGGAGTAAGAAAAGGCGAGTTGAAGAGGCATAACTTCGCTTGAGGTAAGTGGATTCCCCTCAAACTTATTTTGAATGTTAGATGAAGTAAAACCATGCTTAGATAATCTCCAAGCATGAGAAAATAAGTATAGATATAATGTTTAAATGGAATTATGCCAAAACATCAAAAATTTGGAGCAAAGATAGGGTATTTGGGAAAATAGCATATGATATGTGAAAATAATTCTCCAAAATTGATAAATGATGACTTAGGATGTATGATTATGATAAATATGATGTTAGAATAATGATATATTAATTTCGTGATTTTTGGGATTAAGGATTTTGCTTAAGTGAATTTATGTTAATTTTTAGTATATGGAGAAAATGATTTTTTTGGCCAAGTAAATGATGACAAATTCAAAATGTATGAAATTTCCAATGATATACTAGGCATAAGGTATGTCATGGTATTTTTTATTTTTGGAAAAAATATCAATTTTTGGAACCCATGAACAGTAACTACGTCTCTGTGAACAGTAACTCAGATGAACAGTGATTTGCTACAGTAAACAGCGTGATTTTGAAGAAAATTTGAGATTAATATTTAAATATGATGATGAAAATTTTGAAGAACCTATGGATAAAAAAATATATATCCACATAAAAAGATAATAATATAGAGCATGCATGGGAAACAGTTTGAATAGAAGAAATGAAAATATCATTTCTCCTTGAATAGGAAAAGGAAAAGAGAAGGTCGAAGACACCTCCTAAAAAGGTAAGCAAGTTATATGTTTTGCAATTTATTTCCAAAATGCTTGAAATTGTTTGCAAGTTGCTTTATGAAATCTATTTAAGGTTGGCCATACCTATAACTGCTTTACATAAACTGAAGTTCGTTTTGTGAAATTATTTATTAAATGCTTTTTATGAAATTGTTTATGATTTGCAAATATCATGCGGGCATGTGTATGAGAATGAGCATGTGCACGAGGAATAAGCCTTAGTCGAGGTAGTAAGCGGACCAGATGTCCCCCTCGCTATTGCCAAGTCGCTTAATAGGCCCAGGCCGGCGGCGACCTCCCTGAAATGGAAGCATGTATGGGATGGGCGCGTAGCTAGCGTCGCATCCAAAGGAATGTCATGAATGCTATGTATGCATTGCATTTGCATTTTATGAAATGCATGAAAATGATTGAAAAATTATGTATAGCTTGCTTACTGAGTATTATTACTCACCCATGCTTTTTCAACAACAGACAGGAAATGATGATGAAGGCAGCATGCCAAGTGTTATGTAGTTTTTGATATAAATGATGTTTATGCAAACTTTATGTAAAATCAACGATGATAATTTTGAGATGGAAAGGAATATTTTTATTCCAAAGGAAATGTTTATGAAATAGTTTTTTCTCATAACTGTGTTATGTGAAATATATTTCAAATTGGATGAATGATGGGAATTTTCCATGTATTGATAAAAAAAAAATCTTGCTGTGTGATCAGGGCAACAATCCTGAGTCACGTTTACCAATCAAAACGATCCCGGAGTAAGGCTTCTAGGCACCTCGGTTCGGGGCATCACAGTAGCCAACTCCCTGGATGTGGTTTCTAACTTGTGGTTTCAGCAATGTTTTCACTTGAGTTGCATGTTGATGAAGTGGCGCCTAGGCGCCAACTCTCTGGACTGCTCCTTCATGTCAGCTGTGTGCTGCAAATGGTCAAGGCGTGTAGGGTGGCGCATGGGCGCCAATGGGTGGAGCCTAGGCGCCAACTCCCTGCATCTGGATGCCTCAGCTTGCCTTCAACTCGTCCGCTCTGCTACCGTACGTCCTGTCCTTCCTACAAAAAATGAAAAAACTAAATAAATAAACTAAAAATGCCTAATTAATGCTAAAATTGCCTAAAAACTAATTAATGCTCCTAAAATGCAAAGCGGATGAAAATTAAGCTAAAAGAGTGCAAACTAAGCCTAATCTCTTGAACCAACACACAAATTAAGTCTGAAATGGGCCATGATAACTCGCAAAAATACGAGTTATCAGTTCGAATAAAAAAAATCCCGCTGCGTGACCAGGGCAACAATCCTGTTCACATTTACCAATCAAAAAGCGATCCCGGAGTAAGGCTCTCCAGCGCCCTGGTCGGGGGCGCCACAGAGCGTGGTATCAGAGCAAGGATTGGTAAATATGCATTAAAAAAGAAAATGATAAATTTCATTTATTATAAAACATGTGTTGTCCCATGTATTTATGAATTTGGATGTTTCTTATGATTTTCTTTTGCAAAATATAGCTAAATTGCTATATTTAAAATGTAGATGACTGGCAAAGGCAAGGCAGTTCTAGACCCCGAGATGTTAAGAAGGGAGGAGGAGGAGGCCTGGGAAAGGCAAAGGGTAGAAGACAACATAAGCCTATGGTGGGCTTCCCAGCAAGACCTAGGGTTTAGGCCTCCCATACTAGAAGAATTTTTCCATTCACACCCTTCTCTACACATCAGGAGAGAGGAGACCACCAATTCCCACCCTTATGTTCTCCAGGTGAGACCCAACTATGGAAGATCTATTGGTAGAGCTTCCTCACCACAGTATTGTAACGCCCCATTCATAAAAATACTCAATAACTAATCAACGGCGCTACACAATCTAAGAAAAATTCGGCAGCATCTCCCCATAACATACAAGGGGTAATATGGAATACATGACCTGATATTCATTACATTTCCATCTGTAACATTCAATCCTATTTATATACTTGCATCTTCATATAATAAGAACATTCATATAGAAGGAAATCATTACATATTTTCCTTACACAACAAACAGATATAATAGTCATGCATATGTGCATCAACAAGGATTATAATCCAATCTGAAATACCAAATACATTATAGTTGTCAAAACGAATCCGCCTAAGTAATTGTCTACATATATGATTATCAAAAGAGCACAAGTCTAAAAGAACTGGAATCAACATATTGTGCTAGGGTCTCTCATGTTTGATCTTCAACTTGTCCCATCCTTAAGTTCCCCTTCTGACCTGCGATCTAAAACCACAATAACAATGATATGAGTCTAAATAGACCCAGTAAGTAGATAGTGGTTAGCACAAAGTGCAAATAAGCATAATGATGGATACTCATACAGTGATGAAGCTAATACACATGGATCCAATACCCACTCCCAAGATCGTATACATATAACCATACACACAAATTGACCAACACAACCAATCATCTACTCATGTCCATCAAGGGCCATGAACAACCTTCTCCTCATGTCAATCAGGGGCCATGAACAACCCTTACAACCAACTATTTGAGATAACGCATCATACATAACAGACAATGAAACACATCGCAAACCACGCATACAACATCAACACAATTCAGATACAACACATAGATCTGTCACACAAGCATTTTATCAAACACATGATAGGTGCGAAATGAAAGAACCTTCAATTCATACTCTCGATTGGGGCAAATCAATTCACGTCACATTCCAACAATATAACAACTGCTAAGAAGTCTTATACATCATAGAAATCACGCATTCAAAGTAAATTCACCATGAACCCTAACTGTTACGAACTCTACGCCTAATACCATGGAGTCGTTAGAAGCTATACATTCCCTCTAGCCTCGCATCGCGTTTAACATAAAATTTCATCACTAAATCGAGAAGGGGCGACATCTACTTACTTGAATCGAAATTTTCCCCAAAAACAGTGCTGCAGACTTAGACGGAGAGATTCGGAACTTCCACGATTCGAGTCGATGATCCTCAAACAGTCGGTAGAGCTTCCTTGAATGAATCCGTGGCTAGCCCGAACTGAATGGTGGGGAAAGAAGAGAGACGCAGAGAACGGAAAGAGAAGAAGAAGGAAGATAGCCGGGTGCGGGATGAAAAATGAACCCTAGCGCGCGGGAAACAATAGTCATAGTGCCCATCAATGGAACGCTAATCATACATGCACATATGCACTATACATCTCCTAAATGTCATGTCCATGTATGTTATGTATCCATTAATATCGTAAAATTCTTACTAGCATGTTCATAAGTTACCTCATAAATAGAGAAAAGTTATAATAAAAATAGAATAAAAATACCTGGTCCTCACAAGTATACCCCACGGCTTCAACCATACCCACCATAGGTTACCGAGGAGATCAATGCCGCAGAGCTACAGGAGTACTGGGAAAGGATCTCTGCCCTGGGTCCACCAGATGAGGGATCCTAGTACTGCCTTGCAGGAGGATTAGTGCAGTTCCGCTACGGGATCAGGTGGGAACAATTAGATAGGGAGGAAAGGAAGCACCGTAGACTCGGAGAGGAGGCCCGTGCCCAATGGGAGGATGTGATGGAGCAGGCTTCTGGCGAACGTATACTACAAGCCATAGATCGTGAAGAAGAACCTAGAAGGGAGGAAAGCGAGAATGATGACGATGACCCTATGGAAGGGACCATCGAAAGTGAGAGTGAGGAGGAGGAAGAGGAAATGAGAACCCAAATCCCCCAGCAAGGCCCGACACTAGTACTATTACTGAGGAACCTATGCAAGTGCCTCCTAGCCGTAGGAGGTATATAAGGGGACCAAGGGGTTACGCAAATAGGCACAGATAAATAATAATGAGAGTAGGTTTTCTTTTATTCTATATAGTTGTGTAGGTATATATGTGAAATGACTTTCTGTATGTTTTAGTTTATGTATGGTTGTGACTGTAAAAACGTTTGATATATAATATAAACCAGTATGTGCGTGTATGTTTTGAATATGACTCCTTATATTTATAAATTGACCATGAAGCTATTATAGATTGCCTAATGATTGCTAATGTTATTTTGTGGCGGCCCGAACCGAGACGTCACTTCCTTACCTCAAGATCTATCGATTGGTAAATGTGAATCAGGATTGTTGCCCTGATCACGCGGCGGGTTCTTAATTGGATCTCGTCCAAAGTTTTTTTTCGTTTTCATCTGTCATCATTCATAACTTTATATAGCAATCATCACACATTGTGACATTTCACTTGTAATAGAATTCATCATTTCATTCATAGCATCCTTTCATGCCTGTCATTATTCACTCAATCATTGTACACACCATACTTGCATACATTTAATAATTGACTCACATGAAACTTAGAATTCTAACTAAGTTCATATACACCTAAACATGGAACTTAGAATTCTAACTAAGTTCATATACACAATTAGCTTACCTTAGCATATTCATGCTTTTCCATTCCTCATAGCCTTCAAGGCTATCATCATATACCTTCTTCCGCGTCTTAGGTTCGCAACTTTCTGAGTTTCCTCGGTACCTGTCTAAGGGTTGGGAAAACAAAACGTGAGTGACAACTCAGTAAGCAATCATTTTATCTTTAGGGCAAAGCTTCCTTGAAAACATTTTTCATAAACATCGGGAATACCTTTTTCCTGAGGACATGTATAGGTCCTAAAATATCATCGTGAAATCCTTTGTTTATGAGGACAATTCCATGTCCTTGAATGTTTTCATAAGACATTCATTCTTAAAATCATTTACAAGTCGCGCCTGGGCTTGTTAAGGCAAAACATATATGTTTTACCTTCTCTAATGAGTTCCCTTTAATCTTATATGAACATTTTTAATGTTCATAGCCATTACATGAAATCATCGGTTGTCAGTGGACGTTTTACGTCCAAAATATTTTTCTTATAAATCCTTAGGCAAAGGAGGAAATCTTCATGTCCTAAAACATCATTAACATAAGCCATCATAAAATCCTTTAGCCAAGAGACATTTTATGTCTCAAAACATTTTTCATATAGCTTCTTTGGCAATGGACATTCATATGTCCTAAAACACTTTTTATTTCCAACACATTAACTTTGGACATTCTCATGTCCATAAACCCTTATCATTTAGGCTCTTTAGAAAAGGACATTCTTATGTCCAATCCAAGTTTCACATAAATTTTTTTCATAGCCCCCGTCTTGGGGATTGTTTATAGCGAACAAGGCAAATAAAATACATAAACCATTTTCATAACTGCATTTGCATAAAAACATTTAATTTTATTCCTGTTATTTACACTTTTGTGTAAAACACCCTCTCTTTTAGGGTAACTTATGCATATTAGCTCATAAAAATCCCTTTTAGGATAACTTTTTGTATAGATGCTTTTATATCCCAATCTTCGGGCTTTTGAAAAGCAAAACGTATGCAAATGCATTTCTCCCCATCCAGTAGTGACACTTAGCAAGTGATCATGCTACCTTTTGGAAGAGAATCCTTAACAACACGCTAGCCCAGCGGCTGTTTATTTATCCTACTCCCATCTTAGGGAGGGCGTCGCTGGCACTCCTGCCATCCCTTAACGACTTGGCCTTATTTAGAGTGGGCCCCAGTCATCCCAACCGTGCTCTACAACTTGCCTATTACTTGTACTGGTGCACCGTATGTTATTATGACGGACCACAGTCCATTTGGTTTGAAGAACCACAGACCGCGGCCCCATGTCTTTTTAAACCGGGATCACAGACCGCATCCTGCATCCATATGCACAAAAATCTTAGAGCGAAGTCTATATTTACGAATAATTTTCAAAAACACATTACAAACCGCAGTCCGTGTCAACTTGTAAGCGAGTGCACCCACATTAACAAGTTGTTATTTGAAATCTAGTTTTAGGATGACCTTTCTTAAATTCCTTTAGAAACATTTTGAGTAAAATATTTTGATAAACATTTGAAATTTTTGAGAAACAATACATCATAAAACTCTTTTAATTAAAGAATTTCAAAACTTTCGGATTTCCATAAATAAATCATATTTTTCTCTAATATTTTCTTGGTTTCTATTTCAGGACCTTTTGTTTACAAAAGTTATGCAATTATGCTATCCCCTTGTCCATGGCCTAAAAATTTAATAATTGTCCACATATCTATTATTTTTACGTATAGGGAAATTGCACAGTCTTATGTATGCCATTAAGCAACCTGAAATCAAACTATTTTATGAAATCAATCATAGGAGGTTGGTCATCCTTACATCCCTTTCAATACATCCGTAGAAACATTTTTCCAACATTTTCAACATAGATTTCCTTGTCTAAAGGAAATCAAAATTTTTCGAATATCATTTCAAAACATATGGACTATGTCCAAATCATCATTTACTATTTAATTATCTTGACCTAGCAAACAAATCTTTTCATAATCATCATTGTTTATTACAAGTTACTGTAGAAATAACTCAAAACTTATTTACAAACAATATTTTGTGAAAAAGGATAAAATTCTCTTTTTCTTATAAAATGTTGTTAAAATAATATCATATAGAACTTACTTGCTTAAAAGTAAATTCTTAAAACCATCGGTATCTAACATGAAATCCTTAGAAAACATTAGCATGGAGAACTTGCTTACTCATAAGCAAAATTCTCAATTCCATTAACTTGAAGCATTCCCATCCTTGGCAACACTTAGGATAAATTATTTATCTTAAGAAGTGTCGCTTGCTTCCCATGAAGCAAACCTTAAGACTTTTCATTAAATTCATTATTTTTCCAAAACTCATGGCTTTGCATTAAAGCCGTTATATTCAAAACTTATGCTTGCCCATTCGTTAAAACATAAACATAGACAATTTAATCATATCAATCACATAGAAAGAAAATGACATTTTAGAAAGTTTGCTTGCTTACTTGAGATCGCCATAATCTCTTTTCCTTCCATTCTTTTTCTTGCTTGATTAAATGGGTGATCCCTACTTTTTCCCTTTCTATTTCCTTAGTTTTCCCTTCCTTTTGGCTTGCTAGGTGCTGGACATGAGGCTGCCTTGGGGAAGATGATGGAGTTCAATACTTGGAAGAATTTTCCAAGCCTCCAACCTTGTGAACGTGCTTCACTTGGTGGGGCTGGAATTTCCAGCAGTGGGCCCCACTTGTTGCTTTATTTTCCACAGCCATTGAATGCCCTCTTATCTTCTTATGTGCTAGTAAACTCACAGCCATATAAATTAGCATTTTACTATTTTTTTAAAATCCACAAATCTGCATTAATCCAGGCCGTCCAAATCTATCCAGCCCTTGCACGTCACTTGCTGCCCATTTTTATTTTTTTATCAACCCTAATTTAAGGGTAAATTATACACCTCGTTAACCTTTAATTCATGTATTAATTCGGTGTTAAAAAATTAATAAAATCATTACAGCAGCATCAACAAGGGACGTCCACATGTGTAAACAAGCTGTCCATTTTTTCCACCTTTCATGGCAGCTGCAATTCACGATTTTTCTTAGATTTTTTTTCACATAATTAAATGCTTATTTATATATCCCAACATTCAGCTATTTATGTGTATTATTTATGAAATAAAAATTCACAAAAATCGAAACAGCAACTGCTTGGAACGTCCATGCATTGCCACCTTGCCTAGCTCCCTTTGAGCTCACCTCTAGCTCATTAATTCCAGCAGCATAAACCATGAATTTTCCCAAATTTTTAAGAATAAAATAACACTTGCATTTCACCTGTATTTTACACCTATTTGGACCATTAAAAATTGCATTCAATTCATGCACCTTTTGCCTTAAATGTATGGTACTTTTGAGGTGTAAAAGTCAACGGTATACACCTTTTCTAATGCAGGAATTTTTTCAACATTTTAAGCTTAATCTAGGCCTTCCAAAATGTGCGTCTCATAGTTTCATTCAACCGTTTAAAATTTCATCTCAATCTGATCTTCCTAGCTCAAGTTATAGCCGTTTGAAGTTAACGGTTGGAATTGAGATATGTTTAATAAATCATCACACCAATTTCATCAAGGATTTTCATAATCCAATAATTCCATAATTTCAAGCCCATCATCATCCATTTTCATGTCAAATTTCACTAAAATCCGCCTTACAGGTGTTGAGTTATGAATTTTTTAGTGTTTTCCAACATAATTCCACAATTTCCATTTTAATCTCCATTAATTAAATCATGGAAATTAAACTAAATATTCATGTGACATTAGCATGTTTTAATTCTCATTATGCCCCTTTAGTCACCTTGACTCATATTGGGCTCCGGCGATTAAATTTTTAATCACCCTTCTTAATTAAACCCTAATTGCAACATATCATAAAATCCTAAAATCATCCAAAAATTCCATTTAATCATATATAAGTCACATGTACATGTTCAATGCATACATTGAATCTTACTTAGGTTGGGGTTTCACATATTTCATGTGTGTAAAAAACTAGTATGCCAACTACTAGAGCACGAGCTAGAATGAATAAGGGAAAGGCTGTGGCTGACGAACCCGTAAGTCAGCATGAAGAAGGGGAATCGAGTAAGAGGTCGGAAAGTTTAAGACCAAGTGAGCATAAGATTCAAGTAGAAGAGAATTCCAAGCCATCTATCAAAGCACAGAGAAGACTGAACCGAATCATGAAAGAAGTGGTAAAAAGGAGATCATCAAATGGCTAGATACAGGCGTGATATACCCTATCTCCGACAGCTCTTGGGTCAGCCCAGTGCAGTGTGTCCCGAAGAAAGGCGGTATGACGGTCGTCTCCAACGAAAACAACGAGCTAATCCCAACCAGAACAGTTACTGGTTGACTAGTTTGCATGGACTACCGCAAGTTGAATAAAGCCACCTAAAACGATCATTTCCCACTTCCATTCATTGATCAGATGCTAGACAGGTTAGCAGGACGTGAATTCTACTACTTTCTGGATGACTATTCAGGTTATCACCAAATAATGATAGCACCTGAAGACCAAGAAAAGACCACGTTCACATGTCCATATGGCACGTTCTCATTCAGGAGAATGTCGTTTGGCCAATGCAATGCTCCAGGAACATTTCAGCGATGTATGATGGCCATTTTCACTGACATGGTGGAAGATTTCCTGGAGGTATTCATGGATGATTTCTCGATGTTCGGGAATTCATACGACGAGTGTTTAACCAACTTATCAAAGATGCTCCAACGGTGTGAAGATACAAACTTGCTTCTTAACTTGGAAAAGTGTCATTTTATGGTGCAAGAAGGCATCGTACTTGGTCACGGGTTCTCTAAACATGGAATCGAAATGGACAAAGCTAAAATCAAGACGATCGAGAAATTACCTCCACCCACCTCAGTCAAAGGCATTCGCAATTTTTTGGGACATACAGGATTCTATAGACGGTTCGTAAAAGACTTCTCAAAGATAGCTAAGCCGTTATGTTCGTTGATCGAAAAAGATACGCCATTCGAATTCACCATCGAATGTATGGAAGCATTCCAGGAGCTGAAAAAGAAACTAGTATCTGCACCAATTATTATTTCTCCAGAATGGAATCTCCCATTTGAATTAATGTGCGATGCAAGTGACTATGCAGTGGGAGTAGTATTGGGACAGCGAAAAAATAAGGTTTTCCACTCCATCTACTACGCTAGCAAGACCTTGAACGAGGCACAAATGAATTACGCTACAACCGAGAAGGAACTGCTAGCAGTGGTATTTGCATTTCACAAATTCAGAGCCTATCTAGTAGGCACTAAGGTGATCGTTTACACAGACCATTCAGCCATCAAATATCTAATCGAGAAAAAGGATTCAAAACCGTGATTGATTCAATGGGTCTGACTTCTACAGGAATTTGACCTCAAAATCAAAGACCGTAAGGGAGCTGAAAATTAGGTTGCTGACCATCTATCCTGTCTTGAAGGACCCCAGTTAGCTCATGATATGGAGCAAATCCGGGAAGTGTTTCCGGATGAGCAGTTATTCTCTATCTCCCCAGGTAGCCCACCATGGTATGCAGACTTTGTCAATTACATCGTCAGTAGAATGTTGCCTCTGGGGATGATTTCACACCAAAGGAAGAAGTTTCTCCACGACGTTAAATTCTATTTCTGGGATGATCCATATCTGTTTAAGCAATGCCCAGATCAGTTATATCAGAGATGTATTCCAGAGTGTGAACAGGAAGCACTACTGCAGAGCTGCCATTCATCGCCGTATGGGGGCCACTTTCAAGGAGACAAAACTGCAGCAAAAATACTTCAATCGGGATTCTACTGGCCATCTTTATTTAAAGACACCATTTTTATGTCAAAAGATGCGATCAATGCCAACGGACAGGTAACATTTCTAAAAGACATGAGATGCCTCTCACTAATATCATTGAAGTGGAAATATTTGATGTTTGGGGTATTGACTTCATGGGCCATTTATTCCCTCCTTCGGAAACCAATACATCCTCGTTGCTATTGATTATGTTTCCAAATGGGTAGAAGCGATTCCAACTCAAGCAGGTGATGCTAAAACAATTCTTAAATTCATCAAGAAGAACATTTTTACTCATTTTGGCACGCCGAGGGTAATCATTAGTGATGGAGGATCCCATTTCTTTAACCGGCAGTTCCTGGCAATTCTACACAAATATGGCGTACGCCATAGAGTGACAACAGTGTATCATCCGCAAGCTAATGGACAGGTTGAGTTGGCCAACAAGGAATTGAAGTAAATTCTAAAAAAAATAATCGGGTCCTCTCGCAAGGACTAGTCCGTCAAACTAGATGACGCACTATGGGCTTATCAAACTGCCTATAAAACTCAGTTTGGAATGTCTCCATACCAACTGGTTTATGGAAAATCCTACCATCTACCATCGGAGTTAGAGCATAGTGCGTATTGGGCAATTAAAAAACTCAACCTGGACATGCAACAGGCAAGGGAACGCCGATTACTGCAACTCAATGAGTTGGACGAGTTTCGGATGCAAGGCTATGAAAATGTTAAGATCTATAAAGAAAAGGTGAAGAAATGGCATGATAAAAAGATTCTAACACGAAATTTCGATCCAAGTCAGAGAGTTTTTCTTTTCAATTCAAGATTGAAGTTATTTCCAGGGAAATTCAAATGTAGATGGTCAGGTCCGTTCGTGGTGATAAAGGCAACTGAGCATGGAGCGGTGGAAATATGCAACGAGGCATCCGAAAATAGTTTTGTTGTGAACGGGCAACGTCTTAAGCATTATATGGGGGATGATTTTCAGCATTGCAAGGAGGTGGTGGAATTGAAAGAGTATTGAATAGGGAGAACGTCGAGCGGAGGACGATAAACTCAACGCTGGATGGGAGGCAACCCATCAATCATTTTCTGTTTGAATTTTTTGTCGTTGTTTTTGCCTTTGTAGGAAAAAGAATTGGAGCCTTTCCCACCAACGCCGCCAGAGGTCCGAGCCTGCTTCGGACAACCGTCTCAACCCCAGCCCGATGACGAGGACGAAGAGGACTCTACGGAGTCCGATTCATGAGGGGAGTCCCAGTCCTTTCTTTTCTTTTATTTTATCTTTTCTTTACATTTTCATTTTTAGTTCATCTTAGGATCATGCATTGAGGACAATGCATCTCTCAAGTTTGGGGGGTGTATAATTCTCAACCATAAGTTAGTTTTTCATTTTAATTTTTCATGTTTTATTTTATGTTGCATGTATGTCAATTCCAGCTAATGAAAGTTGTCTTTGTTTCAATCCATCTTATTGTGAAAGTGTGCAAGGTTGTGATTAATTCTGACTTGAAATTAAATTCATGAAAGAACAGGCTATTCAGATTTAAAACCAAGTACAAAAACAGGTTGAAAGTAATATGTGAAAGAATTAAAAGGAATTTCATAATGCATTATTCTAATTCAATCATAGGCATATCTTTCAGACCGAGATGATGAAAACTGAACTAAATAAACACTGACCAAGTACTTCAACGGGTTCAGAAATGGTAATATTTCACAGGAATTACTCAAACATGTTCAGTACCCCTAACAAGGCATTAGAAAATAGTTTTAAAAAGGGGGTGGTTGACTTAAGCTGAGTAACCGGGACTTGGCATCGACAAATGGCAAGCTTTGTGTAAAAAAGCAAAGGAAAATCACAGCAACAACGCTTTAAAAATGAAAATTCTTCCTAGATACCCTGAAATATGTTGAGGGGAGCCACAAAAAAAAACAGATCTCCAGATATCCTGAAATATGGTGAGGAGAATTTTTGCAATAAGTTTGGGGGGAAAATGAATGTGTAGTTGTTAGAGATTGAATTCAGTGACTTGATACCATTTGCTGTAACCAATATATTCAGTTTAATCCTTGGTTTGCTTGCATTCATTAATTTTCTAACCAATTTTTTGATCGAATGAAAGATTAATGTGTTGAAATATGACTTTGCACTATGGAATCTTAGTGTCCACATGTAACTTGGTTTGAAAAGGAAAATTCATGCCTTGTTTGTATAATGAAGGATTTTTCAAGTTGAATTAGTCTTGACCTTGTGAAATGGCTAAGTGAATTGATCAATGCATAACAGGACGCAAACGGAGTTGACAGAGTCTGCAGGCATTCATTAATTCAGTTATTTATTCATTCATTCATTCGTTCATACTGTTTGCATGTGTTGCTCGAGGACTAGCAACATTTAAGTTTGGGGGTATGATAACTCATATTTTTACGAGTTATCATGGCCCATTTCAGACTTAATTTTTGCATGAGTTCGAGAGATTAGGCTTATTTTGCATACGTTTAGCTTAATTTTAACTCGTTTTGCCTTTTAGGAGCATTATTTAGTTTTCAGGCATTTTTAGCATTATTTAGGCATTTTTAGTTCATTTACTTAGTTTTCCATCTTTTGCAGGAAGGACGGGGCTTGTGAAGGCAAAGAGGACGAGTTGAATGCAAGCTGAGGCAACAAAAGGCAGATGGATGGCGCCTAGGCTCCAAGCAAGAACAGTCCAGGGAGTTGGCGCCTAGGCGCCAATGCATGAACTTTTAGGGTTTTGCAAAATGTGTCCAAGTTGCTCAGCACACAGGGAGTTGGCGCCTAGGCGCCAATACGCATCCGTATGCGAAAACTTGAGTGCGTATTCTGCGCAAAGGGATTCTATAAGTAATTCCTAGGCGTTCGCGCGTGAGGAGGAGTAGAGAGAGAGCCAGAGTACTAACTAAAGTGCAAGAGAAAGCGGAAATCAACATTAAAGCTCGGATTGAAGAAAGGATTCAACTCCCGTTTGTGGAAACCGCCGGAAAATAGTTTTTCTTATTCTTTACAATTTTCTTTCTCTGCCTTTATGGATACTTTTTACATGGATGTATTAGATGTTAAGATCATGTCTTTGAACTAAACCTCCATTAGATGGATAGTGTGGCGCCTCGACCCGAGGTGCCTAGAAGCCTTACTCCGGGATCGTTTTGATTGGTAAACGTGACTCAGGATTGTTGCCCTGATCACACGACAGGATTTTTTTTTTTTCATCAATACATGGAAAATTCCCATCATTCATCTAATTTGAAATATATTTCACATATCACAGTTATAACCCAAAACTGCTTCATAAAACAGAAATATTCATTTCCATATCAAAATTATCATCATTGTCTTTACATATACAAAATTTCATCAAAATTGCGTGTCATTTTACATGCTGCCTTCATCATCTTTTCCTGTCTGTTGTTGAAAAAGCATGGGTGAGTAATAATACTCGGTAAGCAAGCTATACATAATTTTTTTTTCAATCATTTTCATGCATTTCATAAAATGCAAATGCAATGCATACATAGCATTCATGACATTCCTTTGGATGCAACGCTAGCTAGGCGTCCATCCCATACATGCTCCCATTTCAGGGAGGTCGCCGCCGGCCTGGGCCTATTAAGCGACTTGGCAATAGCGAGGGGGACATCCGGTCCGCTTACTACCTCGACTAAGGCCTATTCCTTGTGCACATGCTCATTCTCATACACATGCCGGCATGATATTTGCAAATCATAAACAATTTCATAAAAAGCATTTAATAAATAATTTCACAAAACGAACTTCAGTTCATGTAAAGCAGTTATAGGTATGGCCAACCTTAAATAAATTTCATAAAGCAACTTGTAAACAATTTCAAGCATTTTGGAAATAATTTGCAAAACATATAACTTGCTTACCTTTTTAGGAGGTGTCTTCGACCTTCTCTTTGCCTTTTCCTATTCAAGGAGAAATGATATTTTCATTTCTTCTATTCAAGCTGCTTCCCATGCATGTTCTATTTTATTTGGACATTATTTCTTTATGTGGATATTTTTATCCATAGGTTCTTCAAAATTTTCATCATCATATTTAAATATTAATCTCAAATTTTCTTATGCCTAGTATATCATTGGACATTTCTTATATTTTGAATTTATCATCATTTACTTGCCCAAAAAAATTATTTTCTCCATATACTAAAAATCATCATAAATTCACTTAAGCATAATCCTTAATTCCAAAAATCATGAAATTAATATATCATTATTAAAACATCATATTTATCATAATAATACATCCCAAATCATCACTTATCATTTTTGGAGCATTATTTTCACATATCATATGCTATCTTCCCGATTGCTCCATCTTCGCTCCAAATTTTTGATGTTTCGGCATAATTCCAATTAAGCATTATAACTTTACTTATTTTCTCATGCTTAGGAATTATATAAGCATGATTTTACCCTATTTAATATCCAAAAGAAATTTGGAAAGAAATTACTTACCCGAAGTGGAAAATCTCTCCTCCAACTCGCCCTTTCTCTCTCTAACTTCCTCTTTCTTTCTTAAAACGAAATTGGGGGTGGGAAATGAGCTCTTGCTCAAGCTTGGGACTGCCTTGGTCGTTCACCCCTTGGCCCCTATTTATAGTTTTTGATTTTTCACAAAATTAGATTTTACCCCCTTAGCTTTGAGGTATTTAATTATAAATTGGTATTTCTTTTTAATTTTAAAAATTGCATTGAGCCAAGAGCTGCCCACCCTATGCCTGCTCCAGCAGCCCTATGCAGCCCTATTTTTACCTATTTTTATTATTTTTTATTTAATTAATTTTTAAGCAAATTAAATCTAAACCCTTAATTTCTGATTTGGATGAATTTGAGCCATTGATTAAAGTCAAGTGGCCATTTAATGCCCCTGCTCACGCCCCTGCCCTTGCTGCACTTCATTTAATTTTTTTATTTTTTATTATTTACTTTTTATAAAAAGTCAAAAGTAGTATTTAATTAAAGTAATGCTACTTTTTGATTTTTTATTTGACGTTTCATCTTGACCTTTGATTTGTGATTTTCATCACATCTTCATCCATTCATTATGTCCATCATGAATTTTTAACCATCCATAAAAAATTTCATCGAATTCCGACGCCCGGATTGCAATTTATGAATTTTTTTCTATTTTTCCATAAAAATCCAAACTTGGATTAAAATATCCAAAAGAATTGCTATTTTGTCTTGTAGTGATTAAATCTCTATTTCGTCTTTTTGTGATTAAGTTAATCCAAGTGATTAACTCTTAATCACGGGTCTTAGTCCTTGGTTACTATTCACGTGCACTATTCACAGGGTTAAATTCCTAATTGCATTATTTCAATCTCCAATACACATATCCATCAATATAATTCATGAATTTTCATTTATTCATAAAATAATTACAAAATTACAAATGTCGAAATGACGCGTATACAGTCGAAACAACGCGTATACGGTCAGGGTTCCACAGATAGTTAGGATGATTTGAATTCTAAACTATATTGTTTCTTGGTTCTTAGAATATTCAGGAATGAATAGTTTATTTTATGCATGATTGTGTATGATTTACCTTTGCATGTGTGGATTGAATGTTGTTTACAAGATTAGCTACCTTGTAAGATGATTTAATTGCTTGATTTATCCTTGGAAGAGGAAAATCTCTGCCAGACCCATGTGCAAGGCATAGGTTTCGACCTTTGTGTAAGGAGAGTTGTTTAACGGATAGGAATATACTATTAAACCCTGTGTAACCATTATACAAGTTATGAACTTATCAATTTTACTTTATTTAATGGCATGGGAACATAATAATTAAATAGGGTGTAATTAGCTTTATATAATGTTGGAAGATATATATAAAGATATATGAACTTAGGCTAGTAAATCCATATGCAATTCAATTAGAAAAGAACCAGAGCAATATAGTTTATATTCAAGGATTCCAAGCTATCCATCTGCCATCCCTAATCAGAAAACCTGTTTAAAGTATCTAGTAGTCTCGAACTTTCACTTTAATTTCTCATTGCAATCGTTAGCTTAGTTAAATCACAAAACCAGAATTTTCCATCCATAGATCGCAGTTTAACTAATTAGTAATTCGATTAACAATTCCTCGTGGGAACAATACTCTACTCACTCTTTATTACTTGACACGATACGTATATTTGCATAAAAATGCGAGCATTTTAATTGACATATACGCAACTCGTCAACAATAATTTGATTATTAGGATGGTTGAGAAGGGGTAGCATAATTGCATAACTTTTGTGAACAAAGGGCCCCAAAATGGAAACTAAGAAAATGTTAGAAAATATATAGTTTAATTTTGAAAATTCAAAGGTTTTGAAATTCTTTTATAAGGATTTTAAGATGTATTATTTTTTAAACATTTCAAATATTTATCAAAACTTTTTACTCAAATTATTTTTAAAAGAATTTAAGGAAGGTCATCCTAAAATTAGATTTCAAATGACAACTTGTTTAAAGTGGGTGCGCTCGCTTTACAAGTTGACACGGACTGCGATCTGTGATGTGTTTTGGAAAATAATTTTTTAAAGACACGGACTTCGGTCTGTGATGTTTTAAGTTATGGATGCAGACTGAGGTCTGTGATCCCGGTTTTAAAGGACACGGGCAGCGGTCTGTAATACTTTAAACCAAACGGACTGCGGTCCGTCATGATGATGTATGGTGTACCAGTACACGGAATAGGCCAGTTGTAGAGCACGGTTGGGATGACTGGGGCCCACTCTACACATGGCCAAGTGGCTAAGGGATGACGGGAGTGCCAGCGGCGCCCTCCCTGAGATGGGAGAAGGATAAAGGAACAGCCGCCTGGCTAGCGTGCTGTTAAGGATTTGTGAAACCCGCAATCCTAGAATAACACATGTAAACCTAGGGTTGTAAACCCTAGATCCCTATACCGATTTCATGATAAATAAAATTTATGAAATATGTTATATTTTACAAATGTGTACTAGAGGTTAAAATAATGCAATTAAGAATGTGACGCACGTGAATAGTGTACGTGAATAGTAAATGTGCATAGTAATTGTGGATTAAGATATGACATTAAGAGTTAATCACTTGATTAACCTAATCACAAAAAGTCAAAAGGAGAATTAATCACTACAAGACAAAATAGCAATTCTTTTGGATATTCTAATCCAAATTTTGATTTTTGTGAAAAAATAGAAAAAAATTCATAAATTGCAATTCGGGTGTCGGAATTAGATGAATTTTTTTATGGATGGTTAAAAATACATGATGAACATGATGGATGGTATAAGATGTGATGAAACTCACAAATTAATGGCCAAGATGAAGTGTCAAATAGATGTTGAAAAAGTAACTTAACTTTTTATCAAATATACTTTGACTTTTTAATAAAGTAAATAATTAAAAAAAAATTTGAATGCAAATGCAGCATGGCAAGGACGTGCAAGGGGGTTTCTGACTTTTGGGGTCATGATCCAATGGTCACAAATCAATTTTATCATTAATCAAGGGTTGAGATTAAGTTGCTTAAAAATAATTAATTTTAAAATTAAAAAAACAGGATAAAAATAGGGCTGAAATAGGGATGCTGTAGCAGGCCTAGGGTGGCTTCTCTTGGTTCAAGGCACCTTTTGGAAATTAGAAAAAAACACATTTGCAAATTTACACCTCAAGCAAGGGGGTAAATTGCAATTTAATGAAAAATCAAAAAAGTATAAATAGGGGCATGGGGTGAACGTCCAAAGGCACAATCCCAGCTCCACTTGAGCCATTCCAAGTTCCCAAGCCATCCAAAACACGTTTTGGCCTTGAAAGAAAGAAGGAGAGAAGATTTGAGAGAGAAGGGCCAAATAGAAGGGGAGTTTTTCTACTTCAGGTAAGGGGATTCTTCCCAAACTTGTTTTGGATGTTAAGTAGGGTAAAACCATGCTTAGATGATGCCCAAGCATGAGAAAATAAGTATAGATATAATGTTTAAATGGAATTATGCCAAAACATCAAAAATTTGGAGCGCAGATAGGGTATTTGGGAAGATAGCATATGATATATGAAAATAATGCTCCAAAATTGATAAATGATGATTTGGGATGTATTATTATGATAAATATGATGTTGGAATAATGATATATTAATTTCATGATTTTTGGAATTAAGGATTATGCTTAAGTTAATTTATGTTGATTTTTAGTATATGGAGAAAATGATTTTTTTGGCCAAGTAAATGATGATAAATTCAAAATGTATGAAATGTTCTATGATATAATAGGCATGATGTATGTCATGATTTTTTTTATTTTTGGAAAAAATATCAAATTTTTGAAACCCATGAACAGTAACCACGTCTCTGTGAACAGTGATTGGCTACAGTAAACAGCGTGATTTTGGAGAAAATTTTAGATTTATTTATATATTTTATGAGGATATATGGATTGAATTTTTTAAGGATTTATGGATAAAAATCCATATAAGAAAATGATGATCACGCATTTTTAAGGATAACCTCTATAAAAAAATTATGGTGGAAAATAAGGTCATAAATAAATATAAAATATGCATGATAAAGTATGTATATCCTTTTCACTTGTATAGGGAAAGGAAAGGAAAGGATAAAAGAGTCGGATTAAAGCAAAGCAAAGGTAAGCAAGCAAACTTTTGAAAATGATTTTTATATAGTGCAACTATGGAATATGTTAAATTTGCTTTATTATAAGCAAATTCATATGGAAGTAAGAAGAAATGTTGAAGTATGTGGGAATTTCTTTATCATAAGCAAATCCTTTTAAATGAAGAGAAAGATGGAAATGGTTGCATTATAATGGAAAAGGAAAAGTTTTGATTTCCAAAATAGTATTTTGTTTTATCGAATGAATTTAAAATGATTTATTAAAATATTTTGAAACGGATTTAAGGAAGGCCAACCAATAACCGATTTAAATGAAGATTTCTTTTAAATGACCAAAGGATCATACAAGCGTATCTTCGTATAGAAGAAACTTAAGTGTTATGTGGACAAAGAATATGATATATATATATATATATAAAAAAATGAATTATGCATTAGTATATCCTTTGTTCATGAAAAATCTAGAAACGAGAAGAAAAATGTTTCCAAAGTCTTTGGTTTCCAAATATTAAAATGTTTTTCAAAATTGTTTTACCGATCAAAAATGATTTATAAACATTTTTTAGCAATGTTTCAAATTTATTATTTCTCAAATATTTCAAATGTTTTAAAAGTGTGCCATTTGAATGTTTTTAAAATTATTTAAGGTCGGTCATCCTTACAAAATATTTTTATTAACTTGTTAACTTGGGCTATGCCGAGTTATCAAGTTAGAGATAGAAATACAGGCCGAGGTCTGTACTATTTTGAAAGGTTATGCTAGCATTAGATTTTGAAAAGGAAAAAAAGACACAGACTAAGGTCTGTGGGGTTTTATAAAAAGCATGCTAGCATATGAACGTGAAGAATGTGCACATGAGCTATGTACTAGGTTTATTGTAGAGGATATGCAGACCGGACGCGGTTGCAAGATGGGCCCCCTCTACATAGGCCAAGTCGCTTCAAAAGGCGAAATGCCGGCGGCGCCCTCCCTGAAATGGGAGATGAACACGGATAACTGCTTAGCTCGCGAGTTATCAAATGAAATGGTTTCTCTCCTAAGTAGGAAAGAGTGATCACTTGGTAAGGGTCACCTGCCAGACGGACAGAAACATCATGTATGTTGCATATGCTTGTTTTGAAAAGGTTTTATGGAAAATGTTTTAAGGACATGAGAATGTCCTTGGGAAAAGGAAGTTTTATGAAAACGTTTTTATAAGTTTGCAAGCATATGTTTTATAAAAGGTTTTATGAAAAGGTTTCCACTGATTGATTGTAGGTCACTTGATAAGTGTCTACTATTGAACGGGAGAAATGCATTTAAATGAAAAATACTTGCTTACTGAGTTTCGACTCATGTTTTGCTTTTCAAACCATAGACAGGTACAACACAGGTCAGGAAGGAAAAGAAAAGAAGGTATGAAGAGAATTTTATGATACGCTGATCCATATATGGTATGACACGAACATATAATAAGGAGTTTTCAAATTATATATGCATAAAATGTTCAGGTTAAAATAACCTGTATTGTACAAAAACAAGTATGAATGTTATCAATGATAATTGAGATTTGATGATAAGTATGTGTCTTTATGTGATGAAAGAAAAAGAAAAAACAATTTGACGAGATCGAATTAAGTACCCGCCGCGTGATCAGGGCAACAATCCTGATTCACACTTACCAATCGACAAGATCCCGGAGTAAGGCCAGTGGACGCCTCGGTTCGGGGCGCCACAGATTCTCTTCCAAAAGGTAGCATGATCACTTGATAAGTGTCATTACTGGATGGGGAGAAATGCATTTGCTTATGTTTTGCTTTTGAAAAGCCCAAAGATTGAGACATTAAAGCATTTTTAAGAAATGTTATCCTAAAAGGATTTTTATGAAATGGTTACTCTAAAAATAGGGTGTTTTACACAAAAGTGTAAATAGCAGGAACGAAAGGAAAGTTTTTATGCAAATGCATTTATGGAAATGACTTATGTATCTTATATGCCTTGTTTGTTATAAACAAGCCCCAAGATGGGGATTATGAAAAGGATTTATGTCAAACTTGTTTTTGGACATAAGAATGTCCATTATTAAAGAGCCTAAATGAAAAGTGTTTATGGACATATGAATGTCCATTGCCAAAGGAAGCTATTTGAAAAATGTTTTGAGACATTAAATGTCTCTTGGCTAAAGGATTTTATGATGAAAAATATTTTTGGACATAAAAATGTCCTTTGCCTAGAACGGCTTATGTGAATGATGTTTTAGGACATGACAATGTCCTCCTTTGCCAAAGGAATTATGAGAAAAATATTTTGGACATAGGACGTCCACTGGCAAAAAATGATTTTATGTAAAGGTCTTGGAACATTGGAAATGTTCACTCAAGATAAAAATGAATTAATTATAAAGGGTAAAACATGTATGTTTTGCTTTAACAAGCTCGGACGTGGCTTGTAAGTAATTTTAAGAATGAATGTTTTATGAAAATATTCAAGGACATAGAGTTGTCCTCATGAACAAAGTATTTCATGATAATGTTTTGGGATATATAAATGTCCTCAGGAAAAAGGTGTTCAAGATGTTTATGAAATTTTTTTTTAAGGAAGTCTTGCCCTAATGATAAAATGCTTGCTTACTGAGTTATCGCTCACGTTTTGTTTTCCCAAACCTTAGACAGGTACCGAGAAACTCAAGGGGTCAATGGACCTAAGCAACGAAGGAAGGTATGAAGTAGTACCCAAGTGGGCTAAAAGGTTTAGCCATGAAGAGTGGAATGCTATGAATGGAAGTTTTCAGGTATGTTGATATATATGTGAACTTGTTTAAAGTTCTGAGTTCTAGGTGAACTAATGATTGATTATATGTATGTATGCAATGGAAATTCCATGATTAGGTCAAAAGGACCTTTAATGTATAAGTGCATGTTGAGAAGTTATAAAGGATTTGTACAAGTGAATAGAAGTGTACCATTGCTTATGTTATAAATGAAATGACGATGAATGAAGAAACGAAAAAGTTTTTTTGGACGAGGTCCAATTAAGAACACGCTGCGTGATCAGGGCAACAATCCTGATTCACATTTACCAATCAATAAGGTCTTGAGGTAAGGAAGTGACGTCTCGATTTGGGGCGCCACATAACTATATAAACTCTAATTCAATAATGATTATTAAATTCATTATATATGAGTAAATTCTATAATAATTCTGTTGGTTAGCCATGTGATCCTCTTAAGATCTCTTGCCTAGACACAAACCTCTAGTCATACTATAGAATGCAATCTCATCATAAGAAGATTTTGTTGGTCCCGAGTTGATGGCTAAACCCAAGAGGGGAGGGGTGAATTGGGTTCTTTAAAAAATTCTTTGGTAGATTAAAAATCTTAACCCCTTGAAAGATTAATCCCCTTTTGAAAGCAAATAGAGAGCAATTGAGATAAAAGCAGTAAAAGGAAGCAGAAGACAAGATTTATAGTGGTTCGGGCAAACCTTCCCTACTCCATTCTTCCAAGCTCACACTCCGTTGTGACTTGGGTTCCACTATGTATTCCTCGAATACACTTAGAGTCTCCGCTCTCTTCTAGATTCAAGCTCTAGGGGGCATATACAACTTAGAGCCTATGCTCTCTTCTAGATTCTAGCTCTAGGGGGCATAAACAACACACTGCACAAGTAGGTGATGAGTCACACTCCAATCACACTACTTTGCATACACTTGATCTTAGCTACCCAAGCTAAATCAAGGTTAATACAACAAGACTTTGAAATAAGAAAAACTACACTTTACAAAGATGTGTAGGCAAGTTGAGCTCGAGGAAGAAATTAGAAGCAGCTTGGATGAGCATCGATGAAGTAGCTTGCAACTTGAAACTCTTTCTTCCTTTGAATGTATATGGACCACTCAAAAATGGAGAAAAGGAAATGGAAACACTTTCTTGCACTTCTTTTCTCTCTTTGGACTTTGTGATGTGTATATGAGTGTCTTGTATATCCTTTCACGTTCATTTGAGTGTCCTTTTATAGAGTGAGGAAGATTTGAACGTTGTAGAGGTGGTTGAAGCGCAATAAATGATCTCCAACGTTCAAAAATTCGAACGTTATTTTCCAAGTCGAAGATGGAGTCGACTTGGCCTGCGACTTGGCTTCCAAGTCGCACCTGGAGTCGACCTCGTGTGCGACTCCAGTTCTTCAGATTCCCAAGTCTGAGTCTTGGGTCGACTTGGCCTCAGACTTCAACTCAAGTCGATCCTGGAGTCGACTTGGGTTGCGACTTGGCTCGGCTTTTGCTAAAAATGCTTTGATCTTCATTTGATCTGCTTCTATCATGCTTAGCTTTCTTCCTTTGAATCATTTTCATTCTGGATGATTCCTCATACTTGTAGATCTTGTTAATCTTGAAGTCCTTGTTTTTGGTTTATCTTGGATAGGCTTAAACCTCATGAATCTTTGGAGAGTTTGATTCTTGTGGAACAGATTCATATACCTTGCTTTGCTTTGGAGTCATTTGATCTTTAGGACTTGATAGACTTGATTTGATCTTGAACATGTATTCTTACTTTGAACTTGAGTGAAACTCAAGTTATCTTTGAGAATAGTCTTTGCTCCTTGATTTGGATCTTGATAACGTTCAAGTAGGTTCTTGGAATGGGCTTGGAACTGCATTTTGAAGTCTGAACTTCTCAAGTCGAGGATGGAGTCGACCTTGTCTGCAACTTCACCCAAGTCACACCTGGAGTCGACTTGGCCTGCGACTTGGGCAGCTTTGTGCCCCAAAATCAGGTCTGGACAGTTTTTCTCGACTGAAGTTGATAGTGAGGTCGACTTCGTTTGCGACTTGGCTTCCCAAGTCGCAAGTGGAGTCGACTTAGCCTGCGACTTCACCTACTACTCTTCCATTTCTGATTTTCCCTTTGAGGTTCAAAGTCAAGTCGATAGTGGAGTCGACTTTGGGATTGACTTCACCCTAAGTCGAAGTCCAAGTCGACTTGGGGATCGACTTGGCTATTTCAGTTCCTTAATCATTTAGCAAACTCATTAGTACTCTTCAATATACTCAAATTAGCCTTTGTTAATCATCAAAACTTAAGCATTGGTCAATTTTGTTTTGATTTAAACATTTTTTCTAACAGATTTAATTTAAAATATATTCATAACATAGTATAATAATTACTTAATTACACATTTGTTGTCTACTCAAAGGATTATGTTTCATAATTTTATGGCATAAATATGATTAATCATGACATAAACATGCTTATTGAATAAAATATTCATTTTGAATCTCAAATCAGAAATCTAACCATACCATTGCATTTAGTAGGAATTGACTATTGGATCATTAAAATTAGATTTAAAATGATCAAAATATGGAAAAATAAAAATGGACGGTTTTTGTGGTGCCAAGTAATTGCCAGACTCCTATCGTCACCGATAGTTTGGTTTGTTGCAACCGGCAACCATCCTTGTGGGCTCCTCATGGACTTAGACGATTTGGGCCGCCTAGACGTTAGGCTTAGGTCTAATGGGCTCAGCTCTTCCTAGGCCTTCATCGGGCATACAGCTCTTGGGTCGCGTCAGTTGGGCCTCACCCTTTACGAGCCGTTCCATTTTGGTCTGCATGGCTTGCTAGTCGTGGGCTTTGTGCAATGTTTCAGCTTGGCATTGAGCTGACCCAGTCACAATGCTAAGCCTTGTACCTAGGCTCTTCTTGGGCCATTTCTTTCCCCAGCCCATTCGGCCAACACTAGGCTCCTTTGTGAGCCAAAGCCTAGGTGCGAATAATGTATGGGTTGTGGCATTTTGCAAAATTTCAATTTTCAAGGGGGTTTTGGAAACAATCCTCCCTAGTAGAGTTGGTGGGAGATTCCAACGATACAATCGCAATAGATAGACTCACTGTACATTTCAAATTATTTATTTAATTTTAAATCCAAATAAATAATATTTTAATGATCCAATCCATCCTTAAATTCCATAATCATGTAATTAGCATGGCGGGTCATGTTATTTGCACGATTATTCTGAATAATTAATTAATTATTGACAAAGTAATAATATAGTGCGTTATCACATGATTATCATTTGGTAACATGTTGAAAAATATACAGAAAATTTCTATCTACCTCAATTTTCTATCAGAAACACATCTTAATAAGATATAATTCCACCAATAGTCACAAATGTAATTACAATATGTGAAGAGTTGTACCAATTGTGTTACTCAAACAAAATCAATTCTACTTTATCGAGACAGATAGAAAGTATAAACCAATAGGATGTTTAGAACTCGATTAATCATAACCATATTGTTCAGAAAAATCCAACCTTTAATACAAGAACTCACTTGCATATATTTTGGATATTATATTTATGTAATCCAATAACTTTAATCTACCAACTCTTCGGAGATTAAGGTAACATAGGTATAAGGATGCACGTAGACATGCCTTTCAATTTAGGCAAATTCAAAACCGATAATCGCGCAGAGAAAACACCTATACAAAATATCATACTCGTATTCTTTTCCTAGATATAGATATGTATATTTATTAAATTATCAATGCTAAGCTTATCAAGCCAAGACACAGATCAAGCTCTAATACCAATGTTGAAAATTAAGGATTTACAACATACCTTATTTAGCAGAAGCAGAAGCGGAAAGATTAAAAGGCTATGTCTCAAATTTCGTCATTCATTCTGGGAGAGATACCAACTACATCACCACAACCTAAATGCTACTAGTCTCTAAAAGGTTTTAGGGGAACTCTCCAAGGATTTCTCTCGTATGCTCTAATATGTGTTTCTCCTAGAGACTATACACATTTATAACTAGTCTGGGAGAGATACCTAGCAGCTACGCAAGAGCTATTCCACTTCAGGTATGTTTCCATACACAATGTATCCAAGTGGGATTGTGTATCCTAGTATGAGTAGGAGTAGGAAACCATTGTGGGCATATAGGATTCCCAATCTTAATATAATTCCAACAAATCAAAAGGCACAAAACTTAAAATTTACTAATCGTGCTACAATAACTCCGAATGGTACTTGTAGCGCCCTTTTTGCAGGCGGTAGGTGTGTGAAACCCCACCTATCTTAAAGCATAACAAATGTAGCTTAGAGCTTGGATGGATGAGATTAGGGAAATTGACTAAGCAAGGTAATTAAGTTAATCACCCATGATACCATGGTAAATTAAGCACTAAATAACAAAATAGGGTGTAGAGATAAGATGAGGTGGCATGCCCATTGATTGCCATTTTCTATTTTAAGAGGGATTATTTAAGAAATTGATATCTTGTGATATATATAAGACGGATTGACATAGAATTCTAAGGGAAAGCCTAACTTGGCATGCCCTACATGATGAACGATTTGGATCATGAAAATTATGAATGGAAAGGGGTGAAATGATTAGAGTTACATGATATTTAATGAACTAAATTCATTTTGTTAATATCTTAGCATCCATTCATCATTTTGAGATTAATTTTTTTTGAATGGCTAAGTTAATGAGCTCTAAGTTATGAATGGATTGGATTATGTCAAACCTTGATAGGAAATCCTAAATGACATGTGTTAAGTGTGATTAAATATTAATGATGAAGATAAATTAAGGTCATTGACTTTTGATCATCAAAAGTGAATTTGCCATAATGCAAGAGTAGACTTTTGGTGGGCCACTTTTTGAGGTGGCAAAATGAGGGGAATTTGAAGCAAAAAAAAGTCAACAAAATTAATGCTAAAGTTGACATTTGCAATTCCATTGGACATGTGTCAATGTAGGATGAATTTGGAAGAGATGAGTCAATTAAAGAAAAAGTGAGAGTTGACTTGTGCAACAAGTTTGGATGTGTTGCATTGTAGGGTGCATTTGGACAATATTAAAGTCAACTAAATAAATGGGAAGTTGACAATTACACCAAGATAGGGAACATGGCAAGCAAGGGTGCAAATGGAAGAGATAAAAAGGAAATATGCATTAACGAGCCTTATCACATAGGGTGCATTAAATGAGAGGTGGCAAGATAAGGTAAGAAGTGGCAAGTGTAATTAATGAAAAAAAAATGCAAGGTGGCAATAGCCATTAAATGTAAGTTGATATTTTGGGAGGTGGCAATAATAGGTGGACGGTGGAGATTGAATGGGTAGTTGTTGAAGTGATGAAAGGTGTAGATTTGGACACCATTTAATTGAAATGAAAATTTATTTAAATCATCATAATTAGGTGGCAAGCAAGGTGTCAACAAGGTATTGGTTTCAACAACCTATAAATAGAGGAGAATGGGCAAAGTAAGGGGTGTCCATAGAAACAACCTCAAGGAGAGGAAAAAGAAGAAAGAAAAGAGAGAGAGAGAGAGAGAGAGAGAGAAGAGAAACGAAAATTCAGTGAGATAGCCTTGAGAAGGCAGCCACTTCCACGTCCAAACAAGATGTGAGAATATAAGAGTTTGATATATCAAGTGGGACATCCAAATGAGGTAATATTTGAAGAAAATTTTCTGTTTAAATCTACCCTTGATTATTTCATGATACATTTGTTAGAAAGGATGCAATTAAGGATTATTGATGACAAGTGCAAGTGTTAATTGGTGATATGCATGTATGTTAGGTTCATGTGCAAGAATGAGAGTGAAACTTAGCAAAAATGAAATCATACGTAGCTTTTTTGGAAATAAATGATAATTTAAGAAATTTTAATGGAATTAGATTGATTATAAAGTGCAAACAAGCATTTAATATGACCATAAGAGTTGTGGATTTATGGGGTAACATGTGATAATTCTAGAAATTTTCATTTAATTTCATATAAAATTGACACCGTTAAATATTAAAATGTTAATTAAGTACATGTTTTAAATGAAATTTTGTGAAAATTATATTTTTCATAAAATCTTTAATTTTGCTATAAAACAACTCATTTTGCAGCATTCTTGAAAATATAAATTTATGACTCAATCCCCTAGAAAATTTTAACGTTGAAAGGTGTATTAGCTTATTAATATAATTTGGGAAAATTTATAAAATCATTTAATTAGAAAAATCATACATATATGACTACAATTATATTTTAAAATACGGGGAACAAAGTAGATTATTATATTTAGATAAAATAAATTAAAGGATAAAGTGAATTAAACTAAGAATATATATGATGTTGTTGAAATTATTTATCAAAGAATAAATATTTAAATTTGTATTTAAATGCAATGCAGGAACACCTAACAACCATGCACCACCGGAACACCATTTCTGATACTCCATCACCCCCAAATCAAGCTTTCCATCAGCGGCAACATTGTCTCCACCAGCAACAGCGATTTTCCAGCCGACCTCGTCTTTGTAAGCACCGGCAGTCCACTAACCCCAGTCCATCTGCCATCAATTTTGCCCAAACCCGAGCTTCTACATCATGTTAGCAGCCAAAAATTCCTACCCAAAACCCATCTCACCTCTGTTCTTCCCCTTCCAGTTTCAGCAGCAAATCCCATAGCCCTTTTTCTACCAACCTGCAGCCGTCTTTCAACCACCGCCCCCTCTTTGTTTCACCACCGACAACCAACTAGCAGAACCGGCAGCCTCCTTTCAAACTCAATTTTCCAAAGCTGGAATCGAGTAGCAGCAGTAAACACATTGCCATTCCAAAGCTTCGATCAAACAAGAATCCAGCCCCTTTCAAAATTGTCACCAAGGCAATCAGCTCTCAAACACCAAGCAGAAAATTTCTCCATCTATCGTAAGTCGAGGCAGCCCCTGCTTGTTCCATCGATTTCAGCCAAAACCAACGCATCCAGCTCGTCCCCTTCTCTATTTCAGCCAACTCCTTTCCATTCACCGAATCGCCCAACCCCAACCGACAACAACTCCATCGATTCCAGCAGCTAACATCCACACGAACAGCAGCATCTCACCGAGCAAGCCATCAATTGCTAGCTGCATCCATTTTCCCCGCAACCCTCCATAGCAATTTGGGTGAAATTTGAAAGCTACGGCAAATGGCAAAGGGCAACTATAGTGTCGTTCAAGATGGGAATCCCACTTCGGATTCCAAGTCTACCTAATGGGGTGCCACACACTATAAAAGGAGGGCCCCTCCACTCATTCCGACACCAACAACTTCCTCTCCCTTGGGTTGGACCCCTTCTTGTGGGACCCCTAGCAAGTGGGTGAGGCCAAGCAATAAAATTCCCAGTAAGTGGATATTTGCTCTTCACGTTTGGGTGATGTAAATTTTAGTTTTTTCTTTATAGTTTTTAATGCTTTATAGTTGTTAATTTTTAATTTGTAGTTTTAATTCCTAGATTATATTTACCATTTTATTTTTTGCTTTGTAATTTTTAGAATAAATTTAATATACTTTTCTTTCCTGCTTTCATAGTTGAATTTCATAGTTTTTAATTGCTGTGAAACTCGGACCCAAGTAAGGTTTATTTATATGCAATTAGCATATAATGTAACGCCCCAGCCCGAGCGTCACAACCTTACCTCAAGATCGTTCGACTGCTAAACGTGATCAAGATTGTTGCCATGTCACACGGCGGGTTTTAACGGATATTTATCCAATTTAAATATGTTCTCAAAGGAGTTTAATTCCTCATATTTTTATCTCATGCATATCTAGGTCATTTTCAAACCCATCACCACATAGCAAAAACATGAATTGACAAAAGACATTTCATCTTACACATAAATCAGATGTCACTGCATGTATCATCATAGTTGTCAACATAAAACTCAAAGTAATTTACATCCATTCATCATATGTTTTTCACAAACATGAAACTTATAATGTTCTCCATTTCCTCAATGGTCAGCTCCTGCTTCTTTGCCAGGTCTCTTCTTTCACCTGTCTATGGGTTTGGAGAATAAAAACGTGACTCGAAACTCAATAAGCAAGCTTATATTTTGCAGGCAATTCATTTTGACTGAAGGGATCAACTACCTGTGGATCAAAAACCTTTTCATAAATTATTCAAACACTTTTCATAAATATTTCATGAACATTGAATATGCAAATGCATCATTTCCATTGATGACATTATCCTTCATGTGACGGTACGCTAGCACGAGAAACCCTCTTTCATGACATGATCCTTTCCATCCTTGGCGCCAGTCCTTCCGACTTGGCAACGTCGAGGGGGACTCCTTGTCCACTTACTACCTCGACTAGCCTATTTGATTTCCATTCCATGCATGACTTTTAGTCACCCCGACATTATATACCCTCTTACACATGGAACTTGTCATTCTCATGTAGAAAATTCTTTGCACCATCCCTCTTTAAACACCATTTCAATGAAACATCGTATAAACTCATGTTTCAACACATTTCATGCATAATTGCGAAACCATAAGCAATCATTTATTTCATTAGAAATAAGCATTTCAATACTCATATAAACAAGGAATGGTCATCTTTAAACACTTTGGAAAGTATTTAAAGAAAGCTGCTTGCTTACCTCGCTTGCTTAGCATTTCGTTTCGCTTATCCCTTTGCCTTTGCCTATACATATAAGAATGATATAACATTCATATATTTCCTTTTGCTTGCATTCAACTCAATTTTCCAACCCATTTTCATTAGCATACATAATTCCTTCGACTTCACAAGGCGTTATGCCCGTATAACACATACTTGTGCACTACATGGGCTACTACACATCACATTTAGTCCCCTAAGTAGGGTAATCATTCAATCACATAATAATCATCCAATAATTATTATTTAATGGATCATTACCTTTCTTAAGCCATTTCCCACTTATTTCCAAAATTCACACATCGTTGCTCATTTTAAGCACCCGTTGTTGCCTTAAGCCTCATTAATTAATCCCAAAATTTGGAATTAAATCATGCAATTATAAAAAGATATATATTCACAAAATTTATCATATTTTCATGCATTTTTTTACAAAACCAAATTACACAGGTCATTTACCACTTATGCATGTCTATCCTTTTACATATAGCCATTTAACAACACATATGAGACATTTCATAAAATTTCCCAAGCCAGAAATTTAAACCACATTTCAGCATGATAATTATCCTTAATTACGACTGTAATTAGGATATTTTCATGGAATTTAAATCTACTAATCATAGGTTTCCAAAACAGCAACTTTGGAACCGATTTTTCACCCATTTAACGTGTCTTTTGACACATAACCCTAAGCAGTTTTATAAATCCGAATTTTCAGCAATTAATCCCACTTTTCCTAACCCAAATTTAGGTTATTAACAAATATATAAATTTTGATCATTTCTACATAGGTTTCATATTTCTTTTTGAGTTTTTCCTCAAACTATCCACATATGCTGAAAACAGGCGTACTGAAATCTCAAAATCTTGAATTAATATCAAATCAAGTATTTTTGATCTGAAATTTCTAGAATAACTTAATAACTACATTAATTAACCAAAATAAATATTTCCAACATAAAAAATGAAGCATTTATATTTATTTTGGTATTTTTATCGTACTGGACAACAACATCCATTTCCAGACAGCCCAAATCATGTTAATTATGGGGTATATTTATACCCATAAAAACCTAATTTTTATTTTTTTCGTATGATCCTAAATATGTCTTATATATTTTATACACTTTTAAGCACAAAATTCCATGTATAAAAATTATTAAAAATCCTTTGGCGAAGCTGATCCTGACACCTGTGCACCCCTGTTCAGGTTGAATTTCCTGGATTTTAATTTGCAACGCGATTATCCTTTTAAGCTGAAAATTTGTTCGTTCCTTACTAACTCTATCTTTATTCTTATCAAAAAGTTTCATACTAAAATTCATTCATTTACTATTCCGTTCATATTTTAGTTTACAACATCATATAACTTCCAGATTTGAGGCATAAAATCAAGATTAACATATACTTACTTGATTAATTGGTAATCCCACTTTTCCCCTTCTTTTTCCCTTCTTTTTCTTCCTTATTTGATGGCTCTAGATCTGTACATGAGGGCTGCCTTGGGGAAAATGAAGTTTCAGCACTTAGAAAAAAATCACAACACCCCATTTCATATGACCGAGCATCCCTCTTATAGACCTGGATTTTCCCGCTGTGGTCCCCACTTTGGAGCTGGATTTTCCACATCATTTAATGTATTCTTATCCCCTTCATGTTCTAGACAAATATTATCCATGTAAAATAATTTTTACACATTTTAATAAAACCAAAAATCTGCTTACATCTCAACCCTACAGCTATCCACCAAATCACATCCACCATTGCTGCCCATTTTCATATTTTTTCCATTTTTTTATTAATATCCATTTAAGGGTAAATAATACACCTAATAACCCTTTAATTCATGAATTAATTTGGCATAATTAATTTAGCAAAAATGGCAGCAACCACACATCATTTTGCACGTCATTTGCATGCAACAAGTTGTCCACTTTTCATCCATCCATGGCAGCTGCTGTTCAGGAATTTTAATAGAATTTTTCCATATAATTAAATGCTCATTTATGTATCCCAACATGTCAGCTATTTATGTGAATAATTTATAAAATAAAAAAAAATCCTGCAATAAGATCACTTGAACATCCATGTATGGACACCTCACCTATGCTCACTTTGAGCTCTTTCCATAGCTCATTAATTCCAGAAAAATATCCAAATAATTTCCACACATATTAATGCATAAAATACCATGCACTGCACCTGCATTCGACACCTATTTGGTTCATTAAAAATTGCATTCAATTCATGCACCTTTTGCCTTAAACGCATGGTACTTTTGAGGTGTAAAAGTCAACCATATACAACTTTTCTAATTTACGTATTTTCCCAACATGTTATGATTAATCTAAACCATCCAAAATGTGCATCTCATAATTTCATTCAACCGTTTCAAATTTCATCTCAATCCGATTTTCCTAGATCAAGTTATAGCCGTTTGAAGTTAACGGTTGGAATTGAGATATGATCAATAAATCATTAAACTAATTTCATCAAGGATTTTCATAAATCAATAATTCCATAATACAAAGCCCAACATCATCAACTTCCATCTCAAATTTCACTTGAATCCGCCTTGCAGGCGTTGAGTTATGAATTTTCTATGATTTTCCACTAACTTGAGAATTATCCTTTTAAATTCTCATAATCCATATCAAATAATCTAAAATGATTATTCATGATGTATTGGTGTATTTTAATCACCAACAAATTATTCTAATCCCACTGTCCCAGATTAGCTCATACTGATCACTCGAATCATCATTGTTAATCCATAGCCCTAATTGCCATAATTTCGCAATTCACAAAAATATCCAAAAACTCCATTTAGTCACATGTACATGTTCAATGCACACATTGAATCCTACATACGTTGGGGTTTCACAATCCTCCCCCCCCTTATAACAGGTTTCGTCCCGTAACCATCTCTTCTTTGAATAATTGTGTATTCCATTTCTACGTCTCCTCTTAGTTTCCAAATATTCTTGCTTTCAGAATATTTGTCCCATTGAACATCAACACATTTAATTAATCATAGCTAACCTACATATAAAGAATTTCACCTGTATTATTTTATCAATTTTCTCTACAGGTAGTGCATGCGTGGTTACATATTGGCAATTTATGATTAAATGATCATCATCAAAATCAAACAAAGCCATTGCCAAACTTTCTAAAATTTAATCCATACCTGTAACCACCTCATCCTCTTGCTCTCGTGACACCATGCACATGTACCAGGTTCGTAGAGGTAACCTGTCGATTAGCTGCTTCTATTAACCTTGACTGAGTTGGTGTTCCTTGCCTTTGCAACGTTTGTACCTTATTTGGACAATTCGGGGCGATGTGCCCTACCTTATTACAAACATAACATCTGATACCAACTTCCATGGTATCATACCTATCATCTCACATAGATATAGCTTATCATCTATTCACATACATCTCATCTCATCTCATAGCTATCATCTCAATCACATACTTATCATCTTGTCACATAGACATATGATCTAATCTCATAAACATAGCTATCATATCACATGCATACATTTTATGCATTCAAAATCCTTAGAGATAGTTATATCATCATAACTAATCATATCATGCTCATTATCAAAGCATCCACTCATAAAACAAAGTCTTAGCATCTTAACATGCCAATTCACACAATCACAATCATATGATATTATTCATCATCATAAATTTCACTACTATCATCATCATATATCATGCATCTGTTGGAAACATGTGAAAAATAAGCCAAGTCTATGTTTCGATGATTAACAAATCAATTAGAGTAAGTTTTGGTTATTAACATGTTTGTGGAAATGATTAAAGGTCATAAAATTAAAGAATATGAAGCATGGTAAGTCAAATTGATTTCCAAGTCGACTCAGGCATCGACTTAGGCCAAGTCGATCCCCAAGTTGACTCCAGCAGCGACTTCAAGACGTCATTTCCTTCCAGAGTTAAAATCAAGAATGAGAGGTGCCGAAGTCGCATCCCAAGTCGACTCCTCTTGCGACTTGAGGTGAAGTCACAGACCAAGTCGACTCCAATAGCGACTTGGAGGTGTCGTTTTTCGTCCAGAGTTGAAATCGAGAACGAGAGCTACCGAAGTCGTATCCCAAGTCGACTTCGCATGCGACTTGGGTGAAGTCGCAGACCAAGTCAACTCTAGTTTCGACTTCAATGAGGAACTTGCAGATCAAGACGGCTCAATGCTAAGATTCAAGTGAAAATGAATATCAATTCGACTCAGACACTCAACATGGATCAAATGAACATCAAATGAAGATCAAATGAAGATTAAAGCAAGCAAGGCTGCATGAATCCATCATGTTGGATCATGAACACTTACTCGGACATCTTCCATGCATTCCAAGATTCAAGTACTCAAGAACTCAAGAAAAGGAATCCAAGGTTTTCTATGTAAATAATCATACAGTGTTCCAAAGAGATAAAATCAAGGGAGAATAATCAATATGAAGAAAATCAAGTGATCAAAGTCATCTCTGAAGATTTCAAGTTCAACTAGCAAGCTAAAGAAGTGAAGTCGCACCCGAAGTCGACTTCACCTGCGACTTGGGTCAAGTCGAAAACCAAGTCGACCTAAACTGGAACTTGAAGAAGTTGCAAACACGCGAAGTCACACCCGAAGTCGACTCCATCTGCGACTTGGGCGAAGTCGCACCCGAAGTCAACTCCACCTGCGACTTGGGTCGCAACGGTCGAAAATTTTTTGAACGTTGGCGCATTAAATGCACGCCACCTACTTCCAAACGTTCGGATTCTCTCGTAAATTATATAAGGCATTCAATATGAACGAGGAGGGTAGCTGAGAATTCATTAAATGAGCATTACTCCCATATCTAAGAGCATTAAGTGATCAAGCCAACATCTAGAAGAAGAACCTTGCTTCCAAACTGCCAAGAGCTGCTTGCTGAATCATTAAGCCTACGTTACAAGTTCTTCTCTACGCCAAATCTGCCTCTACACAACAGTAACGTGTAGAAACTTTCTTTTGTTATTTCTTGTTGTATTTAACTTGATTTAGTTTGAGTAACTAAGATCAAGTGTAAGCAAAGTAGTGTGTGATTGGAGTGGAACTCGTCACCTACTTGTGCTGTGAATTGTTGATGCCCCCTAGAGCTGGAATCTAGAAGAGAGCAGTGGTTTTAGTTGTATTTGTGAAATACATAGTGGAACCCAAGTCACAAGAGATGTGAGCTTGGAATAGTGGAGTAGGGAAGGTTGCCCGAACCACTATAAAATCTTGTTTTTTGTTATTTATTCCTGCTCTCTGCACTATATTGCTTTCCATTTGTTTCTTCATAAAAGGGGACTAGATTAATCCGGGGTAAAGTTTCTATTTAAGTGAAAATTTTTAAATACCCAATTCACCCCTCCCCTCTTGGGTAATTGCCATTAACTCGGGACCAACAACATCCTATCATGATAATCACTTATGCATTCATCATAAAATCATGTATATCATATTTAATCATTACACTTAAACTTTTCCAAGCCTATTTACCAGTCCATGCTCTGATACCATCTCTTGTAACGCCCCAGCCCGAGCGTCACAACCTTACCTCAAGATCGTTCGACTGGTAAACGTGATCAGGATTGTTGTCCTATCACATGGCGGGTTTTAATGGATATTTATCCAATTTAAATATGTTCTCAAAGGAGTTTAATTCCTCATATTTTTGTCTCATGCATATCTAGGTCATTTTCAAACCCATCACCACATAGCAAAAACATGAATGGACAACAGACATTTCATCTTTCACATAAATCAAATGTCACTACATGTATCATCATAGTTGTCAACATAAAACCTCAAAGTAATTTACATCCATTCATCATATGTTTTTCACAAACATGAAACTTATAATGTTCTCCATTTCCTCAATGGTCAGCTCCTACTTCTTTGCCAAGTCTCTTCTTTCACCTTCTTATGAGTTTGGAAAATGAAAACGTGAGTCAAAACTCAATAAGCAAGCTTATATTTTTCAAGCAATTCATTTTGAAGGCATATTTATTTAAAAGCATTTTTCTCCCTTTAGTAGAGACACTTATCAAGTGATCAACTACCGGTGAAGCAAAAACCTTTTCATAAATCATTCAAACACTCTTCATAAATATTTCATGAACATTGGATGTGCAAATGCATCATTTCCATTGATGACGTTATCCTTCATGTGACGGTACGCTAGCACGGGGAACCCTCTTTCGTGATATGATCCTTTCCATCCTTGGCGCCAGTCCTTCCGACTTGGCAACGTCGAGGGGGACTCCTTGTCCATTTACTACCTTGACTAGCCTACTTGATTTCCATTCCATGCATGAATTTTAGTCACCCCGGAATTATATACCCTCTTACACATGGAACTTGTCATTCTCATGTAGAAAATTCTTTGCACCATCCCTCTTTAAACACCATTTCAATGAAACATCGTATAAACTCATGTTTCAACACATTTCATGCATAATTACGAAACCATAAGCAATCATTTATTTCATTAGAAATAAACATTTCAATACTCATATAAACAAGGAATGGCCATCCTTAAACACTTTGGAAATCATTTAAAACAAAACTTATTTAGAAAGTTGCTTGCTTACCTCGCTTGCTTAGCTTTCCGTTTCGCTTATCCCTTTGCCTTTGCCTATATATATAAGAATGATATAACATTCATATATTTCCTTTTGCTTGCATTCAACTCAGTTTTTCAACCCATTTTCATTAGCATACATAATTCCTTTGACTTCTCAAGTCGTTATGCCTGTATAGCACATACTTGTGCACTACATTGGTTACTACACATCACATTTAGTCCCCTAAGTAGGGTAATCATTCAATCACATAATAATCATCCAATAATTATTATTTAATGGATCATTACTTTTCTTATTCCATTTCTCACTTATTTTCCAAAATTCACACATCGTTGCTCATTTTAAGCACCCATTGCTGGCTTAAGTCTCATTAATTAATCCCAAAATTTGGAATTATATCATACAATTCTAAAAAGATATATATTCAAAAAATTTATCATATTTTCATGCATTTTTGCACAAAACCAAATTACATAGGTCATTTACCACTTATGCATGTCTATTCTTTCACATATAGCCATTTAACAACACACATATGAGGCATTTCATAAAATTTTCCAAGTCAGAAATTTAATCCACATTTCGGCATGATAATTATACTTAATTACCACTGTACTTAGGGTATTTTCATGGAATTTAAATCCACTAATCATAGGTTTCCAAAACAGCAACTTTGGACCCATTTTTCACCCATTTAACATGTCTTTTGACACATAACCCTAAGCAGTTTTATAAATCCGAATTTTCAGCAATTAATCCCACTTTTCCTAACCCAAATTTAGGTTATTAACAAATATATAAATTTGGATCATTTCTACATAGGTTTCATATTTCTTTTTGAGTTTTTCCTCAAACTATCCACATATGCTGAAAACAGGCGTACTGAAATCTCAAAATCTTGAATTAATATCAAATCAAGTAGTTTTGATCTGAAATTTCTAGAATACCTTAATAACTACATTAATTAACCAAAATAAATATTTCCAACACAAAAAATTAAGCATTTATATTTATTTTGGTATTTTTATCTTACTAGACAGCAACATCCATTTCCAGACAGCCCAAATCATGTTAATTATGGGGTATATTTATACCTATAAAAACCTAATTTTTATTTTTATAGCATGATCCTCAATCTTTTTTATACATTTTTTATACTTTTCAGCACAAAATTACTTGTATAAAAATTATTAAAAATCCTTTGGTGAAGCTGATCCTGACACCCATGCAACCCTGTTCAGGTTGATTTTCCCGGATTTTAATTTGTAACGTGATTATCCTTTTAAGCTGAAATTTTGGTCGTTCCTTAATAAATCCATCATTATTTTTCTCAAAACTTTTCATGATAAAATTCATCCATTTACTATTCCGTTCATATTTTAGTTTACAACATCATATAACTTCCAGATTTGAGGCATAAAATCAAGATTAACCTATACTTACTTGATTAATTGGTAATCCCTTTTTTTCCCTTCTTTTTCCCTTGTTTTTCTTCCTTATTTTCTGGCTCTAGAGCTGGACGTGAGGGCTGCCTTGGGAAAAATGAAGTTTCAGCACTTAGAAAAAAATCACAACACCCCATTTCATATGACCGAGCATCCCTCTTATAGACCTGGATTTTCCTGCTGTGGGCCCCACTTTGGAGCAGGATTTTCCATATCATTTAATGTATGTTTATCCCCTTTATGTTCTGGACAAATATTAGCCATGTAAAATAATTTTTACACATTTTAATAAAACCAAAAATCTACTTACATCTCAACCCTACAGTTGTCCACCAAATCACATCCACCATTGCTGCCCATTTTCACATTTTTTTCCATTTTTTTATTAATATCCATTTAAGGGTAAATCATACACCTAATTACCCTTTAATTCATGCATTAATTTGGCATAATTAATTTAGCAAAAATGGCAGCAACCACACATTATTTTGCACGTCATTTGCATGCAACAAGCTGTCCACTTTTCATCCATCCATGGCAGCTGCTATTCACGAATTTTCTTAGAATTTTTCATATAATTAAATGCTCATTTATGTATCCCAACATTTCAGCTATTTATGTGAATAATTTATAAAAAAAAAAATAAAAAAAAAATCCTGCAATAACATCACTTGAACGTCCATGTATGGACACCTCACCTATGCTCACTTTGAGCTCTTTCCATAGCTCATTAATTCCAGAAAAATATCCAAAGAATTTCCAAAAATATTAATGCATAAAATACCATGCATTGCACCTGCATTTGACACCTATTTGGTTCATTAAAAATTGCATTCAATTCATGCACCTTTTGCCTTAAACGCATGGTACTTTTGAGGTGTAAAAGTCAACCATATACATATTTTCTAATTTAGGTATTTTACCAACATTTTATGATTAATCTAAACCATCCAAAATGTGCATCTCATAATTTTATTCAACCGTTTCAAATTTCATCTCAATCCGATTTTCCTATCTCAAGTTATAGTCGTTTGAAGTTAACGGTTGGAATTGAGATATGATCAATAAATCATTAAAATAATTTCATCAAGTATTTTCATAACTCAATAATTCCATAATACCAAGCCCAACATCATCAACTTCCATCTCAAATTTCACTTGAATCCGCCTTACACGCGTTGAGTTATGAATTTTCTATGATTTTCCACAAACTTGAGAATTATCCTTTTAAATTCTCATAATCCATATCAAATAATCTAAAATGATATTCATGATGTATTGGTGTATTTTAATCACCAACAAATTATTCTAATCCCATTGTCCCATATCAGCTCATACTGATCACTCGAATCATCATTGCTAATCCACAGCCCTAATTGCCATAATTTAGCAATTCACAAAAACATCCAAAAACTCCATTTAGTCACATGTACATGTTCAATGCCAACATTGAATCCTACATAGGTTGGTGTTTCACATATAAATATGAATGAAGTATAATTTAGTGGAACTATGAATGATTTCCAATTGCAATATTGACGATTTATTGCAAGTGGGGCAAGTGGTTATGAATGATGAATATAAGCCGATATGGGTCAATGTGATTAAAGAGACCTAATGAGGATTAAGGAATGTTGATATATTGAGGATAATTACCTCATATATTATAGTTCAATTAATGGAGATTATGATGCTAATTATGAAGTTAAGGTAGCAAACGCTAAAAAATGCGTAACTCGACGCCGGAAAGGCGGATCAAGATGAAAATTGAAAGGTAAACATATAATTTTGTGCTTAATCTCATGAAAATGATGAATTATAAAAATTATGATAAATTAAGGTGAAATTTGATCATCACCATCAAAATCTAAAGATAGTTTCAAATGAGCATAAATTGAGCTAGAAAAGTCGGATTGAGACGAAATTTGAAATAAATGGTTAAAATTATGAGATCTATGAAATGAGAGGCTTGGATTAAGATAATAATTATGGGATATTTGTTGCACGAAAATGGGTGTATATTATTGATTTTTGTGCATAAAAAATGTAAACTTGTGTTTATGTTAAAGAGAGGTGATTAATTATATTTTTAGTGGCAAAAATGAGGTGTCAAAAGGAGATAATGACACATGAATTTTATGAATTATTTAAGGTAATAAAATCCATAATAAAATCAAGTGCTTAATGGCATAATTTAATGGCTAATGGATTACCTCAAAGGAGAATGAAATAGGTGGCATGGAATGGATGTCCAAATGGGTTATTTACATGATATTTTTTATTTTTAAAAAATTACAAAATATGTAATTAAGTGAGCTACATGACAAGGGTGGTTAATGGCATTAATTTGGGACGAATTTTATGGCACAAAATGCCAAAACATCAAGACACATGGACGTGGACAGCAATATGAGCAAGAATGATGTGCACGTTCAAAGCAGCTTTTGGAAATTTTAATGATTTTTTTAATAGCTAAATTGACCCCTACTTAAGCTAGCTACCTAGGGTGATTAAAAACCCATTAATTAAAGTGAAAATTAGGTGGAAAAATCGTTCAAAAGCTGCTGCAAGTGGACCCCACCCAAGTCGACAGGTACATGAAGGAAGAGAGGTGCACATTCAAAGGCTGCTGTATTTGATTTTTTTGATTTTTTTTAAATAAGAAAAGTGGACCCCTAAGTATCCTATTAGCTAGGGTGGGTAATTAGCCATTAATTAAAGTCAAATTGTTGTGGAAAAAATGGTAAAGTTGCTGCAAAGTGGACGTCCAAACAAGGGGCAGATTTGTGTCCATTAATGAATGAATTTTTGATGATTTTTTATAAGATAATTACTTAATTTAAATGGACCAAATTTTTCCATGTCAGCAATAGGGGATAAGCATGTCTTAATCATGCTTTAAGTAAAGTAAAAAGTGGGGCCCACAAACTGGAAAATCCAGCTTTTGCCCAAGTGCATGTCCATTTGATTAAGGGTTGAGGACAGAGAAAATGCTAAGGAGCAAACCCATTTTCCAGCAGCTTGAGGGGGAGAAAAAGAGGAGGAAAAAGAGAAGCAAAAATGGAGAAGAATAATGGGATTCAAGCTAGGAAAAATGGAGTCCAAGTTTAATCCAATACATGTAAGTATATCCTTGATTATGGGTTGAAAATCATAACTGAAATTTTCTTAAATCCTATGTGATGTTGCTGTTTTGATGTTTAATTATGATTATATGATGATTCATGATTAGATGAATTATATAAGTTGATTTATAAATTTTAATTTGGAGATTAATCAGCCCATATCATCTAATCTACACCTATGTGTAGTAAATCTGAACTAGGAAAGAAAAATTTGGAATAAATAGTAAATGAATGAATGTTTGCATTAAATTTATTTTTAGAACTCATAATATGTTTATTAAGTAAATACCAAATTTTTAGCTAAAAATGATAAGCATGTTGGAAATTAAAAATCCGAAACAATCTACCTAAACAGGGTTGAACGGGTGTCAGGATCAGCTGCACCAAATGATTTTTAAAACTTTTTATACAAGACATTTTGGGCTGAAATTTTTACAGGATATATAAGACATTGAGGATTACAAATAAAATAAAAATTAGGTTTTTATGGGTGCAAATATACCCCATAATTTACGTGATTCAGGCTGTCTGAAAAGGGATGCTACTGTCCAACAGAGTAAAAATACAAAAATAAATATAAATACTAAATATTTCATGCTGGAAATATTTATTTTGATTAATTCATGTAGTTATTAAGGTATTTTAGGAATTTCAGATCAACACTACTTGATTTGATATTAATTCAAGATTTTGAGAATTCAGTGGGCTTGAATTCAGCATTATGGACAGCATAAGGAATAAATCAAGATAAATGTTAAATTTTAGGTTTTGTGATGGAATTTAACTTACAATCAGATATAAATAAGTATCATAAGTGATTATAAGGATTTAACCTATTAGAGATTGGTTTTAGAAAGGATGGAACTTAGGGTTACGTATAAGACACGATTTCCATGTTTTGATGTTCAAAATGATAAATGGACTATGTGAAGTGTTAAAATGCAAAAATGCATAAAGATATGATTGGAACACGTGGATTAGGTTTCTATTTTAGTAAATAGTGATAATCTCAAATTTTGAGATTATTATATGATACCTAAGTTAGCAACTAAGTGCTTAAAATGAGCGTCGATGTGTGAAAAATGAAAACTATGTTAAAAATGATAAAGGGAGGTAATAGATCTCCAAATAACGATTTAATGAGTGATTATTATATTTATGTAAGGTTACCCTGCATAAGGATTAAAAGAAATGACTGAATGATCCGATATGTATAGGCTATGTTGATACGTATGAGTACCCGACTTGAAAGACAAGTGAGTGAAGCTAGATGGATTTATGTAGGTTAAAAATCTAAGAAATGTAAGTATTTGAAGACAATGCAAATAAATGAAATATTATTTTCATTTATTTAGGCAAAGGCAAGGGAAAGATGGAAGAAAGAGATTATGGCGATCTCAGGTAAGCAAGCGAACTTTCTAAAATAATGTTTTCTTTCTATATGATGATATGTGAATGACATGTTTATGATTATGTTTTGATGAATGAGCAAGCACACGTTTTGAAAATGAATGTTTTATTGCAAAGACACGAGTTTTGGAAAATGATGGCTTTAATGAAAAGCCTCAAGGTTTGCTTCATAGGAAGCAAGCGACGATTTTAAGATAAAAAATTTATAACAAGTGTTGCCTTGGATTGGCAATGCTTTATATTAAAGGATTGAGAATTTGCTTATGAGTAAGCAAGTTTTCCATGATAATATTTTCAAAGGATTTCACGTTTTATGTCGATGGTTTTTAAGAATTTGCTTATAAGCAAGCAAGTTCTTTACGATGTTGTTTCAAAAGTATTTTATAAGAAAAAGAAAATTTTATCCTTTTTCACAAAGTATTGTTTGTAAATAAGTTTTGAGTTATTTCTACAATAATTTGTCATAAACAATTATGTTTATGAAAGAAAAAGGAAAAGCGGAATTGATTTATGAAAAGATTTGTTTTGCTAGGTCATGATAATTAAATAATAAATGATGATTTGGACATAGTCCATATGTTTTGAAACGATATTCGAAAAGTTTTGATTTCCTTTAGATAAGGAAATCTATGTTGAAAATATCTTGAAAAATATTTATACAAATGTTGTTGAAGGCGATTTAAGGATGACCAACCTCCAATGTTGATTTCATAAAATAGTTTGATTTCGGGTTGCTAAATGGTATGCAAAAGATTATGTAAGCCCCTTATGTAAAAATGGTATAATAGATAGGTGGACAATAATTTGATTATTAGGGTGGTTGAGAAGAGGTAGCATAATTGCATAACTTTTGTGAGCAAAAGACCCTAAAATTAAAATAAAAAAATGTTAGAAAATATATAGTTTAATTTTGAAAATTCAAAGGTTTTGAAATTCTTTTATAAGGATTTTAAGATGTATTATTTTTCAAACATTTCAAATATTTATCAAAATGTTGTACTCAAAATATTTCCGAAAGAATTTAAGGAAGGTCATCCTAAAATTAGATTTCAAATGACAACTTGTTTAAAGTGGGTGCACTCGCTTTAAAAGTTGACACGGACTGCGGTCTGTGATGTGTTTTTGAAAATAATTTTTTAAAGACACAGACTTTGGTCTATGATATTTTTAAGTTATGGATGCAGACTGAGGTCTGTGATCCTGGTTTTAAAGGATACGGGTTGCGATCTGTAATACTTTAAACCAAATGGACTGTGGTCCATCATGATGATGTATGGTGCACCAGTACAAGGAATAGACCGGTTGTAGAGCACGGTTGGGATGACCGAGGTTCACTCTACATAAGGCCAAGTCTCTAAGGGATGGCAAGAGTGTCAGCGGCGCCCTCCCTGAGATGGGAGCAGGGTAAAGGAACAGCCTGTTGGAAACATGAGGAAAATAAGGCAAGTCTATGTTTTGATGATTAACAAATCAATTTGAGTAAGTTTTGGTCACTAACATGTTTGTGGAAATGATTAAAGATTATAAAAATGAAGAATATGAAGCATGGCAAGTCAAGTCGACTCAGTCATCGACTTAGGCCAAGTCGATCCCCAAGTCGACTCTAGCAGCGACTTCAAAACGTCATTTCCTTCCAGAGTTGAAATCAAGAATGAGATCTGCCGAAGTCGCATCCCAAGTCGACTCCGCTTGCGACTTGAGGTGAAGACGCAGACCAAGTCGACTCCAGTAACGACTTCGAGGCGTCGTTTTTCGTCCAAAGTTGAAATCGGGGATGAGAGCTGCCAAAGTCGCATCCCAAGTCGAGTCCGCATGCGACTTGGGTGAAGTCGTAGACCAAGTCGACTCCAGCTTTAACTTCAGTGCGGAACTTGCAGAACAAGTCAACTCAATGCTAGATTCAAGAGAAGATAAAGGCCAAGACGACTCAAACACTCAAATGAAGCATAAAGCAATCTGGGTTACATGAATCCATCATGTTGAATCATAAACACACACTCGAACATCTTCTATACATTCCAAGATGCAAGACTCAAGACATGGAATCAAGTGTTTCAAGATAAAAGAATCATAAAAGAGTCTTAAGTAATATAAAATGGTGGAAGAACAATCAAACATGAAAAAATTCAAGCAAGCAAGGCATTCCAAAGAATTTCAAGTTCATCAAGCAAGCCGAGGAAGTGAAGTCGCACCCGAAGTCGGCTTCACCTGCGACTTCGGTCAAGTCGAGGACCAAGTCGACCCAGACTGGAACTTGAAGAAGTTGCGGGGAGCCAAAGTTACACCCGAAGTCGACTCCATCTGCGACTTGGGCGAAGTCGCACCCAAAGTCGACTCCACCTGCGACTTAGGTCGCAACAGTCGGAAAATTTTCAAACGTTGGTGCATTAAATGCGCGCCACCTACTTCTAAACGTTCGGATTCCCTCGCAAATTATATAAGGCATTCAATATGAACGTGGAGGGCAGCTGAGAATTCATTGAATGAGCATAACTCCCATCTCTAAAAGCATTAAGTGATCAAGCCAACATCTAGAAGAAGAACTTTTCTTCCAAACTGCCAAGAGCTGCTTGCTGAATCATTAAGCCTACTCTACAAGTTCTTCTCTGCACCAAATCTGCCTCTACACATCAGTAATGTGTAGAAACTCTCTTTTAATTTTTCTTGTTGTATTGAACTTGATTTAGTTTCGGTAATTAAGATCAAGTGTAAGCAAAGTAGTGTGTGATTGGAGTGGAACTCGTAACCTACTTGTGTTGTGTATTGTTGATGCCCCCCAGAGCTGGAATCTAGAAGAGAGCAGTGGCTCTAGTTGTATTTGTGAAATACATAGTGGAACCCAAGTCACAAGAGGTGTGAACTTGGAAGAGTGGAGTAGGGAAGGTTGCCTGAACCACTATAAAAATCTTGCTTGTTAATTTTTATTTCTGCTCTCTGCACTATATTGCTTTCCATTTGTTTCTTCATAAAGGGGACTAGATTAATCCGGGGTAAAGTTTCTGTTTAAGTTGAAAAATTTTAAATATCCAATTCACCCCTCCCCTCTTGGGTAATTGTTATTAATTCGGGACCAATAAGTGGTATCAGAGCAAGTCTTTGAGTTTTACCAAAGAGATCTCTTGTTATGGCATCCCAATCGACTTCCGTTCCCGCATTTGCCGAAGGCCAATTTTTTACTAGGCCACAATTGTTTGATGGGAACAATTTTGGCTATTGAAAGCTACGTATGAAATAACTCATCATGGCTACAGATATGGACTCTTTGATTGCAATCCAAGAGGGTGTAACCTTGCCTATTGATGAAAGAGCTTCCAAGTGGACCGATTAGGAAGTAAGAACTATTAAGAGCAACGCTAAAGCTATGAACTCACTGTTTTGTGCTCTTACCGCCTTCGAATATTATAGAGTATCCTCTTGTCTGACTGCAAAAGAAATATGGGATACATTAACATCTATCTATGAAGGAACTTCTCAAGTCCAAGGGACACGGAGAAATATTTTGATTGGAGAGTTGAAAAGCTTTAGAATGTTAGAAACAGAAAATATTTCTGAAATGTCTGCTAGATTCTCTAAAATTACTAATGCTTTGAAAGGTCTTGGAAAAACAATTTCTGAATCGGAGCAGGTCATGAAGATTCTAAGAGCACTACCCGAATCATGAACTCCAAAAATTACTGCAATAGAAGAAGCCAAAGACCTAAATACATTGAAGCTAAAAGACCTTATTAGCTCATTAATATCACATGAGCTAATCAAGAAAAAAAATGAAGATCACCACAAAGGAAAGAAAGCAATTGCACTTAAAGTCACTCATAACTCGGATGAGTCCACCTCTTCATCCCACAATGATGATGAAGATATTGCATTGTTAACTTGGAGATTTCGAAAGTTCGTAAGGAGAGAAAAGAACTTTAAAGATTTCAAAGAGAGACCACGAAAAGAGAAGAAGAAGGAGGCTACAAAGTGCTATAGATGCGGTGGTATGGGACATATGCAAGCTCAATATCCTACACCGGAAGAAAGATCAAAGGATCATCAAGAAAGGAATGAAAGATATGAAAGCCGAAAATTCCAAAGGCCCAAGGCAAAAGGAATGTACGTAAATGAAGAAACTTCATCAACAAGTAGTTCCTCAACCGATGTTTTTAAAGCAGCAAATTGTGCAAGAATTTGCTGCATGGCTCGGATTGAACATGAAGAAGCTTTGAATACAACGGAAGTTTTGAAAGAGCAAACCACCTCAACAAAATGCACAAGTAATGAAGAGGTAACTTTCAAAATTTGTCATTCTCAATCTACTTATTCTTCTATTGAAGAATGTCTCAAATGTGCTGAATTAGAGGAACTACAACATGTATATGATTCATTATATGAGGAAATCAAAAAACCAGAAAACAAGTTATTACTAAAGAGACAACAATGCAATTCCATTATTATTATAAATGGAAAACTAGCAGAAAATACAACAAAACTGAATGAAGAAAATGAACTACTATTGAAAGAAGTGGAAAAATTGAAAAAAGAGAATGAATCCTTGAATGAATCATTAACATAGTTCTCTAATCCAGGAGAAAGTGTGAAGATGTTTCTGAACATGACCTCTCAAAACAATAAAAGAGGTCTTGGATACTCCACATTTGAGCAAGGAGAAAGTAGCAAATTAAGTATGCCAAAACTTGGAAAAAATCAAGCTAAAACTGCACCTATTTACAAGCCCAAAAGGAAACATACTATTTGGACTAGAAGGCCAACTTTTGAACCACTACATACTTGGAGGCCTACTCCTAGATTACCAATGGATTGTAATTTTTGCAACAAGATGGGTCACAAAATCTATAAATGCAACTTTAAAAAACTGTATGACCATGGTGCAAAATTAGTTTGGGTTCCAAGAAACACAAGGTTTGGGCTTTCGAAAATAGAACAAAAAAGATTAAATCAGTTTACTAACCCAAATGGACCCATAAAATGGGTACCAAAGAGATAAGATTTATTTGTTCATTTTTTAGATATATTTCAAGGCAAAGGCAAGAAATGTTTGGTTTATGGATAGTAGTTGCTCAAGGCATATGACTGGAGAAAGAAGTTTATTTCACAAACTCAAGCCTTGCAACGATGGAACTGTTGCCTTTGGGAACAACGAGAAAGCTAAAATTAAAGGTAAAGGAAAAATTTATAGTATTTCAAATGCATGTATGGAGGATGTGTTGTTTGTTGAAGGACTCAAGCACAATCTAATGAGTATTAGCCAATTATGTGACAAAGCATACAAGGTTGTGTTTGAATCATCTATATGCAATGTGTTTGATGGAGAACATATCATGTTTAGCGGGAAAAGACATGGAAATGTTTATTTGGTTCACTTGATGAACTTGATGGTCAATGTCTAATGGCCATTGACAATGATCCATGGATTTGGCATAAGAGGCTTGAGCATTTAAACATGACAAACATAAAACCCTATGGAAGAAGAGTTTGGTAGAAGAATTATCAAAACTGAAATATGACAAAGATAAAATTTGCAAGACATGTCAATTGTCAAAACAACCTAAAATGCCTTTCTCTACCAAAAAGGAGATTTCCACCACTAGGCTACTTGAATTGCTACACATGGATCTATATGGGTCATCCGACATTTTAACCATTAGTGGAAAGAAGTATGTGTTTCTAATAGTTGATGATTTTTCAAGACTCACATTGGTAATTCTCTTAGCTAGCGAAGATGAAGCCTTCTCTATGTTTGCAACTTTTGTAAACTTTGTGCAAAATGAAAAGCAAAGTACTATTATGACCATTAGAAGTGATAATGGTGGTGAGTTTGAAAATAAATGATTCATAGAATTATGTAATGAAAAAGGAATTCACCACACATTTTCCGCACCATGAACTCCACAACAAAATGTAGTGGTTGAAAGGAAAAATAGAACCATACAAGAGATGGCTAGAACAATGCTAAATGAGAGTAAATTATCCAAGAAATTTTGGGGTGAAGCTGTAAGTACAGCTTGTCATGTGTTGAACCGAGTTACCATTAGAGCAATCTTGAAAAAGACCCCATATGAGCTATGGAAAGGTAGAAAACCAAATATTTCATATTTTCATGCCTTTGGTTGCACATGTTATGTTTTGAACAATGGAAAAACCAACTTGGAAAAACTGGATGCTAAGAATGATGAAGTAATATTCCTTGGATACTCATCAAATAGCAAAGCATATAGAGTCTTCAATAAAAGGAACCAAGTTGTAGAAGAATCAATACATGTTGTTTTTGATGAATTTAATCCATGTCACAAAAGAAAAGATGATTTAAGTGATGCAGATGATATAACAAGTAACCTTGAAAATTTGCATGTGGAGAAGCAAGAAGATTCCATGGATGAAAGGGTAAGTGAAGGTAATAATTTTTATAAACCTCCAACTGATTTCAAATTCAAAAAAGTCCATCCAATTGAACAAGTTATAGGGAATGTCTATGAAGGTGTAAAGACTAGAAGGTCAAAACAAAATTTTTGTGGACAATACGCCTTTGTATCCAAAATTCAACCATCCACTATTGACCAAGCTCTTGATGATGAAAATTGGATCATAGCAATGCAAGAGGAATTAAATCAATTTGAAAGAAACTAAGTTTGACATCTTGTTCCAAGACCAAAAGACTATATGTCATTGGTACAAAATGGGTATTTATGAACAAATTAGATGAAAGTGGACTTGTGGTAAGAAACAAAGCCAAACTTGTGGCAAAAAAGAGACTCACAAGAAGAAGGAATAGACTTTGAGGAATCTTATGCCCCGGTTGCTAGATTAGAGGTCATTCGCATTTTATTAGCTTTTGCATCTCACATGAACTTTAAGTTGTTTCAAATGGATGTTAAAAGTGCATTTTTGAATGGGTATATAAATGAAGAGGTGTATGTTGAACAACCACCTGGTTTTGAGGAGAAAGATCAATCTAAATTTGTATACAAATTAACCAAAGCATTATATGGATTAAAACAAGCCCCAAGGGCTTGGTATGAAAGGTTAAGCAAATTTTTGATTGATCATGACTTTCAAATGGGAAAGGTAGACACCACTTTGTTTATCAAGTATAAAGAAAAAGATATTTTGATTATTCAAATTTATGTAGATGACATTATTTTTTATGCTACTAATGAGATTCTTTGTCAAGAATTTTCTGAGCTTATGCAGAAAGAATTTGAAATGAGTATGATGGGAGAGCTAAACTTCTTCCTTGGACTACAAATTAAGCAACTAAGTGAAGGGATCTTCATAAACCAATCCAAGTATATCAAAGAAATGTTAAAGAAGTTCAGCATGGAAAACAACAAAGGGGCAAACACACCTATGAGCTCAACTATTAAAATTGACAAGGACGAGAAAGGCAAACCAGTTGATTTAAAATTATACAGAAGCATGATAGGTTCTTTATTATATTTAACTGCTTCTAGGCCTGATATACTGTTTAGTGTGTGTATGTGCTCTAGATTTCAATCATGTCCAAAAGAATCACACTTGGTAGCTGTAAAAAGAATTTTCAGATATTTACTAGATACTACCAACATAGGACTTTGGTATCCAAAGAGTTGTAATTTTGATCTAATCGGCTACTCGGATGCTGATTTTTCCGGTTACAAGGTAGATAGAAAAAGCACTAGTGGAACATGTCAGTTTCTTGGAAACATGTTGGTTTCATGGTTTTCAGGAAAATAAACTAGTGTTGCTCTATCCACCGCGGAAGCTGAATATGTTGCCGCCGAGAGCTGTTGTGCCCAACTGCTTTAGATGAAACAACAACTTAGGGACTATGGCATGAACTTTAAAGATATACCTATTAGATGTGATAATACAAGTGCAATATGTTCAACTAAAATTCCAGTATTGCATTATAGGACCAAACATATAGACCATAGACATCATTTTATTAGAGAACATGTAGAAAATCATGATATATGTTTGGAATATGTGAGAACAGAAGATTAAATTGCAGATATTTTTACCAAACCTCTAGCAAAAGAACCATTTTATAAAATTAGAAATGATATGGGAATGCTTGAATTAACTCTAGATAAGGAAATCTATGTTGAAAATATCTTAAAAAATATTTATACGAATGTTGTTGAAGGGGATTTAAGGATGACCAACCTCCTATGTTGATTTCACAAAATGGTTTGATTTCGGGTTGCTAAATGGTATGCAAAAGATTATGCAAGCCCCTTATGTAAAAATGGTATAATAGATAGGTGGACATTAATTTGATTATTAGGGTGGTTGAGAAGGGTTAGCATAATTGCATAACTTTTGTGAGCAAAAGACCTCGAAATGGAAACCAACAAAAAATGTTAGAAAATATATAGTTTAATTTTGAAAATTCAAAGGTTTTGAAATTCTTTTATAAGGATTTTAAGATGTATTATGTTTCAAACATTTCAAATATTTATCAAAATGTTGTACTCAAAATATTTCCGAAAGAATTTAAGGAAGGTCATCCTAAAATTAGATTTCAAATGACAACTTGTTTAAAGTGGGTGCACTCGCTTTACAAGTTGACACGGACTGCGGTCTATGATGTATTTTTGAAAATAATTTTTTAAAGACAAAGACTTTGGTCTGTGATGTTTTTAAGTTATGGATGCAGACTGAGGTCTGTGATCCCGGTTTTAAAGGATACGGGTTGCGGTCTGTAATACTTTAAACCAAATGGACTGCGGTCCGTCATGATGATGTATGGTGCACCAGTACAAGGAATAGGCTGGTTGTAGAGTACGGTTGGGATGACCGAGGCCCACTCTACATAAGGCCAAGTCGCTAAGGGATGACAGGAGTGCCAGCGGCGCCCTCCCTGAGATGGGAGCAGGATAAAGGAACAGCTTGTTGGAAACATGAGGAAAATAAGCCAAGTCTATGTTTTGATGCTTAACAAATCAATTTGAGTAAGTTTTGGTCACTAACATGTTTGTGGAAATGATTAAAGGTTATAAAAATGAAGAATATGTGGCAAGTCAACAAGTCGACTCAGGCATCGACGTAGGCCAAGTCGATCCCCAAGTCGATTCCAGCAGCGACTTCAAAACGTCATTTCCTTCCAGAGTTGAAATCAAGAATCAGACCTGCCGAAGTCGCATCCCAAGTCGACTCCGATTGCGACTTGAGGTGAAGTCGCAGACCAAGTCGACTCCAGTAGCGACTTCGAGGCGTCGTTTTTCGTCCAAAGTTAAAATCGGGGACGAGAGTTGTCCAAGTCGACTCCGCATGCGACTTGGGTGAAGTCGCAGACCCAGTCGACTCCAGCTTCAACTTCAGTGCGGAATTTGCAGAACAAGTCAACTCAATGCTAGATTCAAGAGAAGATAAAGGCCAAGACGACTCAAACACTCAAATGAAGAATAAAGCAATCTGGGTTACATGAATCCATCATGTTGAATCATAAACACACACTCGAACATCTTCTATACATTCCAAGATGCAAGACTCAAGACATGGAATCAAGTGTTTCAAGATAGAAGAATCATAAAAGAGTCTTAACTAATATAAAATGGTGGAAGAACAATTAAACATGAAGAAATTCAAGCAAGCAAGGCATTCCAAAGAATTTCAAGTTCATCAAGCAAGCCGAGGAAGTGAAGTCGCACTCGAAGTCGGCTTCACCTGCGACTTGGGTCAAGTCGAGGACCAAGTCGACCCAGACTGGAACTTGAAGAAGTTGCGGAGAGCCGAAGTCGCACCCGAAGTCGACTCCATCTGCGACTTGGGCGAAGTCGCACCCAAAGTCGACTCCACCTACGACTTGGGTCACAAAGGTCGAAAAATTTTCGAACGTTAGCACATTAAATGCGCGCCACCTACTTCCAAACATTCGGATTCCCTCGCAAATTATATAAGGCATTCAATATGAACGTGGAGGGCAGCTGAGAATTCATTGAATGAGCATAACTCCCATCTCTAAGAGCATTAAGTGATCAAGCCAACATCTAGAAGAAGAACTTTGCTTCCAAACTGCCAAGAGCTGCTTGCTGAATCATTAAGCCTACTCTACAAGTTCTTCTCTGCGCCAAATCTGCCTCTACACATCAGTAACGTGTAGAAACTCTCTTTTAATTTTTCTTGTTGTATTGAACTTGATTTAGTTTGGGTAACTAAGATCAAGTGTAAGCAAAGTAGTGTGTGATTGGAGTGGAACTCATCACCTACTTGTGTTGTCTATTGTTGATGCCCCCTAGAGCTGGAATCTAGAAGAGAGCAGTGACTCTAGTTGTATTTGTGAAATACATAGTGGAACCCAAGTCACAAGAGGTGTGAGATTGGAAGAGTGGAGTAGGGAAGGTTGCCCGAACCACTATAAAAATCTTGCTTGTTGATTTTTATTTCTGCTCTCTGCACTATATTGCTTTCCATTTGTTTCTTCATAAAGGGCACTAGGATTAATCCGGGGTAAAGTTTCTGTTTAAGTTGAAAAATTTTAAATACCCAATTCACCCCTCCCCTCTTGGGTAATTTCCATGAATTCGGGACCAACATAGCCGCCTAGCTAACGTGCTGTTAAGGATTCTCTTCCAAAAGGTAGCATGATCACTTGCTAAGTGTCACTACTAGATGGAGAGAAATGCATTTGCTTATGTTTTGCTTTTGAAAAGCCCAAAGATTGGGACATGAAAGTATGTTTTTAGGAAAGTTATCCTAAAGGGATTTTTATGAAATGATTACCCTAAAATAGGGTGTTTTACACAAAAGTGTAAGTAACAGGAATGAAAAGAAATATTTTTACGCAAATGCATTTACGAAAATGAGTTATGTATTTTATATGCCTTGTTTGCTATAAACAAGCCCCAAGACGGGGATTATGAAAAGGAATTATGTGAAACTTGGTTTGGACATAGGAATGTCCATTTCTAAAGAGCCTAAATGAAAAGTGTTTATGGACATGAGAATGTCCAATGTTAAAGTATTTAAATGAATAGTGTTTTAGGACATATGGATGTCCATCGCTAAAAGAAGCTATGTCAAAAATGTTTTGAGACATCAAATATCTCTGGGCTAAAGGATTTATGAATGGAAACCAAGAAAATGTTAGAAAATATATGGTTTAATTTTGAAAATTCAAAGGTTTTGAAATTCTTTTATAGGGATTTTATGATGTATTATTTTTCAAACATTTCAAATGTTTATCGAGATGTTTTACTCAAAATATTTTCGAAAGAATTTAAGGAAGGTCATCCTAAAATTAGACTTCAAATGACAACTTGTTTAAAGTGGGTGTGCTCGCTTTACAAGTTGACACGGACTGTGGTCTGTGATGTGTTTTTGAAAATAATTTTTAAAGATATAGACTTTGGTCTATGATGTTTTGTGAGTATGGTTGTAGGCTGCGGTTTGCGATGCCGATTTAAAAGTCATGGGCTGCGTTCTGTGATATTTTAAACGAAACGGTCTGCGATATGTCAGAATAATGTATGATTCACTAGTACACGGAATAAGTCGCTTGTAGAGCACGGTTGGGATGACCGGGGCCCACTCTACATAAGGCCAAGTCTCTAAGGGATGGCAGGAGTGCTAGCGGCGCCCTCCCTGAGATGGGAATAGGATGAATGAACAGCTGCCTGGCTAGCGTGCTGTTAAGTATTCTCTTCCAAAAGGTAGCATGATCACTTGCTAAGTGTCACTACTAGATGGAGAGAAATACATTTTCTTATGTTTTATTTTTGAAAAGCCCAAAGATTTGGACATGAAAGCATTTTTAAGAAAAGTTATCCTAAAAGGATTTTTATGAAATGGTTACCCTAAAGATAGGGTGTTTTACCCAAAAGTGTAAATAACATAAATGAAAGGAAATGTTTTTATGGAAACGCATTTATGAAAATGGGTTATGTATTTTATTTGCCTTGTTTGCTATAAACAAGTCCCAAGATGGGGATTATGAAAAGGATTTATGTGAAACTTGGTTTGGACATAGGAATGTCCATTATTAAAGAGCCTAAATGAAAAGTGTTTATGGACATGAGAATGTCCAATGCCAAAGTGTTTTAATGAAAGGTGTTTTAGGACATATGAATGTCCATTGCCAAAGGAAGCTATGTGAAAAAGATTTTGAGACATTAAATGTCTCTTGGCTAAAGGATTTTATGATGAAAAATATTTTTGGACATAAAAATGTCCTTTGCCGAGAAAGGCATATGTGAATAATATTTTAGGACATGAGAATGTCCTCCTTTGCCAAAGGAATTATGAGAAAAATGTTTTGGACGTAAGACGTCCACTAGCAAAAGATAGTTTTATGTAAAGGTCTTGGAACATTGGAAATGTTCACTCAAGACAAAAAGAAATTAATTATAAAGGGTAAAACATGTATGTTTTGCTTTAACAAGCTCAGACGTGGCTTGTAAGTGATTTTAAGAATGAATATTTTATGAAAATGTTTATGGACATAGAATTGTTCTCATGAATAAAGGATTTCATGATAATGTTTTGGGACATATAAATGTCCTCAGGAAAAAGGTGGTCAAGATGTTTATGAAAAAGGTTTTCAAGGAAGTCTTGCCCTAATGATAAAATGCTTGTTTACTGAGTTGTCACTCACGTTTTGTTTCCCAAACCTTAGACAGGTACCGAGAAACTCAAGGGATCAATGGACCTAAGCAACGAAGGAAGGTACGAAGTAGTACCTAGATGGGCTAAAAGGATTAGCCAGGATGAGTGGAATGCTATAAATAGAAGTTTTCAGGTATGTTGATATATATGTGAACTTGTTTAAAGTTTTGAGTTCTAGGTGAACTAATGATTGATTATATGTTTGTATGCAATGAAAATGTCATGATTAGGTCAAGAGGACCTTTAATGTATAAGTGCATGTTGAGAAGTTATAAAGGATTTGTACAAGTGAATACAAGTGTACCATTGCTTATGTTATAAATGAAATGACGATGAATGAAAAAAAAAAAAAAATTTTGGTCGAGTTCCAATTAAGAACCCGCTGCGTGATCAGGGCAACAATCCTGATTCACATTTACCAATCAATAAGGTCTTGAGGTAAGGAAGTGATGTCTCGGTTTGGGGCGCCACAGTATCAGAGCAAGGATTGGTAAACAGGCGTGGGAAGGAGAAAATAAAGAATGATGAAAGGATATTTGAGTCCTACTTAGGTTGGGGTTTCTCAATCCTCCCCCCCTTATAACAGGTTTCGTTCCGAAACCGTCTATTCTTTAAATAATTGGGGTATTTCCTTTCTACTTCTTCCCTTAGTTCAAATAATCTTGTTTTCGGAGTATTGGTTCCATTGAAACTCAACATATTTAATTAACCGTAGCTAACCTGCATATAGAGAATTCCACCTGTATTATCTTGTTGGTTTCCTCTACCGGTAGTGCATGCGTGGTTACATATTGGCAAGCCATGAATGAATGGTTATTACTAAAATCAAACAAAGTCATTGCCAAACTTTTTAAAATTTAATCCATACCTTAACCACCTCATTCCTTTGCTCCTGTGACTCCATTTGAGTTAAGGCATGCACATGTACCGGGTTCGTAGAGGTAGCCGATCGGTTAGCTGCTCCTATTTGCCTTGGTAGTGCGGCTTTTCCACGTCCTTGCGACGTTTGTGCTTAGCCAATTCACACAAATATAATCATGTGATATTATCCATCATCATAAGCATCACTACTATCATCATAAAATTATGTATATCTCATTATAATAACTCAATTATTATACTAAGACTTTTCTACGCCTATTTACCAGTCCTTGCTCTGATACAATCTTCTTTGGGGCCTATTGCTCATAAAATTTATGCAATTATTCTACCCCTTCTCAACCACCCTAATAATCAAATTATTGTCCACCTATTTATTATACCATTTTTAAATAATGGGGCTTGCGTAATCTTTTGCATACCATTTAGTAATCCGAAATCAGACCATTTTATAAACTCAACATATGAGGTTGGTCATCCTTAAATCCCTTTCAACATGTCCGTATAAACATTTTTCAAGACATTTTCAACATAAATTTCCTTATCTAAAGGAAATTAAAACTTTTCGAATATCATTCCAAAACAGATGGACTATGTCCAAATCATTGTTGATATTTAATTATCGTAACATAACAAAACCAATCTTTTTCATACATCAAATCTTCTTTTTCTTTTTCTTTTATATCACGATTATTTATCATAACCCATCATAAGAGAAATTAAAAACTTATTTACATTTGTTACTTTGTGAAAAAGGGTAAAATTCCCTTTTTCTTATAAAATAGTTTTGAAACAACATCATAAAGAACTTGCTGGCTTATAAGCAAATTCTTGAAAACCATCGGCATAAAATATAAAATTCTCTAAAATTATCATCATGGAGAACTTCCTTACTTATAAGCAAATTTCTTATTTCCATTAACATAAAGCATTGCCAATCCATGGCAACACTTGTGATACATTCTTTATCTTAAAAACATGTCGCTTGCTTCCCATGAAACAAACTTTGAGGCTTTTCCTTAAAGCCATCATTTTCCAAAACTTAAGGCTTTGCATTAAAGCCGTCATTTTCAAAACTTGTGCTTGCCCATTCATCAAATCATAATCATAAAAGCATTTACATAATCATCATTTCAACATATAGAGAAAAATCCATAATTTGAAAAGTTCGCTTGCTTACCCGAGATCGTCATAATCCTTTTCTTCCATTCTTTTCCTTGTCTTTGCCTAGATAAATGAAAATAACATTTCATTTATTTGCATCATCCTTAAATACTTATATTCCTTGGGTTTTCCAACCTACATAAGTTCATCTAGCTTAACCCACTTGTCTTTCAAGTCGGGTATTCATACTTATCGACATAGCCTATATATATTAAATCATCCATTCATTTTTTATACCCTTATGTAGGGTAAACTTACATGCATATAACAATCATTCAGCAACTTATTCATTTCATTTTACCATAATTCCATGGATTTTTGCATTTTTGAAATTTACATACCCTATTTATCATTCATTCATACCCATCCTTCCATACAAGTCCATTTTTCAACACATACTTATGTGTTTCTTAAAATTTCTTAAATAGAAACTTTAACCTTAATTCAGTATAATTAAACTCATTAATTAGCATATAATTTAGGGTTCATTTCTGAAATTTTAATCCATGTATTATAGGGTTCCAAAACAACAACTTTTGGACCCGTTTTACCCATTTTCAACGTCTCTTGGGATACTTAAATCAAAACAGATTTTTAATCCCTAAATTTCAGAAATTAATCATGTTTTTATTAACCCAAATTTAGGTTATTAACACATGTTTAAAATCCATATATTAGTTGCTTCAACAACAGCAACTTTCATATACATTTTGGGTACCCTCTACACCCTTCTTTGAACATCCCTTTGCATATCTTTAAAACAATCATATTTAGAGTAATCTTGTTTACCTCTAATAGGTTCAACCCTCATAATAACTTGTTTATATCCCATTATAAGTCAAATTACATCACAAAAACCTAGAATTTAACATTTATCTTGATTTATTCCTTAAGCTGTCCATAATGCTGAATTCTCAAAATCTTGAATTAATATCAAATCAAGTGTTTTTTATCTAAAATTTCTAAAATAATTTAATAAATACATTAATTAATCAAAATAAATATTTATAGTATGAAATATTTAGTATTTCTATTTATTTTGGTATTTTTACTCTGATTGGACAGCAGCATCCCTTTTCAGACAGCTTGAATCACGTAAATTATGGGGTATATTTATACTCATCAAAAACTAATTTTTATTCTGGTAGTGTTGTAATCAATGTGTATTATATATCCTGTAACATTTTCAGCCAAAAATTCCTTTTATAAAAATTATTAAAAATAATTTGGTGCAGCTGATCCTGCCACCCGTTCAATCCTGTCCAGGTTGATTTTCTCGGATTTTTAATTTGTAACTTGCTTATCTTTTTTAGCTAAAAATTCTGTTATTACTTAATCACCCCATATTAAGTCTTTTCACAAATTTTCATGATAAAATTAGTTCATTAACTATTTCTTCCCTATTTTCCTTTCTAGGTCCAGATTTACTACACATAAGTGTAGATTAGAGGATATGGGCTAATTAACCCCCAAATTAAACTTTATAAATAAACTTGATTAATTAGGAATCTTTAATACCTGAAATATGTTACTAAATCATCACATACCTGGATTTTTTTGGAGAGAAATCAATCCTCTATAGGTCTTCCAAGATGGCCTCCTCTTCCTCCTCTTCCTCCTCTTCTCTCTTCTCTCTCTCTCTCTTTCTCTTCTACTTTGCAGGAAAACGTCCAGCCCTTGCTCCCCCTCTTTCCTCTTTTATTTGCCCCTTTTCTTGGTGCTCAAGCAACCCATAGGGCATTTAAGTAATTTTCATTTTCGCCTTCCCAAATTACCCTCATTGCAACGTCCATGAAGCTTCCCACCTTGACTTGCATTTAATGGCTTTCGTCTTTTTGTAATTAAGAAAATCTCATAATAATTATCTTAATCCATTCCTACCATATCGGTCTTCATATCGTTTTATCCATCTTTCTCAAGTTTCGTCTCAAACCGAGTTTTTTAACTCCACTTATGACCACTTGAATTTATCTTTTGGATCTGGGGATAAAAACAATTAATTATCACCCTAATCCCATCATGATTTACTTAATCCAATCCATTCATAAAATTGGACCCACCGTCATGAGCTTACCTTTCAAATTTCATCAAAATCCGCCTTGTAGGCGTCAAGTTATGAATTTTCTATCATTTTTCATCTTAGTTCCACAATTACACTTTAATATCCAAAAATTAAATCATGGTAATTAACATAATTATTCATGACACATTTTCTCCTTTAAATCCTCGTTAAGCCCCTCGGGTCATACCGAGTCACTTTTGGGCTCCGACGATTAAATTTTTAATCACCATTCTTAATTGAACCCTAATTGCAAAATATCATAAAATCCTAAAATCATCCATAAATTCATAAATCATTCAAGGCATACATGTGTCATAATTACATGCCTAATGCCTTAATATGAGTCCTACTTGGGTCTGGGTATCACAGATACCAAACTCTGTGGCGCCCCAAACCGAGACGTCTCTTCCGTACCTCAAGACCTTATTGATTGGTAAATGTAAATCAGGATTGTTGCCCTGATCACGCGTCGGGTTCTTGTTGGATATTTATCCACTTAATCCTAACTCCTTAGGATTTTATATCATGTCATACATTCAATTTCCATCAAATGTCATTTTAGGCCATTATATCATTTGAGAATTACACATCGCATCTCATAATGTTCATACTTAATCATGTCATGATAAATCATCCTTAACAATTGACCATAATAATTTTTCGCCAATCCATAGGCATAAAACATAGCATAATTCTTCTACAACATTGAATAACAATTTAATGTCACCATTCGTATAACCATTCAACCCTTAGGTTCATATACAAGTACTCATGGAAATTCATACATCCTTGAATCTCCACCAGTGCTCCTTGTCTCCTTCCTTTTTTCACCTATCTATGGGTTTGGAAAACAAAACGTGAGTTGAAATTCAACTCAATAAGCAAGCTGTATATTTTTCAGGCAATTCATTTCGAAAACAATATTCTTTAAAAACATTTCCCTCCATTCGGTAGAGACACTTAGCAAGTGATCAACTACCTGTGGAGCAGAAACTTTTTCATAAACCTTTCATAAACATTTAATGAAAATCATTCATGAAAAACCATTCACGTAAACTATTCGTAAATCCTAGTTTTTGGGCATTTCATAAAATTTTCCAAGTCAGCAACTTAGTCCCTAATTTAGCATGATAATCATCCTTAATTAACACTTTATTTAGGGTATTTTTATGAAATTTTAATCCACTAATCATAGGTTTCCAAAACAGCAACTTTGGAACCCGTTTTTCGTCGTTTCAATGCTCTCTTTAACAACATGGTTTAAACAGATTTTTAATTCAAAATTTTCAGCCTTAAACCATGTTTTTCTTAACCAAAATTTATGGTATTAACACATATTTGAATCCCATAATTAAATGGTTACCATACAGCAACTTACTCACCCATTTCGGGTACCATTTTCACCCCATTTGGACATCTTTTCATAAAATTCATAAAAATCAGATTTGGGGCTTATCCTCCCAAATCCTTTTGGGCGTCCAAAGTACCCTAATCCTAGGGTATTTTACCTTACATAACTTCCATAAATCATTTAATATCATTTGCATACCATTTTTAACATAAAAATAGAAAAATTGGGTCATATATGCAACCCTAAGTTCCATACCTTATAAAATCAGCAGCTTATTCATAAATCATCATATGACTTACATTAAATCATGATTTATGTCCTAATCATGATTCTCAACTCATGTAGCAACATTTCATATATATTCAAGAGGATTCAAGTGGTGATTTTCACCAAAAATCACATCTTAGCACCCATTTAACTCCCTTGAATGCTTGCTTTGATTTATGCCATTTAATTTTCATTAAATACCCAATTTAAGGGTATCATAACATGTTCTTTAAGAGGTCTTTTATGAATTTAAATTATGGTTCAAAACCAAGAAGGAAATTTGGAAATTGGAAGACTTAAACTCAACGAGTACCCACCCGATTTGGTTAAATCTTTGCTCCGAGCTTCCCGAGCTTGCTACCAAGATTTTCCTTCCCTTTTTCCTTCTTTTCTTCCTTTTTTTCTCCCTTTCCTTGCTGCTGGGGTCGTGTGGGGCTTGCTGATTTTTTTTTCTCCTTAGTTTCCTCTCTTTTCTCTTTCTCTCTTGCTATGGATGTCCACTTGGGTTTGTTGCAGGAATTTTCCAGAAATTATGTTCCCTTTTTTATCCCATTTGAAGTCCCCATAAATGTGCACTTATCCCTTGACACTTGGCTAATTTTTACCCAAGTAAAATTGGGTAATTATCTTGAAGAAAATCACCAAAATCAAGCATTAAATGGACATGTTGCTGTCCACACATGGGACGTCCACCTTATTGCCACTTTTGCCATTTTGTGGCTGATATTTTCAGCCCATTTAATCCCTCATTAACTATGCTAGAGTTTAGGCTAATTACATGGACATTTTAGGATTTAAAAGAATCAAAAAATCAAATTTTTGGGTGCTAATCCACCCATCTCTTGCCACCTCAACCCCATGCTTAATTGCTTTGTCTTTTCCTCCATAAATGGGTTTCTTCCTTTAGTTATTAATAAAATTCCTTGATAATTATCTTAATCCATTCCCACCATATTGCTTATCGCATCGATTTATCCATCTCGCTCGAGTTTCGTCTGAAACCGAGTTTTTCAACTCAAGTTATGATCACTTGAATTTGTCCTTGGAGTGTAGGATAAAAATGATTAATCATTGCCTTAATCCCATCATGATTTTCGTAATCCAATCCATTCACATGATTGGGCCCACCGTTGTGAGCTTACTTTTCAAATTTCATCGAATCCTCTTGGTGGACTTCGAATTACGATTTTTTAATCATTTTTTACCTTAATTTCATAATTACATTTAGTCTCCATAAATTAATTCATGACTATGAATATGATTATTCATGACACATTGTTACCTTTAAATCCTCATTAAGCCCCTCGGGTCATACCGACTCACTTTGGGCTCCGGCGATTAAATTTTTAATCACCGTTTCCAATGGAAACCTTAATTCAAAATGTGGCATAATTCACAAAAATCATTCAAAATTCAATTACTTCACATATTAATCACATGTATATGTTCAATGCATATATTCGAGTCCTACTTAGGTTGGGGTTTCACACCCGTGTCCTTTTAAATCGGAATCACAGACCGCAGTCTGCATCCATACTCGAAAAATATCATAGACCAAAGTCTATATCTTTAAAAATCATTTTGAAAAACACATAACAGACTGCAGTCCGTGTCAACTTGTAAAGCGAGCACACCCACTTTAAACAAGCTGTCATTTGAAATCTAATTTTAGGATGACCTTCCTTAAATTCTTTTAGAACCATTTTGAGTAAAATATTTTGATAAGCATTTGAAATGTTTGAAAATCATACATCTTAAAACCCTTATAAAATAACTCCAAAACTTTTGGATTTTCAAAAATAAACCATGTATTTTCATAATATTTTCTTGGTTTTCATTTCAAGGCCTTTTGCTTACAAAAGTTATGCAATTATGTCATCCCCTTCTCAACCACCTTAAAATCAAATTATTGTCCACATATCTATCTTATCATTTTTACATAGAGAGGGACTTGCATAATCTTTTGCATGTCATTTTAGCAACCTGAAATCAAACCATTTTATGAAATCAACATGCGGGGTTGATCATCCTTAAATTCCTTTCAACACATCCGTATAAATATTTTTCCAGACATTTTCAACATAGATTTCCTTATCTAAAGGAAATTAAAACTTTTCGAATATCATTTCAAAATATATGGTTTATGTCCAAATCATTGTTTATATTTAAATATCCTGACATATAGAGAAATCAATACATCAATTCCCATTTTCTTTTTTTCTTTCATAAACGTAATTATTTATCATAAAACATCATAAGAGAAATTCAAAACTTATTTACAAACAATACTTTGTGAAAAAGGGTAAAATTCTCTTTTTCTTATAAAATACTTTTGAAACAACCTTATAAAGAACTTGCTTACTTAAAAGCAAATTTCTTAAAACCATCGGCATAAAACATAAAATTCTTTAAAATTATAATCATGGAGAACTTGCTTACTCATAAGCAATTTCTCAATTCCATTAACATAAAGCATTCCCAACATTGGCAACACTTGTGATAAATTATTTATTTATCTTAAAAAATGGCTCTTGCTTCCCATGAAGCAAGCCTTAAGGCTTTTCGTTAAAGCCCTCCTTTTCCAAAACTTGTGGCTTTGCATTAAAACCGTCATTTTCAAAACTTGTGCTTGTCCATTCGTAAAACATTCATAAAAGCATTGACATATCATTATTTCATCATATAAAGAAAAATTAGTAATTTGAAAAGTTCGCTTGCTTACCTGAGATCGCCTTAATTCCTTTTCTTCCATTCTTTTCCTTGCATTTGCCTAGATAAATGAAAACAACATTTCGTTTATTCACATCATCTTCAAATACTTACATCCCTAGGTTTTCCAACCTACATAAATCCATCTAGCTTAACCCACTTGTCTTTCAAGTCGGGTATTCATACTTAGCAACATAGCCTATACACATCATATCATCCATTCATTCATTTCATTCTTAATACCCTTATGTAGGGTAGACTTACATACATATAAAAATCTTTAATTAAATAATTATTTGTAGGTTCATTACCTCCATTTATTATTTTTAACATAATTTTCATTTTTCATATAACGGTGCTCATTTTAAGCACTTAGTTGCTAACTTAGACATCATATAATAATCTCAAAATTTGAGATAATCATTATTTACTTAAACAGTACCTTAATCCACATATTTAATCACTTTTTCATTCATTTTTTCATTTTAATGATTTACATAAACCATTCATCATTTTCTCATGCATATCTCTCCATACATGTCCATTTCTCAACACATAAATCATGTGTTCCTTAAAATTTTTCAACACAGAAACTTGTGTCATAAATCAGAATGATTAAACCCCTTAATTAACATGTAATTTAAGGTTTAATTTCGGATTTATAATCCATTCATCTTAGGGTTCCAAAACAGCAACATTAGAACCCGTTTTTCATCCTTTCAACGCCTCTTTTGATACTTGTCTCTAAATAGATTTTTAATCCCTAAATTTCAGCAATTAATCATGATTTTATTAACCCAAATTTAGGTTATTAATACATAATTAAAATCCAAAATTCTTTGGTTTGCATAACAGCAACTTCCATATACATTTTGGGTACACTTTGCACCCCTCTTTGGACGTCCACATGTATGCCCCTAAAAATTAGATTTAGGGCAATCATCTCAACCCATTTTGAACATACAACATACTCTAAATCTAGGGTATTTTACCCCCTTAATCATCCATAAATCATTTGGGCTAATTCATTTATCATTTTTAACAATAACATGAAAATCGGGTCATATGTGTAACCCTAATTCATATCCTTTCTAAAATTCATAACTTAAGCCCAAAGCAACATATGTAATTCATCTAATCATGAATCATCATGTAATTATGATTAAACATCAAAACAGCAACGTTACATGGGGGTTTAAGAAAATTTCAGCTAGTTTAATCAACCCATTTTCAACCCTAATCACCATTTTTATCCTCTTGAACCCATGCTTCCATTCTTTTCATTCAAACCTTAATCAATACCCTAATCAAGGGCATCATGAATCATACTTTAAGGATTTAATATGAATCAAATTCTTGACCCATAAGTTGAGGTGAAAAATATAGAATTAAGGAACTCAAATCATAAGGTATACTTACATGAAATTGAATCGACTTTGAACACCACTTCGCTAGCTTTGTTCCTCTTCTTGCTTTCCATTTTTCCTTCTCTTTTTCTCCTCCTCAAGCTGCTGAAAAATGGGGACCTGCAACTATCAGAGCATGGACTGGTAAATAGGCGTGGAAAAGTTTAAGTGTAATGATTGAATATGATATGCATGATTTTATGATGATTGCATAAGTGATTATCATGATAGGATGCATGATATATGATGATGATAGTAGTGAAATTTATGATGATGAATAATATCACATGATTGTGATTATGTGAATTGGCATGATAAGATGCTAAGACTTTGTTTTATCTGTGGATGCTTTGATAATGAGCAGGATATGATTAGTTATGATTATATGACTATCTCTAAGGATTTTGAATGCATAAAATGTATGCATGTGATATGATAGCTATGTTTATGAGATTAGATCATATGTCTATGTGATAAGATGATAAGTATGTGATTGAGATGATAGCTATGAGATGAGATGAAATCTAGGTGAATAGATGATAAGCTATATCTATGTGATATGATAGGTATGATACCACAGAAGTTGGTTATCAGATGTTATATTTGTAATCAGGTAGGGCACATCGCCCCGAATTGTCCAAATAAGGTACAAACGTTGCAAAGGCAAAGAAGATCAGCTCAGTCAAGGTTAATAGAAGCAGCTAACCGACAGGTTACCTCTACGAACCTGGTACATGTGCATGGAGTCACGAGAGCAAGAGGATGAGGTGGTTACAAGTATGGATTAAATTTTAAAAATTTTGGCAATGACTTAGTTTGATTTTGATGATAATTATTTAATCATAAATTGCCAATATGTAACCATGCATGCACTACCTGTAGAGGAAACCAACGGGTAGAATTCTCTATATGCAGGATAGCTATGGTTAATTAAATATGGATGATATGATTGATTAGGATAAGAATCCTAGATCATAAAGTACAGAAACTTTGGAATAGAAAATTAAAAATGTTGATGTTCAATGAGAAAAATATTCTGAAGACAAGAATATTTGGAAATTAAGAGAAGAAGTAGAAAGGGAATACCCGATTAATTAAAGAATAGACAGTTTCGGGACGAAACCTGTTAAAAGGGGGGGAGGATTGTGAAACCCAAACCTAAGTAAGATTCAATGTGTGCATTGAACATGTACATGTGACTTATATATGATTAAATGGAATTTTTGGATGATTTTAGGATTTTATGATATTTGGCAATTAGGGTTCAATTAAGAATGGTGATTAAAAATTTAATCGTCGGAGCCCAATATGAATCAAGGTGACTAAAGGGCTTAATGAGGATTAAAATATGCTAATGTAGCATGAATGTTTAGTTTAATTCTCATGATTTAATTAATAAAGATTAAAGTGGAAATTATGGAATTATGTTAGAAAATCATAGAAAAATTCATAACTCAACTCCTGTAAGGCGGAATCAAGTGAAATTTAAGATGAAAGTTAATGAGGTTGGGCTTTGTATTATGGAATTATTGGGTTATGAAAATACTTATTATGAAAATACTTAATGAAATTGGTCTGATGATTTATTGAACATAGCTCAAATCTAACCGTTAACTCTAAATGGCTATTATAACTTGAACTAGGAAAATCAGATTTAGATGAAATTTGAAATGGTTGAATGAAATTGTGAGGTAAATATTTTGGAAGGTTTATATTAAGAATATTATGCTGGAAAAATATCTGAATTGAAAAAGGTGGGCATAGTTGACTTTTACACCTCAAGAGTACCATGTATTTAAGGCAAAAGGTGCATGGATTAAATGCAATTTTTAATGGACCAAATAGGTGTCATATGCAGGTGAAATGCAGGGTATTTATGCATTAATATGTGTGGAAATTCTTTGGATATTTTTCTGGAATTAATGAGCTATGGAAAGAGCTCAAAGTGAGCATAGGTGAGGTGTCCATACATAGACGTTCAAGTGATGTTATTGCTGGATTTTTTAAATTTTTAATTTTATAAATTATGCACATAAATAGCTGTAATGTTGGGATACATAAATGAGCATTTAATTATGTGGAAAATTTCCAAGAAAATTCGTGAACAGCAGCTGCCATGGATGGATAAAAAGTGGACAGCTTGTTGCATGCAAATGACGTGCAAAATAATGTGTGGTTGCTGCCATTTTTGCTAAATTAATTATGCCAAATTAATGCATGAATTGAAGGGTAATTAGGCGTATGATTTACCCTTAAATGGATATTAATAAAAAATAGAAAAAAATATGAAAATGGGCAGCAATGGTGGACGTGATTTGGTGGACAGCTGTAGGGTTGATTTTTGAAAATGGATATTAATGTAAGCAGATTTTTGGTTTTATTAAAATGTGTAAAAATTATTTTACATGGCTAATATTTGTCCAGAACATGAAGGGGATAAGCATACATTAAATTATGTGGAAAATCCAGCTCCAAAGTGGGGCCCACAGCTGGAAATTACAGCTCTATAAAAGGGAATGCACGTTCACATGGCTTGGGTTTTGGAAAAGTTTCTAAGTGCTGGAATTTCATCCCAAGCACAACAGCAGCACGTCCACATTTTTGGCTAGCAAGAAGGAATAAATATAAGGAGAAAGAAGGGGAAAAGGAGGGATCACCGATTTAATCAAGTAAGTATATGATTATTTTGAGTTTATATCTCAAATCCGGAAGTTATATGATGTTGTAAACTAAAATATGAACGGAATAGTAAATGGATGAATTTTAGCATGAAACTTTTTGGGAAGAATAATGATAGAGTGATTAAGGAACTAAAAAATTTTCAGCTTAAAAGGATAATCACATTATAAATTAAAAATCGGAGAAGATTAACCTAAACAGGGTAAAACGGGTGACAGGATCAGCTGTAGAAAATGATTTTAAATAATTTTTTATACAAGGAATTTTGAGCTGAAAATTGTACATGATATATAATACATATTTAATAAAATAAAAATTAGGTTTTTATGGGTATAAATATACCCAATAAATTACGTGATTAAGGCTGTCTGAAAATGGATACTGCTGTCTAACACAGTAAAAAAAACCAAAATAAATAGAAATATTAAATATTTCATGGTGGAAATATTTATTTTGGTTAATTAATGTATTTATTAACGTATATTAGAAATTTTAGATTAAAAATACTTGATTTGATATATAATTCAAAGATTTTGAGATTTCAATACGCCTGATTTTAGCATATGTGGAAAGTTGGAGAAACAATCAAAAATAAATATGAAAACTACGTAGAAATGATACAAATTGATATATATATATTAATAACCTAAATTTGGATTAAGAAAAGTGGGATTATTTTCTGAAAATTCGAATTTATAAAACTATATAGGGTTATGTGTCAAAAGACACGTTAAACGGGTGAAAAATGGGTTCCAAAGTTGCTATTTTGGAAACCTACGATTAGTGGATTTAAATTCCATAAAAATATACTAAGTACAGTGGTAATTAAGGATAATTATCATGCTGAAATGTGAATTAAATTACTGATTTGGGAAATTTTATGAAATGTCTCATATATGTGTTGTTAAATGGCTATATGTGAAAGGATAGACATGCATGAGTGGTAAATGACCTATGTAATTTGGTTTTGTGCAAAAATACATAAAAATATGATCAATTTTGTGAATATATTACTGTTTTGAATTGTATGATGTTAATCTCAAATTTTGGGATTGATTAATGAGGCTTAAGGCAACAACGGGTGCTTAAAATGAGCAACGATGTGTGAATTTTAGTGAAAAACGGCTTAAGGAAGGTAATGAGCCATTAAATAATAATTATTGGATCATTATTATGTGACTGAATGATTACCCTACTTATGGGACTAAATGTGATGTGTAAAAGCCCATGTAATGCACAAGTATGTGCTATACAGGCATAACGACTTGAGAAGTCGAAGGAATTATGTATGTTAAAGGAAATGGGTTGGAAAACTAAGTTGAATGCAAGCAAAGGAAATATATGAATGTTATATCATTCTATATATATATGCAAAGGCAAAGGGATAAGTGAAACGGAAAGCTAAGCAAGCAAGGTAAGCAAGCAGCTTTCTAAATGAGTTTCATTTTGCATGCTTTCTAAGGTATTTAAGGATGACCATTCCTTGTCTAAATGTATGTTGAAATTTTATTTCTATTGAAATAAATGATAGCTTATTGTTTCGAAATTATTCATGAAAATTGATGAAGTATGGATTTGAAATGATGTTTCAAAGGGATGGTGCAAAGAATTCTCTTCATGAGAATGACAAGTTCCATATGTAAGGGGGTATACAATGTCGGGGTGACTAAAAGTCATGCATAGAATGGAAATCAAGTAGCCTAGTCGAGGTAGTAAGTGACAAGGAGTCCCCCTTGACGTTGCTAAGTCGGAAAGGACCAGCGAGGTAGGCTAGTTGAGGTAATAAGTGGACAAGGAGTCCCCCTTGACGTTGCCAAGTCGGAAGGTCCGGCGCGAAGGATGGAAAGGATCATGTCATGAAAGAGGGTTCCCCGTGATAGCGTACCGTCACATGAAGGATAACGTCATCAATGGAAATGATGAATTTGCACATCCAATGTTTATGAAATGTATATGAAAAGTGTTTGAATGATTTATGAAAAGGTTTTTGCTCCACAGGTAGTTGATCACTTGATAAGTGTCTCTACTGAAATGAGAAAAATTCTTTTAAATAAATATGCCTTCAAAATGAATTGCCTGTAAAATATAAGCTTGCTTGTTGAGTTTCGACTCACAATTTCGTTTTCCAAACCCATAGACAGGTGAAAGAAGAGAACTGGCAAAGGAGCAAGGAGTTGACTATTGAGGAAATGGAAGACATTATAAGTTTCATGTTTGTGAAAAACTTATGTCGTATGATTGTAAATACTTTGAGGTTTTATGTTGACATCTATGGTGATACATGCAGTGACATCTGATTTATGAGATGGTTTGAAATATGTTATAAAAATCATGTCTAGTTATGACATTATTGGATGGAAATGACTCAAATATGCATGAAATGAACATATGAGGAATTAAACTCCTATGAAAAGATAATTAATTGGATAAATATCCGTTAAAACCCGCCGCGTGACAGGGCAACAATCCTGATCACGTTTACCAGGTCGAACAATCTTGAAGTAAGGTTGTGACGCTCGGGCTGGGGGTGAAACCTCAACCTAAGTAAGATTCAATGTGTGCATTGAACATGTACATGTGACTTATATATGATTAAATGGAATTTTGGATGATTTTAGGATTTTATGATATTTAGCAATTAGGGTTCAATTAAGAATGGTGTTTAAAATTTAATCACCGGAGCCCAATATGAGTCAAGGTGACTAAAGGGGCATAATGAGGATTAAAAATTTCTAATGTGTCCTGAATGTTTAGTTTAATTTTCATGATTTAATTAATAGAGATTAAAGTGGAAATTATGGAATTATGTTAGAAATTCATAGAAAAATTAATAACTCAACGTCTGTAAGGCGGAATCAAGTGAAATTTAAGATGAAAGTTAATGAGGTTGGGCTTGGTATTATAAAATTATTGGGTTATGAAAATACTTAATGAAATTGGTGTGATGATTTATTGAACATAGATCAAATCTAACGTTAACTTTAAACGACTATAACTTGAGCTAGGAAAATCGGATTGAGATGAAATTTGAAACGGTTGAATGAAATTATGAGATAAATATTTTGGAAGGTTTAGATTAAGCATATTATTCTGAAGAAATATCTAAATTGAAAAAGGTGGGCATAGTTGACTTTTACACCTCAAGAGTACCATGCATTTAAGGCAAATGGTGCATGGATTAAATGAAATTTTTAATGGACCAAATATGTGAAACCCCAACCTAAGGAGGATTAATATATGCATTTAACATGTACATGGGTTTTATATACGATTAAATGGAGTTTTTGGATGTTTATGTGATTTTGCTAATAATGTAATTAGGGATATGGATTAGCAATAATGTTGTGATTAATCATTTTGAGCTAATATGGGACAATGAGATTAGAGTAAATTATTGTTGATGTAAATGTGCAAATATATCATGGAAAATCATTTCCCCTTATTTGATATGAATTATGAGCATTTATATGACAATTGTTAATTTAAGTGGAAAAACATTGAAAAAAATTCATAACTCAACGCCTATAAGGAGGATTTAAGTGAAATTTGAAATAAAAATTAATGATATTGGGCTTGGTATTTTAGAATTAATGGGTTTTGAAAATTTTTGATAAAATGAGAGTTATTATTTATTGATTATATTCCAATTTCAACGTTAACTTTAAACGGCTATAACGGGAGTTAGGAAAATCGGATTGAGATGAAATTTGAAAAGGTTGAATGAATTTATGAGATGGTTATTTTGGATGGATTATATTAATCTTGAAATGTTGGGAAAATACATGCATTGAAAAAGGTGAGCATGGTTGACTAATGCACCTCAAAAGTATCCATCAATTAATGCTAGAGTACAATGCATAATTGCATGATTTTAATGAGAGTTGATGTGTCAAATGCAGCACATTTCTAAGGTATTTTATGCATTAATATAAAATGAAAATATCTAAATAAAATTCTAGCAATGAATGTCCACAATTGATGAAGCTATGAGTGCTCAAGTGAGCATAAGTGAGGTGTCTAAGGCAAGCACATCCATGGGCTGCATTGCTATTTATTTTTTATTTTTTATTTTATAAATAATGCACACATATAGCTGACATGTTGGTATACATAAATGAGCATTCAATTATGTGTAAAAAATGCAAGAAAAATCGTGAATTGCAGCTGCCATGAAAAGGTGAAAAGTGGACAGCTTGTTGAATGCAATTGACGTGCAATGCTAAGTATGATTTCTGCAATTTTTGGTAATTTTTTTTAATACAAAATTAATGAATGAATTAAGGGGTAAATAGGTATATAAATTACCCACATTTTGGAATTTTAAAAAATGGAGAAAATTACTGGAAATTGGGCAGCAAGGGACATGACTTAGAGAGGCAGCTGGACGGTTGGATTTAAAGCAGATTTTTTGAATTTTGAAAATTGGTAAAAACCCATTTTACTTGGCTGGGAATTTGCCAACACATGAAGGGGGATATGCATGCATTGATGGTGAGGAAAATGGCTCAAGAAGTGGGGCCCACAGCTGGAAAAAAATCCAGCTTATAGCCCATGCACGTTCATTTGAGGAGTTGGAAAGTTGGCAAAGTGCTGGAATTTTTCACTCCAAGAAACCAGCAGCTCACATCCCCATTTTATCCCAGAAATAAGGAAGAAAATCAAGGGAAAAAGGAAGGAAATTTGAGAAGGAAATTTGAGAAGAAAATCATCTCAAAGGATTAGGGTTTGGGTTAGCACTAAACCAAGTAAGTATACATGTTGTTTGAGTTGATTATTTTGAGTTTTAAACTCCAAAATGGGAAAATGAAAAGGGATGCTTAAAGAATCTGTAAAATGATGATTTAACATGCTTTTTATTGAATATGGAATGGTTATTAAGCTTTATGCATGAATTTTCATGATTTAGATGATGGAAATGAAGTTGGAATGATATATGTGTGGAAAACTCAAGTTGATAAACCCTAAATCTCCAAGACAAGTTTCTGTTTTGGTTTGATGATGTGATTAGGTTATGAATCATGTATTTATGCAAAACATATGTTGGTTTGTGCTTAAATGATGAATTTTAGAAAATATGGAATGGAAATTGGTAAATATGACCCAAAATCTTTGTTTCTATGCTAAAAATAGTATGAAAATGGGTTTGCATGTTTTATGAATTTTATGTAGGGTAAAATAACCAAGGTTTAATATTTTATGGATTCCCAAAAATATTTGGGAAAAGAAGCCCTAAAACTGATTTTTGAAGATTTTATGAAAATATGTCTAACCGATGTGAAACGGGGCTCAAAACGTGTAGGCAACTTGCTGTTTTGAGAAATGATAATTCATGGATGTTATATATGTGTTAAATCCCTAAATATGGATTAGGAAAAATGGATTTATTTTCTGGAATTTCGTAATTATATGACTGCATAGGGTTATGTGTCAAAAGACACGTTAAAATGGTGAAAAGGGGGTTCCAAACTTGTTGTTTTGGAAACCTATATTGAATGGATTTAAATCTCATGAAAATACCCTAAATGCAATGGTAATTAAGGGTAATTAACCCTCTGAATTATGGATTAAATTTCTGAGTTGAAAATTTTTATGAAAAATCATATGTATATGTTGCCAAATGGGCGTATGTGAAGGAATAGACATGCAAGGATGATGAATGACTTGTGAAATGTGATTTTGTGCAAAAATTCATGAAAATATGATGAATTTCATGATTACATAACTGTTTTGAATTATATGATGTTAATTTCTAATTTTGGAATTATGTAATAGAGCTTAAGGTGATAATGGGTGCTTAGAACAAGCACCGATCTATGAATTTTGGAAAAAACTTTGAAAAATGATAAATGGAGGTTAATGGACCTATAAATGATAACCATTGAATGAATTTTATGTACTTTGCTGTCCACTTGATGGGGTCCACTTATCATTGACTTTTTGGCATTTTCTTGCCACAAAATCCATCCCAAATCATGTCCACATCTCATCCTAGCTGCCTAGGTCATTTAAATACATATTTTGCATTTTTAAAAATTTAAAAAAAATCACATATACAACCACTTGATCGTCCATGTGTGGCCACCTTTTCATGCTCCTTTTGAGCTAATCCATTAGCCAATAAATCATGTCATTAATCACTTGATTTTGTCATGGATTTTATCATTTTAAATAATTCATAAAATTCATGTATAATTATCTCCTTTTGACACCTCATTTATGCCATTAAATATTTAATTTTAACATAAATGAGAGCTTACTTTATGGTGAACAAAAGTCAAAGGTGCTCATCCCTTTTTCATGCAACCATGATCCCATCATCGTTATCTTAATCCAAGCCTCTCATTGCATGGATCTCATAATTTTAACCATTCATTTCAAATTTCGTCTCAGTCCGACTTTTCTAGCTCAAGTTATGATCATTTGAAGTCATCTTTGAAGTCATCCATAATTATCAACATAATCTCTATTAATTAAATCATAATATATGAGGTAATTATCCTCAATATATTCACATTTTCTAATCCTCATTAAGCCTCTTTAATCATATTGACCCGTGTTGGCTTATAATCATTATTCATAATCATTTGCCAAATGCATATATGTAAGCCTTACTTAGGTCTTGGTATCACATAATGGAATTCAAATTTATAGGAGATACATGGATTGGCAGTGGCAGAATTCTACAAGGTAACGGAATCAAGGGCCCCACAAGATTAGCAATGGCCACTGTTTTTAAGCATCTAAAAATCCACTGAAATGCAGTAACTCAACAGATCCAAACCGTCTATTCAATCCAGCAACATTTCATTCTGCCCAGTTAATTTCAAGTTAAAATCTTGCCGTTATTTAATATCCAAGTGGACCATCCAATTAAATCACCATCCATATTGCACCGACTGAGATTTACGCAATTAGAATTTAACGCAAATTCAAATTGCGTCCAGCAAGAGTGGGCCCCACAAAATCATCAACGTCCAGCAGCAAATCTCCACCGTTTAAGTCAGATCACGTCCATGATTCATCAGAATTTAGTGGGCCATTCAAGAGCGTCCAACTCATCTGCACCAATAATCTGTCCAAACCAGCTGATCTCAGCTGTCCAAAGTAAAGATCTAGTGACCAGATTAATTTAGCAACACAGATCACGTCCATCAGCACCATCCATCCACAAATTTCAGCACTGCCCAAAGTCATCTCCGTATCATTTCCGTCCAAACAGATTTCCAATCCGAGCTGTGGACCCCAGAAGTCTAAGGAACGGTTAGCAAAATTCAACGCCCAAGATGATCTGCACCATCCATAAGCCGCCTAGAAAATTAATCCAAGCAGTCCAGAAATTCACAAAGGCCCCACAAGCTGTCCGTCCAGAATACATCACGTCCCTTTAATTCATTAGCACCGTCCAATCCTTAGAAAAATAAGTCATCAATTTTTTTATATGCCCTCAGCACCATCTAACGCATTATACCATTTTCAGAATTAATCACAGTTGTTTAGATTTTTTTTGAGCTATGCGACCGTTAATATTTATGAATGCAACTAGAAAATATATGGACCGTTCATTAGTATGCTTTCAGAAGCAAACGTATTCAGAACGTCCAAGTAAGTGTGCATGATCATGTCAGATGAGGAACAATTGCGTATGATCCAGAACGATGCAATTTTGTGGCTGCGTACACTGCAATTTAACATAAAACTACAACTATAAAAGGGTGTGTGGCCAGCAGAAGGGGGATAGAAAATTCCAGCTAGAATTTTTAGGCAGAAAATTCCAATGGGCAGAATTTAGAGAGAGAGTGAGAGTGAGAGTGAGAGTGAGAGTGAGAGAGAGAGAGCAAGGAGGTGGAGAGCACGGGCAAGAGGCGGACTATGAAACCCCAATCTTAGGCACGTGTATAATGTATTAATAAAATATATATTCATGAGTATGAAAACATATGTATTAGAGGTTAAAGAAATGCAATTGTGTGATTAAACCACGTGAATAGTGTACATGAATAATAACATAAATAGTAAAGTGAATAGTAACCGAGGTGATTAAGAGTTAATCATGTAGATTAACCTAATCACAAAATGACAAAAAGGAGATTTAATCACTACAGGATGAAATAGCAATACTTTTTTATATTTTAATGGAATTTTGAATTTTAGTGAAAAATTGAAGGAAAAATCATAACTTGCAATCCGGATGTCGGATTGAGATGAATTTTTTTATGGATGGTTAAAAATTCATGATGAACATGATGAATGGGTTAAGATGTGATGAAAATCACAAATCAAGAGCCAAGATGGCACATCAAATGAAGATAAAAAAGTAACTCAACTTTACATTAATTAACTTTTGACTTTTTATTTAAAATAAATAATTGAAAAATAAAAAATTTAATGAACAGCAGCTATTGCAGGAGCATAGTAGGGGGGTGGTTGGGAAAATTTGACCAAATCAATGGTCCATGATCATCATCATCATCAACCAACGGCTAGGATTGAATTAGCTTAAAATAAATAATTTTAATAAATAAAAAATCAATGAAAAATAGGGCTGCCATAGGGGAGGCGTGAACAGTAGCTAGGGTGGCTGCTCTTGGCTCAATGCATGTAACGCCCCATTCCTAGAAATACTTAATAACTAGTCAATGGGTACTACACAACCTAAGAAAAATTCGGCAGCATTTCCCCATAATATACAAGGGGTAATATGGAATACATGACCTGATATTCATAAACATTTCAATTTGTAACATTCAATCCTATATTTATATACTTGCATCTTCATATAATAAGGACATTCATATAGAAAGAAAATCATTGAATGTTACCCATACACATCAAGCAAACCTAATGATTATGCATATGTGCATCCACAAAGATTATAATCCAATCCGAAATACCAAATACAATTGTTTATCAAAGTAAATTTGTCTCAATAATTGTCTACATATACGAATATCAAAAGAGCACAAATTTTCAAAGAACTGAAATTAAAGTTATTGTGCTATGGTCTCCCAAATGTGATCTTCAACTTATCCCATCTTGAAGTTCTCCACCTGGCCTGTGATCTAAAGGCAAAATAATAAACAATATGAGTCTAAATAGACTCAGCAAGTAGATAGTGGTTAGCACAAAGTGAAAATAAGTAAATTCTGGATGCACATGTTGTGTTCATGATAAGACATATGGGTCCAAACACCCACTCCCAAGATCGTATGCATAAAACCACATATAAATAAGAGAACACGAACAATCCTCTACTCATGTCTATCAAGGGCCATGAACAACCCTCTCCCCATGTCAATCAGGGCCATGAACAACCCTTTACAACCAATCATTTTAAACAATACATTATACATAACAGACAAGGATAAATGCCACAAACCACACATACAACATCGGCAAGGTTTACTTTAAATTCAACACACAAAACTGTCATACAAGCATTTTACCAAACACATGATAGGTGCAAAATAAGGGAACCCTCAATTTGTACTCTCGTTTGAGCCGAATTAATTAATGTCACATTTAAAATATAGAAACTGTTAACGAATCCTTTACTTCATAGAAATCGCACATTCACAGCAAATTCCCCATGAACCCCTAACTGTTACGAACCCTACGCCCCATACCACGAAATTATTTAATGCTACACACTCCCACCAGTCCCACATCATGTTTAGCATGAAATTTTATCACTAAATTAAGAAGGGGCAACATCTACTTACCTGGATCGTAATTTCTCGCAAAAACAGTGATCCTAACTTGGATCGCAGAGATTCAGAGCTTCCACGATTGGAGTCGACAATCTTCAAGCAGTCGGTAGAGCTTTCTTCAAGGAATCTATGCCTAGACCGAACTGATGGTAGGGAAAGAAGAGAAGAAGCAGAGAACGGGAAGAGAAGAAGAAGGAAAGATAGCCGGGTGCGGGATGAAAATAAACCCTAGCACGCGGGCTTCCCTAATTACTGAACCTCATCGGGTCGGGTCGAAGCATTGGTCGAGTCTAATTGCAATTAATAATTTACTCTCCCACTCATAAGACTTAATAATTAAAAATTTCTCCGGGGGCGCTGTCCCCTTGACCCCTCGCGACCTGACCGGGCAGGTCGAACCCCGTACCTACTCTACGAGGGGAACAATAGTCATAGTGTTCATTAATGGAATGCTAATTATACACCTTTAAATTTATACTCAATGTGCTAAGATCATAATACATGCACATATGCACTATACATCCCCTAGATGTCGTGTCCATATATGTTATGTGTCCATTAACATCATAAATTCCTACTAGCATGTTCATAAGTTACCTCATAAATAGAGAAGGGTTATAATAAAAAATAAAATAAAATATCTGGTCCTCACAATGCACCTTTTAAAATTATAAAAAAATACAGTTTATAATTAAATACCTAAAGCAAGGGGGGGTAAATTCCAATTTGATGAAAAATCAAAAAGTATAAATAGGGGGCAGGGGTGGACATCCAAGGCACTTCATCCCAGCTCCATTTGAGCATTTTTCACCCCCACCACGTTTTAGCCTTGAGGAGAAAGAAGAGAAGAAAGTGTGAGAAAAAGAAGGATATCTTCACTTCGGGTAAGTGATTTCTTCCTAAATTTCTTTTGGGTGTTAAGTAAGGTAAAACTATGCTTAGATAATGCCTAACCATGAGAAAATAAGTAAATTTATAATGCTTAATTGGAATTATGTCGAAACATCGAAAATTTGGAGCAAAGATGGAACATTCGAGAAGATATATGATATGTGAAAATAATGCTCCAAATTTGGTAAATGATGATTTGGGATGTATGAATATGATAAATATGATGTTGGAATTATGATATATTAATTTCATAATTTTTGAAATTAAGGATTATGCTTAAGTGAATTTATGTTGATTTTTAGTATATGGAGAAAATAATTTATTCAGTCAAGTTAACAATGATAAATTCCAAATTCATGAATTTTTTCATGATATACTACCTGAGAACTATATCATGGTATTTTTTATTTTCGGAACCCATGAACAGTAACCCACGTTGCTTTGAACATTAACCTCAGGTGAACAATAAACGTGAACAGTAATTTGCTACAGTACTATGAACAGTAACAGCGTGATTTTGGGAAAAATTGAGATTTATTTTATATTTTATGAGGATATATGGATGGAATTTTTAAAAGATTTATGGATAAAAATCCATATAAGGAGGTAATGAATAAGTATATTTATAAGATTAACCTCTAAAGAAATGAGGTAATAAATGACTATAGAGCATGCATGGGAAGCAAACTAGAACATGGAATGATATAGATAAAATATCATTTTTCCTTGTATAGGAAAAGGAAAGGAAAAGGTGGAGGACACGGGCTGAGGAGGTAAGCAATCACAACTTTGAAAATCTGATTTTATTGCTTCATTGTAAGCAAGCAAACTTTTTTTTAAAATGTGATTTTATTGCTTCATTGTAAGCAAGCACAATTTTGAAAATATATTTTATTCTCAAATATTTATGAAATGTGTTTAAGGGTGACCATTCCTATAATGTTTTGAAATGATGAATGTTTATGAGTTTTTATGAAAAGTCATGCTGGCATATTGATATCATGTGATGTTCATGGACATGTGGACATGTATGATGTATAATGAAGAGGCTTTAGTGGAAGTAGAAAGCAGATCAGAGAGTCCCCCTTCACTATTGTCGAATCGTATGGGCTGTGTGCTGACGACGTCCTCCCCAGAGGTGGAGGCAAAGGAATGTTATGTGTGAATGAATGCATTGCATTTTCATACATGGAATGAAAAGGAAAGCGTGGATTTGAAAAGATAGTTTTAAATGATGGTGCAAATAATTCTCTACATGAGAATGACAAGTCACCTGGTGTAAGAGATATATAATGACGAAGAAATCAAAAGTCATGCATGTAGGAACCATGTAGGCGTCAAGAGGAAGACAGGTTCCCCTTGATGAGGCCAAGTTGGAGACAGCCGGCGTATTGGACCATGCTATGTGAGATGTTCCCTGGGCTAGCGTACCCACACACGAAGGTTTATGTCAGGAATGGAAAAAGAAGCATTTGCACATCCAATGTTTGTGAAATAATTTTTATGAAAAAGTTTCTATTCCATTGATAGTTGATCACTTGCTAAGTATCTTCTATCGAATGGATAGAAATGCATTTATGAATGGTTTACATGAATGGTTTACAAGAATGATTTTCATGAATAGTTTATGAAAGGTTTCCAAAAATAGTTTACGAAAAGGTTTCTATTCCGTTGGTAGTTGATCACTTGGTAAGTGTCTTCTACCGAATGGAGAGGAATGCATTTAAAATAAAAAATACTTGCTTATTGAGTTTCGACTCATGTTTTTTTTTCCCAACCTCAGACAGGTGTAGGGAAAGTCAAGAGATGAACGACATGTGTTGCTAAAGGAAAAGAGGAATCTACAAAGGTTAGTAGATTTTTGTATGAATAAAGGCCCTAATGGGATAGGTGAAAAAGACATAGATTGTATGAAATTATGAAGTTATGAATAATATAAAAAATTGATGATTTATGATGATATGGATGAGTCCATTATGAATGATGATGAGTATATATTTATGTGATGAAAGAAAAGAAAAAGAAATAAATAAAAAACAATTTTGGACAAGATCCAATTAAGAACCCGCCGTGTGATCAGGGCAACAATCCTGAGTCACATTTACCAATCGACAAGATCTTGGAGTAAGAACTATGTGGACGCCTTGGTTCGGGGCGCCACATGGACCGGCGAGTTGCGTGGAGCGGCCGACACACCATAGGAGGCTTCAAACCAATAAGCTTTCCTATCATTTCCCTTTTTAATTTTAATTGTCTTGTTTAAGATGGATTTTAATTTTAATTTTTTTTTACTTAAACATGCTTGGCTAAACCCTAAATCTAGGGTTTAGGATGTATCATGCGTATAATGTAGTGTGGTGTGGGTTTTTAATTTCTTTATGATGGATGTTGTTGTTAATTTAATATCTTATGATTTTTAATGCCTGTTTAGTACATTGGCCCATACTTTGGCATGATTCCATATATTAGGTGATAGAACCGAGAGGTGGAAACTTAATACACGATAATCAAGATATTAAACATGGAAATCTAAGACCATGAGAATAGGCATGATGACCTTGAGGAATTCCATGAACAAACCGCAGAATTTAATGGATTCTAATTAACTTAATCCCATGAGAATAGGTGGTTAAGAAAATTAGGGTACGCGTTGTAGGTTTCAAGAGAAGGTGCAAGAATAAATTAAGATTTGTTCTCCTTTAACAAACAATATCCAAATTAAATAATTACACCACTACCCGTTGCAAAAGACGCATGTGAAATCTTAGACCCTAGGTACTCGCACTCTCGTTCTCTACTCGTTCTAATTTGTAATTTTCTCTTCCCATTTTACTATTTCTTTTTCATTTTATTTACTGTATTATCTTTCCACTTTTTTATTCCATTTTATATCCGACACGGAAGCATTTAAAAGCAAAGTTTATAGTCCCAAATTTCCTGTGGATCGATAATTCATATACTAGAATCTACGACCCGTGCACTTGCAGTGAAATTGCAAATAGTTATCACTCGCGTTTTGCTTTTCCCAAACCTTAGACAGGTACCGGGAAACTCAGGAGGTTGCGAACCTAAGTAATGAAGGAAAGGTACGAGATGGTAGCCATGTGGGCTATAATGAATGGGATATCATGATTTAATGTTCTAAGGTATGTTGATGTATATGTGAACTTATTTAGAGTTATAAGTTCTATATGAACCAATGATTGAATGTATGTATGTATGAGAATGAAATGTCATGATTAAGTCAAGAAGACTCTTATTGTAGAAGAGCAAGATGAGATGCTATGAATGATATATGCAATTTATTACAAGTGTATCATTGTTTGTAAGATGAATGGTGTGGAATGTAAATCCATGAAATGATGATGAAACGAAAAAAAAGTTTTTTTTGGACGAGATCCAATTAAGAACCCGCCGCGTTATCAGGGCAACAATTTTGAATCACATTTACCAATCGATAAGGTCTTGGAGTAAGAATGTGACATCTCAAGTTGGGGCGCCGCAGAGGTTGGTATCATAGCAAGGATTGGTAAATAAGCGTAGAAAGAAAAGATTTGATATGGAAGGCACTAAGGAGCCAACTTTCTAAGTGATTGTTGGTCTAGAGTTTATATTTATGACAAAATGACAGATTATGCAAATATAGTCTAAATGTGTAAGGAAAAGCAACTTTACACTATGAAAGGCGAAGATATAAATGAGAAATTTAGGAAAAAAGAGTTTCCTTTTGATCCTTTTATGGATGTATGATGTTTGATGTTAAGAAAATATAAGTGCATTTGGTTTCATTCAAATGCTAAGTTCATATGAAAGAATGAAGGTCATTGACTTTTCTAGATCATATAATTGACTATGTATGATGTGAATGATTCTATGATAAGAGATGATCATATTGATATGATTTTACATGTTGTTTTCTACAACATGCCTATCACCTTTGTTCTTGAATAAGGGAAAGGCAATTGCAAATATGTGTCAACAGGGAATAAGAGAAGCCAGTAATAAATCTAATCGACCAGGGCAAAGAGAACAAGTAAGACCAAGGGCTCGTCAACGATGGGCAAATATAAACCTTGAGCCAAAGGTCGAAGGTGGAGCCGCTGCAAGTAACACCTCACAGGTAAAAAGAGTGGAGATAACTACAATTGTGGAAGGAGCTGTGCAGTAGGCCACTCGAGATTGGGCGGCCCAAGCAGCAAAAGTAATACAAGATCTTTGGGAAAAAACCCAACAGGACCAATTAGAAGAAGGTAGAAAGGATGGACCGGTATAGGTAATAACCCTTAACCTAATACCCAAACATTTAAGGATTAATAATGCTATGATAGAAACAAATGGGAAGGATATGAATGCCCTTCTAGCTTAGTATCCACCTAAGTTCACAGATGAATCAAATCCTATTCAGGCTGAGCAGTGGATGACTAAAATCAAGAAGTTGTTTAAAGTTTGTAAATGTAATTTTATGTGATACCCAAGCATTGATTGACAATGCTTATGAATGGTGGCAATGTTTATGAGTGATAGGAAACCCTAATGGCTATTATGCCATAATCAAGGAAGGTAACATGGCAAATTTTTATGAAATAATTTAATAACAAATATCTTCCAATAGGACACCAGGATATAACATATGTTGATAGTGAATATGTACAATCAGGGCAAGGACAACTTGACCCTAAAGACTAAGGAACCTGGTGTAGAGAAAGAAAGGAGTAAGAAAAGCTAGCTCAACCAAAGCTAATTACAGCTACCGGTTGATAGAAAGTCTCTGCAAATTATTGCAGAAAGGCGTAGCAAACCATGTCTAGTTAGCATGGATGGAAGGAAAAGAAGATTACATATACGATGCCATAAAGTTTGGTATCATGTATCATAACAAGGGATGGTAGATAGATGAAGAAAAATGAAGGCAAGAAAAATTGTCGAGATTCTCTTCAATTCTGATGTGCTCGGAAGATAGGTATGAGAGAAATTATCTCTCTATGATGTTTATAAGAAATGAGATTAGAAAGAATAATAAGGACCCTTACTGGTTTATGGAAATTGAAGAGGGAGACAAGGAAGAAAATATTTTAGACTGGTTTATTAACAATGCTCTTATTAGGAAGTTTACGCTGGAATAACCTAGTTGTAGACATTATGAAGTGAGAAGGAATGGATGGTTTAGCAAAAGTATCTTTTGCTAAGATATATATGAAATTATATGTGAGAGCAACTTTTGCTCTATGTTATAGAATGAAGGTACTTATGATATATGAATATTATGTGAAGATGATTGCTATTAATCTCTACTTGATAGGAATGAATGGGTAGCTTAAATCTTACCCTATGATAAGATGAGAAATTCTATAATTTCTCTATGTATATGTGGCGCCCCAGCCCGAGACGTCACTTCCTTACCTCAAGACCTTATTGATTGGTAAATGTGAATCAGGATTATTGCCCTGATCACGCGGCGGGTTCTTAATTGGAACTCGTCCAAAAAATTTTTTGTTTCTTTATTCATCGTCATTTCATTTATAACATAAGCAATGGTACACTTGTATTCACTTGTACAAATCCTTTATAACTTCTCAACATGCACTTATACATTAAAGGTCCTCTTGCCCTAATCATGGTATTTCCATTGCATACGTACATATATTCAAACATTAGTTCACCTAGAACTCAGAACTTTAAATAAATTCATACACGTCAGCATACCTGAATATTTTCATTCATATCATTTCACTCACCATGGCTAATACTTTTAGCCCACATGGTACTATCTCGTACCTTTTCTCCATTCTTTTTCTTGCCTTTGCCTAAATAAATGAAAATAACATTTCATTTATTTGCAACATCTTCAAATACTTATATTCCTTAGGTTTTTCAACCTACATAAGTTCATCTAACTTAACAACTTACATAATCCATATATCATTTATTCATACCCATCTTTTCATATACGTCCATTTCTCAACACATAAATCATGTGTTTCTTAAAATTTCTCAAAACAGAAACTTGTCTCTAATTCCAGCCTAATTAGACCCCTTAATTATCAAATAATTTAGGGTTTAATTTCGGATTTATAATCCATTTATCACAGGGTTCCCAAAAGAGCAACTTTAGACCCGTTTTTCGTCGTTTCAATGCTCTCTTTAGCAACATGGTTTAAACAAATTTTTAATATAAATTTTTCTTCCTTAAAACATACTTTTATTAACCCAAATTTAGGTTATTAACACATATTTGAATCCCATAATTAAATGGTTTCCATACAGCAACTTTCATATACATCTTGGGTACCCTTTGCACCCCTCTTTGGACATCCCTTTGCATATCTTCAAAAAATCATATTTAGGGTAACCTTGTTTATCTCTAATAGGATAAACCCTCATAATCACTTGTTTATATCCCATTATAAGTCAAATTACATCATAAAAACCTGGAATTTAACATTTATCTTGATTTATTCCTTATGCTGTCCATAATGCTGAATTCAGGCACACTGAATTCTCAAAATCTTGAATTAATAACAAATAAAGTATTTTTGAACTGAAATGTCCACCATACCTTAATAAATACATTAATTAACCAAAATAAATATTTTCAGCATGAAATATTTAGTATTTCTATTTATTTTGGTATTTTTAGTCCGCTAGACAGCAGCATCCCTTTTTAGACAGCCTGAATCACGTAAATTATGGGGTATATTTATACCCATAAAAACCTAATTTTTATTTTATTTGTGTGATACTCAATATATCTTATATATCCTGTAAACGTTTCAGCCCAAAATTCTTTGAATAAAAATTATTAAAAATCATTTGGTGCAGCTGATCCTGCCACCCATTCAATCCTGTCTAGGTTAATTTTCCAGGATTGTTAATTTGAAATTGCATATCCTTTTAATCGAAAAATTGGGTCATTCCTCAATCACCCCATCTTGAGTCTTTTCAAAAAATTTCATGATAAAATTCGTTCATTAACTATTTCTTCCCTATTTTCCTTTCTAGGTCCAGATTTACTGCACATAAGTGTAGATTAGAGGATATGGGCTGATTAATCCCCAAATTAAACTTTACAAATAAACTTGATTAATTAGTCATATTTAATCCTTGAAAAATGTTCCTAAATCATCACATAGTTGGATTTTTTTTGAGAGAAATCAGTCCTCAATAGGTCTTCCAAGATGGTCTCCTCTTCCTCCTCTTCTCTCTCTCTCTCTCTCTCTCTCTCTCTCTCTCTTTCTCTTCTCCTTTGTTGGAAAATGTCCAGCCCTTGCTCCCCCTCTTTCCTCTTTTATTCGCCCCTTTTCTTGGTGCTCAAGAAACCCATAGGGCATTTAAGTAATTTCTATTTTCAACCTTCCCAAATTACCCTCATTGCAACGTCCATGAAGCTTCCCACCTTGACTTGCATTTAATGGCTTTCGTCTTTTTGTGATTAAGAAAATACCATGATAATTAGCTTAATCCATTCCTACCATATCGTTCGTCAAATCTTTTTATCCATCTTTCTCAAGTTTCGTCTCAAACCGAGTTTTCTGACTCCACTTATGACCACTTGAATTTATCTTTTGGATTTGGGGATAAAAATAATTAATTATCACCCTAATCCCATCATGATTCCCTTAATCCAATCCATTTATAAGATTATGCCCACCGTCGTGAGCTTACATTTCAAATTTCATAGAAATCCGCCTTGTAGGCATCGAGTTATGAATTTTCTCTCATTTTTCATCTTAATTCCATAATTATACTTTAATCTCCATAAATTAAATTATGGTAATTAACATGATTATTCATGACACATTTTCACTTTTCAATCATCGTTAAGCCCCTCGGGTCATACCGACTAACTTTAGGCTCCGGTGATTAAATTTTTAATCACCGTTCTTAATTAAAACCCTAATTACAAAATATCAAAAATCCTAAAATCATCCATAAATTATTCAAGGCATACATGTATCATAATTACATGCCTAATGCCTTCATATGAGTCCTACTTGGATCCGGGTATCACAATCCTTCCCCCTTATAATAGGTTTCTTCCCGAAACCTATTACATTTCAAATGTCGGGGGTCAAGTTCATATAAATTTGCTAACTTATCATCTTCCTCCAATATTTTAATGGTTCACTACGCTTCCACTGCGCTACTCTGTCTTAGTGGCATTTTTAGCCTTGGTCCAATAGACCTATCCCTTGTCTTTATTAGTTCCTGTTTCCTGTTCCCATAGGGACGTCTTATTGAAATTGTCCTTTTCTTTATGTCATTCATCTATTATTCCTATGGTAGACATACTATTATTCTTATACATAGAGAAATTATAGAATTTTTCATCTTATCATAGGGTAAAATCTAGGCTACCCATTCATTCGTAGAAATCCATAGCAATCATTTTCACATTTCATCAATATAACATAATACATTCATTTTATAATATAGAGTAAAAGTTGCTCTCATATAGAGTTTCATACATGAAATTTAATATATGTCTTAGCAAAAGACATTTTTGCTAAGTTATCCATTATCTCTCCTCTTATAATGTCTACCATTAGGTTTTACCATCGTAGACTATCCATTAGGAATACCGGTACTAAATCAGTCTAAAATATTTTCTTCCCTTTCCAGTTTTCATAAACTAGTAAGGGCCTTATTATTTTCAATTTTTCAAATCTCATTTCTTATGAATATCTTAGAGAAATAATGTGGCGCCCCGAATCGAGGCGTCCACATAGTCCTTACTCCAAGATCTTGTCGATTGGTAAACGTGACTCAGGATTGTTGCCCTGATCACACGGCAGGTTCTTAATTGGATCTCGTCCAAATTTTTTTTCATTTCTTTCTTTTTCTTTTCTTTCATCACATAAACATATACTCATCATCATTTATAATGGACTTATCCATATCATCATAAATCATCAACCATCAACTTCTCATATTATTTATTATTTTATAATTTCATACAACCTATGTCCTTTTTCATTATATCCCATTAGGGCATACATTCATATTTCAATATACAAAGGATTACATACCTTTGTAACTATGCTTCTTTCATTCATTCATCATATCACTTACAGGCAAATCAACCTGATCTTTTTCATCACTTGGCTTTCTTGCACCTGTCTGAGGTTGGAAAAACAAAACATGAGTCGAAACTCAATAAGCAAACATTTTTCTTTCGTTTAAATGCATTTCTCTCCATTTGATAGAAGACACTTAACAACTGATCAACTACCAATGGAATAGAAACCTTTTCGTAAACCCTTTTTGGAAACCTTTATAAACCATTCATGAAAATCATTCATGTAAACCATTTGTAAATGCATTTCTCTCCATTCGATAGGAGACACTTAGCAAGTGATCAACTATCAATGGAATAGAAACCTTTTCATAAAAATCATTTCATAAACATTGGATGTGCAAATGCTTCATTTCCGTTCCTGACATAAACTTTTGTGTGTGGGCACGCTAGCCTAGGGAACATCTCACGTAGCATAGTACAATACGCCGGCTGTCCCCGACTTGGCCTCATCAAGGGGAACCTCTCTTCCTTTTGACGCCTACATGGTTCCTAAATGCATGATTTTTGATTTTCCCGGCATTATATACCTCTTACACCAGGTGACTTGTCATTCTCATGTAGAAAATTATTTGCACCATCCCTTAAAAACATCATTTCAAATCCATGTTTTCCTTTTCAATCCATGTATGAAAATGCAATGCATTCGTTCACACATAATATTCTTTTGCCTCCACCTCTAGGGAGGACGCCATCGGCACACAACCCATACGACTCGGCAATAGTGAAGGGGGACCCTCTGATCTGCTTTCTACCTCCACCAAAGCCTCTTCATTATACATCATACATGTGCACATGTCCATGAACATCACATGATATCAATATGTCGGCATCATAAAAACTCATAAACATTTATCATTTCAAAACATTATAGGAATGGTCACCCTTAAACACATTTCATAAATATTTGAGAATAAAACATATTTTCAAAAGGGTTTGCTTGCTTAGAATGAAGCAATGTAATCACATTTTCAAAGTTGTGCTTGCTTACCTCCTCAGTCTGTGTCCTCCACCTTTTCCTTTCCTTTTCCTATACAAGGAAAAATAATATTTTATCTATATCATTTCATGTCTTAGTTTATTTCCCATGCATGCTTTATAATTTCATATATTTTGAATTTATCATCATTAACTTGGCTAAATAAATCATTTTCTCCATATACTAAAAAATCAACATAAATTCACTTAAGCATAATCCTTAATTCAAAAAATCATGAAATTAATATATCATCATTCCAACATTATATTTATCATATTAATTCATCCCAAATCATCTTTTATCAATTTTGGAGCATTATTTACACATATCATATGCTATCTTCTCTAATGTTATATCTTTGCTCCAAATTTTCGATGTTTCGGCATAATTTCAATTAAGCATTATAACTTTACTTATTTTCTCATGATTAGGCATTATCTAAGTATGGTTTTACCCTACTTAACATCCAAAAGAAATTTAAGAAGAAATCACTTACCCGACGTGGAGATATCCCTCTTTTTGTCACACTTTCTCTCTCTAACTTTCTCCTCTTCTTTCTCCTCCAGGCTAAAATGTGGTGGGGGTGAAAAATGCTCAAATGGAGCTGGGATGAAGTGCCTTGGACGTTCACCCATGCCCCCTATTTATACTTTTTGATTTTTCTTTAAATTGGAATTTACCCCCTGCTTGAGGTATTAAATTATAAAATGTATTTTTTTATAATTTTGAAAGATGCATTGAGCCAAGAGCAACCACCCTAGGCCTGCTCCAGCCCCCTATGGCAGCCCTATTTTTTTAGATTTTTTTATTTATTAAAATTAATTAATTTAGGCTAATTCAATCTTAGCCATTGATTTATGATCATGATGAATTTGGATCGTTGATTTTGGTCAATTATCCAACCACCCCCCTGCAATTGCTTCTGTTCATTTATTATTTTTATTTTTTTAATTATTTAATTTAATAAAAAGTCAAATAGAATTTAATGAAAAAGATAAGTTACTTTTTGATCTCCATTTGACGTTTAATCTTGACCTTGATTTGTGATTTTCATCACATCTTAACCTATTCATCATGTTCATCATGAATTTTTAACCATCCATAAAAAAATTCATCAAAATCCGATGCCCGGATTGCAAATTATGAATTTTTCTTTAATTTTTCACTAAAATCCAAAATTGGATTAAAATATAGAAAAGAATTGTTAGTTCGTCTTGTAGTGATTAAATCTCCCTTTTTGCCTTTTTGTGATTAAGTTAATCCAAATGATTAACTCTTAATCACCTCGGTTACTATTCACGTACTATTCATCCGAATTTTATAAATAATTAGTTTAACCTCTATTCCCATATATTTCATATGAATGTATATTTTCCAAATATATTACCTAAGGTTTACAACCCTAGGGTTTTATACACGTGTCTAAGATCGGAGTTTCACAAATAATTTCTCTCGTACCTATCTTTCAATCACATCGGAATTGAAAAGAATTTCGGCAATTATTCTTGCCTTCATTTTTTTTCATTTATCTACCATTTCTTGCTATGTGTGAAACCCCGACCGTATGCGTGTCATTTCGATATTTGTAATTTTGTAATTATTTTATGAATAAATGAAAATTCATGAATTATATTGATGGATATACGACGTGAATAGTGACGTGAATAGTGACGTGAATAGTAACTGGGGACTAAGACACGTGATTAAGAGTTAATCACTTGGATTAACTTAATCACAAAAAGACAAAATGGTGATTTAATCACTACAAGACAAAATAGCAATTCTTTTGGATATTTTAATTCAAATTTGGATTTTTGTGGAAAAATAGAAAAAAATTCATAAATTGCAATCCGGGCGTCGGAATTCGATGAAATTTTTTATGGATGGTTAAAAATTCATGATGGACATGATGAATGGGTTAAGATGTGATGAAAATCACAAATCAAAGGTCAAGATGAAACGTCAAAACAAGATCAAAAAGTAGCTAACTTTTTAATAAAAGCTACTTTTGACTTTATAAATAAAGTAAATAAATAAAAATAAAAAAATTAAATGCAATGGCTGCTGCTGCAGGGATGTTGCAGGGGGAGCAGCTGAAAAAGTTGACCAAAATCAATGGTCAAAATTTATCCTAATCAAAAATCAATGGCTAGGATTAATTTAGCTTAATTTAATTAATTTTAAAAATAAAAAAATAGGTGGAAAATAGGGCTGCAATAGGGTTGCTGGAGCAGGCCTAGGGTGGGCAGCACAGGGCTCAAAACATTTTTCAAAATTAAAAAGAAATACCAATTTATAATTAAATACCTCAAAACTAGGGGGTAAATTCTAAATTCTTGAAAAATCCAACCCTATAAATAGAGCAGCAGGGGAGAACGTCCAAGGCATCCAAAACCAGCTCCATTTGAGCATTTTTCACCCCCACCACGTTTTAGCCTTGAAGAATAGAAGGTTGGAGAGAGAAAGTGTGAGAAAAAGAGGCGTATCTCCACTTCGGGTAAGTGATTTCTACCCAAATTTGTTTTGGATGTTAAGTATGGTAAAACCATGCTTTGATAATGCCCAAGAATGAGAAAATAAGTATAGATATAATTTTTAAATGGAATTATGCCAAGACATCAAAAATTTGGAGCGAAGATAGGGTATTCGGGAAAATAGCATATGGTATGTGAAAATAATGCGCCAAAATTTATATATGATGATTTGGGATATATTATTATGATAAATATGATGTTGGAATGATGATATATTAATTTCGTAATTTTTAGAATTAAGGATTACGCTTAAGTGAATTTATGTTGATTTTTAGTATATGGAGAAAATGATTTTTTTCACCAAGTAAATGATGATAAATTCAAAATGTATGGAATGTCCTATGATATACTAGGCATAAGGTATGTCATGGTATTTTTTATTTTTGGAAAAAATATCAATTTTTGGAACCCATGAACAGTAACCACGTCTTTGTGAACAGTAACTCGGATGAACAGTATATATGCTACAGTGATGTACTACAGTAATAGCTACAGTGATATGCTACAGTAAACAGCGTGATTTTGAAGAAAATTTGAGATTAATATTTAAATATGATGATGAAAATTTTGAAGAACCTATGGATAAAAATATCCACATAAAGAAATAATGCCCAAATATATAGAGCATGCATGGGAAGCAGCTTGAATAGAAGAAATGAAAATATCATTTCTCCTTGAATAGGAAAAGGAAAAAAGAAGGTCGAAGACAGCTCCTTAGAAGGTAAGCAAGTTATATGTTTTGCAAATTATTTCTAAAATGCTTGAAAATTGTTTTCAAGTTGCTTTATGAAATTTATTCAAGGTTGACCATACCTATAACTGCTTTACATGACTGAAGTTCATTTTGTGAAATTATTTATAAATGCTTTTTATGAAATTGTTATGATTTGCAAATATCATGCCGGCATGTGTATGAAAATGAGCATGTGCAGGAGGAATAGGCCTTAGTCGAGGTAGTAAGCGGACCGGATGTCGCCCTCGCTATTGCCAAGTCGCTTAATAGGCCCAGGCGGCGGCGACCTCCCTGAAATAGGAGCATGTATGGGATGGGCGCCTAGCTAGTGTCGCATCCAAAGGAATGTCATGAATGCTATGTATGCATTGCATTTGCATTTTATGAAATGCATGAAAATGATTGAAAAATTATGTATAGCTTGCTTACTGAGTATTATTAGTCACCCATGCTTTTTCAACAACAGACAGGAAAAGACGATGAAGGCAGCATGTAAAATGACATGTAGTTTTGATGAAATATTGTATATGTAAATTTTATGTAAAGACAATGATGATAATTTTGAGATGGAAATGAATATTTTTGTTTTATGAAACAGTTTTGGTTTATAACTGTGATATGTATTTCATATTAGATGAATGATGGAAATTTTCCGTGTATTAATGAAAAAAAAAATCCTGCCGTATGATCAGGGCAACAATCCTGAGTCACGTTTACCAATCAAAACGATCCCGGAGTAAGGCTTCTAGGCACCTCGGTTCGGGGCGCCACACTATGATACACCGACTTCTGTGGCATCATATGTGTAATCTTCTTTTCTTTCCATACATGCTAACTAGGCATAGTTTGCTACATTTTTCTGCATTAAGTTACAGAGACTTCCTATCAACTATAGCTATCGATTGAGTTGATCTTTCTCACTCTTTTCTTTTCCTACATCAGATTCCTTAGTTTTTTAGTGGCAAGTTATTCTTGCCCTAATTGTACATGTTCATTATCAACATGTGTTATATCTTGATATCCTGTTGGAAGATATTTCTTATCAATTCTTTCAGATTACCTTCTTTGATTATGACATAATAGCTATTTAGGGTTTTCTATTACTTATAAGCATTGCCAATCAATGCTTGGACATTACATTTGACTACATGTTCAAACCTTGAACATGGTCTTGGGTTCAGTCATCCACTTCTCAGCCTGAATAAAATCTGATTCACCTGAGAACTTAGGTGGATGCTCAACTAGAAAGGAGTTGATAACCTCCCTACTTGCTTTTATCATATCATCAATCTTTAAGGGTTTCGGTACTAGGTTAAAAATTATTACCTATACCGGTCCGTCTTTTCGTCTTCTTCTAATTGGTCCTTTTATGTTTCTATCTCCTTATCATTCATTCTTATAGGAAGTGCGGCCTACATCGGCCTGTTTCTTTCCTATCTTCTTGTCTGGTCCTATTGGGGAAAATTCAAAGATTTTGAACCATTTCTATCATTTAGGCTACCCAACCTCGGGTGGCTTATCCCACGGCTTCTTTTTATAGCCGCAATTATCTATTCTTTCTACCTATGAGGTACTACCGCAGGTCTTACCTGTAGCGGTAGTACCTTCAATTCTTTGACTTAGGGTTTATAGTTGCCCGTCATTGACGAGCTCATGGACTCACTTGTCCTGGTCGTTTAGATTTGCTACTGGCTTTTCTTCTTTCCTACCGACTCATATCGGCAACTGCCTTTCCCTTGTTCAAAAACTAAGGTGTTAGGCATGTTGTAGAATGCAACATATAAAATTATGTCAATAGCATTTCTTATCATAATATTCATTCATATCACACATAGTCAATATGATCATTTCTGATCATAGAATCATCATACACAGTAAATTTTATAATCTAGAAAGATCAATGATCTTTCCTTTTTCATATACACTTAGCACTTAAATAAAATCAAATGCATTCATATTTTCATAACATCAAACATCATACATTAGAAGTCAAAAGAAACTCCCTTTTTCCTACCTTTCTCATTTCTATCTTCTTTTTTCATGGCGTAAGGTTGTTTTTCCTTACACATACAGATTATGCCTACATAACTTGTCAATTTAGTATAACTATAAATTCTTAAACCAGCAATCAATTAGAAAGTTGGTACCTTGGTGCCTTCCATATGTCCACCATAGCTCTGCACCTTAGACATATATATCATATAGCACCGTCTTGTGCTATCTTATATGAGATATGGTAAAGCCTTAGATATGGGTGGTCTCTATGTAGGGTTCCATAACCCATCATCTGTTCTGATTCCCTTCTATCCTTTGTCTTTCCTTAAATTCTTTCACCTCCTGCTTCATCTCATTGTCCTCATATCATTTTCCCTCATATACTATATACGTTGTGAAACATAGCAAATCAACTACATTTCCTTAAATTATAGCATCATAATTGCATGTTATACATGTACTATGATTCCTATCTATCTCTTTCATCATTTCTTTTTCATCTCATCTTCTATTTTCCTGTCTGTCTACCAATCCTCGCTTGGGTATCAAACTCTATGATACCAAGTCATTTCCTCCCACGTTTTTTATCGGTCCATGCTTGAATACTGAGCTCTATGGTACCATGCTAATTCTTTCTTCAACCTTTATTTCTCCTTTTCACGCCTGTTTACCAATCCTTGCTCTGATACCAAGTTCTGTGGCGCCCCAGCCCGAGACGTCACTTCCTTATCTAAGGACTTTATTGATTTGTAAATGTGAATCAGGATTGTTGCCTTGATCACGCGGTGGGTTCTTAATTGGAACTCGTCCAAAAAAATTTTCGTTTCTTCATTCATCGTCATTTCATATATAACATAAGCAATGATACACTTGTATTCACTTGTACAAATCCTTTATAACTTCTCAACATGCACTTATACATTAAAGGTCCTCTTGCCTAATCATGACATTTCCATTGCATACATACATATATTCAATCATTAGTTCACCTAGAACTCAGAACTTTAAATAAATTTATACATGTCAGCATACCTGAATATTTTCATTCATATCATTCCACTCACCATGGCTAATCTTTTTAGCCCACATGGTACTATCTAGTACCTTTTCTCCATTCTTTTCCTTGCCTTTGCCTAAATAAATAAAAATAACATTTCATTTATTTGCATCGTCTTCAAATATTCCTTAGGTTTTCTAACCTACATAAGTTCATCTAACTTAACCCACTTGTCTTTCAAGTCGGGTATTCATACGTATCGACATAGCCTATACATATCAATCATCCATTCATTTTTAATACCCTTATGTAGGGTAAACTTACATGCGTATAATAATCATTCATTAAATCATTATTTGGAAGTTCATTGCCTCCATTTATCATTTTTAACATATTTTTTTATTTTTCATATATCGGTGTTCATTTTAAGCACTTAGTTGTTAACTTAGGTATCATATAATAATCTCAAAGTTTGAGATTATCATTATTTACTTAAACAGTACCCTAATCCATGTTTTTCATCATGTTGTTATGCATTTTTGCATTTTAACAACTTACATAACCCATATATCATTTATTCATACCCATCTTTTCATATACATCCATTTCTCAACACATAAATCATGTGTTTCTTAAAATTTCTTAAAACAACAACTTGTCTCTAATTACAGCCTGATTAAACACCTTAATTATCACATAATTTAGGGTTTAATTTCGGATTTATAATCCATTTATCATAGGGTTCCCAAAACAGTAACTTTAGAACCCGTTTTTCGTCGTTTCAATGCTCTCTTTAGCAACATGGTTTAAACAGATTTTTAATCCAAATTTTCCAGAATTAAACTATACTTTTTTTTAAACAAAATTTAGGGTATTAACACATATTTTAATCCTATAATTAAATGGTTTCCATACAGCAACTTTCATACACATCTTGGGTACCCTTTGCACCCCTCTTTGAACATTCCTTTGCATATCTTCAAAAAATCATATTTAGGGTAATCTTGTTTACCTCTAATAGGTTAAACCCTCATAATAACTTGTTTATATCCCATTATAAGTCAAATTACATCACAAAAACCTGGAATTTAACATTTATCTTGATTTATTCCTTAAGCTATCCATAATGCTGAATTCAGGCACACTGAATTCTCAAAATCTTGAATTAATATCAAATAAATTATTTTTGATCTGAAATTTCTACCATACCTTAATAACTACATGAATTAACCAAAATAAATATTTCTAGTATGAATATTTAGTATTTATATTTATTTTGGTATTTTTAGTCTGCTGGACAGCTGCATCCCTTTTTAGACAGCCTGAATCACATAATTTATGGGGTATATTCATACAAATAAAAACCTAATTTTTATTTTTTTCATGTGATCCTCAATATGTCTTATATATCCTGTAAATGTTTCAGCCCAAAATTTCTTGTATAAAAATTATTACAAATTATTTGGTTCAGTTGATCCTGCCACCCATTCAATCTTGTCCAGGTTAATTTTCTCGGATTTTTAAGTTGCAACTTACTTATCTTTTTAAGCTGAAAATTTTGGTAGTTCCTTAATCACGAAATCATTAAATGACCATAAATTAAAGATGCATTTTGTGGAAAAAAAATTCAAAAAGGCTGCTGCAAGTGGATATCAATGTGTGGACAGATTTATGGCCCATCAATGCAATGAATTTGATGGATTTTACAAAAATAATTTGCTAATTTACTTGGAGCTAGATGTGCCATGTCAACAATGGGATAAACATGCCTTAATTTGATGTGGCAAGTGGGCCCAAAATCTAGAAAATCAAGGGCATTACAAGGGTTTGGACGTTCCATGTAATGAGAGTAGGAGAGAGAAAATTTCAAGGAGGAAAAACCCCCAAACAAGGCAGCAGCAAGAAAGACCCAAGTCCAGCAAGAAAAAGGAGAAAAGGAGAAGGAAAAAGGGGAAGAAAGAAAGGGATTCAATTTAGGAAAGTTAGGATTCCAGTTTGAATCGATTCAAGTAAGTATACTTCATGATTTGGTTCTTTAATCCTAAAGTTTTTCACCTTAAATTATGAGTCATGAATATGATTCATAATCAATCCTTAAAGGATGGTTCATGATTCCCTTGATTAGGGTATTGAATGAGGATTGAATGACAAGAATGAAATCAAGGGTTCAAGAGCGAAAAAATAGAAGTTTATGTTCAATTTTGAGATGAAAGTTAACTTGGAAAATCTGAAAACCCTAAACCAAGTTGCTGTATGATTTAAGCATGATGATTTGGATGTAATTCATGTTCTTTTGAATTACATTATGATGATTTTAGCAAATATGAACCCTAAGTTTCAAGAAATGTCCCGATTTTCCATTTTTGGGTTAAAAATGATACAATGAAGCACTTAAATGGTTTATGGATGAATTTTAAGGTAAATTATCCTAAATTAAGGACCCTTTTGGATGGTCTAAGTGGGCTGAGTGAGTTTTCCCTAAATCTGATTTTTAGGGTATGTATATGGGACGTCCAAATAGGGGCCAAAACGGGTGCTTTCCATATGATTTTTATTGCTGATTGTAATGAAATGATTTATGGATGTTATGGAGGGAAAAATATCCCATGTTTAAGGTAATTTTAGTGTTAAAAAGGGTTTAAAAAGATTAGTCCAAAATCTGATTTTATAGATATATGTTTGGACATGTAAAAACGGGTCAAATAGATACCCAATATGTGTAAATATATTGCTGTTATGGAAGCAAAAGAATTATGAATTTAAATATGTGATAATACCCTAAATTTGGGTTAAGAAAAGCATGATTATTTTCTGGAATTTATTGATTATAAATCTATTTTGATTTAAGTATCAAAAGAGGCGTTGAAAGGATGAAAAACGGGTCCTAACATATCTGTTTTGGAACCCAATGATGAATGGATTAAAATTACAAAATTAAACCCTAAATTATATGTTAATCAAGGAGTTTAATCATGCTGAAATAAGAAACAAGCTGTTGTGTTGAAAGATTTTAAGAAACACATAAATTAAGTTTGTAAGTTGAGTGTATGTGGAAGGCTACGCATGGACAAGTGATGAATAACTTATGTGAATTCCTAAAATGCAAAAATGCATGAAAATGTGAGAAAATACATGATTAAGGTAATTTTTGGTAATTAATTATAATCTCAAAATTTGAGATTAATATATGATGCCTAAGTTATCAACTAAGTGCTTAAAATGAGCATCGGCGTATGAAAAGTGAAAAATATGTTAAAAATGATAAATTGAGGTAGTGAACCTCCAAATAATGATTTAATGAATGGTTGTTATATGTATGAAAGTTTACCCTACATAAGGGTATTAAAAATGAAAGGAATGAATGGATAATGTGATGTATAGGCTATGTTGATATATCTGAACACCCGACTTGAAAGACAAGAGGGTTAAGCTAGTATAACGTAAATCCAAATGGATTTATGTAGGTTGAAAAACCTTAAGGGATGCAAACACTTGAAGTTGATGTATATAAATGAAATGTTATTTTCATTTATCTATTCAAAGGAAAGGAAAATAATGAAAGAAAGGGATTAAAGCTATCTCAGGTAAGCAAGCGAACTTTTCAAATTATTGATTTCTCCCTATGTGTTGAAATAATTTAAGATGTTATGTCGATACTTTTATGAATGTTTTACAAGCGAGCAAGCACAAGTTTTGAAAATGATGACTTTAATGAAAAGTCGCAAGTTTTGAAAAAGAATGACTTTAATGAAAAGCCTCAAGGTTTGCTTCATGGGAAGCAAGCAACACTTTTTAAGATAATTATTTGATCACAAGTGTTTCCAAAGATTAGGAATGCTTTATGCTAATGGATTTAGGAATTTTCTTACAAGTAAGAAAGTTCTTCATGATGATATTTCCAAAGGATTTCATGCTTTATGCCGATGGTTTTAAGAATTTGCTTACAAGCAAGCAAGTTCTTTATGATGTTGTTTTCAAAAGGATTTTATAAGAAAAAGGGAATTTTGCCCTTTTTCACAAAGCAATATTTGTAAATAAGTTTTGGAGTTCACCCTTACGATATTTTGTGATAAACAACTATGTTTATGAAAGAAAAAGAAAAAGAGATTTGATTTATAGAAAAAGATTAGTTTTTCTATGCCATGATATTTAAATATAAATGATAATTTGGACATAGTCCATATGTTTGAAATGATATTTGAAAAGTTTTGATTTTCTTTAGATTAGGAAATATGTTGAGAATATTTTGAAAAATGTTTATACGGATAATGTTAAAATGGGATTGAAGGATGACCAACCCAATAAGTTGATTTCGTATAATGGTTTGACTTCAGGTTGCTAAAATGGCATGCAAAAGACTATGCAAGCCCCTCTTTATATAAAATGATAAGATAGATATTTGGACAAGAATTTGATTTTCGGGTGGTAGAGAAGGGGATGGGACAATTGGAAAATTTTTGTGAGCAAAAGGCCCCGAAATGGAAACCAACAAGATGCTAGGAAAATATGTGGTTTATTCTTGAAAATTCAAAAGCTTTGAAGTTCTTTCATCATAAGGATTTTAAGATTTATTATTTTCTCAAACATTTTAATTGTTTAACAAAATATTTTACTGAAAATTTTTCTAAAAGGATTTAAGGTAGGTCATCTTAAAACTAGATTTCAAATGAAACTTGTTAAAGTGGATGCGCTCGCTTTACAAGTTGACAAGGACTGCGGTCTATGATGTTCCTTTTCAAAATGATTTTAAAAGACAGAGACCTCGGTCTATAATGTTGTTCAAGAATGGATGCGGACTGCTGTCTGTGATCCTGCTTTTTCAAGATGGTTTAAAAGAACATGGGTTGCGGTCTGTGATACTTTAAACCACACGAACTGCGGTCTGTGATGATGATGTATGTGCACCACTACAAGAAATAGGTGTTGGAAACATGTGAAAATAAGCCAAGTCTATATTTTGATGATTAACAAAGCAATTTGAGTAAGTTTTGGTTACTAACATATTTGTGGAAATGATTAAAGGTTATAAAATTGAAGAATATGAAGCATGGTAAGTCAAGTCGATTTCCTAGTCGACTCAGGCATCAACTTAGGACAAGTCGATCCCCAAGTCGACTCCAGCAGCGTCTTCAAGACGTGTGGAACCCTGATCTTTGAGACGTGTACAAAACCCTAGGGTTGTAAACCCTAGGTAATATATTTGAGAAATATATATTGATAGATATGAAATATATGGAAATGAAGGTTAAAATACTTATGCAGGAAATTCGGATGAATAGTGCACGTGAATAGTGCACGTGAATAGTGAAATATGAATAGTAACGTGGGATTAAGGAAATATGTTAAGTTAATCACTTTGGATTAACTTAATCATAAAAGACGAAAAAAGAAGCTTCCCACTACAAGACAAAAATTTTTTTTTTTGATTAAAATATGAATTTTCGGATTTTTAATTGATTTTTGAAGAAAATGAAGAAAAATTCATATCTTGCAATCCGGACATCGGATCAAGATGAAATTTTTTATGGGTGGCCAAGATATGATGATGGATATGATGAATGGTCAAAGATTAATCAAGGATCATGAATTAAGTGTCAAGATTAAATGTCATTTGAAAATGGAAAAAGTAACTTTACTTTTTCATTAATGGCGTTTGACTTTGATTAATTTTAATTAAATAAAATTAATGCAAAGCCTGCAATTGCTGCTGGAGCATGGACTTTTGGGGCATTATCCAATGGCCCATGATCATCCTTATCAAAGATCAATGGCTAGAATTAATTTAGCCTAAATTAATTAATTTAAAAAAATAAAAAAATAGATAAAAATAGGGCTGCAATAGGGCTGCGGGAGCAGGCCTAGGGGGGGATGCACAATGCTCCATGCACCTTTTAAAATTAGAAAAAAATACATTTGTAAATTTACACCTCAAGCAAGAGGGGGTAAATTGCAAATATGTGAAAAATCAAAAAGTATAAATAGGGGGAAGGGGTGGACGTCCAAAGGCACTCCAAGCTTGAGCAATTCAAGCATTCCCACCCCCAAAACACGTTTTGGCCATAGAGAGAGAAGGAGAGAAGGAAGGAAAGAGAAAATGGGAAGGAAATGAGAAGTTCTCCACTTGAGGTAAGCAATTTCTTCCCAAATTTATTTTGGATGTTAAGTAGGGTAAAATCATGTGTAGATAATGCCTAATCATGAGAAAATAAGTAAAGTTATAATGCTTAATTGGAATCATACCGAAACATTGAAAATTTGGAGCAAAGATAGAGCATTCGGGGAAATCATGTATGATATGTGGAAATAATGCTCCAAATTTGATAAATGATGATTTGGGATGTATTATTATGATAAATATGATGTTGGAATAATGATATATTGATTTCATGATTTTTGAAATTAAGGATTATGCTTAAGTGAATTTATGATGATTTTTAGTATATGGAGAAAATAATTTTTTTGGCCAAGTAAATGATGATAAATTCAAAATATATGAAATGTCCAATGATATACTAGGCATAAGGTATCTCATGGTATTTTTTATTTTTGAAAAAAATATCAATTTTTGGAACCCATGAACAGTAACCACGTCTCTGTGAACAGTAACCTCGGATAGAATTTTTTACAAAAATCCATATAAATGAGTAATGACTAAGTATCTTTATACGATTAACCTCTATGGGAATGAGGTAATGAAAGGTTATAAAGCAAGCATGGAAAGTAAACATAGAATGGATGGATAAAATATCCATTTTCCTTGTATAGAAAAAAAAGGAAAGGAAAAGGTGGAGGACACGGACTGAGGAGGTAAGCAAGCAAACCCTTTTGAAAATGTGATTTTATTCCCAAGTATTTATGAAATGTGTTTAAGGGTGGCCATTCCTATAATGTTTTGAAATGATGAATGTTTATGAGTTTTTATGAAAAGTCATGCCGGCATATTGATATCATGTGATGTTCATGGACATGTGCACATGTATGATGTATAAGGAAGAGGCTTTGGTGAAGGTAGAAAGTGGATTAGAGAGTCCCCCTTCACTATTGCCGAGTCGTATGGGCTGTGTGCCAACGGCGTCCTCCCCAGAGGTGGAGGCAAAGCAATGTTATGTTTGAATGAATGCATTTCATTTTCATACATTGATTGAAAAGGAAAGCATGAATTTGAAATTATGTTTTAAGGGATGGTGCAAATAATTCTCTACATGAGAATGACAAGTTGCCTGGTGTAAGAGGTATATAACGCTGGGAAAATCAAAAGTCATGCATGTAGGAACCATGTAGGCGTCAAGAGGAAGAGAGGTTCCCCTTGATGAGGCAAGTCGGAGACAACCGGCGTATTGGACCATGTTATGTGAGATGTTCCCTGGGCTAGCGTACCCGCACACGAAGGTTTATGTCAGGAGTGGAAAGGAAGCATTTGCACATCCAATGTTTATGAAAAGGTTTCTATTCCATTGATAGTTGATCACTTGCTAAGTGTCTCCTATCGAATGGAGAGAAATGCATTTACGAATGATTTACATGAATGGTTTATGAAAGGTTTCAAAATATGGTTTACGAAAAGCTTTTTATTCCATTGGTAGTTGATCACTTGGTAAGTGTCTTCTATCAAATGGAGAGGAATGCATTTAAAATGAAAAAATGCTTGCTTATTGAGTTTCGACTCATGTTTTGTTTTCCCAAACTCAGACAGGTGTAGGGAAAGACAAGAAATGAAGGGCACGAGTTGCTAAAAGAAAAGAAGAATCTACAAAGGTTAGTAGATTTTTGTATGAACAGATTCCCTAATGGGATATGATGAGAAAAGACATAGATTGTATGAAATTATGAAGTTATGAATAATATGAGAAGTTGATGATTTATGATGTTATGGATAAGTCCATCATGAATGATGATGAGTATATGTTTATATGATGAAAGAAAAAGAAAGAAAAAAAAATTGGACGAGATCCAATTAAGAACCCGTCGCGTGATCAGGGCAACAATCCTGATTCACACTTACCAATCGACAAGATCTTGGAGTAAGGACTATATGGACGCCTCTGTTCGGGGCGCCACAAGACGTCATTTCCTTCCAGAGTTGAAATAAAGAATGAGAGGTGCCGAAGTCGCATCCCAAGTCGACTCCGCTTGCGACTTGAGGTGAAGTCGTAGACCAAGTCGACTCCAGTAGCGACTTGGAGGCGTCATTTTTTGTCCAGAGTTGAAATCGAGAACGAGAGCTGCCGAAGTCGCATCCCAAGTCGACTTCGCATGCGACTTGGGTGAAGTCGCAGACCAAGTTGACTCCAGCATCGACTTCAATCAGACAAGAAGAAACTTCAAAAGTCAAGTCGGGGATTAGGTCGATTTCAAGGTAGACTTGAGTCAAGTTGAAGACCAAGTCGACTTAGATATTCAACTTGGAACATATGAGGACTAATCCAAGTCCAAAGCAAGCAAGATGTATGAATTCAACCATTCTGATCAAAAAATATATATTGAACTTATTGATGCATATATTCAAGATTTCAAGGATTCAAAGTTTGCAAGTCACGGAGCCAAAAGGACATCAAACTGGGATGATTATACTGAGTTGCAAAAGATATAATCAAGGGAAAAATAACCAAACATGAAGAAATTCAAGCAAGCAAGACATTCCAAGGATTTCAAGTTCAACTAGCAAGCTGAAGAAGTGAAGTCGCAACCGAAGTCGACTTCACCTGCGACTTGGGTCAAGTCGAGGACCAAGTCGACCCAGACTGGAACTTGAAGAAGCTACGGACAGGCGAAGTCACACCGGAAGTCGAATCCATCTGCGACTTGGGCAAAGTCGCATCCGAAGTCTACTCCACCTGTGACTTGGGTCGCAACGGTCTGAAAATTTTCGAACGTTGCCGCATTAAATGCGCGCCACCTACCTCCAAACGTTCGGATTCCCTCACAAATTATATAAAGCATTGAATATGAATGAGGAGGGTAGCTGAGAAATCATTGATTGAGCATAACTCTCATCTTTAAGAGCTTTAAGTGATCAAGCCAACACTTAGAAGAAGAACCTTGCTTCCAAACTGCCAAGAGCTGCTTGCTGAATCTCTAAGCCTACACTACAAGTTCTTCTTTGCGCCAAATCTGCCTCTATAGAACAGTGAAGTGTAAAAACTTTCTTTCATTTTTATTATTGTATTGAACTTGATTTAGTTTGAGTAACTAAGATCAAGTGTAAGCAAAGTAGTGTGTGATTGAAGTGAAACTCGTCACCTACTTAAGCTGTATATTGTTGATGCCGCCTAGAGCTGGAATCTAGAAGAGAGCAGTGGATTTAGTTGCATTTGTGAAATATAATAGTGGAATCCAAGTCACAAGAGGTGTGAGCTTGGAAGAGTGGAGTAGGGAGGTTGCCCGAACCACTATAAAAACCTTGCTTGTTGATTTTTATTTCTGCTCTCTACACTATATTGCTTTCCAATTTGTTTCTTCATAAAGGAGACTAGATTAATCCGGGGAAAAGTTTCTGTTTAAGTTTAAATTTTTAAATACCCGATTCACCCCTCCCCTCTTGGGTAATTGTCATTAACTCGGGACCAACAATAAGTTGGTTGTAGGCACGGTCGAAGATGGACCGGGGCCCACTCTACATATGGCCAAGTAGCTAAAGGATGGCAGGAGGCCAGCGGCGCGCTCCCTGAGATGGGAGAAGATGAAAGAACAGCTGCCTAATTAGCGTGATGTTAATGTTGGATTCTCTTCCAAAAGGTAGAATGATCACTTGCTAAGTGTCACTACTAGATGGGGAGAAATGTATTTGCATATGTTTTGCTTTTGAAAGGCCAAAGATTGGGACATAAAAGCATTTTTATGAAAAGTTATCCTAAATAGGATTTTATGAGTTATTATAAACCAGTTACCCTAAAAGCAGGGTGTTTTACACAAAAAGTGTAAATATCAAAGATAAGATGAAATGTTTTCTATGCAAATGCTTTTATGAAAATGGAATATATGTTTTATGCCTTGTTTGTTATAAACAAGCCCCAAGACGGGGATTATGAAAGGATTTTGTGAAAAATGTTTATGGACATGAGAATGTCTAATGCCAAAGTGTTTAAATGAAAAGCATTTTTGGACATGAGAATGTCCTTTGCCAAAGAGTTTATGTGAAAAGTGTTTTAGGACATATGAATGTCCATTACCAAAGGAAGGTATGTCAAAAATATTTTGGGACATCAGACGTCCCTTGGCTAAAGAAATTTATGATGAAAAATATTTTGAACGTAAAAAATGTCTATTGGCAAAAGAAGGTTTTATGTAATGTCTTGAAACATTATAAATGTTCACACAAGACCAAAGAAAATTACTTAAAGATGGTAAAACACATATGTTTTGCCTTAACAAGCCCAGACGTGGCTTGTAAACGGTTTTAAGAATGAATGTTTATGAAAATGTTCTAGGACATAGAATTGTCCTCATGAATAAAGTATTTCATGGCAATGTTTTAGGACATACAAATGTCCTCAGATAAAAAGGTGTTCAAGATGTTTACAAAAATGTTTTAAAGGAAGTCTTGCCCTAAAAGATAAAATGCTTGCTTATTGAGTTATCACTCACGTTTTGTTTTTCCCAAACCTTAGATAGGTACCGGGAAACTCAGGAGGTTGCGAACCTAAGCAATGAAGGAAAGGTACGAGATGGTAACCATGTGGGCTATAATGAATGGGATAGCATGATTTAAAGTTCTAAGGTATGTAGATGTAAATGTGAACTTATTTAGAGTTATAAGTTCTGTGTGAACCAATGATTGAATGTATGTATGTATGTGAATGAAAATGTCATAATTAAGTCAAGAAGACTCTTATTGTAGAATAGCAAGATGAGATGATATGAATGATATATGCAATTTATTACAAGTATATCATTGTTTGTAAGATGAATGGTGTGGAGTGTAAAGATATGAAATGATGATGAAATGAAATTTTTTTTTGGATGAGATCTAATTAAGAACCTGCCGCGTGATTAGGGCAACAATCCTGATTCACATTTACCAATCGATAAGGTCTTTGAGTAAGGATGTGATGTCTCAGGGTTGATCATATTCTTGCTTTAAGAATGATTAATTTCATTTTGATGATTAACAAATAATTGAAATATCATTAAAAATGATCTAATAAATTTGTCTAAGTGTTCTCAAATAATTTGTCTCTAATTATGTGTATGAAAATGAAAATGTGAAATAATTTAAGTTTCAAGAGCTCAAGTTCATGAATTGTAAGTCCAGCAAAGTGAAGTCCCACAGCCAAGTCGACTTCACTTGCGACTTGGGTGAAGTCCCAGATCCAAGTCGACTTCGCTTACGACTTCGGACAGACAGCAAAGTGAAGTCTCATCCTAAGTCGACTTCACCAATCCGAAGTCAACTTCACCCGTGACTTCAAAGACAGAATTTTGGACAGAAAGTTTTAACAAGACGAAGTTGCATCCGAAGTCGACTTCACCCATCCGAAGTCGACTCTACTCATCCGAAGTCGACTCCACTTGCGACTTCAATTCGTAACGGTCAAAAATCCAAACGTTGGAGCTCTAAATGCATGTGAACCTCTACTCCAAACGGCTAGATCTTTTTTCCTCTTATATATCATTGAAGAATGAATGTGGAGACAAGAGAGAAGGAGAAAAGAAAGAGGAAAACACAAGTTGGGCTTTCATCTTCTAATATTCAAGTGTGTTGAAGTTATTTGAACAACTATTGAAGCTTCAAGTGCTACAACTTCCAAATGTGCTTCCAAGATTATCATCTCCACATGACAAGGAGCTTACGGTGCTTATCGAATACATATTGTAAAGTGTAATTTCTCTTTTATTTATTTGTTTTATATTGTTGCCTTGGATCGGTGTTGGAGACCAAATTCAAGAAGAAGCAAAATAGGGGGTTGGTTTGAGTTTGTCTCACTAACGGATTTTGCTTGGTTGGTTTGAGTTTGTCTCACCAATAGATTAGACTTGGTTGGTTGGAGTTGGTCTCACCAACAAGCGATTATTGTATATGCCCCCAAGAGCTAGAATCTAGAAGAGAGTGGGTGCTCTAGATTGTATTGAAAATACAATAGTGGAACCCAAGACACAATGGGTGTATGCTTGGAAGAGTGGAGTAGGGAAGGTTGCCCGAACCACTATATATTGTTGTCTTTTGTTTGGTTTGATTGCTTGCATTTTATATTCCATCTGCACCCTCTCATTCTATCTCATATCATATTTCATCAAGGGGATTGAAATTATAAGGGGTTAAGTTTTAATTTACCAAAGAATTCTTAAGAACCCAATTCACCCCTCCCCTCTTGGGTTTTGCCATTAACTCGGGACCAACAAGTGGTATCAGAGCAGGCCTCTATCTTATTTGAGGTGATCTCTTCTATATATCTATGGCAACCTACTTAACTTCTGTACATGCATTTGCCTAGGGCCAATCATTTTTAAGGCCACCTCTATTTGATGGCAATAATTTTATTTATTGGAAGTTGAGGATGAAACAACTCATTATAGCAACTAATATGAATTCTTGGATAGCCATACAAGATGGCATTACATTACCAAAGGGGGACAAGGCGTCCACTTGGACAGAAGAAGAAACTATGTCCGTCCAAAGTAATGCCAAAGCTATGAATTTCTTATTTTGTGCATTGACCGTAGCAGAATTTGATAGAGTTTCTTCATGCACAACGGCTAAAGAGATATGGGATAAATTGGTATCTATTTATGAGGGTTCCTCCCAAATAAAGGGAACTAAAAGGAATATCCTTGTTGGTGATTTTGAAAGATTTCAAATGTTAAATGGTGAATCTATTTCATAAATGTATGCTAGATTTTCTAAAATCACTAACGCTCTTAAAGGCCTAGAAAAGCTAATTTCTGAAAGTGAGCAGGTTATGAAGATACTTAGAGCATTGCCAAACTCGTGGAATGAAAAGATCACAGCTATTGAGGAGGCGAAGGAATTAAACAATCTCAAAGTAGATGACTTGATTAGCTCACTCATGTCTCATGAGCTCATCAAAAACAAGAAAGAAGAATCTCAAAGAAGTAAGAAGTTTATTGCGCTCAAAAGTATGATAGAGAGCTCAAGTGAATCTACATCAAGCTCATACTCAAACATGAAGAGAAACAAATATTTCAGCTCACATAAGAAAATGAAGGATAGAAGAAAGGAATTTCCAAAATGTTATAAATGTGGTGGTGTTGGACATATACAAATCGAATGCACCACACCGGATGAATTGGAAATTCAAAATAAGAGAATTTTTTTCAAAGAGAAAGGCTAGAATAATGCTTACAAAGGAATATACTACCACAAGCTCTAGCACCTCATCAAGTGAAGGAGAAGATGCAGCAAATTGGGCAAGAGTCTGTTGCATGGCCATCATAGAAGATGAAAAGGAAATTTTTTCAAAAATCTAAAGAGAAAAGTGATAATGCCAGAAAATTGAAACTGTCAACATTGAATGCATCTATGGATATCGAGGTAAGCTCATCTGATTCCTATTCATCTTCTAATGTTTGTTCTAGATGTAATGAGTTGAATGATTTACTGTTGGAAATATGTGGAAAATAAGCCAAGTCTATGTTTTGATGATTAACAAATCAATTTGAGTAAGTTTTGGTTTACTAATATGTTTGTGGAAATGACTTAAGGTTATAAATTTGAAGTATATGAAGCATGGTAAGTCAAGTCGATTTTCAAGTCGACTCAGGCATCGACTTAGGCCAAGTCAATCCCTAAGTCGACTCCAGCAGCGACTTCAGGACACCATTTTCTTCCAGAGCTGAAATCAAGAATGAGAGGTGCCGAAGTCGCATCCAAAGTCGAATCCGCTTGCGACTTGAGGTGAAGTTGCAGACCAAGTCGACTCCAGTCGCGACTTGGAGGCGTCATTTCTGTCCAGAGTTGAAATCGAGGAGCCGAGCTGCCGAAGTCGGAGACGAAATTGACTCCACATGCGACTTGGGTGAAGTCGCAGACCAAGTCGACTCCAGTATCGACTTCAGTTGGACAGGGCAGAAACTTCAGAAGCCAAATCGGGGATTAGATCGATTTCAAGGCAGAACTTGAGTCAAGTTGAAGATCAAGTCGACTTCGATGTTCGACTTAGAACATATGAAGACTAATCCAAGTCCAAAGAAAGCAAGATGCATGAATTTAACTATTCTAATCAAAATATATTTGACTTGTTCATCAATACAAAAGATTCAAGACTCAAGGACTCAAGGTTTGCAAATCATTGAGCTAAAAGACATTAAGCTAGAATGATAACACAGTGGTCCAAAGAGATATAAATCAAGGAAGAACAACCAAACATGAAGAAACTCAACCAAGCTAAGCATTCCAAGGATTTCAAGTTCATCAAGCAAGCTGTCAAGGTGAAATCGCACCCGAAGTCGACTCCACCTGCGACTTGGGTCAAGTCGAGGACCAAGTCGACCCAGACTGGAACTTGAAGAAGTTGGGAACAGCGAAGTCGCACCCGAAGTCGACTCCATCTGCGACTTGGGCGAAGTCGCACCCGAAGTCGACTCCACCTACAACTTGGGTCGCAACGGTCGGAAAATTTTTGAATGTTTGCGCATTAAATGCGCGCCACCTACCTGCAAACGTTCGGATTCCCTCCACAATTATAAAAGGCATTCAATATGAACGAGGAGGGTAGCTGAGAATTCATTAAGTGTGCATAGCTCCTATCTTCAAGAACATTAAGTGATCAAGCCAACATTGAGAAGAAGAACTTTGCTTCCAAACTGCCAAGAGCTGCTTGTTGAATTTCTAAGCCTACACTATAAGTTCTTCTCTGCACCAAATCTGCGTCTACACAACAGTAACGTGTAGAAACTTTCTTTTGTTATTATTTGTTGTATTGAACTTATTTTAGCTTGGGTAGCTAAGAACAAGTGTAAGCAAAGTAGTGTGTGATTGGAGTGGAACTCGTCACCTACTTGTGCTGTGTATTGTTGATGCCCCCTAGAGCTAGAATCTAGAAGAGTGCAGAGGCTCTGGTTGTATATGCCCCTAGAGCTAGAATCTAGAAAAGAGTGGAGACTCTAGTTGTATTCGTGGAATACATAGTGGAACCCAAGTCACAAAGGGTGTGAGCTTGGAAGAGTGGAGTAGGGAGGTTTTCCAAACCACTATAAAATCTTGTGTGTTCATTTTTGTTTCTGCTCTTTACATTATTGCTCTCATTTTGTTTCTTCATAAAGGGGACTAGATTAATCCGGGGTAAAGTTTCTGTTAAAGTTGTAAATTTTTAAATACCCAATTCACCCCTCCCCTCTTGGGTAACTGCCATTAACTAGGGACCAACAAGTGGTATCAGAGCAGGTCTTTGAGTTATACCAAAGAGATCTTTTGATATGGCATCCCAATCGACTTCCGTTCCCGCATTTGCCGAAGGCCAATCTTTTACTAGGCCACCATTGTTTGATGGGAACAATTTCGGCTATTGGAAGTTTTGTATGAAGCAACTCATCATGGCTACAGATATGGATTCTTGGATTGCAATCCAAGACGGTGTAACTTTGCCTATTGATGAAAGAGCTTCCAAATGAACCGATGAGGAAGTAAAAATTGTAAAGAGCAACGCCAAGGCTATGAATTCATTATTCTGTGCTCTTACGGCTTCCGAATATGATAGAGTATCCTCTTGTTTAACTGCCAAAGAGATATGGGATACACTAACATCTATTTATGAAGGAACTTCTCAAGTCCAAGAGACAAGGAGAAATATTTTGATTGGAGAATTTGAAAACTTTAGAATGCTAGAATCAGAAAATATTTCTGAAATGTTTGCTAGATTCTCTAAAATTACTAATGCCTTGAAAGGTCTTGGAAGGGCAGTTTCTGAATCTGAACAGGTTATGAAGATTCTAAGGGCGCTACCCGATTCATGGACTCCAAAAATTACTGCAATAGAAGAAGCCAAAGACCTAAACACATTGAAGCTAGAAGATCTTATTAGCTCATTAATGTCACATGAGCTAATCAAAAAAAGAAATGAAGATCACCACAAAGGCAAGAGAACCATTGCATTGAAAGCAGCACATAACTCGGATGAGTGAACCTCCTCATCTCATAACGACGATGAAGACATTGCATTGTTGACCCGGAAATTTCGAAAGTTCGTAAGGAGAGAAAAGAACTTCAAGGATCTCCAAGAGAGACCTTGAAAAGAGAAGAAGAAGGAGGCTACAAAGTGCTATAGATGCGGCGTTATGGGACATATGCAAGCTCAATGTCCTACACCCGAAGAGAAATCAAAGGATCAACAAGAAAGGAGGGAAAGACATAAAAGCAGAAAATTCCAAAGGCCAAAGGGAAGAGGAATGTACGTGAACGAAGAAACTTCATCAACAAGTAGCTCCTCAACCGATGATTTTGATGCGGAAAATTGTGCAAGAATATGCTGCATGGTGCGGATTGAGCAAGAAGAAGATTTGTTATGTTTAAACACAACGGAAGTTTTGGAAGAGCAAACCACCTCAACCAAGTACACAAGTAATGAAGAGGTAACTTCCAAATTTTGCTATTCTCAATCTACTCACTCTTCTATTCAAGAATGTCTCAAATGTGCTGAATTAGAAGAATTACAACATGCATATGATTCATTATATGAGAAAATCAAAAAACTAGGAAATAAGTTATCATTAAAGAGACAACAATGCAATTCCATTATTATTGTAAATGGAAAACTAGCTGAAAGTACATCAAAACTGAAAGATGAAAATGAATTGCTTTTGAAAGAAGTAGAGAAATTGAAAAAGGAGAATGAATCATTAACTGAATCATTAGCTAAATTCTCTAATCCAGGAGAAAATGTAAAAATGTTTCTAAACATGACCTCTCAAACAACTAAAAGAGGTCTTGGATACTCTACATTTGAGCAAAGAGAAAGTGGCAAATCGAATGTGCCAATACTTGGGAAAAATCAAACCAAAACTGCACCTATCTACAAGCCCAAAGGGAAACATACTACGTGGACTAGAAGGCCAATTGTCGAATCAATACATACTTGGAGGCCTACTCCTAGATTACCAATGACTTGCAATTTTTGCAATAAGATGGGTCATAAAGTCTATAAATGTAACTTTAAGAAAATTATATGACCATGGTGCAAAATTAGTTTGGGTTCCAAGAAACACGAGATTTGGGCTTTCTAAGTTAGAACAACAAAGATTAAATCAGGTTACTAACCCAAATGGACCCATAAAATGGGTACCAAAGAGATAAGAAGTATTTGCTCATTTTTCAGATATGTTTCAAAGCAAAGGCAAGCAACGTTTGGTTCATGGATAGCGGTTGCTCAAGGCATATGACCGGTGAAAGAAGTTTATTTCATAAACTCAAGCCTTGCAACGATGGAACCGTTGCCTTTGGAAATAATGAAAAAGGTAAAATCAAAGGTAAAAGAAATATTTATAGTATTTCAAATGCATGTATGGAAGATGTTTTATTTGTTGAAGGACTCAAGCATAATTTAATGAGTATTAGTCAATTATGTGACAAAGGGTACAAGGTTGTGTTTGAATCATCTATATGTAATGTATTTGATGGAGAACATATCATGTTTAGCAGAAAAAGACATGGAAATGTATATTTGGTTTCACTTGATGAACTAGATGGTCAATGTCTAATGGCCATTGACAATGATCCATGGGTTTGGCATAAGAGGCTTGGACATGTAAATATGTCAAACATTAAAACCCTATGGAAAAAGAATTTGGTAGAAGGATTGCCAAAATTGAAATACGACAAAGATAAAATTTGCAAGGCATGTCAATTGTCAAAACAACCTAAAATGCCTTTCTCTACCAAAAAGGAGATTTCCACCACTAGGCCACTTGAATTGCTACACATGGATCTATATGGGTCATCCGATATTTTAACCATTGGTAGAAAGAAATATGTGTTTGTAATAGTTGATGATTTTTCAAGTTCACATGGGTAATTCTCTTAGCTAGCAAAGATGAAGCCTTCTCTATGTTTGCAACTTTTGTCAACTTGGTGCAAAATGAAAAACGATGTACTATTATGACCATTAGAAGTGATCATGGTGGTGAGTTTGAAAATAAACGATTCATAGAATTATGTAATGAAAAAGGAATTCATCACACATTTTCTGCACCAAGAATATCACAACAAAATGGAGTGGTTGAAAGGAAAAATAGAACTATACAAGAGATGGCTAGAACAATGCTAAATGAGAGTAAATTATCTAAGAAATTCTGGGGTGAAGCTGTAAGTACAACTTGTCATGTGTTGAACCAAGTTACCATTAGAGCAATCTTGAAAAGACCCCATATGAGCTATGGAAAGGTAGAAAACCAAATATTTCATATTTTCATGCTTTTGGTTGCACATGTTATGTTTTGAACAATGGAAAAACCAACTTGGGAAAACTAGATGCTAAGAGTGATGAGGAAATATTCCTTGGTTACTCATCAAATAGCAAAGCATATAGAGTCTTCAACAAAAGAAACCAAGTTGTAGAAGAGTCAATACATGTTGTTTTTGATGAATGTAACCCATGCTCCAAAAGAAAAGATGATTTAAGTGATGCAGATGATGTCATAAGCAATCTTGAAAAACTGTATTTGGAGAAGCAAGAAGAATCCATGGAGGAAAGGGTAAGTGAAGGTAATAATTCCTATAAACCTCCAACTGATTTAAAGTTCAAAAATGACCATCCAATTGAGCAAGTTATAGGAAATGTTTATGAAGGTGTAAAGACTAGAAGGTTAAAACAAGATGTTTGTGGAAAATACGCCTTTGTATCCAAAATTGAACCATCCACTATTGATCAAGCTCTTGATGATGAAAAATGGATCATAGCAATGCAAGAAGAGTTAAATCAATTTGAAAGAAACCAAGTTTGGCATCTTGTTCCAAGACCAAAAGATTGTACTGTTATTGGCACAAAGTGGGTCTTTAGGAACAAATTAGATGAAAGTGGACTTGTAGTGAGAAACAAAGCTAGACTTGTGGCAAAGGGATACTCACAAGAAGAAGGAATAGATTTTGAGGAATCCTATGCCCCGGTTGCTAGATTAGAAGCTATTCACATTTTACTAGCTTTTGCATCTCACATGAACTTTAAATTGTTTCAAATGGATGTTAAAAGTGCATTCTTGAATGGATATATAAATGAAGAGGTGTATGTTGAACAACCACCTGGATTTGAGGAGAAAGATCAATCTAAATTTGTATATAAATTAACCAAAGCATTATATGGCTTAAAACAAGCACCAAGGGCTTGGTATGAAAGATTAAACAAATTTCTGATTGATCATGACTTTCAAAAGGGAAAGGTAGACACCACTTTGTTTATCAAGTATAAAAAAAAGATATATTGATTATTCAAATTTATGTTGATGACATTATTTTTGGTGCTACTAATGAGATTCTTTGTCAAGAATTTTCTGAGCTTATGCAGAAAGAATTTGAGATGAGTATGATGGGGGAGCTGAATTTCTTTTCCTTGGACTACAAATCAAGCAACTAAATGAAGGGATTTTCATCAACCAGTCCAAGTACATCAAAGAAATGTTGAAGAAGTTTGGCATGGAAAATAGCAAAGGGGCAAACATTTAGTGCAAAGGGACTATGGCATGGATTTCAAAGATATACCTATTAAATGTGATAATACAAGTGCCATATGTTTAACTAAAAATTCAGTATTGCATTCTAGAACCAAACATATAGACCTTAGACATCATTTTATTAGAGAACATGTAGAAAATCACGACATATGTTTGGAATATGTAAGAACAGAAGATCAAATTGCAGATATATTCACTAAACCTCTAGCAAAAGAACAATTTTATAAAATTAAAAATGATATAGGAATGCTTGAATTAACTTAGCAAAGCACAAACTGAGGGGGAGCACAGGTTCAGGGGGAGCAACCCCACCATTCTCATAAAATTTTACCCACTCTATCTCAATTTTTTGATACATTGACAAAAAGGGGGAGAAGAGATCGGGATTTAAGTCTAAGTGGTTTTGAGAAGAGATCGGGATTTGAGTCTAAGTTTTTATGACCGGTTTTAAGTTTTTTGTTTGAATGTTTTTTGATTGTTTGCATGAGTATGTTAAAAACTTCAAAATGCAAAATTGGCATGTTTTTAAGACATTGAAAGGTATACACTCAAATCAGTTTTGTCAATCATAAAAAAGAGGGAGATTGTTGGAAATATGTGGAAAATAAGCCAAGTCTATGTTTTGATGATTAAAAAATCAATTTGAGTAAGTTTTGGTTACTAATATGTTTGTGGAAATGACTTAAGGTTATAAATTTGAAGTATATGAAGCATGGCAAGTCAAGTCGATTTCCAAGTCGACTTAGGCATCGACTTAGGCCAAGTCGATCCCCAAGTCGACTCCAGTAGCGACTTCAAGATGCCATTTTCTTCCAGAGCTGAAATCAAGAATGAGAGGTGCCGAAGTCGCATCCCAAGTCGACTCCGCTTGCGACTTGAGGTGAAGTTGCAGACCAAGTCGACTCCAGTCGTGACTTGGAAGCGTCATTTCTGTCCAGAGTTGAAATCGAGGAGCAGAGCTGCCGAAGTCGGAGATGAAATCGACTCCACATGCGACTTGGGTGAAGTCGCAGACCAAGTCGACTCCAGTATCGACTTCAGTTGGACAGGGCAGAAACTTCAGAAGCAAAATCGGGGATTAGATCGATTTCAAGGTAGAACTTGAGTCAAGTTGAAGATCAAGTCGACTTCGATGTTCGACTTGGAACATATGAAGACTAATCGAAGTCCAAAGAAAGCAAGATGCATGAATTCAACTATTCTAATCAAAATATATTGGACTTATTCATGAATACGAAAGATTCAAGACTCAAGGACTCAAGGTTTGCAAATCATGGAGCTAAAAGACATCAAGCTAGAATGATAACACAGTGGTCCAAAGAGATATAAATCAAGGAAAAACTACCAAACATGAAGAAACTCAAGCAAGCTAAGCATTCCAAGGATTCCAAGTTCATCAAGCAAGCTGTCAAGGTGAAGTCGCACCCGAAGTCGACTCCACCTGCGACTTGGGTCAAGACGAGGACCAAGTCGACCCAGACTGGAACTTGAAGAAGTTGCAAACAGGTGAAGTCGCACCCGAAGTCGACTCCATCTGCGACTTGGGCGAAGTCGCACCCGAAGTCGACTCCACCTGCAACTTGGGTCGCAACGGCCGGAAAATTTTCGAACGTTGGCGCATTAAATGCGCGCCACCTACCTCCAAACGTTCAGATTTCCTCCACAATTATAAAAGGCATTCAATATGAACGAGGAGGGTAGCTGAGAATTCATTAAGTGTGCATAGCTCCTATCTTCAAGAACATTAAGTGATCAAGCCAACATTGAGAAGAAGAACTTTGCTTCAAAACTGCCAAGAGCTGCTTCCTGAATTTCTAAGCCTACACTACAAGTTCTTATCTGCACCAAATCTGCGTCTACACAACAGTAACGTGTAGAAACTTTCTTTTGTTATTACTTGTTGTATTGAACTTGTTTTAGCTTGGGTAGCTAAGAACAAGTGTAAGCAAAGTAGTGTGTGATTGGAGTGGAACTCGTCACCTACTTGTGTTGTGTATTGTTGATGCCCCCTAGAGCTAGAATCTAGAAGAAAGCAGAGGCTCTGGTTGTATATGCTCCCTAGAGCTAGAATCTAGAAGAGAGTGGAGACTCTAGTTGTATTCGCGGAATGCATAGTGGAACCCAAGTCACAAAGGGTGTGAGCTTGGAAGAGTGGAGTAGGGAGGTTGCCCGAACCACTATAAAATCTTGTGTGTTCATTTTTGTTTCTGCTCTTTACATTATTGCTCTCATTTTGTTTCTTCATAAAGGGGACTAGATTAATCCGGGGTAAAGTTTTTGTTTAAGTTGTAAATTTTTAAATACCTAATTCACCCCTCCCCTCTTGGGTAACTGCCATTAACTAGGGATTAACATTTACAACAAACTTATGACTCACTTTTTGATGAATTCAAAAGCCTTGGTATCAAATATGTCCAAAAGAAAAGGCAATTCAATAAAACTGCCATTGCAAATGGAAAATTAGCAGAGGAGAATGCATCCTTGCAAAATGATATAAATGTCTTGAAGAATGAAACATAGGCATTGAGAAAGGAGAACCAAATTTTGAAAGATTCATTGGCAAAGTTCTTCGACTCGGGAGAAAATGTGCAGAAATTTTTGAGAATGACCACTCAAGTATAAGAGGGGTCTTGGTTTTGTAAAGCACATTAATGTCAACCTAAATAAAACAAGCTCTCCTATTTGGATTAAGGCTTCTAGTACATCAAATGTGAGGGGACATTTTAAGAAGCTTGTTGATAAATCATGGACAAATATACCTACTTGGCAACCAAAGAGCTATCATGGTACTCCAACCTATGCTAGAATCACTTGCCATTATTGTAATAAGTTTGGACACAAAATATATCAATGCAAGGTAAGAAAAATGGTTTATAATGGAGTTAAATTGGTTTGGATGCCAAAGAGACATCTAAGGTAGAACCAAGTCTTCTTGAGTTCCTATGCATTATGGAACTAACATTCATGGACCATAACACGGGTACCAAAAGGAAAGAAGATATCATATTTGTGATGCAGGTTTTTATTTCAAACAAGTACAAAGTCATCTAGAGAATGAAGGAGCATGAATTGCAAAAGAAATGAGGAGTTGAGCAAAATAGTAATAATAACTTTCATCAAAGGTAAGTAAAGGTATGTTGCTCTCCTAAAGAAATTAATAAACAAGTGATACCATAGTCATATTATAAATCATATGCTTGACTCAAAAGGAATGATTTGTATGAAAAAGGGGAGAGAGTGTATGAACCAATTTTATTTGTGCTACCTATTTTATATGCCCCATTTGTACTACCTTTTTGTTGATTAACAAAAAGGGGGAGAGAGTGTAGTATGAAAATATCTTAAGAAAAGAGAATAATATTGCATATAACTTCGAGGGAGAAGTATTTCCATATATATTAAAAGAATATATATTATTTTTGCACTTATTTATGAAAATCATGATCTTCATGTAGACATATCTGTGATTCATTTGAGAAGGGAACATATTTCAATTAACTTTTGTCAATCATCAAAATGGGGAAGATTGTTGATCATATGCTTGCTTTAAGAATGATTAATTTGATTTTGATGATTAATAAATAATTGAAATATCATTAAAAAGGATATAATAAATTTGTCTAAGTGTTCTCAGATAATTTGTCTCTAATTATGTGTATGAAAATGAAAATGTGAAATAATTTAAGTTTCAAGAGCTCAAGTTCATGAATTGCAAGTCCAGCAAAGTGAAGTCCCACAGCCAAGTCGACTTCACTTGTGACTTGGGTGAAGTCCCAGACCCAAGTCGACTTCGCCTGCGACTTCGGACAGACAGCAGAGTGAAGTCTCATCCCAAGTCGACTTCACCAATCCGAAGTCGACTTCACTCATCCCAAGCCGACTTCACCTGCGACTTCAACGACAGAATTCTGGACAGAAAGTGGACAACAAGTTTTAACAAGAGGAAGTTGCATCTCAAGTCGACTTCACCCATCCGAAGTCGACTCAACTCATCTGAAGTCGACTCCACTTGCGACTTGAACTCGTAACGATCTAAAATCCGAACGTTGGAGCTCTAGATGCACGTGAACCTCTACTCCAAACGGCTAGATCTTTTTTCCTCTATATATATCATTGAAGAATGAACATGGAGACAAGAGAGAAGGAGAAAAGAAAGAGGAAAACACAAGTTGGGCTTTCATCTTCTAATATTCAAGTGTGTTGAAGTTATTTGAACAACTATTGAAGCTTCAAGTGCTACAACTTCCAAGTATGCTTCCAACATTATCATCTCCACATGACAAGGAGCTTCCGGTGCTTATCGAATACACGTTGTAAGTATAATTTCTCTTTTATTTATTTATTTTATGTTGTTTCCTTGGATCGGTGTTAGAGACCGAATTCAAGAAGAAGCAAAACAGGGGGTTGGTTTGAGTTTGTCTCACTAACGGGTTTTGCTTGGTTGGTTTGAGTTTGTCTCACCAATAGATTGGACTTGGTTGGTTGGAGTTGGTCTCACCAACAAGTGATTATTGTATATGCCCCCTAGAGCTAGAATCTAGAAGAGAGCGGGTGCTCTAGATTGTATTGAAAATACAATAGTCGAACCCAAGACACAACGGGTGTGTGCTTGGAAGAGTGGAGTAGGGAAGGTTGCCCGAACCACTATATATTGTTGTCTCTTGTTTGGTTTGATTGCTTGCATTTTATATTCCATCTGCGTCCTCTCATTCTATCTCATATCACGTTTCATCAAGGGGATTGAAATTATAAGGGGTTAAGTTTTAATTTATCAAAGAATTCTTAAGAACCCAATTCACCCCTCCCCTCTTGGGTTTTGCCATTAACTCGAGACCAACATCAGATTGGGGCGCCATATCTCTATGATGCCACCTCATCCTCTACTCCACTTTTGTCTTTTAGTGGTTTTTTCCTCTTGTACACACTTAAGCAAAAGTGATTAACTTAATCACCTTGCTTAATTGGTTACCTCTTTCTCAAAAATTATCATTTAACCATGTTTATCATAGTCAAGGTTTCACAGAATGACTTCACTCATAGTAATTTTAATCTTGTGTTCATCAAGGTTTGTTATCTGTCTCTCATACCATTGATAAAAAAAACTTGACTAGATCATTTTGGACACTAAAAATCTTTAATATAATCCTTCTTTAGTCATGGGTCATATCGGAAGTCTTTTATTTTAGTCCATCTGCATGGTATTGTGAAATCTATTATATATATATTGCATTTTGTTGGAAACAATTGTTGAAACCAAATGAATAATATACAAAGCATGTGTTTTGATGATTAACAACACAATTTGAGTGAGTTTTATCTACTAATGAGTTTTGTGTATTGTTTGAGGATATAAAAATGAAAAATATGAAGTATGGCAGGTCAAGTCGATCTCCAAGTCGACTCAGACATTGACTTAGGCCAAGTCGATCCCCAAGTCGATTCCAGCAGCGACTTCAAGTGTCAATTTTTGTCTCGCATTGAAATTGGGGAACAAAGCTACCGAAGTCACAGGCCAAGTCGACTTAAGGCCAGACTTGAGTCAAGTTGAAGACCAAGTCGACTCAAACGCCCGACTTGGAACATATGAAGATTAATCCAAGTCCAAAGCAAGCAAGATACATAAATTCATCCATTCAAATCAAAGTATACATATTGAACTTGTTCATACCAAAGATTCAAGTTTTCAAGATTTCTAGACATGAAGCTAAAAAATTCTATGCAAAATGAATATACCAAACTTCAAATTATGAAAATCAAAGGAAGAACACTTATGATGAAGAAGTTAAGCAAGCAAAAGACATTTCAAGAAAGCTGAAGCACACTTGGAAAGACAAAGGAGGTTAAGTCGCAAAACGAAGTCGACTCCAGCATCGACTTGGGTGAAGTCGCACCCGAAGTCGACTCCGCCTGCGACTTGGGTTAAGTCCAAGGCCAAGTTGTAACGCCCCATTCATAGAAATACTCAATAATTAATCAATGGGGCTACAGATTCTAAGAAAAATTCGGCAGCATCTCCCCTTAATATACAAGGGTTAATATGGAAACATGACCTGATAATCATAAATATTTCAATTCTATATTTATATACTTGTATCTTCATATAATAAGAACATTCATATAGAAGGAAATCATTACAAATTTTCCTTACACAACAAACAGATATAATAGTCATGCATATATGCATCAACAAGGATTATAATCCAATCTGAAATACCAAATACATTATAGTTGTCAAAACGAATCCGCCTAAGTAATTGTCTACATATATGATTATCAAAAGAGCACAAGTCTAAAAGAACTGGAATCAACATATTGTACTAGGGTCTCTCATGTTTGATCTTCAACTTGTCCCATCCTTAAGTTCTCCTTCTGACCTGCGATCTAAAACCACAATAACAATGATATGAGTCTAAATAGACCCAGTAAGTAGATAGTGGTTAGCACAAAGTGCAAATAAGCATAATGATGGATACTCATACAGTGATGAAGCTAATACACATGGGTCCAATACCCACTCCCAAGATCGTATACATATAACCATACACACAAATTGACCAACACAACCAATCATCTACTCATGTCCATCAAGGGCCATGAACAACCCTCTCCTCATGCCAATCAGGGGTCATGAACAACCCTTACAACCAACTATTTGAGATAACGCATCATACATAACAGACAATGAAACACATCGCAAACCACGCATACAACATCAACACAATTCAGATACAACACATAGATCTGTCACACAAGCATTTTATCAAACACATGATAGGTGCGAAATGAAAGAACCCTCAATTCATACTCTCGATTGGGGCAAATCAATTCACGTCACATTTCAACAATATAACAACTGCTAAGAAGTCTTTTACATCATAGAAATCACGCATTCAAAGTAAATTCACCATGAACCCTAACTGTTACGAACTCTACGCCTAATATCATGGAGTCGTTAGAAGCTATACATTCCCTCTAGCCTCGTATCGCGTTTAACGTAAAATTTCATCACTAAAGCGAGAAGGGGTGACATCCACTTACCTCGATCGTGATTTTTCCCAAAACAGCGACCCTAGGCTTAGCTTGCAGAGATTTGGCGCTTCCTTGATTCAAATCGATCACCTTCGAGGCAGTCAGTAGGGTTTTCTCGAAGAGATCTACTGCTAGATCGTACTGAGTAGAAGAGAAAGAAGAGAAGACGCAGAGATCGGGAAGAGAAGAAGAAAAATAGTCGGGCGTGAGGTGAGAAAATGGAGTCTAACGCACGGGCTTCGCTTCATATCGAACCCCCATCGGGTCGGGATCGGGTCCAGGACGGGTCGGAGCATGAGTCGGGTCTAATCGCATTTGGTAATTTACTCTTCCACTCCTACGACTTAAATAATTAAAATTTTCTTCAGGGGCGCTGCCCCCTGCACCCCCGCAAGGGGCGTCTCCCCCTTGACCCCCGCGACCTGACCGGGCAGGTCGAACCCCGTACCTACTCTGCGAAGGAAACAATAGTCGTAGTGCCCATCAATGGAACGCTAATCATACACCATCAATTTATACTCAACGTGCTAAGATCATAATACATGCACATATACACTATACATTCTCTAAATGTCATGCCCAAATATGTTATGTATCCATTAATATCGTAAAATTCTTATTAGCATATTCATAAGTTACCTCATAAATAGAGAAAAGTTGTAATAAAAATAAAATAAAATACCTGGTCCTCACACAAGTCGACCCGAGGAAGAACTTGAACAAGCGGAGCACAGATGAAGTCGCACCCGAAGTCGACTCCAGCATGCGACTTGGGCGAAGTCGCACACGAAGTCGACTCCATCTGCGACTTGGAGGAATAACGTTCGAATTTTTGAACGTTAGAACATTTATTACGCGCCAACCAACTCTATAACGTTCAAAATTCTACCTCCTCTATATATAGACACTCAAGCAAATGTGGAAACATACAAGTAAAAGCTGAAAAAGAGGAAAGAAGAGCTACTAAGACTTATACTTCATTTTCTTCTACATTTGAGTGATCTATACACTTTCAAAGGAAGAACAAGCATCAAAGTTGCTGTTTGCCACAACGCTAATTGATTCATTACTTCTACGTGTTCTTCCTCAAGCTGAAGATTGACTACAAGTTCTCAAAGGATGGATCACCAATTAATCAAGTAAGTATATGATTATTCTGATTTTATGTTTCAAATCTGAAAATTATATGATGTTGTAAATTAAAATACGGAAAGAACAGTAAATGGATTAATTTTAGCATTAAATTTTTTTTTAAGAATAATTATGGGGTGATTAAGGAATTACCAAATTTTCAGCATAAAAGGATTAGTAATTTTCAAATTAAAAATCCAAGAAGATTAGCCCATACAGGGTAAAACGGGTGACAGGATCATCTGTAGAAAATGATTTTTAAAAATTTTTATACAAGTATTTTTGTGCTGAAACGTTTACAGGATATAAAATATATATTTATTATCATAATAAAAAAATAAAAATTAGGTTTTGATGGGTATAAATATACCCCATAATTCACGTGATTAGGGATGACCCTAAACTCACAACACTGTCCAGCAGAGTGAAAATACCAAAATAAATATATGATGTTAATATTTCATCATGAAATATTTAAGACAATAATTAATGTATATATTGAGTTATGGTAGAAATTTCATATTAAAACTACTTGATTTGATATTAATTCAAGATTTTTATATTTCAGTACACCTGATTTCAGCATATGTCGATAGTGGGAGAAACAAATCAAAAAGAAATATGAAAACTGTGTAGAAATGATCCAAATTTATATATATGTTAATAGACTAAATTTGGATTCGGAAAATTTTGATTAATTGCTGAAAATTCGGATTTATAAAACTGTTTAGGGTTATGTGTATAGAAACATGTTAAATGTGTAAAAAATGGGTTCCAAAGTTGCTGTTTTGGAAACCTATTATTAGTGGATTTAAATCCCATAAAAATACCCTAAACAAAGTGGTAATTAGGGATAATTATCATGCTGAATTAGTGACTAAATTTCTGACTTGGGAGATTTTATGAAATGCCTCATATATGTGTTGCCAAATGGGCATTTGTGAAAGGATAAACATGCATAGGTGGTAAATAATTTATGTAATGTGATTTTATGCAAAAATGCATAAAAATATGATAAATTTTGTGAATATATTTCTGTTTAGAATTAAATGATGTTAATAATCTCAAACTTTGGGATTAATTAATGAGGCTTACGACAATAACGGGTGCTTAAAATGAGCAACGATGTGAGAAAAATGAAAAATACTTTAAAAATGATAAATGGCGGTAATGAACCTCCAAATAATGATTTAATGAAGGATTATTACATGTATGTAAGTTTACCCTACGTAAGGGTATTAGAAATGAACAATATGACGTATAGATTATGATACGTATGAACACCCAACTTGAATGACAAGTGGGCTAAGTTAGTGTAATATAAGTCCAAATGGATTTATATAGGTTGGAAAACCTAAGGAATATAAGTATTTGAAGATGATGCACATAAATGAAATGTTATTTTCATTTATCTAGGAAAAGGCAAGGAGATGAAAGGAAGAAAAGGATTATAGCGATCTCAGGTAAGCAACCGAACTTTTTCAAATTATGGATTTTTCTCTATATGTTGAAATGATGATTTTGTCAATGCTTTTATGATTTTGTTTTGATGAATGGGCAAGCACAAGTTTTGAAAATGACGGCTTTAATGCAAAGACAAAAGTTTTGAAAAATGATGGCTTTAAGGAAAAGCCTCAAGGATTGCTTCTTGGGAAGCAAACAACGATTTTAAGATAAGGAATCTATCACAAGTGTTGTCATGGATTGGCAATGCTTTATGTTAATAGAATTCGAGAATTTTGCTTATGAGTAAGCAAGTTCTCCACAATAATGTTTTCAAAGGCTTTACGTTTTATGTCGATGGTTTTTCCTAAGAATTTTGTTTTAAGTAAGCAAGTTCTTTACAATGTTGTTTCAAAAGTATTTTATAAGAAAAAAGGAATTTTGCCCTTTTTCACAAAGCAACAAATATAAATAATTTTTGCATTTCTCTTATAATGTTTAATGATAAATAATCATGTTATAAAAAAAAGAAAAAGGAGATTCGATTTATGAAAAATATTTGTGTTGCTAGATCTAGATAATTAAATAATAAATGATGATTTGAACAAAGTTCATATGTTTTGAAATGATATTCAAAAAGTTTTGATTTCCTTTAGATAAGGAAATCTATACCGAAAATGTTTTGAAAAATATTTATACGAGTGTTGTTAAATAGAATTTAAGGATGACCAACCTCCTATATTGATTTCATAAGATGGTTTAATTTTGTAAATTCAAAGGTTTTGAAATTCTTTTATAAGGATTTTAAGATGTATTATTTTTCAAACATTTCAAATTTTTATCAAAATATTTTACTCAAAATGTTTCTAAAAGAATTTAAGGAAGGTCATCCTAAAATTTGATTTCAAATAACAACTTGTTAAAGTGGGTGCGCTCGCTTACAAGTTGAAAATAATTTTTAAATATATAAACTTCGGTCTAAGATTTTTTGTGTGATATGGATGCAGGCTGCGGTCTGTGATCCTGGTTTAAAAGGACATGGGCTGCGGTCTGTGGTTCATCAAACTAAACGGACTGCGGTCCGTCATAATAATGTACGGTGCACCGGTACAATAAACAGGCAGGTTGTAGAGCACGGTTGGGATGACCGGGGCCCACTCTACATAAGGCCTAGTCGCTAAGGGATGGCAGGAGTGACAGTCGTGCCCTCCCTGAGATGAGAAAAGGATAAATAAACAGCCGCCAGGCTAGCGTGTTGTTAAGGATTCTCTTCCTAAAGGTAGCATGATCACTTGCTAAGTGTCACTACTAGATGGAGGGAAATGTGTTTGCATATGTTTTTCTTTCTAAAAGCCCAAAGATTGGGATATAAAAACATTTATACAAAATGTTATCCTAAATTGGATTTTTATGAGCCATTATGCATAAGTTACCCTAAAAGCAGGGTATTTTACACAAAATGTGTAAATATTAAGGATTTATGACTTGTTTGCTATAAACAAGCCCCAAGATGGGGATTATGAAAAAGGGTTTATGTTGAAAAATGTTTTGGACATAAGAATGTCAATTTCCAAAAGGTTTATGTGGAAAAAATGGTTGGACATGAGAATGTCCAATGCCAAAGTGTTTTGATAAAAAGGTGTTTTAGGACATATGAATGTCCATTGCCAAATGAAGCTATGTGAAAAATATTTTGAGACATTAAATATCTCTTGGATAAAGAATTTTATGACAAAAAAATATTTTTTGACATAAAAATGTCCTTTGCTGAGAAAGGCCTATACAAATGATGTTTTAGGACATGAAAATGTCCTTCTTTACCTAAGAATTTGTGAGAAAAATATTTTGGACGTAAAATGTCCACTAGCAAAAGATAGTTTTATGTAAATGTCTTGGAACATTGGAAATGTTCACTCAAGACAAAAGAAAATTAATTAAAGAGGGTAAAACATGGATTTTTGCCTTAATAAGCCCAGAGGTGGCTTGTAAATGATTTTTAAGAATAAATGTTTTATGATAATGTTCAGGGACATAGAATTGTCCTCATGAATAAAGGATTTCATGATAATATTTTAGGACATATAAATGTCCTCATGAAAAAGGTGTTCAAGATATTTATGAAAAAGATTTTCAAGGAAGTCTTGCCCTAATGATAAAATGCTTGCTTACTGAGTTATCACTCACGTTTTGTTTTCCAAACCTTAGACAAATACTGGGAGACTCAAGAGGTCGAGGACCTAAGAAATGGAGAAAAGGTACGTAAGGGAAACCATGTGGCTATAAGGAATGGGAAGCATAGATATGCTAAGGTATGTTAATGTGTATGTGAACTTAATTAGCATTGTAAGTTCTATGTGATTCAATGATTGCATGTATAGATGTATGAATGTAAAATGTGATGATTTAGTCAAAGAGACTTTTACTGTAGAAAAGCATGATGAGATGCTATGAATGAAATATGAAATGTATTACAAGTGTATTGCTGCTTGTATGATATATGATGTTGATTTTAAAGAAACGATTGATGAATAATGGTGTGAAATGTAAAGATATGAATGTGTGATGCAGAATGTGATGAAAACAATGATGAAGAAATCGAAAAAAAAATTTAGACGAGTTTCAAATTTAGAACCCGCCGCGTGATCTGGGCAACAATCCTGATTCACATTTATCAATCGATAAGGTCTTGAGGTAAGGAAGTGACGTCTCCATTTGGGGCGCCACAGAAGTTGGTATTAGAGCAAGGATTGGTAAACTGGCGTAAGAAGGAGAAAATAAAGGATGATAAAAGGATAGGTCTGATGCCACAGAAATTGGTATCAGAATATGGATTGGTAAATAGATGTGGAAAGAAAAGACTTGATATCACAAAGATGATATTTTAGAAAGGATTGATAGATAGATATAGAAGGAAAATGGAAAATGATGAAAGGGATAGATTGAAAATTTTAAGACATATACGATATGTATTGTCTTTTATTATGCGACACTATGACATAATGATAGAGCTATTTAAGGAAATGTAGCTAATTTGCTATATTTCATGTTGTAGATAGTGTATGAAGAAAAAAAATGATACACAATGATATAGCTATGTAAGGAAATATAGCTGGTATGCTATGTTTCATAGTATAGATGATATATGAAGAAAAATGATATGAGGACAATGAGATGAAAAGGAGGTAGGAAAATCAAAGAAATGACAAAGGATATAAGGGAATAAGAACAGATGATGGGTTGAATAATGGAACCCTACATAGAGACCCCTATTACCTAAGGTAAGCTATACCTCACTTAAGATAACACAAGACTGTGCTATACTTTAAATATATTTACGGTGCGACGTTGTGGCATCATATGATAGGCACCAAGGCGCCAACTTTCTAAATGATTGCTCGTTTAGAATTCATAGTTATAATAAAATGACAGATTATGTAAGTATAATCTGTATGTGTAAGGAAAAACAACCTTACACCATGAAAAGAGAAGATAGAAATGAGAAAGGTAAGAAAAAAGGAGTTTCTTTTGACTCCTAATGTATGATGTTTGATATTATGAAAATGTAAATGCGTTTGATTTCATTCAAATGCTAAGTATATATGAAAAAGGAAAGGTCATTGATCTTTCTAGATTATAAAATTTATTATGTATGATGATTCTATGATCAAAGATGTTCATATTAACTATATATGATGCGAACAATTTTGTGATAAGATATGATATTGACATAATTTTATATGTTGCATTCTACAACATGCCTAACACCTTAGTTTTTGAACAAGGGAAAGGTAGTTGCAGATTTGAGTTAACAAGAAAGAAGAGAAGCCAGTAATAAATCTAAGCTACCGGGGAAAAGAGCACAAGTGAGTCCATGAACTCGTTAACGACGAGCAAATATAAATCTTGAGTTAAAGAATTAGAGGTGTTACCGCTATAAGGATACCTCATAGGTAGAAAGAGTGAAGGAAAGAATAACTGCAGCTGTAGAGGAAGCTGTGCAGTAGGCCACTCGAGATTGAGCGGCCTAGACAGAAGAATAATAGGAGGCCTTTGGGAAAAGCCCAACAAGACCAAATAGATGAAGGTAGAAATGACGAACCAGTACAAGTAATAAGTTTTACCTAGTACCCAAACTTTTAAAGGTTAATAATGGTAAGATAGAAATGAATGAAAAGGTTAATAATGCCTTTCTAGCTCAGTATCCACCTAAGTTTTTAGGTGAATCGGATTTTATTCAAGCTGAGCAATGGATGACTGAAACTAAGAATATCTTTAAGGTTTGAACATGTAGTCTTACGTGATGTCCAAAGCATTGATTGACAATGCTTATGAGTGTTAGGAAACCTTAAATGACTATTATGTCGTAATTAAAGAAGGTAATCTGGAAGAAATTGTTAAGAAATATCTTCCAATAGGACATCAGGATGTAACACATGTTGGTAATGAACATGTATAGTCAGGGCAAGGATAACACCCTAAAGATTAAAGAACCTGGTATAGAAAAAGAAAGGAGTAGGAAAGGTCAACTCAACCGATAGCTATAATTGATAGGAAGGTCTTTGCAACTTAATGCACAAAAATGTAGCAAAACATGTCTAGTTAGCATGTATGGAAGCAAAAGAAGATTATACATATGATACCACAAAAGTTGGTATATCATAGTAATGAATGGTAGATAAATGAAGAGAATAATGAAAGTAATAATGATTGCCATAATTCTTTTCAATTTAGATATGATTGAAAGATAGATACAAGAGAAATGATTTCTCTATGATATTCATAAGAAATGGAGTTAGGAAAAAATTGAAAATGATAAGGACCCTTACTAGGTTAGGGAAACAAGAAAGGGAGACCAGGAAGAAAATATTTTAGACTGGTTTAATAACCGATATTCTTATTAAGTAGTCTACGCTGGTATAACCTAGTTGTAGACATTATGAGATGGGAAAGAAGGAATGGATAGCTTAGCAAAAGTGTCTTTTGCTAAGACATGTATGAAATTTCATGAATGAAACTTTATGTGAGAGCAACGTTTGCTCTATGATATAGATTTAATTTATTATATTATATGAATGATATATCAAAATGATTGTTATGGATCTCTATTTGTATGAATGAATGGGTAGCCTAGAACTTACCCGAGGATAAGATGAGAAATTCTATAATTTCTCCATATATAAGAATAATAGTATGCCTACCATAAGAATAAGAGATGGATGGCATAAAGAAAAGAACAAATGTCAATGAGAAACCCATGTGTGAACAAGGAATAGTAGAGATAAATGATAGGTCTATTGAATCAAGGCTAAAAGTGTCATCAAGACAGAGTAGCGCAGTGGAAGCGTAATGAGCCATTGAAGTATTAGGAATGACGATAAGTTAGTAAATTATGTGAGCCTTACCCCCGATATATGAAATGTAATAGGTTTCGGGACGAAACCTATTATAAGGGGGAGGATTGTGATACCCGGACTCAAGTAAGATTTATCGATATGCAATCGACATATAAATATGAATCAAGTATAATTTAGTGGAATTATGAATGATTTTCTTTGCAATATTGATGATTTATCGCAATTAGGGCAAATGATGATGAATGATCAATGAAAGCCGATATGGGTCAATGTGATTAAAGAGGCTTAATGAAGATTAGGAAATGTGAATATATTGAGGATAATTACCTCATGTATTATGGTTTAACTAATGAAAATTTTGATGTTAATTATGGATTAAAGGAGACAAATGCTAGAAAATGCATAACTCGACTCAGGGAGGCGGATTAAGACGAAAATTGAAAGGTAAGTACATAATTTTGTGATTAATCTTATGGTAATGATGGATTATGAAAATAAGGATGAAATTAGGGTGAAAATTGATCATCGCCGTTCAAAAATTTAAATGATCATAACTTGAGCTATAAAAGTCGAATTGAGATGAAATTTGAAAGGAACGGTTAAAATTATGAGATTAATGCAATGAGAAGATTGGATTTAGCTAATTATGATAAAATTCAGTGATTAATGACATGATTTGAAGGTTATTGGATTAGCTCAAAGGAGCTTGAAAAGGTGGTCATACATGTGGACGATCAAGGGGCCATATACTTGATTTTTTAATTTTTAAAAAAATAGAAAATGTGCATTTTAATTACCTAGGAAGATAGGGTGAATAATGGACGAGATTTGGGCTGAATTTTGTGGCAAGAATATGCCAAAAAGTCAATGATAAGTGGTCCCCACGATATGGACAGCAATGGAGCATGGGAGAGAGGTGCACGGTCAAGCAGATTTTGTGATTTTTTTATAGATAAATTGACCCTTAATTAAGCTAGCTACCTAGGGTGATTAAATACCCATTAATTAAAGTGAAAATTTAGTGGAAAATTCGTGCAAGAGCTGATGCAAGTGGACCCCACCCAAGTGGACAGCTTTATCTAAAAGCTGGATAAGGCTGTGGAAACAAATCCGAAACAAATATTAAATAGTTAAATATGTGTCTGAAAATTTTTTTGAAAACTATAGGGTAAATTTTAAAAACTTTACCCTCAATTTTGGGTCGAAATTGTAAAGGAAAAATTGAAAAATAAATATTTATATAGGCATGCAGTGTGGACGTTCCAGATTTCTGTTTGGGAGAGAAAAAAAGAAAAAAATCAAAGGGGAAGTGGCTGGAACGATCCAAGGGAAGAAAACATGAAGAAAAAAAGGTTATTTCAAGTGCTCAAAGGATGGATCACCAATTAATCAAGTAAGTATACGATTATTTTGATTTTATGTTTCAAATCTGGAAATTATATGATGTTGTAAATTAAAATACGGACGGAATAGTAAATGAATGAATTTTAGCATGAAAGTTTTTGGGAAGACTCCTTATGGGGACATTAAGGAACTACCAAATTTTAAGCTTAAAATGATAAGTAACTTGCAAATTAAAAATCCGATAAAATTAGCCCAAACAGGGTAAAACGGGTGACAGGATCATATGTAGAAAATGATTTTTCAGAATTTTTATACAAGTATTTTGCGCTAAAAAGTTTACAGAATATATAATATATATTTAGCATCACAATAAAAAAATAAAAATTAGGTTTTGATGGGTATAAATATACCCCATAATTCACGTGATTAGTGCTGACCCTAAACTCACAACACTGTCCAGCACAGTGAAAATACCAAAATAAATATATGATGTTAATATTTAGTGATGAAATATTTATGATAGTTAATTAATGTATTTAATGAGGTATGGTAGAAATTTCAGATTAAAAATACTTTAATTGATATCAATTCAAGATTTTGAGATTTCAGTACGCCTGATTTCAGCATATGTGGATAGTGGGAGAAAAAAATCAAAAATAAATATGAAACCTGTGTAGAAATGATCCAAATTGATATATATGTTAATAGACTAAATTTTTATTAGGAAAAGTTGGATTAATTGCTGAAAATTTGGATTTATAAAACTGTTTAGGGTTATGTGTTGAGAAACATGTTAAATGTGTGAAAAATGGGTTCCAAAGTTGCTGTTTTGGAAACCTATGATTAGTGGATTTAAATCCCATAAAAATACCCTAAAAAAGTGGTAATTAGGGATAATTATCATGCTGAATTAGTGACTAAATTTCTGACTTGGGAGATTTTATGAAATGCCTCATATATGTGTTGCCAAATGGGCATTTGTGAAAGGATAAACATGCATAGGTGGTAAATAATTTATGTAATGTGATTTTATGCAAAAATGCATAAAAATATGATAAATTAAATGATGTTAATCTCAAACTTTGGGATTAATTAATGAGACTTACGACAATAACGGGTGCTTAAAATAAGCAACGATGTGAGAAAAATGAAAAATACTTTAAAAATGATAAATGGAGGTAATGAACCTCCAAATAATGATTTAATGAAGGATTATTACATGTATGTAAGTTTACCCTACATAAGGGTATTAAAAATGAACAATATGATGTATAGATTATGATACGTATGAACACCCGACTTGAATGACAAGTGGGCTAAATTAGTGTAATATAAGCCCAAATGGATTTATATAGGTTGGAAAACCTAAGAAATATAAGTATTTGAAGATGATGCAAAAAAATGAAAAGTTATTTTCATTTATCTAGGAAAAGGCAAGGAGATGAATGGAAGAAAAGGATTATAGCGATCTCAGGTAAGCAAGCGAACTTTTTCAAATTATGGATTTTTCTCTATATGTTGAAATGATGATTTTGTCAATGCTTTTATGATTTTGTTTTGATGAATGGGCAAGCACAAGTTTTGAAAATGACGGCTTTAATGCAAAGACATAAGTTTTGAAAAATGATGGCTTTAAGGAAAAGCCTCAGGGATTGCTTCTTGGGAAGCAAACAACGATTTTAAGATAAGGAATCTATCACAAGTGTTGTCATGGATTGGCAATGCTTTATGTTAATAGAATTCGAGAATTTTGCTTATGAGTAAGCAAGTTCTCCACAATAATGTTTTCAAAGGCTTTACGTTTTATGTCGATGGTTTTTCCTAAGAATTTGCTTTTAAGTAAGCAAGTTCTTTACAATGTTGTTTCAAAAGTATTTTATAAGAAAAAAGGAATTTTTCCCTTTTTCACAAAGCAAAAAATATAAATAAGTTTTGCATTTCTCTTATAATGTTTAATGATAAATAATCATGTTATAAAAAAAAAAGAAAAAGGAGATTTGATTTATGAAAAAGATTTGTTTTGCTAGATCTTGATAATTAAATAATAAATGATGATTTGAACATAGTTCATATGTTTTGAAATGATATTCAAAAAGTTTTGATTTCCTTTAGATAAGGAAATCTATACTGAAAATTTTTTAAAAAATATTTATACGAGTGTTGTTAAATAGAATTTAAGGATGACCAACCTCCTATATTGATTTCATATGATGGTTTAATTTTGTAAATTCAAAGGTTTTGAAATTCTTTTATAAGGATTTTAAGATGTATTATTTTTCAAACATTTCAAATGTTTATCAAAATATTTTACTCAAAATGTTTCTAAAATAATTTAAGGAAGGTCATCCTAAAATTTGATTTCAAATAACAACTTGTTAAAGTGGGAGCGCTCGCTTACAAGTTGACACGGACTGCGGTCTGTGATGTATTTTTGAAAATAATGTTTAAATATATAGACTTCGGTCTAAGATTTTTTGTGTGATATGGATGCAGGTTGTGGTCTGTGATCCCGGTTTAAAAGGACATGGGCTGCGGTCTGTGGTTCTTCAAACCAAACGGACTGCGGTCCGTCATAATAATGTACGGTGCACCGGTACAATAAACAGGCAGGTTGTAGAGCACGGTTGGGATGACCGGGGCTCACTCTACATAAGGCCAAGTCGCTAAGGGATGACAGGAGTGCCAGCGGCGCCCTCCTTGAGATGGGAGAAGGATAAATAAGCAGCCGCCTGGCTAGCGTGCTGTTAAGGATTCTCTTCCTAAAGGTAGCCTGATCACTTGCTAAGTGTCACTACTAGATGGAGGGAAATGTGTTTGCATATGTTTTTCTTTCTAAAAGCCCAAAGATTGGGATATAAAAACATTTATACAAAATGTTATCCTAAATTGGATTTTTATGAGCCATTATGCATAAGTTACCCTAAAAGCAGGGTATTTTACACAAAATGTGTAAATATTAAGGATAACAAGAAATAGTTTCTATGCAAAAGTTTTCATAAAAAAGGATTTACGACTTGTTTGCTATAAACAAGCCCCAAGATGGGGATTATGAAAAATGGTTTATGTTAAAAAATGTTTTGGACATAAGAATGTCCATTTCCAAAAGGTTTATGTGGGAGAAATGGTTGGACATGAGAATGTCCAATGCCAAAGTGTTTTGATAAAAAGGTGTTTTAGGACATATGAATGTCCATTGCCAAATGAAGCTATGTGAAAAATATTTTGAGACATTAAATGTCTCTTGGATAAAGAATTTTATGAAAAAAAAATATTTTTGGACATAAAAATGTCCTTTGCTAAGAAAGGCCTATGCAAATGATGTTTTAGGACATGAAAATGTCCTTCTTTACCCAAGAATTTATGAGAAAAATGTTTTGGACGTAAAATGTCCACTGAAAAAAGATCGTTTTATGCAAATGTCTTGGAACATTGGAAATGTTCACTCAAGACAAAAGAAAATTAATTAAAGAGGGTAAAACATGGATTTTTGCCTTAATAAGCCCAGAGGTGGCTTGTAAATAATTTTTAAGAATAAGTGTTTTATGATAATGTTCAAGGACATAGAATTGTCCTCATGAATAAAGGATTTCATGATAATGTTTTAGGACATATAAATGTCCTCATGAAAAAGGTGTTCAAGATATTTATGAAAAAGGTTTTCAAGGAAGTCTTGCCCTAATGATAAAATGCTTGCTTACTGAGTTATCACTCACGTTTTGTTTTCCAAACCTTAGACAGGTACTGGGAGACTCAAGGGGTCGAGGACCTAAGAAATGGAGAAAAGGTACGTAAGGGAAACCATGTGGCTATAAGGAATGGGAAAGCATAGATATGCTAAGGTATGTTAATGTGTATGTGAACTTAATTAGCATTTTAAGTTCTATGTGATTCAATGATTGAATGTATAGATGTATGACTGTAAAATGTGATGATTTAGTCAAAGAGACTTTTACTGTAGAAAAGCATGATGAGATGCTATGAATGAAATATGAAATGTATTACAAGTGTATTGCCGCTTGTATGATATATGATGTTGATTTTAAAGAAACGATTGATGAATAATGGTGTTAAATGTAAAGATATGAATGTGTGATGCAGAATGTGATGAAAACGATGATGAAGAAATCGAAAAAAAAATTTGGACGAGTTTCAAATTTAGAACCCGCGCGTGATCAGGGCAACAATCCTGATTCACATTTACCAATCGATATGGTCTTGATGTAAGGAAGTGACGTCTCCTAGCTAGCTTCCATTCTAAGAGAAATATGATGAATATGTTCATGTTCTTATATGACATCATGCATATCGTACTCGTGATAGGTACAAGATTTATGTTTTTCAAGTATACCTTTTGAAAAGGTATAATGTGCTTTCCAAGATGATTTGAAATGAAAAATGTTGCTTGAAATGAATTGCTTGTAAAATGTAAATAGCTTGCTTATTGAGTTTCGACTCACGATTTTGTTTTCCAAACCCAAAGACAGGTGAAAGAAAGGAAATGCCGAAGGAGCAAGTGCAAGCTTGAGATAGCCAGGGAGAAACCTTTAGCACGTCTATGTTATGAAAAATTCATGTTGAATGATTGTAACTATTTGAATGTTTTATGGTGATAACTATGGTTAATACATGCAGTGACATTTGATTTATGTAATTCATGAAATGTTTTTGATCAGCATGCTTTGTATGTTATGATTGGTAGGAAATGACCTAGTTATGCTTGAAATGAAAATATGAGGAAATATTAAATTAGATAAATATTCGTTAAAACCCGCCGTGTGACAGGGCAACAATCCTAATCACGTTTACCAATCAATAACGATCCTGAGGTAAGGCTTAGGATGTGAAGCTCGGTTTTGGGGCGCCACATCTATAAAGTATTATTATATTTCAATATATATGAGAATGAATCTAAGCATTTTCCTTAATTTACACATTAATGTACTTATTTTTTTAATAAATATGGCTTATGCAGATATTGGATTTGGATGAAACTTAGTTCCATAACTAAAAAATGATATTAAATATAATAAATGGAATTTTTCGTCAAACATCAAAATCTTAAAATTTAAAGAGGTTACATGGAACTACTTCTATATAACCCGATTACATAGAAGCGGACTTGATTATATTAGTATAATTTTATTTTCAGAATTTGAGAATTCCGTCCTCAAATGATTTTGAATTTCTAGAGTATAATAGCATCTGGTTAAAGTAATTTTTTGACACTATAAGTAATCCATATAAATAAATATTTATTAGTTGAATTTAACCTTTTTTAGAAATAGAAAGTAACGATTGTAGGAAATAATTATTCTTTTTACAATGTGTTTGGTAATGAAGAAAAAATACTAAGGTAAATCTTTTTAATGTAAAACATTTCACTTTTGATAACTAATCTATTTTTTTAAAAAAAATTTCTTCACATCTTCGTATGCAACTGTCATTCTTTTCAACTATTTCTATTCAACTATCCATACAACTAAGCTATCTATTTTAACTTTATTCTCTTTTCTACTCATTATTACCCCCATCATATCATATCATTTTACAATTTTGACTCCTAAATACTTCTCACCAAAAGTTTCATTACTTCCCAAACATTAATTATCTTCTTTCCGTTGATTTTATTAGTGGCATCATTTTGATCAAATGTGTTAATATATTAGTTATTATATCATCTTCATTGTTCACAATCTGACTACAAGTGTACAAGTCATAGATTGTAGTATATAAAATATCGATCTACAAAGAATTAAAAACTTAAGACATTGGATTTAAATACTTTATAACCAAAATCAAGAGAATAAGATAAGAAGAAGAAAGAGTAACAAAAAGGAAAAATGATTTGTAGAATGTAGAACAAGGATTAGAAATCACAGAATTGAGGGCACCTAGGATCTAGGGTTTCACATATGTGTTTTGCAACAGATATGTGGAATGCTTTTTAATTTGGATATTATGTGTTAAAGGAGAATAAACTCTAAATTATCCTTTTACCTTCTCTAGAAACCTGCAATGTATAACCCAATGTATTCTTAACTACCTATTTTCGTAGGATTAAGTTAATTCGAATTCACAAAGTTCTGTAGCCGTTCATGGGATTCCTCAAGGTCATCATACCTATTTTTATGGTCCTAGATTTTCAAATTTAATATTGTTGATCATATCTTGCTTTAAAATAATTGAAATATCATTAAAAAGGTTCTAATGAATTTGTATAAGTGTGCTTTGATTTTTGTCTCTAATTACGTGTATGAAAATGAAAATGTGAAATAATTTAAGTTTTAAGACCTCAAGTTCATGAATAGCAAGTTCAGCATAGTGAAGTCTCAGCCCAAGTCGACTTCACTTGCGACTTGGGTGAAGTCCTATAGCCAAGTTGACTTCGCCTGCAACTTCAGACAGACAGCAAAGTGAAGTCTCAACCCAAGTCGACTTCACTTACGACTTCAAAGGTAAAATTTTAGATAGCAAGTGGACAATATATTTTAACAAAGTGAAGTCGCAACCCAAGTCGACTTCACTCATCCCAAGTCGAGTAGAATAGTACAAAATATCTAAAGAAGAGAATAATATTGCATATAACTTAGGGGGAGAACTATTTCCATTAATAATGGGAGAGTACAACTATTTCCATGAATAGTGAGAGAGCACATCTACATGATAAAGTATTTTGAAATTAATGCAAATATCATTTTCAATTTTGTGCTTATTGATGAGAATCATAATATTCATGTAGACATATCTGTGATTTATTTGAGAAGGGAAGATATTTCAATTAAGTTTTGTCAATCATCAAAAAGGGGGAGATTGTTGATCATATGTTTGCTTTAAGAAAGATTAATTTGATTTTGTTGATTAACAAATAATTGAAATATCATTAAAAAGATTCTAATGAATTTGTATAAGTGTTCTTAGATATTTTGTCTCTAATTATGTGTATGAAAATGAAAATGTGAAATAATTTAAGTTTCAAGAGCTCAAGTTCATGAATCGCAAGTTCAGCAAAGTAAAGTCTCAACCCAAGTCGACTTCACTTACGACTTGGGTGAAGTCCCACAGCCAAGTCGACTTCGCCTGCAACTTCAGACAGACAGCAAAGTGAAGTCTCAACCTAAGTCGACTTTACTTACGACTTGGGTGAAGTCTTAATCCAAGTCGACTTTGCTTGCGACTTCGAAGGCAAAATTTGGACAGCAAGTGGACAACAAGTTTTAACAAAGCCAAGTCGCAACCCAAGTCGACTTCATCCATCCCAAGTTGACTCCACTCATCCCAAGTCGACTCCACTTGCGACTTCAACCTATAATGGTAAAAAATTCGAATGTTGGAACATTAAACGCACGTCAACCTCTACTCCAACGGCTAGATCTTTCTTCCTCTATAAATATCATTGAAGCATAAATGTGAACAAGGAGAGAAGAGGGAAAGAAAGAGAGAAACACAAGATGCGCTTACACCTTTCATTATTCTAAAGTGTTGAAGTCATTTAAACAACTATTGAAGCTTCAAGTGCTACTACTTCAAGTGTGCTTATAGATCATTTTCTTCACATGCAAGGAGCTTCTGAAGCTGATTGATTACACGTTGTAAAGTGTAAATTCTCTTTTATCTATTTTATTTTTGTCGGAATTCAAGGCAAATTAAGCACAATCCATATTTTGATGATTAACAACTTAATTTGAGAAATAATTAGGTACTAATGAGTTTGCTAAGTGCTTTCAAAGGTTAAAAACTCAAGTTTCAAGAGATAGCAGACCAATTTGCAGTCCCAAGTCGACTCAGCCATCGACTTAGCAAAGTTGATTCCCAAGTCGGCTGCAGAATCGACTTCAAATGCAATAAATGTTCCAGTGTTGAAATGGGAACTTGGAGACAGGTGAAGTCACAGTCGAAGTCGACTCCACTTGCGACTTAGGTGAAGTCGCAAACCCAAGTCGACTCCAGATGCGACTTGAGTATAGCCATACAGAAGACTTCGAATCCTCAAAGTCAAGTCACATTTCCAGGTCGACTCCGCAATGCGACTTAGGTGAAGTCGAACCTCAAGTCGACCTAAGCATAGGACTTGAGTGAAGTTGAAGTCTAAGTCGACCCAAGCAAGCGACTTGTGAAACCCCAACCTTTGTAGGATTCAATGTATGCATTGAACATTTACATATGATTTATATATGATTAAATGAAAATTTTGGATGTTCTTGTGATTTTGTAATTAGGGTTAAGGATTAGCAATAATGATTCGATTAATCATTATGAGCTGATATGGGACAATGAGATTAAAGTAAATTATTGGTGATTGAAATATACCAATGTATCATGGATAATTATCTTAAATTATTTGATATGAATTATGAGAATTTAAAGGATAATTATAAAGTTAAGTGGAAAAATACTAGAAAATTCATAATTCAACCCCTGTAAGGCGGATTTAAGTGAAATTTGAAAGGGAAGTAAATGGTGATGGGCTTGATATTATGAGATTATTAGGTTATGAAAATCCTTGATGAAGCTAGTGTAATGATTTATTGATTATATTTTAAATCCAACTGTTAACTTCAAACGGCCATAACTTGAGCTAGGAGAAACAGATTGAGATGAAATTTAAAATGGTTGAATGAAATTATGAGATTAACATTTTGGAAGGTTTAGATTAATCATATTATGTTGGAAAAATACCTGAATTGGAAAATGTGTGTATAGTTGACTTTTACACCACAAAAAGTACCATGCATTAATGGCTAGAGTACTTGGATTAACTGCATATTTTTAATGGTAAAATATGTGTCAAATGTAGCTTAATTTCAGGATGTTTTATGCATTATTATAAAATGCAAAAATCCAAGCATTATCCCTGCAATGGACGTCCACATTTATGGGGCTAAGAGTGCTCAAAGTGAGCATAGGTGAGGTGGCCATGCATGGACGTCCAAGGTGCTGTTGTTGGATTTTTTTATCATTTTTTATTTTATAATTTATGCACTTACATAGCTAACATGTTGGGACACATAAATATGCATTTATTCATGTGAAAATCCCTGCAAAAAAATCATGAATAGCAGCTGCTCATGAATAGCTTAAGTGTATAATTTACCCTCAAATTAAGGTTATTAAAATTTTGAAAAAAAATCTAGAAATGGACAACAATGTGGACGTTGCAAGTGGATAGCTTGATTGTGTCTATCTTGAACAGATTTTTACCTTTAAAAATTATGATAAAAATATTTTTACATGGCTGTCATTTACCCAGCACATTAAGGGATAAATATGCATTTAATAGCTGTGGAAAATCAGCTGCAAGTGGGGTACACAGCTGGAGCAATCCAACCTTATAAAAGGGGTGCACGGCCATATGAAAATGAGATGTTGAGAAAATTTTCTAAATGCCAAAATCCATTCTCCCCTCAATAGCAACCCACGTCCAAGGCTTAGGCCAACAAGGAGGAAGAAAAGGGAAGAAAAAAAAGGAAAAAGAAAGGGAAATAGGAGGAGAAGATTAGCACAAGTGATTAGGGTTTGAACTTCATCAAACAAGTAAGTGTATTGGATGAGTTGAGCTTTTGATTTTAAGTTTTAAACTCCAAATTTTTGGATATGAATTTGATGCATGAATTTTACTTAAATAGTGGTTCAACATGCTATTTGATCAAATATGGGATGAGTATTAAGATTTACCTATGAATTTCAATGATTTATGTGGTTGAAATGGAGATTAGAGTGGATTATGAGTTGAAAACTCAACATGATAAATCCTAAATGCTAGTGATAAGTTTCTGTATTGGATTAGTGTAATGTTTAGGCTATGAATCATATTTTAATGAATTATTTATGTGGATTTAATCTTAACATATGAATTTTAGAAAAAATGGAATTCAAAGTGCTGTATGTGACCCGATTTTTCCCTTTTTATGCTAAAAATGATATGAAAATGAGATTAAATGATTTATGGAAGTTATGTAGGGTAAAATACCCTATAGTTAGTTTACTATGGACTCACAAAAGGATTTTGGAAGAAAAGCCCCAACTCTTATTTTATGAATTTTATGAAAAGGTGTCCAAATGGGGTGAAAACGGTACCCGAAATGGGTGAGTAAGTTGCTGTATGGAAACCATTTAATTATGGGATTAAAATATGTTTTAATAACCTATATTTGGGTAAGGAAAATTTGGATTAATTTTTGAAAATTCGGAATTATAAAACTGTTTAGGGTTAAGTACCGAAAGACACGTTGAAAGTATGAAAAACGGGTTCCAAAGTTGCTGTTTTTGAAACCTATGATTAGTGGATTAAAATTCCATAAAAATACCCTAAATAAAGCATTAATTAAGGTTTTTAATCATGCTAAATAAGGGACTAAGCTTCTGGTTTGGAAAATTTTATGAAATGCATCATATGTGTGATGTGAAGTGAGTATATGTGGAATGATGAACATGCATAAGTGGTAAATGACCTATGAAAATTGATTTTGTGAAAAAATGTATGAAAATATGATAAATTTTGTGAATATGTTTCTGTTTAGATGCATGATGTTAATCTCAAATTTTGGGATTAATTAATGAGGCTTAAGGCAACAACGCGTGCTTAAAATGAGCACCGATGTGTAAAATTTTTGGAAAATAAGTGAAGAATGGTATAAGGAAGGTAATGAGCCATTAAATGATGATTATTGAATGATTATTGAGTGATTGAATGATTACCCTAGTTATGGGATTAAATGTGATGTGTAATAGCCCATGTAATGCACAAGTATGTTCTATATGGGTATAACGACTTGAGAAGTCAAAGAAATTATGTATGTTAATGAAAATGGGTTGGAAAACTAAGTTGAATGCAAATAAAATAAATATATGAATGTTATATCATTCTCATGTAAGCAAGGGCAAAGAAAAGGCGGATTCAGAAAGCTAACATGAGACAGGTAAGCAAGCAGCTTTCTAAATGATGCTTTCTTTCATTTTCATTATAAGGTATTTAAGGATGGCCATTCCTTTATCTCAATGTGTTATGAAGTATTACTTCAATTATGATAATGAATTGCTTGCTGTTTCGCAATTATTCATGAAAAGTGATGATGTATGGATTTGAAACGATGTTTCATTGAAATAATGTTTAAAAAGGGATGGTGCAAAGAATTCTCTTTATGGGAATGACAAGTTCCATGTGTAAGAGGTATATAATGCCGGGGTAACTAAAAGACATGCATGGAATGGCAATCAAGTAGGCTAGTCGAGGTAGTAAGTGGACAAGGAGTCCCCCTTGACGTTGCCAAGTCGGAAGGTCCAGCGCCAAGGATGGAAAGGATCATGTCATGGAAAAATGTTCCCCGTGCTAGCGTACCCTCACATGAAAGATAACGTCATGATGCATTTGCACATCCAATTATTTATGAAAAGTTTATGAAAGTTTTATAAAAAGGTTTCTACTCCACAGGTAGTTGATTACTTGATAAGTGTCTCTACTGAAGGGAGAAAAATATTTTTAAATAAATATGCCTTCAAAATGTGTTGCCTGAAAAATATATCGCTTGCCTATTGAGTTTCGACTCATGTTTTCGCTTTCCAAACCCATAGACAGGTGAAAGAAGAGACCCAGCAAAGGAGCAAGTGCTGACCATTGAAGAAATGGAAAAATATTATAAGTTTCATGTTTGTGAAAACTTATGTTAGATGGTTATAAAATAATTTGATGTTTTATGTTGACATCTATGGATGATATATGCAGTGACATCTAATTTATGAGATGATTTGAAATATATTATGAAAATCATGTCTAGTTATGACATTATTGGATGGAAATGAACTAAATATGCATGAGATGGAAAACTAGAAGGAAATAAATACCTAAGAAAACATATTTAATTGGATAAATATCCAATAGAACCCGCCGTATGACAGGGCAACAATCCTGATCATGTTTACCAGTCGATAGATCCCGAGGTAAGGTTGTGACGCTCGGGCTGGGGCGCCACACGACTCAAGTAAATGGCTACTTTAAAATTCTTTGAAGTTGAAATATTGTTAAAAGAACAACTCCATATTGAAGAATTGGATAACAAAACCAAGAAGGTCAATCATCTTGAATCAAGGCCACAAGGAATAACTCCTCAAGAGAAGAATGCTATGCTAAGTTACAAGGCAAAATAAGGAAAACTAAAGATATTAAATGAAGAACAAGATAAGAAAAGAAAAAGTGAAATATTCAGATCACTTGCAAGAATCCAAAGTTCCAACATTAACAAATGGATGGTGAAGTCGCACTTCAAGTTGACTCCACCTGTGACTAGGGTCAAGTCTGAGACCAAGTCCACCTGAAGCTGGAACTTGGAAGTGGAAGCCGAAAACCAAAGTCGCATCCGAAGTCGACTCCAGTCTACGACTTGGGTGAAGCCGCATCCGAAGTCAACTCCACTATGCGACTTGGATGAAGTTGCATACCAAGTTGACCCCATACGCGACTTGGCTCGCAACGGTCGAAAAAATTCGAACATTGGCGCATTAAATGAGTGCCACCTACTACCAAACGTTCTAATTTTACCTCCCATTATATAAGAGGTTTCAAGGGACATGAAAGAGGTTAGAGGAGCATTCAATAAGCTCACCTTCCACTCTCTCTTGCATTTAAGTTGATCTACACCAAGTTTAAGTGAAGAACTGTGCTTCAAGTTGTTGAAAGCTACATTGCTAAATCTTCTATTCTCTCTACAAGTTCTTCTACGCACTACAAGCTGCCTACACGAATCTGTAAAGTGTAGTTATTTTTTTGTTGATTATCTGTGTTTAACACTTGGTTTAATATTCGATATCAAAACCAAGTGAAGGCAAAGTAGTGTTATGACTGTTCGCAATCTCACCACAAGTGCACGGGTCGTAGATTATAGTAGATAAATTATCGATCCACAAGGAATTTAGGACTAGAAATTTTGCTTTTAAATGCTTTCATGTCAAATATGAAGAGAATATAGTAAATAAAATAGAAAAGTGGGAAGAGAATAAAATGAAAAAGAAATAAAAAAATGGAAAGAGAAAATTGAAAACTAAAACGAGTAGAGAACAAAGAGTGCAAATACCTAGGGTCTAGGATTTCACATGCGTCTTTTGTAACGGGTAGTGGTATAATTATTTAATATAGATATTGTTTGTTAAAGGAGAATAAACCCTAATTTATCCTTGCACCTTCTATCGAAACCTACAAGGCGTACCCTAATTTTCTTAACCACCTATTCTCATGGGATTAGGTTAATTAGAATCCATTAAGTTCTGTGGTTTGTTCATAAAATTCCTCAAGGTCATCATGCCTATTCTCATGGTCTTAGATTTTCAGGTTTAATATCTTGATTATCATATATTAGATTTCCACATCTCGGTTCCAACACCTAATATATGGAATCAAGCCAAAGCACAGGCCCATGTACAAAGCAAGCATTAAAAATCACAAGATATTAAATTGACAACAATATCCGTCATGAATAAATTCAAAATCCACACCACGCTACGTTGTACGCATGCTACATCCTAAACCCTAGATTTAGGGTTTAGCCGAGCATGTTTAAGTCTAAATTAAAATTCAAATCCATCTTAAACAAGACAAAAAAAATTTAAAAAGGGAAAAAGATAGGAAGGCTTATTGCTTTGAAGCTCCCGATGGTGTGTCGGCCGCCCCACGCAACTCGCCGGTCCACCTCTTGCCTATGCTCTCCACCTCCTTGCTCTCTCTCTCTCCCTCTCCCCCCCCCCTCTCTCTCTCTCTATATATATACATACATATATATATATATCCTTCAAATTCTGCTTAAAAATTTGCTCGCTGGAATCTCCTCTAGAATTTTGCTCTCGGGCCTCTCTCGAAATAGCTGCCCGCATCTCTTTTTATACGCGTGACATTGCGTTAAGCTAGGCTTGCGCAGTTTGCCTATGCTGTTTGGCCACTATCCATCCTAGCTGCTCACAAACTTGCAATGCTTTTGCGCAACCAGCTGGAATCCAAATAACAATGGTGGATGCAATTGCTTTTGCTATAAAGCTAGAAAATCTGGACGGTTGAGATCGTATGGTTAGGATCTTGCATGCGGGCTGATGACCGCACTGAATATTTCAGCATTAATCTCCTGTGGGCCCTACTACAGTGGACGGTTTGGATTGGTATGCTAAAAAAATGAGCGACTAATTGCAGGAATTTGCTTGAATGATGTACGGTTAATATTTTTCTGGATTGGCTTTCTAAAAAATGGGTGACTCATGATTATACATCTCATCAAATTTTTAAATTAAAATTTCCTCTACCAACTCAATTAGCTAATTCACAGGATCATAAGGGCTTAGTAGGACAACGGTCAGGTTTGGCACAAAAAATAAAATTTTAAAATTTTTCAAGAATTAAACCGTCTCCAAATGATTCAAGCCTCATTTCGCAACAGGAACTTATGCTACCCCCACACTTAGTGCTTTCATTCTCTTTCAAGCCTGTTCTTAGCCTTGGTTTAGCAATTTTTTTAACCAAGTCTGTCAATAATCTCCCTTACCATATTTCAGGGTATCTAGGAAGTAATTTTCATTATTTGCACATTCAGAAGATCAAACCTTATTCATGTTTCACTTTTCAGCTCAGAATTCAATTTCAAAGTTGGTTCAACTAAGTGGTAATTGAGGTTTAGAAAAAATTTAAGTCCACGCTCAATGGGGGTAAACAACTGTTATACTTTCAAAGATAGACTCATCATGAAAAAATTTCCTTAATCATGTCCATGAATTGGTTAAATGGAGTTTTGGCTTTGAAAATTCCTCAACCAGAATAAATTTTTTATGTTTATAGGAAAACTACATTCTTAAATGATAATTGTGTGTATTAGAAAAACTTTTGATAAATTAGAGAGGATTACTCTGATTTTGAAAGAAAATAAAATTGGTTCCTTGGTATATCAGTTTCATCAAGTGATTTAGGATAAAAATTCAATTATTTTCACCAAATACATGCTCAAAAATAAATTTAACATCTCATTAAGGTTCATTTCTTTTTTTAAACTCAAAGATTTTGAAATTCCAAATATGGTTTGCTTATAAGACATACAAGAGTTCAAAATAGGGTCTCAATCAATCTAATATCACAATTTATGCAAGAATTACCCAAAATTTTCAAAATGTGACAAAAATATAATCATCGGGGTAGTGAAAGAAATATTCAATGAAAATTAATGCAATGCATTCACCCCCACACTTGAAATTGACATTGTCCTCAATATAAATGATGTCATCAAAATAAAGGGAGTAATTGTAAAAAATGTGAGATGTTAACTGTTGGTCCCGAGTTAGTGGCAAAACCCAAGAGGGGAGGGGTGAATTGGGTTCTTTTAAAAAATCTTTGGTAAATAAAGACTTAACCCTTTGAGTAATTAATCCCCTTTTGAAAAGAGCTAGAGAACAATAAAGATAAAGCAGTAAAAGAGATATAACACAAGATTTATAGTGGTTCGGGCAAACCTTCCCTACTCCACTCTTCCAAGCTCACACTCTGTTGTGACTTGGGTTCCACTATGTATTCCACGAATACACTTAGAGTCACCGCTCTCTTCTAGATTTCAGCTCTAGGGGGCATATACAACTAGAGCCACTTGCTCTCTTCTAGATTCTAGCTCTAGGGGGCATAAACAACTCACATGCAAAAGTAGGTGATGAGTCTCACTCCAATCACACCCTACTTTGCATATACTTGATCTTAGCTACCCAAGCTAAATCAAGATTTATACAACAAGACAATTATATAAATGAAACTACACTTTACAGATTTGTGTAGGCAGATTTAGCTCGAGGAAGAAGTTGTAGAAGCAGCTTTGGATGAATATTGTTGAAGGCGCTAGCAACTTGAAGCTTTCTTCTTCCTTAGAATTTATACGAACCACTCAGAAATGGAGAAAAGCAAATAGGATTCCTTTCTAGATCTTCTTTTCTCTCTTTGAACTTTGTAGAGTATATAGTAGTGTCTTGTAATGTTCTTGTCTCTTTTTCACGTTCATTTGAGGGTCCTTTTATAGAGGGAAGAAAATATGAACGTTATGGAGGTGGTTGGTGCGCAATAAATGAACTACAACGTTCGAAAATTTGACCGTTATACCCAAGTCGAAGATGGAGTCGACTTGGCTTGCGACTTGGCAACTCAAGTCGCATCTGGAGTCGACTTCGTATGCGACTCCAGTTTTTCAATTTCCCAAGTCTCAGTTATAGCCGACTTGGTTTCAGACTTCGACTTAACCTGCGATTTGACTCTGGTTTGAAGTCCTTCAGGCAATCATGCTTTGAGCTTGAATGTTATATTCTCTTGAATGGCTTGAAAAGCTGCATCTTTGAAATCTGAATTCCTCAAGTCGCAGATGGAGTCGACTTGGCCTGCGACTTCACCCAAGTCGCTCATGGAGTCGACTTGGCCTGCGACTTGGGCAGCTTTGTGCCCCAAAATCAGCGCTGGACACTATTTTGCATTTGAAGTCGATAGCGAGGTCGACTTCGTCTGCGACTTGGGAACCCAAGTCGTATGTGGAGTCGACTTGACCTGCGACTTCACTTGTGTCTTTTGAGGTTCTTTCTCAAGTCGATATTTGAGTCGACTTTGGGATCGACTTCATCCTAAGTCGAAGTCCAAGTCGACTTGAGGTTCGACTTGGCCACCTGAGTTCTTTAAATCACTTAACAAACTCATTAGTACTCAAAATATACTCAAGTTAGTCTTTGTTGATCATCAAAACTCAGTATTTGATTAATTTGTTTTGTTTTGAAACATTGTTTCCAACAATCTCCCCCTTTTTGATGATTTGACAAAACTAAATTGAGTTTATACCTTTCAGTATGAATGCATTTATATACTTCTCAAAAACAGAGCATGAGTCAACAAATTTTATCCAACCATTCAAGTCTTCAACACAGATTGTAACCAATCATTCATATAAGCACATGTCAATCAAAGGTAACATTCATTTTATAATGTAAAGCAAATGAAATTTCCTAAGTACAAACTACCCGACCCAAAACTTACTTAAAGAAGTTCAACTCAACTCAATTTTATCTAACTTCCCCTAACTTCCCTAACTCCCCCTAAGTTCCCTAACTCCCCCTAAGTTCGATCTCCCCCTTTTTGTCAATCGATCAAAAATAATGATTTGGTGAATTGAAATTGAGAGATCGGATATGGGATTGGTTTGATAGGACTGTGATGGGCCGATGAGTATACTAGAGAAGCGTGATCTGGAGTTGTTGCTTTATGAACTGATCCTGACTCGTAAGGATCGAGTTCAGGCATTGGTGTCTTCTTATGTCGTCCGGATGCAAGATGATAGCGGATAGTCCGCATTTCCCGCTCGATTCTGTCTTGCCGGGAGTGCATATCCTCGATTGCATTTAGAACACCGGTGACGAGACTGGTCATCCTATTCTCTTGGTGACCCATTTCTTCCCGTAGAGTTGATATTTCATCTTTTATACTTTGGAGCGTAGCTGCTTGTGATGAAATATTTGGTTCTCTATCGGGTGCAGCGGATCCGTGCGGTGAATAGGATCCGTGCGATGGAGGAGAAACGGCCCGTGCAGGTGATGCCATAAGAGGTTGCTCCCCCTCAGTTTGTGCATCGTCCTCAGCTTCTCGTGCTGGCTCGCCAAGTTTCTCTCGGATGCGATCATCCCTAAATTGCTCCAGATTGATTTTCATGCGTTGGAGCAAAGCCTTGTTGATGGCGTTTGTCGTCTTGGGGACTTCAAAAGGTTCCCCGTCAATGTCTAGCCCAACCCGCTCAAAAATCTTGGTGATCCAAGATCCGTAAGGTAACACGCCTCTTGGATTGTCTTTCCTGCATGCCAAGGCTTCTAAGAATAGTCTGGGAAGACTAATCTTGATTTTGTTCACTAATTTCCATAGAATCATTGCTTCTTGAGGATTCAATTGATTCCTGCCGCCTCCTTTTGGTAAGATACAGTGGGCGATCAATAGACGGATGACCCTGAGTCTGGGAGGAAGATCCATATAATGCAGGAATTTGGTGCCTGCATGATATTTGTTACTTTTGGTCAATTCATTATAGACCGTGTCCATAGTTAGATCCTGGGGAAGCCTTTCTTCATCAAAAGGTACTTGAAGAATGTTTCCAATTCTTCTCAGAGCTATGTCTTGATTTGGGAGGTTGCTACCCCCAAACTGTATTTCAGTGCCTTTGACATAAGTGCAAAACTTGGTGTCGTCCCATAAATAATAAAATTGTCTTGTGAGATCAGGATAGATCCGTTCATCGGATTTGAATAGTTGTATCCATCCTTGGAAATCCAACAACTCTTCTATGTCGAACTCATAGTCGTTGAGGAACTTGAAATCTATGATCTTAGGAATGAATACCTTTCGTTCATAGAAGTTTCTGTAAAAGCGACTATGTTGTAGCTCTGTCCTGAAATAAGTGGTGGGCATTTTTAGAACTTGCCCCTTCTTGATAGGAATCCTTGAAGAGTGAGAGCTTTCAGGTTGGCATTCAGATTGTGGAGCTCGATCAGTTGACTGGGTTGTGGTCTGAAATCGAACTCTTTTACCCGTTGAGGTTGACGGTTCCTCTCTAGCTCTTTTAGCGGGTGTTCTTTGTTTTCTAGGAACCTCTTCGGTTTGTGTAGGAACCCTTTTGGGGTAAGGTTTTGATACTGCCTTTTTTGGTGCCATTGAAATGGTTTGGAGTTGGAGACTGAGAGATGGGAATCGAGATTTGAGAGAACTTTGAGAGAGAGAGCCGAGAGAGTTGGGAGAGAAAAAGAGAGCTGAGAGAGTTGGGAGAGAAAAAGAGAGCTGAGAGGACTGAGACCAATAGAGAGAGAGAGGGACCGGAATCGAAGAGGCGAGGATCTTTAGCCGGAGAAGAAAAAGAAACAGGGTTGTCTCTGGAGGAGAGAAGAGGAAAAACAGAGAGACGGAGAGAAATGGGAGGAAGAAAGAGAGAAGAGAAGAAGAAATAAGGAAAAGATCTCGGAATTCGGACGGTCGCGCGTGCGGAGTCGACTTTGCCCTAGGCGAAGTCGACTTCGGTTCCCTGGAGTCGACTTCGTACATAGTGCGGAGTCGACTTCGACCCCGTGGAGTCGACTTTGCTGTTGAAGCGGAGTCGACTTCGCTTTTCCCAAGTCGACTTGGCGGAGTCGACTTGGCTCCTATGGAGTCGACTTGACTCATCAGTTTACCTTTTTCAAATTTTGATTTCTTGTTTTAATTTTTCCTAATTTAGCTCTATCATCCCCATATCATTCCTAATCTTGTAAAATGATTCTTTAGCTAGAGGTTTGGTAAAGATATCAGCAATTTGATCCTCTGTTTTCACATATTCTAAGCACACATCATGATTTTCAACATGTTCACGAATAAAATGATGTCTTACATCAATATGTTTGGTTCTAGAATGCAATACTGGATTTTTAGTCAAACAAATTGCACTTGTATTATCACATCTAATAGGAATATCAACATAATCAATACCATAGTCTTTCAACTGTTGTTTCATCCAAAGTAGTTGGGCACAACAACTACCGGCGGCTATGTATTCTGCTTCCGCAGTAGATAGTGCAACACTTGTTTGTTTTCTTGAATGCCATGAAACTAGCATATGTCCAAGAAATTGACAAGTTCCACTGGTACTTTTTCTATCTACTTTATATCCGGCAAAGTCTGCATCCGAATAGCCGATTAGATCAAAGGTTGACCCCTTTGGATACCATAGTCCAAGATTTGTAGTTTTTAACAAATATTTAAAAATTCTTTTTACAGCAAGTAGATGTGATTCTTTTGGACATGCTTGGAATCTAGAGCACATACAAACACTAAATAGGATATCGGGTCTAGAAGCAGTTAAGTATAACAAGGATCCTATCATGCTTCTATAAAGTGTTTGATCGATACTTTTACCATTTTCGTCCGCATCGATCTTGATTGTAGAGCTCATTGGAGTATTTGCTCCTTTGCTATTTTGCATTCCAAACTTCTTGAGCATCTCTCTGGCGTATTTGGACTGATTTAGAAATATCCCTTCACTTTGTTGCTTGATTTGCAGTCCAAGGAAGAAATTTAATTCTCCCATCATACTCATTTCGAATTCGCTCTGCATTATCTTAGAAAACTCTTGACAAAGTTTTTCGTCAGTAGCACCAAATATTATGTCATCAACATAAATCTGCACAATTAAAATATTTTTATTTTTATATTTAATGAACAGAGTAGTGTCTACTTTCCCCTTTTGAAACTCATGGTGAATCAAAAATTTATTCAATCTTTCATACCAAGCTCTTGGAGCTTGTTTTAGTCCATATAATGCTTTGGTCAATTTATAGACATACTTTGATTGATTCTTTTCTCCAAAGCCAGGGGGTTGTTCAACATATACTTCTTCATTCAGATAGCCATTCAAAAATGCACTTTTTACATCCATTTGAAACAATTTGAAATTCATATGAGAAGCAAATGCTAGTAAAATACGTATGGCTTCTAATCTTGCCACGGGTGCATATGATTCTTCAAAATCAATTCCTTCTTCTTGGGAATACCCTTTGGCTACTAATCTTGCCTTGTTTCTAATTACGAGTCCGCTTTCATCTAATTTGTTCCTAAATATCCATTTAGTACCTATGATAGTGTGATTATTTGGTCTAGGAACTAAATGCCATACATTGTTCCTTTCGAATTGGTTTAGCTCTTCTTGCATTGCAATAATCCAATGTTCATCATTGAGAGCTTGTTCAATGGTATTTGGTTCAATTTTAGATACAAAGGCATATTGACCATAAACGTTTTGTTTTGATCTTCTAGTTTTCACTCCTTCATATATATTTCCAATAACTTGCTCAATTGGATGGGCATTTTTGAACTTTAAATCAGTTGGAGGTTTATAAGAATCATTACCTTCACTTACCTCTTCCTCCATGAGATTTTCTGGCTTGAGCTCGAGTTCCTTTGGTTGTTCTTTACCTTTTGTCTCATCTGCATCACTTAGTTCATCTTCCTTTTTCGGAGTTTTGTTAATTTCATCAAATACAACGTGTATGGATTCTTCAATAATTTGGTTTCGTTTATTGAAAACTCTATATGCTTTGCTATTTGATGAATATCCAAGAAATATAGCCTCATCACTTTTAGCATCTAACTTTCCCAAGTTAGTTTTTCCATTATTCAAAACATAACATGTACATCCAAAAGCATGAAAATAAGAAATATTTGGTTTCCTTCCTTTCCATAGTTCATATGGGGTCTTTTTCAAGATTGCTCGAATGGTAACACGGTTCAATACATGACAAGCTGTACTTACAGCTTCACCCCAAAATTTCTTGGATAGATTGCTCTCATTTAGCATAGTTCTAGCCATCTCTTGTATAGTTCTATTTTTCCTTTCTAGTACTCCGTTTTGTTGTGGAGTTCTTGGTGCAGAAAATGTGTGGTGAATTCCTTTTTCATTGCAAAATTCCATGAATCATTTGTTTTCGAATTCGCCACCATGATCGCTTCTTATGGTCACAATAGTACTTTGTTTTTCATTTTGCACCAAATTTACAAAAGTTGCAAACATAGAGAAGGCTTCATCTTTACTAGCTAAGAGAATTATCCATGTGAATCTTGAAAAATCATCAACTATGACAAATACATATTTCTTTCCACCAATGGTTAGAATGTCGGATGGCCCGTATAGATCCATATGTAGCAATTCAAGTGGCTTAGTGGTGGAAATTTCCTTTTTGGTAGAGAAAGGCATCTTGGGTTGTTTTGATAATTGACATGCCTTGCAAATCTTGTCTTTGTCATATTTCAATCTTGGTAATCCTTCTACCAAACTCTTTTTCCATAGGGTTTTTATGTTTCCCATGTTTATATGTCCAAGCCTTTTATGCCAAACCCATGGATCATTATCAATGGCCATTAGACATTGACCATTCAATTCATCAAGTGAAACCAAATATACATTTCCATGTCTTTTACCACTAAACATGATATGCTCTCCATCAAATACATTACATATAGATGATTCAAACACAACTTTGTACCCTTTATCACATAATTGGCTAATGCTCATTAAATTGTGTTTGAGTCCTTCAACAAACAAAACATCTTCCATGCATGCATTTGAAATACTATGTATATTTCCTTTACCTTTAATTTTACCTTTTTCATTATTGCCAAAGGCAACCATTCCATCATTACAAGGCTTAAGTTTGTGAAACAAACTTCTTTCACCGGTCATATGCCTTGAGCAACCGCTATCCATAAACCATTCATTGTTTGTCTTTGCTTTAAGACATGTCTGAAAAATAAGCAAATAAATCTTATCTTCTTGGTACCCATTTTATGGGTCCATTTGGGTTAGTAATATAGATCATTCTTTGTTGTTCTAACTTTGAAAGCCCAAATCTTGTGTTTCTTGGAACCCAAACTAATTTTGCACCATGGTCATATAATTTCTTAAAATTACATTTGTAAGTTTTGTGCCCCATTTTATTGCAGAAATTACAAGCCATAGGTAATCTTGGAGTAGGCCTCCAAGTATGCAATGGTTCCATTATTGGTCTTCTAGTCCATTTAAAATTTTTCTTTTGTGGCTTGTATATAGATGCATTTTTAGTTTGATGTTTCTCAAATATTTGTACATTTGATTTGCTACTTTCTCCTTGCTCAAATGTATGATACCCAAGACCTCTTTTATGTGTTTGGGAGGTCATATTTAAAAACATTTTGACGCTTTCTCCTGGATTAGAGAACTTAGCTAATGATTCATTTAATGATTTGTTCTCCTTTTTTAGCAGATCATTTTCATCTTTCAATTTGTCTAATCTTTCTGCAAGTTTACCATTTACAATTATTGTTGCATCACATTGTCTTTTCTTAATTGTAAACTTGCTTCCTAATTTCTTGATTTCTTCATATAATGAATCATATGCAGTTTGTAGCTCATCTAATTCAGTACATTTGAGGCATTCTTGAAAGGAAGAAGAACTTGATTTAGAATGGGAGAGTTTGGAACTTACCTCTTCATCGCTTGTGCATTTTGTTGAGGTAATTCGTTCTTCTTGTTCGATTTGTGCCATGCAGCAAATTCTTGCACATTCTTCCGCCTCGTTTTCGTCGGTTGAGGAATTACTCGTTGTAGATTCCTCATCGTTTACATACATGCCTCTACCTTTGTACTTTTGGAATCTTTTGTTGTTCATTCTATCCTTTCTTTGTTCGTTTGCCTTGCTTTCTTCGGGAGTTGGACATTGAGCTTGCATATGTCCCGAACCGCCGCATCGGTAGCATTTGGTTGGTTCTTTCTTCTTCTCTTTGGGAGTTCTTTCCTTGAAGCTTCTGAAATTTTTCCCTTTCCTCACAAATTTTCTGAAGCGTTTTGTGAGAAGGGCAATCTCATCGTCGTTTTGAGAAGAGGAGGTATCGTCAGTGTCTTGTGCGGCTTTCAAGGCGATTGCTCTTTTGCCCCTATGTTGATCTTCATTTCTTCTTTTAATTAGCTCATGTGACATGAGTGAGCTAATTAAGTCTTCAAGCTTTAAAGTGTTTAGGTCTTTGGCTTCTTCTATTGCAGTGATCTTTGGAGTCCATGATTCCGGTAGAGCTCTTAAGATCTTCATAACCTGCTCAGATTCAGAAATAGCCTTTCCAAGACCTTTTAAAGCATTAGTGATTTTTGATAATCTAGCGAACATTTCAGAAATATTTTCTGTTTCTAGCATTCTAAAATTCTCTAGTTCTCCAATCAAAATATTTCTTCTCGTCCCTTGGACTTGAGAAGTTCCTTCATAGATAGAGGTTAGCGTGTCCCATATTTCTTTGGCGGTCAAGCAAGAGGATACTCTATCATATTCAGAAGCATTAAGAGCACAAAATAAAGAGTTCATAGCTTTGGCGTTGCTCTTAACAATTCTTACTTCCTCATCGGTCCATTTGGAAGATCTTTCATCGGTAGGCAAGGTTACTCCATCTTGGATAGCAATCCAAGAGTCCATGTCGGTAGCCATGATGAGTTGCTTCATACGAAGCTTCCAATATCCAAAATTGTTCCCGTCAAACAACGGTGGCCTTGTAAAGGATTGGCCTTCAGCAAAAGCGGGAACGGAAGTAGATTGGGATGCCATTTTGATAAGATCTCTTTGGTAAACTCAAAGACCCGCTCTGATACCACTTGTTGGTCCCGAGTTAGTGGAAAAACCCAAGAGGGGAGGGGTGAATTGGGTTCTTTTAAAAAATCTTTGGTAAATAAAGACTTAACCCTTTGAGTAATTAATCCCCTTTTGAAAAGAGCTAGAGAGCAATAAAGATAAAGCAGTAAAAGAGATATAACACAAGATTTATAGTGGTTCGGGCAAACCTTCCCTACTCCACTCTTCCAAGCTCACACTCTGTTGTGACTTGGGTTCCACTATGTATTCCACGAATACACTTAGAGTCACCGCTCTCTTCTAGATTTCAGCTCTAGGGGGCATATACAACTAGAGCCACTTGCTCTCTTCTAGATTCTAGCTCTAGGGGGCATAAACAACTCACATGCAAAAGTAGGTGATGAGTCTCACTCCAATCACACCCTACTTTGCATATACTTGATCTTAGCTACCCAAGCTAAATCAAGATTTATACAACAAGACAATTATATAAATGAAACTACACTTTACAGATTTGTGTAGGCAGATTTAGCTCGAGGAAGAAGTTGTAGAAGCAGCTTTGGATGAATATTGTTGAAGGCGCTAGCAACTTGAAGCTTTCTTCTTCCTTAGAATTTATACGAACCACTCAGAAATGGAGAAAAGCAAATAGGATTCCTTTCTAGATCTTCTTTTCTCTCTTTGAACTTTGTAGAGTATATAGTAGTGTCTTGTAATGTTCTTGTCTCTTTTTCACGTTCATTTGAGGGTCCTTTTATAGAGGGAAGAAAATATGAACGTTATGGAGGTGGTTGGTGCGCAATAAATGAACTACAACGTTCGAAAATTTGACCGTTATACCCAAGTCGAAGATGGAGTCGACTTGGCTTGCGACTTGGCAACTCAAGTCGCATCTGGAGTCGACTTCGTATGCGACTCCAGTTTTTCAATTTCCCAAGTCTCAGTTATAGCCGACTTGGTTTCAGACTTCGACTTAACCTGCGATTTGACTCTGGTTTGAAGTCCTTCAGGCAATCATGCTTTGAGCTTGAATGTTATATTCTCTTGAATGGCTTGAAAAGCTGCATCTTTGAAATCTGAATTCCTCAAGTCGCAGATGGAGTCGACTTGGCCTGCGACTTCACCCAAGTCGCTCATGGAGTCGACTTGGCCTGCGACTTGGGCAGCTTTGTGCCCCAAAATCAGCGCTGGACACTATTTTGCATTTGAAGTCGATAGCGAGGTCGACTTCGTCTGCGACTTGGGAACCCAAGTCGTATGTGGAGTCGACTTGACCTGCGACTTCACTTGTGTCTTTTGAGGTTCTTTCTCAAGTCGATATTTGAGTCGACTTTGGGATCGACTTCATCCTAAGTCGAAGTCCAAGTCGACTTGAGGTTCGACTTGGCCACCTGAGTTCTTTAAATCACTTAACAAACTCATTAGTACTCAAAATATACTCAAGTTAGTCTTTGTTGATCATCAAAACTCAGTATTTGATTAATTTGTTTTGTTTTGAAACATTGTTTCCAACATTAACTTCCCTATTTTGACGAGTTGAACCGAATTTTTATTCCGTGGTGCTTCCTTCGAAGTAAGCTCTAAAAAGTAACCAATAAAACTCCAAATTTAAAAGTATCAAAATTCTAAAATAAAAAGAAACTAAAAGAAAAATTAAAACTAAAACTCCCTTGTAAAGAAAGAAAATTCTTGGTTTGCCTCCCAAGAAGCACTTGGTTTAAAGTAGTCAACTCGACTACAGTTTGATCATCTTTTGTCAAACAACTCCAACTTTCTCATTTTCCTGATTCTTCTTCTTGCCTCCAGATTTTCTCGCATTCGTCGTTCTTTGAATTGGCCTCCATATTTGCTTGAGAACTTTTCCTGCCAATGAACCGCTGCAATTAGTTTTAAAAGAGCGACAAGAAGGAGGATGAATAGTTACCAGTTTGTCAGCTTTTCTCTTTTGTTCATCAGATTTTTGCTGTTTTGATCTCCCGCTTTCAGATGTTGACACAGATTTAGCAACTTGTTCATTCAAGTCTTCTGCAGCTTCTCCTTTACTTATGGATGTCCGAGTTACGTTGCTTGAAGTTCCTTTGTCTGTTGACTCATTGACCACGTCAACCCGTTAACAAGACCTATCGAGAGAGGGGTTGTTCATGGCTGAAAAGAAGTTGAATTCCACTTTTTCATCTCCAACTGTCAGAGAAAATTGTCCATTCTTGACATTTATGATGGCTCCAGCAGTGGCTAAGAAAGGTTGTCCAAGAATGATTAGAATTTGACAGTCCTCCTCCATGTCGAGGACTACAAAGTCGACTGGGACGAACAACTTACGACTTTCAAAGGAACGTCTTCAAGAATGCCAACTGGAAATTAGATTGATCGATCAGCCAGTTGGAGAGACATAGAAGTTGATTTTTGATCGCCCATGTTTAACTTTTTACAGATAGAGAGAGGGATCAGACTTACACTGGCTCCGAGATCACATAACACCTTGCTAATTTGGAAATTCCCAAGAACACAAGGAATAGAGAAGCTCCTAGGATCCTTTAGCTTTTTCAGGTAGCTTGTTCTGTAAGATGGCGCTGCACTCCTCAGTAAGTGCAATGGTTCCGTGCACTTCGAGCTTTCTTTTGTTGGACAACATCTCCTTTAAGAATTTTGCATAGACTGGCATTTGGGAGAGCATGTCATTAAAAAGCACACTGATTGATAGGTTCTTGAGTGTTAAAATAAATTTCTTGAACTTCTTTGAAAGTTTTGCCTGCCTTTGCCTTTGAGGGAAGGGAAGAGGAGGCTTGTAAGGAAGGCTTACTGGTTCAAATCCATCTTAAACAAAGACAATAAAAATTAAAAAGGCAAAAAGATAGGAAGGCTTACTGGTTTGAAGCTCTCGATGGTGTGTTGGCCACTCCACGCAACTCGCCGGTCTGCCTCTTGCCCATGCTCTCCACGTCCTTGCTCTCTCTCTCTCTCTATATATATATATATCCTCCAAATTCTGCTTAAAAATCTGCCCACTGGAATCTCCCCTAGAATTTTGCTCTCTAGCCTCTCTCAAAATAGCTGCCTACATCTCTTTTTATACCCGTGACATTGCGTTAAGCTAGTCTTGCGTAGTTTGCCTACGCTGTTTGGCCACTATGCGTCCTAGCTGCTAACAAACTTGCAATGCATTTGTGCAACCAGCTGGAATCCAAATAATAGTGGTGGATGAAATTTCTTTTGCTGTAAAGCTGGAAAATCTGGACGGTTGAGATCGGATGGTTAGGATCTTGCATGCGGGTTGATGACTGTGCTGAATATTTCAGCAATAATCTCCTGTGAGCCCTACTATAATGGACAGTTTGGATTTGTATGAAAAAAAAAATGAGCGGCTGATGGAAGGAATTTTCTTGAATGATGGACAATTAATATTTTTCTGGATTGGCTTTTCAAAAAATGGATGGCTAATGATTAATCTAATCGAATGATTGGACGGTGTAGATTGGATGCAGTTTTGATTTAATGAATGGCCTAGTGGGGTACACTTCTTGAATTTGCTAATTGGTGGACCATCATGCTGCATGATTTTTGAATAGCTTAGAACCATCAATTTTAGATGGACGATGCTGATCTGGTTGAGAAATGGACGGTTTTGCTTGCTGGACATTTCATGGCTGGAAATTGCTGATCTTGCTAATTAAATGAACGGTTGGCTGGTTCGATGTAAAATTAGATGGCTGGGATGCATTGGACTGTAGTCTTTGATGCTATCGGCATGGATTTTTGCAGGGGCCACTTAAATTTTTGGGAATTTGCATGGATAAAAAAGAACAGTTGAAAATTATTTCTGGAAGCTTGGATCGCTGCATCATTTAATTGGAAGGCTGGATGCTTGAGCTGGGTGGCTAATCTAGAATGGACGACCATGATGGACTGATTGGGTGGTGCAAAATTATCGACGGTCTAGATCATCTAAATTTTTGCATGGGCTGATCACATGATCTGCATGGTGGAGATGGATGGTGTTGATTAGCATCTTGGCTTCACTTGATGGCAATCTGGTGTTGCATGGTGGCCCCCACTTCTTGGATTTGCAAATCTAAAAAAAAAAATTAATCATAAACTCATTAAATTTAATTAACGGGTTACAAATATAAATATTATTTCAAACCCATTTAATTTTATGGCAACAAATAAAATTTAATTTCAAGCAAAAAGATCACAAAAATTGTTTAAATCGTTAGAAATTAATATTTAATACCCAAATGTTACAAAACATGTTTTAAACCAAATTTCACATTAAACCCAATTAATTACCCACCAAACTGGTATAAAATGCCCACAAAATACATTATTAATTATCAATTACTAGTGACTGGAGTGAGACTCGTCACCTACTTGTGTTGTATTTGTACAAGCCCCCTAGAGCTAGAATCTAGAAGAGAGTTGGTGCTCTAGTTGTATTCAAATCCAATAGTGGAACCCAAGTCACAACAGGTGTGAGCTTGGAAGAGTGGAGTAGGGAAGGTTGCTCGAACCACTATAAACCTTTGTCTCTTGCTGCGGCTTCAATATTTATGTTTTACTGCTTTATTTCTCTCTATATTTCTGTTGTTTCATTAAGGGGATTAACTCCAAAAAGGAAGAAATTTCTGTTGAAGTAAAGGATTTTAAAATACCTAATTCACCCCTCCCCTCTTGGGTAATTGCTACAAACTCAGGACTAACAAGTGGTATAAGAGCAAGTCTTTGAGTTTAAACCAAAGAGATCTTATAAATGACATCCCAACAAACTTCCGCCCCTGCATTCGCCGAAGGCCTATCATTTACAAGGTCACCTCTTTTTTATGGGAGTAACTTCGGTTACTGGAAGTTAAGAATAAAACAACTCATCATGGCTCGGATATAGATTCTTGGATTGCTATCCAAGACGGTGTTGTGCTACCAATTGATGAAAAAGCCTTCGCATGGTCTAAGGAGGAGGTTAGGACTGTAAAGAGCAATGCCAAAGCCTTGAACTGGCTCTTTTGTGCTCTTACCATATCTGAATATGATAGGGTATCCTCATGCCAAACCGCCAAAGAAATATGGGATAAACTAACATATATCTATGAGGGAACTTCCAAGTCTAAGGGATGAGAAGAAATATTTTGATTGGAGAGCTAGAAAGCTTTAAAATGCTTGAAACTGAAAATATTTCAGAGATATTTGCTAGATTTTCAAAAATAACTAATGTTCTAAAAGGTCTCGGGAGAGCTATTTCTGAATCCGAGCAGGTGATGAAGATTCTAAGGGCGCTACCTGAGTTGTGGACTCCAAAGATCACGGTCATTGAAGAAGCAAAAGATCTAAACACACTAAGGCTAGAAGATCTTATCAGCTCACTCATGTCACATGAGTTTATAAAGATAAGGAACGAGGAGTGACACAAAGGCAAAATAGCAGTCGCTTTAAAATCTGTACTAATTTCAGATGAGTCCACCTCATCTTCTCAAAACGACGATGAGGAGATTGCTCTACTCACAAGAAGATTCAGGAAGTTTGTGAAAGTTTGTGAGAAAAGGAAAGAACTTCAAAGGATTCAAAGAAAGAAACTTGAAGGAGAAAAAGAAAGAAGTAACAAAGTGTTACCGGTGTGGAGGAGTAGGACATATGCAAGCTCAATGTCCCACACCTGAGGAGAACAAGACAAGGGAACGGCGAGAGAAGAAAGACTGAAGTGAAAACCGAAAATTTCAAAATGCTAAAGGAAGAGGGATGTACGTCAATGAGGAGACGTCCACAACTAGCAGCTCATCAAATGAAGACAATGAGGCTACAAATTGTGCAAGGATATGTTGCATGGCCACGTTGGAGGAAGATAGCAACATTTGCCTTGCTGCAACAAAAATTTTGAAAGAACAAACCACTTCAACAAACTGCACAAATAGTGAAGAAGTAACATCTAAACTGAAAACTCAATCTATTTTTTCTTCCACAAATGAATGCCTCAAATGTGCTGAATTAGAGGAACTACAACAAGCATATGATTCATTGTATGATAAAATAAAGAAGTTGAGAAACAAATTCACAATAAAGAAAAGACAATATGACTCAATAATTATTGTGAATGGAAAACTTGTTGAAAAAGTTAACCACCTAACCAATGAAAAGAATACTTTGATAAATGAGGTGGAAAGACTAAAGAATGAAAATGAATCATTAAATGAATCATTGGCAAAGTTTCTAATCCAGGGGAAAGTGTCAAAATATTTCTAAACATGACCGCCCAAAACAACAAAAGAGGACTTGGGTACTCTATATTTGAGAAAGGTGAACGTAGCAAATCTAATGCTCCAAGGACTTTCAAAAACCAAGCAAAACTCATCTATACTAAACCAAAAATGAATCATGTTGCTTGGACAAAGAGACCAATTTGGGAACCATCCACTACATGGATTCCCATTCCAAGACTTCGAGGGGCATGTAACTTTTGAAACAAAATGGGCCATAAGATCTATCAATGCAAAATAAGAAAATTGTACAACTATGGTGCAAAACTGGTTTGGGTAGCAAAGAGCATTGAATTTACGCCTTCTAAAGTAGAACAACGTAGATTCCAATGTCTCACTAACCCAAATGGACCCATAAATTGGGTACCAAAAAGAAAAGCTCTACATAATTCTATTTTTTACAAGTATGTCTTAAAGCAAAGGCCAACAACATTTGGTTCATGGATAGTGGTTGCTCAAGACATATGACGGGAGAAAAAGGATTGTTCCATAAAATCAAATTATGTAGTGAAGGAACCGTTGCATTTGGGAACAATGAAAAAGGTATAAGTAAAGGTAAAGGAAATGTTTATGAAAATTCAAATGCATATATTGAGGATGTACTATTTGTTGAGGGACTCAAACACAACTTAATGAGCATTAGTCAACTGTGTGATAAAGGCTATACAGTTGTATTTGAATCTTCTATATGCAATGTATTTGATGATGATCACGTAGTCTTTAGTGGCAAAAGACATAAATATATATTTGGCTTGTCTTGATGAACTTGATGGAAAATGTCTTATAGCCATCGAAAATGATCCATAGATATGGCATAAAAGGCTTGGAAATATAAACATGTAAAATATTAAAACCTTGTGGAAAAAGAGCCTAGTGGAAGGATTACCAAAGCTTAAATATGACAAAGACAAAATATGTAAAGCATGTCAACTATCCAAGCAACCCAAAATTGCCATTTTCTATCATAAAGAAAATTTCAACAACTAGGCGACTTGAACTATTACATATGGATCTTTACGAGTCATCAGACATTTTAACTCTTAGAGAAAAACGTATGTATTTGTCATAGTTGATGATTTTTCAAGATTTACATGGATAATTCTCTTAGCTAGCAAAGATAAAGCATTTTCTATATTTGTCACTTTTTCAAATTTGGTGCAAAATGAAAAACAGAATACAATCATTTTCATTAGAAGTGATCATGGTGGTGAATTTGAAAATAAACGATTTATAGAATTTTGTAATAAGAAAGGAATTCACCACACATTTTCTGCAACAAGAACTCCCTAACAAAATGGGATAGCGAAAGGAAAAATATGACAATACAAGAGATGGCTAGAACCATGCTAAATGAGAGCAAATTATCCAAAAGATTATGGGGTGAAGCTGTAAGTACAACATGCCATGTATTAAATCGTGTTACCATAAGAGCAATCTTGAAAAGTGATCATATGAACTACGGAAGGGCAGAAAACCAAACATTTCATATTTCATGCTTTTGGATGTACATGCTATGTGTTGAATAATGGAAAAACAAACTGGAGAAAATTAGATGTCAAAAGTGATGAGACAATATTCCTTGGTTATTCATCAAATAGCAAAGCATATAGAGTCTTTAATAAAAGAAATCAAATAGTAGAAGAATCAATACATGTTGTTTTTGATGAATTTAATTAAAATCCCAAAAAGGAGGATGAGTTGAGTGATGCAGATGAGGCATCAAGGAATCCAAAAGATGAACAACTAGAAAAACGAGGAGGAGCCGAAATAAAGGAAGAGAATTCCACAGAAGAAAGGGTAAGTGAAGGTAATAATTCCTACAAACCTCCAACTGATTTAAAATTCAAAAATAATCATCCAATTGAGCCAGTTATTGGCAATATCTATGAAGGAGTAAAAACTAGAAGGTCAAGTCACAATATCCATTGAGAATTTCCACCTACTTGTGCTAGGAGACAGGTGAAGTGGCAGTCGAAGTTGACTCCACCTGCAACTTGGGTGAAGTCGCATTCCCAAGTGGACTCCGCAATGCGACTTGAGTGAAGTTGAACCTCAAGTTGACCCAAGAATCCGACTTGAGTCAAGCTGAAGACCATGACAGTCCATATGAGAAAATATCCATGACAGAATCATTCAAGATGGTTTCAAGGAAAGATCATTAACTACATCTTTGGACTGCAAACTCAAGGAAGGAAAATCATTTTAAGATCAAGGCCATGAAGATAAAGCTTTCAAAAGAAGATGAACATGCCAAGTTCCTAGAGCAATAACTTAAGATCAAAGATATTATTGGAAGAACAAGATATGAGATGAATAATAAGCATCAAGGATCACTTTCAAAGGAATCTAAGTTCCATTATATGCATACAGAAAGTGAAGTCGCACTCGAAGTTGACTTCACCTGCGACTTGGGTCAGGTCCAAGACTAAGTCAACCTGAAATTGAACTTGAAGTCATGCTGGAGACCGAAATCGCAACCGAAGTCGACTCCAGTCTGCGACTTGGGTGAAGTCGCATCCGAAGTCCACTCCACATGCGACTTGGTTCGTAACGGTCGGAAAAATTCAAACATTGGCGCATTAAATGAGCGCAACCTACCACCAAACATTCGAATTTACTCCACCATTATAAAAGAGAATTCAAGAGGTTATGCTAAAAGTTAGAGAAGCATTCATTGTGTTCACCTTCCACCCTCTCTAAGTATTAAGTGATCTACTGACGAGCTGCGTATATGTTAATTAAAATGCTCGCTATTTACGCAAGTATACGTGCCATGTCAAGTAATAAAGAGTGAGTAGAGTATCGTTCCTACGAAGAATTATTAACCAAAATTATTAATTAGTTTAATTGCTTTCGGTGGGTAGAAAAGTCCGAGTTTATGAATTTAAACTAAAGCTAACAACTGCAATAAGAAATCAGAGTAGAGTTCACGGAATTGCAGGATACGAGAAATGGGGTTACTAATCGGGGATGATAGATGGATAGCTCAGAATCCTTGAATTTAACTGCATCGCATTGGTTCTTTTAATTGGATTGTGTATGAATTTACTAGTCCAAGTTCAATAATCTCTATATATGTCTTCCAACACTATATAAAACTAATTGCACCCTACTTAATTGCTATGTTCCCATGCCATTAAATAAAGTGAAATTGATAAGTGCATAAGTTGTTTAGTGACTACACAGGGTTTAACGGTATATTCCTATCCGTTAAACAACTCTCCTTACAAAGAGGAAACTTATGCCCTACGCATGGATCTAGCAGAGATTTTCCTCTTCCAAGGATAAATCAAGCAATTAAATCATCTTACAAGGTAACCAATCTTGTAAAAAGCATTAAAACTACACATACAAAGGTAAATCACACACAATCATATCTAATATCAAATATTCATTCCTGAATTTCAAAGAACCAAGCCAATATAGTATATAGTTCAATTCATCCTAACTATCCATCTAATGGAGGTTTAGTTCAAAGACATGATCATAACATCTATTACATCCATATTGAATGTATCCATGAAAGCAGAGAAAGAAAAGTAGAAAGAATAAGAGAAAACTAATTTTCCAGCGGCTTCCACTAACGGAGTTGAATCCCCTCTTCAATCTGGGCTTTGATCGCGTTTTCGTCTCTCTTTTGTGTAATTCCATTTCTGAGCTCTCTCTCTGATCCTCCTTCGCGTGCAAACCCTTAGATCTATTTATAGAGTGGCATTGCACAGCACACGCACTAAAATCTGCGCATACGGATGCGTATTGGTGCCTAGGTGCCAACTCTCTGTGTGCTGGTCAACTTGGAACTTTTCTGCAAACCCTAGGAATTCATGCCTTGGCACCTAGGCGCCAACTCCCTGGAAGCTATTGTGTTTGCTGACCTCAAAACTCTTCTGAACTTGGTTGTATGTTGATGAAGTGGCGCCTAGGCGCCAACTCTCTGGAGGAAATTTGCTTGCTGAATTGTGTTAGAGTCTTGGAGATCCTGGTAAGGGCAAGTAGGGTGGCGCCTGGGCGCCATCCACCTGCCTCGTGACTTGGATCTGCATTCCACTTGCCCACATGCCTTCATATGGCCCGTCCTTCCTGCAAAAAATGGAAAAACTAAGTAGATGGACTAAAAATACCTAATTAATTCTAAAAATACATAAAAACTAAATAATGCTCCTAAAATGCAAAGTGAGTGAAAATTAAGCTAAATGAATGCAAACTGAACCTAATCTCTCGGACTAACACACAAATACAGTCTAAAATGGGCTATGATAACTTGTATTTATACAAGTTATAACACCCCCAAACTTAAATGTTGCTAGTCCTCGAGCAACACATGCAAACACAATGAATGAATGAATGAATAAATGCAGACTCTATCAACTCCGTTTGCTTCCCGTGCTGCTTTGATCAATCCATTTATTTATTCAACAAGGTCAAGAGTAATCTAACTTGAAAAATCATCCATTACACAAAACAAGGCATGCTTTTTCATTCTCAAACCAAGTTACATGTGGGTGACAAAATTCCTTAGTATATGGTCATAATTCAACACGTTAATCTTCCATTGGATCAGAACTCTGGTTAGAGAATTAATGGAAGCAGGCAAACCAAGGTTTAAGCTAAATTAACTTGTTACAGAAAATAGTAATAAGCCACTGGATTCAATTTCTACCAACTACACATTCTTCCCCCCCAAACTTATTGCAAAAATTCTCCTCACCATATTTCAGGATATCTGGAGATCTATTTTTTTTTGGCTCTCTTCACCATATTTCAGGGTATCTGGGGAGAATTTTGATTTTAAAGCGTTATTACTATAATTGTCCTTTGCTTTTTTACGCGAACCTTACCATTTGTTGATGCCAAGTCCCGATTACTCATTTTAGATCAACCAACCCCTTTTTATTTTTCTTATTTTGTTAGGGGTACTGAACATGCCTGTGTGATTTATGTGAAATAATACCATTTCTGAACCCATTAAAGTACTTGGTGAACATTTATTTAATTCACTTCTCATCATCTTAGTCTGGAAGATATACATGTAATTGAATTAGAACAATGTATTGTGAAATTCTTTTTAATTCTTTCACATGTCAATTTCAACTTGCTTTTAGACTTGGTTCTTAATCTGAATTGCCCATTCTTTCATGAATTCAATTTCAAGTCAACATTAATCACAGCCTTGCACATTTTCAATAAGATGGATTGAAACAAAGATAACTTTCATTAGCTGGAATTGACATAAGCAATGTAAATATGAAAAACTAACCTATGGTTGAGAATTATACACCCGCAAACTTGAGAGATGCATTGTCCTTAATGCGTGATGACCTAGAATGACCTAATAAAGAAAATACAATGAAAAGCAAGAATAAAATAAAAAAAATGAAAGGACCGGGACTCCCTCAAGAATCGGACTCCGTCGCATCCTCATCCTCGCTGTTGACGGGCTGGGGCTGAGATGGATGCCCGAAGCAGGCTCGAACTATGATCTCTTTGAAACTGAGCTCCAAATCTTTTTCCTAAAAATAAAAACAAAAACAAAGACAAAGATAAATCAAAATGAAAATGAGTGATGGGTTGCCTCCCATCCAGCGCTAAGTTTAACGTCCTCAGCCCGACATTTCCGCCGTTTAAATTTCTTTCAGTTCCACCACCTCCTTACAACACTGAAAATCATCTCCCATATAATGCTTAAGATGTTGCCCATTCACGACAAAACTATTGCCAGGCGCTTCGTTGAATATCTCTACTACTCCATGCTCAGTCACCTTTATCACCACGAACGGACCCAACCATCTGAATTTGAATTTCCCTAGAAACAATTTTAACCTTGAATTGAAAAGTAGAACTCTCTGACTTGGTTTGAATCTCCGTGGTAGAATCTTTTTATCATGCCATTTTTTCACATTTTCTTTATAGATCTTAGCATTTTCATAGGCTTGCATCCGGAATTCGTCCAACTCATGGAGTTGTAGTAATCGACGTTCCCCTGCTTGTTGCATGTCCAAGTTCAGTTTTAATCGCCCAATACGCATTGTGCTCCAACTCCAGTAGCAGATGACAAACTTTTCCATAAACCAGTTGGTAAGGAGACATTCCAAACTGAGTTTTATAAGCAGTTCGATACGCCCATAGTGCGTCGTCTAGCTTGATAGCCCAGTCTTTGCGAGATGACCCGATTCTTTTCTCTAGGATTTGCTTTAATTCCCTGTTGGCCAACTCGACCTATCCATTAGCTTGTGGATGATAAGCTGTCGTCACCCTGTAGCGTACGCCATATTTGTGCAAAATTTCCATGAACTGTCGATTGCAGAAATGGGATCCTCCATCACTAATGATCACTCGAGGCATGCCAAAACGGGTAAAGATGTTCTTCTTGATGAATTTGAGAACTGTTTTATCATCGCCCGCTTGAGTGGGAATCGCTTCTACCCAATTGGAAACATAATCAACATTGACTAGAATGCATTTTTTTTATGAAAAGGATCCTGCCCTATCCCAGATCCCTTTCATTATGAAAGGAGGGAGGGATAGAGTGGTCCAAGCAATGCATTGTCAAAAAATTGTCTGTACAAATGTTTGCTAAGATGTCTTGGGGAGGGTTCCCCCACCAGACGTAATGATTTAGAAAAGAAACTGAAATAAAATCGGCTAAGGAATGAGCAACGATGTTTCCTATCCTTAATACGTGATGAGCCGATATATGAGGTGAAGCTGCAAAAATGGATTTGATCTCCTCCACAACAAAACCCGCCGATGAGGTAACGGTAGAATCTTTCGATAGGTAGTTGAACAGAAGAAGAGAATCAGTTTTTATTTGTACTTTGCCGAAGCCAAGTTGGAGGGCCCAGTTTACTCCCATAAGGAACGCATTGGCTTCCATGAGTAAAGGCTTCATCGCGCCTTTCCACCGCCACCCTTTCGCCGCTATAAAGAAACCTCTCGAATCCCGAATGACCGCCGCAAAATCCGTAAACATCCTGCCGATACGTTTCCTAGCATCCACATTCATCCTGAACACACCGAACGACGGATTAGTCCATCGAGGAACAAGAGGTCGATCAATCGCCCCGTCAAGGAATAGGAGTTTTGCTCTCTTATGTTGCTCGAGAAAATCATGGCACCAATAGGGGATCCCAGCAAACTCTAGATGATGCCCCTCCTCCCTGAACCTATTGCGCATAAACCACACCCGCCAACAACACAGGATGAAGAAAGTCAGGTCCTTGAACCTATTTTTTTGGGTAAGGGATCTAAGCATGTCCTGCATAGTCGCCCCCGAAGGGGTGAGCCCTACGGCCCCGAGCCACACCCCCCTTGTGCAGACACATCCCATGAACATGTGATAAGCATCCTCAACATTGGTCCTGCAAAATAGACAAAGAGGGTCCACAGCAATACCCCTCCACTGCAGATTCAGCAATGTTGGAAGAGCATTTTTGAATAATCTCCATCCAAAAATAAGGACTTTGCTTGGGAGCTTTGTCCTCCAGATAGCCTGATAGATAGCAGCATTAGAGGAGATGTGAGCCATCAAAGTGAGGAACCTGTAAGCTGATTTGACAGTGAAGGCTCCACTGGGTTCATGTTTCCAAAACAAAACATGGTCCTCAATAGTGTGAGGAAGGGGGATAAGATTGATCTGCTGCCATCCCGATTCACCCACCGCAGCCACAATAAGGTCCCTGTTCCACGAGTTGGTGTCCTTGTTAATGAAATGGCTTACCATCACGTCCTCAGGAATCGATAAGGGGAGAGGACCTGCCTTGGTTACCCTTGAGTCCCGCCAACTGTCCTTGAAAAAATGGACCCGTCTTCCATTGCTAATTTTTCATCTGCACCCAATTGAATTGCTAATTTTTCATCTGCACCCCGATTGAATTGCATCTCTGCCTTTCAAAATACTCCTCCAAGTGAACGAATCAGTGGCTTTTTCCTGGTAGTGCCAAATGTCTACATTTGGAAAGTAACGAGCCTTGAGAATCTTGTAGCATCGGGTTGTTAACCTCCAAACTTGTTTTGCAAGAAGCGCCCAGTTAAAACAAAGAATATCTTTGAAGCCCAGCCCACCTGATAACTTTGACTTGCACATTTCACTCCAAGCAACCCAACTCATTTTTTGCTTGTTCGCCTGTTTGCCCCACCAGAACCTGCTCAGCATGCCATTGAGTTCGTGGCAAAATGTCTTAGGCAGTAGAAAGATACTCATCATGTATGACGGGATGGCCTGGGCAACCGCCTTTATTAAGATCTCTTTTTCGCCCCATGAGAGGAGCCTTCCCTTCCACCCTTGCACTCTTTGCCAAATACACTCTTTAAGGTTGTTGAATAGCCCCTTCTTGGTTCTACCCAGCCATGCTGGGAGACCGAGATAGTGCTGGAGCTCATTGCCCCTTGATCCCAGCAGTTGGGTTATCACTCGCCTTGTAGTGCAATCCATATTGGAGCTGAAGAAAACTGTAGTTTTATCTACATTAACCACCTGCCCCGATGAGTTAGAGTACTGCTGTAAGATGTTCAAAAAACTTCTGATGTCATGGTCAGTAGCCCGAAGAAAGATGAGGGCATCATCCGCAAACAGGAGGTGAGTGAGTGGTGGCCCGAGCGGGTTGAGTTTTATACCATGTATATTTCCTTGGGCAACAACATTAGATATAAGAGCTGAGAGTCCCTCAGCACATAAAATGAAAAGATAAGGGGAGAGCAGATCCCCTTGCCTTAGGCCCCTAGTAGGTTGGAAATATCCGGATTTAAAACCATTTATATTGACCCTATACTGCACCGTCGATAAGCAACTCATGATCCAGTCGATCCATATCGGGTTGAAGTTCATCGCTTCCATGATCTGCTTCAAAATTTTCCACTCCACTCTATCATATGCCTTTGACATGTCAAGTTTGATAGTAATCTCCTACCTCTTCCCGCCCCTACGTCTCTTGAGAGAATGAATGGCTTCATAGGCAACAAGCATGTTGTCATTGATTAGCCGACCTGGGACAAAAGCACTTTGCTGCTCACCGATGACGTCCTCAAGCGACGCTTTGAGTCTATTCGCCAAGACCTTAGCCAAAATTTTATAAGCAACATTGCAAAGGCTAATATGGTGATAATGGGATAAGCCTTGAGCGTCAGCCTTCTTCGGAATCAAGATCAGGGTGGTTGAGTACAAGCCTCATAGATGACCATCAAGCATTGACGGATCATGCTCCTCCATAAACGATTTGCACCATCTGAACACATCCTAGCCCACCGTTGACCAGTGTGTACGGAAGAATCCGGCTGACATCCCGTCCGGTCCCAGGGCTTTAGTTGGGCTCATTGCTTTCACAACTTTCTCAACCTCAAAGAATTGGAGAGGTTTAATGATAGCCTGCCTCTGATCTTCAAAAACCCTACTAGTAATGACGTCAGTAATCCAAGTTACATTAGTCAGGCCCGAGGAGGAGTATATTGACATGAAGTGAGCGATTGCTATGTCCAACATTTTATCATGGTCCCGGACCCAACTACCATCAGTGTCTCGCAACGCGTCAATGCAATTTGCCCTTTCTGCGATTAGAAACCATCCGGTGAAAGAACCCCGTGTTTTTGTCCCCCTCATGTAGCCAATGGTGCCTCCACAACTGTTCCTCATCTTCAAGGAGAAGATTGTTGTGGAATTTAATATCCTTAATAGCCGCATCCCTTCGGTCCGTGGGGCCTTGATTCATAAGGGAAGCAAGCTCCCTCTGTTTCTGATCAATAGCTCTCCTAAGGTTACCTCTCTTCGTTTGATTCCATCTTGAGAGGTCTCTATTGCAAGACTGGATCTTCACCCAAGCAATTTTGATATGGACATGTCCCCAACTAGATGCGTGGACCAGGCGTGGTGAACAATACGGTGGACCTCTCTATCTCTTGCCCAGAACAACTCATATCTGAACTCCCTGGGAGGCTTCCTCTTGCGACCCATAGTGTCAAGGATCAACAAAAGTGGATAGTGGATAGTGATCGGAAGTCGAGGCTGACACATGGAAAATCTTTGCTAATGGGAAGCGGGATAGCCAATGGGGCGTGGAGAGCCCCCTGTTTAATCTCGCCTCCACTCTTTGAACTCCACGACAATTATTGCTCCAAGTCATAGGCGGGCCCACAAACCCAAATCCATCAAATTGCATCTATCCACCGTACCACAAAAAAGATCCATTTGGCCCTGCGCACGTGTCCTCTGACTAAGGTATTCAGTTGGTCCCATAACCTCGTTGAAATCTCCTATAACAAGGCACGGGGTATCACTCTGCTCACACAGCTGGATGAGGGTATGCCAGCTTTGATGAAGACAGTGAGTATCCGGGTGACCATAAAAGCCATTGAATCGCCAATCCTGAAAAACAGCATCAATGTGGTGGTTGGAGAAGCTATGGATGTATACTGGATCCTTGTTGTTCCACGAAAGGGCCAAACCACCCCTTCTCGCATCCGGCTCAACCGTAAAGCAGTAGTCAAACTTTAACTTGCGTCTAATTCCCTCCATCTCCTTTGTATTGCCTTTTGTTTCACTGAGGAAGACAAGATTGGGATCTTGTTTCCTGACCAAGTCAAGAAGGCAGCGAATTACATGTGGGTTCCCAAGCCCATGACAATTCCAGGCAATAAGGGCCATTTTAAGAGAGGCGGGGCTGGGGTCCCCCCTCAACCTCAACCTCAACCTCCACAATCGCTGTATTCCTGAGCCCCTCATCCGTTTCGGTGAGTGGTGCATTCCGACTGGGTCATTGGTCTGCCCCCTCTTCGCCTTAATCCCCCCTTCGCCACCATTCAGGCCGATGCCTCCAAACCCCTCCATCCTCCTAGCTTTCCGTTTCCACCTCCCTTTGAATCTCCGTGGTAGCTCCCCCCCGCTGGGTATTAGAACTTCAGGTGAGGCCTCTTCCTCAGTTGGACAACCCAGATGAGGAGTGTTAGACCGCTGTGCCTCCCATCCTGCATTAACAACAACTGCCTCTCCTCCTTTGTGAAACCCCAACCTATGTAGGACTCAATGGGATGCATTGAACATATATACATGATTTATATGTGATGAAAATGAATATTGAATGATTTTTGTGAATTATGTCACATTTTGAATTAGGGTTTCTATTGGAAACGGTGATTAAAAATTTAATCGCCGGAGCCTAAAGTGAGTAGGTATGACCTGAGGGGCTTAATGAGGATTTAAAGGTAACAAGGTGTCATGAATAATCATGTTAATTACCATGATTTAATTTATGAAAATTAAAGTGTAATTATGAAATTAAGATGAAAAATGATGAAAAATTCATAACTTGACGCCTATAAGGCAGATTTCAATGAAATTTGAAAGGTAAGATCACGACGATGGATTCAATCTTATGAATGGATTGGATTAAGGGAATCATGATGGGATTATGGTGATAATCAATTGTTTTGATTTCTAAATCCAAAAGATAAATTCAAGTGGTCATAACTTGACATAGAAACGTCGGATTGAGATGAAATTTGAAATGATGGAATAAAATTATGAAATAAATGAGATGAATGGAATGATTAAGCTAATATTATGGGAAGTTGGTTTCTTGGAGAGCAAGTAACAAGTTGCTTAAGAGCTAAGTAAAGAAGGGCAATTGTGGAAAGTGAAAATGGAATTTACTAAAATGCCTATGGGGTTGCTTGAGTGCCTAGAAAAGTAGCAAATAAAAGGAGGAAAGAGAGGAGAGCAAGGGCTGGACTTTCCAGCAAGGGGGGAAGAAGGAGAGTGAGAAGGAGAGAGAAGAAGAGAGGAAGAAGGGAGAAAAAAGGGATTTTCTCCAAAGGCAACAGCTAGGGCACGTAAAACCCAGCAAGGAGGAGAGGAAAAGAAGGGAATTTCAAGTGCTCAATGGAAGGATTATCAATTAATCAAGTAAGTATATGTTAATTTTGATTTTATGCCTCAAATCTGGAAGTTATATGATGTTGTAAACTAAAATATGAACGGAATAGTAAATGGATACATTTTGGCTTGAAACGTTTTGGGAAAAATAATTATGGTGTTATTAAGGAACTACCCTAATTTTCAGTTTAAAAGGAATAGCTAGTTTAAAATTAAAAATCCGAGAATATCAACCTGAACAGGGTTGTACGGGGTGGCAGGATCAGCTGTACCAAAGTATTTTAATAATTTTTATACAAGGAATTTTGTGCTGAAAATTTTAAAATATATATAATACATATTTAATATCACACTAATAAAATAAAAATTAGTTTTGTATGGGTATAAATATACCCCATAATTAACGTGGTTTGGACTGTCTGAAAATGGATTCTGCTGTCCATCAAGGTAAAAATACAAAAATAAATATCCATTATTAATTTTTTGTGCTGTAAATATTTATTTTGGTTAATTAATGTAGTTATTAAGGTATGATAGAAATTTCAGATCAAAAATGCTTGATTTGATATTAATTCAAGATTTTGATATTTCAGTGCTCCTGATTTCAGCATATGCTGATAGTTGGAGAAAAAAATCAAAAATAAATATGAAACCTATGTATAAATGATCAAAATTGATATATGTGTTAATTAACTAAATTTTAGTTAGGAAAAGTGGGATTATTTGCTGAAAATTTGGATTTATTGAACTGCTTAGGGTTATGTGTCAAAAGACACGTTAAATGGGCGAAAAATGGGTTCCAAAGTTGCTGTTTTGGAGGCCTATGATTAGTGGATTAAATTCTATAAAAATACCTTAAGTATAGTGGTAATTGAGGATAATTTTCATGATGAAATGTGGATTAAATTTCTGACTTGGAAAATTTTATGAAATGCCTCATATATGTGTTGTTAAATGGCTATATGTGAAAGGATAGATATGCATGAGTGGTAAATGACCTATGTAATTTGGTTTTATGAAAAAATGCATGAAAATATGATAAATTTTGTGAATATATTTCTGTTTAGAATGAAATAATTTTAATCTCAAATTTTAGGATTAATTAATGAGGCTTAAGGCAACAACGGGTGCTTAAAATGAGCAACGATGTGTGAATTTTGGAAAAGGAGTGAAAAATGGCTTAAGAAAGGTAATGAGCCATTAAATAATATTTATTGGATGATTATTATGTGATTGAATGATTACCCTACTTAGGGGACTAAACGTGATGTGTAGTAGCTCATGTAATGCACAAGCACGTGCTATACGGGCATAACGACTTGAGAAGTTGAAGGAATCATGTATGTTAATGAAAATGGGTTGGAAAACTGAGTTGAATGCAAGGAAAGAAAATATATGAATGTTATATCATTCTTATATGTTTAGGCAAAGGCAAAGGGATTAGCGAAACGGAAAGCTAAGCAAGCGAGGTAAGCAAGCAGCTTTCTAAATGATTTTGGTTTTCATTACAAGGTATTTAAGGATGGTCATTCCTTGTTTATATGTGTATTGAAATTTTTATTTCTATTGAAATAACTGATTGTTTATGGTTTCACAATTATGCATAAAATGTGTTGAAACATGAGTTTGTAAGATGTTTCATTGAAACGGTGTTGAAAGAGGGATGGTGCAAAGAATTCTCTACATAAGAATGACAAGTTCCATGTGTAAGAGGGTATATAATGTCGGGTGACTAAAAGTCATGCATGGAATGGAAATCAAGTAGGCTAGTCGAGGTAGTAAGTGGACAAGGAGTCCCCCTTGATGTCGCCAAGTTGGAAGGTCCGGCGCCAAGGATGGAAAGGATCATGTCATGAAAGAGGGTTCCCTGTGCTAGCGTACCGTGATATGAAGGATAACGTCATCAATGAAAATGATAAATTTGCACATCCAATGTTTATGAAATGCCCAAAAACTCAGTTTTACGAATGGTTTACGTGAATGGTTTTTCATGAATGGTTTTCATGAAATGTTTATGAAAGGTTTATGAAAAAGTTTATGCTCCGCACGTAGTTGATCACTTGCTAAGTGTCTCTACTGAATGGAGGGAAATATTTTTAAAGAATGTTGCTTTCAAAATGAATTGTATGAAAACCCTAAGCTTGCTTATTGAGTTGAATTTCAACTCACGTTTTGTTTTCCAAACCTATAGATAGGGGAAAGGAAGGAGGCAAGGAGCACAAGTGGAGATTCAAGGATGAACGAATTCCATGAGTACCTATATATGAACTTATGAATGTTAACAATTAGATTGTTATTCAATATTGTAGAAGGATTATGTTATGTTTTATGCCTATGGATTGGCGAAATTTTTTTATGGGTAAATGCTAAGGCATGAAATATCATGATATGGTTAAGTATGAAGATTATGAGATGACATGTGTAACTCTCAAATGATATAATGGCCTAAAATGGCATTTGATGGAAATAGAATGTATAAATGATATAAAATCCTAAGGAGTTTGGATTAAGTGGATAAATATCTGTTAAAACCCGCCGTGTGACAGGGCAACAATCCTGATCACATTTACCAGTTGAACGATCTTGAGGTAAGGTTGTGACGCTCGGGCTGGGGCGCCACATCCTTTCCCCTTAAGGTCCTCGGCCCCTGTAGGAAACCAAGGGCTCCCAACACACACTGTTGTCCCCATCCTTGCATCGAGTGATCTGCTCTCCTTGCAATCTATAACCTGCCCAGCTAGCTGTCCCCCATCTGTACCCTGTATGCTAACCACTAACCGTTGTTTGGGTGGACTGGTTTGCATGTTGTATATGGTTGAGCTGACAGAACCTGTGTCAACATCAAGAGAATGGCCTTGACCAGCATGCCCCACCATCCAGCGCTGCTCCCCAATGGTATTGCTGCCAGCCCGTCCACTCTCAACCTGTATGGCCTCCCTCGACCCTTCCGTTCCAGTCGCCTGCAGCTGGAGGCATGATGTAGCTATGACATGCTGTTGCTGCTGGAAGCATCATTCAGCTGGAGCGAAGAGCTGTCCACAGTCGACACTACTACTTCCTTGCTTTGGCTTGGGTGCCGCATCCATGACCCCCTTAGGCCTAGGCCTGAACTCAGTCCCATCTCCATGCTCCAACCCCGACACTGGTGGAAACCTATTAGAGAAAAGATGATCACCCAAATACTTCACCGGGTTCACCCTGTTCCCATGGTCCTTCTCAGTTCGAAGTCGCATTGACCTTGCACCCACTCTCAGCCCACTGTCGTATGGCAAATCTGCTTCAGCCATCGACCTCTTTTCCTTTGGCACGGTGATGCAGTCCTTAAAGGCGTGTCCCATAACACCACAGTAGTAATAGAAAATTAGGAGCTTTTCATATTGGAAGCTGACCCACTTCCTTTGTTGCGCACCAACTTGGATGAATATTCCTCTTCTCAAAGGCTCTCTGCAATCAATCAACACTCTGACTTTGAGCTCCGATTTAGTGGCCACAATTGCCTCCACTTCGTCAAACGAATTCCCAATGCTGGATCCCAGGATTTGCTTGTCCACTATGTAGGTTATGCCCATTACATGAACCCACATAGGCGTTTTGACAAGGACCAGGTGAGCAAACTCTGTCTCTTCTTTCAGGTCTGCTAGGAGAACAATATTTTGATCATACAGCCACGGGAGCCCATCTAGAATCCTATCTCCCCTACCTCAAGGAATTGGAATGTGCCCTTCTTCCTCCACAATCACCTCATCATGGCTTTGAAGAGCTCACGATTGTAATTTTTAGAGGTCCAGATAGAGCAGAGGATAGCAGCCTCCTCACCAGGTTGAATCTTTTTTATCGCCTCCCCTGAAATGGCCATAGTCTACAATTCCGCTCCCAGAAGATCACCGATGCTCGGGTCCATGTATCCCTACTGTCCTCCTTCCAAAGGTTCCCTCCCGCAGAGATTCTGCTACTTCGGCAGCCACCGACGCCCACTGATTGCCGCTGGACACCCCCCTGATAGCCGTTGGCCACTCTTACCCGTCTCCTCCACTCGGCTCCGAGCGCGCCCAAGTCGCCTATCGGAGCAACTTGGGGGAGTACTCCCACTTACGCAACCAGAATGTATTGGTTTCCAAAGGAGGGGATGAATGGGCCTATGAAGTCAATACCCCAAACATCGAATATTTCTACCTCAATGACCTTAGTGAGAGATATTTCATGTCTTTTGGAAATATTACCAGTCCGTTGGCATTGATCGCACCTTTTGACATAAAAATGGGCGTCTTTAAATAGAGATGGCCAATAGAATCCCGATTGAAGTATTTTTGCCGCAGTCTTATCTCCTTGACAGTGACCCCCGTACGGAGATGAATGGCAGCTCTGCAGTATTGATTCCTGTTCACACTCTGGAATATATCTCCGATATAAGTGGGTCTGGGCATTGCTTGAACAGATATGGGTCATCCCAGAAATAGAATTAACGTTGTGGAGAAACTTCTTCCTTTGGTGTGAATTCAAATCCGGAGACAACAATTCACTGATGATGTAATTGACGAAGTCTGCATACCATGGTGGACTACCTGGAGAGATAGAGAATAGCTGCTCATCCGGGAATACTTCCTGAATTTTCTCCGTATCTTGGGCTAGCTAGGATCCTTCGAGACGGGATAAATGGTCAGCGACCTGATTTTCAGCTCCCTTCCGGTCTTTAATTTCGAGGTTGAACTCCTATAGCAGTAGGACCCACTGAATCAAACGTGGTTTTGCATCCTTTTTCTCGATCAAATATTTGATGGCTGAATGGTTTGTGTAAACGATCACTTTGGTGCCCACCAGATAGGCTCTGAATTTGTCGAATGCAAATACCACCGCTAGCAGTTCCTTTTCTGTTGTAGTAAAATTTATTTGTGCCTCGTTCAAGGTTTTGCTAGCGTAGTAGACGGAGTGAAAAATCTTGTTCTTTTGCTGGCCCAGTACCTCTCCCACTGCATAGTCGCTTGCATCGCATATCAATTCGAATGGGAGGTTCCATTCTGGAGAAATAATAATTGGCGCAGATACCAATTTCTTTTTTAACTCCTGGAATGCCTCCATGCATTCGCAGGTGAATTCGAATGGCGCATCTTTCTCTAGCAGCGAACATAGCGGCTTGACTATCTTTGAGAAGTCTTTTATGTATCGCCTGTAGAACCCCACTTGTTCTAGAAAACTGCGAATGCCTTTGACTGAGGTGGGTGGGGACAATTTCTCAATCGTCTCGATTTTAGCTTTGTCCACTTCAATTCCTTGTATAGAGACCCGGTGACCAAGCACGATGCCCTCCTGCACCATAAAATTACACTTTACCCAGTCGAGAACCAAGTTCGTATCCTCGCAACGCTGGAGCATTTTCGATAAGTTGATCAGGCACTCGTCATAGGAATTCCCAAATACCGAGAAATCGTCCATGAAAACCTCCAGGAAATCCTCCACCATGTCAGTGAAAGTGGCCATCATGCAACGCTCAAATGTACCTGGAGTGTTGCATAGGCCAAACGGCATTCGTCTGAATGCGAACGTGCCATAAGGACATGTGTGGCGCCCCGAACTGAGTTGCCTAGAAGCCTTACTCCTGGACCATTTTCGATTGGTAAACCTAACTCAGGATTGTTACCCTGATCACACGACGAAATTTATATATATATATATATAATAATATCAATACATGGAAAATTATCACCGTTCATCCAACTTGAAATATATTTTACATATCAGAGTTATGATCAAAGTCTGTTCATAAACATCATCATTGAAAAGATATTTTTTTCATATCAAAATTTTCATCATTGTCTTTACATAAAAATTTACATATACAACATTTATATCAAAACTGCATGTCATTTTGCATACTGCCTTCATCATCATTTCCTGTCTGTCGTTGGAAAAGCATGGGCGAGTCATAATACTCAGTAAGCAAGACATACATAATTTTTTTTCAATCTTTTTCATGCATTTCATAAAATGCAAATGCAATGCATTCATAGCATTCATGACATCCCTTTAGATGCAACACTAGCTAGGCGCCCATCCCATACATGCTCCAATCTCAGGGAGGTCGCCGCCGGCCTGGGCCTATATAAGCGACTTGGCAATAGCGAGAGGGACATCCGGTCCGCTTACTACCTCAATTATGGTCTATTCCTCGTGCACCATGCTTATACACATACACATGCCGACATGATATTTGTAAATCATAACAATTTCATAAAAAGTATTTAATAAATAATTTAACAAACGTACTTCAGTTCATGTAAAGCAGTTATAGGTATGGCCAACCTTAAATAAATTTCATAAAGCAATTTGTAAACAATTTCAAGCATTTTGGAAATAATTTGTAAAATATATAACTTGCTTACTTCCTCAGTTGGTGTCCTCGGCTTTTTCTTTTCCTTTCCCTATTCAAGGAAAAGGGATATTTCATTTATTCTTTTCAAGCTACTTCCTATGCATGCTTTATAATATTTGGTCATTATTTCTTTATACGGATTTTTTTATACATAGGTTCTTCAAAAATTCCATCCTTATATTTAAATATTAATCTCAAATTTTCTCCGAAATCACGCTATTTACTGTTCATAGCTACTGTAGTAGATTACTGTTCACAGTGTGTTGGTTACTGTTCATGGGTTCCAAAAATAAAAAATACCATGACATAGCTTATGTTTAGTATATCATGAGAACATTCATGAATTTTGAATTTATCATCATTAGCTTGGCTAAATAAATCATTTTCTCCATATACTAAAAATCAACATAATTTCACTTAAGCATAATCCTTAACTCAAAAAATCATGAGATTAATATATCATCATTCCAACATCATAATTATCATAATCATTCATCCCAAATCATCATTTATTAATATTGGACATTATTTACACATATCATATGCTATCTTCCCGAATGCTCTATCTTTGCTCCAAATTTTTGATGTTTTGGTATAATTTCAATTAGGAATTATAACTTTACTTATTTTCTCATGATTAGGCATTATCTAAGCAAGATTTTACCCTACTTAACATTCAAAAGAAATTTGGATAGAATTCACTTACCCGAAGTGGAGATATCCCTCTTCTTCTCACACTTTCTCTCTCACACTTTCTCTCCTCCTCTTCTTTGGCTTGGGACGTGTGGGGGGTTTGGGTTTTGCTCAAATGGAGCTGGGGTGAAGTGCATTTGGACGTCCCCCCTTGGCCCCTATTTATAGTTTTTGATTTTTCATGAAATTGTAATTTACCCCTTGCTCAAGGTATTAAATTATAAATATTTTTTTCTAATTTCCAAAAGGTATGATGAGCCTTGTGCAGCCCACCCTACAGCAGCTCACACCCTCCTATGGCAGCCCTAATTTTCATGATTTTTTGATTTATTAAATTATTTATTTTAAGCTAATTCAATCTTAGCCATTGATTTTTGATGATGATGAATTTGGACCATTGAATTTTTGGTTCCATCTTAGCCTAGATTGCCTATCTTTTCCAAAACTTCAAAGGGCCCAACATATCTTGGGTTCAATTTTCCTCTTTTTCCAAACCGGATGACTCCTTTGAATGCGTTACCTTGACGAACACGTGATCCCCAACTTGGATATTCAAATCCCTTCTTTTGCAATCGGTGTAACTCTTTTGCCTGCTCTAGGCTGTGAGTATACACTGGCGAATCACTTGGGCTTTTTCTGCCATTCTTTTTTAGAGATCTGGAGCTAACTTCCTTTCTCCCACTTCATCCCAATTTAGAGGAGTTTTGCATTTCCGTCCATATAAGGCTCAAATGGGGCCATTTGAATACTTGCTTGATAACTGTTGTTATAACCAAATTCTGCCATAGCCCAATATTTATCTCATGATCCTCCAAATTCTACTGTGCACATCCTTAGCATATCCTCAACTATTTGATTCATCCTTTCTGTCTGCCCAGCAGTTTGAGGATGAAATGTTGTACTGAATTTCAGCTGTGTACCTAAGGTTTGATGTAAACTTTTCCAAAATTGAGACGTAAAACTGGAATCTCGATCGGAAACTATTGACTTAAGTACTCCATGTAGTCTCACTATCTCCTTATAATAAATTTTAACCAGTCGCTCAGCCGTAAAAATTTTCTTGATAGCTAGGAAATAAGCTACCTTTGATAATCTATCCACTATTACCTATATAGCATTATTCCCTTTTTGGGTTCTTGGCAACCCTTCAATAAAATTCATAGTAATATCATCCCATTTCCATTCTGGGACTTCTAACGACTGTAATTTTCTAGGAGCCCTTTGGTGATCAGCATTAATCCTTTGGCATGTTAGGCACTTAGCCACATATTCGGCAATTTCTCTCTTCATGTTATTCCACCAATACATCCTTTTGATGTCTTGATACATCTTGGTGCTACCTGGATGCATCGAAAATGGAGAGAAATGTGCTTCCTTCAATATCTGATCCTTGATTCCTTCTTGATTGGGTATACATAGGCGACCCTTATATCTGTACTTCTATGTTCATCTTGTATATATTCAGTGGATTTTTCTTGATCATTTTCTCAACATAACTTTTTAAATCCCCATTTTCTTGTTGAGCCACTTTAATTTGCTCAAATAAATTCAACTGAATTTGTAATTAAGACAATCTAACTTGTACCCTAGGTGGGCTTACAATTAATTCTAGTTGTCTTAATTCTTGTAGTAGCCCTTTTTCCTTTGTGATAAGATGTGCTAAGCTAATATTTCTACTTAGCACATCGGATACTACATTAGCTTTTCCTGGATGATATAAAATGTTGAGGTCATAATCCTTAAGTAACTCGAGTCATCTTCTTTGAATCATATTTAATTCCTTTTGACTAAAAATGTACTTCAGGCTTTTGCGACCAGTATAGACCTCACATTTAACTCCATACAAATAATGCCTCCAAATTTTCAAGGCAAAGACTAATGCTGCCAATTCTAAGTCATAGGTTGGATAGTTTACCTCATTTGGCTTGAGTTGCCTTGATGTGTATAATATAACTTTTCCATTTTGCATCAGTACACATCCTAATCCTTTCTTTGAGGCATCACTATAGATCAAAAACCCTTCCTTCTCCATAGGTAGTGTTAGAATTGTCGCTTTTACGAGTCTTGTGAAACCCCAACCTAACGAGGATTCAATGTGTGCATTGTACATGTACATGTGACTTATATATGATTAAATGGTGTTTTTGGATGTTTTTGTGATTTGCTAAATTATGGCAATCAGGGCTAAGGATTAGCAATGATGATTCGAATGATCAGTATGAGCTGATATGGGACAATGGGAGTAGAATAATTTGTTGGTGATTAAAAATGCACCAATATATCATGAATAATCATTTTTCATTATTCAAAATGAATTATGAGCATTTGAACGATAATTGTCAAGTTTAGTGGAAAAACACTAGAAAATTCATAACTCAACGCCTGTAAAATGAATTCAAGTGAAATTTGAGATGAAAGTTGATGATGTTGGACTTGAAATTATGGAATTATTGGGTTATGAAAATTCTTGATTGTGTTATGATTTATTGATCACATCTCAATTCCAACCGTTAACTTTAAACGGCTATAACTTGAGCTAGGAAAATCGGATTGAGATGAAATTTAAAATGGTTGAATGAAATTATGAGATGCACATTTTGGATGGTTTAGATTAATCATAACATATTGTGAAAATACCTAAATTAGAAAAGGTGTATATGGTTGACTTTTGCACCTCAAGAATACCATGCATTAATGGCTAGAGTACATGGCTTAAATGCAATTTTTAATGAACCAAATAGGTGTCAAATGCAAGTGAAATGCAGGGTATTTTATGCATAATTATAAAATTCAAAAATTCCATGAATTAACCATGCATTAATGTCCACATTTAAGGGGCTAAGGAGAGCTTAAAGTGAGCATAGGTGATGTGGAGATGATGGACGTCCAAGGTGCTACTATTACTGGATTTCTTCAATATTTTATTATAAATAATGCACATAAATAGCTGACATGTTGGGATACATAAATGAGCATTTAATTATGTGAAAAAAATCCATAAAAAATTGTGAATTGTAGCTACCATGAAAGGTGAAAAAAATGGACAGCTTGTTTCATGCAAATGACGTGCAATAGATTGATGTGTTGCTGCTGTTTTTGTTAATTTTTTTAATGCCAAATTAATGTATAAATTAAATAATTACATGTTTAATTTACCCTTAAAATGAGATTATTAAAAAAATAGAAAAAAATATGAAAATGGGTAGCAGCTAGGGACGTGCCAAGTGGACAGCTTGGACGGTCAAGATTGAGCAGATTTTTGGATTTTTGAAAATGATAAAATTGCATTTTACTTGGCTGTAAATCAACCAGCACATAAGCAGATAAGCACACATTAAATTTCTGTGGAAAATCCGGCTCCAAAGTGGGGCCCATAGCTGGAAATTCCAGCTCTATAAGAAGGGATGCTCGGTCATATGAAATGGGGTGTTGTGATTTTTTTTAAGTGTTCAAGTTCTTCTCCCCCAAGGCAGCTCTCACGTCCCCAGTTTTGGCCAGCAAGAAGGAAGAAATAGAAGGGAAAACAAGGGAAAAAGAAGGAAATTTGGTGGAGAAAACCAACTCAAGTGATTAGGGTTTGTGTTGGCATCAATCAAGTAAGTTTATGTATTGATTTAAGCTTTTGATTTTGTGTTTTGAACTCCAAGATTTGATTATGAAATTGATGCTTAAACACTCTTTAAATAATGACTCAACATGTCTTTTGATCAAGTATTGGATGGATGTTAGGTTACATGTATGGATTTTAATGAATTGGGTGGTGAAAGTGAAGATTTGAATGGCTAATGAATTGAAAACTCAACTTGACAAACCCCAAATCTAAATGACAAGTTTCTGTTTTATATGAATGATATTTTTAGGTTATGAATCATGTACTAATGTAAAACATATGTTGATTTGAGCTTAAGTTATGAATTTTAGCAAATATGGAATGCAAAGTGACGTATATGACCCGATTTCTTCGTTTTGATGCTAAAAATGGTATGAAAATGGAATGACATGATTTATGGAAGCTATGTAGGGTAAAATACTCCAGGGTTAAGGTATTATTGATTCCCAAAAGTATTTGGGAAGATAATCCCAAATTTGATTTTTAGAGATTTTATGAACCGATGTCTAAATGAAGTGAAAACGGGTCCCGAAATGGGCAAACAACTTGCTGTTTTTAAGGGTATTAATTTATGAATGTTAAACATGTGATAATACCCTAAATTTGGATTAATAAAAGTGGGATTAATTGCTGAAAATTCGGATTTATAAACTGTTTAGGGTTATGTGTCAAAAGACACATTAAACGGGTGAAAAATGGGTTCCAAAGTTGCTATTTTGGAAACCTATGATTAGTGGATTTAAATCCCATAAAAATATCCTAAATAAAATTATAATTAATTTTAATTATCATACTAAATTAGTGACCAAGTTACTAACTTAGAAAATTTTATGAAATGCCTCATATATGTGTTGTTAAATGACTATTTATGAAAGGATAGACATGAATGAGTGGTAAATGAGCTAAGTAATTTGGTTTTGTGCAAAAATGCAATAAAATATGATAAATTTTGTGAATATATTTCTGTTTAGAATTGCATGATGTTAATCTCAAATTTTGGGATTAATTAATGAGGCTTAAGGCGACAACGGGTGCTTAAAATGAGCAACGATGTGTGAATTTTTGAAAATAAGTGAAAAATGGCTTAAGGAAGGTAATGAGAATGATTAACCTACTTAAAATTTTGGATGATTATTATATGATTGAATGATTACCCTACTTAGGGGGCTAAATGTGATGTGTAAATAGCTCATGTAGTGCACAAGTATGTGCTATATGGGCATAACGACTTGAGAAGTCGAAGCAATTATGTATGTTAATGAAAATGGGTTGGAAAACTGAGTTGAATGCAAGAAAAGGAAATATATGAATGTTATATCATTCTTATATGTATAGGCAAAGGCAAAGGGATAAGCGAAACGGAAAGCTAAACAAGCGAGGTAAGCAAGCAGCTTTCTAAATGATTTAATGATTTTGGTTTCCATTACAAAGTATTTAAGGATGACCATTCCTTTTCTATATGAGTATTGAAATGTTTATTTCTATTGAAATAAATGATTGCTCACTGTTTCGCAATTATGCTATATGATGTTTCATTGAAATGACGTTAAAGAGGGATGGTGCAAAGAATTCTCTGCATGAGAATGACAAGCTCCATGTGTAAGGAGGTATATAATGTCGGGGTAACTAAAAGACATGCATGGAATGGAAATCAAGTAGGCTAGTCGAGGTAGTAAGTGGACAAGGAGTCCCCCTTGACGTTGCCAAGTCGGTAGGTCCGACGCTAAGGATGGAAAGGATCATGTCATGGAAAAATATTCCCCGTGCTAGCGTACCATCACATGAAGGATAACGCCGTCAATGGAAATGATGAATTTGCACATCCAATGTTTATGAAGTGTTTATGAAATGCGTATGAATGATTTATGAAAATGTTTTTGCTCCACAGGTAGTTGATCACTTGATAAGTGTCTTTACTGAAGGGAGAAAAATGCTTTTAAATAAATATGCCTTCAAAATGAATTACCTGTAAAATATATAGCTCGCTTATTGAGTTTCGACTCACGTTTTCATTTTCCAAACCCATAGACAGGTGAAAGAAGAAACCTGGCAAAGGAGCAAGAGCAGACTATGAAAGAAATGGAAAAAACATAAGCATTTTTATGTTTGAAAAACTTATGTTGAATGATTGTAAATTACTTTGAAGTGTTATGTTGACAACTATGATGATACATGCAGTGACATCTTATTTATGTGAAAAATGAAAGGTTTCTTTTGAACATCATGTTTTGTTATGTGATGATTGGTTGGAGATGACCTAATTATGTATGAGATGAAAATACGAGAAATTAAACTTCTATGAGAATATATTTAATTGGATAAATATCCGTTAAAACCCGTCGTATGACAGAGCAACAATCCTGATCACGTTTACTTGTCAATAGATCCTGAGGTAAGGTTGTGACGCTCAGGCTGGGGCACCACAAGTCTTTTCTTTAACTCTTGGAAGGTATTCTCACATTCCTGTGTCCATTCATACCTAACTCCTTCCTTGTCAGCTTTGTGAGTGGAACTGACAATTGTGAGAATCCTTCCACGAATCTCCTGTAATAGCCAGCTAGCCCTAGAAAGCTTCTTATTTCTGTGATATTTGTTGGTTGTGGCCACTTTGTTATTACCTCAATCTTTTGACTATCTACCTGTACTCCCTTCTTGGATATAAAGTGGCCAAGAAAGGCTACCTGTTTCAACCAAAACTCACGTTTCTTGAATTTAGCATATAATTTCTCCCTTGAGAGAATTCCCAATACTATCCTTAAATGTTTCTCATGCTCTTCTTCTGTCTTTGAATAAATCAATATATCATCAATGAATACCACAAAAAATTGATCCAAAAATTCTCAAAAAATTCTGTTCATCATATCCATAAACACAGTTGGGACATTCGTTAGTCCAAATGGCATGACTAAGAATTCATAATGCCCATATCTTGTTCTGAATGCTCTTTTATGGATATCCTTTGGACGTATCCTCAACTGGTGGTACCCTGACTGTAAATTAATTTTTAAAAATGTAGAAACTCATTTTAACTGATCAAAGAGATCATCTATTCTTAGGAGTGGATACTTATTTTTTACTGTTACTTTATTCAATTCTCTATAATCAGTACAAAGTCTGAAACTCCCATCTTTTTTCCTTATAAATAGTACTGGAGCTCCCCAAGGTGATGCATTGAGTCTAATAAATCCTTTATCTAATAAATCTTGAATTTGTACTTTCAACTCAGCCAATTCGGCTAGCGCCATCCTATATGGGGCCTTAGTTATTGGAGCTGTCCCTGAGATAATTTCTATTTCCATATCCATCTCTCTTTCCGGTGGTAAATTACATAACTCTTTTGGAAAAATATGTGGCGCCACAGCCCGAGCGTCACAACATTACCTCAAGATTGTTCGACTGGTAAACGTGATTAGGATTGTTGCCCTGTCACATGGCGGGTTTTAATGGATATTTATCCAATTAATTATGTTTCCATAGGAGTTTAATTCCTCATATTTTCATTTCATGGATATCTGAATCATTTCTATCCAATAATGTCATAACTAGACATGATTTTCATAACATATTTCAAACCATTTCATAAATCAGATGTCACTGCATGTATCATCATAGATGTCAACATAAATCATCAACGTAAATTTACAATCATTCAACATAAGTTTTTCATAAACATGAAATTTATAATGTTTCTCCCATTTCATCCATGGATGGCTCTTGCTCCTTTGCTAGGTCTCTTCTTTCACCTGTCTATGGGTTTGAAAAATGAAAACATGAGTCGAAACTCAATAAGCAAGCTTATATTTTACAGGCAATTCATTTTAAAGGAATATTTATTTAAAAGCATTTTTCTCCCTTCAGTAGAGACACTTATCAAGTGATCAACTACATATGGAGCAAAAACCTTTTCATAAATCATTTGCACACATTTCATAAACATTTCATGAACATTGGATGTGCAAATTCATCATTTCCATTAATGACGTTATCCTTCATATGACGGTATGCTAGCACGGGGAACCCTCTTTAATGAAATGATTCTTTCCATCATTGGCTCCGGACCTACCGACTTGGCAACGTCAAGGGGAATCCTTGTCCACTTACTACCTCAACTAGCCTACCTTGCAGGTCATTTCTAACTTGGCGACGTCAAGGGGGACTCCTTGTCCACTTACTACCTCGACTAGCCTACTTGATTTCCATTCCATGCTTGACTTTTAGTCATCTCGGCATTATATACCCTCTTACACATGGAACTTGTCATTCTCATATAGAGAATTCTTTGCACCATCCCATTGAAACATCGCATAGAATATGAGAATTCTTTGCACCATCCCATTGAAACATCGCATAGAATAATTGCGAAACAGTGAGCAATCATTTATTTCAATAGAAATAAACATTTCAATACTCATATAGGCAAGGAATGGTAATCCTTAAACAATTTGGAAAACATTTAAAACAAACTCATTTAGAAAGCTGCTTGCTTATCTCGCTTTCTTAGCTTTCTGTTTTCCAATCTATTTCCTTTAACATACATAAGTCCTTCCACTTCTCAAGTCGTTATGCCCGTATAGCACATACTTGTGAACTACATGGGCTATTACACATCACATTAAATTCCATAAATAGGGTAATCATTCAATCACATAATAATCATCCAAAAATTATTATTTAATGACTCGTTATCTTCCTTAAGCCATTTTTCACTTATTTTTCAAAAATTCACACATCGTTGCTCATTTTAAGCACCCGTTGTTGCCTTAAGCCTCATTAATTTATCCCAAAATTTGAGATTAACATCACGCAATTCTAAACTGATACATAATCATGAAATTCACCATATTTTCATGCATTTTTTCACAAAACCAAATTACATAGGTCATTTACCACTCATGCATGTCTATTCTTTCACATATAGCCATTTAACAACACATATATGAGACCTTTCATAAAATTTCACGAGTCAACAATTTATTCCACATTCAGCATGATAATTATCTTTAATTACCACTGTACTTAGGGTATTTCTAGGTAATTTAAATTCACTAATCATAGGTTTCCAAAACAGCAACTTTGGAACCCATTTTTCACCCGTTTAACATGTCTTTTGACACATAACTCTAAGCAGATTTATGAATCCCAATTTTTAGAAAATAATCCCACTTTTCTTAATACAAATTTAGGTTATTAAGATATATATCAATTTGGATCATTTCTACAAAGGTTTCATAGTTCTTTTTGATTTTTTTCTCCAGCTATCCGCATATGCTGAAAACAGGCATACTGAAATCTCAAAATCTTGAATTAATATCAAATCAAGTAGTTTTGATATGAAATTTCTACCATACTTTAATAACTACATAAATTAACCAAAATAAATATTTCCATCACAAAAATTAAGAATTTATATTTATTTTGGTATTTTTACCTTGCTGAATAGCAGCATCCATTTTCAGACAGTCCAAATCACGTTAATTATCGGGTATATTTATACCCATCAAAACTAAATTTTTATTTCGCAACATGTCTTATATATTCTATAAAATTTCAGCCAAAAATTCCTTGTATAAAAATTATTAAAAATCCTTTGGTGCAGCTGATCCTGCCACCCGTTTAATCTTGTCCAGGTTGATGTTTTTGGATTTTTAATTTGTAACTGGATTATCCTTTTAAGCTGAAAATTGGGTCGTTTCTTAATCACCTCATAATTATTCTTCCCAAAACTTTTCATGCTAAAATTTATCAATTTACTATTCCGTTCATATTTTAGTTTACAACATCATATAACTTCCAGATTTGAGGCATAAAATCAAGATTAACATATACTTACTTGATTAATTGATAATCCCTCCATTGAGCACTTGAAATTTCCTTCTTTTCCTCTCCTCCTTGCTGGGTTTGACGTGTCCTAGCTGCTACCGTTGGAGAAAATTTCCATTTTTCTCTTATTTTTCCTCTCTTCTCTCTCTCCTTCTCTCTTCTTCTCTCTCTCCTTCTCCCCCCATTGCTGGAACGTGCAGCAGCCCCTTGCTCCCTTTTTTTTATAAACCACTTTTCTTGGTGCCCAAGTAACCCCATAGGCATTTTAGTAAATTTTATTTTTCGCTTTCCACAATTTCCCTTCTTTACTTAGCTCTTAAGCAACTTGTTACTTGCTCTCCAAGAAACCAAATTTCTATGATAATTAGCCTAATCCATTCCATTCATATCATAGATTTCATAATTTTATTCCATTGTTTCAAATTTCATCTCAATCCGACATTTCTACGTCAAGTTATGACCACTTGAATTTATCTTTTTTATTTGGGATAAAAATAATTAATTATCACCCTAATCCCATCATGATTCCCTTAATACAATCCAATCATAAGATTGGGCCCACCGTCGTGAGCTTTACCTTTCAAATTTCATCGAAATCCGCGTTGTAGGCGTTAAGTTATGAATTTTCTATCATTTTTCACTTTAATTCCATAATTACACTTTAATCTCCATAAATTAAATCATGGTAATTAGCATGATTATTCATGACACATTTTCACCTTCCAATCCTCATTAAGCCCCTTGGGTCATACCGACTCACTTTGGGCTCCGGCGATTAAATTTTTAATCACCGTTTCTAATGGAAACCCTAATTCCAAAATATCATTAAATCATAAAATCATCCAAAAGTCATTTAAATCACATATAAATCATGTATATATGTTCAATCCATATCATTGAGTCCTACATAGGTTGGGGTTTCACAATCCTCCCCCCCCTTATAACAGGTTTCGTCCCGAAACCTATTACATTTTAAATATCGGGGGTAAAGCTCATATAAATTTGCTAATTCATCATCTTCCTCTAATATTTCAATGGTTCACTATTCTTCGACTGCGCTACTCTGTCTTAGTGGCATTTTTGGCGTTGGTCCAATAGACCGATCACTTGTCTTTACTATTTCCTGTTTCCTGTTTCCATATGGACATCTCATTGAAATTGCTCTTTTCTTTATGATCTAGGATCCTTATCCTAATCGATCACATCCTCCATACTTAGCTAGCATTAGTTAACTAGTATACATGGAATTCCATCTGTATCATCTTATCGGTTTCCTCAACCGGTAGTACATGCGTGGTTACACATTAGCAATCTATGACTAAATGATTATCATCAAAATCAAACTAAGCCATTGCCAAACTTTCTAAAATTTAATCCATACCTGTAACCACTTCATCCTCTTGCTCCCTTGACTCCTTTTGAGTTAGGGCATGCACATGTACCGGGTTTGTAGAGGTAACCTGTCGGTTAGATGTTCCTATTTACCTTGACTGTGCGGCTTTTCCACGTCTTTGCGACGTGGGTGCTTATGCAATTCACACAATCACAATCATGTGATATTATCTGTCATCATAAACATCACTACTATCATCATCATATATCATGCATTTCATCATGATAATCACATATCTAATCATCATAAAATCATGTATACCTCATTATATAATTCAATCATTATACTTAGGCTTTTCCATGCCTATTTACCAGTCCATGTTCTAATACCAACTTCTGTGGTATCATACCTATCCTTTCATCATCCTTTATTTTCTCCTTCCCACGCATGTTTACCAATCCTTGTTATGATACCATTTTCTATGGTACCCCAGCCCGAGCGTCACAACCTTACCTCAAGATCGTTCGACTGGTAAACGTGATCAGGATTCAGGATTGTTGCCTTGTCGCACCACGGGTTTTAATGGATATTTATCCAATTAATTATGTTTTCATAGGAGTTTAATTCCTCATATTTTCATTTCATGCATATCTGAATCATTTCCATCCAATAATGTCATAACTAGACATGATTTTCATAACATATTTCAAATCATCTCATAAATCAGATGTCATTGCATGTATCATCATAGATGTCAACATAAATCATCAACGTAAATTTACAATCATTCAACATAAGTTTTTCATAAACATGAAACTTATAATTTTCTCCCATTTCCTCCATGGATGACTCTTGCTCCTTTGTCAGGTCTCTTCTTTCACCTGTCTATGGGTTTGGAAAACGAAAACGTGAGTCGAAACTTAATAAGCAAGCTTATATTTTACAGGCAATTCATTTTGAAGGTATATTTATTTAAAAACATTTTTCTCCCTTTAGTAGAGACACTTATCAAGTGATCAACTACCTGTGGAGCAAAAACCTTTTCATAAATCATTTGCACACATTTCATAAACATTTCATGAACATTGGATGTGCAAATTCATCATTTCCATTGATGACGTTATTCTTCATGTGACGGTACGCTAGCACGGGGAACCCTCTTTCATGACATGATCCTTTCCATCATTGGCGCCGGACCTACAGACTTGGCAACGTCAAGGGAATCCTTGTCCACTTACTACCTCGACTAGCCTACCTCGCCGGTCCTTTCCGACTTGGCAATGTCAAGGGGGACTCCTTATTATTGGAAACATGTGGAAAATAAGCCAATTCTATGTTTTGATGATTAACAAATAAATTTGAGTAAGTTTTGGTTACTAACATGTTTGTGAAGATGATTAAAGGATATACAAATGAAACAAATGAAGCATGACAAGTCAAGTCGATTTCCAAGTCGACTCAGGCTTCAACTTAAGCCAAGTCGATCCCCAAGTCGACTCAAGAAGCGACTTCAAAAGCGTCGTTTTTGTCTAGAGTTGAAATTGAGAAGCAAAGCTGCCGAAGTCGCAAACGAAGTCGACTCCGCATGCGACTTGGGTGAAGTCGCAGACCAAGTTGACTCCAGCATCGACTTTGAAACGTCATTTCCTTCCATAGTTGAAATTGAGAATGAGAGCTGCCGAAGTCGCATCCTAAGTTGACTTCGCATGCGACTTGGGTGAAGTTGCAGACCAAGTCGACTCCAGCTTCGACTTCAGTGAGGAACTTATAAATCAAGACGGCTCAATGCTAGATTCAAGTGGAAATGAAGATCAATTCGGCTCAGACACTCAACATGGACCAAATAAGGATCAAATGAAGATCAAAGCAAGCAGGGTTGCATGAATCCATCATGTTGGATCATGAACACTTACTCGGACATCTTCCATGCATTCCAAGATTCAAGTACTCAAGAACTCAAGAAAAGGAATCCAAGGTTTTCAAAGTAAATAATCATATAGTGTTCTAAAGAAGAATAAATCAAGAGAATGACATCAATATGAAGAAAATCAAGTGATTAAAGTCATCTCCGAAGATTTCAAGTTCAACTAGCAAGCTGAAGAAATGAAGTCGCACCCGAAGTCGACTTCACCTGCGACTTGGGTCAATTCGAGGACCAAGTCAACCCAAACTGGAACTTGAAGTAGCAGCGGATAGGCGAAGTCGCACCCGAAGTCGACTCCATCTGCGACTTGGGTCGCAACGGTCGAAAAATTTCCGAATGTTGGCGCATTAAATGCGCGCCACCTACTTCTAAACGTTCGGATTCCCTTGCAAATTATATTAGGCATAAAATATAAACGAGGAGTGTAGCTGAGAAATCATTGAATGTGCATAACTCCCATCTTCAAGAGCATTAAGTGATCAAGCCATCATATAGAAGAAGAACGTCGCTTCCAAACTGCCAAGAGCTGCTTGCTGAATCATTAAGCCTACGTTACAAGTTCTTCTCTGCGCCAAATCTGCCTCTACACAACAGTAACATGTAGAAATTCTCTTTTGTTATTTCTTGTTGTATTGAACTTGATTTAGTTTGGGTAACTAAGATCAAGTGTAAGCAAAGTAGTGTGTGATTGGAGTGGAACTCGTCACCTACTTGTGCTGTTAATTGTTGATGCCCCCTAGAGCTGGAATCTAGAAGAGAGCAGTGGCTCTAGTTGTATTTGTGAAATACAATAGTGGAACCCAAGTCACAAGAGGTGTGAGCTTGGAAGAGTGGAGTAGGGAGGTTGCCCGAACTACTATAAAAACCTTGCTTGTTGATTTTAAATTCTGCACTCTACACTATATTGCTTTCCATTTTGTTTCTTCATAAAGGGGACTAGATTAATCCGAGGTAAAGTTTTTGTTTAAGTTGAAAAATTTTAAATACCCAATTCACCCCTTCCCTCTTGGGTAATTACCATCAACTCGGGACCAACACTTATCCACTTACTACCTCGACTAGCCTACTTGATTTCCATTCCATGCATATCTTTTAGTCACCGCGACATTATATACTCTCTTACACATGGAACTTGTCATTCTCATGTAGAGAATTCTTTGCACAATCCCTTTGAAAAATCGTTTCAATGAAACATCGTATAGCATAATTGCGAAACAGTGAGCAATTATTTATTTCAATAGAAATAAATATTTCAATACTCATATAGACAAGGAATGGTCATCCTTAAACAACTTGGAAAACATTTAAAACAAAACTCATTTAGAATGTTGCTTGCTTACCTCGCTTGCTTAGCTTTCCGTTTCACTTATCCCTTTGCCTTTGCCTATACATATAAGAATGATATAACATTCATATATTTCCTTTGCTTGCATTCAACTCAGTTTTTCAACCTATTTCCTTTAACATACATAATTCCTTCGACTTCTCAAGTCGTTATACCCGTATAGCACATACTTGTGCACTACATGGGATATTACAAATCACATTAAATCCCATAAATAAGGTAATCATTCAATCACATAATAATCATCCAATAGTTATTATTTAATGGCTCATTACCTTCCTTAATCCATTTTCACTTATTTTTCAAAAATTCACACATCGTTGCTCATTTTAAACATCCGTTGTTGCCTTAAGCCTCATTAATTTATCCCAAAATTTGAGATTAACAACATTCAATTCTAACAGATATATAATCATGAAATTCACCATATTTTCATGCATTTTTTCACAAAACCAAATTACATAGGTCATTTACCACTCATGCATGTCTATCCTTTCACATATAGCCATTTAACAACACATATATGAGACCTTTCATAAAATTTTCCAAGTCAGTAATTTAATCCACATTTCAGCATGATAATTATCCTTAATTACCACTGTACTTAGGATATTTTTATGGAATTTAAATCCACTAATCATAGGTTTTCAAAACAGCAACTTGGGAACCCATTTTTCACCCATTTAACGTGTCTTTTGACACATAACCCTAAGCAGATTTATAAATCCAAATTTTCATAAATAATCCCACTTTTATTAATAAAAATTTATGTTATTAACATATATATCAATTTGGATCATTTCTACATAGGTTTCAAATTTCTTTTTGATTTTTTTCTCCAACTATCCACATATGCTGAAATTAGGCACAATGAAATCTCAAAATCTTGAATTAAAATCAAATCAAGTATTTTTTATCTGAAATTTCTAAAATAATTTAATAACTACATTAATTAACCAAAATAAATATTTTAAGCACAAAAAATTAAGAATTTATATTTATTTTGGTATTTTTACCTTGCTGAACAGCAGCATCTATTTTCAGATAGTCCAAATCACGTTAATTATGGAGTATATTTATACCCATAAAAACCTAATTTTTATTTTCTTAATGTGATCATAAATATGTGTTATATATTCTGTAAAATTTTCAGCCTAAAATTCTTTGTATAAAAAGTATTAAAAATCCTTTGGTGCAGCTCATCCTGCCACCCGTTTAATCCTGTCCAGGTTGATGTTTTCAGATTTTTAATTTGCAACTGGCTAATCCTTTTAAGCGGAAAATTAGGTAGTTACTTAATCACCCCATAGTGATTCGTCCCAAAAATTTACATACTAAGATTCATCCATTTACTATTCCGTTCATATTTTAGCTTACAACATCATATAACTTCTAGATTTGAGGCATAAAATCAAGATTAACATATACTTACTTGATTAATTGATAATCCCTCCATCGAGCACTTGAAATTTCCTTCTTTTCTTCTCCTCCTTTCTGGGTTTGACGTGCCCTAGCTGCTGCCCTTGGAGAAAATTTCCATTTTTCTCTTATTTTTTCCTCTCTTCTCTCTCTCCTTCTCTCTTCTTCTCTCTCTTTCTCTCTCCTTCTCTCTCTCTCCTTCTCCCCCCATTGCTGGAACATGCAGCAGCCCCTTGCTCCCTTTTTATTTTTTAAACCACTTTTCTTGGTGCCCAAGTAACCCCATAGGCATTTTAGTAAATTTCATTTTCACTTTCCACAATTGCCCTTCTTTACTTAGCTCTTAAGCAACTTGTTACTTGCTCTCCAAGAAACCAACTTCCCATGATAATTAGCTTAATTCATTTCATTCATCTCATATATTTCATAATTTTATTCCATCGTTTCAAATTTCATCTCAATCTGACATTTCTACGTTAAGTTATGACCACTTGAATTTATCTTTTGGATTTGGTATAAAAATAATTAACTATCACCCTAATCCCATCATGATTCCCTTAATACAATCCAATCATAAGATTGGGCCCACCGTTGTGAGCTACCTTTCAAATTTCATCGAAATCCGCCTTGTAGGCGTCAAGTTATGAATTTTCTATCATTTTTCACCTTAATTCCATAATTACACTTTAATCTCGATAAATTAAATCATGGTAATTAACATGATTATTCATGACACATTTTCACCTTTAAATCATCATTAAGCCCCTCGGGTCATACCGACTCATTTTGGGCTCCGACGATTAAATTTTTAATCACCATTTCTAACGGAAACCCTAATTCCAAAATATCATTAAATCATAAAATCATCCAAAATTCATTTAAATCACATATAAATCGTGTATATATGTTCAATGTGTTGGAAACATGAGGAAAACTAGCTAAATCTATGTTTTGATGATTAACAAATCAATTTGAGTAAGTCTTGGCTACTAACAAGTTTGTGGAAATGTTTAAGGAATATTCATTTGAAGAAAATCAAGTATGGAAGCCAAGTCGTATACCAAGTCGACTCCAAGATCGACTTCAAGAAGTCAAATCTGTCCAGAGCTGAAAAGGGGAGAAGAACAAGTGAAGTCGTAGGCCAAGTCGACTCCAGGTGCGACTTAGGAAACCAAGTCGCAGACGAAGTCGACTCCAGCATCGACTTCAAGCATCCAGAGTTGAAAAAGTGGAAACGGACATGACGAAGTCGCAGGCGAAGTCGACTCCAGGTGCGACTTGGGCGAAGTCGCAGACAAGGTCGACTCCAACTTCGACTTGAGGAGTTCAGACTTGAAGATTGAAGTTTCAATCTTATTCCAAGGATCCATTTGGAATGTATCAAATCCAAATAAGATGCAAAGTTCATTCTCAAAAAGCAACTGAAGTTTCTTGAAGATCAAAAGCTAAGATTTATATTCAAAGTTCAAATCAAGTCTATCAAGTCCAAATCTAATCTTCAAGCTTATTCTAAATGAAGAAATATCCAAGTCATGAAGACCAATTTAACAAAGTACAAGCCAGTTCAAGAAGATCAAGGTGTTCTTGCAAAAGACCACGCCAAGTCGCAACCCAAGTCGACTCCAGGATCGACTTGAGTTGAGGACTGAAGGCCAAGTTGACCCAGACTCGGACTTGGAAATCTGAAGAACTGGAGTCGCACACGAAGTCGACTCCAGGTGCGACTTGGAAGCCAAGTTGCAGGCCAAGTCGACTCCACATGCGACTTGGGTCGCAACGGTCAGAATTTATTCGAACGTTGGCGCATTAAATGCGCGCCACCTACCTTCTAACGTTCGGATTCCCTCCAAAATTATAAAAGGGAGTTAATGTGGATGAGGGAAGTAGTTGGAAAATATTAAGTGAGCACAACTCCTATCTACAAGAGCATTAAGTGATCAAGCCAATCAAGAGAGGAAGAACTACACTTCAAAACTGCAAGAGCTTCACTTCAGATTCTTCAAAGCCTACCACAAGTTCTTCTCTGCGCGAAACTGCTTCTACACATCTGTAAAGTGTAGATTTCTTTCATTGATTATTTGTTTGTATTGAACTTGATTTAGCTTGGGTAGCTAAGATCAAGTGATAGCAAAGTAGTGTGTGATTGGAGTGTGACTCATCACCTACTTGTGCTAGTTGTTGATGCCCCCTAGAGCTAGAATCTAGAAGAGAGCAAGTGACTCTAGTTGTTGATGCCCCCTAGAGCTTTGAATCTAGAAAAGAGTAAGAGGCTCTAATTGTATTGAGAGAATACAATAGTGGAACCCAAGTCACAAGGTGTGTGAGCTTGGAAGAGTGGAGTAGGGAGGTTGCCCGAACCACTATAAAATCCTTGTCTACTTGCTTTTATTTCTGCTCTCTTTATTACTTTGTTTTCCATTCAGTTTCTTCATTAAAGGAGATTAATTCTACAAGGGATTAAGTTTTTAAGTTACCAGAAGAAATTTTTAAGAACCCAATTCACCCCTCCCCTCTTGGGTTTTGCCATCTATTCGGGACCCAACAAGTGGTATCAAAGCAGGTCTTTGAATTGAATCAAAGAGATCTATTATCATGGCATCCCAATCTACTTCCGTTCCCGCTTTTGCCGAGGGCCAATCTTTTACAAGGCCACCATTGTTTGATGGGAACAACTTTGGTTATTGGAAGCTTCGTATGAAGCAACTCATCATGGCTACCGATATGGATTCTTGGATTGCTATCCAAGACGGTGTAACTTTGCCAATTGATGAAAGAGCTTCCAAATGGACCAAAGAGGAAGTAAGAACCGTCAAGAGCAATGCTAAGGCTATGAACTCTTTATTTTGTGCTCTTACGGCTTCGGAATATGATAGAGTATCATCTTGCCTAACCGCCAAGGAGATATGGGATACTCTAACATCCATTTATGAAGGAACCTCTCAAGTCCAAGGGACTAGGAGAAATATTTTGATAGGAGAGTTGGAAAGTTTTAGAATGCTAGACACTGAAAATATTTCTGAAATGTTTGCAAGATTTTCTAAGATTACTAATGCTCTCAAAGGTCTTGGAAAATCTATCTCTGAATCCGAACAGGTGATGAAGATACTAAGAGCTCTACCGGATTCATGGACTCCAAAGATTACAGTTATTGAAGAAGCCAAAGACCTAAACACTTTGAAGCTAGAAGATCTTATTAGCTCACTAATGTCAAATGAGCTAATTAAGAGAAGAAACGAAGAGAATCATAAAGGGAAGAAAATCATTGCATTAAAAGCGGCACGCAACTCAGATGAGTCTACCTCCTCGTCTAACAATGGTGATGAAGATATTGCACTTCTTACTCACAAGTTTCGAAAATTTGTGAGAAAAGAAAAAAACCTTAAAGACTTCAAAGAAAGACCACAAAAAGAAAAGAAGAAGGAGGTCACAAAATGCTACCGATGCGGGGGCGTAGGACATATGCAAGCTCAATGTCCTACACCGGAAGAAAGGCCAAAGGAGAATCATGAAAGAAGAAAATACCAAAGGCCAAGAGGAAGAGGCATGTTCGTCAACGAGGAAACTTCATCAACATGCAGCTCTTCAACCGACGACAATGATGCAGCCAACTGTGCAAGAATATGTTGCATGGCACGAATCGAGCAAGAAGAGGACTTGCTATGCTTAAACACGACTGAAGTTTTGGAAGAACAATCCACCTCAACCAAATGTACAAGCAATGATGAGGTAACTTCCAAACCTTGCTATTCTCAATCAAGTTATTCTTCTTTTCAAAATTGCATCAAATGTGCTGAATTAGAAGAACTACAAACTGCCTATGATTCATTATATGAGGAAATCAAAAAGCTAGGAAACAAGTTGTCCTCAAAGAAACAACAATGCAACTTTATTATTATTGAAAATGGAAAACTAGCTGAAAAATCAACAAAACTGAAAGAAGAAAATGAATCATTGTTGAAAGAAGTAGAGAAACTGAAAAAGGAGAACAAATCCTTAAATGAATCATTAGCAAAGTTCTCTAATCCAGGAGAAAGTGTAAAGATGTTTCTGAACATGACCTCCCAAACAAACAAGAGAGGTCTTGGATACAATACATTTGAGCAAGGAGAAAGTAGCAAGTCAAATGTGCCTATGTTGGAAACAATGACTCAAAACAAAATTGACCAAAGTGTAAGTTTTGATGATTAACAAGAACTAATTTGAGGTTAAAAAGAATACTAATAAGTTTGCCAAGTGTTTAAGGAAAGCAAAGAGACCAAGTCGATCACCAAGTCGACTCGGACTTCGACTTGGTACGAAGTCGATACCCAAGTCGACTTCTCTAGGGACTTGGAATGGCCACAGGTGGACAGATTTGAAAATGGAAGGACTGACAGGTGAAGTCGCAAGTCAAGTCGACTCCACTTGCGACTTGGGTAGTCAAGTCGCAGACGAAGTCGACTTCGGAATCGACCTCAAACGACCAAAAGTGTCCAGCGCTGAAATCTGGTTCACGAACATGGCGAAGTCGCAGACGAAGTCGACTCCATGTGCGACTTGGGCGAAGTCGCAGACCAAGTCGACTCCAACTTCGACTTGAGGATTTCAGACTTGAAGTTTGTATTTCCAAGCTTATCCAAAAGATCAAATTGAGAATAATCAAATCCAAAAAGGATGCAAGGACCATTTTCAAGAACAACTCAAGGTTCTCGAAGATCAAAGCAAGGATTCAAGATCAACATCAAATCAAGTCTATCAAGTCAACCACAAGTTCTCAAGCTTATTCAAAAGAAAGAAAACCAAGGATGAAAAAGCAGATCAAAAGAAGCTCAAAGCATTTCCAGCAAAAGTCGAGTCAAGTCGCAAGTCAAGTCGACTTCAGGATCGACTTGAGTCGAAGTCCAAAGCCAAGTCGACCAAAGACTCAGACTTGGAATCTGGAAGAACTGGAGTCGCAGGCCAAGTCGACTCCAGGTGCGACTTGGAAGCCAAGTCGCAGGCCAAGTCGACTCCATCTTCGACTTGGAGTATAACGTTCGAATTTTTGAACGTTGGAGTTCATTTATTGCGCGACAACCACTCCTACAACGTTCCAATCTTCCTCACTCTATAAAAAGACATTCAAATGAACGTGAGAAGATACAATACACACTACACTAAGGATCATAGAGAGAAAAGAAGTGCAAGAAAGACTTTCAAATTCCTTTTCTCCATATTTGAGTGATTCAAAGGAAGAAAGAGCTTCAAACTGCAAGTTGCTTCAACGATCATCATCCAAGCTGCCTTTGATTTCTTCCTCGAGCTCAATCTGCCTACACAAATCTGTAAAGTGTAGTTTCATTTATTTCATTGTCTTGTTGTATAAATCTTGATTTAGCTTGGGTAGCTAAGATCAAGTATATGCAAAGTAGGGTGTGATTGGAGTGAGACTCATCACCTACTTGTGCAAGTAGTTGCATATGCCCCCTAGAGCTTTGAATCTAGAAGAGAGCAAGTGGCTCTAGTTGTATATGCCCCCTAGAGCTTTGAATCTAGAAGAGAGCAAGTGGCTCTAAGTTGTGTATGCCCCCTAGAGCTTTGAATCTAGAAGAGAGCGGTGACTCTAAGTGTATTCGTGGAATACATAGTGGAACCCAAGTCACAACGGAGTGTGAGCTTGGAAGAGTGGAGTAGGGAAGGTTTGCCCGAACCACTATAAATCTTGTGTTCTACTTATTTTTACTGCTTTATCTTATTTGCTCTCCATTCGCTTAAAAAGGGGATTAACTTTTTCAAGGGGTTAAGATCTTTGAATTTACCAAAAATTTCTTTAAAGAACCCAATTCACCCCTCCCCTCTTGGGTTTAGCCATCAACTCGGGACCAACAGCCTACACTTTGGAAATATCAAACCAAATCTGCACTCATATACAAGCCTAAAATGAAAAATGTAATGTGGACTAAAAGGCCAACATTTGAACCAAAATATACTTGGAGGCCTACTCCTAGATTACCAATGGCTTGCAATTTTTGCAACAAAATGGGTCATAGAGTTTATAAGTGTAACTTTAAGAGATTATTTGACCATGGTGCTAAATTAGTTTGGGTTCCAAGAAACACAAGATTTGGGCTTTCTAAGATAGAGCAACAAAGGTTGAATAATATTACTAACCCAAATGGACCCATAAAATGGGTACCAAAGAGATAAGAATTATTTGATTATTTTTCAGATTTGTTTAAAGGCAAAGGCAAACAATGTATGGTTCATGGATAGCGGTTGTTCAAGGCACATGACCGGAGAAAGGAGTTTATTCCATAAACTTAAGCCTTGCAACGACGGAACGGTTGCCTTTGGTAATAATGAGAAAGGTAAAATCAAAGGTAAAGGAAATATTTACAGTAGCTCAAATGCATGCATGGAGGATGTTTTGTTTGTTGAAGGACTCAAGCATAACTTAATGAGCATTAGCCAATTATGTGATAAAGGATATAAGGTTGTGTTTGAATCATCTATATGCAATGTATTTGATGGTGAACATATCATGTTTAGTGGAAAAAGACATGGAAATGTATATTTGGTTTCACTTGATGAACTAAATGGTCAATGTCTAATGGCCATTGATAATGATCCATGGGTTTGGCATAAAAGGCTTGGGCATATAAACATGAGAAACATAAAGACCCTATGGAAAAAGAGTTTGGTAGAAGGCTTGCCTAAGTTGAAATATGACAAAAATAAATTATGTAAGGCATGTCAATTATCTAAACAACCAAAGATGTCTTTTTCTACCAAAAAGGAGATTTCCACCACTAGGCCACTTGAATTGCTACACATGGATCTATATGGGCCATCAGACATTTTAACCATTGGTGGAAAGAAATATGTATTTGTAATTGTTGATGACTTTTCAAGATTCACATGGATAATTCTTTTAGCTAGCAAAGATGAAGCCTTCTCTATGTTTGCAACGTTTGTAAACTTGGTGGAAAATGAAAAACAAAGTACTATTATGACTATAAGAAGTGACCATGGTGGTGAATTTGAGAACAAACGATTCATAGAATTATGTAATGAAAAAGGAATTCATCACACATTTTCTGCACCAAGGACTCCACAACAAAATGGAGTAGTGGAGAGGAAAAATAGAACTATACAAGAGATGGCTAGAACTATGCTAAATGAGAGCAAATTATCTAAGAAGTTTTGGGGTGAAGCTGTAAGTACAGCTTGTCATGTATTGAATCGAGTTACCATTAGAGCTATCTTGAAAAAGACCCCATATGAGCTATGGAAGGGAAGGAAACCAAACATATCTTATTTTCATGCTTTTGGATGCACATGTTATGTTCTGAACAATGGAAAAACCAACTGGGGAAAACTTGATGCTAAAAGTGATGAAGCAATATTCCTTGGTTATTCATCAAATAGCAAAGCATATAGAGTTTTCAATAAATGAAACCAAGTTGTAGAAGAATCCATACATGTTATTTTTGATGAAACTAACCCATGCTTTAAAAGAAAGGATGATTCAAGTGATGCAGATGACATAGCAAATGGCCTTGAAAGGCTGCATGTGGAAAAGCAAGAAGAGTCCATGGAGGAAAGGGTAAGTGAAGGTGATGATTCCTATAAACCTCCATCTGATTTAAAATTCAAACATGCACATCCAATTGAGCAAGTTATAGGAAATGTGTATGAAGGTGTAAAAACTAGAAGGTCAAAGCAAAATGTGTGTGGACAATATGCTTTTGTATCCAAGATTGAACCTTCTAATATTGAACAAGCTCTTGATGATGAAAACTGGATTATAGCAATGCAAGAAGAGCTAAATCAATTTGAAAGAAATCAAGTTTGGCACCTTGTTCCTAGACCAAATGACTGTATTGTTATTGGCACCAAGTGGGTCTTTAGGAACAAATTAGATGAAAGTGGACTTGTAGTGAGGAACAAAGCTAGACTTGTGGAAAAAGGATACTCACAAGAAGAAGGAATAGATTTTGAAGAATCCTATGCCCCGGTTGCTAGATTAGAGGCAATTCGCATCTTACTAGTAGAGAGAAAGAAGAAAGAGAAAAGAAGAGAGAGAAATAGAAGAGAGAGAAAGAAAAGGAAAGAAATTAAGAGAGAGGAGAGAGAGACGTTAGAGAGAGAGAAGAAGAAATTAGAGAGAGAGAGAGAGAAGAGAGAAAGAGAAGAGAGAGAAAGAGAAGAGAGAAAGAGAAAGAAGAGAGAAAAGAAGAGAGAGAAAAAGAGAAAATAGAAGAAATTGGAGATAAAAGAAAAGGAGACAAGAAGCTAAAAGAAATTATAATTAACTAGCAACTTAATTAAAACTATTCTAAGAAAGCAATAAAAGCTATGAAATTTAACTATTAAAGCAGGAAAGAGAATTACATTAAATTTAATCTAAAAATTACAAAGCATAAAATAAAACAGTAAATCTAATCTAACTACAAATTAAAAAGCAATAACTACGAGATACTACAAAGCATAAAATAAAATTTACATCACCCGAATATGGAGAGCAAAATCTCCACGTAATAGAAAACTTTATTGCTTGGCCCCACCTCCTTGCTATGGGTCCCACAAGATGGGTCCCACCCACTTGCTATGGGTCCCACCCAAGGGGAGAAGTGTGGGGTATGGGGTGTGTGTTGCCTTGGGATGAGAGACCTCATTTTATAGTTGAGGGAGGGCCCTCTTTCCGTTTGAAAAATCGATGTGGGATTCATTTCATCGCCTGTAGCTGTAGCTGCTCGTTGCCTGCTTTCTTTTCTCAACGCTGCCTTCGTGAACCAGATGACCAATGGAAAATTTTTGGGCATGATGGAAGGGCAGCTGCTCAGATTGTGCGGAAAGATGGCTGCTAGGAAAGAGCTGGGCAAAAACGGATGGTTGATTGCAGGAATTGACGATGCGTGGCTGCCTGCTTGGATTGGTGAATTTTGCGGGAAAATGGGGCTGCCTGGATTTTCTGTAAAGGATGACGTGCTGCCGGATCTGCTTGGATCGGGGATGAATTCGGTGGTGCCAAAGCTGTTGCTGTTGAAATAGATTTCCATGGGAGGCCGGCGCTAGGGATTGGATTTTTTTACTGCCAAAAGAAGTATTGGATGCTGCTAGCAGTGCGACTGGAGCTGAAATTTCAGGTTTCCTTGGGGCAATGGTGGATTTACGGGTTGAGATTTGAAAGTGGAGATGTCTGGTTCTGTTTGCGGGTTTTGATAGCTGCTCCCGATGTGTCGCCGGCTAGGATTTTAATAGATGCCGCTACTGTTTTCGTGCTGTTCGTGGCTGCTCAGTTTAGAATGGGGCGCTGCAATTTTGGTGGTGGGATGCTGCCATTTGGAGGTGGGCGATGGCTGGAATCGGGTTTGAAAGGGGCTGGATTTTTTTGTTGCAGTTCGGTGAGAGCTGCTGAAGAGGAAATCAAGCGCTGGTAATGGCAGCTATGCTTAGACGGTCGAATGGAGGTGCGGCAACAGGGTGTAGAGGGCTGGATGCCATGGCTGTAGAAGACGAGTTGGAGGGAGAGAAGTGCCAGGGGAAAAAGAGTTGCTCGGTTCTCTACCGCTATGTCTGAAAAATCATGCTGCTACTGCGTACCGTGGGTTCAAGGAAAATGACGGAGAACTGGAGTTGGCCGCTAAATTTGCAGGTGGATTCCGGTGGGGCGAGCTGCTGCCATGGATATGGAGATGGGTGCTCGGAGAGAATGGAGGGCTGGACGGTTTCATTGCTGCCGGAAAAATGCTGCCGGATCTGCCGCTGGAATGGTTTCTCGGTTGGGGCTTTGGCCGGATTTGGACGGGATGGTGGAAATTTCTGGCTGGCTGTGATTTTTTCTTGCTGAAATCGCACTTAGTTGCAGCCGCGGGTTGAAGAAGACGGGATTTTGGTGGAGAGGAGAAGGAGACGGGCTGATGGTTCGTGGCTGGAAAGGGCACTTGGGGAAGATGGAGCACCGGATTTGGTGCTCCGGCAGTTCTCTAGTAACCGTGCACATGGAAAATACGAAAATATGGATTTATTATTATTATTAAAATAATTTTAATAAGCTCGCAAAAAATGTTTAATTTACTTTTTTTCTTTTTAAGCCCCTATTCTTAAGGTTTCAAATGATTTACTTTATACCTATATTTTAATGTGAGCCTATTTAATCTCTTTTAGCATGTCTAATTATTTTTATAGTTTCATATTTTCCAAAATATTGCAAAATGACCCGTTTTATAGCAAAATCAAATATTCTATTAAAAATATGATTTTCATGAAATTCCACTTAAAACATGCATTTAATTAACGTTTTAATACTTAATAACGTGAATTTAATATAAAATTAAATGAAAATTTTTAGACTTATCACACCCCCCAACTTAAACATTGCTAGTCCCTTAGCAATGGAAATAGTTTAATATATATATATACTTTTTTTTTAAAATTCATAATGTACTATTAATTTTTATGAAAATCTAAGTGCATTGCTAATAATGATAGTAAGCTTTTAGAAGTAAATTTTCTTTAGTAAATATGAGTAAAATATCTCATGATGCATAAAAGAATATATAGCACGTGTATTTATGTTCTAATGAACAAATGGGCATTAGATAAATTATTTTCAGCTTATCCAAGCTAAGCAACAGTCATATCAAAATTATGATAATGACAGTAAATTTTTTTTTTTTTAACAATTTTTTTTTCTTCCCCTCACCATATTTCAGGATATCTAGGGATTTTCTCTTTTTTTTCTCTTTTTTTTTCTTTTTATTTTATTTTATTTTTATTTTCCCCTCACCATATTTCAGGATATCTAGGGATTTTTTTTTATTTTTTTATTTATTTTATTTATTTATTTATTTTTTTTTTACTCTCCCCTCACCATATTTCAGGGTATCTGGGGATCTACAATATATATATTTTAACTAGCAACTATCAATTGCAATGATATTAAATGTTACTTGCTTAGATGAGAGAAAAAAAATTATATTATCATGGTGCCCATATGGTTCATTGTTGTGTAAGTGCAATTAGTGCTAATAAAAAATTTTGAAAATACCATGAAAATATTTTTACAAATATAACTAAATATAGTTTGCTTCTTCACTTACTACCAAGCATAGCAAGTGCACTTTGATTTATCTCTATTTTTTTTTGGATATTTTCTAGAATTTTTTTTTTCTTATTAATTTTTTTTAAAATTTTTATTTTATATTATATATATTTTTAAATAAATCATGTTAAGCAAACCAGACCCCCCCCAACTTGAATAGAGCTATCTTTGATAAACATGCACAAAATATATAAATTCATGAAAATAAGATAGCAGGGAAAGAGACAACCTGGGGTGTAAGGATCTGATTAATTTGCTACAGCTTTCTCCTACAAAAAGAAAAGCAAAGGTATATATATACACATGTTGGGTTGCCTCCCAACCAGCGCTAAGTTTTATGTCTTCAGCCAAACATAATGTTTAATGTTATCCAATTCCTGCTCTATTAAAATTCTTAACACTATGTAGATTATTTATCATTTTCATATGTTCATGCTCAAGATTTGTAAAGATTAATGAGTTATCAATGATGTCCAATATGTAGCATTCTTCAATTTGATCTAAATTATTTATTGAACTGTTACCAAATGAGAGCATGCTTTTATTTTGGGTTAAACAGGATTCCATTTGAATACAACGCTCTTGGAGAAATTGACTGTAATTTGGAATATACTGAATAACATCAAAGAGCGAAATTTTAACTTGAACCTGTTTAAATATTTGCATCATCTCTTCCTTTTTCATTAATTCATCTATGCTAATGAGCTCATCTTTAAAAGTACTTGAAATAGCAGGTATGTACTTCTTAAAATTTTCATCAATAATTTCATTTTCATCTCCCCCCAACTTATCCTCAATAAACTCTTTATTTCTCCCCTCACCATCAATTTGGCTATGATCTATATCATTCATTTGAAATCTAATATAACTATTATCAATCTCCTCAATATTTTCTTGATATTTTTCTTCTTCCAATTTATCATTAATTAATTTTTCATTATTTTCTATAATATTTTCTTGATTATGAAGAGAGGAATTCTCATTAAGTTTATGATCTGAGAAACCATCACTACATAATGTTGTAATTATTACCAAATTTTCAGACAATAGATTTTCCGATAGTAGTTGATTTGATTGAATTTGATAGTCAAAATGATTTATTGGAGTAGTAGTTGATTCATTAGGTTCCTCCCCACATAATTTTTCTACAATATATTCATCATTTATTTTCAAATTATCTTTCTTTTGATTAGCATTTGGTTGTTAAGAGATTCAACTTCTAAAGCATTTGGAAATGCTAAGTCATTTCAAAATATGAATTTTCCAATGGTATTGGATCTATTTGAAAATTTGAATGATCAACTAGATTATCAATTTGGTCAGTATGATCTGTTGTATTAGAAAATAACTGTTGGTCGGAAAGGAATTGTTGATCTAATCTTTCGAATCCTCCCTCTACGTCATCTAAGTGAGGAGGTTGTTGATAATCTTCTTGCTCTAATGAAAAATTTGAAAAGTCCTCTTGTGGGCAGCAGTCTTGCAAATACATATTTTTATAATGTTCAACTCGATTTACGCACTCTGCAAATCTATTTGCTATGTTTTGAAAGCCATTGAGAATAATATTTTGCATTTTTTCAAATTTCTCATCATAATTATATGTTTGATGAAAAGATTGGTTAATAGGTTGAGGTGATGAAAAATTTTCTTCAGGATATACCGGTGGCCCATATGTATTTTCATAATGATTAGATTGATATTGATAATTTGAAAATTGACTTTGCTCAGGTGGCCACGGGTTTGTAGATATGGAGGGTAGGGTTGTATTTATTGATTTGTCCAAGAAGTATTAGGACGACTCAATTCTGAGTTATATGTATATGAAAATGAATTGTAATCAGGTGTAGGGAACTCATGAAAATCTTGAATTTGTTCTTGATATGGTAAAAATTGAGTCTCATTAGAATATGTCGTTTGAAAAGGAATTGATGTATTTAAGAATGAACTGTTTGAGTTTTGATAGGCAAGTATATCATTAATCTTTTGGTTTAATTCTTCTAACTTACCTAACTGATGATCAATAAAGTTCATGTCCATTCTTTAATTTTAGTTTTTTTTTTTTTTTTAAAGCAGGAAAGAATCGAAATTGGTAATCTAAAATTCAAGTGCAATAAGTAAAGAAAGCAGATAAATAAAGCAGTAAAGATTATACTATTGAAAGCAAGTAAAGGAAATTTAAAGCAAATAATAAAACAATTCAAACCTCAATACGCCTCCCCGGCAACGGCGCCAAAAACTTGATGCGTACCAAGTGCTTGTCGTTAAGAGCACTGTGATCATCAGTTTAATTAAAATTAACCGAAACACATTAAAGCTACCACTATACGGGTGATAGTGTAGAATAACGGTGAGTCGGGTCGAATCCACAGAGAGGCGATGTAGTTTTGAATTATTTTTAAGAGAAAGAGAGGGTATAGAGAAGAGAGAGAAAGAGAAAGAGAGAAGAGAGAAGAGAGAGAAAGAGAAAGAGAGAAGAGAGAAGAGAGAGAAAGAAGAGAGACGTTGGAGAGAGAAAAATGGAAGAAATTAGAAGAAATTAGAGAGAGAAAGAAGAAAGAGAAAAGAAGAGAGAGAAATAGAAGAGAGAGAAAGAAAAGGAAAGAAATTAAGAGAGAGGAGAGAGAGACGTTAGAGAGAGAGAAGAAGAAATTAGAGAGAGAGAGAGAAGAGAGAAAGAGAAGAGAGAGAAAGAGAAGAGAGAAAGAGAAAGAAGAGAGAAAAGAAGAGAGAGAAAAAGAGAAAATAGAAGAAATTGGAGATAAAAGAAAAGGAGACAAGAAGCTAAAAGAAATTATAATTAACTAGCAACTTAATTAAAACTATTCTAAGAAAGCAATAAAAGCTATGAAATTTAACTATTAAAGCAGGAAAGAGAATTACATTAAATTTAATCTAAAAATTACAAAGCATAAAATAAAACAGTAAATCTAATCTAACTACAAATTAAAAAGCAATAACTACGAGATACTACAAAGCATAAAATAAAATTTACATCACCCGAATATGGAGAGCAAAATCTCCACGTAATAGAAAACTTTATTGCTTGGCCCCACCTCCTTGCTATGGGTCCCACAAGATGGGTCCCACCCACTTGCTATGGGTCCCACCCAAGGGGAGAAGTGTGGGGTATGGGGTGTGTGTTGCCTTGGGATGAGAGACCTCATTTTATAGTTGAGGGAGGGCCCTCTTTCCGTTTGAAAAATCGATGTGGGATTCATTTCATCGCCTATAGCTGTAGCTGCTCGTTGCCTGCTTTCTTTTCTCAACGCTGCCTTCGTGAACCAGATGACCAATGGAAAATTTTTGGGCGTGATGGATGGGCAGCTGCTCAGATTGTGCGGAAAGATGGCTGCTAGGAAAGAGCTGGGCAAAAACGGATGGTTGATTGCAGGAATTGACGATGCGTGGCTGCCTGCTTGGATTGGTGAATTTAGCGGGAAAATGGGGCTGCCTGGATTTTCTGTAAAGGATGACATGCTGCCGGATCTGCTTGGATCGGGGATGAATTCGGTGGTGCCAAAGCTGTTGCTGTTGAAATAGATTTCCATGGGAGGCCGGCGCTAGGGATTGGATTTTTTTACTGCCAAAAGAAGTATTGGATGCTGCTAGCAGTGCGACTGGAGCTGAAATTGCAGGTTTCCTTGGGGCAATGGTGGATTTACGGGTTGAGATTTGAAAGTGGAGATGTCTGGTTCTGTTTGCGGGTTTTGATAGCTGCTCCCGATGTGTCGCCGGCTAGGATTTTAATAGATGCCGCTACTGTTTTCGTGCTGTTCGTGGCTGCTCAGTTTAGAATGGGGCGCTGCAATTTTGGTGGTGGGATGCTGCCATTTGGAGGTGGGCGATGGCTGGAATCGGGTTTGAAAGGGGCTGGATTTTTCTGTTGTAGTTCGGTGAGAGCTGCTGAAGAGGAAATCAAGCTCTGGTAATGGCAGCTATGCTTAGACGGTCGAATGGAGGTGCGGCAACAGGGTGTAGAGGGCTGGATGCCATGGCTGTAGAAGACGAGTTGGAGGGAGAGAAGTGCCAGGGGAAAAAGAGTTGCTCGGTTCTCTACCGCTATGTCTGAAAAATCATGCTGCTACTGCGTACCGTGGGTTCAAGGAAAATGACGGAGAACTGGAGTTGGCCGCTAAATTTGCAGGTGGATTCCGGTGGGGCGAGCTGCTGCCATGGATATGGAGATGGGTGCTCGGAGAGAATGGAGGGCTGGACGGTTTCATTGCTGCCGGAAAAATGCTGCCGGATCTGCCGCTGGAATGGTTTCTCGGTTGGGGCTTTGGCCGGATTTGGACGGGATGGTGGAAATTTCTGGCTGGCTGTGATTTTTTCTTGCTGAAATCGCACTTAGTTGCAGCCGCGGGTTGAAGAAGACGGGATTTTGGTGGAGAGGAGAAGGAGACGGGCTGATGGTTCGTGGCTGGAAAGGGCACTTGGGGAAGATGGAGCACCGGATTTGGTGCTCCGGCAGTTCTCTAGTAACCGTGCACATGGAAAATACGAAAATATGGATTTATTATTATTATTAAAATAATTTTAATAAGCTCGCAAAAAATGTTTAATTTACTTTTTTTCTTTTTAAGCCCCTATTCTTAAGGTTTCATAATGATTTAATTTATACCTATATTTTAATGTGAGCCTATTTAATCCCTTTTAGCATGTCTAATTATTTTTATAGTTGCATATTTTCCAAAATATTGCAAAATGACCCGTTTTATAGCAAAATCAAATATTCTATTAAAAATATGATTTTCATGAAATTCCACTTAAAACATGCATTTAATTAACGTTTTAATACTTAATAACGTGAATTTAATATAAAATTAAATGAAAATTTTTAGACTTATCATCCATCTTTTGGTGCTTCAAATTGCACCTTTTTATTTCTATAATCAATCATTACACTCCATTGACTTGGCCAATCCATCCCTAGTATGACATCAAACTCCGTCATTGGTAATAGGATGAGATCAGCTTCCAGTATTTTTGTCCCTATCCTGACAGGACATGCCTTGCAAATTTGATTTATACTTGCCAACCTATTTACTGGGGATTCTACATATATAGTACTACTGGTTTCTTCTACCCGAAGTGCGTGTGTGGTTACGAATTTGCATGATATAAATGAATGCGTAGCTCCAGAATCAAATAAAGCTACTGCAGGATTTCCTAAACTATAAATCATACCTGTAATCACTTTTTCCTCCATCTCCTGTGACTCTGTTCTGGTAAGAGCTTGGACATGCACTGGGTTGACAGCAGTACCAGGTCAGTTGGCGATGGCGGGGACCTTTTGCTGGGCCAGCCTCCCTCGGGCTGGTGCTCATTGTGGCTTATTTGGACAGTTTGGGGAAATGTGTCCAACTTGACCACAGTTGAAGCACTTTATTATTTTGGCTTTGCGGTCCCGCAGTCCCATGCTACATGACCAGCTTGGCCACACTTGTAGTATTTCCCCGATCCTTGTAAACATTCGCCTGAATGGCGTTTGTGGCAAGTTCTGCAAGTCGGGGTGTTTTTGTCTTGTCGCCGATCTTCTTTTTCTCGGCGATTACCTTTTTTCCTTTATTAGCCTCACCCTCCTTGGAGGCTGTAAAGAATTGTTTTTGAGCTTGCTTAAGCTTTTGAGTCCTCATTGACTCCATTTCCAATGCCCTAGCCCTCTCAATGCTAGAGACATAATCTTTTATTAGTAATGGGGCTAACCCCTCTCTTGGTCGGGGCCTTAGTCCCCTCTGAAACCTTTGTGCCTTATTCTCTGACACATTGGCAATCCATGGCACATATCTTACCAAGGCGTTGAACTTTGTGGCATATTTTGTGACTGTCATCCTGCCTTGGTAGAGTTTTTCGAACTCTATCACCCTCTGGCTCTGTAGCCCTATAGGGAGATATTCTTTATTAAATTCTTCCAAAAATTCATGCCACGTAACTTGCTCAGGATGTGGCATAGTGACCATCAGCGTTTCCCACCATTCGTAGGCATCTTTTACCAGTAGGTGGGTAGCGCACAACACTTTTTGCTGATCATTGCAAGGCGATATCCTGAATAACTTCTTGATTTCTGTGATCCACTACTCTGCAATGAAGGGATCTAGTTCCCTTGCAAACTTGGGCGGGTGCTGGGCAAGGAAAGCATTGATAGCTTTGTTGTCGGCTTCTAGGAGACTATCTTCTCTTCCCCTTGATGTTTCGGGGTTAACCGAGGTGCCTGGTCTCTCCCCGTCTCTTCTCGATGGCGGGGCCTGCTGGTTCCGCATTTCTTGTAATAAACTAGCAGCCTGGGCTGTCCATTGCTGCATAGCTTTCTTGATTGCTGCAGCTATTTTTTCTTCTATATTGACCTCTGCTTGAGGTCTAAAGCTTCCCTCTCGTCGTGGGCGGGTCCTAGAGGATTGTTCTTCGAATTCTTCCCTATTAGTTCTTTTACTGGCCTCGCCCCTTATTTGTTCGACGGATTCCTCCATCGGGGCCTTTCCCTTGTCAGCTCTTGCTTTAGCTCTGGTGAGCGGCATTTTCACTTCATAAAATATTCATTAGTATAACGTCAATATTTATCATGATATACTTAGTCAGATAAAAACATATGGTCACATGATCATATAATTCACATAAATTATCATAAATCATCAGCAAACCCTTTATACATAAGTCAAACTTTTGTACATAGGCTAACTTAGCCTTATGTACCTATTCCCAACAATATTTACATATTTATATAGAAAAAAAAAGAAAAATAAGATGTCTTGGCTGTGGCGGTGTCTTTCTAATCCCCATCCCTTTTATCGCCCCCTTCTCCTTAACCTTAAGAACCTTCTAAGACTGAATGGTACTCGTGTGGGTTCCTCAGTAATCGTACTGGTATCAGACCAGTCTCGTGGTCCTGGGTTCTCGTCCTCCTCTTCACTATTAGACCATTCTATGGGGTCCTCATCATCGTTCGTTGGAGGGGCGGGAGTTGGGGCTTCCAGCATTACCTCTAACTCTATGACCCGTAGGATGACCTCACAATGCTGTTTAAGAGGGGGTTGCTCCATTACTTCTTCTCCCCTGGCCAGAGCCTCCCGGCGTTCCTGGGCAGCCTCTCTCTCCATACGATCTATCTATGCCCATGGTGTTCCGTATCAAAACTGAATGTATCCTGCATCAAACCTAAACCATGGACCTGGGTTAGGTGGGACTGAGGCAACTCTTCTTTGCCAATACCTTTGGAAGTCTTCCTCAGCAACCCAATCGGTGACCACCGATGGCCTGGGCAGTGGGCTGGCTGGGGTATATACTGGAGAGTCTGGGGATGCAAATGCCTTGCTAGAGGACTCTACTTGGTGGATTTCAGATAATATCGGAAACCCTGGTGGTTGGCTAGGAAAGATTGTAGGTACTGGAGGGCGACGTGCTTCTAGTCCCCTAATATATGGAAGTGCCTGGTAACTAGTGGGAACTGGGGGTCTTATGGTTAGACCTTCTTGGGATGCTAACCATCTATTAATTGTTTCCTATGCTCGTTCCCTTTCTTGCTCCTCTTCTAGTTCCCTTGCACTTAATACAACCTTTCCTTTATCTGTCATCTACATGTAAATCATCAATGATAAATTAATCAATCAAAATCATGATTTCATGTATTCTAACTTGGTCATTTCTATCCTTTTCTGCGTATTTACCAATCCATGCTCTGATACCAACTTCTGTGGCGCCCCGAACCGGGTTGCCTAGAAGCCTTACTCCGGGACTATTTTTGATTGGTAAACGTGACTCAGGATTGTTGCCCTGATCACACGGTAGGATTATATATATATATAACATCAATACATGAAAAATTGTCACCATTCATCCAACTTGAAATATATTTTACATATCAGAGTTATGATCAAAGTTTGTTCATAAACATCATCATTGAAAAGATATTCTTTTCATCTCCAAATTTTCATTATTGTCTTTACATAAAAATTTACATATACAACATTTATATCAAAATTGTATTTCATTTTGCATACTGCCTTCATCATCATTTCCTGTCTGTCGTTGGAAAAGCATGGGTGAGTCATAATATTCAGTAAGCAAGTCATACAATTAGGATATGAATTTTTGATCAATCGTTGGAAAAGTGCTTTTTGGATTAAAATATTAATTTTCAGATTTTTATGATTTTTTGTATAGAAAACATAGAAAATCCCATATTTTGCAATCCGGACATCGGATCAAGGTGAAATTTATTTATAGATGGCCAAAGTATTATGATTAACATGATGAGTGGTCCAAGATTGATCAAAAATCATAAATCAAGGGTTAAGATTAAACGTCATTTGAAGATGAAAAAGTAGCTTTACTTTATCATTAAATTAGGATTGACTTTTGATTAATTTTAATTAATTAAAATCAGCACAAGGCTCAAGGAGGGCAGGGGAATGGGATTTGGAGCCAAAATCAAATGCCCAAAATCATCCTTGTCGAGTGATCAAGGGTTGAGATGAAACTAGCTTAAAAAATCATTTTAAATAAATCAAAATCGTTAAATAAATAGGCAGATAAGGTGGAGACGTGAACAGTAGCTAGGGAGGCTGCACTTGGCTCAAGAAAATTGCATGGATTTTGGAAAAAAATAATTGGAATTTAGCCCATGGAGCAAGAGAGTGTAAAATGCAAATAGATGAAAAATAGAATGCTATAAATAGGGGGCATGGGGGGACATCCAAGGCACTCCAAACCTAGCTCAAAGTGAGCAAAACTTAGGCATTCCTAAATCCCCACACATTCAAGCCAAGAAGGAGAAGGAGGAGAGAAGGAAAGAGAGAGAAAGTGAGAATGAGAGGAGAAGTTCTTCACTTGAGGTAAGTGAACTCTTCCCAAATTTCTTTTCGATGTTAAGCAGGGAAAAACCATGCTTAGATAATGCCTAAGCATGAGAAAATAAGTATAGTTATAATGCCCAAATGGAATTATACCTAAACATCGAAAATTTGGAGTGAAGATAGAGCATTCGGGAAGATCATGTATAGAATGAGTAAATAATGCTCCAATATTGCTAAATGATGATTTGGGATGAATATTTATGATAGTTATGATGTTGAAATGATGATATATTGATCTCATGATTTTGGATTTAAAGATTATGCTTAAGTGAAATTATAATGAATTTTAGTATATTGAGAAAAAGATTTAATTAGGTAAGTTAATGATGATAAATTCAAAATTTATAAATTTTCCCATGATATACTAACTGAGAGCTATGTCATGGTGTTTTTTGTTTTTGGAAAAAATGTCAATTTTTGAAACCCATGAACAGTAACTAACACGTTGTGAACAGTAACCTCGGATGAACAGTAACGTGAACAGTAACTATGAACAGTGAACAGTGTGATTTTGAGAAAAATTAAGATTTATTTTTTTAAGGATGTATGGATTTAATTTTTAAGGATTTATGGATAAAAATCCATATAAGAAGGTAATGACTAAGTATTTATAAAGCGATAACCTCTATAAAAATGAGGTAATATGTGATCATAAAGCATGCATGGAAAGCAATCTAAGACATGGAATAGATTGATAAAATATCCAATTTCCTTATATAGGAAGAGGAAAGGAGAAGGTTGAGGACATGGACTGAGAAGGTAAGCAAGCAAACCCTTTTGAAAATATATTTTATTCTCAAGCATTTATGAAATGTGTTTAAGGGTGGTCATTCCTATAATATTTTCAAATGATGAATGTTTATGAGTTTCTATGAAAAGTCATGCTGGCATATTGATATCATGTGATGTTCATGGACATGTGCACATGTATGATGCATAATGAAGAGACTTTAGTGGAGGTAGAAAGCAGATCAGAGGGTCCCCATTCACTATTGCCGAGTCGTATGGGTTGTGTGCTGACGGCGTCCTCCCAAGAGGTGGAGGCAAAGGAATGTTATGTGTGAATGAATGCATTGCATTTTCAAACATGGATTGAAAATAAAAAGCATGGATTTGAAATGATGTTTTAAAGGGATAACGCAAATAATTCTCTACATGAGAATGACAAGTTACCTGGTGTAAGAGGTATATAATGCCGGAAAAATCAAAAGTCATGCATGTAGGAGACCAAGTAGGCTTATTAAGGTAAAGGACGCGAGGTCCCCTTGACGAGGCCAAGTTGGAGAAGCCGGCGTAATGGACCATGCTATGTGAGATGTTTCCCAGACTAGTGTACCCACACACGAAGGTTTATGTCAAATATGGAAAGGAAGTATTTGCATATCCAATATTTATGAAATGATTTTTATGAAAATGTTTCTGTTCCGTTGGTAGTTGATCACTTGGTAAGTGTCTGCTATCGAATGGAGAGAAATGCATTTAAACGAAAATGAAAGATGCTTGCTTATTGAGTTTCGACTCATGTTTTTCTTTCCCCCCTAGACAGTCTTATTGGCATATAAATATGAATTATGTATGATTTGGTTGATTTATGGATGATTTAATGATTTTATGATACTTTGCAATTAGGGTTATGATTAAGAATGGTGATTAAGATTAATCGCTATAGGCCAATGAGAGTCAAGATGACCAAAGGGGATTAATGAGGATTAGAAGATGCTAATGTGGCATGAATAATTATTTTAATTTTCATGATTTAATTTATGGAAATTAAAATGATAATTATGGAATTATGTTGGAAAATGTAGAAAATTCATCACTTGACGCCTATAAGGTAGATTGAGGTGAAATTTTAAAGATAAGCTCACAATTATGGGCTTGACCTAATGTGTGGATTGGATTAAGGTAAATGTGATGAGATTAAGATGATAAATATTTATTTTAATCTCACACTCTAGGGATATTTCAAAGGGTCATAACTTGACATAGAAAAGTCGGTTTGTGATGAAACTTGAAACGATTGAATAAAATTATGAAATCTATGATATGAATGGATTGGATTAAGCTAATTATCATAAAAATTTGCTTTCTTGGAGAGCAAGTAAGAGGTTACTTAAGAGCTAAGTAAACAAGGGTAACTTGGGAATATTAAAATGGAAATTACTTGAGTACCCATGGGATTGCTTGGGGAGCTAGAAAGGAAGCAAATAAAAAGAGAAAAGGGGCAGCAAGGGCTGGACGTTTCCAGCAAGAGGGAGAGCAAGAGAGAGAAAGAGAGAAGAGAAGAGAGAGAGAGAGAGGAGAAGGAGAAGAGAAGGAAGAGGAGGTCATCTTGGAAGTCTTCTTGGGGACTGATTTCTCTCCACAAAAATCTAGGTATGTGGTGATTTATTAACATGTTTCAAGGATTAAATATGTCTAATTAATCAAGTTTATTTATTAAGTCTAATTTGGGGATTAATTAGCCCATATCATCTAATCTACACTCATGTGTAGTGAATCTGGAATAAAAAAGAAAAATATGGAAGATATATCAAATGAACGAATTTTTGCATGAAAATTTGTGTGGTAACTCATGATGATGTGTTTACAAATTTTCAGCATAAAATAATAAGGAAGTTTCAAATTAAAAATCTGGGAAAATCAACCTGGACAGGGTTGATCGGGTGTCAGGATCAGCTGCACCAAATAATTTTTAATAATTTTTATACAAGGTATTTTGAGCTGAAAATTTTATATGATATATAAGATATCCTTAATATTACACAAAAAAAATAAATTGATTTTTGAAGGGTATAAATATACCTAATAATTAACATGATTTGGACTATCTGAAAATGGATGCTGCTGTCCAGCAAGGTAAAAATACTAAAATAAATATAAATGCTTGATATTTTGTGCTGGAAATATTTATTTTGGTTACTTAATGAAGCTTTTAAGGTATGATAGAAATTTAAGATCAAAAATAATTTATTTGATAATAATCCAAGATTTCGAGAGTTCAGCATGTATGATTTCAGCATTATGGACAACTTAAGGAATAAATCAAGGTAAATGTTAAATTCCAGATTTTTGGGATGGAATTTAACTTACAATGGGATAATAAAATCATGATTAATTTCTGAAATTTATGGATTAAAAATCTATTTTGATTTAAGTATCAAAAGAGGCGTTGAAAGGATGAAAAACGGGTCCGAACATTGCTGTTTTGGAACGCAATGACAAATGGTTTGAAAATCTGAAATTAAATCCTAAATTATATGTTAATTAAGGGGTTTAATCATGCTGAATTGGGGCACAAGTTTCTGACTTGAGAAATTTTAAGAAACACCTAAGATATGTGTTGTAAGATGGGTGTATGTGGAAGGATATGTATGGACAAGGGTGAAGATGAATATGCACTCCAAAGAAAGAATAATTTAAAGTTAATGTGTTATGGACCATATGGGATTAAACCTGTGAAATCCCAATCTTAGACACGTATAAAACCCTAGGGTTGTAAACCCTATGTAATGTATTAATGAAATATATATATTCATGAAATATGAAATTATGAGGAAGTAGATGTTAAAATAATTAATTATGAAATTCGGATAAATAGTGCACGTGAATAGTGAAACCTAAATAGTAAATGTGGGATTAAGGAATATATTAAGTTAATCACTTTGGATTAACTTAATCATAAAAGACGAAAAAGGAAGGTTCCCACAAAAGGACAAAATAGCAACTTTTTGATTTATTTAATATTTTCGGATTTTTGATGGATTTTTGAAGTAACATGAAGAAAAATTCATATCTTACAATCCGGACATCGGATCGAGATGAAATTTTTTATGGATTGCCAAAATATGATGATGAACATGATGAGTGGTCCAAGATTGATCAAAAATTATGAATTAAGGGTCAAGATTAAACGTTATTTGAAGATCAAAAAGTAGCTTTACTTTTTCATTAATTAGTATTTGACTTTGGATTAATTTTAATTAATTAAATGATAAATAATTAATGGAAAGCTGCTATGGCTGCTGGAGCTTAGACTTTTGGGGCCAAATCCAATGGTCCAAATCCATCATTATCAAAAATCAATGGCTAAGATTGAATTAGCCTAAAATAATTGATTTAATAAATCAAAAAATTATAAAAAATAGGGCTGCCATAGGGGAGGCGTGAACAGTATCTAGGGTGTCTGCACATGGCTCAAAGCACCTTTTGGAAATTAGAAAAAAATACATTTACAATTTAATACCTCAAGCAAGGGGGGGTAAAATCCAATTTGATGAAAAATCAAAAAGTATAAATAGGGGGCATGGGGTGAACGACCAAAGAACTCAAACCCAGCTCCATTTGAGCATTTTTTCACCCCCACCACGTTTTAGCCTTGAGGAGAAAGAAAAGGAAGAAGTTAGAGAGAGAAAGTGCGAGAAAAAGTGGGATATCTTCACTTCGGGTAAGTGATTTCTTCCCAAATTTCTTTTGGATGTTAAGTAGGGTAAAACCATGCTTAGATAATGCCTAAGCATGAGAAAATAAGTAAAGTTATAATGCTTAATCGGAATCATGCCGAAACATCGAAAATTTGGAGCGAAGATGGAGCATTCGGGAAGATAGTATATGATATGTGAAAATAATGCTCCAAAATTGATAAATGATGATTTGGATATATGAATATGATAAATATGATGTTGGAATGATGATATATTAATTTCATGATTTTTGGAATTAAGGATTATGCTTAAGTGAATTTATGTTGATTTTTAGTATATGGAGAAAATGATTTATTTAGCCAAGTTAATGATGATAAATTCATAATTCATGAATTTTCCATGATATACTAAGCATAAGCTATGTCATGGTATTTTTTATTTTTGGGAAAAATGTCAATTTTTGGAACCTATGAACAGTAACCCACGTTGACGTGAACAGTAACCTCGGGTGAACAGTAACATGAACAGCGATGATGAACAGTAATCTGCTACAGTGACATGAACAGTAATTATGAACAGTGAACAGCGTATTTTGGGAAAAAATTGAGATTTATTTTTGTATAATTATGAGGATATATGGATGGAATTTTTAAAGGATTTATGGATAAAAATTCATATAAATGAGTAATCACCAAGTATTTATAAGAGGAAAACCTCTATAAAAACGAGGTAATATGTGATCGTAAAGCATGCATGGGAAGCAAGCTAAGACATGGAATAGATGGATAAAATATCCAATTTTATTGTATAGGAAAATGAATGGAAAGGATAAAGGAGTCAGGTTGAAGCAAAGCAAAGGTAAGCAAGCAAACCCTTTTGAAAATATGTTTTATTTTCAAGTGTTTATGAAATGTGTTTAAGGGTGGCCATTCCTATAATGTTTTGAAATGATGAATGTTTATGAGTTTTTATGAAAAGTCATGCCGGCATATTGATATCATGTGATGTTCATGGACATGTGCACATGTATGATGTATAAGGAAGAGGCTTTGGTGGAGGTAGAAAGCGGATCAGAGGGTCCCCCTTCACTATTGCCAAGTCGTATGGGCTGTGTGCCGACGGCGTCCTCCCCAGAGGTGGAGGCAAAGGAATGTTATGTGTAAATGAATGCATTGCATTTTCATACATGGATTGAAAAGAAAAGCATGGATTTGAAATGATGTTTTTAAATGAATGGTGCAAATAATTCTCTACATGAGAATGACAAGCTACCTGGTGTAAGAGGTATATAATGCTTGGGAAATCAAAAGTCATGCATGTAGGAACCATGTAGGCGTCAAGAGGAAGAGAGGTTCCCCTTGATGAGGCCAAGTCGGAGACAGCCGGCGTATTGGACCATGCTATGTGAGATGTTCCCTGGGCTAGCATACCCACACACGAAGGTTTATGTCAAGAATGGAAAGAAAGTATTTGCACACATGGATTTGAAAAGATATTTTTAAGGGATGATGCAAATAATTCTCTACATGAGAATGACAAGTCACCTGGTGTAAGAGGTATATAATGCCGGGAAAATCAAAAGTCATGCATGTAGGAACCATGTAGTCATCAAGAGGAAGAGAGGTTCCCTTTGATGAGGCCAAGTCGGAGACAGCCGGCGTATTGGACCATGTTATGTGAGATGTTCCCTGGGCTAGCGTACCCGCACACGAAGGTTTATGTCAGGAGTGGAAAGGAAGCATTTGCACATCCTATGTTTATGAAAAGGTTTCTATTCCATTGATAGTTGATCACTTGCTAAGCGTCTCCTATCGAATGGAGAGAAATGCATTTACGAATGATTTTCATAAATGGTTTATGAAAGGTTTCCAAAAATGGTTTACGAAAAGGTTTCTATTCCGTTAGTAGTTGATCACTTGATAAGTGTCTTCTATCGAATGGAGAGGAATGCATTTAAAATGAAAAATGCTTGCTTATTGAGTTTCGACTCATGTTTTATTTTCCCAACCTCAGACAGGTGTAGGGAAAGACAAGAAATGAAGGGCACAAGTTGCTAAAGGAAAAGAAGAATCTACAAAGGTTAGTAGATTTTTGTATGAACAGATTCTCTAATGGGATATGATGAGAAAGGACATAGATTGTATGAAATTATGAAGTTATGAATAATATGAGAAGTTGATGATTTAAGATGTTATGGATAAGTCCATCATGAATGATGATGAGTATATGTTTATGTGATGAAAGAAAAGAAAAAGAAAAAAAGAAAAATTGGACGAGATCCAATTAAGAACCCGTCGCGTGATCAGGGCAACAATCCTGATTCACGTTTACCAATCGACAAGATCCCGGAGTAAGGACAAATGTGACGCCTCGGTTCGTGGCGCCACAAAACCCATACTTCATGTATATGTGAATTGAAGAAAAAGACAAGGCATACAAGCACAACATATGATGAAAATGTATAAGGTAGTCATGTTTACTTGTCTAGGAAAAGGCAAGGAAAGGATGAAAGGGCAAAAGGATCGCCACAGGTAAGCAAGCAGGACCTTTGAAAATGAGATTTTATTCTCAAATGCAAAAATGCTTTCAAGTTGCTTTACTTGAATGTTTCTAAAGTTATTTAAGGATGAACATTCCTTCGTCTCTTTATTACTCTTTGAAATCATTGATTAAAATTCTTCTCTATTTGAAAATGGCATGCCAGCATGAATTTGAATGATGTTTCATTGAACCGATGTTCAAATGGATGGTGCAAATAATTCTCTACATGAGAATGACAAGTTGCCATGTGTAAAAGGTATATAATGTCGGGGTGACGAAAGTCATGCATGGAATGGAAATCAAGTAGGCTAGTCGAGGTAGCAAGTGGACAAGGAATCCCCCTTGACGTTGCCAAGTCGGAAGGTCCGGCACCAAGGATGGAAAGGATCATGTTATGAAAGTATGTTCCCCGAGCTAGCGTACCCTCACATGAAGGATTATGTCACGAATGGAAATGATGCATTTGCACATCCAATATTTATGAAATGCCCAAAATTTAGAATTTACGAATGGTTTACATGAATGATTTTCATAAATGATTTATGAAAGGTTTCCAAGAATGGTTTACGAAAAGGTTTCTATTCCATTGGTAGTTGAACAGTTGCTAAGTGTCTCCTACCGAATGGATAGAAATGCATTTAAACCAGAATGAAAGATGCTTACTTATTGAGTTTCGACTCATGTTTTATTTTCCCCCCTTAGACAGGTGCAGGGAAAATTCAAGTGATGAAAGTCATGTTCTTGCTGAAAAAGGAAGAAGGAATTTCCAAAGGTTTGTAATCCTTTGTGTGTGGAAGCATGAACGAATGCCCTAAGGGATATGTTACTATTAGTACATATGTTCAAGATACCTTGCTTAGGTATTATAGGATTAAGAAGGCAAAAGATTTAAAATGCCTTGTATAGATATAATATGACTGAGATAAGGAATGTCTTAAATGATAAATGCTTGTATGCTAAGAATTGATGTATGTATGTATGTATGAAATGATAAGGACATGATTAGGTCAAGAGGACGTTTAACGTAGAAGAGCAAGTTGAGATGTTATGGATGAAATGCGCACTTGATATGTGTAATTGATTACAAGCGTATTGTTGCATGTAAGATGAATGAAGTGAAATACAAAGAAATGAAATGATGATGGATAAAAGAAATGAAAATATTTTTTAGACGAGATCCAATTAATAACCCGCTGCGTGATCAGGGCAACAATCCTAATTCACATTTACCAATTGATAAGATCTTGGAGTAAGGTTGTGACGCTTGGGCTGGGGCGCCACATTAGTGGAACCCAAGTCACAACGGGTGTGAGCTTGGAAAAGTGGAGTAGGGAAGGTTGCCAGAACCACTATAAAAATTGTGTCTATTACTGTGGCTTGCTCAACTGCTTTTATTGCATTATTTCTCTCCATATTCTTAGCTTATTTCATTAAGGGGATTAAATTAAACAGGGGAAAAGTTTCTATTTAAGTGAAAATTTTAAAATACCCAATTCAACCCTCCCCTCTTGGGTTATTGCCATAAACTTGGGACCAACAAGTGGTATCAGAGTAGGTCTTTGAGTTTAAACCAAAGAGATCTTATAAATGACATCTCAACAAACTTCCACCACTGCATTTGCTGAAGGCCAATCATTTACAAGGCCACCTCTATTTGATGGGAGTAACTTTGGTTACTGTAAGTTAAGAATGAAACATAATCATGGCTACGGATATAGACTCTTGGATTGCTATCCAAGATGGTGTTGTGTTGCCCATCTATGAAAGAGCCTCCACATGGTCTAAGGAGGAAGTTAGAACCGGTAAAAGCAACGCAAAAGCCATGAACTCCCTCTTTTGTGCACTAATGGCATCCGAATATGATAGGTATCCTCTTGTCAAACTGTCAAAGAAATATGGGATATACTTACATCTATTTATGAGGGAACTTGTCAAGTCCAAGGGACGAGAAGAAATATTTTGATTGGAGAACTAGAAAGCTTTAAAATGCTTGAGACCAAAAATATTTCTGAAATGTTTGCTAGATTTTCAAAAATTACAAATGCCTTGAAAGGTCTCGGGAAAGCTATTTCTGAATCTGAGCAGGTTTTGAAGATTCTAAGAGCGCTACTCGAATCATGGACTCCCAAGATCATGACCATTGAGGAAGCAAAGGGCCTCAACACGCTAAGGCTTAAAGATCTTATCAGCTCACTCATGTCACATGAGTTGATAAAGAGGATAAATGAGGAGCAACATAAAGGCAAAAGGGCTATTGCCTTAAAAGCTGCACAAATTTCAGATGACTCGACCTCATCCTCTCAAAACAACGATGAGGAGATAGCATTACTCACAAGAAGATTCAGAAAGTTCGTGAGGAAAGGAAAGAATTTCAAGACTTTCAGAGAAAGGAGCTCAAAAGAGAAAAAGAAGGAGGCTACAAAGTGCTTCCGGTGTGATGGAATGGGGCATATGCAAGCCGAATGCCCTACACCTAAAAAAACAAAATAAGGGAACGAAGGGAAAAGAAGGATCAAGGCGAAAACAGAAAGTTCCAAAAGGGAAAAGGAAGAGGCATGTACGTCAACGAGGAGACATTCACAACTTGTAGTTCTTAAAATGAAGAAAACAAAGCTACAAATTGTGCAAGGATCTGTTGCATGGCTACAATGGAGGAAGACTCCAACCTATGCTTCGCTGCAACAGAAGTTTTGGAGGATTAAACCACTTTAACAAACTACACAAGTAGTGAAGAGGTAACCTTTAAGCTAAAAACTCTTTCTATTTTCTCTTCCACAAATGAATGTCTCAAATGTGCTAAATTGGAAGAACTACAACAAGCTTAAGATTCATTATATGAGGAAATAAAGAAGTTGGGAAACAAATTCACAATAAAGAAAAGACAATGTGATACAGTAATTATTGTGAATGGAAAACTTGCAGAGAAAGTTGACCATCAAACAAATGAAAAGAACACTTTGACAAGTGATGCGAAAAGACTTAAAAAGGAAAATGAGTCATTAAATGAATCACTTACTAAGTTCTCTAATCCAGGGGAAAGCGTCAAAATATTTTTAAATATGACCGCCCAAAACAATAAGAGAGGACTTGGGTACTCTACATTTGAGAAGGGAGAATGTAGCAAGTCTAATGCTCCAATCACCTATAAAAACCAAGCAAAGCCCATTCATGCTAAACCAAGAATGAATCATGTTGCTTGGACCAAAAGACCAACTTGGGAACTAACTACTACATGGATTCCTACTCCACGACTCCCGGGAGCTTGTAATTTTTGCAACAAGATGGGACATAAAGTATATCAATGTTGTGATACCCGGACTCAAGTAAGACTTAATTATATACAATTGGCATATAAATATGGATCATGTATGAATTAGATGATTTCTGAATGATTTTCATTGCATTTTTTATGATTTATTTCAATTAGGGCAAATGATTATGAATAATGATTATAAGCCAATATGGGTCAATGTGATTAAAGAGTCTTAATGAGGATTAGATAATGTTAATATATTGAGGATAATTACCTCATATATTAAGATTTAATTAATGGAGATTATATTGGTAATTATCGACTTAAGGTAGCAAATGCTAGAAAATGCGTAACTCGACGCCGAGAAGGCGGATTAAGATGAAAATTGGAAGGCAAGCACATAATTTTATGCTTAATCTTATGGAAATGATGAATTATGGAAATAATAATGAAATTAGGGTGAAAATCTATCATCGCCATCAAAATCTAAAGATGGTTTCAAATTAGCATAAATTGAGCTAGAAAAGTTGAATTGAGACGAAATTTGAAATGAACGGTTAAAATTATGAGATTAATGCATTGAGAGGCTTGGATTAAGCTAATGATGATGGGATCATGGTTTCACAAAAATAAGGTGTATACTTTTGATTTTTGTGCACCATAAAATAAGCTTGTGTTTATGTTAAAGTAAGGTGATTAATTATATTTTTAATGGTAAAAATGAGGTGTCAAAAGGAGATAATGACACATGAATTTTATGAATTAATTAAAATGACAAAATCCATGATAAAATCCAGTGATTAATGACATGATTTAAAGGCTAATGGATTAGCTCAAAGGAGCTTGAAAAGGTGGCCCACACATGGACGTGAAAGGGGACTGTTTGCATGGAATTTTGATTTTTAAAATTACAAAATATGTAATTAACTGAACTACATGAAAAAAGTGGTTAATGGAATTAATTTGGGATGGATTTTGTGGCACAAAATGCAAAAAATCCAATGCACATGTGACGTTGGAAAAAATGGACAGCAACATGGAAGGGTGAAAAGGTGCACGTCAAAGTTGCTTTTTGGATTATTTATTAATTTTTTTAATAGTTAATTTGACCCCTAAATTATCTCCTAGTTACGGTGATAAATTATACACTAATTTAAAGCTATAATTTTGTGGAAATTTGCAAAAAGGGGCAGCTGATATGGACGTGATTACATGAGCATTAAATGGACAGCAGGAGATGTGGACGACCAAGCTGCATTATTTGATTTTTTATGATTTTTTTAATAAGCTAAGTGGACCCCTAAGTAGGCTATTAGCTAGGGTGGTTAATTATCCGTTAATTAATGTAAATTAGGTGTGGAAAAAATGTGCAAAGGGCTGCTGAGATGGACGTCCAAATAGGAGGCAGATTTGTGTCCATTAATGTATGGATTTTTCATGATTTTTTATAAGATAAATATCTAATTTAAATAGACTATATTTTGCCATGTCAGAAATAGAGGATAAATACACTTTAATTAGCTATTAAATGATGTGGCAAGTGGTTCCCACAAGGCTGGAACATCCAGCATATATATGTATATATATATATATATATATATATGAGTGCACGTCCATAGGGTCAAAGGTTGGAGAGAAAAATTTTTCTAAGGAGCAAAGCTCCTAAGTCCAGCATTGCACGTCCCTTATTCCAACAGCATGAAAGGGAGAAAAAGAGAAGGAAAAATGGGAAGAAGAAGAGGAACCAAGCTAGGAAAAATGAAGTCAAAGTTGATTCAATTCAAGTATACCCCTTGATTATGGGTTGAAAATCAAACTGAAATTTTCTTAAACCCTATGTGATGTTGCTGTTTTGATGTTTAATTATGATTACATGATGATTCCTTATTTAATGAATTACATATGGTGATTTGGGCATAAGTTATGAATTTTAGAAAGGATATGAATTAGGGTTACACGTATGACCTGATTTTCATGTTTTTGTGTTAAAAATGATATATGAATTAGCCCAAATAATTTATGGATGATTAACAGGGTAAAATATCCTAAATTTAGAGTATTTTGGATGTTCAAAGTGGGTTAAAATGATTTCCCTAAATCTGATTTTATGGGCATATGTTTGGACACGTCAAAACGGGTCAAACACATATCCAAAATGTATATGGAAGTTACTGTTTCATAAGCAAAAAAATTTTGGGTTTTAAGTATGTACTAATACCCTAAATTTGGTATAAGAAAAGCATGATTAATTTCTGGAAATTATGGATTAGAAATCTGTTTTGAATTAAGTATCAAAAGAGGCGTTGAAATGATGAAAAACAGGTTCTAATGTTGCTGTTTTGGAACCCTAAGATGAATGGATTAAAATCAAAAAATTAAACCATAAATTAAGTGTTAATTAAGGGGTTTAATCATTATGATTAAGGACTCAAGTTTCTGTGTTGAAATATTTTAAGAAACACATGATTTATATGTTGTGAAATGGACACGCATGGAGAGATATGCATGAGAAAATGATGAATGGTTTATGTAAATTATTAAAATGCAAAAATGCATGAAAAAGTGATGGAAAACGTGGATTAAGTTTCTGTTTAAGTAAATAATGATAATCTCAAATTTTGAGATTATTATATGATGTCTAAATTATTAACTATGTGCTTAAAATGAGCACCGATGTGTGAAAAATAAAAGTTATGATAAAAATGATAAATTGAGGTAATGAATCTCCAAATAATGATTTAATGAATGATTATTATATTTATGTAAGTTTACCCTACATAAGGGTATTGAAATGAATGAATGGATGATTGATATGTATAGGCTATGTGCTAAGTATGAGTACCCGACTTGAAGGACAAGTGGGTCAATCTAAGTCTAAATGAATTTATGTAGGTTGAAAAGCCTAAGGTGTGGCACCCCAGCCCGAGTGTTACATCATTACCTCGGGATCTATTGACTGGTAAACATGATCAGGATTGTTGCCCTGTCACACGACGGGTTTAATGGATATTTATCCACTCAATCCGAACTTCTTAGGATTTTATATACATTCAATTTTAATCAAATGCCTTTTTAGGCCATTATACCATTTTAAAATTTCACATGTCATCTCATAACCTTCATAATTAATCATATCATGATATTTATGCTTTAGCATTTATCCATAAAAAATTTTTTAGCAATCCATAGGCATAAAACATACATATATAATCGTAGACAATCATAACGTACTCATCATTCATTGACACTTGTTCATAAAACATAAGTCATAACATAAATCACATATGTTCATCAAGATATCAAATACCAAGCCATTTTACAACCATTTGCCATAACTGTCATATATAAATGACCATAAAGTTTCCCATTCTTCAATGCTCTAATTCATGCTCCTTTGACATCTTCGTTCCTTCACCTATCTATGGATTTGGAAAATAAAACATGAGTTATAAACTCAATAAGCAAGCTACATATTTTTCAAGCAATACATTTTTAAGGCAACCATGTTTAAAAGAATTTCTCTCCATTCAGTAGAGACACTTATTAAGTGATCAACTACTTGTGAAGCAGAAATCTTTTCATAAAACTTTCATAGACATTTCATAAACATGGGATGTGCAAATTCATCATTTCCATTCATGACATTATTCCTACATGTGACGGTACGCTAACTCGGGGAACATCATTTCACAACATGATCCTTTCCATCCTTGGCGACAGACCTTCCGACTTGGCAACGTCAAGGGGGACTCCTTGTCCACTTACTACCTCGACTAGCCTACTTGATTTCTATTCCATAGATGACTTTTAGTTACCCCGGCATTATATACCTCTTACACATGGAACTTGTCATTCTCATGTAGAGAATTCTTTGCACTATCCCTTTTGAACATCATTTAAATTAAAGCATCGTTTCAAATCCATATTTCATCACTTTTCATGAATAATTACGAAACAGTAAGCAATTCATTATCATAATTGAAATAATATTTCATAACACATTGAGATGAAGGAATGACCTGTGAAACCCTAACCCAAGTAGAACCCATATGTACGCATTGAACATGTATTTGATGGTTATTCATGAATTATGGAATTATGAAGGTATTTTATGATTTTTGCTAATTATGGCAATTAGGGTTATGGGTTAACATTAATGATGTGATTAATGATTTTGAGCCTAAATGAGACAATTGGTTTAGAATGAATTATTTATGATTTAAATGTGCAATTATGTCATGAAAAATCATTTTCCATGATTTAAAATGAATTATGGAAATAAAGATGGAAATTGACAAGTGTGAAGGAAAATATTGAAAAATTCATAACTCAACGCCTAAAAGGCGGATTCAAGTGAAATTTGAAACAAAAATTGTTAATATTAGGCTTGGTATTATGGAATGAAAAGATTATGAAAATTCTTGATGAAATGAGAATTATGAATTTTTTTAAGTATATGTTCATTTCAACCGTTAACTTTAAACGGCTATATCGGGAGCTAGACAACTCGGATTGAGTTGAAATTTGAAACGGTTGATTGAAATGGTGAGATATTTATTTTGAATGGATTGGATTGTGCATAAAATATTGGGAAAATTTTTGCATTGAAAAAGGTGGGCAAGTTTGACTTATGGACCCCAAAAGTACCAAAGCATTAATGATGGAGTACCATACATAAATGCTTGATGCAAACGGGAACGTGAGGTGTCCATTGCAGGGATTTTTGGAGGGAATTATGCATTTAAATAAAATACATAATTTCATGAATTATCCAACCATTTAATGCCCAAAATGATCAAGCTATGGGAGCCTAGGCAAGGTGGCCAAGGAGGGACGTCCAAGGGCTGCTAGGTGGCCAATTTTGATTTTTTTTATTTTTCAAAAATGCTTAATGGTTGCAGGGATGCAAGTACATAATTTTTTCAAGCAATAAAGGAGAGTTTCAACAATAAAAAAATGCAAAAAGGGAGGAATATGCTGCTGAAAACGTGGGTTGCATTGTGGGTGGAATAGTGTGCAGAAAAATGGCAGTTTTAGCCATTTTATTAATTTTTCTTAACACCAAATTTATGGAGAAATTAAAGGGTGATTAGGAGCATAAATTACCAATGTTTATACATGAAATAAAAAAGAAAAAAGGGATGCAAAAATCTGGACAGATTTGGGCATGAAATGGCTATGCAGTTTACGGTCAAAGTGATGCAGATTTTGTGGTTTTTGGTAAAAAGTAAAAATGCATTTTACTTGGCCCAAATTCACCCACCTAATATGGTAGATAAGGGATCATTGAATAGGGGTGGAATTGCAGCACCAAGTGGGCCCCACTGCTGGAAAAATTCCAGCAACATGTATAAGCCTTTGCACGTTGAGTTGAGATCAATTGTGGAAAATTTTCTAAGTGCTGAAAACGACCAAGGGTACCAGCATCTCACGTCCAAAAATTCCAGAAAAAAAGGGGAAGAAAACCAAGGAAAAAATAAGGATAAATTGAAGAAGAAATCATCTCAAAAGATTAGAGTTTGATTTACTACAAATCCAAGTAAGTATATGATGATTTTGGGTTGTTTAACTTGAGTTCTTAAACTCAAAACTTGGAAATGAAAAGCATGATTAAAGAATCTATAAAATGATGTTTTAACATGCCTTTGCATTAATATGGATTGGTTATTAAGTTTTAAGCATGAATTTTTAAGTTAAAGTAAATGGAAATGGAGTTATGCATGCATAAGGGATGAAAAATCCAAGTTGTTAAACCCTAAATCTCCAAGATAAGTTTCTGTTTGGATTTGATGTTTTGATTAAGATATGAATCATGTATTTATGCCAAATATATGAGGGTTTATGCTTAAGTGATGAAATTTTGAAGTTGTGAAATGAAAAGCATGGATTTTGACCTAATTTCTTAATTTTTGGGTTAAAAATGCTATGGAAATGGACTTGCATGTTTTAGGCATATTATGTAGGGTAAAATACCCTAGGTTTAAGGTATGATGGATGCCCAAAATATTTGAGAGAAACGAACCCTAAATCTGATTTTTATGAATTTTTGAAGTAATGCATGTTTGGAGTGAAAATGGGTCTCAAAACGTGATGGGTTACCCGCTGTTTTGAGAAATGGAAATGTATGAATGTTGAATATGTGTTAAACCCTAGAAAATGGGTTGAGAAAAATTGGATATATTGCTGAAAAATTCTGATTTTAGGACTGCCCACAATTATGTGTCAAAAGACACGTTAAACGGGTGGAAAACGAGTTCCAAACTTGCTGTTATGGGAACCTATGAAGAATGGATTTTAAACCCCATGAAAATACCTTAAGAAAAGTGGTATTAAAGGGTAACTAACTCGCTGAAAAATGGATTAAATTTCTTAGTTAGGAAATTTTATGAAATGCATTGTGTTTAAGTGTTAAATGAGCTTATGTGAAAGGATAATGATAAACGGGTGACGAATGACCTATGAAAAATGATTTTATGCAAAAATGCATGAAAATGAGATGAATTCCATGTATATGGATCTGTTTGAAATAATATGACATTAATCCAAAATTTTGGACTTGATTTATGAAGCTAAGGCAATGCTATGTACATAGAAGAAACACCTGTATGTGTGTTTTGAGAAAGATGAGAAAAATGAAAAAGTAAGCTTAATGAAGCTATGAATGATGTGTATGGAATGAAATTTATGATATTGAAAGAATACCCTAAGTTTAGGGTTATATGTATATGCTACGATGTATGATAGCCGAATGTGTGTAAAAGGTGCTAATATGTACAAAATGAGCCATGTATGTGTATGATGACTTATGAGGTCAAATAAATGATGTGTGTATATGGAATGGGTTGGAAAACTAAGAAAAATATGAGTAAAGGAAATGTATGAAAATTCATATCATTTTTATGTAGGCAAAGGCAAAGAGAAAGTGACGGAGGAAAGCTAAGAAGTTCAGGTAAGCAAGCAAATTTTCTAAAGGATTTTTGCGTTTCTAAATTGTTTCCATGATGATGTGATGAATTAGATGTGATTAAATGATGCTCATGCATGATTATAACATGATGAAATAGATATGTTCATGTGATGATTTGGTATGCTCATGATATGATGAAATGCATGCCATATGATAAATTATGTTGTTGCAATGCAATTTGATTGCTATGTTTATACAGATGGCGGATAGAGGGAAAAGAATGATGAGTGTGGAAGAGTTAAGAAGGGAAAGAGAGGAGGAGAATAGGAGACAGAGAAGGGAAGAAAATATGAATCGATGGTGGGAATCATAGACCGACGATGAATCATTTCCATCAGTCCCCCTTGGATTTTCACCAATACGCGCACAGGATCATAGTAAAGGAAGTTACTACGACACTTCCAGTCAACATGCACAAGACTTAGGAGAGCCCTCCAGTTTTAAACCCCGAGCACGAGTGTTACCCGGTATTTACCTTGATATTCCTCGAGATCCCCCTGTTCCGACCGATAGAGTAGATCCACAAGATCTACAGAACTTTTGGAATAAGACACAGACACCTACACATCCCGATGCTGGTCCATGGTATAGATTTATGAACGGGTGTATCCAGTTTCGTTATGGAGCATCGGGGGAGAAAATCCATCAACGGGAAGTGGACATGGCCCTTTATATAAGAAGGCGTCGTGCGGAAGGAGTCATTGAGATACCTGTTGGTCCTAAACCTGATGAGGTTATGTTGTATATCATTGAGGATATAGGAGAAATTGTGCTATTAGAGGAGGTCAATGATGATGATGACCCGATGGAATTCCTCGAACCATTTGAGGAAGAAGAGGAGGAGGAAGAAGAAACAGATGAGGAAGAAGAGGAAGAAGTCAAGGAAGAAATAGTGGAGTTTGTGGGAGATGACGAGGCTGAGGATGATGATGATAGTGACGATGAGGTTCAGGCATGGTCCGACACTAGCACTATCACAGAGGCACCCTCACAAGTTTCTCGTAGACGTAGACGCCGAGGGAGAGGACCAGGAAGGCGATGAACTTATTTGCCTTGTCTTTCTTTAAATAGTTGTGTATATATAAGTGCGGTGATGATCATGTGATATATGTATAACTATGGTTGGATGACTCTATGGTTGCTGTGGTAAACTAACATGCATGCAGGTGTGTAATGCGCATGCCAAGTTGAGTATGTACATAAGTGTGACTTACTTTTGTATGTACTGATTGTGAATATGATGTATGTGAATGAATATGATGATATGTTGAACTTCTAATGTACTAGATGTGCATGAATGAATGAACTTGAGCTGAATGGTGTGTTATATGGTGATTGAATGAAATGATTGTGACTATGTGAAGATGAGATGCACATGCGATGGCTTAATATTGAATGAAACTGAAATACGTATGCAATAATTCCATGATGATTATTAATGAAATGTGTATATAATGATTTAACGCTAATGAAATGAAAAGTGCTTGTTATATACTTAGATTAAAACAATGGTGGAAACAAGAGCAGGAGTAAGGAAAAATAAAGGAAAAGAGGTAGTGATAGAGGTTCCAAGCCGACCTAAAAGAGGAAGGCCGGTGACACAGAATCAAAGGAACCAACAGAGAAGGAATGATGTAAGCCCTGAACGGAATATGGAGGAGGAAAATGAGTCAAGGCAGAATAGACTCATGGAGGAAAGAGTGGCTGCGGCAGTGGAAAAAGCAATGCAGCGGGCCACTAGGGAATGGGCAGCGCAGACTGTCGATATTATACAAGGGTTATGGGAAAGAGCCCAACAAGCTCAGTTGGGTAATATGGAAAGAGAAGGACCTGCTCCAAGGGCGAACCCTGTTGGGACACCGGAACCGCTAAGAGATGAAAATCAGTTGATGGAAGCTGACAGAAGAGCCATAAATGCCTTTCTAGCGCAGCGACCCCCGAAATTTTCTAGAGAACCCGACCCGGTTCAAGCAAAGCAGTGGCTGACGGAGATTAAGAAATTATTTAGGATATCTCCATGCAATGACCGTCAAAAAGTACTGTGTGCTACTCATTTATTAGCAAAAGACGCACACGAATGATGGGAGACAATGTTAATCACAATGCCACGACCCAAAGAAGTGTCATGGCAAGAATTTGTGGAAGAATTCAATAAGGAATACCTCCCGGTGGGTTTGCAGAGTCAAAAAGTGATAGAATTTGAAAAATTGTATCAAGGGAGGATGACGGTCACTGAATACGTCACAAAATTCAATGCTCTGGTCAGATATGTCCCTTGGATCGCAAATGTGCGCAAAATAAGGCACAGAGATTCCAACAAGGGTTGAGGCCATATCTGCGAGAAAGCCTTGCACCTCTACTCATAAAGGATTATGCTTCAAGTCTAAAGAGAGCAAGAGCTTTGGAGATCGAGTCCTTGAGAACCCAATAATTAAGATTGGGTTCGAGGGCATTCAATATGGGTCCTAAGGAACTGAAAACTGGAAAAGACAAAGGTAGAAAAGGCAGCATAAGAAGAGGAAAAGGAATTCAAAAGAAGAAAAGCTCGCCATTCTGTAAGAAATGTCAAAGGCGACACATAGGCGAGTGTTTAAAGGGCTCAAATCGGTGTTACAAATGTGGACAAACGGGTCATATCGCCAAGGAGTGCAGGCTAGGGGAAGTGAAAGTGATTAAGTGTTACATATGTGATCAAGTGGGTCACATAGCCACGAACTGCCCAAACAAGGCGCAGCCATCTCAAGGACGTGGAAGACCCGCTCAGCTAAGGATACCTGGAGCGCCCAGTAAGCAGGGAACTTCTACGAACCCGGTGCATGTACATGCTCTGACCCGGACAGAATCCCAAGAACAGGAAGAAAAGGTGGTCATAGGTACAATTTACATTTTAGGGAATATGGCAGTTGCTTTGTTTGATTCTGGTGCCACCCATTCATTCATAGCATGCCAATACGTGACCACCCATGCACTGCCAATAGAAGAAACTAATCAGGTTATACATGTGGAATCTCCAGTCTATAGGTTAGCAAGTACTAGCCAAGTATGCAAAGCCTACCCAATCAGGATAGGATCATTAATTCTAGAAGCTGATTTGATCCTATTGCCTATGACCGAGTTCGGCGTGATATTGGGTATGGATTGGCTAAGCCAATGAGGAGCGACTATAGACTGTAAAAATAAGAAAGTGCAATTTGAAGCAACTCCAGAGAAGGAGATTGCTATTGGGAAGTTAAGGCAACCTGACAGCTCAAGTATACTAATTTCATCTATGAAAGCTGTCAGAATGATTCGACAAAAATGTCAAGCCTATTTGGTATCTGTGAATGTGGATAAAGTTATGGAGGTGGAGATTAATCAAATACCCGTGGTCAAAGAATTTTCAGATGTGTTTCCAAAGGAGTTAACCACGTTGCCTCCACGAAGGGAGATGGATATGACAATTGATATAATGCCAGGTACAGCTCCGATTTCTAAAACTCCATATAGAATGGCGCCAGCCGAGATGAATGAACTGAGGGCGCAAATACAGGAGCTATTGGATAAGGGTTTTATTAGACCAAGTGTATCCCCATGGGGAGCTCAGGTACTATTTGTAAGGAAAAAGGATGGAAGCTTAAGATTATGTATTGATTACCAAGAGCTAAATAAGGTCACCATAAAGAATAAATATCCATTGCCCAGGATTGATGATCTGTTTGATCAGTTGCAAGGCGCAACGACTTTCTCTAAGATCGATCTATAGTCAGGGTACCATCAATTAAGAATAAGTCCAGCTGATACACATAAGACAGCATTCTGAACCCGGTATGGACATTATGAATTTTTGGTAATGCCTTTCAGACTTACTAATGCCCCTGCTGTATTCATGGACATGACGAATAGAGTTTTTCAGGACTATCTAGATCAATTCGTGGTTGTTTTTATCGACGATGTCCTGATCTACTCTAAAACGGAGAAAGAACATGAAAACCATCTGCGAAGGGTCTTAGAAAGACTACGGAAACAGAAATTGTATGCCAAACTGAAGAAATGCGAGTTTTGGATGAAGCAGATATGATTTCTCGGGCATATAATATCTGAGAAGGGTATTCAAGTTGATCCTCAAAAGATTGAGACGGTATTGAAATGGCCAAGCAGACGACCATTACAGAAATCCGAAGTTTTCTAGGGTTGGCCGGCTATTACAGGAGATTTGTTGAAGGGTTTTCCCAATTGTCAGCCCCGTTAACCAAGTTGACTCGTAAGGGAGTCAGGTATGTATGGTCTGATGAATGTGAGCGCAGTTTTCAAGAGTTGAAACGACGGCTAGTAGAAGTACCCATTCTAACCCTACCCGAAGGAAATGAAGGGTTTGTAGTTTATAGCGATGCGTCAAGGAAAGGATTGGGTTGCATTTTGATGCAAAGGGGTAAGGTGATAGCTTATGCATCACGACAACTAAAGCCCAATGAGGTAAGCTATCCCACGCATGATTTAGAATTAGCAGCGGTGGTATTTGCCTTGAAGATATGGAGACATTACCTGTATGGTGCAAGATGTGAGATTTACACTGATCATAAGAGCCTCAAGTATATTTTCACTCAGAAGGAGTTGAATATGAGACAAAGGAGATGGCTTGAGTTATTGAAAGATTATGATTTGGAGATTTTATACCATCCAGGTAAGGCAAATGTGGTAGCTGATGCATTGAGCCGAAATGTCAGCTTAGCGCACCTTATCACTAAGGAGAAAGGATTGCTTAAGGAAATTGAGCAAATGGAATTGATTGTATGTCCGCCAGGAGTCCAGGTTAGACTATCGCAATTACACATACAATCATTGCTTTTTGACCAGATTAGAGTTGCGCAACAAAAGGACACAGACCTACATACACATGTTGAGAAAATGAAGAAAAAGGGGTTGACAGAATTTGCCATTGATGAACAAGGTATGTATAGGTACAAAGGTCGCCTTTGCATACCTAGCATTGTTGAGTTGAAGGAACAGATCCTTAAGGAAGCCCATTTTTTGCCTTTTTCTATTCACCTAGGAAGTACTAAAATGTATCAGGATCTCAAGAAAGCATATTGGTGGAATAATATGAAGAGAGAGATCGCTGAATATGTGGCGAAGTGTCTAACTTGCCAACGGGTGAAGGCGGATCATCAGAAAATCCCCGGTAAGTTATAGTCGTTAGAAATTCTAGAATGGAAATGGGACGACATTACCATGGATTTCATAGAAGAATTACCTAGAACCCAAGTAGGGAATGATTCGATATGGGTGATCGTGGATAGGTTATCGAAATTCGTGCACTGGCTACCTATCAGAAAGACGTATACGGTGGAAAAGCTAGCTAAGGTTTATTGTAAAGAGATCGTAAGACTCCAAGGAGTGCCGAAGTCGATCGTCTCAGATCGAGACGCGACGTTCACGTCAAGGTTTTGGAAAAGCTTGCACGAAACCTTAGGCACCCAACTCAAGTTTAGCATAGCTTTTCATCCGCAAACGGATGGACAAACGGAGCGGGTAAATCAAGTCATTGAAGATATGCTCCGTATGTGTACTTTGGAGTTTGGAGGATCATGGGATGATTATATCTCGATTGCGGAATTCGCATATAACAATAGTTACCAAGCTGGCATCCAAACGGCTCCATTTGAGGCGTTATATGGTCGACATGTCGAACACCGTTGAATTGGGATGAAGTAGGAGAGAAAAGATTAGCCTCAGACCTATCACAGCGAATGGCTGACAAGGTTAAGACTATTCGCCAGTGTATACTCATAGCCCAAAGTCGGCAAAAGGGTTATACAGATTGCAAGAGAAGGGATTTGAATATCCAAGTTGGCGAACATGTGTTTATAAAGGTCACGCCATTCAAAGGAGTTACGAGGTTTGGGAAAAGGGGAAAACTGAATCCCAAATACATTGGACCATTTAAGGTTTTGGAAAAGGTTGGAAAGTTAGCATATCGGGTAGCTTTACCCCCAGCGCTAGCTTTAATCCACAATGTGTTCCACATATCGATGCTTAGGAAATATGTTCCAGACCCAACGCATGTATTGGCGGCTGAAAATTTGCCGATTCAAGATTATCTAAATTATGAAGAAAGACCAGTGAGAATCTTGGATCACAAGGTACAAAAGCTTCATAATCGAGAAATTGAATATGTGAAAGTACAATGGAACCGATATTCTGAAAATGAAGCCACATGGGAGCTAAAGGAAGAAGTGGAACGAAAGTACCCCCATCTATTTAAGGAATAGACGGTTCCGGGACGAAACCTGTTATAAGGGGGGAGGATTGTGAAACCCTAACACAAGTAGAACCCATATGTACGCATTGAACATATATTTGATGATTATTTATGAATTATGGAATTATCAAGGTATTTTATGATTTTTGCTAATTATGGCAATTAGGGTTATGGATTAACATTAATGATGTGATTAATGATTTTGAGCCTAAATGAGACAATGGGTTTAGAATGAATTATTTATGATTTAAATGTGCAATTATGTCATGAAAAATCATTTTCCATGATTTAAAATAAATTATGGAAATAAAGATGGAAATTGACAAGTGTGAAGGAAAATATTGAAAAATTCATAACTCAACGCCTAAAAGGCGGATTCAAGTGAAATTTGAAATAAAAATTTTTAATATTAGGCTTGGTATTATGGAATGAAAATATTATGAAAATTATTGATGAAATGAGAATTATGAATTTTTTTTAAGTATATGTTCATTTCAACCATTAACTTTAAACGGCTATATCGGGAGCTAGAAAAGTCGGATTGAGTTAAAATTTGAAACGGTTGAACGAAATGGTGAGATATTTATTTTGAATGGATTGGATTGTGCATAAAATATTGGAAAAATTTCTGCATTGAAAAAGGTGGGCAAGTTTGACTTATGCACCCCAAAAGTACCAAAGCAGATTGGATTGTGCATAAAATATTGGAAAAATTTCTGCATTGAAAAAGGTGGGCAAGTTTGACTTATGCACCCCAAAAGTACCAAAGCATTAATGATGGAGTACCATACATAAATGCTTGATGCAAAAGGGAATGTGAGGTGTCCATTGCAGGGATTTTTGGAGGGAATTATGCATTTAAATAAAATACATAATTCCATAAATTATCCAAGCATTTAATGTCCAAAATGATCAAGCTATGGGAGCATAGGCAAGGTGGCCAAGGAGGGCCGTCCAAGGGCTGCTAGGTAGCCAATTTTGATTTTTTTTATTTTTCAAAAATGCTTAATGGTTGCAGGGATGCAATTACATAATTTGTGCAAGAATAATGGAGAGTTTCAGCAATAAAAAATTGCAAAAAGGGAGGAATATGCTGCTGAAAACGTGGGTTGCATTGTGGGTGGAATAGTGTGCAGAAAAATGGCAGTTTTAGCCATTTTCTTAATTTTTCTTAACACCAAATTTATGGAGGAATTAAAGGGTGATTAGGAGCATAAAATAACCACTTTTATACATGAAATAAAAATGAAAAATGGGATGCAAAAATCTGGACAGATTTGGGCATGAAATGGCTATGCAGTTTACGGTCAAAGTGATGCAGATTTTGTGGTTTTTGGTAAAAAGTAAAAATGCATTTTACTTGGCCCAAATTCACCCACCTAATATGGTAGATAAGGGAGCATTGAATAGGGCTGGAATTGCAGCACCAAGTGGGCCCCACTGCTGGAAAAATTCCAGCAACATGTATAAGCCTTTGCACGTTGAGTTGAGATCAATTGTGGAAAATTTTCTAAGTGCTGAAAACGACCAAGGGTACCAGCATCTCACGTCCAAAAATTCCAGAAAAAAAGGGGAAGAAAACCAAGGAAAAAATAAGGATAAATTGAAGAAGAAATCATCTCAAAAGATTAGAGTTTGATTTACTACAAATCCAAGTAAGTATATGATGATTTTGGGTTGTTTAACTTGAGTTCTTAAACTCAAAACTTGGAAATGAAAAGCATGCTTAAAGAATCTATAAAATGATGTTTTAACATGCCTTTGCATTAATATGGATTGGTTAGTAAGTTTTAAGCATGAATTTTTAAGTTAAAGTTAATGGAAATGGAGTTATGCATGCATAAGGGATGAAAAATCCAAGTTGTTAAACCCTAAATCTCCAAGATAAGTTTCTGTTTGGATTTGATGTTTTGATTAAGCTATGAATAATGTATTTATTCCAAATATATGAGGGTTTATACTTAAGTGATGAAAATTTGAAGTTGTGAAATGAAAAGCATGGATTTTGACCTAATTTCTTAATTTTTGGGTTAAAAATACTATGGAAATGGACTTGCATGTTTTAGGCATATTATGTAGGGTAAAATACCCTAGGTTTAATTTATGATGGATGCCCAAAATATTTGAGAGAAACGAACCCTAGATCTGATTTTTATGAATTTTTGAAGTAATGCATGTTAGGAGTGAAAATGGGTCCCAAAACGTGTGGGTTACCCGCTGTTTTGAGAAATGGAAATGTATGAATGTTGAATATGTGTTAAACCCTAGAAAATGGGTTGAGAAAAATTGGATATATTGCTGAAAAATTCGGATTTTAGGGCTGCCCATAATTATGTGTCAAAAGACACGTTAAACGGGTGGAAAACGGGTTCCAAACTTGTTGTTATGGGAACCTATGAAGAATGGATTTTGAACCCCATGAAAATACCTTAATAAAAGTGGTATTAAAGGGTAACTAACCCGCTGAAAAATGGATTAAATTTCTGAGTTAGGAAATTTTATGAAATGCATTGTGTTTAAGTGTTAAATGAGCTTATGTGAAAGGATAACAGTAAACGGGTGATGAATGACCTATGAAAAATGATTTTATGAAAAAATGCATGAAAATGAGATGAATTCCATGTATATGGATCTGTTTGAAATAATATGACATTAATCCAAAATTTTGGACTTGATTTATGAAGCTAAGGCAATGCTATGTAAGTAGAAGAAACACCTGTATGTGTGTTTTGAGAAAAATGAGAAAAATGACAAAGTAAGCTTAATGAAGCTATGAATGATGTGTATGGAATGAAATTTATGATATTGAAAGAATACCCTAATTTTAGGGTTATATATATATGCTACGATGTATGATAGCCGAATGTGTGTAAAAGGTGCTAATATGTACAAAATGAGCCATGTATGTGTATGATGACTTATGAGGTAAAATAAATGATGTGTGTATATGGAATGGGTTGGAAAACTAAGAAAAATATGAGAAAAGGAAATGTATGAAAATTCATATCATTTTTATGTAGGCAAAGGCAAAGAGAAAGTGACGGAGGAAAGCTAAGAAGTTCAGGTAAGCATGCAAATTTTCTAAAGGATTTTTGCTTTTCTAAATTGTTTCCATAAATGAAATTTGTATTCTAACTTATTTGATGAAATTACGAAATTGTTTCTAATGGGTTTAAGGATGGCCATCCCTTTGCTAAATGGTGTTGAAATAATGTATATTCCAAATGCAATGATTATGAAATGTTTCTTTTATAAACTGCTATGGAAAAATGATGTGGTTTAATGTTTATGGTTGAAAATCATGCTAGCATGTCAAAGATGGATTTATAAAAAGTTCATTTGCAGAGGATACGAGGTCCACTTGAAGGGTATAGCGGACTGGTTGTCCCCCCTTGGTGTGACCAAGTCGCTTCTAATAGGCCGATGGCCGGCGGCGCCCTCTCTGAAATGGGAGTTAATGTGACGGATGGTCGCCTGGCTAGCTTCCATCCTAAGGGAGAAATGATGTTCAAGTTCATGTTTTTCATATGGCATTATGCATATGAGACCCGTGATGGGTACAGAATTTCATGTTTTCAAGATATACCTTTGAATAAGGTATAAGATGCTTTCCAAGTTGGTTTTAAATGAAAAATGTTGCTTGAAATGAATTGCCTGAAAAATAAAAATAGCTTGCTTATTGAATTTCGACTCATGTTTTCTTTTTCCAAACTCAAAGACAGGTGATGGACAGGATATGGCGAAGGAGCAAGCACCGGCATAAGGAATCCATGGAGAAATTTATGTTATGCAATTATGTGAAATGATTGTAAATTTATATGCAGTGTTTTATGTTGAATAGATGTAAACTATTCGAATGTTATGTATGGATGACTATGTTTTATACATGTAGTGACATCTGATTTGGAAAAAGATGAAATGTCACTAAACAGCATGTTTGTATGAAGTGAATGATTCAAAATGACTTAGAAATGTATGAAAAAAAATTTATGCGAATATGAAGTGTTTTATGAACTCTATATGACCACAATTATCAGGATAAACATCCGATAAATCCCGCCGTGTGACAGGGCAACAATCCTGATCACGTTTACCAATCGATAGATCTTGCGGTAAGGATGTGACGCTCGGGCCGGGGCGCCACATGACCATCCTTAAATACCTTGTAATGAAAACCAAAATCATTTAGAAAATTTGCTTGTTTGCCTTGCTTGCTTAGCTTTCCGTCTCGCTTATCTCTTTGGCTTTGCCTATACATATAAGAATGACATAGCATTCATATATTTTCTTTCGCTTGCATTCTGTTGGTCCCGAGTTAGTGGCAAAACCCAAGAGGGGAGGGGTGAATTGGGTTCTTTTAAAAAATCTTTGGTAAATAAAGACTTAACCCTTTGAGTAATTAATCCCCTTTTGAAAAGAGCTAGAGAGCAATAAAGATAAAGCAGTAAAAGAGATATAACACAAGATTTATAGTGGTTCGGGCAAACCTTCCCTACTCCACTCTTCCAAGCTCACACTCTGTTGTGACTTGGGTTCCACTATGTATTCCACGAATACACTTAGAGTCACCGCTCTCTTCTAGATTTCAGCTCTAGGGGGCATATACAACTAGAGCCACTTGCTCTCTTCTAGATTCTAGCTCTAGGGGGCATAAACAACTCACATGCAAAAGTAGGTGATGAGTCTCACTCCAATCACACCCTACTTTGCATATACTTGATCTTAGCTACCCAAGCTAAATCAAGATTTATACAACAAGACAATTATATAAATGAAACTACACTTTACAGATTTGTGTAGGCAGATTTAGCTCGAGGAAGAAGTTGTAGAAGCAGCTTTGGATGAATATTGTTGAAGGCGCTAGCAACTTGAAGCTTTCTTCTTCCTTAGAATTTATACGAACCACTCAGAAATGGAGAAAAGCAAATAGGATTCCTTTCTAGATCTTCTTTTCTCTCTTTGAACTTTGTAGAGTATATAGTAGTGTCTTGTAATGTTCTTGTCTCTTTTTCACGTTCATTTGAGGGTCCTTTTATAGAGGGAAGAAAATATGAACGTTATGGAGGTGGTTGGTGCGCAATAAATGAACTACAACGTTCGAAAATTTGACCGTTATACCCAAGTCGAAGATGGAGTCGACTTGGCTTGCGACTTGGCAACTCAAGTCGCATCTGGAGTCGACTTCGTATGCGACTCCAGTTTTTCAATTTCCCAAGTCTCAGTTATAGCCGACTTGGTTTCAGACTTCGACTTAACCTGCGATTTGACTCTGGTTTTGCTGAAGCTGCTTTTGATCTTCAAGTTGTGTTCTTCTATCTTGGATTGGTTTGATTCTTACTTAGATGATTCATGCATATTTGACTTATGTAGTCTTGATAGACATTGTTTGAATCATTCTTGTATCTTTGTCTTTGAGCTTGATAGACTTGATTTGATGTAGTTCATGAATCTTGACTATGAATTGGACTCATTTGATTTTTATCTTGATTCTTTGGACTTGATAAACCTGGTTTGAAGTCCTTCAGGCAATCATGCTTTGAGCTTGAATGTTATATTCTCTTGAATGGCTTGAAAAGCTGCATCTTTGAAATCTGAATTCCTCAAGTCGCAGATGGAGTCGACTTGGCCTGCGACTTCACCCAAGTCTCTCATGGAGTCGACTTGGCCTGCGACTTGGGCAGCTTTGTGCCCCAAAATCAGCGCTGGACACTATTTTGCATTTGAAGTCGATAGCGAGGTCGACTTCGTCGGCGACTTGGGAACCCAAGTCGTATGTGGAGTCGACTTGACCTGCGACTTCACTTGTGTCTTTTGAGGTTCTTTCTCAAGTCGATATTTGAGTCGACTTTGGGATCGACTTCATCCTAAGTCGAAGTCCAAGTCGACTTGAGGTTCGACTTGGCCACCTGAGTTCTTTAAATCACTTAACAAACTCATTAGTACTCAAAATATACTCAAGTTAGTCTTTGTTGATCATCAAAACTCAGTATTTGATTAATTTGTTTTGTTTTGAAACATTGTTTCCAACAATCTCCCCCTTTTTGATGATTTGACAAAACTAAATTGAGTTTATACCTTTCAGTATGAATGCATTTATATACTTCTCAAAAACAGAGCATGAGTCAACAAATTTTATCCAACCATTCAAGTCTTCAACACAGATTGTAACCAATCATTCATATAAGCACATGTCAATCAAAGGTAACATTCATTTTATAATGTAAAGCAAATGAAATTTCCTAAGTACAAACTACCCGACCCAAAACTTACTTAAAGAAGTTCAACTCAACTCAATTTTATCTAACTTCCCCTAACTTCCCTAACTCCCCCTAAGTTCCCTAACTCCCCCTAAGTTCGATCTCCCCCTTTTTGTCAATCGATCAAAAATAATGATTTGGTGAATTGAAATTGAGAGATCGGATATGGGATTGGTTTGATAGGACTGTGATGGGCCGATGAGTATACTAGAGAAGCGTGATCTGGAGTTGTTGCTTTATGAACTGATCCTGACTCGTAAGGATCGAGTTCAGGCATTGGTGTCTTCTTATGTCGTCCGGATGCAAGATGATAGCGGATAGTCCGCATTTCCCGCTCGATTCTGTCTTGCCGGGAGTGCATATCCTCGATTGCATTTAGAACACCGGTGACGAGACTGGTCATCCTATTCTCTTGGTGACCCATTTCTTCCCGTAGAGTTGATATTTCATCTTTTATACTTTGAAGCGTAGCTGCTTGTGATGAAATATTTGGTTCTCTATCGGGTGCAGCGGATCCGTGCGGTGAATAGGATCCGTGCGATGGAGGAGAAACGGCCCGTGCAGGTGATGCCATAAGAGGTTGCTCCCCCTCAGTTTGTGCATCGTCCTCAGCTTCTCGTGCTGGCTCGCCAAGTTTCTCTCGGATGCGATCATCCCTAAATTGCTCCAGATTGATTTTCATGCGTTGGAGCAAAGCCTTGTTGATGGCGTTTGTCGTCTTGGGGACTTCAAAAGGTTCCCCGTCAATGTCTAGCCCAACCCGCTCAAAAATCTTGGTGATCCAAGATCCGTAAGGTAACACGCCTCTCGGATTGTCTTTCCTGCATGCCAAGGCTTCTAAGAATAGTCTGGGAAGACTAATCTTGATTTTGTTCACTAATTTCCATAGAATCATTGCTTCTTGAGGATTCAATTGATTCCTGCCGCCTCCTTTTGGTAAGATACAGTGGGCGATCAATAGACGGATGACCCTGAGTCTGGGAGGAAGATCCATATAATGCAGGAATTTGGTGCCTGCATGATATTTGTTACTTTTGGTCAATTCATTATAGACCGTGTCCATAGTTAGATCCTGGGGAAGCCTTTCTTCATCAAAAGGTACTTGAAGAATGTTTCCAATTCTTCTCAGAGCTATGTCTTGATTTGGGAGGTTGCTACCCCCAAACTGTATTTCAGTGCCTTTGACATAAGTGCAAAACTTAGTGTCGTCCCATAAATAATAAAACTATCTTGTGAGATCAGGATAGATCCGTTCATCGGATTTGAATAGTTGTATCCATCCTTGGAAATCCAACAACTCTTCTATGTCGAACTCATAGTCGTTGAGGAACTTGAAATCTATGATCTTAGGAATGAATACCTTTCGTTCATAGAAGTTTCTGTAAAAGCGACTATGTTGTAGCTCTGTCCTGAAATAAGTGGTGGGCATTTTTAGAACTTGCCCCTTCTTGATAGGAATCCTTGAAGAGTGAGAGCTTTCAGGTTGGCTTTCAGATTGTGGAGCTCGATCAGTTGACTGGGTTGTGGTCTGAAATCGAACTCTTTTACCCGTTGAGGTTGACGGTTCCTCTCTAGCTCTTTTAGCGGGTGTTCTTTGTTTTCTAGGAACCTCTTCGGTTTGTGTAGGAACCCTTTTGGGGTAAGGTTTTGATACTGCCTTTTTTGGTGCCATTGAAATGGTTTGGAGTTGGAGACTGAGAGATGGGAATCGAGATTTGAGAGAACTTTGAGAGAGAGAGCCGAGAGAGTTGGGAGAGAAAAAGAGAGCTGAGAGAGTTGGGAGAGAAAAAGAGAGCTGAGAGGACTGAGACCAATAGAGAGAGAGAGGGACCGGAATCGAAGAGGCGAGGATCTTTAGCCGGAGAAGAAAAAGAAACAGGGTTGTCTCCGGAGGAGAGAAGAGGAAAAACAGAGAGACGGAGAGAAATGGGAGGAAGAAAGAGAGAAGAGAAGAAGAAATAAGGAAAAGATCTCGGAATTCGGACGGTCGCGCGTGCGGAGTCGACTTTGCCCTAGGCGAAGTCGACTTCGGTTCCCTGGAGTCGACTTCGTACATAGTGCGGAGTCGACTTCGACCCCGTGGAGTCGACTTTGCTGTTGAAGCGGAGTCGACTTCGCTTTTCCCAAGTCGACTTGGCGGAGTCGACTTGGCTCCTATGGAGTCGACTTGACTCATCAGTTTACCTTTTTCAAATTTTGATTTCTTATTTTAATTTTTCCTAATTTAGCTCTATCATCCCCATATCATTCCTAATCTTGTAAAATGATTCTTTAGCTAGAGGTTTGGTAAAGATATCAGCAATTTGATCCTCCGTTTTCACATATTCTAAGCACACATCATGATTTTCAACATGTTCACGAATAAAATGATGTCTTACATCAATATGTTTGGTTCTAGAATGCAATACTGGATTTTTAGTCAAACAAATTGCACTTGTATTATCACATCTAATAGGAATATCAACATAATCAATACCATAGTCTTTCAACTGTTGTTTCATCCAAAGTAGTTGGGCACAACAACTACCGGCGGCTATGTATTCTGCTTCCGCAGTAGATAGTGCAACACTTGTTTGTTTTCTTGAATGCCATGAAACTAGCATATGTCCAAGAAATTGACAAGTTCCACTGGTACTTTTTCTATCTACTTTATATCCGGCAAAGTCTGCATCCGAATAGCCGATTAGATCAAAGGTTGACCCCTTTGGATACCATAGTCCAAGATTTGTAGTTTTTAACAAATATTTAAAAATTCTTTTTACAGCAAGTAGATGTGATTCTTTTGGACATGCTTGGAATCTAGAGCACATACAAACACTAAATAGGATATCGGGTCTAGAAGCAGTTAAGTATAACAAGGATCCTATCATGCTTCTATAAAGTGTTTGATCGATACTTTTACCATTTTCGTTCGCATCGATCTTGATTGTAGAGCTCATTGGAGTATTTGCTCCTTTGCTATTTTGCATTCCAAACTTCTTGAGCATCTCTCTGGCGTATTTGGACTGATTTAGAAATATCCCTTCACTTTGTTGCTTGATTTGCAGTCCAAGGAAGAAATTTAATTCTCCCATCATACTCATTTCGAATTCGCTCTGCATTATCTTAGAAAACTCTTGACAAAGTTTTTCGTCAGTAGCACCAAATATTATGTCATCAACATAAATCTGCACAATTAAAATATTTTTATTTTTATATTTAATGAACAGAGTAGTGTCTACTTTCCCCTTTTGAAACTCATGGTCAATCAAAAATTTATTCAATCTTTCATACCAAGCTCTTGGAGCTTGTTTTAGTCCATATAATGCTTTGGTCAATTTATAGACATACTTTGATTGATTCTTTTCTCCAAAGCCAGGGGGTTGTTCAACATATACTTCTTCATTCAGATAGCCATTCAAAAATGCACTTTTTACATCCATTTGAAACAATTTGAAATTCATATGAGAAGCAAATGCTAGTAAAATACGTATGGCTTCTAATCTTGCCACGGGTGCATATGATTCTTCAAAATCAATTCCTTCTTCTTGGGAATACCCTTTGGCTACTAATCTTGCCTTGTTTCTAATTACGAGTCCGCTTTCATCTAATTTGTTCCTAAATATCCATTTAGTACCTATGATAGTGTGATTATTTGGTCTAGGAACTAAATGCCATACATTGTTCCTTTCGAATTGGTTTAGCTCTTCTTGCATTGCAATAATCCAATGTTCATCATTGAGAGCTTGTTCAATGGTATTTGGTTCAATTTTAGATACAAAGGCATATTGACCATAAACGTTTTGTTTTGATCTTCTAGTTTTCACTCCTTCATATATATTTCCAATAACTTGCTCAATTGGATGGGCATTTTTGAACTTTAAATCAGTTGAAGGTTTATAAGAATCATTACCTTCACTTACCTCTTCCTCCATGAGATTTTCTGGCTTGAGCTCGAGTTCCTTTGGTTGTTCTTTACCTTTTGTCTCATCTGCATCACTTAGTTCATCTTCCTTTTTCGGAGTTTTGTTAATTTCATCAAATACAACGTGTATGGATTCTTCAATAATTTGGTTTCGTTTATTGAAAACTCTATATGCTTTGCTATTTGATGAATATCCAAGAAATATAGCCTCATCACTTTTAGCATCTAACTTTTCCAAGTTAGTTTTTCCATTATTCAAAACATAACATGTACATCCAAAAGCATGAAAATAAGAAATATTTGGTTTCCTTCCTTTCCATAGTTCATATGGGGTCTTTTTCAAGATTGCTCGAATGGTAACACGGTTCAATACATGACAAGCTGTACTTACAGCTTCACCCCAAAATTTCTTGGATAGATTGCTCTCATTTAGCATAGTTCTAGCCATCTCTTGTATAGTTCTATTTTTCCTTTCTACTACTCCGTTTTGTTGTGGAGTTCTTGGTGCAGAAAATGTGTGGTGAATTCCTTTTTCATTGCAAAATTCCATGAATCGTTTGTTTTCGAATTCGCCACCATGATCGCTTCTTATGGTCACAATAGTACTTTGTTTTTCATTTTGCACCAAATTTACAAAAGTTGCAAACATAGAGAAGGCTTCATCTTTACTAGCTAAGAGAATTATCCATGTGAATCTTGAAAAATCATCAACTATGACAAATACATATTTCTTTCCACCAATGGTTAGAATGTCGGATGGCCCGTATAGATCCATATGTAGCAATTCAAGTGGCTTAGTGGTGGAAATTTCCTTTTTGGTAGAGAAAGGCATCTTGGGTTGTTTTGATAATTGACATGCCTTGCAAATCTTGTCTTTGTCATATTTCAATCTTGGTAATCCTTCTACCAAACTCTTTTTCCATAGGGTTTTTATGTTTCCCATGTTTATATGTCCAAGCCTTTTATGCCAAACCCATGGATCATTATCAATGGCCATTAGACATTGACCATTCAATTCATCAAGTGAAACCAAATATACATTTCCATGTCTTTTACCACTAAACATGATATGCTCTCCATCAAATACATTACATATAGATGATTCAAACACAACTTTGTACCCTTTATCACATAATTGGCTAATGCTCATTAAATTGTGTTTGAGTCCTTCAACAAACAAAACATCTTCCATGCATGCATTTGAAATACTATGTATATTTCCTTTACCTTTAATTTTACATTTTTCATTATTGCCAAAGGCAACCATTCCATCATTACAAGGCTTAAGTTTGTGAAACAAACTTCTTTCACCGGTCATATGCCTTGAGCAACCGCTATCCATAAATCATTCATTGTTTGTCTTTGCTTTAAGACATGTCTGAAAAATAAGCAAATAAATCTTATCTTCTTGGTACCCATTTTATGGGTCCATTTGGGTTAGTAATATAGATCATTCTTTGTTGTTCTAACTTTGAAAGCCCAAATCTTGTGTTTCTTGGAACCCAAACTAATTTTGCACCATGGTCATATAATTTCTTAAAATTACATTTGTAAGTTTTGTGCCCCATTTTATTGCAGAAATTACAAGCCATAGGTAATCTTGGAGTAGGCCTCCAAGTATGCAATGGTTCCATTATTGGTCTTCTAGTCCATTTAAAATTTTTCTTTTGTGGCTTGTATATAGATGCATTTTTAGTTTGATGTTTCTCAAATATTTGTACATTTGATTTGCTACTTTCTCCTTGCTCAAATGTATGATACCCAAGACCTCTTTTATGTGTTTGGGAGGTCATATTTAAAAACATTTTGACGCTTTCTCCTGGATTAGAGAACTTAGCTAATGATTCATTTAATGATTTGTTCTCCTTTTTTAGCAGATCATTTTCATCTTTCAATTTGTCTAATCTTTCTGCAAGTTTACCATTTACAATTATTGTTGCATCACATTGTCTTTTCTTAATTGTAAACTTGCTTCCTAATTTCTTGATTTCTTCATATAATGAATCATATGCAGTTTGTAGCTCATCTAATTCAGTACATTTGAGGCATTCTTGAAAGGAAGAAGAACTTGATTTAGAATGGGAGAGTTTCGAACTTACCTCTTCATCGCTTGTGCATTTTGTTGAGGTAATTCGTTCTTCTTGTTCGATTTGTGCCATGCAGCAAATTCTTGCACATTCTTCCGCCTCGTTTTCGTCGGTTGAGGAATTACTCGTTGTAGATTCCTCATCGTTTACATACATGCCTCTACCTTTGTACTTTTAGAATCTTTTGTTGTTCATTCTATCCTTTCTTTGTTCGTTTGCCTTGCTTTCTTCGGGAGTTGGACATTGAGCTTGCATATGTCCCGAACCGCCGCATCGGTAGCATTTGGTTGGTTCTTTCTTCTTCTCTTTGGGAGTTCTTTCCTTGAAGCTTCTGAAATTTTTCCCTTTCCTCACAAATTTTCTGAAGCGTTTTGTGAGAAGGGCAATCTCATCGTCGTTTTGAGAAGAGGAGGTATCGTCAGTGTCTTGTGCGGCTTTCAAGGCGATTGCTCTTTTGCCCCTATGTTGATCTTCATTTCTTCTTTTAATTAGCTCATGTGACATGAGTGAGCTAATTAAGTCTTCAAGCTTTAAAGTGTTTAGGTCTTTGGCTCCTTCTATTGCAGTGATCTTTGGAGTCCATGATTCCGGTAGAGCTCTTAAGATCTTCATAACCTGCTCAGATTCAGAAATAGCCTTTCCAAGACCTTTTAAAGCATTAGTGATTTTTGAGAATCTAGCGAACATTTCAGAAATATTTTCTGTTTCTAGCATTCTAAAATTCTCTAGTTCTCCAATCAAAATATTTCTTCTCGTCCCTTGGACTTGAGAAGTTCCTTCATAGATAGAGGTTAGCGTGTCCCATATTTCTTTGGCGGTCAAGCAAGAGGATACTCTATCATATTCAGAAGCATTAAGAGCACAAAATAAAGAGTTCATAGCTTTGGCGTTGCTCTTAACAATTCTTACTTCCTCATCGGTCCATTTGGAAGCTCTTTCATCGGTAGGCAAGGTTACTCCATCTTGGATAGCAATCCAAGAGTCCATGTCGGTAGCCATGATGAGTTGCTTCATACGAAGCTTCCAATATCCAAAATTGTTCCCGTCAAACAACGGTGGCCTTGTAAAGGATTGGCCTTCAGCAAAAGCGGGAACGGAAGTAGATTGGGATGCCATTTTGATAAGATCTCTTTGGTAAACTCAAAGACCCGCTCTGATACCACTTGTTGGTCCCGAGTTAGTGGCAAAACCCAAGAGGGGAGGGGTGAATTGGGTTCTTTTAAAAAATCTTTGGTAAATAAAGACTTAACCCTTTGAGTAATTAATCCCCTTTTGAAAAGAGCTAGAGAGCAATAAAGATAAAGCAGTAAAAGAGATATAACACAAGATTTATAGTGGTTCGGGCAAACCTTCCCTACTCCACTCTTCCAAGCTCACACTCTGTTGTGACTTGGGTTCCACTATGTATTCCACGAATACACTTAGAGTCACCGCTCTCTTCTAGATTTCAGCTCTAGGGGGCATATACAACTAGAGCCACTTGCTCTCTTCTAGATTCTAGCTCTAGGGGGCATAAACAACTCACATGCAAAAGTAGGTGATGAGTCTCACTCCAATCACACCCTACTTTGCATATACTTGATCTTAGCTACCCAAGCTAAATCAAGATTTATACAACAAGACAATTATATAAATGAAACTACACTTTACAGATTTGTGTAGGCAGATTTAGCTCGAGGAAGAAGTTGTAGAAGCAGCTTTGGATGAATATTGTTGAAGGCGCTAGCAACTTGAAGCTTTCTTCTTCCTTAGAATTTATACGAACCACTCAGAAATGGAGAAAAGCAAATAGGATTCCTTTCTAGATCTTCTTTTCTCTCTTTGAACTTTGTAGAGTATATAGTAGTGTCTTGTAATGTTCTTGTCTCTTTTTCACGTTCATTTGAGGGTCCTTTTATAGAGGGAAGAAAATATGAACGTTATGGAGGTGGTTGGTGCGCAATAAATGAACTACAACGTTCGAAAATTTGACCGTTATACCCAAGTCGAAGATGGAGTCGACTTGGCTTGCGACTTGGCAACTCAAGTCGCATCTGGAGTCGACTTCGTATGCGACTCCAATTTTTCAATTTCCCAAGTCTCAGTTATAGCCGACTTGGTTTCAGACTTCGACTTAACCTGCGATTTGACTCTGGTTTTGCTGAAGCTGCTTTTGATCTTCAAGTTGTGTTCTTCTATCTTGGATTGGTTTGATTCTTACTTAGTTGATTCATGCATATTTGACTTATGTAGTCTTGATAGACATTGTTTGAATCATTCTTGTATCTTTGTCTTTGAGCTTGATAGACTTGATTTGATGTAGTTCATGAATCTTGACTATGAATTGGACTCATTTGATTTTTATCTTGATTCTTTGGACTTGATAAACCTGGTTTGAAGTCCTTCAGGCAATCATGCTTTGAGCTTGAATGTTATATTCTCTTGAATGGCTTGAAAAGCTGCATCTTTGAAATCTGAATTCCTCAAGTCGCAGATGGAGTCGACTTGGCCTGCGACTTCACCCAAGTCGCTCATGGAGTCGACTTGGCCTGCGACTTGGGCAGCTTTGTGCCCCAAAATCAGCGCTGGACACTATTTTGCATTTGAAGTCGATAGCGAGGTCGACTTCGTCGGCGACTTGGGAACCCAAGTCGTATGTGGAGTCGACTTGACCTGCGACTTCACTTGTGTCTTTTGAGGTTCTTTCTCAAGTCGATATTTGAGTCGACTTTGGGATCGACTTCATCCTAAGTCGAAGTCCAAGTCGACTTGAGGTTCGACTTGGCCACCTGAGTTCTTTAAATCACTTAACAAACTCATTAGTACTCAAAATATACTCAAGTTAGTCTTTGTTGATCATCAAAACTCAGTATTTGATTAATTTGTTTTGTTTTGAAACATTATTTCCAACACATTCAACTCAGTTTTCCAACCAATTTCCATTAACATTCACAACCCACTTGAATTCCAAGTCGGGTATACATGCACATCATAACTTATGCATTATACCATTCATTTCATCATATTTTTAATACCCATTTTTAAGGTATCATTCCCATATACCATAACACATTCATTTGTCATTCATTTGACATCATATAGAAGTTTATTACTTCCACTAATCATTTTTTTCACATATTTTCCACATTTCACACATTGTGCTCATTCTTAAGCACTTAGTTGATGTCTTAATCCTCAAACATTAATCTCAAAATTTGAGATTACCATTATTTATCTAAACAGGAACATCATCCATGTGTTTCATCATATTTTCATGCATTTTTTCATTTTAACAATTTACATAAATCATTCATCATTTATTCATGCTCATCTCTTCAGATTTGTCCATTTCATAACACATAATTCATGTGTTTCTTAAAATAATTCAAAACAGAAAATTGTGTCCTTAATCAGCATGATTAAACTCCTTAATTAACCTATAATTTTGGATTTAATTTCTGATTTATAATTCATTCATCTTAGGGTTCCAAAACAGCAACATTAGAACCCGTTTTTTTCACTATTTCAACGCCTGTTTTGATACTTAATTCAAAAAAGTTTTCTAATCCATAAATTTCAGAAATTAATCATTATTTTCTTAACCCAAATTTAGGGTATTAACATATATTTAAAATTCAGAATTCTTTTGCTTGCATAACAGCAACTTCCATACACATTTTGGGTACCCTTTACACCCCTCTTTGGACGTCCACATGTATGCCCCTAAAAATCAGATTTAGGGAAATCATCTCAACCCAATTTGAAAGTCCAACATACTCTAAATCTAGGGTTTTTTACCCTCTTAATCATCCATAAATCATTTGGGCTAATTCATATATCATTTTTAACACAAAAACATGGAAATCAGGTCATATAAGTAACCCTACTTCATATCCTTTTTAAAATTCATAACTTAAGCCCAAATCAACATATGTAATTCATTAAATCATGAATCATCATGTAATCATAATTAATCATCAAAAAAGCAACATCATATAAGGGTTTAAGGAAATTTCATTCATGATTATCAACCCGTTTTCAACAGTAATCACCATTTTCAACCTCCTGAACCCATGCTTCCATTCTTTTCATTCAAACCTTAGTCAATACCCTAATCAAGGGCATCATGAATAATACCTTAAGGGTTCAATATGAATCAAATTCATGACTCAAAAGTAGAGGTGAAAAACTTAAGATTAAAGCACTCAAATTATAGGGTATACTTACATGAATTGAGTCATACTTGAACTCCAGTTTACTAACTTGAATCCTTCTTATTTCTTCCCTTTTTCCTTCTCTTTTTCTCCTTTTTTTCTTGCTTTACTTGCTGCTGGAATGTGGGGTCGTACACAGCTGGAGTTAGGGGCTTTTGCCCCTTGAAAATTTTCTCTCTCAACCCTTTACACTTGTGGATGTGCACTACATATATGGATGGATTTTTCCAGCCTTGTGGGCCCCATTTGCCACATCATTTAGCACGTAATTAAATAAGTATTTATCCCCTTTAACGACATGGAAAAATATGGTCCATTTAAATTAGATAATTATCTTAAAAAATTATCTAAAATCCATATCATTAATGGACATTAAGTTGTCCACACTTCAACGTCAATTGCATGAGCTTTGATTCCATTTTTCACAACGAATTTTTCTTTAATTAATGGGTAATTAACCACCCTAGCCACTAGCATACTTAGGGGTCCATTTAACATATTTAAAAATTCACAAAAATCCAAGAATCCAGCCTTGGACGTCCACATCAATTCATGCTCCACTTTCTGTCCACTTGATTCAACGTCCATATGCAGCTGGCTTTTGCAATTTTTTTCACAAAATTGTAGCTTTAATTAATTGTCACTTAATTACCCTAGTAATTAGCTTTATTATTTGTCCATTTAGCCTTTAAAAAAATCATAAAAAATTCCAAACAGCAGCTTGACCGTGCACCTCTCTTGGCTTCCATGTTGCTATCCACTTGATGGGGTCCATTTATCATTGACTTTTTGCCCTTTTTTTGGCACAAAATCAACCTCCAATCACGTCCACATCTTACCCTATCTTCCTAGGTCATTTAAATACACATTTTTCATTTTTTAAAAATTAAAAATTCCATGTAATAGCTCCTTTAGCCGTCCATATGTGGTCCACCTTCACTACCTAACTTGAGCTAGCTCATTCACCTTTAAATCATGTCATTAATCACTGAATTTTATCATGAATTTTGTCATTTTAAATAATTCATAAAATCCATGTGTCATTATCTCCTTTTGACACCTCATTTATGTCATTAATTATTTAATTAATGACTTTGACTTTAACATAAATACAAACTTACTTTTTGGTGCACGAAAGTTAATGGTTCTCATCCCTTTTTTGTGCAAACATAATCCCATCATAATTAGCTTGATCCAAGCCTCTCATTGCATTGATCTCATAATTTTAACCGTCCACTTCAAATTTCATCTCAATCCGACTTTTCTAGCTCAAGTTATGATCATTTGACATCATCTTTGGATTTTGATGGTGATGATCGATTTTAAACCTTAATTTCATCAATATTTTTGTAATCCAATATTTTCATATGATTAAGCACAAAATTAGGTGCTTACCTTTCAATTTTCATCTTAATCCGCCTGGCGTCAAATTATGGATTTTCTCGCATTTGCTACCTTAAATCCATAATTATCAACATAATCTCCATTAATTAAACCATAATATATGAGGTAATTATCCTCAATATATTCACATTTCCTAATATTCATTAATCCTCTTTAATCACATTGTCCCTTATCGGCTTATATTGATCATTCATAATCACTCGCCCTAATTGTAATAAATCATCAATATTGCTTAGGAAAATCATTCATAATTCATCTAAATCATACATGATTCATATGTATATGCCAAATGCATATACATAAGCCTTACTTGGGTTCGGGTATCACATAAGGGATATATGCATTTGAAGTTGATGTGAATAAATGAAATGTTATTTTCATTTATCTAGGCAAAGGCAAAGAAAAGGATAGAAGAAAGGGATTATGGCGATCTCAGGTAAGCAAGCAAACTTTTCAAATTATTGATTTCTTTCTATGTGTTGAAGTGATTTAAGATATTATGCCAATGCTTTATAGAATGTTTTATAAATGGGCAAGCACAAGTTTTGAAAATGACGGCTTTAATAAAAAGTCGTAAGTTTTGGAAAAAGATGGCTTTAATGAAAAGCCTTAAGGTTTACTTCATGGGAAGCAAGCGACACTTCTCCATGATGATTATTTTAAAGGATTTTATGTTTTATGCCGATGGTTTTTAAGAATTTTCTTTCAAGTAAGCAAGTTATTTATGATATTGTTTCAAAAGTATTTTATAAGAAAAAAGAAATTTTGCCCTTTTTCACAAAGCAGCAAATGTAAATAAGTTTTGAATTTACACTTATGATATTTTAAGATAAATAATTATGTTTATGAAAGAGAAAGAAAAAGAAATTTAATTTATGGAAAAAGATTAATTTTTTCTATGTTATGATAATTAAATACAAACGATGATTTGGACAGAGTCCATACATTTTGAAATGATATTCGAAAAGTTTTGATTTCCTTTAAATAAGGAAATCTATGATGAAAATGTCTTCAAAAATGTTTATACGAATGTTGTTGAATGGGATTTAGGGATGACCAACCTAATAAGTTGATTTTATAAATGATTTGATTTCGGGTTGCTAAATGGCATGCAAAAGACTATGCAATCCCCCTTTATGTAAAAATGGTATAATAGATATGTGGACAATAATTTAATCATCAGGGTGGTTAAAAAGGGGATAGTATAATTGCATAACTTTTGTGAGCAAAAGGGCCTGAAATGGAAAATAAGAAAATATTAAGAAAATACATGGTTTATTTTTGAAAATCCAAAAGTTTTGGAGTTAGTTTATAAGGGTTTTAAGGTGTATGGTTTTTCAAACGTTTCAAATGTTTATCAAAATGGTTTTAAAAGAATTTAAGGAAGGTCATCCTAAAACTGAATTTCAAATGATAACTTGTTTAAAGTGGGTTCGCTCGCTTTACAAGTTGACACAGATTGTGGTCTGTGATGTGTTTTTTAAAACAATTTTTTTAAAAAGATATAGACTTCGGTTTATGATGTTTTGTGAGTATGGATGCAGGCTGCGGTCTGTGATCCTAGTTTAAAAGGTCATGGGTTGCGGTCTATGATATTTTAAACCAAATGGACTGCGGTCTGTTAGGATGATGTATGGTGCACCAGTACAAGGAATAGGTCGGGGCCCACTCTACAAATGGCCAAGTCGCTAAGGGATGGCAGGAGGCCAGCGACGCCCTCCTTGAGATGGGAACAAGATGAAGAAAACAGCCGCCTAGTTAGTATGTTGTTAAGGATTCTCTTCCAAAAGGTAGAGTGATCACTTGCTAAGTGTCACTACTGGATGGAGAGAAATACATTTGCTTATGTTTTACTTTTGAAAAGCCCAAGTATTGGGACACGAAAGTATATTTTTTTGAAAGTTATCCTAAAGGGATTTTTATGAAATGATTACCCTAAAAAATGGGATGTTTTACACAAAAGTGTAATTAACAGGAATGAAAGGAAACATTTTTAAGCAAATGCATTTATGAAAATGAATTATGTATTTTATATGCCTTATTTGTTATAAACAAACCCTAAGACGGGGATTATGGAAAGGATTTTTGTGAAACTTGGTTTTTAACATAAGAATGTCCATTTCCAAAGGATTTAAATGGTAAATGTTTATTGACATGAGAATGTCCAATGCTTAAGTATTTTAAAGGAATGTGTTTTAGGACATACGAATGTCCATTGTTAAGAAGTTATGTTAAAAATGTTTTGAGACATAAAATGTCTCTTGGCTAAAGGAGTTTAAGATGAAAAATATTTTTGGACATAGAAATGTCCTTTGTCGAGAAAGGCTTATGTGTATGATGTTTTTAGGACATGATAATGTCCTTCTCTAAAAAGGAGTTATGAAGAAAATATTTTGGACATAAAACATCCACTAAGGAAAGATGATTTTATGTAAATGTCTTTGAATATTAGAAATGTTCATATAAGACTAAAGGAAATTAATTAAAGAGGGTAAAACGTATATGTTTTGCCTTAACAAGCCCAGACGTGGCTTGTAAATGATTTTAAGAATGAATGTTTTATGAAAGTGTTGAAGGACATCAAACTGTCCTCATGAACAAATGATTTTATGACAATGTTGTCAGGACATATAATTTTCCTTAAGTAAAAAGGTGTTTAAGATGTTTAAGGAAAAGATTTTAAAGGAAGCTGTGGAACCCTGACCGTATATGCGTTGTTTTGACCGTATACGCGTCATTTCGACACTTGTAATTTTGAAGATTATTTTATGAATAAATAAAGATTCATGAACCTTATTGATGGACATGTGTATTTGAGGTTGAAATAATGCAATTGGGAATTTAACCCCGTAAATAGTGCACGTGAATAGTAAACGTGAATAGTAAACAGGGGTTAAGATATATGATTAAGAGTTAATCACTTGGATTAACTTAATCATAAAAAACAAAATAGAGATTTAATCATTACAAGACAAAATAGCAATTCTTTCGGATATTTTAATCAAAATTCGGATTTATATGGAAAAATAGAAAAAAATTCATAAGTTGCAATCCGAAAGTCGGAATTCGATGAAATTTTTTATGGATGGTTAAAAATTCATAATGGACATGATGAATGGATTAAGATGTGATGAAAATCACAAATCAAAGGTCAAGATTAAACGTCAAATGAAAAAATCAAAAAGTATCATTACTTTAATTAAATGCTACTTTTGACTTTTTACAAAAATTAAATAATAAAAAATAAAAAAATTAAATGAAATGCAGCAATAGCAGGGGGCGTGAGCAGGGGTATTGATGGCCATTTGACTTTGATCAATGGTTCAAATTCATCCAAATCACAAATCAAGGGTTTAGATTTAATTAGCTTAAAATTAATTAAATAAAAAAATAAAAAAATAGGAAAAATAGGCCTGCAAAATAGGGCAGCTGGAGCAGGGTAGGGAGGCTGCACAAGGCTCTAAGCACCTTTAGGAAATTAGAAAAAAACACATTTGCAATTTTACACCCTAAGCTAGAGGGGGTAAATTGCAAATTCATGAAAAATGGACCATCCCAGCTCAAAAATCACTTGAGCAACTTCATTTCCCATCCCCACACGTTTTAGCCTTAAGGAAAGAGGAGAATCGAAGGTTGGAGTGAGAAAAGGCGAGTTGAAGAGGCATAACTTCGCTTGAGGTAAGTGGATTCCCCTCAAACTTGTTTTGAATGTTAGATGAAGTAAAACCATACTTAGATAATATCCAAGCATGAGAAAATAAGTATAGATATAATGTTTAAATGGAATTATGCCAAAACATCAAAAATTTGGAGCGAATATAGGGTATTCGGCAAGATAGCATATGATATGTGAAAATAATGCTCCAAAATTGATAAATAATGATTTGGGATGTATGATTATGATAAATATGATGTTTGAATAATGATATATTAATTTCATGATTTTTGGAATTAAGGATTATGCTTAAGTGAATTTATGTTAATTTTTAGTATATGGAGGAAATGATTTTTTTGGCCAAGTAAATGATGATAAATTCAAAATGTATGGAATGTACAATGATATACTAGGCATAAGGTATGTCATGGTATTTTTTATTTTTGGAAAACATATCAATTTTTGCTTTATGAAATTTATTTAAGGTTGGCCATACCTATAACTGCTTTACATGAACTGAAGTTCGTTTTGTGAAATTATTTATTAAATGATTTTTATGAAATTGTTTATGATTTGCAAATATCATGCCGGCATGTGTATGAGAATGAGCATGTGCACGAGGAATAGGCCTTAGTCGAGGTAGTAAGCGGACTAGATGTCCCCCTCGCTATTGCCAAGTCGCTTAATAGGCCCAGGCCGGCGGCGACCTCCCTGAAATGAGAGCATGTATGGGATGGGCGCCTAGCTAGCGTTGCATCCAAAGGAATGTCATGAATGCTATGTATGCATCGCATTTGCATTTTATGAAATGCATGAAAATGATTGAAAAATTATGTATAGCTTGCTTACTGAGTATTATTACTCACCCATGCTTTTTCAACAACAGATAGGAAATGATGATGAAGGCAGCATGCCAAATGTTATGTATAAATGATGTTTACGTAAACTTTATGTAAGTCAACGATGATAATTTTGAGATGGAAAGAAATATTTTTGTTGTATGAAACAGTTTTGGTTTATAACTGTGATATGTGAAATATATTTCATGTTAGATAAATGATGGGAATTTTCCATGTATTGAGGAAAAAAAAAAATCCTGCCGTGTGATCAGGGCAACAATCCTAAGTCACGTTTACCAATCAAAACGATCCCGGAGTAAGGCTTCTAGGCACCTCGGTTTGGGGCGCCACAGAAGTTGGTATCTGAGCAAGGATTGGTAAATAGGCGGGAGAAGGAGAAAATAAATGATGTTGAAAGGATAAGTTTGATACCACAGAAGTTGGTATCAGAGCATGAATTGGTAAATAGGCAGAAAAGGAAAGAAATGACTAAGCTAGAATACATGAAATTATGATTATGACTGATTTATTTATTATTAATGAATATTGATGTTATACTAATAAATGTTTCATGAAGTTGAAAATGCCGCTCACTAGAGCTAAAGCAAGGGCCAACAAAGGAAAGGCTCTAATGGAGGAATCTGTTGATCAAGCAAGGGGCGAAGCCAACAAAAGAACGTATAGGGCAGAATCCGAGGAACAATCCTCTAGGACCCGCCCACGTCACGAGGAAAGCCCAAGACCTCAAGCAGAGGTCAACGTAGAAGAAATAATTGTTGCGGCTATCAAAAAAGCTATGCAGCAATGGACAGCCCAGACTGCTTGGTTATTGCAAGAAATGAGGAACCAGCAAGCCCCACCATCAAGAGGAGATGGGGAAAGACCAGGGCCCTCGGCCAATCCCGGCACGTCAAGGGGAGTGGAGGATAGTCTCCTTGAGGCCGACAGAAAGGCTATCAATGCCTTTCTTGCCCAGAGACCGCCCAAGTTTGCAGGGGAACCGGACCCCCTCATTGCAGAGCAATGGATTACGGAAATTAAGAAATTATTTAGAATATCGCCCTGCAATGATCAGCAAAAAGTGTTATGCGCTACCCACCTGCTGATAAAAGATGCTTATGAATAGTGGGAAACGCTAACGGTCACTATGCCACATCCAGAGCAAGTTTCGTGGCATGAGTTTTTGGAGGAATTCAATAAAGAATATCTCCCTGTAGGGCTATAGAGCCAGAGGGTGATAGAATTCGAAAAGCTTTACCAAGGCAGGATGACAGTCACAGAATATGCTACAAAATTCAATGCCTTGGTAAGATATGTTCCATGGATCGCCAATGTGCCGGAAAATAAGGCACAAAGGTTCCAGAGGGGATTGAGACCCCAGCTAAGAGAGGGGTTAGCCCCATTATTAATAAAGGACCATGCCTCTAGCATTGAGAGGGCTAGGGCATTGGAGATGGAGTCTATGAGGACTCAGGAGCTTAGGCAAGCTCAAAAATAATTTTTTTCAACCTCTAAGGAAGGTGAGGCTAATAAAGGAAAAAGGGAAATCGCCGAGAGAAAGAAGATCGGCGACAAGACACAGAGTACCCTGACTTGCAGAACTTGCCAAAAACGCCATTCAGGCGAATGTTTACAAGGAACGGGGAAATGCTACAAGTGTGGACAAACGGGTCATGTGGCTCGGGACTGCGAGACCAATGAAGCTAAAATCATTAAATGCTTCAACTGTGGACAAGTCGGACACATTTCGCCCAATTGTCCGAATAAGCCACAAGGAGCACAAGCTCGAGGGAGGCCGGCCTAGCAAAAAGTCCCCGTCATCGCTAATCGACCCGGTACTGTTACCAACCCAGTGCGTGTCCAAGCCCTCACCCAAACAGAATCACAAGAGATGGAGGAAAAAGTGATTACAGGTATGATTTACATTTTGGGAAATTCTGCAGTAGCTTTATTTGATTCTGGAGCTACGCATTCATTTATATCATACCAATTTGTAATCGCACACGCACTTCGGGTAGAGGAAACCAATAGTACTATACATGTAGAATCCCCAGTATATAAATTGGCAAGTATAAATCAAATCTGCAAAGCATGTCCTATCAGGATAGGAACAAAAATATTGGAAGCTGATCTAATCCTATTACCCATGACAGAGTTTGATGTCATATTAGGGATGGATTGGCTAAGTCAATGGGGTGCGACAATTGATTGTAGAAATAAAAAGGTGCAATTTGAAGCACCAAAAGATGAAATAGTGTGGCGCCCCAAACCGAGGTGCCTAGAAACCTTACTCCGGGATCGTTTTGATTGGTAAACGTGACTCAGGATTGTTGCCCTGATCACACGGCAGGATTTTTTTATTTATCATTAATACATGGTAAATTTCCATCATTCATCTAACATGAAATATATTTCATATATCACAGTCAAAACTGTTCCATAAAACAAAAATATTCATTTCCATCTCAAAATTATCATATTTGTCTTTACATAAAATTTACATATACAATATTTCATCAAAACTACATGTCATTTTACATGTTGCCTTCATCATCTTTTCCTGTCCGTTGTTGAAAAAGCATGGGTGAGTAATAATACTCAGTAAGCAAGCTATACATAATTTTTCAATCATTTTCATGCATTTCATAAAATGCAAATGCAATGCATACATAGCATTCATGACATTCCTTTGGATGCGACGCTAGCTAGGCGCCCATCCCATACATGCTCCCATTTCAGGGAGGTCGCCGCCGGCCTGGGCCTATTAAGCGACTTGGCAATAGCGAGGGGGACATCCGGTCCGCTTACTACCTCGACTAAGGCCTATTCCTCGTGCACATGCTCATTCTCATACACATGCCGACATGATATTTGCAAATCATAAACAATTTCATAAAAAGCATTTAATAAATAATTTCACAAAACGAACTTCAGTTCATGTAAAGAAGTTATAGGTATGGCCAACCTTAAATAAATTTCATAAAGCAACTTGCAAACAATTTCAAGCATTTTGGAAATAATTTTCAAAACACATAACTTGCTTACCTTTTTAGGAGGTGTCTTCGACCTTCTCTTTTCCTTTTCCTATTCAAGGAGAAATGATATTTTCATTTCTTCTATTCAAACTGCTTCCCATGCATGCTCTATATTATTATCTCTTTATGTGGATATATATTTTTTTATCCATAGGTTCTTCAAAATTTTCATCATCATATTTAAATATTAATCTCAAATTTTCTTCCAAATCACGCTGTTTACTACAGCAAATCACTGTAGCAATCAGTGTATCAAATCACTGTTCATCCGAGTTACTGTTCACAAAGACGTAGTTACTGTTCATGTGTTCCAAAAATTGATATTTTTTCCAAAAATAAAAAATACCATGACATACCTTATGCCTAGTATATCATTGGAAATTTCATACATTTTGAATTTATCATCATTTATTTGGCCAAAAAAATCATTTTCTCCATATAGTAAAAATTAACATAAATTCACTTAAGCAAAATCCTTAATCCCAAAAATCACGAAATTAATATATCATTATTCTAACATCATATTTATCATAATAATACATCCTAAGTCATCATGTATCAATTTTGGAGAATTATTTTCACATATCAATGCTATTTTCCCAAATACCCTATCTTTGCTCCAAATTTTTGATTTTTTGGCATAATTATATTTAAACATTATATCTATACTTATTTTCTCATGCTTGGAGATTATCTAAGCATGGTTTTACTTCATCTAACATTCAAAACAAGTTTGAGGGGAATCCATTTACCTCAAGCGAAGTTATGCCTCTTCAACTCGCCTTTTCTCACTCCAACCTTCGATTCTCCTCTTTCCTTAAGGCTAAAACGTGTGGGGATGGGAAATGAAATTGCTCAAGTGAATGTTTTTAGCTAGGATGGTTGTGAATTCGTTCATGGGCTGCTCCTCTATTTATAGGGGTCCATTCTTCATAAATTTGAAATTTACCCCCTCTAGCTTAGGGTGTAAAATTGCATAGGTGTTTTTTTGTAATTTCCCAAAGGTGCTTAGAGCCTTGTGCAGCCTCCCTACCCTGATCCAGATGCCCTATTTTGCAGGCCTATTTTTCCTATTTTTTATTTTTTTTTATTTAATTAATTTTAAGCTAATTAAATCTAAACCCTTGATTTGTGATTTGGATGAATTTGAACCATTGATCAAAGTCAAATGGCCATAAATAGCCCTGCTCACGCCCCCTTCTATTGCTGCATTTCATTTATTTTTTTTATTTTTTTTTATTTAATTTTTGTAAAAAGTCAAAAGTAGCATTTAATTAAAGTAATGCTACTTTTTTATTTTCATTTGACGTTTAATCTTGACCTTTGATTTGTGATTTTTTATCACATATTAATCCATTCATGATGTTCATCATAAATTTTTAACCATCCATAAAAAATTTCATCGAATTTCGACGCCCGGATTGCAATTTATGAATTTTTTTCTATTTTTCCATATAAATCCGAATTTTGATTAAAATATCCAAAATAATTGCTATTTTGTCTTGTAGTGATTAAATCTCTATTTTGTCTTTTATGATTAAGTTAATCCAAGTGATTAACTCTTAATCATATATCTTAACCCCTGTTAACTATTCACGTGCACTATTTACGGGGTTAAATTCCCAATTGCATTATTTCAACCTCAAATACACATGTCCATCAATAAGGTTCATGAATCTTTATTTATTCATAAAATAATTTTCAAATTTACAAGTGTCGAAATGACGCGTATACGGTCAAAACAACGTGTATACGGTCAGGGCTCCACAATTCTCTCCCCCTTACAATAGGTTTCGTCCCGAAACCTATCTTTCTTCGAATAATTGAGGGTACTTTCTTTCAACTTCTTCCCGTAACTCCCATGTGGCTTCGGATTCTGAATATCGATTCCATTGAATCTTTACATACTCAATTTCTCTGTTTCGAAGCTTCTTGATCTTGAAATCCAGTGTCTTGATTGGCCTCTCCTCATAGTTCAAGTGTTCTTGTATTGGCAAATTTTCCGCTATCAACACATGGGTTGGATCGGAAACATATTTCCTGAGCATGGAGATGTGAAACACATTGTGGATGGCACTGAGGGCTGGTGGCAGAGCTATTCTATAGGCTAGATTGCCTATCTTTTCCAAAACTTCAAAGGGCCCAACATATCTTGGGTTTAATTTTTCCCTCCTTCCAAACCGGATGACTCCTTTGAATGGTGTTACCTTAACAAATACGTGATCCCCAACTTGGATATTTAAATCCCTACTTTTGCAATCGGTGTAACTCTTTTGCCTACTCTGAGCTGTGAGTATACACTGGCGAATCACTTGAACTTTTTCTGCCATTCTTTTTGAGAGGTCTGGAGCCAATTTTCTTTCTCCCACTTCATCCTAGTTTAGAGGAGTTCTGCATTTTCGTCCATATAAAGCTTCAAATGGGGCCATTTGAATACTTGCTTGATAACTGTTGTTATAAGCAAATTCTGCCATAGCCAAATATTCATCCCATGATCCTCCAAATTCTACTGTGCACATTCTCAGCATATCCTCTACTATTTGATTTACCCTTTCTGTCTATCCATCAGTTTGAGGATGAAATGCTGTGCTGAATTTCAGCTGCGTACCTAAGGTTTGATGTAAACTTTTCCAAAATCGAGAAGTAAAACTGGAATCTCGATCGGAAACTATTGACTTAGGTACTCCATGTAGTCTCACTATCTCCTTATAATAAATTTTAGCCAGTCGCTCAGCAGTAAAATTTTTCTTGATGTCTAGGAAATGAGCTACTTTTGATAATCTATCTACTATGACCCATATAGCATCATTTCCATTATGGGTTCTTGGCAACCTTTCGATAAAATCCATAGTAATATCATCCCATTTCCATTCTGGAATTTCTAGCAACTGTAATTTTCCAAGGGTTCTTTGATGATCAACCTTAACCCTTTGACATGTTAGGCACTTAGCCACATATTCAGCAATTTCTCTCTTCATATTATTCCACCAATACACCTTTTTGATGTCTTGATACATCTTGGTGCTGCCTGGATGCACTGAAAATGGAGAGAAATGTGCTTCTTTCAATATCTGTTCCTTTACTTCCTCTTGATTGGGTATACATAGGCGACCCCTATATCTATACATCCCATGTTCATCTTGTATGTATTTACTGGGATTTTTCTAAATCATTTTCTCCACATAATTCTTGAAATCCCCATTTTCTTGTTGAGTCATTTTAATTTGCTCAAATAATTCGACTGGATTTGTATTTGAGACAATCTAACTTGTACCCCAGGTGGGATTACAATTAGCTCTAATTGTCTCAATTCTTATAGTAGCCCTTCTTCCTTTGTGATGAGATGAGCTAAGCTAACATTTCTACTTAGCGCATCGGCTACTATATTGGCTTTGCCTGGATGATATAAAATATCGAGGTCATAATTCTTTAGTAACTCGAGCCATCTTCTCTGCCTCATATTTAACTCTTTTTGAGTAAAAATGTACTTGAGGCTCTTATGATCAGTATAGACCTCACATTTAACTCCATATAAATAATGTCTCCAAATTTTCAAGGCAAAGACTACTGCTGCCAATTCTAAATCATGGGTTGGATAATTTACCTCATTTGGCTTGAGTTTCCGGGACGCGTATGATATGACGTTTCCATTTTGCATCAGTACACATCCTAATCCTTTCTTTGAGGCATCACTATAGATTACAAACCCTTCCTTCTCCGTAGGTAGTGTTAGAATTGGAGCTTTTACCAGTCTTTTCTTTAATTCCTGGAAGCTATTCTCACATTCCTGTGTCCATTCATACCTAATTCCTTTCCTTGTCAGCTTTGTGAGTGGAGATGACAATTGTGAGAATCCTTCCACAAATCTTCTGTAGTAGCCAGCTAACCCTAGGAAACTTCTTATTCCGTGATATTTGTTGTTTGTGGCCACTTTGTTATTGCCTCAATCTTTTGAGGATCTACTTGTACTCCTTTCTCGGATATAATGTGGCCGAGAAAGGCTACCTGTTTCAACCAAAACTCACATTTTTTGAATTTAGCATATAATTTCTCCCTTCGAAGAATTTCCAACACTATCCTTAAATGCTTCTCATGTTCTTCTTCTGTCTTTGAATAAATCAATATATCATCAATGAATACCACCACAAATAGATCCAAAAATTCTCGAAAAATTCTGTTCATCATATCCATAAACACAGCTGGAGCATTCGTTAGTCCAAATGGCATGACTAAGAATTCATAATGCCCATATCTTGTTCTGTATGTTGTTTTATGGATGTCTTTTGGACATATCCTCAACTGGTGGTAACCCGACTGTAAATCAATTTTTGAAAATGTAGAAGCTCCTTTTAACTGATCAAAAAGATCATCTATTCTTGGGAGTGGGTACTTATTTTTTACTGTTACTTTGTTCAATTCTCTGTAATCAATACAGAGTCTCAAACTCTCATCCTTTTTCCTTACAAATAATACTGGAGCTCCTTAAGGTGATGCAATGGGTCTAATAAACCTCTTATCTAATAAATCTTGAATTTGTACTTTCAACTCAGCCAATTCGGCTGGTGCCATCCTATATGGGGCCTTAGATATTGGGGCTGTTCCTGGAATAATTTCTATCTCCATATCCATCTCTCTTTCTGGTGGTAAATTACATAGCTCTTTTGGAAAAATATCTGGAAATTCCTTTACCACTGGAATTTGTTCCATAGGTACCTCATCTCTTATTGTGTTTATAGAGACCAGATAAGCTGTACATTGTTGCCGTATCAGCTTAACTGCTTTCATAGCTGATACCATCCTTATTATATTTTCTGGCTGTCTTATTTTACTGATCTCTATTTCATCTTTTGGTGCTTCAAATTGCACCTTTTTATTTCGACAATCAATTGTTGCACCCCATTGACTTAGCCAATCCATCCCTAGTATGACTTCAAACTCTGTCATGGGTAATAGGATGAGATCAGCTTCCAATATTTTTGTTCCTATCCTGATAGGACATGCTTTGTAGATTTGACTGGGGATTCTACATGTATAGTACTACTGGTTTCCTCTACCCGAAGTGCGTGTGTGATTACGAATTGGTATGATATAAATGAATGCGTAGCTCCAGAATCAAATAAAGCTACTGCGGAATTTCCCAAAATGTAAATCATACCTGTAATCACTTTTTCCTCCATCTCTTGTGACTCCGTTCGGGTGAGGGCTTGGACACGCATTGGGTTGGCAGCAGTACCGGGTCGATTAGCGATGGCGGGGACTTTTTGTTGGGCCGGCCTCCCTCAAGCTTGTGCTCCTTGTGGCTTATTCGGACAATTGGGCGAAATGTGTCCGACTTGACCACAGTTGAAGCACTTTATTATCTTGGCTTCATCGGTCCCGCAGTCCCGGGCCACATGACCCGCTTGGCCATATTTGTAGCATTTCCCCGTTCCTTGTAAACATTCGCCTGAATGTCGTTTGTGGCAAGTTCTGCAAGCCAGGGTGCTCTGTGTCTTGTCGTCGATCTTCTTTCTCTCGGCGATTCCCCTTTTTCCTTTATTAGCCTCACCTTCCTTGGAGGCTGAAAAGAATTATTTTTTATCTTGCCTAAGCTCCTGAGTCCTCATAGACTCCATCTCCAATGCCCTAGCCCTCTCAATGCTAGAGGCATAGTCCTTTATTAATAATGGGGCTAACCCCTCTCTTAGCTGGGGTCTCAATCCCCTCTGGAACCTTTGTGCCTTGTTTTCCGGCACACTGGCTATCCACGGCACATATCTTACCAAGGCATTGAACTTTGTGGCATACTCTGTAACTGTCATCCTACCTTGGTAAAGTTTCTCAAATTCTATCACCCTCTGGCTCTGCAGCCCTACAGGGAGATATTCTTTATTAAATTCCTCCAAAAATTCCTGCCATGTAACTTGCTCCGGATGTGGCATTGTGACCATCAGCGTTTCCCACCATTCATAAGCGTATTTTACCAGAAGGTGGGTAGCGCACAGCACTTTCTGCTGATCATTACAGGGCGATATCCTGAATAATTTTCTAATCTCTGTAATCCATTGCTTTGCAATGAGGGGGTCCGGTTCCCATGCAAACTTTGGCGGCCGTTGGGTAAGAAAGGCATTGATAGCCTTTCTGTCGGCCTCAAGGAGACTATCCTCCACTCCCCTTGACGTGTCGGGATGGGCCGAGGGCCCTGGTCTTTCCCCATCTCCTCTTGATGGTGGGGCTTGCTGGTTCCTCATTTCTTGCAATAACCCAGCAGTCTTGGCTGTCCATTGCTGCATAGCTTTTTCTATAGCCGCAACAATTCTTTTTTCTACGTTGACCTCTGCTTGAGGTCTTGGGCTTTCCTCTCGCCGTGGGCGGGTTTTAGAGGATTGCTCCTCAGATTCAGTCCTATAAGTTCTTTTACAGGCTCCGCCCCTTGTTTGATCAACCGATTCTTCTATTGGGGCCTTTCCTTTGTTGGCTCTCGCTCTAGCTCTGTTGAGCGGCATTTTCAACATCATGAAACATTTATTAGTATAACATCAATATTCATCAATAATAAATACATCAATCATAATCATGATTTCATGTATTCTAGCTTAGTCATTTCTTTTCTTTTCTGCCTATTTACCAATCCATGCTCTGATACCAACTTCTGTGGTATCAAACTTATCCTTTCAACTGTTGGAAACAATGTTCAAAATAATCTAAATTGACCAAAGCCTGAGTTTTGATGATTAACAAGAACTTATTTGAGTATATAAAGAGTACTAACATGTTTGACCAATGTTTAAGGAAAGCAAAGAAGTCAAGTCGATCTCCAAGTCGACTTGGACTTCGACTTGGGTGAAGTCGATCCCGAAGTCGACTCAAATATCGACTTGAGAATGAATCCCAAAAGGCAACAGGTGAAGTCGCAGGTCAAGTCGACTCCACTTGCGACTTGGGAAGTCAAGTCGCAGACGAAGTCGACTCCAGCATCGACTTGGAGTATCCAGAGCTGAAAAATGGAAACGAACATAACGAAGTCGCAAACGAAGTCGACTCCAGGTGCGACTTGGGTGAAGTCGCAGGCCAGGTCGACTCCATCCACGACTTGAAATGTTCAAACTTTCAAAGATACAGTTTTAAAGATATTCAAGAGGATTTATCATTCAAGTTCAAGGAATCAAGATGAAAAACAAATGAGTCAATTTCAAAGTTAAGAATCATGTTCTACATTCAAATCAAGTCTATCAAGCTCAAAGCCAATCTTCAAGCTAGCTTCCAAATGAAGTAAAATCCAAGTCATGAAGACCAAGTGAGTCCAAAGCAAAGCAAGGAACATACATATATTTTGCAAGAACTCAAAGCTATCAAATGATTTGCAAGACTCAAGACATTTCAAGAAGATCAAGGCGTTTCTGCAATAGACCAAGCCAAGTCGCAACCCAAGTCGACTTCAGGATCGACTTGAGTTGAAGTCTGAAAGCCAAGTCGACCCAAGTCTCAGACTTGAGTTTCTGAAGAACCCAAGTCGCAGGCCAAGTCGACTCCATGTACGACTTGGAAGCCAAGTCGCAGGCCAAGTCGACTTCATCTTCGACTTGGAGTATAACGGTCAAATTTTTGACCGTTGGAGTTCATTTATTGCACGCCAACTACTTCTACAACGTTCATATTTTCCTCAATCTATAAAAGGACATTCAAATGAACGTGAGAAATAGAAGAGACACTACTCTAAAGATCAAAGAGAGAAAAGAAGTACAAGAAAGACTTTCAAATACTTTCTCTCCATATTTGAGTGTTTCAAAGGAAGAAAGAGCCTCAAACTGCAAGTTGCTTCAACAATCATCATTCAAGCTACTCTTGATTTCTTCCTCGAGCTCAAAACTGCCTACACAAATCTGTAAAGTGTAGTTTTTATTCATTTCTTTATTTGGTTGTATAAATCTTGATTTAGCTTGGATAGCTAAGATCAAGTGTATGCAAAGTAGGGTGTGATTGGAGTGAGACTCATCACCTACTTGTGCAAGTGATTGTATATGCCCCCTAGAGCTTTGAATCTAGAAGAGAGCAAGTGGCTCTAGTTGTATATGCCCCCTAGAGCTTTGAATCTAGAAGAGAGCAAGTGGCTCTAGTTGTGTATGCCCCCTAGAGCTTTGAATCTAGAAGAGAGCGGTGACTCTAAGTGTATTCGTGGAATACATAGTGGAACCCAAGTCACAACGGAGTGTGAGCTTGGAAGAGTGGAGTAGGGAAGGTTTGCCCGAACCACTATAAATCTTGTGTTCTACTGCTTTATCTTATTTGCTCTCCATTTGCTTAAAAAGGGGATTAACTTGTTCAAGGGGTTAAGATATTTGAAATTATCAAAGAAATTTTAAAGAACCCAATTCACCCCTCCCCTCTTGGGTTTAGCCATCAACTCGGGACCAACAAGTGGTATCAGAGCAGGTCTTTGAGTTTATCAAAGAGATCTTATTGAAATGGCATCCCAATCTACTTCCGTTCCCGCATTTGCTGAAGGCCAATCCTTTACAAGGCCACCGTTGTTTGATGGGAACAATTTTGGATATTGGAAGCTTCGTATGAAGCAACTCATCATGGCTACCGATATGGACTCTTGGATTGCTATCCAAGATGGAGTAATACTGCCTACCGATGAACGAGCTTCCAAATGGACCGATGAGGAAGTAAGAATAGTGAAGAGCAATGCCAAAGCTATGAACTCCTTATTTTGTGCTCTCACTGCTTCCGAGTATGATAGAGTATCCTCTTGCTTAACCGCCAAAGAGATATGGGATACACTAATCTCTATCTACGAAGGAACTTCTCAAGTCCAAGGGACGAGAAGGAATATTTTGATTGGAGAACTAGAGAACTTTAGAATGCTAGAAACAGAAAATATTTCTGAAATGTTTGCTAGATTCTCTAAGATTACTAATGCTTTAAAAGGTCTTGGAAAAGCAATATCTGAATCTGAGCAGGTCATGAAGATTTTAAGAGCTCTACCCGAATCATGGACTCCAAAGATCACTGCAATTGAAGAAGCCAAAGACCTCAACACGCTGAAGCTTGAAAACTTAATTAGCTCACTTATGTCACATGAGCTAATTAAGAAAAGGAATGAAGATCAACACAGGGGCAAAAGAGCAATTGCCTTAAAAGCCGCACAAGACACCGATGACACATCTTCTTCTCAAAATGACGACGAGATTGCTCTACTCACAAAACGATTCAGAAAATTTGTGAGGAAAGGCAAAAATTTCAGAAGCTTCAAAGAAAGAACTCCCCAAGAGAAGAAAAAAGAATCAACCAAGTGCTACCGATGCGGCGGTTCGGGACATATGCAGGCTCAATGTCCAACTCCCGAAGAAAACAAGGCAAAAGAACAAAGAAAGGATCGAGGGAACAATAGAAGATTCCAGAAATACAAAGGAAGAGGCATGTACGTAAATGATGAAGAATCTACGACGAGTAGCTTCTCAACCGATGACATAGAGGCGGAAGAATGTGCAAGAATTTGCTGCATGGCACAAATCGAGCAAGGAGAACAAATTACCTCAACAAAAGACACAAGCAATGAAGAGGTAAGTTCCAAACTCTCCTTTTCTAATTCAAGTTATTCTTCCTCTCATGAATGCCTCAAATGTACTGAATTAGATGAACTACAAACTGCATATGATTCATTATATGAAGAAATGAAGAAATTAGGAAGCAAGTTTACAATTAAGAAGAGACAATGTGATGCAACAATAATTGTAAATGGTAAACTTGCAGAAAGATTAGTCAAATTGAAAAATGAAACTGAATTGCTGAAAATGAAGAACAAATCATTAAATGAATCATTAGCTAAGTTCTCTAATCCAGGAGAAAATGTTAAAATGTTTCTGAATATGACCTCCCAAACACATAAAAGAGGTCTTGGGTATCATACATTTGAGCAAGGAGAAAGTAGCAAATCAAATGAACAAATACTTGAGAAAAATCAAACTAAAAATACATCTATATACAAGCCACAAAAGAAAAATTTTAAGTGGACTAGAAGACCAATGATTGAACCTTTGCATGCTTGGAAACCTACTCCAAGATTACCTTTGGCTTGTAATTTCTGCAATAAGATGGGTCATAAAACTTACAAATGTAATTTTAAGAAACTATATGACCATGGTGTTAAATTAGTTTGGGTTCCAAGAAACACAAGATTTGGGCTTTCAAAGTTAGATCAACTTAGATTAGATTCTATTACTAACCCAAATGGACCCATAAAATGGGTACCAAAAAGATAAGATTTATTTCCTTATTTTTCAGATATGTTTTAAGGCAAAGGCAAACAATGAATGGTTCATGGATAGCGGTTGTTCAAGGCATATGACCGGTGAAAGAAGTTTGTTTCATAAACTTAAGCCTTGCAACGATGGAATGGTTGCCTTTGGAAATAATGAAAAAGGTAAAATTAAAGGTAAAGGAAATATACTTAGTACCTCAAATGCATGCATGGAAGATGTTTTGTTTGTTGAAGGACTCAAACACAATTTAATGAGTATTAGCCAATTATGTGATAAAGGATATAAAGTTGTGTTTGAATCATCTATATGTAATGTATTTGATGGAGAACATATCATGTTTAGTGGTAAACGACATGGAAATGTTTATTTGGTTTCACTTGATGAATTGAATGGTCAATGTCTTATGGCCATTGATAATGATCCATGGGTTTGGCATAAAAGGCTTGGACATGTAAACATGGGAAATATAAAGACCCTTTGGAAAAAGAATTTGGTAGAAGGATTACCAAAGTTGAAATATGACAAAGACAAAATTTGCAAGGCATGTCAATTATCAAAACAACCCAAGATGCCTTTCTCTACCAAAAAGGAAATTTCCACCACAAAGCCACTTGAATTACTACATATGGATCTATACGGGCCATCCGACATTTTAACCATTGGTGGAAAGAAATATGTATTTGTCATAGTTGATGATTTTTCAAGATTCACTTGGATAATTCTCTTAGCTAGTAAAGATGAAGCCTTCTCTATGTTTGCAACTTTTGTGAATTTGGTGCAAAATGAAAAACAGAGTACTATTGTGACCATAAGAAGCGATCATGGTGGCGAATTCGAAAACAAACGATTCATGGAATTTTGTAATGAAAAAGGAATTCACCACACATTTTCTGCACCAAGAACTCCACAACAAAATGGAGTAGTTGAAAGGAAAAATAGAACTATACAAGAGATGGCTAGAACTATGCTAAATGAGAGCAATCTATCCAAGAAATTTTGGGGTGAAGCTGTGAGTACAGCTTGTCATGTTTTGAATCGTGTTACCATTCGAGCAATCTTGAAAAAGACTCCATATGAACTTTGGAAAGGAAGGAAACCAAATATATCTTATTTTCATGTTTTTGGATGTACATGTTATGTTTTAAACAATGGAAAAGTCAACTTGGGAAAATTAGATGCCAAAAGTGATGAGGCTATATTTCTTGGTTATTCATCAAATAGCAAAGCATATAGAGTATTCAATAAACGAAATCAAGTTGTAGAAGAATCCATACATGTTGTATTTGATGAATTTAACCAAACTCCGAGAAAGGAGGATGAACTAAGTGATGCAGATGAGACGAAAGGCAAAGAACAACCAAAGGAACTCGAGCTCAAGCCAGAAAATCCAGAGGAGGAAGAGGTAAGTGAAGGTAATGACTCTTACAAACCTCCAACTGATTTAAAGTTTAAAAATGCCCATCCAATTGAACAAGTTATTGGAAACATATATGAAGGAGTAAAAACTAGAAGATCAAAACAAAACGTTTATGGCCAATATGCGTTTGTATCGAAAATTGAACCAAATACCATTGAACAAGCTCTTAATGATGAAAATTGGGTTATTTCAATGCAAGAAGAGCTAAATCAATTCGAAAGAAACAATGTATGGCATTTAGTTCCTAGACCAAACAATCATACAGTCATTGGTACAAAATGGGTATTTAGGAACAAATTAGACGAAAGCGGTCTTGTAATTAGAAACAAGGCAAGATTAGTAGCCAAAGGGTATTCCCAAGAAGAAGGAATTGATTTTGAAGAATCATATGCACCCGTGGCTAGATTAGAAGCCATACGCATCCTACTAGCATTTGCTTCTCATATGAACTTCAAATTGTTTCAAATGGATGTAAAAAGCGCATTTTTGAATGGTTATTTGAATGAAGAAGTATATGTTGAACAACCCCCTGGTTTTGAAGAAAAGGATCAATCAAAGTATGTTTATAAATTAACCAAAGCGTTATATGGACTAAAACAAGCACCAAGAGCTTGGTACGAAAGGTTAAATAGTTTCTTGATTGATCATGAGTTTCAAAGAGGGAAAGTAGACACTACTTTGTTCATTAAGTACAAAAATAAAAATATTTTGATTGTGCAAATTTATGTGGATGACATAATATTTGGTGCTACTGACGAAAAACTTTGTCAAGAGTTTTCTAAGATAATGCAGAGCGAATTCGAAATGAGCATGATGGGAGAATTAAATTTCTTCCTTGGACTGCAAATCAAGCAACAAAGTGAAGGAATATTTTTGAATCAGTCCAAGTATGTCAAAGAAATGCTCAAGAAATTCGGAATGCAGAATAGCAAAGGGGCAAACACTCCAATGAGCTCTACAATCAAGATCGACACGGACGAAAACGGTAAAAGTATCGATCAAAAGCTCTATAGAAGCATGATTGGATCCTTGTTATATTTAACTGCTTCTAGACCCGATATCTTATTCAGTGTTTGTATGTGCTCTAGATTTCAAGCATGTCCCAAAGAATCACATCTACTCGCTGTAAAAAGAATTTTTAAATATTTGATAAAAACTACAAACCTTGGACTATGGTATCCAAAGGGGTCAACCTTTGATCTAATCGGCTATTCGGATGCAGACTTTGCCGGATATAAAGTAGATAGAAAAAGTACCAGTGGAACTTGTCAATTTCTTGGACATATGCTAGTTTTATGGCATTCAAGAAAACAAACAAGTGTTGCACTATCTACTGCGGAAGCCGAATACATAGCCGCCGGTAGTTGTTGTGCCCAATTACTTTGGATGAAACAGCAATTAAAGGATTATGGTATTGATTATGTTGATATTCCTATTAGATGTGATAATACAAGTGCAATTTGTTTGACTAAAAATCCTGTATTGCATTCTAGAACCAAACATATTGATGTGAGACATCATTTTATTCGTGAACATGTTGAAAATCATGATGTGTGCTTAGAATATGTAAAAACAGAAGACCAAATTGCTGATATCTTTACCAAACCTCTAGCCAAAGATTCATTTTGTAAGATTAGGAATGATATGGGGATGATAGAGCTAAACTAAGAAAAATAAATAAGAAAATTAAATTGGAAAATATCAAGTCGATGAGTCAAGTCGACTCCAAGGACGCCAAGTCGACTCCGCCTCCAGAAGCGAAGTCGACTCCGCTAGGGTCGAAGTCGACTCCGCCTCCAGGCGAAGTCGACTCCAGAAGGACCGAAGTCGACTTCGCCTAGGGCAAGTCGACTCCGCGCGCGCGACCGTCCGAATTCCGGGAATTCCTTCTCTTTTTCTTCTCTCCTCTCTTCTTTCTTTCTCATTTTTTCCGGCCTCTCTGTTTTTCTCTTCTCCTCCGGCGATTCTCCCATCTCCGGCGACAGTCTTTTCTCCGGCAATTTCTTCTTCCATCTCCGGCAAAACTTTTCCGGCAAATCCTTTTCTCTCTTTCCAGTTTTATTCACCATTCCTTTCAAATCCCATTCTCAAAATCCAAACTCCAAATGGCACCAAAGAAAGCAGTATCAAAACCATACCCCAAACGGGTTCCCACACAACCACAACCTTCATCTCAACCAAAAGAAGTTCCTAGAAGAACTAGGACTCCATCAAAAAGAGCCAGAGAGGAACCATCAACTTCGACGGGTAAACGGGTTCGATTCCAAACCTCCACTCAATCATCTGATCAAGCACCCAGGTCGGAAAATCAACAAACCTCACAGAGTACACAATCCGGAACAAGCAGAAGGGGCACTGCAGCTGGGAAAGCCCAAGTTTTGAAGATGCCCACTACCTACTTCAAAACCGAGCTCCAACATAGCCGTTTCTACAAAAAGTTCTACGAACGGAAGGTATTCATACCCAAGATCATAGATTTCAATTTCTTGAAAGAATATGGATCCGACATAGAAGATCTATTGGATTTTCAAGGATGGACCAACTTGCTAAAGGAAGACGAAAGGGTCTATCCAGATCTTACTCGAATGTTTTATTATCTTTGGGATGAAGAATACTTTGGAACATTCGTCAAAGGAGTCGAAATGGATCTTGGAATCGGGATAGTTGCAGGACCAACTGAAGTAATGAGTCATTTAGGACACATACTTGGAGTCCCGTATGAAGATGAGCCTATTCCAGAAGATCTTACTATAGATCAAATGTATAATCAGCTCACCCGGAGCAACAAGTACCATCCGGGAATCAAATTCCTTCGGTACATGGATTTGTCACCTAGGCTACGGGTACTAAGGCTTCTCATTGCCCACTGCATCTACCCAAAAGGCGGTGGAAGAAATCAATTGAATCCACAGGAAGCTGGGATACTATGGAAAGTGGCCAACAGGGTCAAAGTAAGCATTCCCAAATTATTTCTAGAAGCCTTGGGAAATAGAAAGGACAACCCACGAGGAGTCCTTCCCTATGGCACATGGATTACAAAGATCCTTGAATTCTTCAAAGTGGATATTGAAGGCGAGCCTTTCGAAGTGCTCAAATCCACAAATGCCATAAATAAAGCTCTCATACAAAGAATGAAGATCAATTTGCTTGAACTAAGGCATGATGCTTCAGAAGAAGAGCATCAAGAGGACCAAGCACAAGCTGAGGGGGAGCAACCTCCCGAGGCACCGGCTGCTCCAGAAGAGCCACCATCGTCTCAATCGCACGGATCCTATTCTCCACAAGGGTCCGCTGCAAGAGAACGGGTGCCTCCAACCTCTTCTGAGGAGGTCACCCTAAAGGATTTGAAAGATGAAATCATTGCCATGAGGGCTGAAATGGGACAACAAGAAAACCGGATGACAAGTCTTGTCACCGGTGTCCTTAATGCGCTTGAAGATATGCATTCCCGACAAGATAGAATCGAGCGGGAAATGCGACATATCCGCTATCATCTTGCCTCCGGCCATCATAAAAAGAGACCCATGCCTGAACTTGATCCCTACGAGTCGGGTTCAGTTCATAGAGAGGCAACTCCCGATCACGCTTCTCTTGTTTACTCCTCGGCCCATCATTGTCCCATCAAACCAACTCAATCTGTCTATCCCATCTCTCAATTTCAATTTACCAAGTCTTTAGTACTTTTTGAATGATTGCCAAAAAGGGGGAGGAAGATAGGTTAGATTTGAGTGTTTTTATTGGGTTGGGTAGTTTGTATCTAGGATGTAACTAGGATAGTTTCATTTATGCTTCATTGTATTCTGTAATGAAACTTCATATATATGAAATGATGTTTGATTTGATATGATAATTGGTTTATGATTGATATATGATTGATACAGAGTTTGAATGAATGATATATTTGATCAATGATTACAATACAAAGTACTCTTAATGATTAATACTCAATATATGGCTTGTAAGATATTTAAGCATACACTATGCCAAAATGATTAAATATTCTCAAAAAACTCTAAATTATATGTTCAAACGATACCTATATGCTCTGTTTTCTCAAATGAATATGTTTGAAATTCTTGAAAGGTATCAACTCAAATGAAGTTTTGTCAATCATCAAAAAGGGGGAGATTGTTGGAAACAATGTTCAAAATAATCTAAATTGACCAAAGCCTGAGTTTTGATGATTAACAAGAACTTATTTGAGTATATAAAGAGTACTAACATGTTTGACCAATGTTTAAGGAAAGCAAAGAAGTCAAGTCGATCTCCAAGTCGACTTGGACTTCGACTTGGGTGAAGTCGATCCCGAAGTCGACTCAAATATCGACTTGAGAATGAATCCCAAAAGGCAACAGGTGAAGTCGCAGGTCAAGTCGACTCCACTTGCGACTTGGGAAGTCAAGTCGCAGACGAAGTCGACTCCAGCATCGACTTGGAGTATCCAGAGCTGAAAAATGGAAACGAACATAACGAAGTCGCAAACGAAGTCGACTCCAGGTGCGACTTGGGTGAAGTCGCAGGCCAGGTCGACTCCATCCACGACTTGAAATGTTCAAACTTTCAAAGATACAGTTTTAAAGATATTCAAGAGGATTTATCATTCAAGTTCAAGGAATCAAGATGAAAAACAAATGAGTCAATTTCAAAGTTAAGAATCATGTTCTACATTCAAATCAAGTCTATCAAGCTCAAAGCCAATCTTCAAGCTAGCTTCCAAATGAAGTAAAATCCAAGTCATGAAGACCAAGTGAGTCCAAAGCAAAGCAAGGAACATACATATATTTTGCAAGAACTCAAAGCTATCAAATGATTTGCAAGACTCAAGACATTTCAAGAAGATCAAGGCGTTTCTGCAATAGACCAAGCCAAGTCGCAACCCAAGTCGACTTCAGGATCGACTTGAGTTGAAGTCTGAAAGCCAAGTCGACCCAAGTCTCAGACTTGAGTTTCTGAAGAACCCAAGTCACAGGCCAAGTCGACTCCATGTACGACTTGGAAGCCAAGTCGCAGGCCAAGTCGACTTCATCTTCGACTTGGAGTATAACGGTCAAATTTTTGACCGTTGGAGTTCATTTATTGCACGCCAACTACTTCTACAACGTTCATATTTTCCTCAATCTATAAAAGGACATTCAAATGAACGTGAGAAATAGAAGAGACACTACTCTAAAGATCAAAGAGAGAAAAGAAGTACAAGAAAGACTTTCAAATACTTTCTCTCCATATTTGAGTGTTTCAAAGGAAGAAAGAGCCTCAAACTGCAAGTTGCTTCAACAATCATCATTCAAGCTACTCTTGATTTCTTCCTCGAGCTCAAAACTGCCTACACAAATCTGTAAAGTGTAGTTTTTATTCATTTCTTTATTTGGTTGTATAAATCTTGATTTAGCTTGGATAGCTAAGATCAAGTGTATGCAAAGTAGGGTGTGATTGGAGTGAGACTCATCACCTACTTGTGCAAGTGATTGTATATGCCCCCTAGAGCTTTGAATCTAGAAGAGAGCAAGTGGCTCTAGTTGTATATGCCCCCTAGAGCTTTGAATCTAGAAGAGAGCAAGTGGCTCTAGTTGTGTATGCCCCCTAGAGCTTTGAATCTAGAAGAGAGCGGTGACTCTAAGTGTATTCGTGGAATACATAGTGGAACCCAAGTCACAACGGAGTGTGAGCTTGGAAGAGTGGAGTAGGGAAGGTTTGCCCGAACCACTATAAATCTTGTGTTCTACTGCTTTATCTTATTTGCTCTCCATTTGCTTAAAAAGGGGATTAACTTGTTCAAGGGGTTAAGATATTTGAAATTATCAAAGAAATTTTAAAGAACCCAATTCACCCCTCCCCTCTTGGGTTTAGCCATCAACTCGGGACCAACATCAACATCATTTATTTTCTCCTTCTCCCGCCTATTTACCAATCCTTGCTCTGATACCAACTTCTGTTGCGCCCCAAACCGAGGTGCCTAGAAACCTTACTCCGGGATCGTTTTGATTGGTAAACGTGACTCAGGATTGTTGCCCTGATCACACGGCAGGATTTTTTTTTTATCATTAATACATGGTAAATTTCCATCATTCATCTAACATGAAATATATTTCACATATCACAGTCAAAACTGTTCCATAAAACAAAAATATTCATTTCCATCTCAAAATTATCATATTTGTCTTTCCATAAAATTTACATATACAATATTTCATCAAAACTACATGTCATTTTACATGTTGCCTTCATCATCTTTTCCTGTCTATTGTTGAAAAAGCATGGGTGAGTAATAATACTCAGTAAGCAAGCTATAAATAATTTTTCAATCATTTTCATGCATTTCATAAAATGCAAATGCAATGCATACATAGCATTCATGACATTCCTTCGGATGCGACGCTAGCTAGGCGCCCATCCCATACATGCTCTCATTTCAGGGAGGTCGCAGCCGGCCTGGGCCTATTAAGCGACTTGGTAATAGCGAGGGGGACATCCGGTCCGCTTACTACCTCGACTAAGGCCTATTCCTCGTGCACATGCTCATTCTCATACACATGCCGGCATGATATTTGCAAATCATAAACAATTTCATAAAAAGCATTTAATAAATAATTTCACAAAATGAACTTCAGTTCATGTAAAGCAGTTATAGGTATGCCTAACCTTAAATAAATTTCATAAAGCAACTTACAAACAATTTCAAGCATTTTGGAAATAATTTGCAAAACACATGACTTGCTTACCTTTTTAGGAGGTGTCTTGGACCTTCTCTTTTCCTTTTCCTATTCATGGAGAAATGATATTTTTATTTCTTCTATTCAAACTGCTTCCCATGCATGCTCTATATTATTATCTCTTTATGTGGATATATATTTTTTTATCCATAGGTTCTTCAAAATTTTCATCATCACTGTAGCAAATCACTGTTCATCCGAGTTACTGTTCACAAAGACGTAGTTACTGTTCATGGGTTCCAAAAATTGATATTTTTTCCAAAAATAAAAAATACCATGACATACATTATGCCTAGTATATCATTGGACATTTCATACATTTTGAATTTATCATCATTTACTTGGCCAAAAATATCATTTTCTCCATATACTAAAAATTAACATAAATTCACTTAAGCAAAATCCTTAATCCCAAAAATCACGAAATTAATATATCATTATTCTAACATCATATTTATCATAATCATACATCCTAAGTCATGATGTATCAATTTTGGAGAATTATTTTCACATATCATATGCTATTTTCCCAAATATCCTATCTTTGCTCCAAATTTTTGATGTTTTGGCATAATTCCATTTAAACATTATATATATACTTATTTTCTCATGCTTGGAGATTATCTAAGCATGGTTTTACTTCATCTAACATTCAAAACAATTTTGAGGGGAATCCACTTACCTCAAGCGAAGTTATGCCTCTTAAACTCGCCTTTTCTCACTCCAACCTTCGATTCTCCTCTTTCCTTAAGGCTAAAACGTGTGGGGATGGGAAATTTCTCAAGTGATTTTTTTGAGCTAGGATGGTTGTGAATTCGTTCATGGGCTGCTCCTCTATTTATAGGGGTCCATTTTTCATAAATTTGAAATTTACCCCCTCTAGCTTAGGGTGTAAAATTGCAAAGGTGTTTTTTTCTAATTTTCCAAAGGTTCTTAGAGCCTTGTGCAGCCTCCCTACCCTTCTCCAGCTGCCCTATTTTGCAGGCCTATTTTTCCTATTTTTTTATTTTTTTATTTAATTAATTTTAAGCTAATTAAATCTAAACCCTTGATTTGTGATTTGGATGAATTTGAACCATTGATCAAAGTCAAATGGCCATAAATACCCCTGCTCAAGCCCCCTGCTATTGCTGCATTTCATTTAATTTTTTTATTTTTATTTTTTATATTTAGTAAAAAGTCAAAAGTAGCATTTAATTAAAGTAATGCTACTTTTTTATTTTTCATTTGACGTTTAATCTTGACCTTTGATTTGTGATTTTTATCACATATTAATCCATTCATTATGTTCATCATAAATTTTTAACCATCCATAAAAAATTTCATCGAATTTCGACGCCCGGATTGCAATTTATGAATTTTTTTCTATTTTTCCATATAAATCCGAATTTTGATTAAAATATCCAAAAGAATTGCTATTTTTTCTTGTAGTGATTAAATCTCTATTTTGTCTTTTATGATTAAGTTAATCCAAGTGATTAACTCTTAATCATATATCTTAATCCCTGTTTACTATTCACGTGCACTATTTACGGGGTTAAATTCCCAATTGCATTATTTCAACCTCAAATACACATGTCCATCAATAAGGTTCATGAATCTTTATTTATTCATAAAATAATCTTCAAAATTACAAGTGTCGAAATGACGCGTATACGGTCAAAACAACGTGTATACGGTCAGGGTTCCACAAATAGAGATCAGTAAAATAAGACAGCCAGAAAATACAATAAGGATGGTATCAGCTATGAAAGCAGCTAAGCTGATGCGCCAACAATGTACAACTTATCTGGTCTCTATAAACACAATAAGAGATGGGGTACCTATGGAACAAATCCCAGTTGTAAAGGAATTTCCAGATATTTTTCCAAAAGAGCTATGTAATTTACCACCAGAAAGAGAGATGGATATGGAGATAGAAATTATTCCAGGGACAGCCCCAATATCTAAGGCCCCATATAGGATGGCACCAGCCGAGTTGGCTGAGTTGAAAGTACAAATTCAAGATTTATTAGATAAGGGGTTTATTAGACCCAGTGCATCACCTTGGGGAGCTCCAGTATTATTTGTAAGGAAAAAGGATGGGAGTTTGAGACTCTGTATTGATTACAGAGAATTGAACAAAGTAACAGTAAAAAATAAGTACCCAGTCCCAAGAATAGATGATCTTTTTGATCAGTTAAAAGGAGCTTCTACATTTTCAAAAATTGATTTACAGTCAGGTTACCACCAGTTGAGAATATGTCCAAAGGACATCCATAAAACAGTATTCAGAACAAGATATGGGCATTATGAATTCTTAGTCATGCCATTTGGACTAACAAATGCCCCAGCTGTGTTTATGGATATGATGAATAGGATTTTTCGAGAAATTTTGGATCAATTTGTGGTGGTATTCATTGATGATATATTAATTTATTCAAGGACAAAAGAATAGCATGAAATACATTTAAGGATAGTATTGGAAATTCTCCGAAGGGAGAAGTTATATGCTAAATTGAAGAAATGTGAATTTTGGTTGAAACAGGTAACCTTTCTCGGCCACATTATATCCGAGAAAGGAATACAAGTAGATCCTCCAAAGATTGAGGCAATAACAAAGTGGCCACAGCCAATAAATATCACGGAAATAAGAAGTTTCCTAGGGTTAGCTGGCTACTACAGAAGATTTGTGGAAGGATTCTCACAATTGTCAGCTCCACCCACAAAGCTGACAAGGAAAGGAGTTAGGTATGAATGGACACAGGAATGTGAGAATAGCTTCCAGGAATTAAAGAAAGGGCTGGTAAAAGCTCCAATTCTAACACTACCTACGGAGAAGGAAGGGTTTGTGATCTATAGCGATGCCTCAAAGAAAGGATTAGGATGTGTACTGATGCAAAATGGAAAAGTTATATCATTCGCATCTCAGCAACTCAAGCCAAATGAGGTAAACTATCCAACCCATGATTTAGAATTGGCAGCAGTAGTCTTTGCCTTGAAAATTTGAGACATTATTTATATGGAGTTAAATGTGAGGTCTATACTGATCATAAGAGCCTCAAATATATTTTTACTCAAAAGGAGTTAAATATGAGGCAAAGAAGATGGCTCGAGTTATTAAAAGATTATGACCTCGACATTTTATATCATCCAGGAAAAGCCAATGTAGTAGCCGATGCGCTAAGTAGAAATGTTAGCTTAGCTCATCTCATCACAAAGGAAGAAGGGTTACTACAAGAATTGAGACAATTAAAGCTAATTGTAATCCCACCTGGGGTACAAATTGGATTGTCTCAATTACAAATCCAGTCGAATTTATTTGAGCAAATTAAAATGACTCAACAAGAAAATGGGGATTTCAAGAATTATGTGGAGAAAATGATTAAGAAAAGTCCTAGTGAATACATACAAGATGAACAGGGGATGTACAGATACAGGGGTCGCTTGTGTATACCCGATCAAGAGGAAGTAAAGGAACAGATATTGAAAGAAGCACATTTCTCTCCATTTTTTATGCATCCAGGTAGCACCAAGATGTATCAAGACATCAAAAAGATGTATTGGTGGAATAATATGAAAAGAGAAATTGCTGAATATGTGGCTAAATGCGTAACATGTCAAAGGTTTAAGGCTGATCATCAAAGAACCCCTGGAAAATTACAGTCGCTAGAAGTCCCAGAATGGAAATGGGATGATATTACTATGGATTTTATTGAAGGGTTGCCAAGAACCCATAATGGAAATGATGCTATATGGGTCATAGTAGATAGATTATCAAAAGTAGCTCATTTCCTAGCCATCAAGAAAAATTTTACTGCTGAGCGACTGGCTAAAATTTATTATTAGGAGATAGTGAGACTGCATGGAGTACCTAAGTCAATAGTTTCCGATCGAGATTCCAGTTTTACATCTCGATTTTGGAAAAGTTTACATCAGACCTTAGGTACACAATTAAAATTCAGCACAGCATTTCATCCTCAAACTGATGGGCAGACAGAAAGGGTAAATCAAATAGTAGAGGATATGCTGAGAATGTGCACAGTAGAATTTGGAGGATCATGGGATGAATATTTGGCTATGACAGAATTTGCTTATAACAACAGTTATCAAGCAATTATTCAAATGGCCCCATTTGAAGCTTTATATGGACGAAAATGCAGAACTCCTCTAAACTGGGCTGAAGTGGGAGAAAGAAAATTAGCTCCAAACCTCTCAAAGAGAATGGCGGAAAAAGTTCAAGTGATTCGCCAGTGTATACTCACAGCCCAGAGCAGGAAAAAGAGTTACACCGATTGCAAAAGAAGGGATTCAAATATCCAAGTTGGGGATCACGTATTTGTTAAGGTAACACCATTCAAAGGAGTCACCCGGTTTGGAAAGAGGGGAAAATTAAACCCGAGATACGTTGGGCCCTTTGAAGTTTTGGAAAAGATAGGCAATCTAGCCTATAGAATAGCTCTGCCACCAGCCCTCAGTGCCATCCACAATGTGTTTCACATCTCCATGCTCAGGAAATATGTTTCCGATCCAACCCATGTGTTGATAGCGGAAAATTTGCCAATACAAGAACACTTGAACTATGAGGAGAGGCCAATCAAGATACTGGATTTCAAGATCAAGAAGCTTCGAAACAGAGAAATTGAGTATGTAAAGATTCAATGGATTCGATATTCAGAATCCGAAGCCACATGGGAGTTACGGGAAGAAGTTGAAAGAAAGTATCCTCAATTATTCGAAGAAAGATAGGTTTCGGGACGAAACCTATTGTAAGGGGGGGAGAATTGTGGAACCCTGACCGTATACGCGTTGTTTTGACCGTATACGCGTCATTTAGACACTTGTAATTTTGAAGATTATTTTATGAATAAATAAAGATTCATGAACCTTATTGATGGACATGTGTATTTGAGGTTGAAATAATGCAATTGGGAATTTATCCCCATAAATAGTGCACGTGAATAGTAAACGTGAATAGTAAACAGGGGTTAAGATATATGATTAAGAGTTAATCACTTGGATTAACTTAATCATAAAAAATAAAATAGAGATTTAATCACTACAAGACAAAATAGCAATTCTTTTGGATATTTTAATCAAAATTCGGATTTATATGGAAAAATATAAAAAAATTCATAAGTTGCAATCCGTAAGTCGGAATTCGATGAAATTTTTTATGGATGACACTTAAGCATAATCCTTAATTCCAAAAATCATGAAATTAATATATCATTATTCTAACATCATATTTATCATAATCATACATCCCAAATCATTATTTATCAATTTTGGAGCATTATTTTCACATATCATATGCTATCTTACCGAATACCCTATATTCGCTCCAAATTTTTGATGTTTTGGCATAATTCCAATTAAACATTATATCTATACTTATTTTCTCATGCTTGGGAATTATCTAAGCATGGTTTTACTTCATCTAACATTCAAAACAAGTTTGAGGGGAATCCACTTACCTCAAGCGAAGTTATGCCTCTTCAACTCGCCTTTTCTCACTCCAACCTTCGATTCTCCTCTTTCCTTAAGGCTAAAACGTGTGGGGATGGGAAATGAAATTGCTCAAGTGATTTTTGAGCTGGGATGGTTGTGAATTTCGTCCATGGCCTGCTCCTCTATTTATAGGGGTCCATTTTTCATGAATTTGCAATTTACCCCCTCTAGCTTAGGGTGTAAAATTGCAAATGTGTTTTTTTTCTAATCTCCTAAAGGTGCTTAGAGCCTTGTGCAGCCTCCCTACCCTGCTCCAGCTGCCCTATTTTGCAGGCCTATTTTTCCTATTTTTTTATTTCTTTATTTAATTAATTTTAAGCTAATTAAATCTAAACCCTTGATTTGTGATTTGGATGAATTTGAAACATTGATCAAAGTCAAATGGCCATCAATACCCCTGCTCACGCCCCCTGCTATTGCTGCATTTCATTTAATTTTTTTATTTTTTATTATTTAATTTTTGTAAAAAGTCAAAAGTAGCATTTAATTAAAGTAATGCTACTTTTTGATTTTTTCATTTGAGGTTTAATCTTGACCTTTGATTTGTGATTTTCATCACATCTTAATCCATTCATCATGTCCATTAGAAATGTATTTTATCATTATTTTCTTATTAATTATTTGATTCTCAAATGTATTTTATTATTATTTCTCCATTAAAACGAATTATTCAATTAAGAGAAATTAGAGAATAATACTTAATAGCAGCAAAAGTCATATTCTCTTATTTACTGTAATTATAATAAATTTTTTAATAATCAATCATGAAATATGCAAAATATTATTATTTCTTTGCACAAATTTGGTGAAACGATTTTAAATTGTGTAGATCGAACAAGGAACTAGGTATTTGATTTGGGTCTAATTCGTTAAAATTTTTATATTATCTCAATTATTCGGTATTTAGTTGTCAAATTGTATGAAAATATTAATATAATGCATTTTGATATGAAAATACTAATAGATGGACAAAATAATTTCATGACAGATTTTGAAAATTTTAATAAGTTATTTCTACTACTTGGTTTTTATTTGAATTATTGAAATTATTATTCATGCGAAAATGCATGAAAATTTGAAAGAAATCAAACAAAAATTTGTAAGATTATACAAAATGAGAGATAACAGTTAGAAATATTAAATACATGGCTTTAGTAATTTAGAAATGTATTTTTATCATTATTTTCTTATTAATTATTTGATTCTCAAATGTATTTTATTATTATTTCTCCATTAAAACGAATTATTCAATTAAGAGAAATAAGAGAATAATACTTAATAGCAGCGAAAGTCATATTACTAAAGCCATGTATTTAATATTTCTAACTGTTATCTCTCATTTTTTATAATTTTACATATTTTTGTTTGATTTCTTTCAAATTTTGATGCATTTTCGAATGAATAATAATTTCAATAATTCAAATAAAAACCAAGTACTAGAAATAACTTATTAAAATTTTCAAAATCTGTCATGAAATTATTTTATCCATCTATTAGTATTTTCATATCAAAATGCATTATATTAAAATTTTCATACAATTTGACAACTAAATACCGAATAATTGAGATAATATAAAAATTTTAACGAATTAGACCGAAATCAAATACCTAGTTCCTCGTTCGATCTACACAATTTAAAAACGTTTCACCAAATTTGTGCAAAGAAATAATAATATTTTGCATATTTCATGATTGATTATTAAAAAATTTATTATAACTACAGTAAATAAGAGAATATGACTTTCGCTGCTATTAAGTATTATTCTCTTATTTCTCTTAATTGAATAATTCGTTTTAATGGAGAAATAATAATAATTTACATTTGAGAATCAAATAATTAATAAGAAAATAATGATAAAATACATTTCTAAATTACTAAAGCCATGTATTTAGTATTTCTAACTGTTATCTCTCATTTTTTATAATTTTACATATTTTTGTTTGATTTCTTTCAAATTTTCATGCATTTTCGAATGAATAATAATTTCAATAATTCAAATAAAAACCAAGTACTAGAAATAACTTATTAAAATTTTCAAAATCTGTCATGAAATTATTTTATCCATCTATTAGTATTTTCATATCAAAATGCATTATATTAAAATTTTCATACAATTTGACAACTAAATACCGAATAATTGAGATAATATAAAAGTTTTAACGAATTAGACCCAAATCAAATACCTTGTTCCACGTTCGATCTACACAATTTAAAATCGTTTCACCAAATTTGTGCAAAGAAATAATAATATTTTGCATATTTCATGATTGATTATTAAAAAATTTATTATAATTACAGTAAATAAGAGAATATGACTTTCGCTGCTATTAAGTATTATTCTCTAATTTCTCTTAATTGAATAATTCGTTTTAATGGAGAAATAATAATAAAATACATTTGAGAATCAAATAATTAATAAGAAAATAATGATAAAATACATTTCTAAATTACTAAAGCCATGTATTTAATATTTCTAACTGTTATCTCTCATTTTTTATAATTTTACATATTTTTGTTTGATTTCTTTCAAATTTTGATGCATTTTCGAATGAATAATAATTTCAATAATTCAAATAAAAACCAAGTACTAGAAATAACTTATTAAAATTTTCAAAATCTGTCATGAAATTATTTTATCCATCTATTAGTATTTTCATATCAAAATGCATTATATTAAAATTTTCATACAATTTGACAACTAAATACCGAATAATTGAGATAATATAAAAATTATGCTTAAGTGAATTTATGTTAATTTTTAGTATATGGAGGAAATGATTTTTTTGGCCAAGTAAATGATGATAAATTCAAAATGTATGGAATATACAATGATATACTAGGCATAAGGTATGTCATGGTATTTTTTATTTTTGGAAAACATATCAATTTTTGGAACATATCAATTTTTGAGATTAATTTTTAAATATGATGATGAAAATTTTGAAGAACCTAAGGATAAAAAAAATATATAAAGAGATAATGCCCAAATAATATAGAGCATGCATGGGAAGCAGCTTGAATAGAAGAAATGAAAATATCATTTCTCCTTGAATAGGAAAAGGAAAAGAGAAGGTCGAAGACACCTCCTAAGAAGGTAAGCAAGTTATATGTTTTGCAAATTATTTCCAAAATCCTTGAAATTGTTTGCAAGTTGCTTTATGAAATTTATTTAAGATTGGCCATACCTATAACTGCTTTACATGAGCTGAAGTTCGTTTTGTGAAATTATTTATTAAATTCTTTTTATGAAATTGTTTATGATTTGCAAATATCATACCGGCATGTGTATGAGAATGAGCATGTGCATGAGGAATAGGCCTTAGTCGAGGTAGTAAGCGGACCGGATGTCCCCCTCGCTATTGCCAAGTCGCTTAATAGGCCCAGGCCGGCGGCGACCTCCCTGAAATGGGAGCATGTATGGGATGGGCGCCTAGCTAGCGTTGCATCCAAAGGAATGTCATGAATGATATGTATGCATTGCATTTGCATTTTATGAAATGCATGAAAATGATTGAAAAATTATGTATAGCTTGCTTACTGAGTATTATTACTCACCCATGCTTTTTCGACAACAAATAGGAAATGATGATGAAGGCAGCATGCCAAATGTTATGTATAAATGATGTTTATGTAAACTTTATGTAAAGTCAACGATGATAATTTTGAGATGGAAAGAAATATTTTTGTTGTATGAAACAGTTTTGGTTTATAACTGTGATATGTGAAATATATTTCATGTTAGATAAATGATGGGAATTTTCCATGTATTGATGAAAAAAAAAAATCCTGCCGTGTGATCAGGGCAACAATCCTAAGTCACGTTTACCATTCAAAACGATCCCGGAGTAAGGCTTCTAGGCACCTCGGTTTGGGGCGCCACAGAAGCCTTGCCCTAAACAATAAATGCTTACTTACTGAGTTGTCACTCACATTTTATTTTTCCAAACCTTAAACAAGTACCGGGAAACTCAAGAAAATGCGAACCTAAGCATTGAAAGAAGGTACGTGATATAGCCATGTGGGCTATAAGGAATGACATAGCATGATTAAGGTTCTAAGGTATGTTAATGTTGATGTATATATGAACTTATTTAGAATTATAAGTTCCATGTGTAGCAATGATTGAATTTGTGAATGTATAGGATGTAAAATGTTATGATTAAGCTAAGGAGACTTTTATTGTAGAAGGGCATGATGAATACTATGAATGAAATATGATATTTTATTATAAGTATATTGTTGCTTGTATGATGAATGATGTAGAATGTAAAGAAATGAACGATGATAAAAAAGAATTTGGACGAGATCCAATTAAGAACCTGCCGCGTGATCAGGGCAACAATCCTGATTCACATTTACCAATCAATAAGGTCTTGAGGTAAGGATGTGACGTTCCTTTTGGGGCGCCATAGAAGTTGGTATCAGAGTAAGAATTGGGAAACAAGCGTGGTAAGGAGAAAATAAATGATGATAAAAGGATAGGTTTGATGTCACAGAAGTTGATATCAGAACATGGATTAGTAAATAGGCATGGAAAGAAAAGATTTGATATCACAAAGATGATATCTTAGCAAGGATTGATAGATAGATATAGAAGAAAAATGGAAAATAATGAAAGAGATAGATTGAAGTTATAAGACATATCGTATATGTATTGTCTTTTAATGTGTGTCATTATAACGCAATGATATGGTTATTTAAGGAAATGTAGCTGGTATGCTATGTTTCATAGTATAGATGGTATATGAAGGAAAAATGATATGAGGTCAGACGAGATGAAGAAGGAGGTAGGAGAATTTAAGAAAAAACAAATGATAGAAGGAAATAAGAACAGATGATGGGTTGTAGAACCCTACATAGAGAACCCCCTTACCTAAGTCATAGCACACTTCACTTAAGATAGCACAAGACTGTGCTACATGATATATATGGTTAAGGTGCAGCGCCATGGCGGACATATGGAAGGCACCTGGCGGACATCTAATAGGCACCAAGGCACCAACTTTCTAAGTGATTGTTGGTTTAGAATGATAAAATGACAATTATGTAGGTATAATCTGTATGTATAAGGAAAAGCAACCTTACACTATGAAAGGCAAAGATAGAAATTAGAAAGGTAGGGAAAATTGAGTTTTCCTTTGATTTTTACGAATGTATGATGCTTGATGCTATAAAAATATAAATGCGTTTGATTTTATTCAAATGCTAAGTGTATATGAAAGAAGAAAGGTCATGGATTTTTCTAGGTCATATAATTGACAATGTATGATATGAATGATTCTATGATAAGATACGATTATACTAATATGATTTTATGTGTTGCTTTCTACAACATGCCTATCACCTTAGTTTTTGAATAAGGGAAAGGCAGTTGCAAATATGAGTCAACAAGAAAGGAAGAGAAGCCGGTAGCAAATCTAAATAACCAGGACAAGTGAGTCTATGAACTCGTCAACGACGGGCTACTATGACCCTGAGTCAAAGGATTGAAGGTGTTACCGCTATAAGAATACCTCACAGGTAGAAAGAGTAGAGGAAAGGATAACTGTAGCTTTAAAGGAAGTTATGCAGTAGAAGTAATACGAGGTCTTCAGGAAAAGCCCAACAGGACAAAATAGAAGAAGGTGGAAGAGACGGACCGGTACGGGTAATAAATTTTTACCTAGTACCCAAACTTTTAAGAGTTGGTAATAGAAAGATAGAAATGAATGGAAAGGATATTAATGCCTTTCTAGCTCAGTATCCACCTAAGTTCTCAGGAAAATCAAACTTTATGTAAGCTGAGTAGTGGATGATTGAGCCTAAGAACATATTCAAGGTTTGAACATGTAATCTTATATAAGGTCCAAGCATTGATTGGCAATGCTTACGAGTAATAGGAAACCCTAATGGCTATTATGTCATAATCAAAGAAGGTAATCTGGAAGAATTTGATAAGAAATATCTTCTAATAGGACACCAGGATATAACACATGTTGGTAATGAACATGAATAATTAGGGCAAGGGTAACTTGACCCTAAGGACAAGGAACCTGGTGTAGAAAAAAAAGGAGTAAGAAAGATCAGCTCAACCGATAGCTATAGTTGATAGGAAGTCTCTGCAAATTATTGCAGAAAGGTGTAGCAAAATGTGTCTATTTAGCATGTATGGAAGGAAAAGAAGATTACATATACGATACCACAGAAGTTGGTATCATGTATTATAGCAAGAAATGGTAGATAGATGAAGCAAAATGAAGGCAAGAATGATTGGCGAAATTTTCTTCAATTCCGATGTGGACGGAAGATAGGTATAAGAAATAAGATTAGAACGAATGATAAGGACCCTTACTAGTTTATGGAAACTGGAAAGGGAGATAAGGAATCAAATGTTTTAGACTGGTTTAATACCGGTACTCCTATTCAGTATTCTACGCTGGTATAAGTTAGTTGTAGACTATATGAGATGGGAAGAAATGGATAAGTTTAGCAAAAGTATCTTTTGCTAAGACATGTATGAAATTACATGTATGAAATTTTATATGAGAGCAACTTTTGCTCTATACTATAAAATGAATGTATTATGTTATATGAATGATATGTGAAAATGATTGCTATGGAGTTTTATGAATGAATGGGTAGCCTAGATTTTAATATTTGATAAGATGAGAAATTCTACAATTTCTCTATATATAAAAATAATAGTATGCCTCCCGTAATAATAAGAGATGGATGACATAAAGAAAAGGACAATTACAATGAGAAACCCATATGGGAACAGGAAACAGGAAATAGTAGAGACAAGTGATAGGTCTAGTGGACCTAGGCTAAAAATGCTACTAAGACAGAGTAGTGCAGTGTAAGCGTAGTGAGCCATTGAAGTATTAGAAATAAATTAGTAAATTTATGTGAGCCTTACCCCCAACATATGAAATGTCATAGGTTTCGAGACGAAACCTGTTATAAGGGGGGGGAGGATTTTGATACCCGGACCCAAGTAAGACTTAATTATATGCAACTGGCATATAAATATGGATCATGTATGAATTAGATGAATTATGAATGATTTTCATTGCAATTTTGATGATTTATTTCAATTAGGGCAAATGATATGAATAATGATTATAAGCCAATATGAGTCAATGTGATTAAAGAGGCTTAATGAGGATTAGGGAATTTTAATATATTGAGGATAATTACCTCATATATTAGGATTTAATTAATGGAAATTATGTTGGTAATTATGGACTTAAGGTAGCAAATGCTAGAAAATGCGTAACTCGACGCCGGGAAGGTGTATTAAGATGAAAATTGAAACGTAAGCACATAATTTTGTGTTGAATCTTATGAAAATGATGGATTATGGAAATAATGATGAAATTAGGGTGAAAATCGATCATCACCATCAAAATATAAAGATGGTTTCAAATGAGCATAAATTGAGCTAGAAAAGTCGAATTGAGATGAAATTTGAAATGACCGGTTAAAATTATAATATTCATGCAATGAGAGGCTTGAATTAAGCTAATGATGATGGGATCATGGTTGCATAAAAATAAGGTGTATACCTTTGATTTTTGTGCACCATAAAATAAGCTTGTGTTTATGTTAAAGTAAGGTGATTAATTATATTTTTAATGGTAAAAATGAAGTGTCAAAAGGAGATAATGACACATGAATTTTACGAATTAATTAAAATGACAAATTCCATGATAAAATCCAATGATTAATGACATGATTTAAAGGCTAATGGATTAGCTCAAAGGAGCTTGGAAAGGTGGCCCACACATGGACGTGAAAGGGGGCTGTTTGCATGGAATTTTAATTTTTAAAAATTACCAAATATGTAATTAACTGAACTACATGACACAAGTGGTTAACGACATTAATTTGGGATGGATTTTGTGGTATAAAATGCCAAAAATCCAATGCACATGTGACGTTGGAAAAAATGGACGGCAACATGGAAGGGTGAAAAGGTGCACGTCCAAGTTGCTTTTTGGATTATTTATTTATTAATTAATAGCTAATTTGATCCCTAAATTAGCTCCTAGTTAGGGTGATTAATTATACATTAATTTAAAGCTGTAATTTTGTGGAAAAATTGCAAAAAGGGGCAGCTGATATGGACGTGATTACATGAGCATTAAATGGACAGCAGGAGATGTGGACAACCAAGCTGCATTATTTGATTTTTTATGATTTTTTAATAAGTTAAGTGGACCCCTAAGTAGGCTATTAGCTAGGGTGGTTAATTAGTCATTAATTAAAGTAAATTAGGTGCAGAGAAAATGTGCAAAGGGCTACTGAAATGGACGTCCAAACAGGGGGCAGATTTGCGTCCATTAATGTATGGATTTTTGATGATTTTTTATAAAATAAATATCTAATTTAAATAGACTATATTTTTCCATGTCAGAAATAGGGGATAAATACACTTTAATTAGCTGCTAAATGATGTGGCAAGTGGGTCCCACAAGGCTGGAAAATCCAGAATATGTATATATGAGTGCGCGTCCATAGGATCAAATGTTGGAGAGAGAAATTTTTCTAAGGAGCAAAGCTCCTAATTCCAGCAGTGCACGTCCCTTGTTGGAAATATGTGAAAAATAAGCCAAGTCTATATTTTGATGATTAACAAATCAATTTGAGTAAGTTTTGGTTACTAACGTGTTTGTGGAAATGATTAAAGGATATACAAGTGAAGAAAATGAAGCATGACAAGTCAAGTCGATTTTCAAGTCGACTGAGGCTTCGACTTAGGCCAAGTCGATTCCCAAGTCGACTCAAGAAGCAACTTCAAAGCGTCGTTTTCGTCCAGAGTTGAAATTGAGAAGCAAACCTGTCGAAGTCGCATCCCAAGTTGACTCCGCATGCGACTTGGGTTAAGTCGCAGACCAAGTCGACTCCAGCTTCGAGTTCGAGGCGTCATTTTCATCCAGAGTTGAAATCGGGGACGAGAGCTGCCGAAGTCGCATCCCAAGTCGAATCCGCATGTGACTTGGGTGAAGTCGAGGACCAAGTCGACTCTAGCTTCGACTTCAGTGCGGAAATTGCCGAATGAGTTAACTCAATAACAGATTTGAGTAAAGATGAAGATCAAGACGACTCAAATAAGGATCAAATGAAGATCAAAGCAAGCAGGGCTACATGAATCCATCATGTTGGATCATGAACACTTACCTGGACATCTTTCATACATTCCAAGATTCAAGTACTCAAGAACTCAAGAAAAGGAATCCAAGGTTTTCAAAGTAAATAATCATACAGTGTTCCAAAGAATTATAAATCAAGAGAATATCATCAATATGAAGAAAATCAAGTGATTAAAGTCATCTCTGAAGATTTCAAGTTCAACTAGCAAGCTGAAGAAGTGAAGTCGCACCCGAAGTCGACTTCACCTGTGACTTGGGTCCAGTCAAGGACCAAGTCGACCCAGACTGGAACTTGAAGAAGCAGCGGACAGGCGAAGTCGACTCCATCTGCGACTTGGTTGAAGTCGCACCCGAAGTCGACTCCACCTGCGACTTGGGTCGCAACGGTTGGAAAATTCCGAACGTTGGCGCATTAAATGTGCACCACCTTCTTCTAAACGTTCGGATTACCTCGCAAATTATATAAGGCATTTAATATGAACGAGGAGGGTAGTTGAGAATTCATTGATTGAGCATAACTCTCATCTTTAAGAGCTTTAAGTGATCAAGCCAACATTTAGAAGAAGAACCTTGCTTCCAAACTGCCAAGAGCTGCTTACTGAATCATTAAGCTTACGTTACAAGTTCTTCTCTGCGCCAAATCTACCTCTACACAACAGTAACGTGTAGAAACTCTCTTTTGTTATTTCTTGTTGTATTGAACTTGATTTAGTTTGGGTAACTTAGATCAAGTGTAAGCAAAGTAGTGTGTGATTGAAGTGGAACTCGTCACCTACTTGTGCTGTGAAGAGTTGATGCCCCCTAGAGGTGGAATCTAGAAGAGAGCAGTGACTCTAGTTGTATTTGTTAAATACAATAGTGGAACCCAAGTCACAAGAGGTGTGAGCTTGGAAGAGTGGAGTAGGGAGGTTGCCCGAACCACTATAAAAACCTTGCTTGTTGATTTTTATTTCTGCTCTCTACACTATATTGCTTTCCATTTTGTTTCTTCATAAAGGGGACTAGATTAATTCAGGGTAAAGTTTCTGTTTAAGTTAAAAAAATTTAAATACCCAATTGACCCCTCCCCTCTTGGGTAATTGTCATCAACTCGGGACCAACAAGTGGTATCAGAGCAGGTCTTTGAGTTATACCAAAGAGATCTTTTGATATGACATCTCAATCGACTTCCGTTCCCGCATTTGTCGAAGGCCAATCTTTTACTAGGCCACCATTGTTTAATGGGAATAATTTCGGCTATTGGAAGCTACGTATGAAACAACTCATCATGGATACAGATATGGACTCTTGGATTGCAATCCAAGACGGTGTAACCTTGCCTATTGATGAAAGAGCTTCCAAATGGACCGATGAGGAAGTAAAAACTGTTAAGAGCAACGCTAAAGCTATGAACTCACTATGTTGTGCTCTTATCGCTTCTGAATATGATAGAGTATCCTCTTGTCTAACTGCAAAAGAAATATGGGATACTTTAACATCTATCTATGAAGGAACTTCTCAAGTCCAAGGGACAAGGAAAAATAGTTTGATTGGAGAGTTGGAAAGCTTTAAAATGTTAGAAACAGAAAATATTTCTGAAATGTTTGCTAGATTCTCTAAAATTACTAATGCTTTGAAAGGTCTTGGAAAAGCAATTTCTGAATCAGAGCAGGTCATGAAGATTCTAAGGGCGCTAGCTGAATCGTGGACTCCGAAAATTACTGCAATAGAAGAAGAAAAGGGCTTGAATACATTGAAGCTAGAAGACCTTATTAACTCACTAATGTCACATGAGCTAATCAAAAAAAGAAATGAAGATCACCACAAAGGAAAGAGAGCAATTGCATTGAAAGCAGCACATAACTCGGATGAATCCACCTCCTCATCTCACAACGATGATGAAGACATTGCACTACTTACTCGCAAATTTCGAAAGTTTGTGAGAAAAGAAAATAACTTCAAAGACTTCAAAGAAAGACCACGAAAAGGGAAGAAGAAGGAGACCACAAAGTGTTATAGGTGCGGTGGTTTGGGACATATGTAAGCTCAATGTCCTACACCGGAAGAAAAATCAAAGAATCATCAAGAGAGGAAGGAAAGATATGAAAGCAGAAAATTCCAAAGGCCGAAGGGAAGAGGAATGTACGTGAATGAAGAAACTTCATTAACAAGTAGCTCCTCAACCGATGATTTTGAAGCGGCAAATTGTGCATGAATATGCTGCATGGCGCGGATTGAGCAAGAAGAAAATTTGTTGTGTTTAAACACATTGGAAGTTTTGGAAGAGCAAACCATCTCAACAAAGTGCACAAGTAATGAAGAGGTAACTTTCAAATTTTGTCATTCTCAATCTACTTATTCTTCTATTCAAGAATGTCTCGAATGTGCTGAATTAGAAGAATTACAACATGCATATGATTCATTATATGAGGAAATTAACAAACTAGGAAACAAGTTATCACTAAAGAGACAATAATGCAATTCCATTATTATTGTAAATGGAAAACTAGCTGAAAGTACATCAAAACTGAAAGAAGAAAATGAACTACTATTGAAGGAAGTGGAAAAATTGAAAAAGGAGAATGAATCCTTAAATGAATCATTAGCTAAATTCTCTAATCCAGGAAAAATGTGAAAATGTTTCTGAACATGACCTCTCAAAACAATAAAAGAGGTCTTGGATACTCCACATTTGAACAAAGAGAAAGCGGAAAATTGAATGTGCCAACACTTGGGAAAAATCAAACTGCACCTATTTACAAGCTCAATGGGAAACATATTATGTAGACTAGAGGGCCAACTTTTGAACCACTACATACTTGGAGGCCTACTCCTAGATTACCAATGGCTTGCAATTTTTGTAACAAGATGGGTCACAAGATTCAAAGATGCAACTTTAAGAAATTATATGACCATGGTGCAAAACTAGTTTGGGTTCCAAGAAACACAAGATTTGAACTTTCAAAGATAGAACAACAAAAATTAAATCAGTTTACTAACCCAACTGGACCCATAAAATGGGTACTAAAGAGATAAGATTTATTTGCTCATCTTTTAGATATGTTTCAAGGCAAAGGCAAGCAACGTTTGGTTCATGGATAGTGGTTGCTCAAGGCATATGACCAGTAAAAAAGTTTATTTCATAAACTCAAGCCTTGCAACGATGAAACTGTTGCTTTTGGAAACAACGAAAAAGGTAAAATTAAAGGTAAAGGAAATATTTATAGTATTTCAAATGCATGTATGGAGGATGTTTTATTCGTTGAAGGACTCAAGCACAATTTAATGAGTATTAGTCAATTATGTGACAAAGGATACAAGGTTGTGTTTGAATCATCTATATGCAATGTATTTGATGGAGAACATATCATGTTTAGTGGAAAAAGACATGGAAATGTATATTTGGTTTCACTTGATGAACTAGATGGTCAATGTCTAATGGTCATTGACAATGATCCATGGGTTTGGCATAAGAGACTTGGGCATATAAACATGACAAATATAAAGACCCTATGGAAGAAGAGTTTGGTAGAAGGATTGCCTAAATTGAAATATGACAAAGATAAAATTTGCGAGGCATGTCAATTGTCAAAACAACCTAAAATGCCTTTCTCTACCAAAAAGGAAATTTCCACCACTAGGCCACTTGAATTGCTACACATGGATCTATATGGGCCATCCGGCATTTTAACCATTGGTGGAAAGAAATATGTGTTTGTAATAGTTGATGATTTTTCAAGATTCACATGGGTAATTCTCTTAGCTAGCAAAGATGAAGCCTTCTCTATGTTTGCAACTTTTATAAACTTGGTGCAAACTATTATGACTATTAGAAGTGATCATGGTGGTGAGTTTGAAAATAAACGCTTCATAGAATTATGTAATGAAAAAGGAATTCACCACACATTTTCAGCACCAAGAACTCCACAACAAAATGGAGTGGTAGAAAGGAAAAATAGAACCATACAAGAGATAGCTAGAACAATGCGAAATGAGAGTAAATTATCCAAGAAATTTTGGGGTGAAGCTGTAAGTACAGCTTGTCATGTGTTGAATCGAGTTACCATTAGAGTTATCTTGAAAAAGACCCCATATGAGCTATGGAAAGGAAGAAAACCAAATATTTCTTATTTTCATGCTTTTGGATGCACATGCTATGTTTTGAACAATGGTAAAACCAACTTGGGAAAACTAGATGCTAAGAGTGATGAGGCAATATTCCTTGGTTACTCATCAAATAGCAAAGCATATAGAGTCTTCAACAAAAGAAACCAAGTTGTAGAAGAGTCAATACATGTTGTTTTTTATGAAATTAACCCATGTTTCAAAAGAAAAGATGATTTAAGTGATGCAGATGAGATAACAAGTAGCCTTAAAAAATTACAATGGAGAAGCAAGACGAATCCATGGAGGAAAGGGTAAGTGAAGGTAATAATTCCTATAAACCTCCAACTGATTTAAAGTTCAAAAATGCCCATCCAATTGAACAAGTTATAGGGAATGTCTATGAAGGTGTAAAGACTAGAAGGTCAAAACAAAAAATTTGTGGACAATACGCCTTTGTATCCAAAATTGAACCATCCACTATAGACCAAGCCCTTGATGATGAAAACTGGATCATAGCATTGCAAGAGGAATTAAATCAATTTGAAAGAAACCAAGTTTGGCATCTTGTTCCAAGACCAAAAGATTGCATTGTCATTGGCACAAAATGGGTCTTTAGGAACAAATTAGATGAAAGTGGACTTGTGGTGAGAAACAAAGCTAGACTTTTGGCAAAAGAATACTCACAAGAAGAAGGAATAGACTTTGAGGAATCCTATGCTCCGGTTGCTAGATTAGAAGCTATTCGCATCTTACTAGCTTTTGCATCTCACATGAACTTTAAATTGTTTCAAATGGATGTTAAAAGTGCATTTCTGAATGGTTATATAAATGAAGAGGTGTATATTGAACAACCACCTGTATTTGAGGAGAAAGATCAATCTAAATTTGTATACAAATTAACCAAAGCATTATATGGATTAAAACAAGCCCCAAGAGCTTGGTATGAAAGATTAAGCAAATTTTTGATCGATCATGACTTTCAGAAAGGAAAGGTAGACACCACTTTGTTTATCAAGTACAAAGAAAAAGATATCTTGATTATTCAAATTTATGTTGATGATATTATTTTTGGTGCTACTAATGAGATTCTTTGTCAAGAATTTTCTGAGCTTATGCAGAAGGAATTTGAGATGAGTATGATGGGGGAGCTAAACTTCTTCCTTGGACTACAAATCAAGCAACTAAGTGAAGGGATCTTCATAAACCAGTCCAAGTATATCAAAGAAATGTTGAAGAAATTTGGCATAGAAAACAGCAAAGGGGCAAACACGCTTATGAGCTCAACTATTAAAATTGACAAAGATGAGAAAGGCAAACCAATTGATTTAAAGTTATATAGAAGCATGGTAGGCTCTTTATTATATTTAACTGCTTCTAAGCCTGATATATTGTTTAGTGTGTGTATGTGCTCTAGATTTCAATCATGTCCAAAAGAATCACACTTGGTAGCTGTAAAAAGAATTTTCAGATATTTAGTAGATACTACCAACATAGGACTTTTGTATCCAAAGGGTTCTAATTTTGATCTAATTGGCTACTCGGATGCGGATTTTGCTGGCCACAAGGTAAATAGAAAAAGCACTAGCGGAACATGTCAGTTTCTTAGGAACATGTCAGTTTCTTAAGAACATGTTGGTTTCATGGTTTTCAAGAAAACAAACTAGTGTTGCTCTATCTACGGCGGAAGCCGAATATGTTGCCGCCGGGAGCTGTTGTGCTCAATTACTTTGGATGAAACAACAACTTAGGGACTATGACATGAATTTTAAAGATATACCTATTAGATGTGATAATACAAGTGCCATATATTTAACTAAAAATCCAGTATTGCATTATAGGACCAAGCATATAGACCTTAGACATCACTTTATTACAGAACATGTAGAAAATCATGATATATGTTTGGAATATGTAAGAACAGAAGATCAAATTGCAGATATATTCACCAAACCTGTAGCAAAAGAACCATTTTATAAAATTAGAAATGATATGGGTATGCTTGAATTAACTTAGATAAGCACAAGCTGAGGGGGAGCACAGGTTCAGGGGGAGCAACCCCGCCATTCTCAAAGGATTAACCCGCTCCATCTCTATTTTTTTTGATAAATTGACAAAAAGGGGGAGAAGAGATCGGGATTTGAGTCTCCGTCTTAAATATGTGTATAAATGTTTTTGTGATGTAATGAAATTTTGTGATGTATTGATAGTAAAATATGTCTGTTAATATTATGCTTTTAACTTGTGATTTGTTGGAAGTAAAATATGCATGTTAAACTTCAAAATGCACAAATAGTATGTTTTAAAGACATTGAAAGGTATACACTCAAATCGGTTTTGTCAATCATCAAAAAGGGGGAGATTGTTGGAAACATGTGGAAAATAAGCCAAGTCATTGTTTTGATGATTAACAAATCAATTTGAGTAAGTTTTGGTTACTAACGTGTTTGTGGAAATGATTAAAGAATATACAAGTGAAGAAAATGAAGCATGACAAGTCAAGTCGATTTCCAAGTCGACTCAGGCTTCGACTTAGGCCAAGTCGATTCCCAAGTCGACTCAAGAAGCAACTTCAAAGCGTCGTTTTCGTCCAGAGTTGAAATTGAGAAGCAAAGCTGCCGAAGGCGCATACCAAGTCAACTCCGCATGCGACTTGGGTGAAGTCGCTGACCAAGTTGACTCCAACTTCGACTTCGAGGCGTCGTTTTCATCCAAAGTTGAAATCGGGGACGAGAGCTGCCGAAGTCGCATCCCAAGTCGACTCCGCATGCGACTTGGGTGAAGTTGAGGACCAAGTCGACTCCAGCTTCGACTTCAGTGCGAAAATTGCCGAACGAGTTAACTCAATGACAGATTTGAGTAAAGATGAAGATCAAGACAACTCAAATAAGGATCAAATGAAGATCAATGCAAGCAGGGCTACATGAATCTATCATGTTCGATCATGAACACTTACTCGGACATCTTCCATGCATTCCAAGATTCAAGTACTCAAGAACTCAAGAAAAGGAATCCAAGGTTTTCAAAGTAAATAATCATACAGTGTTCCAAAGAGGTATAAATCAAGAGAATAAATTCAATATGAAGAAAATCAAGTGATTAAAGTCATCTCCGAAGATTTCAAGTTCAACTAGTAAGCTGAAGAAGTGAAGTCGCACCCGAAGTCGACTTCACCTGCGACTTGGGTCAAGTCGAGGACCAAGTCGACCCAGACTGGAACTTGAAGAAGCAGCGGACAGGCAAAGTCGCACCCGAAGTCGACTCCATCTGCGACTTGGGTGAAGTCGCACCCGAAGTCGACTCCACCTGCGACTTGGGTCGCAACGGTCAAAAAATTTCCAAACGTTGGCGCATTAAATGCACGCCACCTAATTCCAAACGTTCGGATTCCCTCACAAATTATATAAGGCATTCAATATGAATGAGGAGGGTAGTTGAGAATTCATTGATTGAGCATAACTCTCATCTTTAAGAGCTTTAAGTGATCAGCCAACATTTAGAAGAAGAACCTTGCTTCCAAACTGCCAAGAGCTGCTTGCTGAATCATTAAGCTTACATCACAAGTTCTTCTTTGCGCCAAATCTGCCTCTACACAATAGTAACGTGTTGAAACTCTCTTTTGTTATTTCTTGTTGTATTGAACTTGATTTAGTTTGGGTAACTAAGATCAAGTGTAAGCAAAGTAGTGTGTGATTGGAGTGGAACTCGTCACCTACTTGTGTTGTGAATTGTTGATGCCCCCTAGAGCTGGAATCTAGAAGAGAGCAGTGACTCTAGTTGTATTTGTGAAATACAATAGTGGAACCCAAGTCACAAGAGGTGTGAGCTTAGAAGAGTGGAGTAGGGAGGTTGCCCGAACCACTATAAAAACCTTGCTTATTGATTTTTATTTCTGCTCTCTACACTATATTGCTTTCCATTTTGTTTCTTCATAAAGGGGACTAGATTAATCCGGGGTAAAGTTTCTGTTTAAGTTGAAAAATTTTAAATACCCAATTCACCCCTCCCCTCTTGGGTAATTGCCATCAACTCGGGACCAACATCCCTTATTCCAACTGAATAAAAGGGAGAAAAAGAGGAGAAAAAGAGAAGGAAAATGGGAACAAAGAAGAGGAACCAACTAGGAAAATTGAAGTCCAAGTTGATTCAATTAAAGTAAGTATACCTCTTGATTATGGGTTGAAAATCATAACTGAAATTTTCTTAAACCCTATGTGATGTTGCTGTTTTGATGTTTTATTATGATTATATGATGTTTCCTGATTTAATGAATTACATATGGTGATTTGGGCTTAAGTTATGAAGTTTAGAAAGGGTATGAATTAGGGTTACACGTATGACCCAATTTTCATATTTTTGTGTTAAAAATGCTATATGAATTACCCTAAATAATTTGCGGATGATTAAGAGGGTAAATAACCTAAATTTAGAGTATGTTGGATGTTCAAAGTGGGTTGAAATGATTGCCCTAAATCTGATTTTATGGGCATATGTTTGGACACGTTAAAACTGGTCAAATAGATATCCAAAATGTGTATGGAAGTTGTTGTTTCATAAGCAAAGGAAGTTTAGGTTTTAAGTATGTGTTAATGCCCTAAATTTGGGATAATAAAAGCATGATTAATTGCTAAAAATTATGGATTAGAAATCTGTTTTGAATTAAGTATCAAAAGAGGCTTTGAAATGATGAAAAACCGATTCTAATGTTGCTGTTTTGGAACCTTAAGATGAATGGATTAAAATCAGAAAATTAAACCCTATATTAAGTGTTAATTAGGGAGTTTAATCATTCTGATTAAGGACTCAAGTTACTGTGTTGAAATGTTTTAAGAAACACATGATTTATGTGTTCTGAAATGGACACGTATGGAGAGATATGCATGAGAAAATGATGAATGGTTTATGTAAATTATTAAAATGAAAAAATGCATGAAAAAGTGATGGAAAACGTGGATTAAGTTTTTTTTTAAGTAAGTAATGATAATCACAAATTTTGAGATTATTATATGATGCCTAAGTTATTAACTACGTGCTTAAAATGAGCACTGATGTGTGAAAAATAAAAATTATGATAAAAATGATAAATGGAGGTAATGAACTTCCAAATAATGATTTAATGAATGATTATTATATTTATGTAAGTTTACCCTACATAAAGGTATTAAAATGAATGAATGAATGATTGATATCTATAGGCTATGTGCTAAGTATGAGTACCCGACTTGAAGGACAAGTGGGTCAAGCTAAGTCCAAATGAATTTATGTAAGTTACAAAACCCAAGAGATATATGCATTTGAAGTTGATGTGAATAAACGAAATGTTATTTTCATTTATCTAGGCAAAGGCAAGAAAAAGGATAGAAGAAAGGGATTATAGCGATCTCAGGTAAGCAGGCAAACTTTTCAAATTATTGATTTCTTTCTATGTGTTGAAGTGATTTAAGATATCATGTCAATGCTTTTATGAATGTTTTATAAGTGGGCAAGCACAAGTTTTGAAAATGACGGTTTTAGTAAAAAGTCGTTAGTTTTGGAAAAACATGGCTTTAATGAAAAGCCTTAAGGTTTACTTCATGGGAAGCAAGCGACACTTTTTAAGATAAATAATTTATCACAAGTGTTGCCAAGGTTGGGAATGCTTTATGCTAATGGAATTGAGAAATTTGCTTATGAGTAAGCAAGTTCTCTATGATGATTATTTTAAAGAATTTTATGTTTTACGCCGATGGTTTTTAAGAATTTACTTTCAAGTAAGCAAGTTCTTTATGATGTTGTTTCAAAAGTATTTTATAAGAAAAATGAAATTTTGCCCTTTTTCACAAAGCAACAAATGTAAATAAGTTTTGAATTTACACTTATGATATTTTATGATAAATAATTATGTTTATAAAAGAGAAAGAAAAAGGAATTTAATTTATGGAAAAAGATTAATTTTTTCTATGTTATGATAATTAAATATAAACGATTATTTGGACAGAGTCCATACTTTTGAAATAATATTCGAAAAGTTTTGATTTCCTTTAGACAAGGAAATCTATGATGAAAATGTATTCAAAAATGTTTATACGAATGTTATTGAATGGGATTTAAGGATGACCAACCTAATAAGTTGATTTTATAAATAATTTGATTTCGGGTTGCTAAATGGCATGCAAAAGACTATGCAATCCCCCTTTATGTAAAAATGGTATAATAGATATGTGGACAATAATTTAATCATCAGGGTGGTTAAAAAGGGGATAGTATAATTGCATAACTTTTGTGAGCAAAAGGGCCTGAAATGGAAACCAAGAGAATATTAGAAAAATACATGGTATATTTTTTAAATCCAAAAGTTTTGGAGTTAGTTTATAAGGGTTTTAAGATGTATGGTTTTTTCAAACGTTTCAAATGTTTATCAAAATATTTTACTCAAAATGGTTTTAAAAGAATTTAAGAAAGGTCATCCTAAAACTAAATTTCAAATGACAACTTGTTTAAAGTTGATAACATGTCGACACGTTTTTGAACCAAACGGACTGTGGTCTGTGATGTGTTTTTGAAAACGATTTTTTTTAAAGATATAGACTTTGGTCTATAATGTTTTGTGAGTATGGATGCAGGCTGCGGTCTGTGATCCTGGTTTAAAAGGTCATGGGCTGCGGTCTGTGATATTTTAAACCAAACGGACTGCGGTCTGTCAGGATGATGTATGGTGCACTAATACAAGGAATAGGCCGATTGTAGAGCATGGTCGGGATGGCTGAGGCCCACTCTACATATGGCCAAGTCGCTAAGGGATGACAGGAGGCCAGCGGGGCCCTCCTTGAGATGGGAGCAGGATGAAGAAAACAGCCGCCTGGTTAGTGTGCTGTTAAGGAATCTCTTCCAAAAGGTAGAGTGATCACTTGTTAAGTGTCACTACTGGATGGAGAGAAACGCATTTGCTTATGTTTTACTTTTGAAAAGCCCAAGTATTAGGACACGAAAGTATATTTTTCTGAAAGTTATCCTAAAGGGATTTTTATGAAATGATTACCCTAAAAAATGAGTGTTTTACACAAAAGTGTAAATAAAAGGAATAAAAGGAAATGTTTTTAAGCAAATGCATTTATGAAAATGAATTATGTATTTTATATGCCTTGTTTGTTATAAACAAACCCTAAGATGGGGATTATGGAAATGATTTATGTGAAACTTTGTTTTGGACATAAGAATGTCCATTTCCAAAGGATTTAAATGGTAAATATTTATGGACATGAGAATGTCCAATGCTCAAGTATTTTAAAGGAATGTGTTTTAGGACATATTAATGTCCATTGTCAAGAAGTTATGTCAAAAATGTTTTAAGACATCAAATGTCTCTTGGCTAAAGGAGTTTAAGATGAAAAATGTTTTTGGACAAAAAAATGTCCTTTGCCGAGAAAAGCTTATGTGTATAATGTTTTTAGGACATGATAATTCCCTTCTCTAAAAAGGAGTTATGAAGAAATTAAAATGGAAATTATGGAATTTTGTTGAAAATCATAGAAAATTCATAACTTTACGCCTGTAAGGCGAAATGAGATGAAATTTTAAAGGTAGGCTCATGAATTTGGGCTCAACCTTATGAGAGGATTGGATTAAGGCAAAATTGATGAGATTAAGTGATAATTATTTGATTTTAATCTCACACTCTAAGGTTATTTTCAAAGGCTCATAACTTGACATAGAAACGTCTGTTTGAAATGAAATTTGAAACGATTGAATAAAATTATGAAATTTATTGTATGAATGGATTGGATTAAACTAATTACCATGAGAAATTTCTTAAATGGAAAAAGGTGAGTAGCATTGACTTTGTGTACCCAAAAGTACCATAACATTTATTAAAAAGCAAGTGGTTTAATGGCTTGAGTAAATTCTCCATATGAGGTGTCAAAAGGTGGGTTTTTGAGCTTGATTTTGTGAATTATCTTAAATCACAAAATCCATGATAAATCCCATGCATTAATGCTTGAATTAAAGGGCTAATGAGCTAACCTCAAGGAGGCTTGAAAGGTGGCACATGGTGGACGTGCAAGGGGTCATGCACTTGGATTTTTTGTGATTTTTTAAACCCAAGTCAAAACCTAGCTATGCTAAGGGAGATAGGGCATGTAAATGCTCATAAATTGAAGAAGACTTGGTGGCCAAGAAAGCCATAAGGGGCTGCCATGTGGACGGTTCAAAGGGATAGCTTGGAGACCAAGTATTAGCTATGAATTAATGAATTTTCACATAAGATAAATACCCATTTTACTTGGACATGAATGAGCCATGTCATCAAGGGATAAGATACCCATTAATCACCCTCCAAATGAGGTGGCAAAGTGGGCCCAAAAATCTGGAAAATGAAGGGCATATAAGGGGCATATGGACGTTCCACTTGGAGAGGTTAGAGAGAGAAAAATCTCAAGGAGAAAACCCCCAAACCAAGGCAGCCCTTGAACGTACCAAGAAAACCAAGAAAGGAAGAGAAAAAGAGGAGAAAAAGAGAACGAAAAAGGGAAGGAAAGAAAGGGATTCAAGCTAGGAAAGTTTGGATTCAAGTTCAATTCGATTCAAGTAAGTATATTTCGAGTTTTGGATGCTTTAATCCTAAGTTTCTTCTCTCAAATCATGAGCCATGAATATGGTTCATAAAGAACTCTTAAAGGATGAGTTAAGATGCTTTAATATGGGGATTGAATGATTTTTGAAAGATTTAAATGAAATCAAGAGTTCAAGAGAGTGAAAATGGAAGTTTAGGTTGAATTTTGAGATGAAAGCCAACTTGAAAATTCTCAAAACCCTAAACTAAGTTGCTGTATGATTTGAGCATGTTAATTTGGTTGTAATTCATGTTATTTTGAATTATATATGATTATTTAAGCATTGGTTGATGATTTTAGCAAATATGAAACCCTAAGTTTCAAGAAAGACTCGATTTCTCCATTTTTGTGTTAAAAATGATAAAAGGAAGTGATTAAATTGTTTATGGATGAATTTTAGGGTAAATTACCCTAAATTAAGGACCTTTTGGATGGCCTAAGTGTTCTGGATGAGTTTACCCTAAATCTGATTTTTTAGGGTATGTATATGAGACATCCAAACGGGGGCCAAAACGAGTGATTTTCATATGATTTTGTTGCTGTTTGTAATAAAATGATTTATGGATGTTATGGAGGGTAAAATACCCCATGTTTAACGTACTTTGAGTGTCCAAAAGAGTTTGAAAAGATTAGCCCTAAATCTGATTTTATGAACATATGTTTGGACATGTCAAAATGGGTCAAATGGATACCCAATATGTATGAAGATGTTGCTGTTATGGAAGCCAACGAATTATGGATTTTAAATATGTGATAATACCCTAAATTTGGGTTAATAAAAGCATGCTTAATTTCTGGAATCTAAGGATTATAAATCTGTTAAGATTTAAGTATTGAAAGAGGCGTTGAAAGGATGAAAAAGGATCCTAACTTTGCTGTTTTGGAACCCTATGATGAATGGATTGAAAATCCAAAATTAGACCCTAAATTAAATGTTAATTAAGGGGTTTAATGATGATGAAAATGGGTAAAAGTTTCTGTGTTAAGAAATTTTAAGAAACACCCAAGTTATGTGTTGTAAGATGGGTATATGTGAAAAGCTAAGCATGAATGGATGATGTATGATTTTTGTGAAGTTGCTAAAATGCAAAATATGCATGAATATGTGATGAAATGCATAAGGATGTTTCTGTATGAATATATTTTTATTATATGAAATTTTGAGATCAATTTATGAAGCTTAAGATGTCACTTATATGCTTAGAATGAGCATCGAAATAGGGAAATGGAAAAACGGATGAAAAATGATAAATGGGTGATATAAATCCCCATATGTTGATTTATGAATGATAATCATGTGTTTACTTTAAATATGGGTATAAAACACAATAAGGAATGGATGGTATAATGCACAAGTGAGTGCGATGTATGTATACCCGACTTTGAATTCAAGTGGGTTATGAATGTTAATGAGAATGAGTTGGAAAACTAAGTTGAATGCAAGCAAATGGAAAGTATATGAATGCTATGTCATTCTTATATGTATATGCAAAGGCAAAGAGATAAGCGAGATGGAAAGCTAAGAAAGTGTAACGCCCTAGCCTGAGCGTCACAACCTTACCTCGGATCTATTGACTGGTAAACGTGATCAAGATTGTTGCCCTGTCACACGGCGGGTTTTAATGAATATTTATCCAATTAAATATATTTTCAAAGGAGTTTATTTCCTTATATTTTTCCATCTCACACAATTCAGTTCATTTCCCTCCAAACCATCTCGTAAATCAGATGTCACTGCATATATCATCCATAGATGTCAACATAAAACATCAAAATAATTTTACAACCATCCAACATAAGTTTTTCGCAAACATGAAGCTTATAATGTTTTCCCATTTCTTCAATGGTCAGCTCTTGCTCCTTTGTCAGGTCTCTTCTTTCACCTGTCTATGGGTTTGGAAAGCGAAAACATGAGTCGAAACTTAATAAGCAAGCTGTATATTTTACAAGCAATTCATTTTGAAGGCAACATTGTTTAAAAGTATTTCTCTCCATTCAGTAGAGACACTTACCAAGTGATCAACTACCTATGGAGCAGAAACCTTTTCATAAACTTTTCATAAACTTTGGATGCGCAAATTCATCATTTCCATTCATGACATTATCTTTCATGTGACGGTACGCTAGCACGGGGAACATTTTTCATAGCATGGTCCTTTCCATCCTTGGCGCCGGACCTTCCGACTTGGCAACGTCAAGGGGGACTCCTTGTCCACTTACTACCTCAACCAGCCTACTTGATTTCCATTCCATGCATGACTTTAGTCACCTCGGCATTATATACCCCCTTACACATGGAACTTGTCATTCTCCGGTAGAGAATTCTTTGCACCATCCATTTTTAAACATCATTTCAATGAAACATCGTATAAATTCATGTTTTATCACATTTCATGCATAATTGCGACACAGTAAGCAATCATTTATTTAAATGGAAATAAAATTTCAATATGCATAAATACAAGGAATGACCATTCTTAAAAAACTTGGAAAGCATTTAAAACAAAACTCATTTAGAAAGCTGTTTGCTTACCTTGCTTGCTTAGCTTTCCGTTTCGCTTATTCCTTTGCCTTTGCCTATACATATAAGAATGACATAGCATTCATATAATTTTTTTTGTTTGCATTCAACTCAATTTTCCAACCCATTTTCATTGACATACATGATCCATTTGACTTTTCAAGTCGAATTGTACATATAGCACATACTTGGGCATTACATGGGCTTTTACCCATCATATTAAATTCCACAAGTAGGGTAATCATTCAATCACTTAATAATCATCAATAATCATCATTTAATTGTTGGGTCCCGAATAGATGGCAAAACCCAAGAGGGGAGGGGTGAATTGGGTTCTTAAAAATTTCTTTGGTAACTTAAAAACTTAACCCCTTGTAGAATTAATCCCCTTGAATGAAGAAACTGAATGGAAAGCAAAGTAATAAAGAGAGCAGAAATAAAAGGAAGTAGACAAGGATTTTATAGTGGTTCGGGCAACCTCCCTACTCCACTCTTCCAAGCTCACACTCCTTGTGACTTGGGTTCCACTATTGTATTCCGCGAATACAACTAGAGCCTCTTGCTCTTTTCTAGATTCTAGCTCTAGGGGGCATATACAACCAGAGCCTCTTGCTCTCTTCTAGATTCTAGCTCTAGGGGGCATATACAACCAGAGCCTCTTGCTCTCTTCTAGATTCTGGCTCTAGGGGGCATCAAACACTTAGCACAAGTAGGTGATGAGTCACACTCCAATCACACACTACTTTGCTACCTCTTGATCTTAGCTACGCAAGCTAAATCAAGTTCAACACAAACAAGTAAACAATAAAAGTAAACTACACTTTACAGGTGTGTAGAAACGATTTAGCGCAGGGAAGAACTTGTAGATGATGGCTTTGAAGTTTCTGAATGTAGCTCTTGCAACTTGAAGCACAATTCTTCCTCTCTTGATTGGCTTGATCACTTTAATGCTCTTGTAGATAGGAGTTATGCTCACTTAATGTTTTCCAACTACTTCCCTCGTCCACCATGAATGGTATTTATAATTTTAGAGGGAATCCGAACGTTAGAAGGTAGGTGGCGCGCATTTAATGCGCCAACGTTCGAATTAATTCCGACCGTTGCGACCCAAGTCGCATGTGGAGTCGACTTCGGATGCGACTTTGCCCAAGTCGCAGATGGAGTCGACTTCGGGTGCGACTTCGCTTCTCCGTCGCAACTTCAAGTTCCAGTCAGGGTAGACTTGGGTTCTCGACTTGACCCAAGTCGCAGGTGGAGTCGACTTCGGGTTCGACTTCACCTCGACAGTTGGCTTCATGAACTTGGAACTTTGAAACTTTTGTTTTGCTTAGTCTTTCTCAAGCCTTTTAATTCCTTTGCAATCTTTGTTACTCTTTGGATCATGGTGTCTTGCTTTCATTAGCTCCAAGATTTGCAAACCTTAAATCCTTGAATCTTGAACATTTGGATCTTGTGAATCTTGAAGAGCTTGACCCTTGCATGATTGATTCAAGCTCCTTGCTTCGCATTGGACTCATGACTTGATTTCATCTTGAATATGCATTCCAGCTTATCTTCTGAAAAATCGCCTCTGCCCGATCGAAGTCGATGTCGGAGTCGACTTCGGATGCGACTTCACCTCAAGTCGCACGTGGAGTCGACTTGGGGTGCGACTTCGGCACTTCGTGTTCTGAGCTTCGACTCTGGACAGTTTTTGTCATCTGAGGTCGATGTCGAGGTCGACTTCGTTTGCGACTTGGCTACCCAAGTCGCAGGTGGAGTCGACTTGGCCTGCGACTTCACTTGCTCTTCTCCCGTTTTCAACTCTGGACAGTTTTGCATGTTTGAAGTCGATCTTGAAGTAGACTTGGGATACGACTTGGCTTCTATACTTGATTTTCTTCAAATGATTATTCCTTAAACATTTCCACAAACTTGTTAGTAGCCAAGACTTTCTCAAATTGATTTGTTAATCATCAAAACATAGATTTAGCTAGTTTTCCTCATGTTTCCAACAATCTCCCCCTTTTTGATGATTGACAAAACCGATTTGAGTGGATACCTTTCATTTAAATAGATATGCTCATATTGCATTATGAAATCATGCAAACATTCAAAGTATTCATTTAAGCATATACATATCCTACTCTTCTCTCCTTAAATCTCTCTCCCCTTTAATCATAAAGACTTATACTCAAATCCTCTTCTTCTCCCCATTCTTAAATCTCTCTCCCCCTTTTTGTCAATATATAAAAAAGATTAGAGAGTAAAGAAATAGATAGGTGGGATTGCTCCCCCTAAACAGGTGCTCCCCCTCAATTTATGCTTTAAGTTAGTTCAAGCATTCCCATGTCATTTCTAAGCTTATAAAATGCTTCTTTTGCTATGGGCTTAGTGAATATGTCTGCAACTTGATCCTCGGTTCTTACATATACCAAACATATGTCATGATTTTCTACATGTTCTCTAATGAAATGATGTCTAAGGTCTATATGTTTGGTCCTAGAATGCAGGACTGGATTCTTGGTTAGACATATGGCACTTGTATTATAACATTTGATAGGTATATCTTTGAAATCCATGCCATAGTCCCTAAGTTGCTGTTTCATCCAAAGTAATTGGGCACAACAGCTCCCGGCGGCAATATATTCGGCTTCCGCCGTAGATAGAGCAACACTAGTTTATTTTCTTGAAAACCATGAAACCAACATGCTTCCAAGAAACTGACATGTTCCACTAGTGCTTTTTCTATCTACTTTGTAACCAGCAAAATCCGCATTCGAGTAGCCGATTAGATCAAAATTAGAGCCCTTTGGATACCATAGTCCTAAATTGATAGTGTCTACTAGATATCTAAAATTTCTTTTCACAGCTACCAAGTGTGATTCTTTTGGGCATGATTGAAATCTAGAGCACATACACACACTAAACAAAATATCTGGCCTAGAAGCAGTTAGATACAATAAGGAACCTATCATGCTTCTATACACTTTCATATCAACTAATTTTCCCTTTTCATCTTTGTCCATTTTGATTGTGGAGCTCATGGGCGTGTTTGCTCCTTTGCTGTTCTCCATGCCAAACTTCTTGAGCATCTCCTTGATGTATTTGGACTGGTTTATGAAGATTCCTTCATTTAGTTGCTTGATTTGCAGTCCAAGGAAGAAGTTTAGCTCTCCCATCATGCTCATCTCAAACTCTTTCTGCATAAGTTCAGAAAATTCTTGGCAAAGAGTTTCATTAGTAGCACCAAAAATAATATCATCAACATAAATTTGAATGATTAATATATCCTTTCCATTGTACTTAATAAACAGAGTGGTGTCTACCTTTCCCTTTTGAAAGTTACGATCAATCAAAAACTTGCTTAGTCTATCATACCAAGCCCTTGGAGCTTGTTTTAATCCATATAATGCTTTGGTTAATTTGTAAACATACTTTGATTGATCCTTTTCTTCAAATCCAGGTGGTTGCTCAACATACACCTCTTCATTTATATATCCATTCAAAAATGCACTTTTAACATCCATTTGAAACAATTTAAAGTTTAATGTGAGATGCAAAAGCTAGTAATATGCGAATTGCTTCCAATCTAGCAACTGGGGCATAGGATTCTTCAAAATCTATTCCTTCTTCTTGTGAGTACCCTTTTGCCACAAGTCTAGCTTTGTTCCTTACTACTAGTCCACTTTCATCTAATTTGTTCCTAAAGACCCACTTGGTGCCAATAACACTACAATCATTTGGTCTAGGAACAAGATGCCAAACTTGATTTCTTTCAAATTGATTTAGCTCTTCTTGCATTGCTATAATCCAATTTTCATCATCAAGAGCTTGATCAATATTAGAAGGTTCAATTTTAGAAACAAAAGCATATTGTCCACAAACATTTTGCTTTGACCTTCTAGTCTTTACACCTTCATACACATTTCCTATAACTTGCTCAATTGGATGTGCATGATTGAATTTTAAATCAGTTGGAGGTTTATAGGAATTGTTACCTTCACTTACCCTTTCCTCCATGGAATCTTCTTGCTTTTCCACATGCAGCTTTTCAAAGTTGCTTACAATCTCATCTGCATCACTTAAATCATCTCTTCTTTTCAAGCATGGGTTAGTTTCATCAAAAGCAACATGTATGGATTCTTCTACAACTTGGTTTCGTTTATTAAATACTCTATATGCTTTGCTATTTGATGAGTACCCAAGGAATATTGACTCATCACTTTTAGCGTCAAGTTTTCCCAAGTTGGTTTTTCCATTGTTCAACACATAACATGTGCATCCAAAGGCATGAAAATAAGATATGTTTGGTTTTCTTCCCTTTCATAGCTCATATGGGGTCTTTTTCAAGATAGCTCTAATGGTAACTCGATTTAAAACATGACAAGCTGTGCTCACAGCTTCACCCCAAAACTTCTTGGATAATTTGCTCTCATTTATCATTGTTCTAGCCATCTCTTGTATAGTTCTGTTTTTCCTTTCAACTACTCCATTTTATTGTGGAGTTCTTGGTGCAGAAAATGTGTGATGAATTCCTTTTTCTTTACATAATTCTATGAATCGTTTGTTTTCAAATTCACCACCATGGTCACTTCTTATAGACATAATAGTACTTTGTTTTTCATTTTCCACCAAGTTTACAAAAGTTGAAAACATAGAGAAAGCTTCGTCTTTACTAGCTAAGAGAATTGTCCATGTAAATCTTGAAAAATCATCAACTATGACAAACACGTATTTCTTTCCACCAATGGTTAAAATGTCGGATGGCCCATATAGATCCATGTGTAGCAATTCAAGTGGCCTTGTGGTGGAAATCTCCTTTTTGGTAGAAAAAGACATCTTTGGTTGTTTAGATAATTGACATGCCTTGCAAATTTTGTCTTTGTCATATTTCAACTTTGGCAAGCCTTCTACCAAACTCTTTTTCCATAGGGTCTTTATGTTTGACATATTCACATGTCCAAGTCTTTTATGCCAAACCCATGGATCATTTTCAATGGCCATTAGACATTGACCATCTAGTTCATCAAGTGAAACCAAATATACATTTCCATGTCTTCTTCCACTAAACATGATATGCTCACCATCGAATACATTACATGTAGATGATTCAAACACAACCTTATATCCTTTATCACATAATTGGCTAATGCTCATTAAGTTATGCTTGAGTCTTTCAACAAACAAAACATCCTCCATGCATACATTTGAGCTACTGTAAATATTTCCTTTACCTTTGATTTTACCTTTCTCATTATTACCAAAGGCAACCGTTCCGTCGTTGCAAGGCTTAAGTTTGTGAAACAAATTTCTTTCTCCAGTCATGTGCCTTGAACAACCGCTATCCATGAACCATACATTGTTTGCCTTTGCCTTTAAACAAATCTGAAAAATAAACAAGTAATTCTCATCTTTTTGGTACCCATTTTATGGGTCCATTTGGGTTAGTAAAATGATTCAATCTTCGTTGCTCTACCTTAGAAAGCCCAAATCTCGTGTTCCTTGGAACCCAAACTAATCTTGCACCATGGTCATATAATTTCTTGAAGTTACATTTATAGGCTTTATGACCCATCTTGTTGCAAAAGTTACAAGCCATTGGTAATCTAGGAGTAGGCCTCCAAGTATATTTTGGTTCAAGTGTTGGCCTTTTAGTCCACACAACATTTTTCCTTTGTGGCTTGAATGTAGGTGCAGTATTTGTTTGATATTTTCCATGTATTGGCACATTTGATTTACCACTTTCTTTTTGCTCAAATATATTGTATCCAAGACCTCTTTTATCTGTTTGTGAGGTCATATTCAAGAACATCTTCACATTTTCACCGGGATTAGAGAACTTTGCTAATGATTCATTTAAGGATTCGTTCTCCTTTTTCAGTTTCTCAACTTCTTTCAACAACAGTTCATTTTCTTCTTTCAATTTTGTTGACATTTCAGCTAGTTTTCCATTTTCAATGATAACACAGTTGCATTGTTTTCTTTTTAATATCAACTTGTTTCCTAGCTTTTTGATTTTCCCATACAATGAATCATATGCAATTTATAGTTCATCTAATTCGGCACATTTGACGCAATCATGAAAAGAAGAATAACTTGATTGAGAATAAGGTTTGGAAGTTACCTCTTCACTTTCTGTGTATTTTGTTGAGGTAGATTGATCTTCCAAAACTTCCGTCGTGTTCAAGCATAGCATTTCTTCTTCTTGTTCGATTTGTGCTACGCAGCATATTCTTGCACAGTTGGCCGCATCGTTGTCATCGGTTGAAGAGCTGCATGTTGATGACGTCTCCTCATTGACGTACATGCCTCTTCCCTTTTGATATCTTCTGCCTTCATGATTTTCCTTTGGCCTTTCTTCCGGTGTAGGACATTGGGTTTGCATATGTCCTACGCCCCCGCATCTATAGCATTTGATTGGTTCTTTCTTTTTCTCTCTGGAATTTCTGTCTTTGAAATTTCTGAAATTTCCGCCTTTTCTCACAAATTTTCTGAATCGTTTTGTGAGTAGGGCAATCTCGTCATCGTTTTGAGAGGATGAGGTGTCATCCGTGTCTTGTGTAGCTTTCAAGGCAATTGCTCTTTTGCCTTTGTGTTGATCCTCATTCCTTTTCTTAATTAGCTCATGTGACATGAGTGAGCTAATAAGATCTTCAAGCTTCAATGTGTTGAGGTCTTTGGCTTCTTCAATTGCCGTTATCTTTGGAGTCCATGAATCCGGTAGAGCTCTCAATATCTTCATAACCTGCTCGGATTCAGAAATATCTTTTCCAAGACCCTTTAGAGCATTAGTAATTTTAGAAAATCTCGCAAACATTTCAGAAATATTTTCAGTATCTAGCATTCTGAAATTTTCAAACTCTCCAATCAAAATGTTTCTCCTGGTCCCTTGGACTTGGGAGGTTCCTTCATAAATAGATGTTAGAGTATCCCATATCTCTTTTGCAGTCAAACAAGAAGATACTCTATCATACTCCGAAGCCGTAAGAGCACAAAATAAAGAATTCATTGCCTTGGCATTGCTCTTGACGGTTCTAACTTCCTCTTCGGTCCATTTGGAAGCTTTGTCATCGGTAGGCAAAATCACACCATCTTGGATAGCAATCCAAGAATCCATATCGGTAGCCATGATGAGTTGCTTCATACGAAGCTTCCAATAGCCAAAGTTGTTCCCATCAAACAATGGTGGCCTAGTGAATGATTGGCCCTCAGCAAAAGCGGGAACGGGAATCGATTGGGATGCCATATCAATATATCTCTTTGGTTTAACTCAAAGACCTGCTCTGATACCACTTGTTGGGTCCCGAATAGATGGCAAAACCCAAGAGGGGAGGGGTGAATTGGGTTCTTAAAAATTTCTTTGGTAACTTAAAAACTTAACCCCTTGTAGAATTAATCCCCTTGAATGAAGAAACTGAATGGAAAGCAAAGTAATAAAGAGAGCAGAAATAAAAGGAAGTAGACAAGGATTTTATAGTGGTTCGGGAAACCTCCCTACTCCACTCTTCCAAGCTCACACTCCTTGTGACTTGGGTTCCACTATTGTATTCCGCGAATACAACTAGAGCCTCTTGCTCTTTTCTAGATTCTAGCTCTAGGGGGCATATACAACCAGAGCCTCTTGCTCTCTTCTAGATTCTAGCTCTAGGGGGCATATACAACCAGAGCCTCTTGCTCTCTTCTAGATTCTGGCTCTAGGGGGCATCAAACACTTAGCACAAGTAGGTGATGAGTCACACTCCAATCACACACTACTTTGCTACCTCTTGATCTTAGCTACGCAAGCTAAATCAAGTTCAACACAAACAAGTAAACAATAAAAGTAAACTACACTTTACAGGTGTGTAGAAACGATTTAGCGCAGGGAAGAACTTGTAGATGATGGCTTTGAAGTTTCTGAATGTAGCTCTTGCAACTTGAAGCACAATTCTTCCTCTCTTGATTGGCTTGATCACTTTAATGCTCTTGTAGATAGGAGTTATGCTCACTTAATATTTTCCAACTACTTCCCTCGTCCACCATGAATGTTATTTATAATTTTAGAGGGAATCCGAACGTTAGAAGGTAGGTGGCGCGCATTTAATGCGCCAACGTTCGAATTAATTCCGACCGTTGCGACCCAAGTCGCATGTGGAGTCGACTTCGGATGCGACTTTGCCCAAGTCGCAGATGGAGTCGACTTCGGGTGCGACTTCGCTTCTCCGTCGCAACTTCAAGTTCCAGTCAGGGTAGACTTGGGTTCTCGACTTGACCCAAGTCGCAGGTGGAGTCGACTTCGGGTTCGACTTCACCTCGACAGTTGGCTTCATGAACTTGGAACTTTGAAACTTTTGTTTTGCTTAGTCTTTCTCAAGCCTTTTAATTCCTTTGCAATCTTTGTTACTCTTTGGATCATGGTGTCTTGCTTTCATTAGCTCCAAGATTTGCAAACCTTAAATCCTTGAATCTTGAACATTTGGATCTTGTGAATCTTGAAGAGCTTGACCCTTGCATGATTGATTCAAGCTCCTTGCTTCGCATTGGACTCATGACTTGATTTCATCTTGAATATGCATTCCAGCTTATCTTCTGAAAAATCGCCTCTGCCTGATCGAAGTCGATGTCGGAGTCGACTTCGGATGCGACTTCACCTCAAGTCGCACGTGGAGTCGACTTGGGGTGCGACTTCGGCACTTCGTGTTCTGAGCTTCGACTCTGGACAGTTTTTGTCATCTGAGGTCGATGTCGAGGTCGACTTCGTTTGCGACTTGGCTACCCAAGTCGCAGGTGGAGTCGACTTGGCCTGCGACTTCACTTGCTCTTCTCCCGTTTTCAACTCTGGACAGTTTTGCATGTTTGAAGTCGATCTTGGAGTCGACTTGGGATACGACTTGGCTTCTATACTTGATTTTCTTCAAATGATTATTCCTTAAACATTTCCACAAACTTGTTAGTAGCCAAGACTTTCTCAAATTGATTTGTTAATCATCAAAACATAGATTTAGCTAGTTTTCCTCATGTTTCCAACATTAATGACTCATTACCTTTCATATACCATTTTTTCCTTATTTTCCAAAAAATTTACACATCGGTGCTCATTTTAAGCACACTTCGTCGCCTTAAACCTCATTAATTAATTCTAAAATTTGAAATTAACATCATCCAATCTAAACAAATATATAATCATGAAATTCACCATATTTTCATGCATTTTTGCACAAAATCACATTCCATAAGTCATTTACCACTTATGCATGTTCATCTTGTTGGATACAATTGATAAAATCGAATACAAAATATCCGAAGCATGTGTTTTGATGATTAACAACACAATTTGAGTAAGTTTTAGCTACTAATTTGCTTTGTGTTTTGTTTAAGGATATAAAAATGAAAAATATGAAGTATGGCCTGCTGCATTGCTTTTTCCACCGCTGCAGTCACACTTTCCTCCATGAGTCTATTTTATCTCGACTCAGTTTCCTCTTCCCTATTCTGTTCCGGGCTTACATCATTTTGCCTTTGTTGGTTCCTTTGATTCTGTGTCATGGGCCTTCCCCTTTTAGGTCGGCTAGACTCGCCAACTTTTTGTTGGCTTGAAACCTCTGTCTCTGCCTCTTTTCCTTTATTTTTCCTTACTCATGCTCTTGTTTCCACCATTGTTTTAATCTGAGTATATAACAGAAACTTTTCATTTTCAATTAACATTAAATCATTATATACGCATTTCATTAATAATCATTATGGAATCATTGCATACGCATTTCAATTTCATTCAATATTAAATCATTGCATATGCATCTCGGCATCACATGGTCACAATCATAATATATCACACCATTCAGCTCATGTTCATTCATCCATACGTCTCTAAAACATCAACAGTTCAGTATATCAACATATTCATTCACATACACCATATTCATAGTTAATACATACAAAAGCAAGTCACACTTATGTACATATTCAGCATGACATACCCATTTCACACTTACATACATGTTAGTTAGCCAAAGCAACCATAGTGTCAACCAACCACAATTATACATGCACCACATGATCATCAACCACACTTATATATACAGAACTATTTAAAGAAAAGCAAAGAAAATAAGTTCATCGTCCTCCTGGACCTCTCCCTCGACATCTATGTCTACGTGGAACTTGTGAGGGTGCTTCTATGATAGTGCTAGTGTCGGACCATGCCTGAACCTCATCATCACTATCATCATCATCCTCATCCTCATCATCTCCCACAAAATCTACTATTTCTTCCTCGACTTTCTCCTTTACTTCATCCTCTTCCTCCTCCTCTTCTTCTTCCTCAAATGGTTCGTGGAATTCCATCGGGTCATCATCATCATTGACCTCAGCCGATCGAACAATTTCCCCTGTATTCTCCATTATATAGAGCATCACCTCATCAGGTTTAGGGCCAGCAGGTACTTCGATGACTCCCTCGGAGTGATGTCGTTTTATATAGAGGGCTATGTCCACTTCCCATTGATGGAGTCTCTCCCAAGATGCTCCATAACGAAACTGGACACACCCATCAACAAATCTATACCATGGACCAACATCGGGAGGTATAGGTGCCTGTGTCTTATCCCAAAAGTTCTGTAGGTCTTGTGGATCTACTCTGTCGGTTGGAACAGGGGGATCCCGGGGAATGCCAAGGTAGGTGCCTGGTAACACTCATGCCCTAGGTTTATAACGGGAGGGCTCTCCTAGATCTTGTGCATGTTGACTTGAGGAGTCATAATAGCTTTCCTTAGTGTGGTCATGTGTGCGTATCGGTGAGAATCTTGGGAGGACTGATGGAAACGGTGCATTGTCAGGCTGTGATTCCCACCATCGATTCATATTTTCTTCTCTTCTCTGTCTCCTATTCTCTTCCTCTCTTTCCCTTCGTAAATCCTCCGCACTCATCATTCTCTTTCCTCTATCCGCCATCTGTGTAGACATAGCAATCAAATTGCATTGCAACAATAATTCATTATCATATGGCATGCATTTCATCTTGTTAAAAGCATACCAAATCATCACCTAAACTTGTCTATTTCATTATCTAGCATGCATTTCATCATGTTATAATCATGTATGAGCATCATTTAATCACATCTAATTCATCACATCGTTATGAGTAATCATATATATATTCATGTGTAATCATGCATATCTCTTCATATTCTATTAATTTCCTATACTTAGAAATTTTCCACGCCTATTTACCAATCCATGCTCTGATACCAAGCTCTATGGCGCCCCAAACCCGAGCGTCACATCCTACGCCTTACCTCGGGATCGTATTGATTGGTAAACGTGATCAGGATTGTTGCCCTGTCAAACGGCGGGTTTTATCAGATATTTATCCCATTAATTATAATCATATGGAAGTCCATATAACAAATTAAGTTCTCATAATCTCAATCTTAGACATATCTAAGTCATTTCGATCCATTTATCATATACAAACATGCGATTCAAGCGACATTTCATATTTTGCCTAAATTAGATGTCAATGCATGTATATATCACAGTCATCATATAACACATTCAAATACATTACATCTATTCAACATAAAGCACTGCATATAGTTTACAACCATTTCACATAAGTTTCATAACATGAGTTTCATAAGTTTTTTCCATGGATTCCTTAAGCCGGCACTTGCTCCTTTGCCATGACTTGTTCTTCACCTGTCTTTGGGTTTGGAAAATAAAATCGTGAGTCGAAACTCAGTAAGCAAGCTATTTGCATTTTACAGGCAAATCATTTCAGGCAACATTTTGCATTCAAAATCATATTGGAAAGCAATCTATACCTTATCTAAAGGTTTATCTTAAAAGCATGAAATCCTATACCCATCACGGGTTCCATATGCAATATGCCATATGAAAACATGAACATGTATACCATTTCTCCCTTATGATGGAAGCTAGCCAGGCGATCATCCATCACGTTAACTCCCATTTCAGAGAGGGCGCCGCCGGCCTTAAGCCTGTCTCAAGCGACTTGGCCACACCAAGGGGAGACAATCGGTCCGCTTATACCCTTCAAGTGGACCTAGTATCCTGTGCACATGAACTTTTGCATAAATTCATCTTTAACATGCTAGCATGATTTTTCAATCAAAAACATGGAATCACATCATTTTTCCATAGCATTTATCAAGAAAGATTTCATAACATTGCATTTGAAGTAAAATATCATTTCAACATCATTTTGCTAAGGGATGGCCATCCTTAAACACATTAGAAACAATTTTCATAGTTTCATCAAATAAATTAAAATACGAATTGAATTTATGGAAACAATTTAGAAAAGCAAAAATTCTTTAGAAAATTTGCTTGCTTACCTGAATTCCTTAGCTTTCTGTCACCACTTTTTCTTTGCCCTTGCCTACATGAGAAAATATGATTTTTCATATATTTCTTTTTCTCATATGTCATTTATTTTTCTAACCCATTCCATATATCATTTATTTGACTTTATAAGTCATCATACACATATATAGCTCATTTTGCACATATTAGTACACTTTATACACATTTCTTCGGCTATCATTCACATAACATGTATAACCTCATACACTAGTTATTCATTTTAAATCAAAAAAAAATTCATTCAATAACCATCATACAAGGTTCATTAAGCTCACTTTGCCATTCATCCATTTTTTCCACAATACACACAGCGATGCTTGCGTTAATGCATGTTATTGCCTTAGGCTCCCTTAAACAAATTTCAAGATTTGAAATAAATCATCCCACATTCAAAACAAATGTATAATCATGGAATTCATCTCATTTTCATGAATTTTTGCATAAAATCATTTTTCATAAAACCTTCATCACCCATTTACCTTTATCCTTTCACATAAGCCCATTTAGCACATATACTTAATGCATTTCATAAACTTTTCTAACTCAGAAATTTAATCCATTTTTCAGGGGTTTAATTACCCTTAATTACCACTGCATTCAAGGTATTTTTATGGGATTTAAATCCAGTCAACCTAGGTTTCCAAAACAGCAAGTTTAGAACCCGTTTTTCACCCGTTTTACGTGTCTTTTGACACATAACCCTATGCAGTCATATAATTCCGAAATTCCAGCAATTAAATCCATTTTTCCTAATCCATATTTAGGTATTAAATACATATATATCATCCATGCATTAACATTTCTCAAAACAGCAAGTTACCCACACGTTTTGAGTCCCGTTTCATGTCGGTTTGACGTTCTTTCATGAAAATCATAAAAATCAGTTTTAGGGTTTATTTTCCCAAATATTTTTGGGCATACATAATACCTTAAACCTAGGATATTTTACCCTACATAACATGCATAAAAAATACAATTCCATTTCCATAGCATTTTTAACCCAAAAACTAAGAAATTAGGTCAAAATCCATGCTTTGCATTTCATAACTTCAAAAATTCATCATTTAAGCATAACTCATCATATATTTTGCATGAATACATGATTTATAGCTTAATCACATCATCAAACCAAAACAGAAACTTGTCTTGGAGATTTAGAATTTACCAACTTGGATTTTCCACTTAATACACATGCATAACTTCACTTTCATCAATCTTAACTTGAAATTTCATACATAAAACTTAATATCCATTCCATATTCATGCAAAATCATGTTAAAACACCATTTTACATATCCTTTAAGTATCCTTTTCATTTCCAAGTTTTAAGTTTAAAAACTCAAGTTAAACAACTTAAAAACAAACACATACTTACTTGGTTTTGAGATAAATCAAACCCTAATTTTTTAGATGCTTTTCTTCTCAATTTCTCCTTATTTTCTCCTTGATTTCCTTCCTCTTTTTGTTGGGTATATGGGATGTGAGCAGCTGATGGTGGCTTTGGGGTGAAAAATCACAACACTTAGCAATTTCCAACCCCTCCACCAAGTTACGTGCATGCCTTATAAGAGCTGGAACTTTTCCAGTTGTGGGGCCCACTTGGTAGTGCATTTCCACACTCCTTAAATTCTCCCTTATCTACCATATGTGGTGGCACATTTACAGCCAAGTAAAATCTGGTTTTACCATTTTACAAAATTGAAAATCTGCTCCAACAGTCCAAGCCATTAATCTGCCTCCATTCACGTCCAGCTTTGCACGTCCATTTTCCATTCATTTTTCCATTTTTTTATTCAAAAATGTGGGTAATTTATACTTCTAATTACCCTTTAATTTATATATTAATTTAGTGTAAATAAATTTAGCAAAAATTCCAGCAACTTAGCACATACAATCACATTTTCCATCACCATAAGCTGTCCACATTTTCAGTTGTATGTACCCTCCTTTTTCAATTTTTTTATTGCTGAAAATCTCCATTATTATATGTACATATCATGTCCTTGCATCCCAGCAACTTATATGAATTTTTTAAAAATATAAAAATTTCCAATAAACACCAAACAGCCCCTTGGACGTTCCCTTATTGCCACCTTGGCTACGCTCTTGTAGCTTCATCATAACATGCATTAAATGGATGGATAATTCTCATGTTTATGTATTTCAAATATTTGCACAAAATCCCCAAGGAATGGCCTGCAATTTCCACCTCAAATTCCATTCCCATCATGCATTTATACTTGGTACTCTAGCATTAATGGAAAATTACTTTTGAGGTGCATTTAATCAACCATGCTCACCTTTTTCAATGCAGGTATTTTTCCAAAATTTCATGCTTCATCCAAGCCATTCAAAATAAACATCTTATAATTTTATTTAACCGTTTCAAATTTCATCTCAATTCGAGTTTCCTAGCTCCCGTTATAGCCGTTTAAAGTTAACGGTTGAAATTGAAATATAATCAATAAATCATAATTCTCATTTCATCAAGAATTTTTATAACCCATTTATTCCATAATACCAATCCCAACATTAATGATTTCCATTTCAAATTTCACCTGAATCCGCCTTACAGGCGTTGAGTTATGAATTTTTCAACGTTTTTCCATTAAACTTGCAATTACCATAATAATTCCCATAATTCATTTTAAATAATGGAAAATGATTTTTCATGATATATCTGCACATTTAAATCACAAATAATTTATTCTAAACCATTGTCTCATTTTAGCTGAAAATGATTAATCACATCATTGTTGCTAATCCATAACCCTAATTGCAATAATTAGCAAAATCATAAAATACCTTCATAATTCAATAATTCACAAATGAACATCATATCCATGATTGATGTACACACATGGGTCCTACATGGGTTAGGGTTTCACAGTAGGACTCAAACACAACCTAATGAGCATTAGTCAACTATGTGATAAAGGATATAAAGTTATATTTGAATCCTCTATATATAATATTTTTTATGATAACACATAGTATTTAGTGGCAAAAGACATGAAAATGTGTATTTGGTTTACCTTGATGAACTAGAGGGAAAATGTCTAATAGACATAGAAAATGATCCATGGATACGACATACAAGGCTTGGACATATAAATATGTCAAATATTAAAACATTGTGGAAAAAGAATCTAGTACAAGGGTTACCAAAGCTCAAATATGACAAGGATAAGATTTGCAAAGCTTGTCAACTATCTAAACAACCCAAAATGTCATTCTCCACCAAAAAGAAAATTTCAACAACTAGACCACTTGAATTGTTACATATGGATCTTTATGGGCCATCGGACATTTTAACTCTTAGTGGGAAAAAGTACGTGTATGTAATTGTTGATGATTTTTTAAGATTTACTTGGATTATACTCTTAGCTAGCAAAGATGAATCATTTTCTATGTTTGTCACATTTTCAAATTTGGTGCAAAATGAAAAATAAAGTTCAATTATTTCCATTAGAAGTGATCATGGTGGTGAATTTGAAAATAATCAATTCATAGAATTTTGCAATGAAAAAGGAATTCGCCATACATTTTCTGCACCAAGAACTCCTCAAAAAAACAGAGTTGTTGAAAGGAAAAACCGGACAATACAAGAAATGGCTAGAACTATGCTAAATGAGAGTAAATCGTCTAAAAGATTTTGGGGCGAAGCTGTAAGTACAGCTTGTCATGTATTAAACCGAGTTACCATTAGAGAAAAATTGAAAAAGACCTCATATGAACTTTGGAAAGGCAGAAAACTGAACATATCATATTTCCATACTTTTGGATGTACTTGTTATGTGTTAAATAATGGAAAAAAAAATTTGGGAAAATTAGATGCCAAAAGTGATGAAACTATTTTCCTTCGTTATTCATCAAATAACAAAGCATATAGAATTTTCAACAAAAGAAATCAAATAGTAGAAGAATCAATACATTTTTTTTGATGAATTTAACCAAACTCCGAGAAAGGAGGATGAACTAAGTGATGCAGATGATGCAAAAGCAAAACAACAAGAGCAACAAGAGGAAACCGAGCTCAAGCCAGAAACTTCTACAGAAGAAAAGGGAAGTGAAGGTAATGATTCCTATAAACCTCCAACTGATTTGAAATTCAAAAATGCCCATCCAATTGAGCAAGTCATTAGCGATATCTATGAAGGAGTAAAGACTAGAAGGTCAAAACAAAACATTTGTGGACAATATGCTTTTGTGTCAAAAATCGAACCAACAACTATTGATCAGGCTCTTAATGATGAAAACTGGGGTTATTGCAATGCAAGAAGAGCTAAATCAATTTGAAAGAAATAATGTATGACATTTAGTTCCTAGACCAAATGATTGCACCATTATTGGTACCAAATAGGTATTTAGGAACAAATTGGACGAAAGCGGACATGTAATAAGAAACAAAGCTAGACTAGTAGCTAAAGGGTATTCCCAAGAAGAAGGGATTGATTTCGAAGAATCATATGCACCCGTGGCAAGATTAGAAGTCATACGCATTTTACTAGCATTTGCTTCTTACATGAATTTCAAATTGTTTCAAATGGATGTGAAAAGCGCATTTTTGAATAGATACTTGAATGAAGAAGTATATATTAAACAACCCCCTGGATTTGAAGAAAAGGATTAATCAAAATATGTTTATAAATTAACCAAAGCATTATATGGACTAAAACACGCTCCACGAGCTTGGTATGAAAGGTTAAAAAGATTTTTGATTGATTATTAATTCCAAAGAGAAAAGGTTGACACTACCTTATTCATCAAGTATAAAACCAAAAATATTTTAATTGTGCAAATTTATGTAGATGATATAATATTTGGTGCTACTGATGAAACTCTGTGCCAAAATTTTTCTAAGATTATGCAAAGCGAATTCGAAATGAGCATGATGGGAGAATTAAATTTCTTCCTTGGACTGCAAATCAAGCAACAAGCAGAAGGAATATTCATAAATCAATCCAAGTATATCAAAGAAATGCTAAAGAAATTTGGAATGCAAACTAGCAAGGGAGCAAATACTCCAATGAGTTCAACAATCAAGATCGACACGGATGAAAATGGTAAATGTATCAATCAAAAGCTTTATAGAAGTATGATAGGATCATTGTCATATTTAACTGCTTCTAGACCGGATATTCTTTTCAGTATTTGTATGTGTTCTAGATTCCAACCACGTCCTAAAGAATCACATTTATTGGCTGTAAAAAGAATTTTTAAACATTTGATAAATACCACTAATCTTGGACTATGGTATCCAAAGGGGTCAATTTTTCATTTAATCGGCTACTCGGATGCGGATTTTGCCGGTTACAAAGTAGATAGAAAGAGTACTAGTGGAACATGTCAATTCCTTGGAAACATGTTGGTTTCATGGTATTCAAGAAAACAAACTAGTTTTGCTCTATCTACGGCGAAAGACGAATATATAGCCACCGGGAGTTGTTGTGCCCAATTACTTTGGATCAAACAACAATTAAAAGATTATGGTATTGATTATTACAATATTCCAATTAAATGTGACAATACAAGTGCAATTTGTTTAACTAAAAATCCTGTATTGCATTCTAGAACCAAACATATAGATGTAAGACATCATTTTATTTGTGAACATATTGAAAATCATAATGTTTGCTTGGAATATGTGAAAACCGAGGATCAAATTGCTAATATTTTTACCAAACCATTAGGAAAAGAATCATTTTACAAAATTAGAAATGATATGGAGATAATTGAGAAAAATTAGAAAAAGCTAGATGGGAAAATTGGACTTAGAAAAGTCCAAGTCGATAAGACAAGTCGACTCCAGGGCTCCCAAGTTGACTCTGCGTGCGCGACCGTCGGACTTCCGCCGCCTCCTCCCTTTTCTTCTTCTTTTCTCTTATTCTTCCTCATTTCCCGAGCATTCTCCTACTTATTCTCCTCTCTCGCCGGCCTCCATTTTCTTTGTCTCTCTCCGATCTCCGACTTGTTTCTCTTTGCCCTCCATTCTCTCTCTTTCTCATTTCCTCCTACCAACAGATTCATCTGATGTACTTCCTCTCCTCTCTTCTCTTCTTTTCTCATTTTCTCTCCTCCATTTTTCCCATCACAGTTCACTCTCATCTCCGGAACTTTCATTGCTTCTCTAGTTCTACTCAATACTCTGTCTCCCTCGGTATTCTCTTTCTTAAGCTCTCTTTTCTCTCTCTCTCTCTCTCAACTTTCGTTCTTCATCTCTATCCTCTTAAAAATTCCATCATAAAATGGCTCCTAAACCTCGATTGCCTAAACTAGTCGTCTCAAAGCCTTCCCAAAAACCTGTTCCCAGACCATCTGACTCTCACACTGAAGAAGAGGTCCCCAGGAGGCAACAGACTCCTGCTAAGCAAGTTCGGAACGAACCTTCAACCTCCACTGGTCGTAGAGTTCGATTACAAATAGCGACTCCATCAACCACGGCTGCCCAGGGTGCAGAAAGTCAGACTACTAGAAGCACGGATATTGGAACTAGACGAAAGGGAACCCCGACTGCTAAAACCCAAGTTTTAAAGATGCCAACAACATACTTCAAGACTGAAATTCAGCACAGCCGATTCTACAAATCGTTCTATGAACGGAAGGTATTCATCCCAAAAATCATCGATTTTAAGTTCTTGAGCGATTATGAATTCGAGATTTAAAAATTGTTGGATTTTCAAGGCTAGACTAGTTTGTTGAAAGTCGATGACAGAGTATATCCAGACCTGACTTGGATATTGTACTATCTATGGGATGATCATAACTATTGTACTTATGTCAAGGGAGTTGAAATGTTCTTGGGTTTAATGGTAGCCCCAAATCAAGAAGATGCCTTAATCAAAATAGGCAGAATTCTAAGTGTTCCTGCTGAGGATGAGCAGCTGTGGATCTTACCCTTGATCAAATGTACAATCAGCTCACCTGAAGCAACAAGTATTATCCCGGGATCAAGTTCCTGCATTATATGGACTTGTCCCCGAGGCTACGGGTTCTACGCCTACTGATAGCTCACTGCATTTATCCAAAGGGTGGCGGAAGGAACCAGTTAAACCCGCAGGAGGCGGGAATTCTTTGGAAAGTTGCGAATCGGGTCAAGGTCAGCCTACCGCAACTGTTTCTGGAAGCATTGGCCTCATGAAAGGATAACCCACGAGGGGTATTGCCATATGAAACATGGATCACTAAGATCCTAGAGCATTTTGAGGTTGACATTGATGGCGAGCCGTTCGAGGTTCTAAAGACTACCAAAGTCATCAACAAGGCTTTGCTCTAGAGAATGAAGATAAACATGGAGCAATTCAGAGTTGAAAGGATACAGGAAAGAATGGGTGTACCAGCTCAAGACGAAGTCGGGGATGCACAGGGACAGGGGGAGCAACCCCCGTCACCTCCAAAGGAGCAGCCTGCTCCACCACAGGATGATCATGAGGCACCCGCATCGCCTGCCTCACATGGCTCGTGTTCACCTTGTGGCTCGGAGATCCCAGATCCCGCACCACGACCGCCATCTTAGGACAACTCGGTGAATGCAATCCGAGAACATCTAGAGCAGATCGAGGACCGGTTGACAAGTCAGATCGTCGGGGTCCTAAATGCGATGACGGATATGCATTCCCGCCAGGATTGTATGGATAGAGAACTTAGGATGATCAGATATCATCTGGCATCAGGGCACCATCGACCTCAGCCCATCCCCGAACTGGATCCATTTGACACTGGATCCGTTCGCAGAGATCAAACTCTGGCACCCGTTTCATCATTTTACTCCTCAGCTCATATCAGGCCTATCCAACCGATTTTCTATCCCATATCTGCGTTGCAATTCACCAAATCTCTCCGAGTCGACCCCTATTTGCTCGATTGACAAAAATGGGCAGAATAGTTGAGTTTTGGAGTTAGATTTTTAGGCTTTTGGGTTGGGTAGCTTGTATATAGGTTTCATTTGCATTTTAAACTTGTATGCGATTTTTGATTATATGAAAAGCTTGCTTATGAAAAAGTTTATTAGTGCTCCGATTACTTCTTGCAAAGTTTATACTTATCATCTGAATTATGCTCTAATTTATTATGTTTTGCTCTAATCACTAATGTTATATTTTGAAATGGTGGAATGATTATGATTACTTGAAACAACATATGCAAATACAAATGATAATTTCACAAAGTTCAAAAGAAAAACAACTTGTGATTGTCCTAAAAATGTCAAAACGGTAAAATGACATGATGAATGGTATAAACTCAAATTGGTTTTGTCAATCATCAAAAAGGGGGAGATTGTTGGATACAATTGATAAAATCGAATACAAAATATCCCAAGCATGTGTTTTGATGATTAACAACACAATTTGAGTAAGTTTTAGCTACTAATGTTCTTTATGTTTTGTTTAAGGATATAAAAATGAAAAATATGAAGTATGGCAGGTCAAGTCGATCTCCAAGTCGACTCAGACATCGACTTAGGCCAAGTCGATCCCCAAGTCGACTCCAGCAGCGACTTCATGTGCCTATTTTTGTCCAGCGTTGAAATTGGGGACCAAGAGGTGCCGAAGTCGCAGACGAAGTCAACTCCACATGCGACTTGGGTGAAGTCACAGGCCAAGTCGACTCCAGCATCGACTTCAGTTAGACAGGGCAAGATTTCAGAAGTCAAGTTGAAGGCCAAGTCGACTTAAATATTCGACTTAGACAATATGAAGATTAATCAAAGTCCAAAGCAAGCAAGATGCATGAATTCATATATTGGACTTGTTCATGCATACAAAGATTCAAGTTTTCAAGATTTCTATACAAAATGAATATACTAAATTTCAAGTATTAAAAATCAAAAGAATAACAATTATGATGAAGAAGTTAAGCAAGCAAAGACAGTTTCAAGGAAGCTTAAGCTCACTTGGCAAGAAAGAGAAGTCAAGTCGCAAACGAAGTCAACTCCAGCATCGACTTGGGTCAAGTCCCAAACCAAGTCGACTCAAAAGACAGACTTGAAAGATGGAGCACAGTCGAAGTCACATCTGAAGTCGACTCCACCTGCGACTTGGGTCAAGTCCAAGGCTAAGTCAACCCGAGGAAGAACTTGAACAAGCTGAGCACAGCCGAAGTCGCACCCGAAGTCAACTCCAGCATGCGACTTGGGCAAAGTCGCACACGAAGTCGACTCCACCTGTGACTTGGAGGAATAACGTTCGAATTTTTGAACGTTGGAACATTTATTACGCGCCAACCAACTCCATAACGTTCAAAATTCTCCCTCCTCTATATATAGACACTCAAGCAACCGTGGAAATATACAAGTAAGTGCTGAAAAAGAGGAAAGAAGTGCTACTAAGAGTTTCAATCCACTTTTCTCTACAATTGAGTGATCTATACACTTTAAAAGGAAGAACAAGCTTCAAAGTTGTTGTTTGCTTCTACGCAAAACGATTTGTTGCTTCTACAAATTCTTCCTCGAGCTGAATCGTGCTACACAAATCTGTAAAGTGTAGATTTCTTTCATTTCATTTTGATATTCAGTTTTTAGTGATTGGTTTGAGTTTGGTGTTTCAAACCAAGTTATAGCAAAGTAGGGTTGTGATTGGAGTGGAACTCGTCACCTACTTGTGCTGCTGTTGTATATGCTCCCTAGAGCTAGAATCTAGAAGAGAGCAGAGGCTCTGGTTGTATATGCCCCCTAGAGCTAGAATCTAGAAGAGAGTGGAGGCTCTAGTAGTATTCGCGGAATACATAGTGGAACCCAAGTCACAAGGGAGTGTGAATTTGGAAGAGTGGGTAGGGAAGGTTGCCCGAACCACTATAAATCTTGTCTACTGTTTTTCATTTTCGCTTTCATTATCTTATTGCTTTCCATTTGTCTTATTAAAGGGGATTAAACTAAACCGGGGTAAAGTCTCTAATTGAAGTTTAAATTTTTGAATACCCAATTCACCCCTCCCCTCTTGGGTAATTCCATCAACTCAGGACCAACACATCTATCCACGTATTCCCATTTGGCAACACATATATTATGCATTTCATAAAATTTTCCAAATCAGCAACTTAGTCCCTTATTCAGCATGATTAACACCCTTAATTAACACTTTATTTAGGGTGTTTTTATGGAATTTTAATCCACTGATCATAGGTTTCGAAAACAACAACTTTGGAACCCATTTTTCACACGTTTAACGTGTCTTTTGATACTTAACCCTAAACAGTTTTATCATTCCAAATTTTCAGCAATTAATCTATCTTTTCCTAACCCAAATCTAGGGTATTAACACATATTTAACATTCATAAATAATCATTTCTCAAAACAGCAACTTGTTTCCCCGTTTCGGGTCCTGTTTTCACTCCATTTGGACATCGTTTCATAAAATTCATAAAATCAGATTTGGAGCTTATCTTTCCAAATCCTTTTGGGCGTCAATAGTACCCTAACCCTAGGGTATTTTCCCTACGTAACTTCCATAAATCATGCAAACCCATTTTCATACCATTTTTAGCATCAAAATGAAGAAATCAGGTCATATATGTCACTTTGCATTCCATTCTTTCTAAAATTCACATCTTAAGCTTAAATTGTGAAACCCGCAATCCTAGAATAACACATAGATTTTTGTACTGATTTTTATGATACATAAAATTCATGAAATATGTTATATTTGCAAATGTGTGTACTAGAGGTTAAATTAATGCAATTAAGAATTTAACCACGTGAATAGTCCACGTGAATAGTGAATGTGAATAGTAATTGACGATTAAGACACATGATTAAGAGTTAATCACTTGGATTAACCTAATCATAAATAGGCAAAATAGGTATTTAATCACTACAAGACAAAATAGCATTACTTTTTATTATTTTAATACAAATTTGAATTTTTGTGGAAAAAAAAAAATTCATAATTTGCAATCCGGGCGTCGAAATTCGATGAAATTTTTTTATGGATGGTTAAAAATTCATGATGAACATGATGAATGGGTTAAGATGTGTTGAAAATCACTAATCAAAGGTCAAAATGAAGCGTCAAATAGAGATCGAAAAAGTAGCTTAACTTTTAATTAAATCTACTTTTGACTTTTGAATAAAATAAATAATTAAAAAATAAAAAAAATAATTGAAAGGAAGCTACAGAAGGGGAATGGTAGGCTTGGGTGGCTGGAATTTTGACCCACATCAATGGTCCATGATCATCATCATCTTAAATCAACGACGAGGATTTATTTAGCCTAAATGAATTAATTTTAAAAATCAAAAAATCAAGGAAAAATAGGGCTGCTTAGGGTGGAATGGAGCAGGCCTAGGGTGGCTGAACAAAGCGCCATGCATTTTCAAAATTAAAAAAAAATATATTTTTATAATTGAATACCTCAAGATAATGGGGTAAAATCCAATTTTGTAAAAAATCAAAAAGTATAAATAGGGCAGCAAGGGGGAGATCCAAGGCATAAAAATCCCAGCTCCATTTGAGGATTTCCAGCTCCTAAAACCCTCCCACACGTTCAAGGAAGAAGAGAAGAAAGTTAGAGAGAAAAAGTGAGAGAAAAAGTGGGATATCTCCACTTCGGGTAAGTGATTTCTACCCAAATTTCTTTTGAATGTTAAGAAGGGTAAAAATATACTTAGATAATATCTAATTATGAGAAAATAAGTATAGATATAATGCTTAATCAGAATTATGTCAAAACATCAAAAATTTGGAGCAAAGATGGACCATTCGGGAAGATAGCATATGATATGTGAAAATAATGCTCCAAAATTTATAAATGATGATTTTTGATGTATTAATATGATAAATATGATGTTAAAATGATTATATATCAATTTCATGATTTTTAGAATTAAGGATTATGCTTAAGTGAATTTATGTTGATTTTTAGTATATGGAGAAAATGATTTATTTAGCCAAGTAAAGGATGATAAATTCAAAATATATGAAATTTCTCATGATATACTAAGCATAAGCTATAACATGATATTTTTTATTTTTTGATTAAATGTCAATTTTTGGAACCTATGAACACTAACCACGTTGCTGTGAACAGTAACCTCGGGGTGAACAGTGATTTGCTACAATACTACTACAATGATTTTCTACAGTAAACAACATGATTTTGGAGAAAATTATAGATTAATATTTAAATCTAAGGATGAAATTTTTAAGGATTTATGGATAAAAATCCATATATGGAAATAATGACCAAGTATTTTTAAGGTTAACCTCTATAAGAAGTTATGGAGGAAAATAAGGTCATAAATGAATATAACATATGTATAATAAAGTATGTACATCCTTTTTTCTTGTATAGGAAAAGGAAAGGAAAGGAAATGATAAAGGATTCAGACTGAAGCAAAACAGAGGTAAGCAAGCAAACTTTTTGAAAATGATTTTTATATATATTGCAACCATGGAATATGTCGGAATTGCTTTATCATAAGCAAATCCATATGGAAGTAAGGAGAAATGTTAAGTTATGTGGAAATTGCTTTATCATAAGCATATCCTTATGAAAATAAAGAAAAATGTGGAAATGGTTGCAGCAACAACACCAACCATTGCACGTCATATGCATGAGACATGCTGTCCACATTTTATCCTTCAATGGCAGCTGCTGTTCACGAATTTTCAGGGATTTTTTCACATAATTAAATGCTCATTTATGTGTCCCAACATGTCAGCTATGTATGTGCATAATTTATAAAATTAAAAATTTTAAAAAATCCAGCAATAGAAGCTAGTTGACATGCTTGCCTTGCCACCTTACCTATGCTCACTTTGAGCACTCCTTAGCTCCTTTAATGTGGACATCAATGCAGGGATAATTCATGCAATTTTTGCATTTTACAATAATGTATAAATTACCCTGAAATTAAGCTGCATTTGACACATATTTGGCCATTAAAAACTTTCATTTATTCCATGTACTCTAGCCTTTAATGCATATTGTACCTTTGAGGTGGAAAAGTCAACCATGCTCACCTTTTCCAATTCAGGTATTTTTCCATCATAATATGCTTAATCTAAACCTTCCAAAATGTTAATCTCATGATTTCATTCAACCGTTTCAAATTTCATCTCAATCCGATTTTCCTAGCTCAAGTTATAACCGTTTGAAGTTAACGGTTAGATTTGATATATAATCAATAAATCATTACACTAATTTCATCAAGGATTTACATAATCCAATAATCCCATAATACCAAGCCCAACATCATTAACTTCCATTTCAAATTTCACTTGAATCTGCCTTACAAGCGTTGAATTATGAATTTTCTAGTGTTTTTCCACTTAACTTGATAATTATCCTTTAAATTCTCATAAATCAAACCATATACTTTAGGATAATTATTTATGACATATTGTCACCTCTAAGTCCTCATCAAGCCCCTCGGGTCATACCAACTCACTTTGGGCTCCGATGATTAAATTTTTAATCACCGTTTCAAATGGAAACCTTAATTCAAAATGCGGCATAATTCACAAAAATCATTCAAAATTCATTTAAATCACATATAAATCATGTATATTTGTTCACTGCATATCATTGAGTCCTACATAGGTTGGGATTTCACAATCCTCCCCCCGTTATAACAGGTTTCATCCCGAAACCATCTATTCTTTAAATAATTGGGGTCTTTCCTTTCTACTTCTTTCCTTAATTCAAATAATCTTGCTTTCGGAGTATTGGTTCCATTGAACCTCAACATATTTAATTTTTCTATTCGAAGTTTTTGTACTTAATGGTTTAGGATTCTTATCCTAATCAATCATATCATCCATATTTAATTAACCATAGCTAACCTGCATATAAAGAATTCCACCTGTATTGTTTTATCGGTTTCCTCTAAAACTAGTGCATGCGTGGTTACATATTGGCAATTTATGACTAAATGATTATTATCAAAATCAAACAAGGCCCTTCCCAAACTTTCTAAAATTTAATCCGTACCTGTAACCACTTCATCCTCTTGCTCACATGACTCCATTTGAGTTAGAGCATGCACACGTACCGGGTTCGTAGAGGTAGTCGGTTGGTTAGCTGTTCCTATTAGCCTTGGCGGTGCGGCTTTTCCACATCCTTGTGACGTTTATGTTTAGCCAATTCACACAATCACAATCATGTGATATTATCCATCATCATAAACATCACCACTATCATCATCATATATCATGCATTTCATCATGATAATCACATATCTAATTATCCTAAAATCATGTATACCTCATTATATAATTCAATCATTATACTTAGGCTTTTCCGGGCCTATTTACCAGTCCTTGTTCTGATACCATCTTTTGTTGTATCATACCTATCCTTTCATCATCATTTATTTTTTCCTTCCCACGTCTGTTTACCAATCCTTGCTCTGATACCATTCTCTGTAACGCCCCAGCCCGAGCGTCACAACCTTACCTCGGGATCTATTGACTGGTAAACGTGATCAGGATTGTTGCCCTGTCACACGGCGGGTTTTAATGGATATTTATCCAATTAAATATCTTTTCAAAGGAGTTTATTTCCTTATATTTTTTCATCTCATGCATATTCAGTTCATTTCCCTCCAATAATGTCATAACTAGACATGTTTTTCATAATATATTTCAAACCATCTCGTAAATTAGATGTCACTGCATATTGTTGGTCCCGAGTTGATGGCTAAACCCAAGAGGGGAGGGGTGAATTGGGTTCTTTAAAATTTCTTTGGTAAACTTAAAAATCTTAACCCCTTGAAAAAGTTAATCCCCTTTTTAAGCGAATGGAGAGCAAATAAGATAAAGCAGTAAAAATAAGTAGAACACAAGATTTATAGTGGTTCGGGCAAACCTTCCCTACTCCACTCTTCCAAGCTCACACTCCGTTGTGACTTGGGTTCCACTATGTATTCCAAGAATACACTTAGAGTCACCGCTCTCTTCTAGATTCAAAGCTCTAGGGGGCATACACAACTAGAGCCACTTGCTCTCTTCTAGATTCAAAGCTCTAGGGGGCATATACAATCACTTGCACAAGTAGGTGATGAGTCTCACTCCAATCACACCCTACTTTGCATACACTTGATCTTAGCTACCCAAGCTAAATCAAGATTTATACAACCAAATAAAGAAATGAATAAAAACTACACTTTACAGATTTGTGTAGGCAGTTTTGAGCTCGAGGAAGAAATCAAAGATAGCTGGGATGATGATCGTTGAAGCAACTTGCAGTTTGAAGCTCTTTCTTCCTTTGAAACACTCAAATATGGAGAAAAGGGATTTGAAAGTCTTTCTTGCACTTCTTTTCTCTCTATGATCCTTAGAGTAGTGTCACTTCCTTCTTCTCACGTTCATTTGAATGTCCTTTTATAGATTGAGGAAAATGTGAACGTTGTAGATGTGGTTGGCGTGCAATAAATGAACTCCAACGTTCGAAAATTTGACCGTTATACTCCAAGTCGAAGATGAAGTCGACTTGGCCTGCGACTTGGCTTCCAAGTCGTACATGGAGTCGACTTGGCCTGCGACTTGGGTTCTTCAGAAACTCAAGTCTGAGACTTGGGTCGACTTGGCTTTCAGTCTTTAACTCAAGTCGATCCTGAAGTCGACTTGGGTTGCGACTTGGCTTGGTCTATTGCAAACATGCCTTGATCTTCTTGAAGTGTCTTGAATCTTGCAAACCATTTGAAAGCTTTGAGTCCTTGGACAATATATGTATGTTCCTTGCTTTGCTTTGGACTCACTTGGTCTTTATGACTTAGGTATTACTCCATTTGGAAGCTAGCTTGAAGATTTGCTTTGAGCTTGATAGACTTGATTTGAATGTAGAACATGATTCTTGACTTTGAAATTGACTCATTTGTTTTTCATCTTGATTCCTTGGACTTGAGTGATAAATCCTCTTGAATATCTTGAAAACTGCATCTTTGAAAGTTTGAACATCTCAAGTCGTGGATGGAGTCGACCTGGCCTGCGACTTCACCCAAGTCGCACCTGGAGTCGACTTCGTTTGCGACTTCGTTATGTTCGTTTCCACTTTTCAGCTCTGGATACTCCAAGTCGATGCTGGAGTCGACTTCGTCTGCGACTTGACTTCCCAAGTCGCAAGTGGAGTCGACTTGACCTGCGACTTCACCTGTTTCTTTTTGGGATTCATTCTCAAGTCGATATTTGAGTCGACTTAGGGATCGACTTCACCCAAGTCGAAGTCCAAGTCGACTTGGAGATCGACTTGACCTCTTTGCTTTCCTTAAACATTTAGCAAACATATTAGTACTTTTTATATACTCAAAATTAGTTCTTGTTAATCATCAAAACTCAAGATTTGGTCAATTTTATTGTTTTAAACATTGTTTCCAACAATCTCCCCCTTTTTGATGATTGACAAAATTTCATTTGAGTTGATACCTTTCAAGCATTAATCATGTTCATATGTCTTTTGAAAAACAGAGCATTTGTCTTATAGGTTAGAGCTTTTTGAATACCTTTCAAGCAAATCATATTGAATACTTTATTAATCATTAAGAGTACTTTGTATTGTAATCATTGATCAAATATATCATTCATTCAAACTCTGTTTTAATATCAATCATATATCAATCATAAACCAATTATCATATCAAACATCATTTCATATATATATGAAGTTTCATTACAAAGTATAATGAAGCATAAATGAAACTATCGTAGATACAAACTACCCAACCCAAAAATAAAAACACTCAAATCTAACCTATCTTTCTCCCCCTTTTTGGCAATCATTCAAAAAGTACTAAAGACTTGGTAAATTGAAATTGAGAGATGGGATAGACAGATTTAGTTTGTTTGATGGGACGATGATGGGTGGATGAATAGACAAGAGAAGCGTGATCTGGAGTTGCTTCTCTGTGAACTGAACCTGACTCGTAGGGATCGAGTTCAGGCATGGGCCTCTTCTTGTGATGGCCGGAGGCAAGATGATATCTAATATGTCGCATTTCCCGTTCGATTCTGTCTTGCCGGGAGTGCATATCCTCGAGGGCATTGTGAACGCCGGTGATAAGACTTGTCATCCGGTCTTCTTGATAGCCCATTTCTGCCCTCATATCAACTATTTCATCTTTTAAATCCTTTAGGGTGACCTTCTCAGAAGAGGTTGGAGGCACCCGTTCTCTTGCAGCGGACCCTTGTGGAGAATAGGATCCGTGCGATATGGGAGATGCTAGCTCCTCTTGAGCAAGTGGTGCCGCGGGAGGTTGCTCCCCCTCAGTCTGTGCATTGTCTTCTTGCTCTTCTTCTGTAGCTTCATGCCTTAGTTCAAGCAGATTTATCTTCATTCTCTGGATGAGAGCTTTATTTATGGCATTTGTGGATTTGAGCACTTCGAAAGGCTCGCCTTCAATATCCACTTTGAAGAATTCAAGGATCTTTGTGATCCATGTGCCATAGGGAAGGACTCCTCGTGGGTTATCCTTTCTAGAAGCCAAGGCTTCAAGAAATAATTTGGGTATGCTCACTTTGACCCTGTTGGCCACTTTCCATAAGATCCCAGCTTCTTGTGGGTTTAACTGATTTCTACCACCACCTTTGGGGTAGATGCAGTGGGCAATTAGAAGCCTTAGTACCCGAAGTCTGGGTGACAAATCCATGTATCGAAGAAACTTGATCCCCGGATGGTACTTGTTGCTCCGAGTGAGTTGATTATACATTTGATCCAGAGTGAGGTCTTCTGGGATAGGCTCATCCTCGTACGGGACTCCAAGTATGTGTCCTAAATGACTCATTACTTCAGTCGGTCCTGCAACTATCCCGATTCCAAGATCTATTTTGACTCCTTTTACGAAGGTTCCAAAATATTCTTCATCCCAAAGATAATAAAACATTCGAGTAAGATCTGGATAGACCCTTTCGTCTTCCTTTAGCAAATTGGTCCATCCTGGAAAATCCAATAGATCTTCTATGTCGGATCCATATTCTTTCAGGAAATTAAAATCTATAATCTTGGGTATGAATACCTTCCGTTCGTAGAACTTTTTGTAGAAACGGCTATGTTGGAGCTCGGTTTTGAAGTAGGTAGTGGGCATCTTCAATACTTGGGCTTTCCCAGCCGCAGTGCCTCTTTTGCTTGTCCCGGATTGTGTGCTCTGTGAAGCTTGGGCATGAGGTTGGCTTTCCGACCTTGTAGCTTGTTCCGATGTGTGAGTAGAAGCTTGGAACCGAACCCTTCTACCCGTAGAAGTTGAGGGTTCTTCTCGAACCCGTTTTGCAGGTGTCCTAGCTCTCCTAGGGATTTCTTCCTCAGTGTGAGATGTGGGAGGTCTAGGCACAGACCTTTTTGATGGTTTGGAGACGGCTTTCCTCGGGGCCATTGAGATGGGATTTTGTGAGAGAGGAAAATGGAGAGGAGAAGAGAGAGAGAGAGAAATGGAGAAGAAAACTGGAGAAAGAGAAAGGGATTCGCCGGAAAGGTTTGTCGGAGATGAGGGAGAAATTGCCGGAGAAAAGGCTGTCGCCGGAGATGGAGAAATAAGGAGAATCGCCGGAGGAGAAGAGAAAAATAGGGAGGCCGGAAAAATGAGGAAGAAAGAAGAGAGGAGAGAAGAAAAAGAGAAGGAGGCTCGGAAGTCAGACGGTCGCGTTCGCGGAGTCGACTTTGCCCTAGGCGAAGTCGACTTCGGTCCTTCTGGAGTCGACTTCGCCTGGAGGCGGAGTCGACTTCGACCCTAGCGGAGTCGACTTCGCTTCTGAAGCGGAGTCGACTTCGCTTCTGAAGCGGAGTCGACCTGGCGTCCCTGGAGTCGACTTGACTCATCGACTTGACATTTTCAAATTTAATTTTCTTATGTATTTTTCTTAGTTAAGCTCTATCATCCCCATATCATTCCTAATCTTATAAAATGAATCTTTGGCTAGAGGTTTGGTAAAGATATCAGCAATTTGGTCTTCTGTTTTCACATATTCTAAGCACACATCATGATTTTCAACATGTTCACGAATAAAATGATGTCTCACATCAATATGTTTGGTTCTAGAATGCAATACAGGATTTTTAGTCAAACAAATTGCACTTGTATTATCACATCTAATAGGAATATCAACATAATCAATACCATAATCTTTCAACTGTTGTTTCATCCAAAGTAATTGGGCACAACAACTACCGGCGGCTATGTATTCGGCTTCCGCAGTAGATAGAGCAACACTTGTTTGTTTTCTTGAATACCATGAAACCAACATATGTCCAAGAAATTGACAAGTTCCACTAGTACTCTTTCTATCTACTTTGTATCCGGCAAAATCTGCATCCGAATAGCCGATTAGATCAAAGGTTGACCCCTTTGGATACCATAGTCCAAGGTTTGTAGTTTTTATCAAATATTTAAAAATTCTTTTAACAGCAAGTAGATGTGATTCTTTGGGACATGCTTGAAATCTAGAGCACATACAAACACTAAATAAGATATCGGGTAGCAAAGTTCCTATCATGCTCCTATAAAGCTTTTGATCGATACTTTTACCGTTTTCATCCATGTCGATTTTGATTGTTGAGCTCATTGGAGTGTCTGCCCCTTTGCTATTCTGCATTCCAAATTTCTTGAGCATCTCTTTGACATACTTGGACTGGTTCAGAAATATTCCTTCACTTTGTTGCTTGATTTGTAGTCCAAGGAAGAAATTTAATTCTCCCATCATGCTCATTTCGAATTCATTCTGCATAATCTTAGAAAATTCTTGGCATAGATTTTCGTCAGTAGCACCGAAGATTATGTCATCTACATAAATTTGTACAATTAAAATATTGCTATTTTTATATTTGATGAACAAAGTAGTGTCTACTTTCCCTCTTTGAAATTCATGATCAATCAAGAATTTGTTCAACCTTTCATACCAAGCTCTTGGAGCTTGTTTTAATCCATATAGTGCTTTGGTCAATTTATACACATATTTTGATTGATCCTTATCTTCAAAACCAGGGGGTTGTTCAACATATACTTCTTCATTCAAATAGCCATTCAAAAATGCACTCTTCACATCCATTTGAAACAATTTGAAATTCATATGTGAAGCGAATGCTAATAAGATACGTATGGCTTCTATTCTAGCCACGGGTGCATATGATTCTTCAAAATCAATTCCTTCTTCTTGGGAGTACCCTTTGGCTACTAATCGTGCCTTGTTTCTAATTACAAGACCGCTTTCGTCTAATTTGTTCCTAAATACCCATTTTGTACCAATGACTGTATGATTGTTTGGTCTAGGAACTAAATGCCATACATTGTTTCTTTCGAATTGATTTAGCTCTTCTTGCATTGAAATAACCCAATGTTCATCATTAAGAGCTTGTTCAATGGTATTTGGTTCAATTTTCGATACAAACGCATATTGGCCATAAACGTTTTGTTTTGATCTTCTAGTTTTTACTCCTTCATATATGTTTCCAATAACTTGTTCAATTGGATGGGCATTTTTGAACTTTAAATCAGTTGGAGGTTTGTAAGAGTCATTACCTTCACTTACCTCTTCCTCCTCTGGATTTTCTGGCTTGAGCTCGAGTTCCTTTGGTTGTTCTTTGCTTTTTGTCTCATCTGCATCACTTAGTTCATCCTCCTTTCTCGGAGTTTGGTTAAATTCATCAAATACAACATGCATGGATTCTTCTACAACTTGATTTCGTTTATTGAATACTCTATATGCTTTGCTATTTGATGAATAACCAAGGATATAGCCTCATCACTTTTGGCATCTAATTTTCCCAAGTTGGCTTTTCCATTGTTTAAAACATAGCATGTACATCCAAAAGCATGAAAATAAGATATATTTGGTTTCCTTCCTTTCCAAAGTTCATATGGAGTCTTTTTCAAGATTGCTCGAATGGTAACATGGTTCAAAACATGACAAGCTGTACTTACAGCTTCACCCCAAAATTTCTTGGATAGATTGCTCTCATTTAGCATAGTTCTAGCCATCTCTTGTATAGTTCTATTTTTCCTTTCAACTACTCCATTTTGTTGTGGAGTTCTTGGTGCAGAAAATGTGTGGTGAATTCCTTTTTCATTACAAAATTCCATGAATCTTTTGTTTTCGAATTCGCCACCATGATCGCTTCTTATGGTCACAATAGTACTCTGTTTTTCATTTTGCACCAAATTCACAAAAGTTGCAAACATAGAGAAGGCTTCATCTTTACTAGCTAAGAGAATTATCCAAGTGAATCTTGAAAAATCATCAACTATGACAAATACATATTTCTTTCCACCAATGGTTGAAATGTCGGATGGCCCATATAGATCCATGTGTAGCAATTCAAGTGGCCTAGTGGTGGAAATTTCCTTTTTGGTAGAGAAAGGCATTTTGGGTTGTTTTGATATTTGACATGCCTTACAAATTTTGTCTTTGTCATATTTCAACTTTGGTAAACCTTCTACCAAATTCTTTTTCCATAGGGTCTTTATATTTCCCATGTTTACATGTCCAAGCCTTTTATGCCAAACCCATGGATCATTATCAATGGCCATAAGACATTGACCATTCAATTCATCAAGTGAAACCAAATAAACATTTCCATGTCGTTTACCACTAAACATGATATGTTCTCCATCAAATACATTACATATAGATGATTCAAACACAACTTTATATCCTTCATCACATAATTGGCTAATACTCATTAAATTGTGTTTGAGTCCTTCAACAAACAAAACATCTTCCATGCATGCATTTGAGGTACTAAGTATATTTCCTTTACCTTTAATTTTACCTTTTTCATTATTTCCAAAGGCAACCATTCCATCGTTGCAAGGCTTAAGTTTATGAAACAAACTTCTTTCACCGGTCATATGCCTTGAACAACCGCTATCCATGAACCATTCATTGTTTGCCTTTGCCTTAAAACATGTCTGAAAAATAAGGAAATAAATCTTATCTTTTTGGTACCCATTTTATGGGTCCATTTGGGTTAGTAATAGAATCTAATCTAAGTTGATCTAACTTTGAAAGCCCAAATCTTGTGTTTCTTGGAACCCAAACTAATTTAACACCATGGTCATATAGTTTCTTAAAATTACATTTGTAAGTTTTATGACCCATCTTATTGCAGAAATTACAAGCCAAAGGTAATCTTGGAGTAGGTCTCCAAGCATGCAAAGGTTCAATCATTGGTCTTCTAGTCCACTTAAAATTTTTCTTTTGTGGCTTGTATATAGATGCAGTTTTAGTTTGATATTTCTCAAGTAATTCCACATTTGATTTGCTACTTTCTTCTTGCTCAAATGTATTGTATCCAAGACCTCTTTTATGTGTTTGGGAGGTCATGTTTAGAAACATTTTGACATTTTCTCCTGGATTAGAGAACTTAGCTAATGATTCATTCAATGATTTGTTCTCCTTTTTTAGCAAATCATTTTCTTCTGCAAGTTTTCCATTTACAATTATTACTGCATCACATTGTTTTTTCTTAATTGTAAACTTGCTTCCTAATTTCTTCATTTCTTCATATAAAGAATCATATGCCATTTGTAGCTCATCTAATTCAGCACATTTGAGACATTCATGAGAGGAAGAATAACTTGAATTAGGAAGGGAGAGTTTGGAACTTACCTCTTCATTGCTTGTGCATTTTGTTGAGGTAGTTTGTTCTCCTTGCTCGATTTGTGCCATACAGCAAATTCTCGCACATTCTTCCGCTTCGATTTCGTCGATTGAGGAGCTACTCGTTGTAGATTCCTCGTCATTCACGTACATGCCTCTTCCTTTATATTTCTGAAATCTTCTATTGTCCCCTCGATCCCTTCTTTGTTCTTTTGCCTTGTTTTCTTCGGGAGTTGGACATTGGGCTTGCATATGTCCCGAACCGCCGCATCGGTAGCACTTGGTTGATTCTTTCTTCTTCTCTCGGGGAGTTCTTTCTTTGAAGCTTCTGAAATTTTTGCCTTTCCTCACAAATTTTCTGAATCGTTTTGTGAGTAGAGCAATCTCGTCGTTATTTTGAGAAGAAGATGTGTCATCGGTGTCTTGTGCGACTTTTAAGGCAATTGCTCTTTTGCCCCTGTGTTGATCTTCATTCCTTTTCTTAATTAGCTCATGTGACATAAGTGAGCTAATTAAGTTTTCAAGCTTCAGCGTGTTGAGGTCTTTGGCTTCTTCAATTGCAGTGATCTTTGGAGTCCATGATTCGGGTAGAGCTCTTAAAATCTTCATGACCTGCTCAGATTCAGATATTGCTTTTCCAAGACCTTTTAAAGCATTAGTAATCTTAGAGAATCTAGCAAACATTTCAGAAATATTTTCTGTTTCTAGCATTCTAAAGTTCTCTAGTTCTCCAATCAAAATATTCCTTCTCGTCCCTTGGACTTGAGAAGTTCCTTCGTAGATAGAGGTTAGTGTATCCCATATCTCTTTGGCGGTTAAGCAAGAGGATACTCTATCATACTCGGAAGCAGTGAGAGCACAAAATAAGGAGTTCATAGCTTTGGCATTGCTCTTCACTATTCTTACTTCCTCATCGGTCCATTTGGAAGCTCGTTCATCGGTAGGCAATATTACTCCATCTTGGATAGCAATCCAAGAGTCCATATCGGTAGCCATGATGAGTTGCTTCATACGAAGCTTCCAATATCCAAAATTGTTCCCATCAAACAACGGTGGCCTTGTAAAGGATTGGCCTTCAGCAAATGCGGGAACGGAAGTAGATTGGGATGCCATTTCAATAAGATCTCTTTGGTAAACTCAAAGACCTGCTCTGATACCACTTGTTGGTCCCGAGTTGATGGCTAAACCCAAGAGGGGAGGGGTGAATTGGGTTCTTTAAAATTTCTTTGGTAAACTTAAAAATCTTAACCCCTTGAAAAAGTTAATCCCCTTTTTAAGCGAATGGAGAGCAAATAAGATAAAGCAGTAAAAATAAGTAGAACACAAGATTTATAGTGGTTCGGGCAAACCTTCCCTACTCCACTCTTCCAAGCTCACACTCCGTTGTGACTTGGGTTCCACTATGTATTCCAAGAATACACTTAGAGTCACCGCTCTCTTCTAGATTCAAAGCTCTAGGGGGCATACACAACTAGAGCCACTTGCTCTCTTCTAGATTCAAAGCTCTAGGGGGCATATACAATCACTTGCACAAGTAGGTGATGAGTCTCACTCCAATCACACCCTACTTTGCATACACTTGATCTTAGCTACCCAAGCTAAATCAAGATTTATACAACCAAATAAAGAAATGAATAAAAACTACACTTTACAGATTTGTGTAGGCAGTTTTGAGCTCGAGGAAGAAATCAAAGATAGCTGGGATGATGATCGTTGAAGCAACTTGCAGTTTGAAGCTCTTTCTTCCTTTGAAACACTCAAATATGGAGAAAAGGGATTTGAAAGTCTTTCTTGCACTTCTTTTCTCTCTATGATCCTTAGAGTAGTGTCACTTCCTTCTTCTCACGTTCATTTGAATGTCCTTTTATAGATTGAGGAAAATGTGAACGTTGTAGATGTGGTTGGCGTGCAATAAATGAACTCCAACGTTCGAAAATTTGACCGTTATACTCCAAGTCGAAGATGAAGTCGACTTGGCCTGCGACTTGGCTTCCAAGTCGTACATGGAGTCGACTTGGCCTGCGACTTGGGTTCTTCAGAAACTCAAGTCTGAGACTTGGGTCGACTTGGCTTTCAGTCTTTAACTCAAGTCGATCCTGAAGTCGACTTGGGTTGCGACTTGGCTTGGTCTATTGCAAACATGCCTTGATCTTCTTGAAGTGTCTTGAATCTTGCAAACCATTTGAAAGCTTTGAGTCCTTGGACAATATATGTATGTTCCTTGCTTTTCTTTGGACTCACTTGGTCTTTATGACTTAGGTATTACTCCATTTGGAAGCTAGCTTGAAGATTTGCTTTGAGCTTGATAGACTTGATTTGAATGTAGAACATGATTCTTGACTTTGAAATTGACTCATTTGTTTTTCATCTTGATTCCTTGGACTTGAGTGATAAATCCTCTTGAATATCTTGAAAACTGCATCTTTGAAAGTTTGAACATCTCAAGTCGTGGATGGAGTCGACCTGGCCTGCGACTTCACCCAAGTTGCACCTGGAGTCGACTTCGTTTGCGACTTCGTTATGTTCGTTTCCACTTTTCAGCTCTGGATACTCCAAGTCGATGCTGGAGTCGACTTCGTCTGCGACTTGACTTCCCAAGTCGCAAGTGGAGTCGACTTGACCTGCGACTTCACCTGTTGCTTTTTGGGATTCATTCTCAAGTCGATATTTGAGTCGACTTAGGGATCGACTTCACCCAAGTCGAAGTCCAAGTCGACTTGGAGATCGACTTGACCTCTTTGCTTTCCTTAAACATTTAGCAAACATATTAGTACTTTTTATATACTCAAAATTAGTTCTTGTTAATCATCAAAACTCAAGATTTGGTCAATTTTATTGTTTTAAACATTGTTTCCAACACATATATCATCCATAGATGTCAACATAAAACATCAAAGTAATTTTACAACCATCGAACATAAGTTTTTCACAAACATGAAGCTTATAATGTTTTCCCATTTCTTCAATGGTCAGCTCTTGTTCCTTTGCCAGGTCTCTTCTTTCACCTGTCTATGGGTTTGAAAAATGAAAACGTGAGTCGAAACTCAATAAGCAAGTTGTATATTTTACAAGCAATTCATTTCGAAGGCAACATTGTTTAAAAGCATTTTTCTCCATTCAGTAGAGACACTTAGCAAGTGATCAACTACCTACGGAGCAGAAACTTTTTCATAAAATTTTCATAAACTTCGGATGTGCAAATTCATCATTTCCATTCATGACATTATCCTTCATGTGACAGTACGCTAGCACGGGGAATATTTTTCATAGCATAGTCCTTTCCATCCTTGGCGCCAGACCTTTCGACTTGGCAACGTCAAGGGGGACTCCTTGTCCACTTACTAACTCGACCAGCCTACTTGATTTCCATTCTATGCATGACTTTTAGTCACCCCGGTATTATATACCCCCTTACACATGGAACTTGTCATTCTCACGTAGAGAATTCTTTGCACCATCCCTTTTTAAACATCATTTCAATGAAACATCGTATAAATTCATGTTTCATCACATTTCATGCATAATTGTGACACAGTAAGCAATCATTTATTTCAATACGCATATAGACAAGGAATGGTCATCCTTAAACAACTTGGAAAACATTTAAAATAAAACTCATTTAGAAAGCTGCTTGCTTACCTTGCTTGCTTAGCTTTCCGTTTCGCTTATTCCTTTGCCTTTGCCTATGCATATAAGAATGATATAGCATTCATATACTTTATTTTGCTTGCATTCAACTCAGTTTTCCAACCCATTTTCATTAACATATATGATCCATTTGACTTTTCAAGTCGAATTGCACATATAGCACATACTTGTGCATTACATGGGCTTTTACCCATCATATTAAATCCCACAAGTAGGATAATCATTCAATCACTTAATAATCATTCAATAATCATCATTTAATGGCTCATTACCTTTCATATACCCTTTTTTCCTTATTTTCCAAAAATTTTACACATCGGTGCTCATTTTAAGCACAGTCGTCACCTTAAACCTCATTAATTAATTTTAAAATTTGAAATTAACATCGTGAAATCTAAAAAAATATATAATCATGAAATTCACCATATTTTGATGCATTTTTGCACAAAATCATATTACATAAGTCATTTACCACTTATGCATGTTCATCTATCCGTGTATGCCCATTTGGCAACACATATATAATGCATTTCATAAAATTTTTCAAATCAGCAACTTAGTCCCTTATTCATCATGATTAAAAACCCTTAATTAACACTTTATTTAGGGTGTTTTATGAAGTTTTAATCCACTAATCATAGGTTTCCAAAACAGCAACTTTGGAACCCATTTTTCACACGTTTAACGTGTCTTTTGATACTTAACCCTAAACAGTTTTATAATTCCGAATTTTCAGCAATTAATCCATATTTTACTAACCCAAATCTAGGATATTAACACATATTTAACATTCATAAATAATCATTTCTTAAAACAGCAACTTGTTTCCCCCGTTTCGGGTCCCGTTTTCACTCCATTTGGACATCGTTTCATAAAATTCATAAAATCAGATTTGGGGCTTATCTTTCCAAATATTTTTCGGTGTCAATATTACCCTAACCCTAGGTTATTTTACCATACATAACTTCCATAAATCATGCAAACCCATTTTCATACCATTTTTAGCATCAAAATGAAGAAATCGAGTCATATATATCACTTTGCATTCCATTCTTTCTAAAATTCACATCTTAAGCTTAAATACACATAAATAATTCATTAAAACATGTTTCATGACCTAAACATAACATTCATCCAATACAGCAACTTATTATTGGAATTTACGTTTTATCAAGTTGAGTTTTCAACTCACGATCCACTCTATTCTCCATTTCAAGCACATAATTCATTGAAATTCATTCATATAACTTAATACCCATTCCATATTTAATCATCATTTAAGGAGTCTTTAAGCATCAAATTTATATCCAAAATCTTGGAGTTTAAAACTCAAAATCAAAAGCTCAACTTAACACATCTACTTACTTGTTTGATGAAAATCAAACCCTAATTGCTTGTGCTAATTTTCTCCTACTTTTTCCCTTCCTTTTTCCTTCTTTTTTTCTTTCCTTTTCTTCCTCCTTTCTGGCCCTTAGGTTGGACGTGGCTGCTGTCTTGGGGAGAAGGGTTTAGCACTTAGAAAAATTTCTCAAAGCTCCTTCTCACATGTGGGCCCCACTTGGAGTTGATTTTCCACAGCCATTCAATGTCTACTTATCCTCTAAATGTTCTGTGCAATTTGTGGCCATATAAAATATTTTTACCATTTTTTCTTAAAGCCAAAATCTGCTTAAGATAGAATCAATCCAAGTTGTCCACTTGTCACGCCCACATTGCTGTCCACTTTCCAGATTTTTTTCTATTTTTTAATAACCTTAATTTGAGGGTAAATTATACACCTAATTAAAATTTAATCTAATCATTAATTTGGCATAAAAAAGTTACAAAAAATGCCAGCAACAGCACCAACCATTGCACGTCATATGCATGAGACATGCTGTCCACATTTCATCCTTCAATGGCAGCTGCTATTCACGAATTTTCAGGGATTTTTTCCACATGATTAAATTCTCATTTATTTGTCCCAACATGTCAGCTATGTATGTGCATACTTTATGAAATAAAAAAATTTTAAAAATCCAACAATAGCAGCTAGTTGACGTGCTTGCCTTGCCACCTTACCTATGCTCACTTTGAGCACTCCCTAGCTCCTTTAATGTGGACATCAAAGTAGGGATAATTCATGCGATTTTTGCAATTTACAATAATGCATAAACTACCCTAAAATTAAGCTGGATTTGACACATATTTGGCCATTAAAAACTTGCATTTATTCCATGTACTCTAGCCTTTAATGCATGGTATCTTTGAGGTGCAAAAGTCAACCATGGTCACCTTTTCCAATTCAGTTATTTTTCTATCATAATATGCTTAATCTAAACCTTCCAAAATATTTATCTCATAATTTCATTTGACCGTTTCAAATTTCATCTCAATCCGATTTTCCTAGCTCAAGTTATAGCCGTTTGAAGTTAACGGTTAGATTTGAGATATAATCAATAAATCATTACACTAATTTTATCTAGGATTTCCATAATAAAATAATCCCATAATACCAAGCCCAACATCATCAACTTCCCTTTCAAATTTCACTTGAATCCACCTTACATGCGTTGAATTATGAATTTTCTTGTATTTTTCTACTTAACTTGATAATTATCCTTTAAATTCTCATAAATCAAAACATATACTTTAGGATAACTATTTATGACATATTGTCACCTTTAAGTCCTCATCAAGCCCCTCGGGTCATACCGACTCACTTTGGGCTCCGACGATTAAATTTTTAATCACCGTTTTCAATGGAAACCTTAATTTAAAATGTGGCATAATTCACAAAAATAATTCAAAATTCATTTAAATCACATATAAATCATGTATATATGTTCACTGCATATCATTGAGTCCTACATAGGTTGGGGTTTCACAGCAAGCAAGGTAAACAAGCAGCTTTCTAAATGAGTTTTGTTTTAAATGCTTTCCAAGTTGTTTAAGGATGACCATTCCTTGTCCATATGCGTATTGAAATGTTATTTCTATTGAAATAAATTGCTTATTGTTTCACAATTATGCATGAAATGTGATGAAACATGAATTTATACGATGTTTCATTGAAATGATGTTTAAAAAGGGATGGTGCAAAGAATTCTCTACATGAGAATGACAAGTTCCATGTGTAAGGGGTATATAATGCCGGGGTGACTAAAGGTCATGTATGGAATGGAAGTCAAGCAGGCTAGTCGAGGTAGTAAGTGGACAAGGAGTCCCCCTTGACGTTGCCAAGTCGGAAGGTCTGGCGCCAAGGATGGAAATGATCATGTCATGAAAGGATGTTCCCTGTGCTAGCGTACCGTCATATGAAGGATAATTTCATGAATGGAAATGATGAATTTGCACATCCAATGTTTATGAAATGCCCAAAAACTAGGATTTACGAATGGTTTATATGAATGGTTTTCATGAATGATTTTCCTGAATGTTATATGAAAATATTTCTGCTCCGCAGGTAGTTGATCACTTGCTAAGTGTCTCTACTGAATCGAGAGAAATGTTTTTAAAGAATGTTGCTTTCAAAATGAATTTCCTGAAAAATATACAGTTTGGTTATTAAGTTGAATTTCAACTCACATTTTGTTTTCCAAACCCATAGACAGGTGAAAGGAGGAAGAAGGCAAGGAGCATAAGTGAAGATTCAAGGATGAATGAATTTCTATGAGCTACCTGTGTATGAACCTAAGGGTTAAATGGTTATATGAATGATGAAATTAAATTGTTATTTAATGTTGTATATGAATTACGTTAGGGTTTTGAGACCATAGAAGGATGAAAATTTTTTATGGGTAAATGCTAAGGCATGAAATATCATGATATGATTAAGTATGAAGATTATGAGATGAGATGTGTAACTCTCAAATGATATAATGGCCTAAAATAGCATTTGATGGAAATTGAATGTATAAATGATATAAAATCCTAAGGAGTTAGGATTAAGTAGATAAATATCCAATAAGAACCTGCCGCATGATTAGGGCAACAATCCTGATTCACATTTACCAATCGATAGATCTTGAGGTAAGGTTGTGACGCTCGGGCTGGGGCACCACATGACGTCTCGATTTGGGGCGCCACAAATGTAAAATGAGTAAATTATATGACCTTGGTGCAAAATTGATTTGGTTACCAAAGAACATTGGATTTATGCCTTCAAGGATAAACCAACGTAGATTCCAATAGTTAACTAACCAAATGGACCCATAAAATGGGCACCAAAAAGATAAGCTCAACTTGACCTTATTTTTGCAGGTATGTCTTAAAGCAAAAGTCAACAACATGTGGTTTATGGATAATGACTGCTCAAGACATAAGACGGGAGAAAAAGGATTGTTCCATAAGATCAAACTGTGTAGTAAAGGAACGGTTGCATTTGGGAACAATGAAAAATGTATAATAAAAGGTAAAGGAAATGTCTATGGAAATTCAAATGCATGTATTGAGGATGTACTATTTGTTGAAGGACTCAAACACAACTTAATGAGTATTAGCCAATTAAGTGATAAAGGTTATAAAGTTGTATTTGAATCCTCTATATGCAATGTATTTGATGATGATCACATAGTTTTTAGTAGAAAAAGACATGGAAATGTATATTTGGTTTGTCTAGATGAACTTGATGGAAAATATCAAATAGCCATAAAAATCATCCATGGATATGGCATAAAAGGCTTGGACATATAAATATGTAAAATTTTGAAATATTGTGGAAAAAGAGCCTAATGGAAGGGTTACCAAAGCTTAAATATGACAAGGACAAGATTTGTAAAGCTTGTCAATTATCCAAGCAACCCAAGATGCCATTTTCCACCAAAAAAGAAATTTCAATGACTATGTCACTTGAATTATTGCATATGGATCTTTATGGGTCGTCAGACATTTTAACTCTTGGTGGAAAAAAGTATGTATTTGCTATTGTTGATGATTTTTCAAGAGATAATACTCTTAGCTAGCAAAGATGAAGCATTCTCTATGTTTGTCACATTTTCAAATTTGGTGCAAAATGAAAAACAAAATACAATTATTTCCATTAGAAGCGATCATGGTGGTGAATTTGAAAATAAACGGTTTATAGAATTTTGCAATGAGAAAAGAATTCACTATACATTTTTTGCACTAAGAACTCCTCAACAAAATGGGGTAGTTGAATGGAAAAATAGGACAATACAAGAAATGGCTAGAACTATGTTAAATGAGAGTAAATTATCCAAAAGATTTTGGGGTGAAGCTGTAAGTACAACATGCCTGTATTAAATCGAGTTACCATTAGAGAAATCTTGAAAAAGACCCCATATGAACAATGAAAAGGAAGAAAACCAAACATATCATATTTTCATGCTTTTGGATGCACTTGCTATGTATTAAACAATGGAAAAATCAACTTGGAAAAATTAGATGCCAAAAGTGATGGGGTAATTTTCCTTGGTTATTCATCAAATAGCAAAGTCTGTAGAGTCTTTAACAAGAAAAATAAAATAGTAAAAGAATCAATACATGTTGTTTTTGATTAATTTAACCAAACTTCAAAAAAGGAGGATGAGTTGAGTGATGAAGATGAGGTATCAAGGAACCCAAAGGTGGAACAACTAGAGCGACAAGGAGAAACCGAAGCAAAACAAGAGAATTCCACAGAGGAAAGGGTAAGTGAAGGTAACAATTCTTATAAACCTCCAACTGATTTAAAATTCAAAAATAATCATCCAATTGAGAAAGTTATTGGTAATATCTAAGAAGTAGTAAAAATTAGAAGGTCAAGACACGATATTTGTGGAGAATTTGCTTTTATGTCAAAGATTGAACCAATGTCCATTGATCAAGCTCTTGATGATGAAAACTGGATTATTGCAATGCAAGAAGAGCTAAATCAATTTGAAAGAAATAATGTATGACACCTAGTTCCTAGACCCAAAGATTACACAATTATTGGTACCAAATGGGTTTTTAGGAACAAATTAGATGAAAGTGGACTTGTGGTGAGAAACAAGGCCAGATTGGTAGCCAAAGGATATTTCCAAGAAGAGGGAATTGATTTTGAAGAATCCTATGCTCCTGTGGCTAGATTAGAAGTCATACGTATCCTACTAGCATTTGCTTCTCACATGGATTTCAAATTGTTTCAAATGGATGTGAAAAGCGTTTGAATGGATACTTGAATAAAGAAGTTTATGTTGAACAACCTCCGGAATTTGAAGAAAAGGATCAATCAAAATATGTTTTCAAATTAACCAAAGCATTATATGGACTAAAACAAGCTTCACGAGCTTGGTATGAAAGGCTAAGTAAATTCTTGATTGATCATGACTTTTAAAGAGGAAATGTTGATACAACTTTATTCATCAAGTTTAAAGACAAAAATATTTTAATTGTTCAAATTTAGATCGATGATATAATATTAGGTGCTACTAATGAAACTCTATGGCATGAATTTTTTGAGATTATGCAGAGCGAATTTGAAATGAGCATGATGGGAGAATTGAATTTCTTCCTTGGTCTGTAAATTAAGCAACTAGCGGAAGAGATCTTCATAAATCAGTCCAAGTACCTATTCGCAATCTCACCGCAAGTTAATGGGTCGTAGATTATAGTATATAAATTATCGATCTATAGGGAATTCGGGACTATAAACTTTACTTTTAAACGCTTTCGTGTTGGATGTAGAGAGAATATAGCAAGTAAAATAGAAAAGTTGGATGAGAATATAGTAAATAAAATGGAAAAGAAATAATAAAAAAAATTGGAAGAGAAAATTGCAAATTAGGACGAGTAGAGAAAACGAGAGTGCGAGTACCTAGGGTCTAGGATTTCACATGCGTCTTTTACAATGGGTGGTGATATAATGATTTATTCTGGATATTGTTTGTTAAAGGAGAATAAACCCTAATTTATCCTTGCACCTTCTCTCGAAACCTACAAGGCGTATCTTAATTTTTTTAACCACCTATTCTCATGGAATTAAGTTAATTAGAATCTATTAAGTTCTGTGGTTTGTTCATAGAATTCATCAAGGTCATCATGCCTATTCTCATGGTCTTAGATTTTCAGGTTTAATATCTTGATTATCGTATATTAGGTTTTCATCTCTCGGTTTCATCACCTAATATATGAAATCATGTTAAAGTACGGGCCCATGTACAAAGCAAGCATAAAAATCACAAGATATTAAATTAATAACTATATCCACCATAAATAAATTAAAAACCCACACCACGCTATATTGTACGCATGCTACATCCTAAACCCTAGATTTAGAGTTTAGCTAAGCATGTTTAAGTCCAAAATAAAATTAAAATCAAAATCCATTTTAAACAAAGCAATAAAAATTAAAAAAGGGAAAAGATAGGAAAGCTTATTGGTTTGAAGCTCCGATGGTGTGTCGGCCGCTCCACGCAACTCGCCGGTCCACCTCTTGCCCGTGCTCTCCACCTTGCTCTTTCTCTCTCTCTCTAATTTTCTACTCTTATTTTTCTGCCCGGAATTTCTCTAAAATTTCTATTGGAATTTTCTGCCCTCCTCTGCTATAGTTTTTCTTCCTTCTGTGCTTAGCCAAGTCCTCTATTTATAAGAGTGATTTTCATTCTCAAATATACGCAACCTATTGCTTGTTAGCTGTTACGCAATCCACCTGGTTGAGGACTGGAATTCCGCATGATATTTGGAAGTTGGCGAATTGCATAGCTTAGAACACCATGGATTACATGAGGCACGGTCTTGATTACTACTAAACATGGTCGGTGAAAATTTGGATAAAAATAAATAATGCAAATCAGACATTGCGTTCCAAGCTGTATGATATGCATAGAAATTTGTATTGGAATGAACGAGCTGCACATCTGGACGGTGGACAACTGGATTTTTCAGCATAGATCAATGGCCTGGATTGGATTTTAAACTTTTAAGCGGTGATGAAACAAATCAACAGCTTGGATGATTTTACGGCTAGAAGCTGCTTTCAAAGGTGGACGACTCTGATTTTAGGCTATGGACGGTCTGGATGAATGGTTGAACGTGATCTGCTCTATGGGACCCACTGAAGATTGCTTCGAGAAAAATCCGGCTGGTGCTCTGAATTTTGGACGGTGGGGATCTTTTCTGGAAGCTTGGATTAAAGCGGTGGAATATTTCTGGAGGGCTGAAATGGACGGTTGGGATTGAGCTTTGGCGGTGATGGCATAGCTAAATATTAACGTGATCTGCATGTAATAGAAATGCTAAACATCTGAACGACCAGATTTTATGGATAGCTTGGATGCATGGATCTGGATGGTGGAAAATTTTTGGACGTGATGCCTAGCCCACTGATTGGATGGCTGGAATTTTGGACGGCTGAATTTAATCTACATTCTTGGAGATTTCCTCTTCAGTGCTGAATATTTCAACATGGTTTAGGAAGCTTGTTATTAAATTGCCATGCTTTGATTTAATTGGACCGCTCGGAGATTTTGGTTGGCTGGGATTTTTTGGATAGTTTTGATTAAATGGGCAGCTGTTGAAATTCTGGTTTGAATGGTGTTGAGCAATTGGACGTGATCTTGTGGGTCCCACTTCTGTTTAATACAAACCTGCAAATATATATATATATATATATATATATTCCAATTATAAATCTATCAAATTGATAACAAGTGATTTATTTGACACCCAATCATTGCAATAGTTATTTTTTTAATATCGAACAATTTGACTTTGTGGCAACAAATAAGAAATGTAATTTCAAGCTAAAAGATTGCAAAAATTATTTAAATAACTTGAAATTAATATTTAATACCCAAATGTTACAAAAACGTGTTTTAAAACAAATTTTATATTAAACTCAACTAATTACCCACCAAATTGGTATAAAATGCCTACAAAATATATTAATAATTTTCAATTATCAGTATGTCAAAGAAATGTTGAAGAAGTTCGGAATACAAAATAGCAAAGGCGCAAACACACCAATGAGTTCAACTATCAAGATCGACAAAGATGAAAAGAGTAAATCTATTGAACACAAACTATATAGAAGCATGATAGGTTCTTTGTTATATTTAACTGCTTCTAGATCGGATATTTTGTTTGCATGTGTTCTAGATTCAAATCATGTTCTAAAGAATCACATCTAATAGTTGTAAAAAGAATTTTCAGATATTTGATTAATACCATTAATCTAAGACTATGATATCCAAAGTAGTCAACATTTGACCTAATCGGCCACTCGGATGTGGATTTTTCCGGTTACAAAGTACATAGAAAAAGCCCTAGTGGAACACGTCAGTTTCTTGGAAACATGTTGGTTTCATGGTTTTCAAGAAAATAGACTAGTGTTACTATATCTACCGCGGAAGCCGAATACATAGCCGCCGAGAGCTGTTGTGCCCAATTACTTTGAATGAAACAACAACTTAAGGACTATGGTGTTGATTATCATGATATTCCAATTAGATGTGATAACATAAGTGTTATTCGCTTGACGAAAAATCCTGTGTTGCATTCTAGAACAAAGCAAATAGATGTAAAACATCATTTCATTCGTGAATATGTTGAAAATCATGATATTTGTTTAGAATATGTTAAAACTGAGGACCAAATTGCAGACATTTTCACCAAACCATTAGCAAATGAACCATTTTATAAAATTAGAAATAGGTATGATTGAGTTTGAATAGAAGCATAATATGATAGGGGGAGCATATTAGAAAAACCAAGTCTGGAGAGCCAAGTCGACTCCGGTCAGCCCAAGTCGACTTCAGAAAGGGCGAAGTCGACTCCAGCATGATGCCTCATCTTCCCACGCACGGTCTCTTCTTCTTTCTTCCTTCTTCCTTTTCTTTCTTTCTTCCTTCCTTATTTTTCCGGCGCTGATTTTCTTTTTCCCATTCCAGCACTGATTCCCTGTTTCCTCTCCCTCATTTCTTCTTCCTCATTCCAGCACCGATTCCCTATTTCCTCTCCTTTATTCCTCTCCCTCATTTCTTCTTCCTCCTTCCAGCACCGATTTTCCCTGTTCCTCTCTCACAATTCTTTCTTTTCAGCCTCTTTTTCTCTCTCAAACTCTCTTCTCTCTCTCTATGTCTACCAGCTCTCGCCACTTCCCAGCAACTCCCGGTGTGATACCCAGACCCAAGTAGGACTCAATGGGATGCATTGAACATATATATTTGATTTATATGTGATTTAAATGAATTTTGGATATTTTAGGATTTAATGATATTTTGAAATTAGGGTTTCCGTTAGAAACGGTGATTAAAAATTTAATCACTGGAGCCCAAAGTGAGTCGGTATGACCCGAAGGGCTTAATGAGGATTTAATGGTGACAATGTGTCATAGATAATCATGTTAATAATCATGATTTAATTTATGGAGATTAAAGTGTAATTATGGAATTAAGGTGAAAAATGATAGAAAATTCATAACGTGATGCCTACAAGGCGGATTTCGTTTAAATTGGACAGGTAAGCTCACAATGGTGGGCCCAATATTATGAATGGATTAGATTAAGGGAATCATGATGGGATTAGGGTGATAATTAATTATTTTTATCCCAAATCTAAAAGATAAATTCAAGTGGTCATAACTTGACGTAGAAACGTCGGTTTGAGATGAAATTTGAAACGATGGAATAAAATTATGAAATCTATGAGATGAATGGAATGGATTAAGCTAATTATCATGAGAATTTGGTTTCTTGCAGAGCAAGTAACAAGTTGCTTAAGAGCTAAGTAAAGAAGGGCAATTGTGGAAAGTGAAAATGGAATTTACTAAAATGCCTATGGGGTTGCTTGAGAACCAATAAAAGTGACTTATAAAAAGAAAAAGAAATGGGAGAAGGAGAGAGAGAAGGAGAGAGAAAGAGAGAGAAGAAGAGAGAAGGAGAGAGAGAAGAGAGGAAAAATAAGTGAAAAATGGAAATTTTCTCCAAGGGAAGCAGCTAGGGCACGTCAAACCCAGAAATGAGGAGAGGAAAAGAAGGGAATTTCAAGTGCTCAATTGAGGGATTATCAATTAATCAAGTAAGTATATGTTAATCTTGATTTTATGCCTCAAATTTGGAAGTTATATGATGTTGTAAACTAAAATATGAACGGAACAGTAAATGGATGAATTTTAGTATGAAACCTTTTGTAACGAATCAATATGGGGTGATTAATAAACAAACCAAATTTCAGCTTAAAAGGATAAGCACGTTGAAAATTAAAAATTCGGGAAAATGAACCTGGACAGGATTAAACGGGTGGAAGGATCAGCTGCACCAAAGGATTTTTAATAATTCTTATACAATGAATTTTGGGCTAAAACGTTTACAAGATATATAATAAATATTTATTATCACACTAATAAAATAAAAATTAGGTTTTGATGGGTATAAATATACCCAATAATTTACGTGATTAAGGCTTTCTGAAATGGAGTGCTGCTGTCCAGAAGAGAAAAAATATCAAAATAAATAGAAATACTAAATATTTCATGATATAAATATTTATTTTGGTTAATTAATGTAGTTATTAAGTTATTGTAGAAATTTAAGATCAAAACTACTTTATTTGATATTAATTCAAGATTTTGAGATTTCAGTACGCCTGATTTCAGCATATGTGGATAGTTGGAGAAAAAATCAAAATGAAATATGAAACCTTTGTAGAAATGATAAAAATTGATATATATGTTAATAACCTAAATTTTGATTAATAAAAGTGGGATTATTTGCTGAAAATTAGGATTTTTAAATCTGCTTAGGGTTATGTGTCAAAAGACACGTTAAACGGGTGAAAAATGGGTTCCAAAGTTGCTGTTTTGGAAACCTATGATTAGTGGATTTAAATTCCATAAAAATACCATAAGTAAATTGGTAATTAAGGGGTTTAATCATTCTGGAATTAGATACAAGTTTCTGTTTTGAAAAAATTTAAGAAACACATAAGTATGTGTCGAAAAATGTACGTATATGAAGAGATAAGTATGAATACCCGACTTGAAAGACAAGTGGGTTAAGTTAGATGAACTTATGAAGGTAGGAAAACCTAAGGAATATAAGTATTTGAAGATGATGCAAATAAATGAAATATTATTTTCATTTATTTAGGCAAAGGCAAGGAAAAGAGTGGAAGAAAAGGATTATAGCGATCTCAGGTAAGCAAGCAAACTTTCTAAAATGATGTTTTCTTTCTATGTGATGATGTGTGATAAAATTGTTTATGCTTGTGTTTTGACGAATAGGCAAGCACAAGTTTTGAAAATAATGGCTTTAATGAAAAGCCACAAGTTTTGAAAAATGACGGTTTTAATGAAAAGCCACAAGTTTTTCATTACAAGGTATTTAAGGATGGTCATTCCTTGTTTATATGTGTATTGAAACGTTTATTTCTATTGAAATAAATGATTGCTTATGGTTTCGCAATTATGCTCGAAAGGTGATGAAACATGAATTTATCCGATGTTTCATTGAAATAGTGTTTAAAGAGGGATGCTGCAAAGAATTCTCAACATGAGAATAACAAATTCCATGTGTAAGGGGGTATATAATGCCGGGGTGACTAAAAGTCATGCATGGAATGAAAATCAAGTAGGCTAGTCGAGGTACTAAGTAGACAAGGAGTCCCCCTTGATGTTGCCAAGTCAGAAAGGAAGGACCGGCGAGGTAGGCTAGTTGAGGTAGTAAGTGGACAAGGAGTCCCCCTTGACGTTGCCAAGTCGGAAAGGAAGGACCAGCGAGGTAGGCTAGTTGAGGTAGTAAGTGGAAAAACGTCTTTTCGTGGACATGAGAATGTCCATTATCAAATATGGTTTATATTAAGATGTTTTGGGACATACAATGTCCCCTAGCCAAAATGATTTATGAGAAAAATATTTTAGGAAATGATTTTCAAGGAAAGTCTTGCCCCAAAATGTTTGTTTACTGAGTTATCACTCACATTTTATTTTTTCAAACCTTAGATAGGTACCGGGAAACATAAGGGGTCAATGGACCTAAGCAACGAAGGAAGGTACGAAGTAGTACCCGAGTGGGCTAAAAGGATTAGCCATGGTGAGTGGAATGCTATCAATGGAAGTTTCAGGTATATTAATATATAAGTGAACTTGTTTAAAGTTCTAAGTTCTAGGTGAACTTATGATTGAATAGATGTATGTATGCAATGGAAATGTCATGATTATGTCAGGATGGCCTATGATGTATAACAACATGTTAAAATGGTTTAAAGGATATGTACAGGTGTACTATTGCTTTTGTTATAAATGAAATGATGATGAATGAAGAAACGAAAAAAATTTGGACGAGTTCCAATTAAGAACCCTCCACGCGATCAGGGCAACAATCCTGATTCACATTTACCAATCGATAGATCTTGAGGTAAGGAAGTGACGTCTCAGTTTGGGGTGCCACACCTTGCAACAACTCTCTCTCTCTCTTCTTTGCAATTTGTCTCAGACATTGCCAACAGTCACTGCATTCCTTTCTTCCTTTCTTCAAGTTTTGGTTGTAGTCCCAACTTTCTCTGCTCTCTCAAAGCATTCCGCTTAAACCCATCTCAATTACAAATCAATGCCTCCAAAAATAGTTTCAAAACCTACTAAGTTGGTCATATCGAGAGAAACCAGATCAAACACTGCCGAGGGGGTGCCCCACCGGCAACGAACACCGTCAAAATGGGTTTGGGAGGAAGCCTCCACATCTGCGGGACGCCGAGGGCAGTTTCAGGAGGCCAATCCATCCTCATCTGTGCCCGGCAAGAGCATACAGACTTTGGTTCTGGCAGTGATACACTGTCAGCTGATAATAGGCAGGGAATGCCTACGTAGGAATGGCGGGTGCTAAAAATGCCGATGACGTATTTCATAACCAAGAGGGAATATAGTAGGTTCTACAAAAACTTCTATGAGCGTAAGATTTTTGTTCCAAAGATTATTGATTTCAAGTTTCTCCGTGATTATGAATTTGGAATTTAAGAATTATTGGATTTTCAAGGATGGACAGGGCTATTGAAAACTGATGATAGAATATATCCTGATTTGACAAGATTTTTCTACTATTTATGGGATAAGGAGTATTATCTCACATTTGTGAAAGGAAAAGAGTTAAATTTGGGAATTGAGAGATCAAATTGCAGAGAAAATGCAATCGACCGTATTGCAAACATATTAGATGCTCCCGAGGAAAATGTAAACATTCCCGAAGGGTTGTCACTTACACAAATGTACAACCAGCTGACGAATAGCAACAAGTATCATCCGGGAATCAAATTTCTACACTACATGGATCTATCTCCCAGACTCTGGCTTCTGTGGCTTCTGATTGCACACTGCATTTATCCAAAGGGAGGCGATCGAAACCAACTAAATCCATAAGATGTCGAGATCCTATGGAAGGTGAAAAATCAGGTGAAGGTCAGCTTACCCGCTTTGTTGTTGGAAGCGCTAGCTTCGAAAAAAGAGAATCCATGAGGTGTACTACCCTATGGGACATGGATCACCAATATCATGCATTATCTTGGTGTTGACTTGGATGGGGAGCCATTCGAAGTCTTGAAGCCCACCAATGCCATCAACAGGGCTCTATTGACTTGAATGAAAAACGACCTCGAAGAATTCAGAGCTGCACGACTTCAGGAGAGGATGGGACAAGCAGCTCAACTTGAAGTGGAGGGTGGTCATCCTGAGGGGGAGCAGCCACCTCAGTCCCCACAGCAGGAGGCGGCTCCGTCTCCATCGCCTACACCACCCGTGCCCGCATCGCCATAGTCTCACGGCTCGTGCTCTCCAAGGGGTTCTCAGATTCCTGACCCACATCCACATTCACCGACCTGGTCAACCTCTGTTTATGCAATCCGAGATCACCTTGAACAAATGGAAGACCGACTCATACAGCAGTTGTGTGAAACCCCAATTTTAGGAACGTGTATGAAACCCTAGGGTTATAAACACTGGGTAATATAATTATATTTATATGAAATATATATTAATGATATTTTGCAATAAATTGCATTGGAGGATTAAATAACTAATTATGGAATGTTAATTCGAATGAATAGTAAACATGAATAGTGAAACATGAATAGTAAACATGGGATTAAGAAATATGTTAAGTTAATCACTTTGGGTTAACTTAATCATAAAAGACGAAAAAAGAAGCTTCCCACTAAAGGACAAAAGTGCTTTTTGGATTAAAATAATAATATTCGGATTTTTATGGATTTTGTGAAGAAAATGAAGAAAAATTCATAATTTGCAATCCGGACATCGGATTAAGGTGAATTTTTTTATGGATGGCCAAAATCTTATGACGAATATGATGAATGGTGTAAGATATGATAAAAATCATGGATTAAGGGTCAAGATTTAACGTCATTTGAGGATCAAAAAGCAAATTTACTTTATCATTAAATTAGGTTTGACTTTTAGTTAAATTTAATTAATTAAATAATAAAAAATTAAATGCACAAATGCCAAGGAGGGCAGGGGCATGCGAGGGGGTGGAAAATGGAACCAAAAATCAATGGCTTATATTTAATCTCATCAAGAATCAACGGTTGAGATTTAATTAGCTTAAAAATATGATTTTTAATAGATCAAAAATTATTAATTAAATAGGCTAGATAGGGTAGCATAAACTGTAGCTAGGGGGCTGCACATTGCTCAAGGGTTGCTTGGAAATTTCCTTGGAAAAAATATTTATAATTTAGTCCAAATTCAAGGGGGTAAATTGTAAATTCATGAAAAATCAAATCCTATAAAATGGGAGCACCCTTGGACATCCAAGCACACCTCCCACACCCTCCCAAGCTTGAGTAAGCTCACTCCCACGTTTTGAAGCAAGTGAGAAAGAGAGAGAAGAGGAAAGAGAGAAAAAGAGAGAGAAAGAGAGAAGGAAGAGAGGAGTTCTCCACATTAGGTAAGGGTAGCCTTCCCAAATTTCTTTTGAGTGTTAATTAGGGTAAAACCATGCTTAGAAAATGCCTAAGCATGAGAGAATAGGTAAAGTTATAATGCCTAATTGGAATTATGCCAAAACGTCAAACATTTGGAGCAAAGATAGAGCATTCGGGAAAATCATATCTAAAATGTGAAAATAATGCTCCAATATTGTTAAACGATGATATGGGATGAATGTTGATGATAGTTATGATGTTGGAATGATGATGAGTATATGTTATGTGATGAAAGAAAAGAAAAGAAAAATTGGACGAGATCCAATTAAGTACCCGCCGCGTGATCAGGGCAACAATCCTGAGTCACATTTACCAATCGACAAGATCCCAGAGTAAGGACTATGTGGACGCCTCGGTTCGGGGCGCCACAGAAATTGGTATCAGAGCAAGGATTGGTAAATGGATGGGAGAAGGAGAAAATAAAGGATGATGAAAGGACAGGTCTGATGCCACAGAAGTTGGTATCAGAGCAAAGATTGGTAAATAGGCGTGGAAAGAGAAAAATTATGGATGATAGGAAAGGTGTGATACCACAGAAGTTGGTATTAGAATATGAATTGATAGATAGGCAAAGATAATGTCTAGATCTATATGTTTATGAAGCTATGATGCTTTTTATGATGAGACAAGAATGGTATCATATCAAAGAATGGTAGATGAGTATAGAAAGAGTAAATGAAAAGAAAGAAAAGCTATGATACCACAGGAAGTTATATCATAGCAATTATTGGGAGATAGATGTAGAAAGAATAAAGGAATGGAAGAAATAGAAATCATGATATTTATATATCATGATATAGAATTTGAATGACATCGATCAAGGAAGAAATGAAATTGTTTGGGATTAATTTCTAATCTTGATCCATTTGAAGGTAGGTGCGAGAAGATTATCTCTCCACGATAATGATGAAAGGGATGATAAAGGCCCTTTCTGGTTTACAGAAACTGGAAAGGAGAATAAGGAAAGAAATATTTTATACTAACTTAGTCAGTAATCTACAGTAGTATAACCTAGTTGTAGACACTATAGACGAAGTTAGCAAAAGTCTCTTCTGACTTTTGAAAAAAATCAATGATGTTTTGATAATCTTTGTTATAAAATTAAATTTACACATATATGTCATGTGTATATGGAAAGAGAGCAGTGGATACTGACCTCTTTATTAGAGATGATTGATGATATGATAAGATGAAAATTGCGCAACAGAAGCGTGATGGAAAATGACAGGTTTCGGGACAAAACCTAATGTAAGAGGGGGAGAA